>OX411815.1:22884003-24162336 GCA_948253155.1 Leucoma salicis | reverse complement strand
CCTTGATTTTGATTTTGTTGCATCTGTAGGTCTGACATCATTGGCATTAAATTCTGCAAAACAAAGACCATTCATAAAACATGTAGCAAAAGAACATGTGATGTTACTAACATAGCAGTATATACCTGGTACTTTGGATAAAATGTTTCAGCTATTGGCAAAAAGATAATAAATCTATAAATGTATAGGCAATAAAATACCATAAATATACTCACTGGTATTTGCATCCCGGTCATCATTTGCATCTGAGCCTGCAAACTCTGCAGTTGTCTCATTATCTCGGGATTTGTGAGTATACTGCAATCAAAATGAAACATGTTAAGAAGATGAAGGATCTTCTTCCCCCATCATGATCATGTTGGCCAGCTTGATAAATTAATTTAATATTCATGGTAAGGCAGATTGTGTATGAATAGCTTGGTTCAACCATGAATTAGAAATAATGAGAACTCACCTTCCAAGTGCATCTGCAGGATTTTGAGTATTGTGTTGTGCACCATGTGAGGTGTGGCTGTGTGAGGTATGAGACCCATGACCTGCATGAGATGTGTGAGAATGTGTTTGGGCCTCAGAAGGAGCATCTTCTTCACTGTCATACTCAAAGTCGTTAAGCAGCTTCCGGTTGAACTTGGACTGAGGTTCCGGCTCGTCCTGGAACTGGATACACCAATCAATATTTAATATTATTTTTTATTAATTTTCGAAGGGGTTTTGTGGACATAATTATGGTCCAGTAAAGATAGATAATTTACTTTGTTATAATAAACATTTTCTACTAAATTTGCATAGTATATTTTATTACAATATTGTTAAACAAGCCATGGCAAGTAGGGAAGATTCTGTCATCATCCTACATTCCTCAGTAAGAGTGGGCGTTTAAACGAAAAGCGTCTAAGAAAGCGTGATTTTTACTATGGTTGAAAAATAACCTTATAATATTTGATAAGACTCAATTTAAAAACGACTAAGAGTGGATTCAACCAAACTCGAATATATACAAGAATAACTATACCGAGAATAATCTATTCCATGATTTTATTCTCTTAGATAATCAACAGTCGTTTTTCCACGCCATCTGACGTATTGCTTATACTTGGAATAGCTATTCGCGAATAGCGAAGTGAATGTAATACCCAGCAAAAAGAAATTGTTCTACAAACGGGACAGTGTATAGCTTAACTCATCTCAACTCTTATTTGTCGTATCATAGCGTGAGAAAGTAGCTGTAACGCGTACGAAACCGATATTGGTTTCGAAAAATGACAGCACAAAAAAGATGACGCCATTTTTTAAATTCTTGGATTAACTCCTTATTCGATGCTTGTCGGTGGTATAGTGACTATTCCCAAATAGGCTCGCTATTCTTCGAATTGTTGTTGGTACAATGTAAAATTGATTTATTCTCAAGTAGCGATTTATTCTAGGACTAAAATGTATTCTTGTTTGGTCGAATCCGCCCTAAGTATAATAAATAAAGGGCTAAATTAAAGGTTACGTTTCAAAAGTTTATGTAGTATTCATTTGTTACTACTTGTTAAATATTAAATTCAGTCAGCCTGATAATTAATAAGTAGGAAGGTAAGTACATTGATTGTTGTAATTTTATTGTATTTCTTAACATAGATAACACAACATTGGAAGTAACGTTTGAAACAATTGTTTTAAGTGAAAAGCTCTTTTAAAAGTGCCTACAAAAATAACCGTAACGTTTAAACACATTGTCAATTTTAAGCCATTTACGCCATCTCTATTCCTCAGTGTGTAAAAACAAAGGTCCAGTCCACCGGTGTGGGCATAGGGAACAGACGTGATATATGTCAGCCTCCTAAGCAAGCTCAATCATGCAGCGTACCATGGAAAGGGTATTTCTCCTAGATTCAAACCGTGGTCATGGTTCATAGCTACATACACTACCGCCCACAAGAAGATAATGTATGAATTGTATGAATGGTATAAAAAATTGCAAAGTTAGGTTACCTGGTCACCGCACATCGGGGAGTCATCACGGGGGGTGTGTTGAGCCGGAGACATTTTGCTGTCTGTTGTATTATGGCTTATGTTCAGGTTACTTCCTGTAAAGACAACAAAACATGTTATTTGTGATTTTTCAGAAATACTGAATCCTATACTAGGAACAGGCAGACCTAAATTATTTTATAGTATAGACCTGAAACTCATGACTGAAAATCTGTGAGAAAGAGTAGCATTTGACTAACCCTGTAGTGATAGAGGAGGCTATGGGAAAAGAGGCAGACTAAATAATAAAAAAGAATATTCTCAATTCATACTTGATTTGTTTTTTAAAAAGAAAATAGTTAATTATTAAAATATCTTTCTATGTATAAATCATATGTACTAGGGCATGTATATGAACAAACTACTCCATATCCATTCTATAATAAAACTACTCTTACTTCTAAACAGCCTCCATGAAATTATGCAATTATGTGATTGACTGTCCATGAGTGGCCATCTCGGGATTTCTAATATGAGTCGAATTAGGATCATAATACAATTAATGGGTGCAATAGAGGTGCTGCTTCATTTTATTATTAGTAATAATTAATGCTTTACAAGCTGTAATTAAAAAATAAAAATACACAGACATTTTCACACAACATCCTCTGGTCCCAAACTAAGCTTAACGCTTGTGGCTCTATGGCTACCAGATTACGGATATAATACATACTTATATTACTTTTTTTTTGTAAATACATACATATAATAGATAGCACCCAGACACAGTAGAAATATCTGTGTTCATCACACAAATAATTGTCCTGAGTGGGAATCAAACCCACAACCTACACCACGAGACCTGTCCTTAACCATAATTAATATTGGAAAAACATAATCATACCATTGGCAGTATTATTTTGTTGTTGAATCTCCTGGTGCAGAGGATGGTTGGGGTCTGCCATGTCAAGTAAGGGCTGGATCACTTGGGAACTGAACACATTATTCTTTTGCCACAAGTTGAGAACACGGATGATATTACGCTGAAATATATACATGTTTTAAAATAATATGTTTTACTGATCATAATGTTTGCCACCAGTTATTTAAGACACACATATTAAATGCTTAATTTTGATTTAAGCAGGTACATATTATATTTATATATATTTTTAGCATTTGACATGCTTAGCACTATACATTAAACACAAATATTTATGATTTCACATTATTCACTGGTAGATATCATATATAATATGTAAATTCAAAATGTTTTGTTTAAAAATTATTTTGTTGTTACAGTGTAAAGAACATAAGTACTTTGTAATCCTAATTTTTTATACTATAGAAGCCAGAATATAAATTTTAACATTTTATAGAAGATATTTACTTCTATTTTAAGTAATAAAGAACAAAGCATAGACTCTAATAATGCAACAATTTGGCTATTTTTACAAATTTTAACAAAACAACCAACCAGTTCCAATATTTCATATTCATAGATAAGAGAAGTTAATTATAACCTAAAATGATAATTTTATGTAACTAACCTTATCTTCAGGAGGGCATCTGAACAGGTTCGCAAAGGTTTGCTGCATATTCTTTGCAAACCTTGGTGCAAACACATCCTTGTCTTGTCCGAACTGGTGCCGCGACTGTCGGACTATTGAATCTATCACGTAAAGACCAGGCACTTTATACTCTGGCTTGCATTTTTGTATGAACTTTTCAACGCTGTGCACTACATGTTTATAGAACTTTATAGCCTTTATAGCACCTCTTGTGATAGCACTCATCTTTGCCTTTGATATAGGCGGCTTGTTGTCATACAACCCGGATAACTGCAAGAAAAAATATTGTTTTATGATGCCACGGAACATTTAGTCCTATAAGTACGAGAATGTAAATATAATACCTCCGCGTTGAATGCCTTAACTTCTGGCATATCCATTTTGATGTTAGGCTTTAATTCATTAATTTAAAGTAAAACTACACCGCAATTTTTATTTTGCGTAAAGAAAACCATTTTCGTATCAGCGTAGCAGTCAACATGCTCAAAATTACAAAATGGCGTTTAAAAAGAAAGAACATGATATGTTACTTATTCAAATAAAAGGTACTCTGTGCTGCAATATATGATTATGTATGAGAATTTTTGGCGGGACGTCATGGCACGCAGTTGAAATCTTGTCACTTACTCCAGTATTATACCGAGCACATTTTCAAACTACGGGCTGCTAATGAAAATAAATGTCAACAAAGGTTGAATGAAATGAATGTAGGAGTTCAGATGGGCGACTCAGTGGTTAACTTTCTGCTATATTCTGACGATGCGGTTTTATTAGCGCAGTCCGCTGGCCTGAAAACCCTAGTCGACGTAATGGCAGAAGATTGTAAAAAAAGGGGCCTACGTGGGAATGTGTGCAAAACCAAATTAATGGTCTTTGAAAGAGAAGAAGCCAGAATAAATGTTAGAGTAGCAATAGGAAATGGTCTGCTAGAACAAGTGGATGAATTTGTATATCTTGGATGTGGATTCAGTCGGGATGGAAGGTACACCACTGATGTAGAGAGAAGAGTGAATACGGGAAATAGAGTGAATTGAGCATTGGGACAACTTCTTGGCAGTCATCACCTCAGCCAGAGGGCACGTGTCGCAATACACAACGCAGTGCTTGTCCCAACATTATTATATGGAAGCGAGAGTTGTGTATGCAAAAAGGAGCATGAGAGTAAAATCAATGCGGTCGAAATGCGATCTCTGTGGAAAATCTGTGGAGTGAGGCTGACTGACCGCATTCGTCACGACGACGTAAGAGAGCAAGTATGTATGAAAGAGAGTATTGGTGTAAAGATGCGAAAGGGAATGCTCCGATGGTTCGGATATGTGGAAAGAATGCCGGACGAGCGACTGGTTAAGAAGATATAGAATGCGAAGTGGAAGGATGTAGGTACAGGGGGAGACCGAGATTCACCTACCTAGACCAAAGCAATAGGAAATGGTCTGCTAGAACAAGTGGATGAATTTGTATATCTTGGATGTGGATTCAGTCGGGATGGAAGGTACACCACTGATGTAGAGAGAAGAGTGAATACGGAAAATAGAGTGAATTGAGCATTTGGACAACTTCTTGGCAGTCATCACCTCAGCCAGAGGGCACGTGTCGCAATACACAACGCAGTGCTGAAAGAGAGAGTGCAGTATGAAAGAGAGTATTGGTGTAAAGATGCGAAAGGGAATGCTCCGATGGTTCGGATATGTGGAAAGAATGCCGGACGAGCGACTGGTTAAGAAGATATAGAATGCGAAGTGGAAGGATGTAGGTACAGGGGGAGACCGAGATTCACCTACCTAGACCAAATCGCTCATGTATTGAAGGAAGGTGGAGTCAGGAGTCTCCGAAACCAGCGAGCATGTATGAAGAGAGTGATGAATGTTGAGGAAGCGAAATATGTATTCAAGAATAGAGCCTCTTGGCACTCTGTTCTCTCTGCCTACCCCGCAAGGAAAATGGCGTGATAATAAGTAAGTAAGTAAGTATATTATAATTATTTTATATTGATAGCCCTGATAAATAGCTCTCGAACGACTGAGCGTAGATGTTCGGCCGCACCGCACCTCACGATTGCTCTGTCTAGACATCTTCGATGGCTGACTATAATATGGTTCTTCGACTGTGCTTTATCTAAGCAAAAATCTAAGTCAATAAAAAATGTATGACTTCGACCTTAGACAAGAATATTATGACTATGGCAAATATGCAAAATAAGTGACTAATTAGTGTCTGTGACTCTATGTTATTATTATTCTCTTTATATATTTTCTTATAATATTATTATATAATATAATATTATAATTTAATATTATTATATAATATTATAATTAATATATAATATTATTATTATTATTAATTTGTTTAAGGCATTAGCAGAACCAATAGCCTAACAGTAACTTATAAACATCGTTATTCCTCTTGTCGAAGTCAGTCATATAAAATTAGTCAGTCAAGTCACAGTCCCGCTCCAGTAAGATGATACGAAGCTTCTATGGAGTTTTGGAGACAACAAGAAAAAACACGTTATGTCGCACTACATCACTTGCTAACACTTATGCACATACACAAATAGTTAATAAGCAAAAGGCCACCACTTTTACACATTAATACTTGAAATAACACAAGTTTAGGAAAATAATGCAGAGCGACGACATGATCTTCTTCGTGTTCCCGCCAAAACTCCTGATTTCTACGAATGACCTACGTAGGTAAAAATGTTTTTTTTTTATTTTTGTTTGTTTATTGGTCCACTCGATTAGAGTATTTGCCAATGACGAGTAAAAATGTTCTGTGCTCTGCTCTCAGTTTACTCTTAGTAGTCTGTGAAGTCAAACAAAATAAATATTGTTACCTATTATACAAATTCTAAAATAAAAACGATATTTTTTGTAAATAAGAAAATACTCATATATTATGGAAGGTATCCAAGTTATTACTCAAGATTTCGTAAATGTTCATATTACAAAATCTGATAGTGAAGATGCGCCCGTTGAGCGAAGATTTAAGAAAGCAATCACTATTGCTGATTTTAAGGTTAGTGTGATTCATACATTTTTGTTTGTAGCACTTCATATGGATTTACAACTGTTAAATATAGAGCCATTCTGGTTTAGCAGCTCTAGTATACTTATTTGATATTACTGTTTGGGCCTAAGACATCATAAAAGCGAGTCATTACTTGAAATAGAAAACCTCTACTAATTGGTCTACTTCTAATAATTATGTTTTATAGCCTATGTTAAATCCTCTTTAGTATCATACGGGCTATAATTCAAAAACACATCTCTAAATTAGTGCAAAGTGGTTCCAGAGATTGATGCATTCAAACAAACATGAAATGTTGGTTAAAATTTTGCGCCTTATTTACAGACAAAACTTGAACTTGTAACAGGAGGTTCAGCAGTCTCCATGAAGCTTAAGATTTACGATAGTAAAAATAACTATATTGGTGACATAGACAATGATGATGCTCTTCTTGGATCATATCCTATTGATGATGGTATGAGGATACATGTTGTGGACAATTTTGCTCTAGTCAAGGATCTTGGGTCTAGTGATAGTGCTGAAAGGTAAATCATGATTAAATTGTGCTTGTATTAAGAAGAAATCTTGTTAGTAATAAATTCATCCATCCATCCATCAGCCTTTCAACGTCCACTGCTGGACATAGGCCTCCCCAAAATGGGGGTTTTACCATAATCGCCACGCTTGGCAGGTGGGTTGGCGATTGTAGTGAATATTTTTAGTAGTAATAAATAAAAAATCATATTAGGGGTTTTTATATAATTATGTCTTCTCTTAAAACCCATGTCTTACTCTTATTTTGGGGGAAATACTTTAGCTCCTAAGCAACCACAAATCCAGCTCAGACTAAATACAACATCTGATAGCCAAGCCATCTATCAAAAATGTATCATTTCATACATTTTATTTGGATATGGTGGGTTTAATGATTGGTATTTTTGAGAGTTAATAAAGAAAAAATTGTGTGTGTGAAGTATCATTTAAACCTTTCAGATATGTTTTCCTCAAAATGTAATAATAAATAAATAGCTTAAATTTCAAAGCAAGAAGTTTAAATTACTATTTATTAATTTGAATTATAAATATATATAATTTTGTTTTATTTTGTAAAAGCTTAAACTTTTATTACATCCAATATAGATTCCGTTTGTCTGAAGAAGAGTATGAAAAAAAGGGAGACACTCTCCGTTCCTTCCTGCAACGCAACAGGCTTGGCAAGTACAACGAAGAAGAGATGGCCAAGCTCAAAGAACAACAGCAACAAGAACTGGAAGATGAAGCTAGGTAATATGATTATATATTTTTATATAGATCATGTCTCTGTTGGGTTCAACTTGATTGGGGATAGTCTTCTTGATTCCCGCTATAATTGGCTGCATGATCAAGGAAATACCCCTACATCACAGAATGTTGAGTGCAAAAGGCTCCCTCGCATCTATCATCCTTCCTCTCCAAGTGACGAAAAGTGTATGCACTTCCCTTTAAATTAATATTTAATACTGTACTATACACCTGGTGTCTTTTATGGGCTATGTACACTATAGTGAGGGAATACAATTATGCTGAATTCTGCATTTGCAGTATAAAAATTAACCATCACCAAGGGAAATTCACACAACGGTATAATCTTTTATGCAGTCTGCATATGTTGAAGGTATAAAGGATTTTATGCAGGCTAGCAGAAGCAGTTTTGGTAGGAGCCCGTTGTGAGGTAGCAGTCCCCAACCAGCCAGTGCGACGAGCTACTGTGCGTTACAACGGACCTCTCGACGGCGCCAAGGGCCTGTGGATAGGCGTTCAGTACGACGAGCCGCGCGGGAAAAACGATGGATCGTGAGTAACCTTTATCAAATGAAAAACATAAGCAATATTATTAAATACCCCACAAGATTCAGTAAGAAAAAATTATGCTAATTTAAAGGAGTTCAGACTTATTTTCCAAGGAATATGCTGGTTGCCATAAAGTCAACTAACGGGGACTAAAATGATAAGAAAGTATTTGTTTTTTAATTAAATAAGTATTTGACTGCACAGATGGCGGTGTGGTTTAGATACCGGCCTCCCGCCCGAGTGTTGTGGGTACGATTCCCATACAGGACAACTCTTTGTATGATACACAAATAGTTGTTATGAGGTTTTTCGTCACCGTGTAAACTAGGGTTTTTCGTCAACGTGTAGGCTCATTTGTTGCCGAGCGTTCTTGAGAATGCCTCGTTTAGAGGTGAAACACGTGTCGAATTTATGTTCGGATTGAATATTGCAATATTGTGGTTCTGAGAGTTCTACCGTATGGTTGTGTCGCGTTGGTGAGTTTTTTGTCATTATCGTGCATACTACTTTGTTATTATCACATTCTCCTCTATCTGTGAGAGTGCGGATTGGCAATCTTAGGTTATTCTGTCCAAAGATAACCGGGATTGATAATCCGTGGGTGAGTGGTGGGCTCTCCTCCTAAAATCCATTCTATAATAGAAACCACATAATGTACGTCAGTGGAATACTTCATTAATCTTATATTTCTGTAATTTTCAGTAAATTAATTTTACTGGAGTATGTAACAGGATTTCAACCGCTCGCCATGACCTCCTGTCAAATACTCCCATAGGCAATAAGATCCTGGTACTGCCAGTGTAAATCCAGTGCTGGCTGTCACTGCTTATAATAACGAAATTTGTATTTCAGTGTAAATGGCAAGCGTTACTTCACTTGCCCACCAAAGTACGGGGGCTTTGTAAAACCTATCTACGTGACCATTGGCGACTTCCCTGAAGAGGAATTCGATCTGGACGATGAAATATGATCACAGATATACACACACCATAGATCTCTAAATTATATAGGACATTGTAATTGTATATGTACAATAGTTTATGGATAACAAGCCAATCTCTACATGCCCACAAATTTCACTACATTTTACTAGCAGTGCTATTATCATTAATAAAATGTCCACCTGTCAGTGTCCAACATACATGCACCAAATTTCATCAATATTGGTTTTGCCTTTTAATGCATCTCGATAATGCAAAGCCCCACTGGGCTATAGCAATTTATTTCATAAATTATTGATTTCATTATTAATTATCTGAATTTATAATATTTTTCTTCATACAACAAAAACAAAATAGCATACGGTCTGCCTGATTGTAAACAGAATAAACACTGTAGTATATTCACGCTAAAAATACCCAGCCCCCTTAGAATGAAAACGAAACGTTAGACGAACTTTCGTTTCGAGTCATTGTGATTGATCAACAGTCCGACGCTGATTAGTCGAGATTTTGACCCGTGATTCAGGCGACCAATCACAATGAGGCGAAACGGAAGTTCGTCTCAGGCATTGCATGTGAAGGGCAAGTAAAGACGGGATGGGAGTTTTATATTATAGTGTTGCCAAAAGTATCCGAAAACATTGTTCTATAGAATTATTGTAATAATATTTTTATATCAGGACAGTGAAGCTTGCTGGCAGGCTATTGAGTAGTGTCTGTTCAAAAGGGCATTTTTTTAAATTTGGAAAGGATTTTTATTGCAGTTTGGGGTATTATATTTCCAGTGAATACATTAGTTGATTACATCCTATTTAGTCTACAAATTCAGCATTCTATTCCACGTCAGAGTTTTATTGTTTTTGTTTATTCAATTCATTTGAACATTCTCGACCAAGTTAGCCCTTTTGAAATGAGACTCCATATTTGTACACTAAGCTTTAATAATTATATATTAATGCTTTATTTATAATTATCATGTTTGAAATTCTATAGAAGATATGATGAAGAGATATATTTATTTTTTAATATACTTAGTCATTATTGTTGGCCCTTTTATATTGATTTTTCTAATTTATTAAGATAAAAAAAAAGAAGTTCAAAATCTGCTGAATAAGTTAAAAAATACGTTTTAATAAACAAAAGTTAGGTTGAATGTTTAATGTGGTGTTTATGGTTATCTTTAATAGTCATATTCTGACCCATTGTACTAGCTCTTAACTTAATGTACTGACCTCTAAACTAGACGGTTGACTGATAATGTTTTGGTACCCTATTTAATTAGCGCTATAAATCGATATGGCTATTCCAATACTAAAACGAGTAATGTATAATTATGTCAAATTTGAATTAAGTATAAGTAACAAGCATATGTATTAATAATCAAGCTTTATTTCGGAATAATGTTATATTGAAATTAATAATATCATACGCCTAAAAGACTGCTGTCATTTGTATAAATGCAGTTGAACCGAAAGAGTAGTAATATGTATCATAAGGCTCATAGGTGTTTTTCTATCAAAGCAAATTTCAGTGTTACAAATCAAAGTGTAATAACCCCTTGGAATAAAGCTATAAATCTTTGGAACCTCTGATCGTGTCGTACGTAATGTAATATCTACGTATTTGTCTTATGTACATTCCACAGAATGAAAAAGATAATCATGGTAAGTACACTTCTACAATAGTTTCTACAGTAGGCTTCTAATTATTGTTAGATTATAACATACTATTATCATGCATTTTTTAAATAATAAATTGAATATGATTTTTTCTGTTTTGCATTTTTAGTTTTGACTCCAATCCACCAGGTATTATCAACCTGCGGTATGCTCAGCTTTTGTAAGTGGTTGCAGGGGTAAATAGCCGTACGTTAATTCACTTCACAAACCTGAAATATAACTGTGAACAGCGGCTTGACCTTTACTCTTATTACCATGCCTACGTTTTCTTTTCTACTATGTAACATAGTATCATAGTACTATGTACCATAGTAGAAAAAAAAACGTAGTAATTAAATAATAAACGAAAGTCATGGAATCTGTATAAACCGTTTATTAACTAGAACTTCCGTCTCTTCAATATCTCCGGTCGCCAGTTGATGGGATGCGTCTCTTCCGAAGCTGTTTCATCCTCGCGGTAGATTTTGATCGTCTTGTCTGCCTCGGTGGTAATGAGGCGGGACCCTGACTGATCGAAGGTCATCGAGAAGATACCCGCCTCCGAGTCCATGGAACCGGGTTGGACTGCCGCCTGTGTATAAAGATGTAGAGATCAAAATAAAGCCCTTTCGCACGCTGGATATGTACGATACTGAATCCTTAGTATAATATAGTAAATGTGAAAGTTTGTTTGATTCGATCATCACGAAATTTTGCACTCATAGTCTGAAACCGAGAAAGGCAACTTTATTCCGAAAATTTTATGGTTTCTGTTGGGGTAGATATATTTTGCATTGAAATCATTGGCGTGTAGTAGAGTGAAGAGCGAAGTCGCGCGCAGGACCCAGTTATATATAATCGGCGCTTAAAATAATAAAAAAAATCTAGAAAACAGTTGACCCTAAAGGCCATCCCTGCAACTTCCCGCTAATTTGATACAGCGCTCAAAACTGCACTTATTACGTTTCTTGCGACTTTTGAGCTCGAACTCAAAAGTATATGTGAGAGATTTCACAAAACACTATTCGTTGAATTTTCAAATCGCAATAACTTTTGAATGAATGAACCGATTTTTTCGTAGTTTATGGCCAAGTCCTTTCGAATGACGCCAACCCCGATGAAATCGGTCAAGCCGTTAAAAAGTTATGAGGTTTACATACGGCCACACACACACATACAACACACATGCATACAGACATCATCGCGGAAACATTCGGGGAAGCTTCTTAGGATCTCAAAACGTCAACATCCGTTGAAAACTCGATTTTCGAAAAACGGGGTAAAACCAATAAATAACTTCCCAACTTCTGAAAATTTTCAATTTTCTGAGCGGGAAGTTAATTAAAATTATATATATATGTATTACATAGTATTCTTTATCAACTTGTGTTACACCTTGTAGGGGTTCAACTATCATCGTAAAGGGGCATCTAAAGATATTCTAAATATTCAATAACATTATAAATAAGACCCTTTATACAATGGGTTAATTAATTACTATTAAAAAAAAAATGTAATAGACAATAGATGGCGCCGAAACACCGTGGATGAAAATATGTAGCACCAACCTGTAATCTCTGGAAGTTGTATCCAGTTCTCCAATCCCAGAAATACATGGTACCGTTATCCCCACCACTGACCAACACACTCTCTGGGTTAACTGCCATACAATTGACAATAGCATTGTGTCCAGAGAGATTCTGTATAAATTTGCCTTCAGGGCACTTCCATTGTTTTATATTATCTGGGGAAGCTGAGGCGAATGTGTATAGCGTGGGATGCACTACGATGGAGCGAACTGACTTCTTGTGGTTTGTGAGAGTACACATTGACTTTCCCGCTGCTAAGTCCCAGAGACGTATGGTTGAATCGTGTGATCCAGTTATGATCTGAAATATGGATACATATTTTTACACACGTGAGAACAATTTTTAATGGACTTTATAACATAACACCAGCATGTACGTGTGTGTGTGTCTGTGTGCGCGGTGGCGTCGCGCCCCGCCATCACCAGGATGTCGATGTGTTTGTGTGTGTATGTGTGTGTGTATATGTACGTGCGCGTGTACCTGTGGCTCGGCGGCCTGGCAGGCGAGCGAGGCCACGGTGTCGGTGTGTCCGCCCAGCGTGTGCACGTTGGCCTTGGTGCGCACGTCCCACACGCGCGCGGTGGCGTCGCGGCCCGCCGTCACCAGCACGTCGATGGTGGGGTGCAGTGCCAGCGTGTAGACGGCGGACAGATGCCCGTGGTAGTGCCGGATCACCTGGGGCCAACCGATCAATAACAGTCTCCATATCATCAGCTGTACATCAAAATAAGTCTTATGAGCTACTTGCTACACACAGAGTAAAAAACCTTGCAAGTGAACGCACAGAATAACAACAACCTGAGTTCACCCGTGCGAATCATTAGGTGGCCGTCAAGTCATACGGTCAGTACGTAGTTATTTTTATTTGTTCGTAGTAGGTACCTGGGCTGTCATGACTTACGGGGCCGAGACGTGAACACTCACAGTGGGACTAGTCCACAAATTGAAAGTCGCGCAGCGGACTATGGAGCGGGCTATTCTTGGCGTCTCTTTGAAGGATAAAATTCGTAATGAGGTAATCCGACAAAGAACCAAAGTTACCGACATAGCTCGCAGGCTCAGTAAGCTGAAGTGGCAATGGGCTGGTCACATCTGCAGAAGGACCGACGGACGATGGAGCAAGCGTGTCCTAGAGTGGAGACCGCGACTTGGTAAGCGTAAGGTAGGACGGCCCCCAGCTAGGTGAACCGACGACCTCAAAAAGGTCGCGGGGACAGACTGGATGCGGAAGGCGGAGGACCGTGTGCAATGGCGCGTGTTAGGAGAGGCCTATGTCCAGCAGTGGACTGCAATAGGCTGATTGATTGATTGATTGAGGTACCTGGGGGACAGCGATTGGCTCGGCTTTTTATTTAATGTAAAATTGGTTGTGACGCGTGTGTGTGTTTGGCAAATATTTGTTAGTTTTTCTTGTAGTAAAACGTCTTGATTGCCCAGCGCGGAGTGAGACTACAAAAAGTTTACTAAACGGCGTCCCAAGCTTACACACCTCTGGCTTATTCTTTCCTTATATAAAAAGGTACTCTGTGGCTCGCTCTAATGAGCAACAAATAAGAGCATAACCTAAGGGTCATTATTTTTGGGTAAGAAATTAAAATTTTTGCTATTTTTATAGAATGTTTATTTTAAGGATTAAGTCAAATAATTAAAAAAAATATGGCTTATCAAATCTTTATATTTAACTAGCTGCAACCTGCGACTTCGTCCGCGTGGAATTTTGTCAACCCCTCCAATTTCTGTCCACCTTGTATCCCATTCCCTAAAGTACTATCGCGCAAATAATGCGCCTGTCAGTGCTCTGTAGGCTACTCTATACTATGTATCATCATGGAAACCATATAAAAAAAAGTAAATACCTTGTTATATTCCAAGTCCCAGCACTTAACTTGTCTATCTTCACCGCAACTGAATAGGTACGGATGTCTGGAAGATACTTCCAAGCCTATAACAAAAATAATTAAGACGTCGCGGGACGACTGCTAAATGTGAAACATCATTATCACGACATGATAGTTTATTAAAGTATTATATAATACATTATCCTCCTTATCTTTACTAATATTATAAATGCGAAAATACGTTTTCTTGGTTATTATGCTTTTACGCTGTAACTACTCAACCAATGTAGCTTCATATATTCCGTAACTAGAAAAGAATATAGGCTACTTTGATCCCACCAGAGAGCTGTAGGTTCGATTCTCACAGGACAAGTCTTTATGCCATCCACAAATGGTTGTTCTGAGCGTGCTTTATGCCCGTAAATAGCATGTTTGTCGATACAAGGATTATTGCTTAGCGCAGAGCGTTGGTTTTTTTTAAAACAAATAAGGAAAATTTGGCTCAATTCTGAAGTTCACGCAAACGAGGTCGCAGGCAGAATCTAATAAGTAATGCAGTTAAATTAAGCTGATATGTTTAATTCAGTCTTACCTCTTACAGTGCTGACGTGACCGGTAAGTGACACTTTTAGCTTTCCACTTGCTAAGTCCCATATTTTTATAACTCTGTCTGCAGCACCTATAGAAGATAAATCATGTAAAGTTATTGGACTTTTTCCGTCAGAGCAGATAGGACGTAGGTACAATGGACCGGTTCACCAACCTACATCGGGCATGCAGCGTGGTGGAAGACTTATACCCAATAGTAGACCTTTACTGATAAAAATGGTGGTAGGGATTCCATAGCTTCAAGAGTTGTGACAATTGCAGCTCATATATTGCGGATTGCGTGTTCACTGTGCATCTATTATGTAGTCTCTGTATGCTAAGGTCATTACTTAAATAAAGATTATACTGAAAAAAATATTTTTGCTTTTTACTATACTAAAAAAAGCGTGTAAAAACTAAAATAGAAGCAAAAAGATTCTTATTTAGAAAACATTAATATCGCGATTCAGAAACATGGGACAACGCCGGTGCACATCTTAATATCGCGATTCAGAAACTTACACATACAACAACTACGGAATCCTAAAAACCAATAAATACCGAATAATTTTTTTCAAATTAGTGTATTGTCATCGGTCCTCGATAAATATACAAAGGTTGAAACGAAATTTTAAAAAGCTGAGCTTTGTGAGGGCTCGCGAAGTTTTCTACTTAATTTATAATTTTCGACAGATGGCGTTAGGAATACAATGAAATTCTATAAAAATTGTTCTATTTTTGCTGTGTATAAACTACTATGTTTTATGATAGATATCACGTCTAGGAATAAATAATTTCAAAGCCCAAATCGCAAATTCTCAGTAAAGTGTACCACAATATATGCATAGATTGTGGAATAGTACTAGTATAAGTGATGCGAATTTATTTGCGCGGAACTAAAATCACAAATAGGCACAAGTTGCCAGTGTGCTGACGGACTCTGAATACAAGTGTCAACACCCCATTATCCCCCCCGGGTGTCGTATAAGGCGACTAAGGGAAGTAAGCAATTATCACCCATTGTATTACTGGTGGTAGGGCTGGGTACTAAGTGAGAGTACTCACTTGCTATCGGGCCCGAACGGGTCGGTACCACCGTCTCCTGTGTGACCGGTCATGAAGCACGTCAGTGTGTTTTGGCTGTAGCAGAAGATAGCCGTTTATTCTTTCATTTCACATCTGAGAAATGTAACGGCGCGCAGCGGCTTGACTATTATTCTCTCGGTATAGTTGAGTCCATGAGCAACGGTTACCACTTACCATCAGGTGGGCCGCGGCTCGTCTACCATCATAAGCAATAAAAAAAAAAGTTATTTTGGTCGCATGAAGGGATTGATTGCTGTCCGCGGCGGATATAGCTTTCTTTCTCTAGCCTATATACAAAAAATTAGCACTATTGCATCATGCTCTGCACGTGTCCCTACAGAAGCATAGCCAAGCTCCTACCTCCCAATTAGGAGCCATTAAAATACGTTCGTATTAGAGAGGGGTATCACTTAGTGCGACAAAAGGTGTCAAGAGCGAAAGGTTTAAGGAATTTTGACGTTCGTAGCTCATCAGACAATATTTTATTTTTTAATCGCTCGATAAGTTGTATAGCTTGTCTGACGTAATGTTTACTGGGAGGACACACTTTTTTGTTGGTTTGACTAGAGTGACGTAATTTATGAACGGCCCTTAAGATCACTACTGCATTCAGAGGAGGATGGGATCGATGGATGTAAATATACTATACATACTCTAGTGAATACTTACCGGTAGCAAACCACTCATTGCCGGGCTCAACAGCCACACACCTGACCCAGCCCAAGTGACCCGATATCACTCTGAAGAGCTTCCATGGCGCGTGCCATTTAGGTTTAGGCATGGTGGGCGGTTTGCGTGGGACTGTTAAAGCGCCAGCTGTCGCAGTTGGAATGGGGCCAGTGAATGGTAGAAGTGCACCCTCGGAGCCTAAGGCTGCTGATTCAGCTATTTCTGCTAAAGACATGTGGTTATTAGACAAGCTACAATATCAAAATAATGCAATTATTTGATATTAATCTTCTCGCTTCGCACGAGGGTAATTTACTAATGAATAAACTCTTAGAGTATCTCATAATAATGATTTATTTGTCAGAATATTCTTACAGTGGTGTTACAAATATTATTAGTGTCCATTCGACTTTAACTATTAAGCACCATAATACCCTGTTCGTTAGACCAAACGACGCGACGGGGGTGCGACCAGACACATATTTTCCCGCCTTAACAAACAAAAATACATTGTAAGCAATTTCTAATTCACCTACTCTTCTTGCGAGACACTCACTCCATCTTTCGGATGTATTTACAATGTATATTATACTTACTTATCATCACGGCATTTCCCTTGCAGGGTAGGCAGAGAGAACAGAGTGCCAAGAGGTTCTATTCTTGCATACATCTCTCGCTTCCTCAACATTCATAACTCTCTTCATACACGCTCGCTGGTTTCGAAGACTCCTGACTCCACCTTCCTTCAATACATGACCGATTTGGTCTAGGTAGGTGAGTCTCAATCTCCCCCTGTACCTACACCCTTCCACTTTCACATTGTATATCTTCTTAACCAGTCGCTCGTCCGACATTCTTTCCACATGTCCGAACCATCGGAATCATGTATATTATCACTCATATTTATCATCATTATTAAAAAATTGTTTATATTCCCTGCCTGCAGTGACGCATAGGGCGGAGACACAAAAGGAGTTGTGTGGAATGAGCGTCTAATATTTATAGCCGCAGCATTGTCCAGACCAGGGGTTCCTAAACTTTAAAGATAACGGAACACCAACCAAGTGCCTTTTATTTTATGGAACCCCATATCAAAATAATGATCAACGCTGAAATTTATATAAGAATATTTTTTTTAAGAAATGTGTAATATAATTAAAACACTTATTCTGAACTTAAAGTATTAAAATAAAACTTCGTTTACGGAACTTAGATGATTATAAGTCCACCCGTGATCATGAATGCTGTAAAGTATTCCAAACGTCGGGATAGTAGTAAAATCAAGTAAACGCGATAGATTCCGTAAACGAAGTTTTATTTCAAAATGTGTAACATTCGCGTAAATATCAGAAAGTATTAAAGTTTTAATGTGAAGAATGAAATTGTTTTACTGTTTTATGAATAATGGTTTTATAGTTCGGTATTATATCCGACAATTGTATGCGTATATCTGAGGTAGCATCCAATCTTGAACTGTATTTGTTTTCTGTATTAACATAGGCTGAAATGCCTGTTTCACAACGATAGGTAAAATAAATAATTTTAGTGGAACCCTGATGACTATTCTACGGAACCCAGTTTGGGAATCCGTGGTGAGTAAGTAGCCTAGAATATGTGACGAAACCTGATAGAAAACTGAGGAACTCTAACATAAAAATAAATGGTACAGCTAAGAGCAGTTTTAACAATAAACAATACTATACCAGGCACATTGTGTTCTACAATCCTATGAGAGATCTCAACGGAAAGACCTAGGTGAAGTAATACAAAATAGATCACAATTAAAAATCATGTTATTTACAGATATCAATAAGTTTTCAAGGGCGACATAAAAGCATATGACACATTTAATGGGCAATGTTTACTGCAGTCTATGATAAGAGGAGGAAGAAAATTTCTCACATACTAAACGAAACAACAGCAGAAATACTTACTGTTGCTTCAGGCCTACATGGAGGTATTTTCAAGCTGGCTACCTCCATAAAAAATTGATGTTCTACTTTAAGATTTGTATCAAATTATATTTCTAAGCTAGCCTGTGCTCCACCGCTGGTTTTTAGGTTATATCTCTCTCAGGCTGCCAACCTGCACTGGGCCATCATGGTGGACTACAGCCAGATCACATTCACTTTGAGAGAAGACTTATGCCTAATAGTAGGACAGTAGTGGATTTAAAAGGAAGAGGTATAGGGCTCCGGTGCTCTCACTCATCACACTACAATAGAGAGCCCGCCCATTCATGCTGGGACACACAATCTATCAGTAATTTTGAGAGAGGCTATTTTACATTACAATGTATATGAGATTAAACAGTGTGTGCGAGACATGACTGGTTAATGGATATTTTTTTGTGCTCCTTTGCCAATCCTACTTTAATTTTGGTGTTGTCTTCTTATAAAACGGCCGATAGAAGGTATTTTATAATGATTTAATAAGCACTATTATACCTATATCATGTGGTATTTCAGGCTGACTCCTTGTGTCCTGTTGTTTGATGGCCTGTGCTTGCTGAACTGTTTCCAAGACTTGTCCATAACTATCTCTAGCTTTTATGCCTTTAAGTACTTTTTCTCTGGAAGTATTAAGAAAATTATACTAGTTAATTAGTAACATTAGTCTAAACATTTGGTCCCTTTTATAATTTTCTGACATTCATATCAATCATATATGTGTTTTTCTTTGATGAAAAATTTTTAATTACAGAATTATTTTATACTACACAGTATACATAAAGTACACTATATTCAATAAAAAATTAAGGGCAGTTTGCTACATCGTCTAATGGATAATCTGGCCCTGTGACAACAGAAATAAAGCCCATAATATTCTAATGTGATGAATTGCTATTCTGTATGAAAAGTGCTCGTATTTCTCCCTATATACCTAAATATTCATAAAATATCTGACAATATCAATAAAAATTTAATCAAATATGTTTATTTTTGATGTGAAACATCTAATGCGGAGGGAGGGTAAAATCGGCTGTTAGCGTGGCAACGCTTTAACTTTACTTGTGCTGTTCAAATCTTGCAAGTTAAATTTGATACACTTCCCGGTTTCCGATTGAGCTGAAATTTTACATGCATATGTATATCACGTGACAATACAATGTTATGATGACACGGAGCTGATCTGATGATGGAGCTGGAAGGTGGACATAGGAACTCTACAATGAAACGGAGCAACCCCATCGAGTTTGAGCTCGTATGATTCATCTTGACAAGTACTTTGTCTCTAGATGGTATCCAGGGTCTGATGATGGAGCTGGAAGGTGGCCCAAACCCATCGAGTTTATACTCGTTTGATTCCTCTTAAGGAGTACTTTGTCAAGTTATGATAATTTTATTTCTACAAAATAATTTCGATGTTTTCACATCTGGTAGACGTCCCGTGACGTCTAGTTTTATTTCCTAAAAGACACAACACTCCATGGTACTTAAACACTAGGCTGAGGTTTCCATAATAATTTTTGGTCAGGGCTCAACATTGTCAACTGATACTAGCCAATTATGCAGGTAATATTATAGTGCACAATTATGTACGTAAAGAAAAGCGCACTCTCTGTACCCTTGTTCCAACTTACTTGGTCTGATGGGACGGCATTCCGACATAAGCATGAGATCGACTAAGTAGAGGACCAACGGCTTGACTTGACTTTCCAGGCATGGCATACACCTCTAATTCACGAAGTTAATTTCTTGACGGCAAACCCAATACCATTTTACGGGCCCGGCCCAGGTTTCAGTCACTTCCCAATAGGGATATCTTTAGTTTATCAATCCAAAGCCTTGTCAAATAAGTTGTATTGGGTACTATAATGTGTACTTACGCTTTTTCATCAATTGGTGGTAATGATCCTTGGTTAGCGAGGAACATATCATGAGATCTTTTCAAAGATCTAAATACTAGCGTGTGCACAGAATGTTTGATTACGTCTTCTGACATTTTGCCCTAATCTTAAATGATTATATGTATCTTTATCTTAATAATAGTTTAAACTTATCTTTTATTAGTAAGTTAAATATACGTAATCTAATTTTTTAAGTTAAATGAATTGGACAAACAAAAACACACGCGAATATCGCATCATGTCAAAAAGTCAAACAGGTGTCAATGTCAAAGTCAATTGCCAGTTATACCAGTTTTTGACATACAAGCATTAGTTTAGAAAACCAAATGATAAGTTCCTAATGTTATAACTAAAACCCTATCAAAGCAACATATTATTATTTTCATTATGCTATTTCTAAAACAGTACGTAAAATCTAGAATTTCAAACTTTCATGGTCACTTATAATTCTAAACGTTTTTACGGGATTTATACCATGTAAATTTTTACTTACGAGTTTCCGATATTTCGGCACTGTTGCAAGCGCCATGATCACGGAACAACTGAAGTCCTTGCGGGTGGGAATAGTTTTTATTATTCTGCGGTTAGAAATATCGGTCTACCCGCTTTCTCACTCGTTTATGACACGCAACACTATCTATGGAACCACTACCACTGGTCTCACTCACGTATCGAGCTCGATCACGACACACAACACTTACGGTGTCGACCCTGGTTTTTGAGGTGTTTTTCTTCTTCTTTGTACATAGACGAATCACGGGACGCCAGGTGCTAGATAATTGAAAACCATCTTCACGGTTGAAATTTTTGTATTTCGTGATTTCAATGGCTTCTCTCACCAATCTGGGTATATAGTGGCGTTCTGTCGAAAGTATCTGAGGATTATGTAAATTCTCGATGTAGTGACTCGTTCCTGCCTCCAAAAGAAGTACGTAAAATCACAATCGAGAACCAAAACCAAAAATTCTTTTAGTTCTTTTTCAGTCTCAGTTACGACCAAAATTTAGAATGAAAATATAACTTACCTATAGTGCCTGTGTTAAAAGTTTGTTTCTGACCTTCGATTATCAAACAAGATACAGTGTCACGAACAAAATCAAGCTAAAAACTGTCCGAGTGAATATATACTACTTGACGGGCCTTGTGGCGTACTCAGTAGTATAACCGACTGCCGTACACGAGGTTGTGGGTTCGATTCCCACTCAGGACAATTATTTGTGTGATGAGCACAAATATTTGTACTGTGTCTGGGTGTTTCCTATTTATATTATGTATGTATATACAAAAACAAAATGTAATATATGTATTATATCCATAACCTGGTACCCATAGCACAAGCGTTAAGATTAGTTTGGGACCACAGGACGTTGTGTGAAAAATGTCCGTGAATATTTATTATTTATCTATACTATTATTATAAAGAGGTAACGTTTGTGAGTTTGTGACGTTGTAAGGGGTAATCTCTGGATCTACTGAACCGATTTTCAAAATTATTTCACCAATAGGAAGCTACGTTATTGTGGAGTGTCATAGGCTATAATAATTTCCAAAATTAATTACGCATCTTTACTTAAACTTGAATAATGTAATCCAAGTTGTAAAAAAAATTGCTTTCATCGCAAGCGCTGCGGAAACTATTGAGGATAGAACAAAACAATGTACTACAATATTAAAGAACGTATCAAAATCTGTAAAAAAGTCCGCGATAGCATATGCCTATCTCCTACGGATAAATTACAATAACTGGTTTTACTGTTAAAATTGTGAATTAAAAATAATTTTTGTGAAGCTTATTTAGCCCATATGGTATTAATATACATATATCTTTATAAATATGTTTTAGAACGGAAATTCAATGTAGAATATCTGTGTTCTTTACTCTATACACTTTAAACAAATATCTTCAAAGATATTAGCAAAATAAAAATGTGCGGTGCGCGCCGCCCCAGCCGTTTACAAGATACATCCTTAATTATATGGGACGAATGTACCATGAGTCATAGAGCTCATATTGAAGCTGTGAACCGTACGCTAAAAGACATCAGAAACTCAGACGCTGATACGGGTGGTGTTACTTTTGTTTTTGCGGGCGATTTTCGGCAAACGCTGCCAGTAATAACAAAAGGAACACGCGCCGATATTATCAGGGCATGCTTAAAATCATCATGCTTATGGAGTTCCGTTGAAACTCTCAATTTACGAACAAACATGAGAGCCCACTTGAGCGACAACTACGATAACGATTTTCCGCATCAGCTACTTGGAGAAGGAAAAATTTGCTGTCCTAACACCAACAGTAGGGATGACAATAAACTTGACAATCGGTTAGGTCACATATTACACAGTTTAGAAGATCTGATAGACGCAATATATCCCGGTATTGGAAGTTTAATGGAAAGAGATTATCATTGGCTTTGTTCTAGGGCAATAGTCTCACCCAGAAACGATTCAGTGAACGAGATAAATAAAATAATTTTAGGAAAAATTCCCAGTCAAGTCCATTGACACGGTGTGTATTATTGAGGATACAGTGCACTTTCCTTAAATTCTTTGAGTCATGTAATAGTAATGTTTAAATTCTTTGAGTCCTTCTAGCTTACCTCCCCACGTTACCTTATACTAAAAGTTGGCATTCCTATCATTCTTTTAAGGAACTTGAGACCCCCAAACATGTGTAATGGCACAAGGCTGCTCATAAAATAGTTGCGGGAGAATATAATCGTGGCGACCATTCTCACAGGGCCAGCAGTGGGACAACTTTGCTTATATTCCGCGGATACCCATGATTCCGACTGATTTACCTATACCGTTTAAAAGGCTACTGGCGGGCCTGGACAGGGATCCGTGGGGGCGCCCGTACCAACTGGCGTAGAACAAGCACCGCGCCCAAGGTGC
Organism: Leucoma salicis; assembly: GCA_948253155.1. Lineage (NCBI taxonomy): Eukaryota > Metazoa > Arthropoda > Insecta > Lepidoptera > Erebidae > Leucoma > Leucoma salicis. The sequence continues at coordinate 24,138,856 of OX411815.1, read as the reverse complement.
CCCTATAATAGAGTCAATGGAACGAGGATTCCTGTCTCGGGGCTGGTGGGTGTTTGTTTCCGCAGCCTGTGGGACATGTTCCCCCAACAATGACTCCTTCATCGGTGGCGGACGAGTTAGCACCAATCCCTCCCGTCACCGACACAGAACTAGAGGTGGCCCTCTCCCACCTTCGTGGGCGAAGGAAGGCGCCCGGTCCGGACGGTATCATGGGTCTGTTGCTTGGCGTCGCTGCAGAGTACATCCAGGATGGGCTTCGGGAACTGCTCAACTTATGTTTGAGGTCCGGGTGGTTCCCGCAGCAATGGAAATGCGGACGACTTTGTCTGCTGCGGAAGGAGGGTCGCCCACCTGACTCTCGTTCCGCATATAGGCCGCTGGTGCTGCTGGACGAGACGGCCAAATTATTCGAGATGGTGCTCGCAGACCGTCTCGTTCGGCACCTCGAGGATGCCCTGAAAGCCCTGGCCACCAAGGCGATGGCCGAGAAGGAGGTCTTACTGGCAGTCTCGTTCGACATAGAAAACACCTTCAACAGTCTCCCTCGCGAGGCCTTGAAGGAGGCGCTCCGGTTTCATGTAGTGCCTTCATATCTCCGGAGGCTGTTGGAGGCGTACCTCGAGGGGAGGCACGTGTTCTGGGAGGGAGGCGACTGGCGCCTATACCACCATCGGGTAGAGCGCGGTATTCCACAGGAATCCGTCCTTGGCCCAATCCTGTGGAACGTCGGATTCGATTGGGCTCTACGGGGCTGGCTCCTTCCCAGGATGAGGTGGATCTGTGAGAAGGCCGCCCGATCGGCGGAGGTTGGCGTTACGCTCATCGTTGACCGGATCGGCATGCTGGGTCTGAGGGTCTAGATATCCAAAACGGAGGCCCTCCTTTTCCATGGCCCACGCCGAGGTCCCCCCCGAGGAGCACGCCTAGTTGTGCAAGGGGTTGTCGTGCCTGTGCAGGCCCAGATGAAATATCTGGGCTCGCCACCCGGCGAGTCCCATATACCCTAGTCTGTCACTGGCGGAAGGAATGCATAAAGCATTTCCACAGCGATAAGATGAAATATGTGGGCCTGCACCTGGATAGCAAATGGATTTTTGGGTCGCACTTTGCCCAGCTCGCCCCTAGGCTCGTCAATTCTGCCGCGGCCTTGGGTAGGCTTCTACTGAACACTGGAGGCCCAGAGACGTCCTGCCGCCGACTCTATAGCGGTATTCTGCGATCCATGGCGCTGTATGGTACCCCGATCTGGGCGGACGCCCTTACTGCTTCCAATAAGGCCCTCTTGCGTCGTCCGCAGAGGGCCATAGCGGTGAGGGCCATAAGAGGGTACCGTACGGTGTCCTGGGCCGCAGCCACGCTGCTGGCAGGCGACCTTGGCAAAGCCTAGTGGGCCACGGGCGAGGAAACATCCACAAGGAGTCAGGGCAGAGCTCGTGAAGCGGCCCGAAGGACTATGATCCGGTGGTGGAGGGAAGAGCTGGTGTCCCCCGCAGCAGGACGGGGGATTGTAGAGGCGGTTGGGCCGCATCTCCACCGCTGGTTAAATCAAAAGCACGGCAACCTCAGTTTTAGGTTCACGCAGGTCACGGGTGTGGCGCGAAAGTTGCTGACGCGCCCCACACTCTAGAGGAATGCCCCACATGGGGGCCCAGCGCTCCGCCTTGGCGGCGGTAATTGGAAGAAACCTGTCGCTGCCAGCCATAATCTCTGAGATGCTTAGCAGTGGCAAGTGCTGATCGTCCATAGCCTCCTTCTGTGAGGCTGTTATTTCGCTGAAGGAGGCCGCGCAGTGAGAACGTGGAGCGTCTGCCCACGCCCACTCGCTCCGCCGGCTGCCGCCAGAAACAAAAAAAAGGCACTGATACTGAATCTTCTGTCGGCTACTAAAAAGCAGCAGTGATCGTAGACTTTTTGTAATTATTGTTATACTTGTGGCTAGAATAGGTAACCAAACATGTTCATTCTGATTAGCTTAGATATTGATGTGCGGGGTAATTTGGTTTGAATAGTTATTGAGGATGCTCTTCCTATTCCTTTGCTGAATAGCATAACTTTGCAGTTAGAGTGGCTCTGGCTTTCCCGCCTAAACAAACAAAGGACTTAGGAGTGCCGAATGCGACGCGGCAAATTATCATATCGTTACCTACATGAGATTGGCCAATATCACGGAGTACAGAAAAATATAGGTCAATATATACAATACAAGTCACGCCGCGCCGGGTTAAAGAGATTTAATATATTAATGAAAGTTTAATATATTAATGAAATAAGATATATTAATGAAAAAAAGAACATTACATTTATAATTTTTTATTGACATGTACAAAAATTTGTCGCACAAAACTTTAAAAACTTTATTTGGTTCTATTTTGTAGCTAAAATAAAATTAATTAATTAAACATGTTTGACGCTATAGTATTATAAAATGACTAGAAATAGTGTTACAATGTATGAAGACTAGGTAGATAATATAAACTAGAGGCATAAATTACGGTAGTTTTTATACATTTCACAAAAAAATGCAGATATTTACAAAAAAAAATCTTATAGATATAGACAATAGACATTATTAAGAACATCGATGCACTATAATTTTTTATTAATACTATAAATATTGTACTAGAATTTTACGGATGTGGTTACCTATATTGTATTTTGATGTTTTTATATATTTTTGGGCGCTTGACATGCTTAACCATATAAATTAACTCAAAGTGCATAAATATGAAATCAAAAATAACAGTCACGAGCAGGATTTGAATGCAGGAGATGCAGGTTCAAATCCTGCTCGTGTTATTTTCGATTTCACATTTTCGCACTTTGTGAATTACCCTTTAAATTTTGTATTTTTTTTTGTTCAAAAATCGATATAATCTGAATACACCAATATTTAGATTATATTAACAAAACAAGATTGTAAAAAGCAAAGCGTACATATGACCGAAAGATCGAGTGATATAATCTATTATTCAATATGGCGCTACGCAAAACAACTACAAACGTAAATTCCTATTATTCTTTATATTGTTACTTAAATAGTTATTTATATTATTACAAAAAATACATTGTGATTTATGCTTTCACGATGACACAGTTTAAGCTTTATACGGAATAAACTGCGCTGTGCTGTATTTCTTAACCTTAGTTTATTTGGGTGCTTTTAAATGAATTAAGTTTTAGTAGAGATAAGTACAGGGAAATAGGAAAAAGATTGGAAAGGATAGGTACCTAATAGTAAAAGTGTAGGGTAGAAGTAAATAAATTAATATAACATTACCGGTGACAAAAAACATTGTGGTTACATTTGCGCACTTGAGAGATTCTACGAGACAGCACTGGGCTAGTGTGGTAAACGGCGGCCTATAGCCTTACCTTTGTGCTGAGAGGAAACAATTGCTCAACTGGTAATTTGTTAAAATGGATTTTGAAATGAAGTGATTAGCTTCTTTCAAAGCAAGGCTGCTATTTACTTCATAGGTTTAATAGATGATGCCTAATTTATAACAAAAATATTATACTTCACCATTAAGTGAAGTATAATATTGGCATGTCATTCCACAGATATACAACACAATTTAAATTTGAATCTAAAGAGCACCTCTTCATGAAACACGACTATAGCATTAACGAAAGCGTGCTAAGTATACAGTCCAGGTCAAAACATATTAGATGTAACTTCCACTTACACATCAGAAAAGTGTTGTCTTCAAACGAGTCGGTCAACGTTCGAATTTTCAATCGATTGCCAATCATAATCGATTTCGGCTGAATCGGCGACGGAGAATACCGCGCCAGTTTCGGTTCAGATGGCCGATTTTTCCGGGTTATTCGCATCACTGACTCGCCGGGAATGAGGCGCCCTTCGGAGAGTACGAGGTTGGAGGTTCAAGGGTGGAAGGTTTGGCCGTTCAATCCTTGTAGGAGAGGAAACTAAAGGTCGGGTGCTGCGTCGAAGGGTATCCATTCCGTTTCTGAAGTATTCTTCGGTTCTGTCAGTGTAGTTTTCGATTAAGGGTGCTGGGTCTTCGTATTCTACGTTGAAATGTCGAGTGATAGTCAAGTCTTCCGGAGGTCCGAGTTTGTATAGAGGTGGTTCCACGCATTCATAGTGATGGTCTTCAGTTTCGTCGTGTGGGTATGTGTCAGCTACGAAATGACGTGTTCCACGAGGGGTCAGGGCTGCCCATAACACTCGAGAGTCTAAAGCAGCTCCTCCATAAAGTGCGTTGGAGCCTGATGCCTTACCGGCACCGCCCTTGCATCCACCACGAGCACTGTTTCAATGAAAAATATATATTTCAGAAATATGTCGCTATATCAAAATAAATGTTATTAAGCGTACTTTGGATATGAAAACTAACTGCATAGTGCATAGACTAAGTTTATGGACATTTGGCTGTGAACTTGATCGGATCTCAGACAGGCTTCTGACGCAACTTTCGAACTGTACCTTCCGAGTCACCCAATCTGGCTGGGAGTTTATAATAAATTTTTCACAAAGCACGTTTAATCAGGGCTAGTAGTATTTTTGTAACTGCTACCAAATAGCACAATGCCTTCATATTGTCTTAAGAACGAAATACGTCTCTATCTATAGGGCGCGCGTTTGCAAGATTGAAATATAAGTTTAGTCTTACTCTCGACATTTGAGCAAGAAGAGCGCCAGCAAAGCAGCTATGCACAGGACGGCGATGCAGCAGGTGATTAGCACTAGGAACCAGGTGTCGTCGTTAGCCGCAGGTTCTGAAATTATATAGGTACATATTAACAGTATATGGTTATTTTTTAGGAGAGGCTGCTTCTGGCGCTCTGGTAGAAAAACCTGGCGGTTCATTCCGGTCAACACTGATTCTTGATTGAACTTCAAAATGTACCTATAGTACCCAATACATAACTACGTGTATATATTTTTTAAACACACTAGGTATTTTTAACTAAATTGTAAAATAAAATATGATATGTGTAAGATACGTTACGGGTGAGATTAGAAACCATGGGGAGTATAGCGTTAGCTTGCACGAATCATTTTCTATTTCAACATCTTTAGCTTCTTTAGGAAGATTAGTGTAATCAGGAGTCCATTATCTATCTTCGTAGATATTAATCCTTAGGGATTCGTTCATAATTGACTGATGATATCTTTGAATAAACATAAAAAGAACATTCCCTCAAATGAAAAACATTTTTATAAGTTGTTTAAAATATCAAAAATCAATAAATCAACAAATCTTACCATGCCTTGGTAATTCATGATATTCGACCCCTGGAAACAGCGTGTTTTCTTCATTGTTTCTGTGGGGAGGACACTTGGATGCTCGGCACGGTGGGGTAAGGTTGGCAGCAGTGGCCAGGAATGCTGGCAATGGAGGCGGTGGCATGTGCAAAATGAAATCTGGCGGTGGCCCCAACGACAGACATTCTGTCCCGCACGCCATTCTAACAAAAAACTATTTTTATTTTTCATTGTCTATGCTCAATATTTTATAAAACAAATTCAAAAAACCGGTGAAATTCATTGTCACGTTAGTAGTATAGGTATTGATGGAATATAGCATAGCATCACGCCTGTATTCCCCGAAGGGGTAGGCAGAGGTGTATTACACACCCACGATTCGCCAGCTATATTTAAGTCCCACGTAATAGGGGGCGAGCCTATTGACGTGTCTACCGGGCACATTTCCAAACTCCGGGCTGCTACTGAGAATTTTTCTTTTTAGGAAACAGTTCAATAACATTGCCCGACCCGGGGATCGAACCCGAGACCTTACGATTTGCAGTCGCATACACTACCGCTACACCACCGAGGCAGGCACCGATATTGATGAACATACAAAGTATGTCCACAGTGACAACTGTATGTGCTACTCACAAATATTTGTCTTAATTAGAAATCCCACAACATCCGCATGCTTATATAGCCATAGAAATTAACACAAAGTAAATAAATAAAAACATATAAATATTCACGGACATTTCACACAACGTCCTCTGGTCCCAAACTAAGCTTCACGCTTGTGCTATGGGTACCAGATTACGGATATTATACATATCTTACTCTTTTTTGAAGTTATACTTCTTTTGGCGCGACAGAGAAAAATGACGAGAGTGAATTTTTACGATGCGCGCGCACATCGACACCTAAATTCTACATCGTGAAGTTAGTTCTAGGTGGCATGCATGAAAATTGATAACTATGTTCAAGTTGTATATTCTAGTATTTTTATATTTAGAACACGTATTTCGTAAGAGTACAATTAAACAGTGTGAATAAATAAATATTATTTTGGTGTTTTTATTAAATCAATTTCATATACGACGGTGATACTAATAATTTATTATTTATTAGTATATCTATATATATTAAATATTAGTGATAAAAACTGATTTGAATAAACTGTTTTGAGTGCATTTATAGATTTGAGGTTAATTGTCTGTATGTATAATTTATTTACATCGTTAATTAAAAATTATTACATTATTATCTAAAATTTTTTTTTTCGTTTTGTTTTATTTCTGGTATATTAACAAATTTTATGCATAAATAAAAAAAATTAATAAATTTTCTATACTTGTTTTCCATACGCCAAAGAAGTATAACTTCTAACGCCTGTACATAAGTACACACATTTTATTTTTTTTTGTAATGTAAATAAATACATATAATAGATAGAAAACATCCAGACGCAGTACAAATATCTGTGTTCATCACACAAATAATTGTCCTAAGTGGGAATCGAACCCACGACCTAGTGCACGGAAGTCGGTTACACTACCGACTACGCCACGAGACCCGTCAAAAGTGTGAAAATGTGAAAACTGCTCGTGATTGTTATTTTCTATTTCACGTTTTCGCGCAAGTATAAACATCTCTCGAGAGAAAGCCTGTGAGGCTGACATGGTAAATAAAATTGCACCCAAGCCTCTTGAAAAAATAAATAAAAAAGGCTAAGGGACGTGTATTTTGTAGTATGCAGGTACTTAGTTTATGTATATATATGAGGTAAGTATCTATATTATCGTGAAGGTATCTATATTATTATAAAATTGTCACAGAACTAACGAGCTAAGTCGTACATTCATGATATTTGCGAACCTAGCATATCGTTAGATCGCGCATCACACCAAAATGACTAAATGCATTTTGATAAATTTTGTGTTGTTTGATAGCTCTTGTATAGGCTTTGATGCTGTTATAGATTTTATTTCGCTATTATATTTAGGATTGCCTCTTTTATTATTTTAGGAATTGATATTTAATTGAATCCTTTTCTATTTTAAAAGCGCAAAACTGAAATACCTGCTGAATAACTATATATTGTTAACTATACCTACTATTGTTATTAGTTTATTTTTTTAAGGTAGGCTTTATTATGTGCGTTAACGTTAACCCATCGAATTGTCCATTGTTAAACTTCGTTTGAGACAGTTTAATAAAAGATCAAAATCATTGTAATTGTATAAAAAACGTATCATCGTATCTCTAAACTAAACTAAACAACGTATTTAACAACTTTTAGAAAATATTATAAAAATATTTTATCTTCTCTTCCGCCACTTCAAATGATTTAATGAAATAATATTCTTAGTATTTTATCGTTTCTTTGATTTATTTTCTCAGTGAAAACCGCAAAATTGAGTTCCAACGCAACTTTCATACAAAGAAAATGCCAGCTTGAACCCAAATACAGAAAATAGTAATTATTTATTTGAAGCTTCATCTTCGTAAGAAATATAACACAATTTTTATAAAAAAAGACTCACTTTGCACTTCTTTTTCAATAATTTTCTCACAAAACAGAAGCACTTTACACAAATCTCGTATTACACTTGCCAAACATTTGGTCCATCGGATGCAGAGCGCAGGCGCGATGTTGTACTATGACACGTACAAGCTACTTTCACATCTCGTAATTATTTAAATGTTTAGGTACATTGCTGGTTTACTCAGTTTGCCCTAACGTATTTTTGAAACTATAGCAGCAATGGTTATTAAACGACTGTTATGACATTATTATTTAGTATCATAATATAGGAAGTATTATCGATTCGCGCAAGCGCGGGAAGGGCTTTACGACCCTTATTATGAAGGGTGTAATTGAAAGCGTATGAATAGAATGTGATAAAATTTTGCCATCTCGTTCTTACTTAAGTTTAATGAAGAGTAAGATTGACTTGACTTTACTTTTACAGAAATTATAAGTAAGTGATAAATGTGTGGTATAACTTTATGACGCTTAAACTGTATGTATGCTTTTTAAAAGAACGGGTTTTCGTATATAAACACGACCAAGTAAAGATGTTGTCTCTCACCCTTATCCCCTAAGGAGTAAACAGAGGTGAAACACACCCATATTTAGCAAATTTGTTTGTTGAAATCGAAGTTGTTTGTTTGTTTTCTACGCTATAACGCTGTAATTACTCAACCAATCATAACGAAATTTTAGTATACATATAGTCTGGAGCCCAGAAAAGGACGACTTATTTTTCATCTCAGAAAAATAAATAGTTTCCGGGGAATAACTATTTTTACATAAAGATATATAATTGATGTGCTGTAGAGTGATGTAGTTATATTCTGATTTTGAAGTCCACACGGAAGTCACGGGGTATTACGAACACTATACCCTATTCATTTTGGCTTGACACAATGTAAGCAAAAGAACCAACATTTCTCAAACTTTTATCTCATCGATTTTTTATGTGATGTCGGTTAGCTACCGCATATAATGGGATACCCATTTATTTGTGTATCTAGTGGCTAGCTACTGTTTATGTACCCCAGCTCGGCCATAAATCTGACTACATGATTAAAATAGGCTATGCATATAAGGTTCATCTTTTTGACGGGCCTCGTGGCGTAATCGGTAGTGTAACCGACTTCCGTGCACGAGGTCGTGGGTTCGATTCCTACTCAGGACAATTATTTGTGTGATGAACACAGATATTTCTACTGCGTCTGGGTGTTTTTCTATCTATGATATGAATGTATTTACAAAAAAAAAGCAGTATATGTATTATATCCGTAATCTGGTACCCATAGTACAAGCGTTAAGCTTAGTTTGGGACCAGAGGACGTGGGGGTGCTAATTTGTCCGGTTTACCTCCTAGTGGTGCACCCCGGGCAACGTCGGCAGTCGCCGGCGGCTAAAATTCCGGACAGGACGGGTCTCCGCGTGTCCCTCTGACTCAGCAGAGGGCACAGCGGATAGACCAGGCGTCGGAGTCGGTGGGGCCAGACTGGCTCACCGGGCTCTGGAGAGGGGGGACAGTGGGGCCACAGCGGCCCCCTCCATCCCAAATCGTAAACCTGAGCGCGTGTCTGTGGTTACGTCTCGCGGGCATACAGGAACGAGGGTCTTGGCTTAATCGCCCGGACCGCGAGGAAGACAACCCCTATAAAAAATTACCCCGAATCTCAAGCTCTGGCGCGCGGCGAGGAGATGCATGGCTGATGGGTAGTTCAGTCTCGAGCGCGGCCCCAGCCAGGGTACCTGCGGACCCCCTGTGTTGGGTTACAAATGTACGCTTACCCGGGTAATGGGAGCTCTGCCCGGGTGGACCTCTTTTCTCCCACACTCGTGGGAATCAAATGGATTTGCAAAATTTAAAAAACAATTCGACGGAGTCGGGTAATGCACCTGACGCCTCAGCCGTAAGGGGTCCGGCTGTAAATGCGGCCCCTACTAGTGCAGCTGCGCGTAAAACGCGCGGCGGCAAGAAGTCCCGCAAGGGCAATAAGAAGACGACCAAGGGAGCGTCCCAGTCGTCAAGGGACGGCTCGATAACGAGCAGCTCGGCCGGCACTTCAGCCGCCGAGATGTCCGCAGCTGAAGAGGGTGGCCTGACTGAGGCTGCCGAGAGTCAGCCATCGCGGTCGGCAGAGGTGGTGTCGGAGTCGCGGTTCTGGCGCAAGCGCACCCTATCTCAGGGGGGCGCTGCCTCGGACTCCGACCTGAGCTCGGCTGAGATGCCTCCCCCAAAAATACCCGCAGCGGTTAGGGGTCGAGGCATCGGCCGACCCGGGACACCAAACCCGCGTGCCGCCTCAGCGGCTGAGACGCGATGCCTGAAGAGGGTTGAGACGGTGCAACACTCAGAGGAGCGCTTGGCGCTCCTGTCTGAGAAGCTCCGTCTCCCTATCGACAGCGGCGGGCCGCCCACTGCGGCCAAATTTGCAGAGAGAGCCGCGGACAGCGTGGCCATAATCACGACGGTGGCCATGGGCTCGAAGAACCTAAAAGGTAGCTTCGTCCGGGGCCTCAAAATCGCCGCCACGGAGCTGTCCAACGTGGTGGAGCGGCTTGTGTCGGAGGTGGCCGACCTTGGAGCACGTAACCAGCGCCTGGAGGCGACGGTCGAGGAGCTGCACCGGGGCATGGCCAATATGAGGGTCGAGCTTGGGCTCCCTGAGGCCACCCCAAGTGCATCGGCCTCCGTCATCGGTCGAGCCTGCTCTCCCCGCGACCGCCTCGCCGCAGCCGCTGCGCCTCCGCCCCACCTCCGCGACCGCCTCGGCTCCGTCTGCCGCTCAGTCGGGCCCTGTCACTGGGCTCGACGATGGAATGCTCCGCGCGGTCATCGACCGCATGGATGCGGTCTTTGGCCCGCGGTTTGAGGCCCTAGCCGCAAGATTGCCGCCGGAGCCCCGACTTCGGCCGCCGCTTGCGGCTGATAAAAGAAGTGTCGCATTGTCCTCGGCACCGACACCCCTGCCGTGCCAGGGTGGTCAAGTGTCCTTTGCCGCTAAGGCGGCCAAAACACCGAGCCGGAAGAGTGCGCCGCTAGCGGAGGCGCAAACGACGAAAAAGGGCAAGAAAAAGGGCCAGGTGGGACAAGCCTCGAGGGGCCAGCCCCGAGAGGAGTTCCCACCTCTGCCAAGTGCCGCAGCGCCTCCACGTGCTACAGAACCGCGACAAAAGGCCACACCCTCGCGAGCTACGGTGGTTACGCCCCAGGATTCCGCTCCTGGCAATAAGGCTCCTACGTCCTCAGACGGGGGCTGGCAAGTGGTGGGGCCCCGGCGATCCCGGGCCAAGAGTCGTGGTGCTGCCGCGGAACGCGAAGCAGCGCCAATGTCGCAAAGAGGGGCGCAAACGGGGGAGACCCAAAAGGCGCCTAAAAGAAAAAGGTCGCGTAAGCTCAAAGTGCCGAAGGCAGCAGCGGTGGTCATCACCCTGCTGCCCGAGGCCAAGGAAAAGGGCCTGACTTACGATGCCGTCTTGAAGCGTGCCCGGCGGGATATAAACGTCTCAGACCTCGGAGACGTTTCCGCTCGATCCCGCCAAGCCCGGACAGGTGCTCGAATCTTCGAGTACCTGGGGCCAGAGGGCGCCAAGACGGCCGACGCAATGGCCGCGAGGCTGCTGGGCCTGTTCCCAGAAGAGAGTGGTGTCCGGGTCGCCAGACCCGTGAAGTGCGCCGAACTGCGCATTTCCGGGCTGGACGATTCCGTGACGGCGGAAGAGATCCGGGAGGCGATCGTCTCGAAAACCGGGTCTCCCAGCAGCGCCGTCCGGGTGGGCACCATTCGCCCAGGTCCAGGTGGTGTGGGTGCCGTCTGGGTCTCGTGCCCTGTCGCGGCGGCCAAGGATTTGGTCGCCGCCGGTAGACTTCTGGTGGGCTGGAGCGCCGCGCGGGTAATCGCGCTGGAGCCCCGGCCTGCCAGGTGCTATAAGTGCATGGCGGTCGGTCACACCCGGCCGCTGTGCACTAACTGCTTCGACTGCAGCGGGCTCTGTTTCCGCTGCGGTCAGGCAGGGCACCAGGCGGCTGCTTGTTCTGTCACCCCACACTGCCCCGCGTGCGCGGCGGGCAATCGCCCCGCCAACCACTGTATGGGGCGGGTGGGGTGCAGGCCTCCGGCCAAGTCAGGCCCTAAGAGGGGGGTGGGCAGCCAATCGGCCCCGGCTGCCCAACCCGGCGCGGCTGGACCGCCGCAGCGCATGGAGGAGGATATCGTGGTCCAATAACGGATCACGACGCTATCCTCCTCCAAGGGAATCTCGGCCGTTCCGCCAGGGCGCAGGACCTCTTCCTGCAATCCATGGCGGAGCGGTCGATCGGTGTTGCCGTAGCCGCGGAGCCCTACATAGTCCCGGATCGCCCCAATTGGGCGGGTAGCGGGGATGGCTCCGTGGCGGTCGTCGGTTTGGCGGCGCCGCATTCCCCGCCCTTGTCACTCAAAGACCAGGGCACGGGATATGTGGCGGCTGAATGGGGAGGGGTCACGCTGTATGGCGTGTACTTCTCCCCTAGTCGTAGTCTGGCGGCTTTCGAGGTCCTCCTGCACAATCTGGAGACCTCGATACGGCGTATAGCACCGAGCCCTGTGCTCGTGCTGGGGGACTTCAACGCCAAATCAACGGCGTGGGGGTCCCCCGGGACGGACGCCCGAGGTGCGGCGGTCGAAGAGTGGGCGGCAGCGGCGGACCTCGTGTTGCTAAACCGAGGGTCCGCCCTAACGTGCGTGCGGCGCGGGGGCGGGTCGATAGTGGACCTTTCGTTCGCTAGCCCCGGTGTTGCTGCACGCGTAAGGAGCTGGCGAGTCCTGGAGGAGGTCGAGACCCTATCTGACCATAAATACATTCAGATAGAGGTCTCCCGGACCCTTCAGGGCGCCAGCAGGGGTCACGCGGCGGACAGAACTCCCGCTTTTCCGCGATGGGCTGTGGGTAGGCTCGACCGGGACCTGCTAGTGGAGGCGGCCATTTTTCAATCTTGGCTGCCTCCCCCCCTGACGGAAGACGTGGGCGCCGAGGCTGGCCGCATTCGCGGCATGCTTACGCAGATCTGCGATGCGGCCATGCCCCGCGTGCGGCGCCCGCCTCGACGGAAGGGGGTCTACTGGTGGTCCCCGGAGCTGGCGGACCTCCGTGCGGCCTGTATTCGTGCCCGGAGGTCCTACACCCGCAGCCGACGTCGCCGAATCCGCGACGAAGAGCGGGAGGGCCAGCTGTATGCGGCGTACAGCAGTGCGCACGCCGCGTTAAAGCTGGCCATCTGTCGCGCCAAAGACGCGAAAAGGCAGGAGATGCTGGAGGGTCTCGAGCGTGACCCCTGGGGACGCCCGTACCGCGCGGCGCTTAACAAGCTCCGCGCCCAGGGCCCCCCCCTTATGGAGACCCTCCAGCCGGGCTTCCTCTCTGAGGTGGTCGAGGGACTTTTCCCCTCACGGGCGGTGCACACGCCCCCGGTCATGGCTCCGCCAGATGGTGACCGGGAGGCCGACGACGGGGAGGTACCGCCCGTGACGACGACGGAAATGGGGGCGGCGGCTGCGCGTATGCGGAGAGGCGCCGCCCCCGGGCCGGACGGGGTTCCCGCCCGAGTGCTGGCCCTGGTCCTCGACCACCTTGAGCCCCGCCTCGGGGAGCTGTTCGGCGCTTGCCTGGTGTCCGGACGGTTCCCTGACTGCTGGAAGGAGGGGAAGCTCGTGCTCCTGCCGAAGCCGGGACGGCCTCCGAATACGGTCTCGGCCTTCAGGCCCATCGTGTTGCTGGACGAGGCGGGCAAACTTCTCGAGCGGGTAGTCGCTGCCCGCATCGTCCGGCACCTAGGAGCGGTCGGCCCCGATCTGTCCGACGCCCAGTTTGGATATCGGGCGGGTCGGTCTACGGTCGACGCCATTCTGCGCCTGAGGGCCGCGGCTGCGGAGGCCGTCGCCTCGAGGGAAGTGCTGTTGGCGGTGTCGCTCGACGTCGCCAACGCCTTCAATAGTCTGCCATTCGGCTGCATCAAGGAGGCACTCCGGTGCCCCTCTACCTAAGGCGGCTGTGGCAGACTACCTGGACGGCCGCAGCGTCCTCTTCGTGGACCGGGAAGGGGACGTTGTAAGGAGGGCTATGTCGTGCGGCGTCCCGCAGGGTTCGGTTCTTGGGCCGCTCCTGTGGGACATCGGCTACGACTGGGTCCTCCGTGGCCGGCTCCCCCCCGGGCTGGGCGTAATTTGCTACGCAGACGATACGCTCGTCACAGCCCGGGGCAGGACCCTCGAGGAGGCGGCAACGCTGGCCACCTCAGGTACCGCGGAGGTGGTCAGGCGGATCGAGGCGCTGGGGCTTAGGGTGGCCCTTGAAAAGTCGGAGGCCCTACTCTTCCATGGGCGCCGACGGGGCCCGCCCGCCAGCGCCTCGATAACGGTCAACGGTGTGGGCTTCCCAATCCACGCCCACATCAAATATCTGGGCCTGGTATTGGATGGACGGTGGCACTTTGACGAGCACTTCCGCCGTCTTGCGCCAAGGCTCGTCAACACGGCGTCCGCCCTCGGGCGACTTATGCCGAATTTGGGCGGACCGAGTCTTGCGTGTCGACGACTCTACGCGGGGGTAGTACGGTCAATGGCACTGTACGGCGCGCCCGTGTGGGCGGAGTCCCTGGCCGCTCGCAATAGGGCCCTTCTGTGGCGTCCACAGAGGGTCGTAGCGGTCAGGGCAATACGCGGGTACCGCACGGTCTCGACCGATGCAGCCTGCGCGTTGGCCGGAACCCCCCCGTGGGATCTGGAGGCGGAGGTGCTCGCCGACGTCTATCGGCGGGCGTCGACGGCGCGGGCGGGGGGCAGCCGCCCCTCGCCGAGCGCAATGTCATCGTGGCGGGAAGATGCCCGCCGCGCCACCGTCCTAAAGTGGAAGTCTCGGCTGGAGACGCCCCGAGCCGGTCTCTGGACCGTGGGGGCGCTCCGGCCGATCTTGGAAGAATGGGCAGGGCGGCAGCACGGGGTCCTCACCTTCTGGTTGGTGCAGGTTTTGTCGGGGCATGGTTGCTTCGGCAAATACATGCACACGATCGCAAGGAGGGAGACGACCCCAGGTTGTCACCACTGCGACTGCGACGAGGACTCGGCGCAGCACACGCTCGAGTAGTGTCCGGCCTGGGATGTGCAGCGCCGGGAACTCGTTGCAGTCATAGGCGTGGACCTATCGCTGCCGGCCGTTGCGCGAGCGATGGTTGGCAGTGACAGGGCCTGGACCGCGGTCGCCGCCTTCTGCGAGGCTGTCATCTCGCGGAAGGAGGTGGCGGAGAGGGCCCGTGAGGAATCCTCCTTCGCGGACCCGATTCGCCGCCGGCGCGAGGGGCGGCGTGCGCGCGCTTGCTTGCGCCTGATGCCGCCCTAGCCGAGGCTGCGGACGGTGGGGTCGGGGAGTACCCTGCCGTCCGCGGAAGCCTACCGCGAAGGTGCGACGCCCAAGTGCGCGAGGCGTCGCTCAAGAGAGGGTGCCCGTAGGGGCTGCCGCCTGCGGATCGCGGTCGTAACGACGCGGTACCCGTGATCCGCCGTAGCAAGGGCGGGTGGAGGCGCACGGTGGGTTTTTAGTGGGTGAGAGCCCCATTCACCTCGTTGTCTCCCCGGGCAGCGGGGTGTGCGGTAGGACATTTTTTCCCACCTAAAATAAAAAAAAATAAAAAAAAAAGGGACCAGAGGACGTTGTGTGGAAATGTCTGTGAATATTTATTATTATTATTATTTATCTGTTTTAAGTCGAGAGAATAACCCAAGTTTTGTTAGAAAGTAGTAGGGACATGAGACATTAATCCACTATGTTCATAATTAAATAAAACCAAGATCACTCTTATAAAATTATTTATTCAGTGGATTCACTCTTATAAAATTGTTTCGGAGGATTCTGAGGACCTGCCACCAACTTTAATAACCTACGAAATGTCAAAGGGGCAAAGGCTAGTAATTAATACAAACGAAGAATTGAAAATTTTTTGGGTAAGTAATACTACTTCTACTACTTAGGTACTACTTATCATCACGCCATTTCCCTTGGGAGGTAGGCAGAGAGAACAGAGTGCCAAGAGGTTCTATTCTTGCATACATATCTCGCTTCCTCAACATTCATAACTCTCTTCATACACGCTCGCCGGTTTCGGAGACTCCTGACTCCACCTTCCTTCAATACATGACCGATTTGGTCTAGGTAGGTGAGTCTCCGTCTCCCCCTATACCTACATCCTTTCACTTTCGCATTGTATATCTTCTTAACCAGTCGCTCGTCCGGCATTCTTTCCACATGTCCGAACCATCGGAGCATTCCCTTTCGCATCTTTACACCAATACTCTCTTTCATACCTACTCGCTCTCTTACGTCGTCGTTACGAATGCGGTCAGTCAGCCTCACTCCACAGATTCTCCGCAGAGATCGCATTTCGACCGCATTGATTTTACTCTCATGCTCCTTTTTGCACACCCAACTCTCGCTTCCACACAATAACGTTGGGACAAGCACTGCGTTGTTGCAACACGTGCCCTCTGGCTGAGGTGATGACCTGTGCCGAGAAGTTGTCCCAATGCTCCGTTCACTCTATTTCCCGCATTCACTTTTCTCTCTACATCAGTGGTGTACCTTCCATCCCGACTGAATCCACATCCAAGATATACAAATTCATCCACTTGCTCTAGCACACCATTTCCTATTGCTACTGTAACATCTGTTCTGACTTCTTCTCTTTCAAAAACCATTGTTCTGGTTTTGCTCACATTTACACGTAGTCCCCTTTTCTTACAATTTTCTGCCATTACATCGACTAGGGTTTGCAGGTCAGCCGCGGACTGCGCTAATAAAACCGCATCGTCTGCATATAGCAGACAGTTAACCACTGAGTCGCCCATCTGAACTCCCACATTCATTTCATTCAACCTTTGTAGACATTTATCCAGATATATGATAAACAGTCTGGCTGATAGAACGCAGCTCTGTTTAACGCCGATATTGACGTCAAACCAGGGTGACATTCCATCATCCAGCCGCACACAAGCTCTGCAGTCCATGTAGTTGGACCACACCGCTTGTAGCAGTCTACCGCTAATACCATATTCCGGCAAAATGTCCCAAAGTTCCTTTCGTACAACAGTGTCAAATGCTTTGTCCAAATCCACAAAACTGCAGAAAATCCTCTGGTCTACAGCCAGATGCTTCTCCACAATGTTGCGCAGAGAAAACACTTGATCCATGCATCTCCTTCCACACCTGAAAACTCCTTGTGCCTCACACAAAAATTCATCAGACACCATCCTCATTCTCCTTTAAATAATCTTACTATACACTTTGGCTGCCAAACTGGTCAAGCTTATGGCTCTGTAGTTTGCACAGTCATAATGTGAACCCTTGTTTTTAAACAAGGGCACGATGACTGCACTTCTCCAGTCCTTGGAAACCATTCCTGAGCTCCAACATAAATTGAGAAGCATCAGGAAGAATTCCCAGACACATAAGCCTCCAAGCTTGATCATCTCAGTAGATACCATATCAAACCCCGCTGCCTTACCATTTTTCAAACTTCTAATCGCCCATTCAACTTCATCCATACTAATGTCATCAGAGGATGCCGGTACCGAATGCTGATCTGTTAGACCACATGTGGCACCGGCATCACCCTGAACATCCATACATATCTCCAAAATATTCACTCCATCGGCTTAACACATCTTGTGTTTGCGTAAGAATGTATCCACCTTTAGAGCTTATTTTATTAATTCTGAAAGCTGACCAACCACTCCGAGATTTCTTCACCTCCCTCCAGAAAAGATTGGTGTTGCTCTTGAAATTTTTAGTCAGCCTTTCTTCTGCAATCATATTTGCTCTATCACGCTTCTCTTTCACTAAGGCTTTGGTGTCATTCTTACGTTGCCGGTATATTTATTTCTTCTGTTCTTTCATACTTGCACTCAGGTTCAAAGAAGATACATAGTCCAGCCACGCTTTCTTCTTTTGGTCTACGGAAGCTGCTACTTCCGTATCCCACCATGCATCACCTTTCACTTTCCTATGCTTCTTTGAGCATCCACATACTTCTTTCGCTGTATCTACCATACTATCTTTCAATACTTTCCAGCATTCTTCCATGTCAGATTCCGGCTGACTTGCCATTGTCAGCCGTTCAAGGACACCCTCTGCATACTTTGCTCTTACACTCTCTTCTTGCAACTTTTCAATCTTTATTCTTTCAAGCCCTCCGAAGTGGTCGCCAGTGTCTCCACTTTCTGAACAGACCACTAAATCTTGCAATAACGAGATAGTGGTCCGTCTCGACATTGGGACATCTGTAGGCTCTTGTATCCAGAATTTTACTTCGGAGGCGACTGTCTACCAGAATTAGATCTATCATACTTCTTTGTTCATTCCTTCTCCATGCATACATATGGATGTCCTTATGGTGAAAAAATGTGTTTGACACAATAAGGTTTCTCTCATACATCCGCAATGAGCCTACCTGCATCGTTCACTCTCTTATCACCAAATGAACCAAGCACGTCCTCGAAGTCTGGACGCTTGGTTCCAACCCATCCATTCAAGTCTCCGCATACTATCACACGTTCACTAGCTTCTGCCAAATCCAGATCTTCCCTAACATTATCCCAGAACTTCTCTAGATCTGATGCCATCGAAGAGCCTACGGGAGCATAAGTTGCGACCATGGAGACCCTGGTGACAGCTAGTTTTATTCGGAATCATAAAAGTCTGGGATCAAACATTCCGTAGTCTTTCACACCTGAGGCCAAGCGAACGGACAGCAACACCCCCACTCCCATACTGGCCCGATCACTCTGCGGTACACCAGACCACAGAGCTATCCCTCCACCAGGAAGATCACTGGTGTCACTGCCCTTTCGCTTGGTCTCTGTTACACAGAGAACATCAAGCTGTCTGTCCGACATGACGGTTACCAGCTCGTGTAACTTACCTTCCACACCACCTCTTACATTCTACGTGCCTACTCGACACTCTGCTCCCCTCGACTCGCCAAACTGGGCAAGGCGTGATGGGTGGCGGCCCCCATCGCCGCATCTGCCATTGTTCATACCGACGGGGGCAGGTCGGTACGCATCGCCTCTGGGGCACGCCCTAACCCGTACTGCGGTACGCATTCAAGTCGGATTGCAGCCTGTGGATTGCAGGCTGGCAGGGATCGCGACGAGCACGCTACGGACTATGATCAGTAATATGACGTTGAAATTCAAATTAATTTAAATAAATAATACATTAAGTTTTGCAAATAGCACTAAAATGCCGTATACAATGTTAATAATGTACGTTCATACTTACTTTTCCATTTTCATATTTTCATTTAATATTTCACATTTAAAAGTGATGTAAAAGTACCCTTTTTATAGTTTGTTTACATTCTGTGTCACGGCTTCATGAATAGAGTATACATAAACATGTGACACGTATAAGTACTACTACTTATTAATACTTATTAAGTAAGTAGTTTATACTATAAATTGTGATTTATAACATACTAGTACATTCCCCGCGGCTTTGCTCGCGTCATAGTATATATATAAAAAATCAATTTCGGGAATTTAGGATTCCTATTATTAGGTATAAGCATTTCCACGCCAACAGCCGGTTTTACCTCCCTCCGCATTAGATGTTTCACATCTAAAATATAGGTTCCGGATAAGTAATCATCAACATATCATATACTAAAACCTTCTCCGATCGGAATAATACACAAGTATTATTCCGATTGGTTCAGTAGTTTTTGCAGTATAACCGAACAAAATTTTAAACAATATCATGTAATTAGTATTTCAATAATTACATATCATGATTTCGTAGGTATAATGTATGGTTTTTTTTATAGATTTAACATTGAGGGCATCTGGTACACCAAACTTTGGCGTCCTTGCGTCACTAGCACATAGAACACTGAAAAACAGCGCTGTTATGTTAACATAGCATCACACTGAGTATGATCCTTATTGCAATTTAAGCAATATACAATCAAATGTTTGTAATAAAATGTTTTAGGATTTTTTAGATGTCGAGACTGCGAACTAAAATTAGTTTTCTTTCTTTCTTATTTTCGCTCAGTCTTATAGACTGCCTAAAAACTATAAAATACAAAAGGGATTTTTCAAATGTGACTGGTAGTTGCAGATATTAGCAAGTTTAATTAAACAAACTTTAGTTTTTTCTATTAAAATATTATGAACAGTTTTAAGGTACGAGTCCGAAACGGACTACAACCACAAACTGCAAACGACACTACTGATTTCTATGAAAATTATTTCAAGCAGCGCGACCGCAGCAGCGACCAGGTGACGCGGACTGCAGAGCTCTGACACGTGTCTCGCACGAAGTTATTGAAACTACTGAGGCCTATAGCCGCGATATGTGCGGTTTGTAGTCCATCTCAGAATAGAAAAGGCCGCGACCGCAAGCAACAAAGCAGTCAACAGCAGCCGTAGGCCGTAATGCCGCCAGCGGCTGCTGTCTGCGGCGCGGTCTTGTAGGTACCTTCAGGGATATTTAAATACAACACGCCCTGTAAACAAACTATAGATAACCTTGTAACTAAAATTAATCATGAAATCAATTTAAGCGAGAGTAATTTTAGATCTGTTAAATATTCATTACTCATCTAATAATATTCAGATCCCAGTGTGGGTTGTAGTATTTCGACATAGCTGTATCTATTAATTAAACCCATTGAATTCTAAGCTTTCAAATGTCAAAGTAGTTTATTTTACCATCATACCACCTACGTGTATACATACATAGACTCAGCCCTGTTTTCCAGCGACTACTCCTCTGGGAACTGCGACGGATAGCCACTTATAATTAAGCGGACTTCCGCTGCCCACTACGTGATAATTTATATTCAGATGTTTTGTAGCTATGAACCAAGAAGGCTGTATTATTTACTCGTGAATGAACGCAGAAGACTGTGGTATTTATCTGTGAATGAACGAAATAGAGTGTGGTATTTATCCGTGAATGAACGAAGAAGACTGTGGTATTTATCCGTGAATTTCAAAGACGCTACTACCAGTAAACGACACCATCTCAATTTTTATAGTTACGTCACATATCACCTATTGTTGACGTGTTTAGTGTAAGTAAACGTTTATCTTTATGCTGTAAATATGCCTCCATCCATCCATCAGCTTTTCAACGTCCACTGCTGGACATAGGCCTCCCCAAGAGAACGCCACAACGAGCGGTCCCGTCATGGGTGATAATGCCGTAATCGCCACGCGATCGTAGTGGATGATGTTAATACTCGAGGGAGTGCGCACTTCCCCCGGTATTCCCTCAGTCGGCTTTTACGACTCCCATGGGTGGAGAGGGGTGGGACAATTCCAAAGCCGGCCCCACACGGCAAACGGTCGTGCAGGATACTCTGATGGAATTTACAGTATTCGTGGAATGAAATAATTCTAGCTCCATCATCAGACCCTGAATACCATCTAAAGAAAAAGTACTCGGCAAGACGAATCAAATGATTCCAAACTCGATGGGGTTGCGTCGTTTCATTGCAGAGTTACTGTGGTCACCTTCCAGCTCCATCATCAGACCCTGGATACCATCTACACACAAAGTACTCGGCAAGAAGAATCATACGCGCCCAAACTCGATGGGGTTGCGCCGTTTCATTATAGAGTTCCTATGTCCACCTTCCAGCTCCATCATCAGATCAGCTCCATATCATCATAATATTGCATTGTCAAGTGATATACACATGCGTGTAAAATTTCAGCTCAATCGGAAACCAGGAAGTGTGTCAAATTTAACTTGCAAAATTTTAACGAGACAAGTAAAATAAAAGCGTCGCCACGCTAACAGCCGATTTTACCCTCCCTCCGCATTAGATGTTTCACATCAAAAAGGCATCGACTACCAAAATTTCAAGTTTGCAGCCCCAACGGTTTAGGGCCTGCGTTGATCGTCAGTCAGTCGGTATTAGCAATTATATGTATATAGATTATCTACAGTAATAGCGGTTTTAAAATTCGTTGCGTGGTTTAGAACAGGGAAGCGGACAAATAGACAGACGCTCATAGAGACTTATAGTATAGATATAAATAAGTTTAGCAAAAAAACTCACCTGTCAATGTGTCCATCATTTTCCAAACTCAAGAGAATTTTGTATAGAAAAAAAGGTAGGCATCCTAAAACGTACCGGCTCGCCTATTCAAATTACGAACGGGTATTCAGGTTAAAAGGTTGGTAAATATTTACTTTGCAAAGTTGTTAGGGCAAAAAATTACAACGGAAATGTTTTGTGTTGTGTAATTTAAAATAAGAATCTGATGATAATAAATTTTTTAACCTAGTTATTACCAGTTTGTTGGTAGACTGTTGTTATGTCTTGATAATCGGGGCAAGTACTGGGAAGTACCGCCTTTTTCCTAGAATATTGGCGTATGGTATTGATAGGTATTTCTATAATGCTGACTATCATTCGACGAGTGAGAGGGTCAGAGGGGTGATTATTGGAAAAGGCTTTTCTCTTCTCTTACGCCGGCGGGCAGAATTGGTAGAGCTAGTAGTAGCTTGGCGGCTAGCAGTGGTAGCAGGAGGTAGGTAGTAGAGCCTTGCTTATACCAGCATGATTTTGCTGGCTCAATTGGGGAAGTACCACCCTCTCAGCTAAGATCTTCTAGAAACAACGGTGGTCACTCCTAGCCGTGAGTGAGAGCTTTGGTACCCCAAACCCCCATCCTATACGCTCCATGTTATTCTTCCTATCCTCTCCTAAGTATCTTACCTATCCGCTCCACCTCCTATCCCTTTCCATGGAGTTGACGACGCGCGATTGATGCCCTGGTAGCTAGCGTCTATAGGCTGCTATAACCTCTTACCGCCACGGGGGTCGCATGCTAGTATGTCACCCACATAGTATAAAAAAAATAAGACTAATCGTATATACCTACATGAGATGTACCATTTTCTTTTATTGCTTATGGTGGTAATATATGACAGTAGCTGCTGTAATCAGGAGGCCAAGCCACCCATGGGGTCGATCCCACTACTGTTAAGAAGTGTGGTGATAAGATATTATATCTTCCTCTTCAATCGAAACCTATTAAGGTTAAAACACCTTAGACTTTTGAGACGAAGAAATAAAGAACATGAAACTTTGAGTACTAACACTAGTGCCTTCCTCTCAAATCCTTCACAGAGCAGTAAAGTCGCAATCGGACGTCAGAGACAGAGGAGGTTTTCTCTATCAACAGGACTCATACTTTGAATGAGTCCTGTTGATAGAGATCGCCTATCCACGCTACGCCTTTAGTCTCTTGTTACGTATGGCTACCAGCGTCAGTTATAATGCAAATAAACAATATTTTTGTAACTATACTCCAATAACAGCCTAGTG
Organism: Leucoma salicis; assembly: GCA_948253155.1. Lineage (NCBI taxonomy): Eukaryota > Metazoa > Arthropoda > Insecta > Lepidoptera > Erebidae > Leucoma > Leucoma salicis. The sequence goes on along the minus strand of OX411815.1, from coordinate 24,115,738 downwards.
GACAAATTACTGCCAAGACGAACACGCTCCAAAAAGAGAACACTGCCATCCTAAACCTGCCTACTATTTAAGATCTTTTTTGTAGCTAGATGTGTTTTAAAAATGAATAAATTCGAATTATGTTTCGGAAATTATGTGTATTCGTTCATAATAATGTCCCACGTCCCTATGAAAATGTTGGCTGTAAAAATAATATCAACATATACGTATAAATGTGTTCACGACTAATATAGGTACTAACTAAACACACTTTGCTCCAATGCCACTGTACTTTCATTTTGTTGAAGTAAGAATATTTTAAAAAATTGCGCGTTTTATAAACTTTATTACAAAGGTATTGCGTCTAAACGGGCCTGACCCATATATACTTTTTTTTTTGTTTAGGCGGGAAAAAATGTTCCTATCCGCACACCCTATCGTTCGGGGCAACGACCAGGGTAGTGTGGGGCCCTCACCCACTAAAGATACCCGCCGTGTGCCATCTCTCCGCTGTTATTGGCGGGCCACTGGAAGTATGTTACATTTCTGCGGTGGTCCGCCGGCGGCTTACCCTTTCGGGTACCCTCTACTGAGCGACGCATCCGCAGAGGAGCGTCGCACCTTCGCGGGAGGCCTTACGGGTGGCGGACGTTCCCCGGTCCATCCACCCGCAGCCTCAGCTAGGGCGGCATGAGGCGCAAGTACCTGCGCCTGCGCCGCCCCGGTCGCTGCCGGCGGTTCGGGTCAGCGGAAGAATCCTCCTCCCTAGCCCTCCCCGCCGCTTCCTTCCGCGAGATAACCTCCTCGCAGAAGGCAGCGACCGTGGCCCAGCGACCTACGATAGTTAGGATTAAAAATATAATATTTATTACAAAATATGTTTATAAAGTTCATTATTGAATTTGTTTTATTAAGATTAGTACCGTAATATAAATTTTGTTATATAAATACAACATATTTCTAAATTTAAAAAAAAATGGATGAGAATATTCTAGATATTGAGTATCAATATTCAAAGTTTTAATTAAAGTTAGGTATCTGGGAACACCCGGTGTGTTCTCATAAATTCGCAGACGAAAACAAACTTATCAAACGGCGGCCATGTATGACGTCAACAAGATGGCAGCCCCATTGATAAAAGCGCGGTGGAGGGGAAGGAGAACTTTCGCGTACTGCGCATGACTAATATTACACAACCATTGAAAAAGAATGGAAATGTTTACATCTTTCGACCGTTTCGAATTGAGCGACGATTGTGCCGCGATTTTATGCTAAAGATACATAAACAATTTCATCTATAGATATTTAATAATCCACTAGCTCTATTCCCAATATTCCCATTAATGATGATGATGATGATCCTATTTAAGGCTCTTTTTCATCAATAAAATTAATACCATTATAACCTATCACTTATCATGGCATTAATCTTACTCATTATATCAGTGGAACTTTGGCTCGAACCATCGACAAGGTTAATCAACCTATGCCCGGCCGGCATCAGATGTGAGAACAAAAAATGATACCTATTTGTGAATACCTGACCTCCTTCGTGCTATCAAGTAATATCCTGGGAATCGTTATGGGTTATTATATGAATAAAAAACTGACTCCGGTCTTGTCCTAAGGTCACCAGTTGTGTCGTCTATCTGACGATAGTGGAGGTCAGGTAGGCGTGGCGGCAGTCCGTGTAAATACAAATTTGTTTGTATTGTCAATGCACTGAAACGAAAAGAAAATATGATCATTCTATGCATCTCTTATTATGTATATTTTGCAAAAAAAAATATCTGTCCCACTATTGGAAAAAGGGTCTCCAGATTAGGCCATAGCTGGCCCAGTGCGGGTTAGCAGACTTCACAAGCCCAGAAAAGAAAAAATCTCGAAAAGTCAGAGGTGTATGGTACGCAGGTGTGCGTACAAGGTCTAGACCTTGGACTGGAGACTGAACTCTATACCATTGTCTTTGCGGTCCTTGTTTTTGCAGCTAGGCTGCTACTGCTCACTGCTATATAGATTTTGAGTACATTGTGAAAATATATTATGTATATAGGTACTATTTTACAGTTTATTTAGATTCTCTGTGTCCTAGGTGACCACCTAAGAGTATTTGGATATAAGCGATTTAAATTTTTATCCTTACAACTCAATAATAATAGGATCGTCGCGTGTAAAAGGCCTTTTTTCAGTTCCGAAGCAGCCTCTTTTTGTCAGATACTATGCCGTCTATGTAGGCTGTATTAGATACCGCCCTTGCTATCTAAAGGACGGACGTCTACAAGTACGGGATACATAAGGCGCGAACTTCGAATTTTAGGAAATCGAATGCTTTTGTTTTTAACAATTGATGTTTGAACTTTTGTTTATCAAAAAAGAACTTTTTAGTGATATTTCAAGATTACTTTTGGAGCAGCAGGGTAAGTTAAGATTTTAATATAGCAAAAGTTTAGTTATTTTTATACATTTTTCTGTATTTTTTCTTTTTACGCACAAGTGCTTATCAAAACGCGTATAAATATTTTCAAAACGTCACTACGACATCTCATTTTAATAATATAGATTTTTTCTGGCCCCTGAAACAAGTAAACCAACAACATCAACATAACAGTTTTTTTAGTTTCGAGATTTTTTGCGCTTTATCTGCTTACACTTCTAATGACGACGTACGACATCAGCGGTAATAAATAGGGTGGTGATATAAGTAATCTTAAATTCTTAATCCATCACAAGCTCTGAATAACTATATCGACTATGTATATACCCTAAATAATATAAATATTGTAAGCAATATTTTCAAGTGATTTCACGGCCTACGAAGCGTAGCGAAGATGCTACGCTCAAGCTACGTACTCAAGTAGCGTAGAGATTGATGTAGCAATATTTTTTGTTTTACGTCAAAAGGGTACCGAAGCGTTATCTTTTTTTTTGGTTTTTCTTTTATACTACGAAGTTGGCAAACAGCTATACGGTCTGCCTGGTGGTAAACTACTGCTATTGTAGCCTATAGATGGCAGCAATACTAGAGGTATCCCTTGCGCGACAGTAGCAATATCTACCGATAAAACTAGCTAGATTGGCAGGGACACCACCGTGCCCCAGACCTTGTTGGTAGAGTCCCTCCTGTCCACCTCCCATACCTTTCTTTATGATTGGTTCTTGGTATCGTTAGTTTAATTAGCTTCCATAGGCTACGGTAACCGCTAACCATCAGGCTAGCCGGATACTTATTTGACTTGAAGTATAAATAAAAAACCTTTGAAAAGCTTATAGTTATTTTTATGATTCTTAAGGTTAGTGATGAATAACAATATTAATCTTTGTAGGTTATAACTGCGATGAATCTTTCTTTTCACTTGTAATCGATTAGATCCTTATAACTCGGTATTACATAGAATAGATGACTCGGCATCTAGATGGATAAGAAAAGATTAGTGTAATAGATTATTTTATAACTCTGACATATAACAAGTACGCCATTTATTACCTTTATATATATAAATTTTCTCTCTGTGTGTGTGTGTGTGTGTGTGTGTGTGTGTGTGTGTGTGTATGTGTGTGTGTATGTGTGTGTGTATCTGACTGAACTACTTCTAAACGGTTGGACCAATATTGATATTTTTTGTGTATATTTGAGTAAGTACCGTGATGGTTTAGATACAGATTTGGATCCGATAGGTGGCACCGTAGAATTGCAGGATTTTTTATTCAATTTATTCTAATGTAAAAACATATACCTACCAAACAACCAAATTTCCTATACCAACAACCCCATCTAATATATAAAATTCTCAAACAATTTTTCTTAAGTTATAAGGGTGGTCTAACCCAAACTTTATTTTTTTTAATTTTTGGACAATAAAAAAATAATTCTTTTTTATGATTTGGCATTAAGAAATACATACAACCCTAAATTTTCACCCTTCTACAGCCAACCCCCTATTTTTTAATAGTGATATTAGTTTTGAAATAAAACTACGTTTACGGAATCTATCGCGTTTACTTGATTTTACTCCTATCCCGACGTTTCGAATACTTTACAGCATTCATGATCACGGGTGGACTTAGATGATAAACGTCCAAGGTTGATATGTTATTTCAACGGTTTCATCTACCCACAGTATATGATTTTACAAAATTTTTGGGGTATTTATTTTAACCCACCTAATATTCGTTTAGAAACACAGTGAAAATATCTACTTCAAATGTTTATGCTTACAATGTATGAGACTTTAAATTAGTATATTAAAATGAGTATAATACTCCTCTCTAAATTGTAAAATTTTTGTTTTTATTTAGTGCTCAAAAATTCTACCACAAACTACCAATTACTACCAGTAAGAAGACAATCTTGGTTATTAGTTTATATTATTAAATATATTGATTTTGCCAAAAGCTAAGACTAAGAAGCTACCACCGGATCGGAACGCGGCCTGACTGAGAAAGATCCGGCCAGAAAACTCAGTAGGCAACAACTGTTATGGATTATTAAAATTTGTACGGAATTACTGAGATCTAATAAGGTTTAAATTTTTTTTTTTTTTTTTTTTACAAAAGGCCAAGACTAATCACTACTGTGGGTTTTATCTACACAATAAGCGCTAACTGTGTCTTGCAATCTTGTGGTGTGCCTTCTTGTATTCTGTTTAGTGAGGCCTATCACAGGATTCCAGCTTGATAGTAAGACCCAGCCGTCTTCTCTATTGAAATTGGGATGTTTCTTAATTTCAATAGCCTCACGTATCATTCTAGGGCGATATCGATGTTCTTTTGCGAGGATTTGAGGTTTGTCAAACCTAATGTAATGGCGGGTGTGGTCCTGTGTGTGCTCACAAATTGCAGACTTTGTATAGCGACTGTGCTTCACATCAGCTATGTGTTCTTTGATGAATTTAAAGACTCATACATTGTAAGCATAAACATTTGAAGTAGATATTTTCACTGTGTTTCTAAACGAATATTAGGTGGGTTAAAATAAATAAACCAAAAATTTTGTAAAATCATATACTGTTGGTAGATGAAACCGTTGAAATAACATATCAACCTTGGACGTCTATCATCTAAGTCCACCCGTGATCATGAATGCTGTAAAGTATTCGAAACGTCGGGATAGGAGTAAAATCAAGTAAACGTGATAGATTCCGTAAACGTAGTTTTATTTCAAAATGTGTAACTTTCGCGTAAATATCAGAAAGTGATATTAGTATTGTTATATTTGCTAGTGCTCTATGCCTCTTTCAGTCATATACCACATCCTCACATACTTACAATTATTTTTTTCTACGCTAGAAATTCCCTAAAAATAATCTAGAAATAATTTATATGGCAAAACAACGTTTGCCAGGTCAGCTAGTTTTTTTATGACAATAATCTTTAGTATTTAAAATAAATGGCTCCATCCAAACGAAACGCCAATGTTCGGACAGAACAACGTCTGTGGGGTCCGCTAGTAGTGTACTTGTAAAATATTTTTAAACTGGAAATAGGTATATTTGAGATTTTGTTTTTATTATTACAAACTTTATATTAACTTGAAATCTTCCTATGTAAGTTTTCCGTTATAAAATTTATAAAACATTATTCAGCCATTTGCTGTAGACTTACGCCTCTGCAATTATGCACGTTTATTCAATTCTGGTGACAATGCAATTAAGTGAAGAAAAATCAAGATGGCCAATTTCAAAATGGCCGCCATTTAAATTGAAGATTGAAGTTTCCAATCAAGTTGATATCGGACTGACGTATTCAATCTTTATAAAATATACGAAAATAGCTTTTGAAATCAAATATTTTTTACTTTTAATTTATTTATCTTTTTAGTAGTAGAGGCTTGCTTATCCCCGCGTGAATGGGCCGGCTCGATCGGAGAAGTACCACCATCACTCGGAAGGTCAGCATTAAACAACGGTAGGTACTCGTACCGTTGTGTTTCGTATGGTGAGTGAGAGCGTCGGAGGCTCAAACCCCCTCCTAATCCTTATTATCGTTCCTATCTTCTCCTTATTATTCTGCCTCTCCACCCCCAATCCCTTCTTCCTCGGAGATGGCAACACGCGAGTAAAGCCTCTGGTGTTACTAGTGGCTATAAGCTACGGTAACCGCTTACCATCAGGTGGGCCGTATGCTTGTTTGCCACCCACGTAGTATAACAATCTTGTTTCTATTGAATTACATGCTAGGAGTCGGCTTGGCTGTGTTCTTGACGTAAAGTCCATGAGCGGTATTTTAACCGCCAGTAAAATTATTTTGTTAAAAGAAATACGTTGATCCCTAACACTTACAATAAATTGTAGGCCGGTTTTCGATCTTACGTTAGTCGTACACAGTTTTATTAATCCAACTACATTTTTGACCAGACCCGAGATAGAAACCTGTTGCCTCACTATTAGTAGTTAGTAATATAACTATAGATATAATATATAGAATATAACATACTATATTCTGTCCGCGACTTCGTCCGGATAGACTTCAGAATATAAATATAGTCACTCTACGACTCTATGATGATTGGTTCAGTAGTTACGGCGCAAAAGCGTAACAAACAAACAAACTTACTTTAGCGTCTACTATCTATGGTCTACCGATGGATACTATAATAAAACTATAACAGAGCCAGACTGTATTAGGCCATTTAGGCGTCGCTGACGACAGAACATTTTTTAGAATTAATGTCTGTTTATTTGTTCGCACGTCACGCAAATACTACTGAACAGATTTTCATGGTACTTTTGTTATTTGCTAGCTCTTTATTAGACTAAAACTGGTATACGTTTTATGTTGCTTTATAGGAAACCTGAGAAATAACCTTAAATTAAGTACTTTTAGCTTGCGGTGGAACCGCTGGCAAAGGCTAGTTTATAGTATGCAGAATACCCCAAGTTTCAAATAAGAAAAGGTTGTATGTTGTATGCTTATTTGCGCAAAACTGATTTCACATAAGGAAAGGCTGTATCCCTTATAGTGTCTATAAAGCATATATAATTTCATTTTACTTAAGAGAAAAATCTTTCTTTAAATAGATCCGTTATTTATTCCTTCGGCTCATATGCGAGGTTATTTGTCAGGTGTGTTTAATATTTGTTGTGATGCGAAATAAATAATGGCGGCAATTTGAGCTACGTGTCGCTCAAATTGCCGCCATTTCCTGATATTACTACAGGTATAAATATGTCGGATCTTTTTATTAGGGGCTTCGCGTGGGTTCGCACAAGGGTATTATTTAGTTGTGTAATATTTTTGTACCTATATTAGCTACAGAAATTTGTTTCTATACATATCTGTGATACTATATTAGTAGTGAGAGAGAATATGATGATATGTATGATTACTTAGGGATTTACTTTACACAATGTATCGAAGTTTGTGTAAATTGTATAGTGTTATTAAACTATTGGCTCTTTATTGCACGCCTCATAAGCGAAGCGTTGAGGTGGGTACTACTCTCATTTCATGCAGAACAACTGATTTTTCAAACTTAAAATGTCTCTATTTATTATATATTGCACTTGTAAAATAATATACACACACACATATCATGAAAAAACACTATTTTTAATACTTATTATATTTTTGATGGCATTTTTGTTATTTAAACTAGTTAAAAACTGTTTAAAAAAGTTCTGTCTTGGACGTCCGTGGTAATGTACGTAACACGATAACGACTGAAATACTTTACTAATCGAGTATTTTTTTTTCCTTTTACGATTCAACTTTTCACGGTCTAATTCAATATGGTTTAATTGTTATTAAATAAACAAAAAATAATGAATATTTACGCTCGATTCGACACTAAACCCACCGCTATCCTTATTTCGTGAGAACTATTTCTATAGACCAATATAGAAGTACTTCTTAAAATTAGTGCTAGATGGCGTATAAGACATGAAAACCACAGTACTTTTTGAAATTAGCGCTATCTATGTGATTTATTGAAAACTACTTAGTAAGACCAATACTTTATTAGTTACTTATCAAATAATAAATTTCATAGTGAAAAATGAAGATTATGAGGCGTGCACTTTTGGATTTTGCAAATTTTTATGAATTCCACCCTGATTAAACTATTTGCTTGCTGTAAGTGGTAGAACCTTGCTTGTTCCAGTATGAATGAGCCAGTTCGATGGAGAAGTACCAACCTCTCACAGAAGATCAGCGTGTAACAACGGTAGATATTCCTTCTGTTATGTTCCTGATGACCCAAATCGTCTCCTTTTACCATCAGGTATATGCATGTATGCCACTCGTTTACTATAAAAAAATATAACTTAAATTTTAATAAAAACTTTTTGTACAGTCTGCTTAATAATTAAAAGTATTGGAATATTTTTATAAATACATACCTTAATGTAAATATCAGTTTTAAATTTATATGTATGTGTTTAAATCTTTTAGATTTTTTAAACAATATTGTCTTGAAGTCATCATGATCAATTGTATTAAATTTTCTTCCAGTTTTCCAGGAAAACCATACGGTTGATACAAACAAATATTCTTATATTACCTATATGTAACAATAATTACAATTTTTGATGAAATCTTTTTCTATATTTTGATCTGTATTTTAGCACTTGACATGCCCAACTACTTTAAAGAACGAATTATTTGTGAAAGTGGAAAAAGAGAGCTTTACTGCGGAGAGGATTCGAACTTGCGTCCTATTCAATTAGGGGAAGTGTTCTGGAACGCTAAGCTATCGCAGTCATCTAACGATGACCCCCAATCTCTACTTCACATTAGATTTTTTAATTTTATCGTGGTCTTCATTCTCAGTATTGATTTCGCTACGTAGTCTTGTTCATCAGGTCTTGCTATTATCTTTCTGAATAAGACTCTCAAGTCTTGCAAATTCAGGTCAGTTCATCACTACGACGAGTAATTGGAAATGCTCAATAGACGAATGCTAATTTATTTTTAACACTACACGTATTATGATGTACCTAAAACTACGTTTACGGAATCTATCGCGTTAACTGGTTTCTACTATACCGACGTTTCGAATACTTTACGATTGCAAAAACTGTTAAGCAGTTTTTGAATTTATCGGCTAAGGCATTCTTAAGAGCACAGTCTGGAGCAATATGGCTTGTACCGTATCCAGTACAAAGTACAACCCATATTGCTTATTTCACAATACTAACTATAGATAGATGAAACTTGGTTGTTACCCCCTTGGTTGTTTATCTATAGGCTCGCTACTAAAAGCGTGAGAGATAAAAAATGTGATGAGAATGAGAAGTTTGGTTGTCTCTACAATTTTAATGTTTAAAATGATAATTTTGGAATCGTAGAATAAAATTATGTGTGTAAATTTCGTTCCCGTCAGATTTATTTTCCCGACAAATAACTAACAGTATATTTGCAATGCTAAACACGACGCCCGAAACATCACTGCTCTAAATGAATAAAGATTTACTTTTAATTCAATTAATACTCTTATTTTATTTTTTGATTATGACGATCTGCCGAAGCCATTATTGCCAGTGTCAAGCTTCATAGGTAAGTTTAATTCAACAAAACATTGAAGTCAAAGTCATATAAAATTAGTCATAGCCAAGTGAAAGTCATTCCTCAGGAAAGTGGTGATGACTTTACTAAAAGCTTCTATGCAGTTTTGGACGAAAAACCATGTTACGCCGCACTATATTACTTGTTAACTCTTATGCACATACACAAATAGTTAAATTAGCAAAATGCCACCACTTTTACACATTAACCTACTTGATATAACAAAATTTTGAAGAATAATGTAGAGCGACGACATGATTATTTCATGTTCTCTCCAAAACTCCAAAATACAGATTATGATGTGAATGTTATTTTATCAGTATTTAACGTTTCAAAAATGTTTATGATGGCTATGGTAGCCAATTTATTTTTAATCTGTATTATGCCACGACAGGCACGCTCTGCTATCTTTCCGAAATTACATAGCTATCTGTCATGCATTGGAGTTGCACCCGCCTTTTTATTTATAAGAAATCTAATTATTCATCAATAATTTAGAATAGATACTGAAGTATATTGTTTAAATATTTTTAACCATACATACATTCGCTTTGACTTGGTGTAGTTTCTGCTTTTTATTTTATTTTATTTCGCTCCTAAGGGTTGTATGATGTTGAATGACCTTGTAGACTTCCTCAAAAATTGGGCTATAAAATGCCATAGATTTATTAAATCTCCTTTTTAGTGCTAGAAATTACCTACGTTTTGCTAGGCCCATGAGCAGCAATAACTATAATTAAAGCATTAAAACATAAATATAAAGGCGGACAACAAATACAATTGCCTAGAATCGATTAATATATCGTTATTGATAGCATTACATAAAAACCGGCCAAGTGCGAGTCGGACTCGCGCACGAAGGGTTCCGTACCATTGACTAGGTAAACAATATTACACTATTGTAACTCTCTGTTACCACGGTGTTTGGCTGTTACCAAATTTTGCAAGTAAAATTTGACTCATTTCGTGGTTTTCAACTTAGACTTAGATGCGCAACGAGTAAAGAAACACGTTTGTGTATGGGAGCCCCCCTTAAATATTTGTTTTATTTTAATTTTATTATTTATTTTTAAAGTGAATATATACTTAACTAATTATTCTGTGTATCTTTCAAGCGTTTAACTGTTGCCGTTATCAATATCGAGCAAAAACGAGTAAAAAAAATCACGTTTGTTGTATGGGAGCTCCCCCTTAAATATTAATTTTATTTTCATTTAATTATTTATTTTTAAAGTTACTATATAACTAAATATTCTCTAAACATTTCAAGCGTCTACCTGTTGCCGTTATCAATAGCGAGCAATAAAATTACGTTTGTTGTATGTGAGCCCCCCTTAAATGTTTTTTATTTTATTTTTAGTATTTGTTTGTATAGAGGCAACAGAAATACATCATTTGTGAACATTTCAACTACCTAGCTATCGCCGTTCTTGAGATACAGCCTGGTGACAGACGGACAGACAGACAGCGAAGTCTTAGTAATAGCGTCCCGTTTTGACCCTTCGGGTACGGAATCCTAAAAATGTATACTTAATATATAATCCCTTAATGTGATTATAGTTGTTCATTACAGATTGAAACTAGCGATAATGATACTAATCGATACAAAAAACATGTCGTTAGTGTTATTATTAAATTAGATTCCATAACATAGGCATTAAAGGTCAAATTTATAACTAGTATAAAATGAAACCACTGTTATCGTCTGCCTTTTTGTTATTTTACCTCTTTTTTTATTGTTGTTTAGATATATTTATATGCAAGGTTTTTAAATAGATCATTTCGATCTCTTAAATAACATAGTCATGGTTACTAGGGGGATATATTTTTTTTCGTGGCAAAATACTTACACGTGCTAAATTTCATGGCGATTGGGCAAATGGTATCAGAGTATATAACTCTCATATATGGTTAACTACCTTCTGACTTCGACTTCGTCTGGGTGGATTTTAAAATTTAGCCCATCCTAAGTCCTATAGGCATATCCCACCGGAATTCTAAGCAATATTCTGATTTTATAAATATACCACATTTTGTTAAGTTATTTGTGAAAAACCGGGGCACTATGTTTTATTTCGAGTTAAAAAGAATTCTATATGGTAATCGTTAATCTAATGTCCTCTCGATCCCTCTATCAAATTTAATCCAGATCCACTTAGTCGTTTTGGCGTGATTAGCGGATAAATATCCAAACATCTTCACAGACTTTCACACTTATGATAGTATTAGTAAGAAGTAGCATTAACAATATCCATTTTTATGTGGTAAATATACATAAATATATCATAAAAGATAATATTCCCCGAAATTTAGTAATAAAATACAACAGACCTTGATTTAGAAATAAAAGGGATTTATATTTATAACCTATTTCAATAAATCCTAAAACAAGTCAGCCTCTGATTAAGGTTAATCTTATTAGGGACTTTTTTACATTTTGAGTGACAGCATACGAAAACATAAAATTGAATTTAGAAACATTTAAAATAAAAATTCTGTCACAGAAAATTCGAACTTTTACAGAGACATGACTTCGGATAGTAACGATTGCCTTTGTGGCTCTAGGACTTTTTGAAATTCTGTCAGTCAAACGGCATAAAAAAATAAATTATATCTTCTTGAACGTGAATCATGCATTTTTCCGGGATGAAAAGCAGTCTTATATCCTATTCTGACGAAAATTGTTCTTATTTGACGGGCCTCGTATTGTAGTCGGTAGTGTAACCGACTTTCGTGCACGAGGTCGTCGGTTCCAACTCAGGACAATTCTATGTGTGATGAACACAGATATTTGTACTGAGTCTGGGTGTTTTATATCTATTATATGTATGTATTTACAAAAAAACAGTAATATTTTTTTTGTATTGCTTGTAGTGGCAGATGAGCCGTGGCCCATCTGATGGTAAATGGTAACCGTCGCTCATGGACTCAACTATACCGAGAGTATTGTCAAGCCGCTGCTCACCATTTCATTTCACAGATATGAAATGAATGAATAAACGGCTATCTCCTGCTACAGCCAAAACGCAACGATGTGCTTCATGGCCGGTCACACGGTAGATGGCGGAACCAACCCGCTCGGGCCCGCTACCAAGTGAGTACTCCCACTTGGTACCCAGCCCTAACACTAGTCATGCAATGGATAATATTGGCTGATTGATTGATTGATTGGTTTAGTGGTAGAGCCTTGCTTATATCAGCATGAATGGGTCGGCTTCTCACTTATGTGAGAAGAAGGTAATTTCCTGGTAAAGCCGATGATCTTATGATCAGCGTGTAACAACGGTAGTTTTTCCTACCGTTGTGTTTCGTATGGTGAGTAAGACTGCCAGAGGCCCAAACCCCCTTCTTATCCTCTCCTTATTATCCTTCCTACTCTCTCCTTAGTATCCTACCTATCCTGTCCTTATTATTCTTCCTACCCACCTCCTATCCCTTTCCTTGGAGATGGCGATGCGCAAATGCTGGCTCTGGTGTTGCTAGCGTCTAAATGCGACGGTAACCGCTTACCATCAGGTGGGCCGTATGCTTGTTCGTCACCCAAGTAGTATATAAAAAAAAGATATCATTACGCATAACACGTGTTTACACGTTATCTATACATTTATAAAATTGTAATTGTGTCTGTACATTACATGTACAAAATATATATTTGACCAGTCGACCCATGCGGAATTCCGTATCCATTAAAGGACCTACCTACTTAGATGATTTTAAATCTCATATTTAAGAGAAGCGTTACATTTTTATACACCGTGGGGCCTTTTTTTCATCATTAGCCGGCACGATAAGCTTTAAAATAAGGTAAATCATGGAATTTGATAAAGGAATAAGAAAGATCTCGCGAACAGACAGGAAAACAGGCTAGAGAAATAATATATAAGATAATAAACGACTGTGTTAGGCTTTTTAGGCGTGTCATAACCCCAAGTATTTTTTATAGTTTCTGTTGTCGCATAACGCAGAAACTACTAAGTTACTAACCGGATTTTGATATAACTCCCTACTATTTCGGGAACCTGAGATACAACCTAAAATCTAGTTAGTAGGCAAAGGCTAGTATTACTCGTAACACATCAATTAATTTATATTTAACTGAATAATACCCGCGTACAAACACATAACCAGCCATAATGACAGATAAATAAACCATTAAGGTCAGATTAACAAACTCGGGTCACGGCAGAGTATGAATGATTGATGGGCGTCCGGCCTTGTACCTGGTTATGACGTTACTATGACAGGTACATACTTTTTGAAATAAAACTACGTTTACGGAATCTATCGCGTTTACTTGATTTTTATACTATCCCGACGTTTCGAATACTTTACAGCATTCATGATCACGGGTGGACTTAGATGATAGACGTCTAAGGCTGATATGTTTTTCTGGCCGGATCTTTCTCAGTCAGGCCGCATTCCGATCTGGTGGTAGCTTTTTAGTCTTAGCTTTTGGGCAAAATCAATATATTTAATAATATAAACTAATAACCAAGATTGTCTTCAAAAAGACCAGTAAGATTACTGGTAGTAATTGGTAGTTTGTGGTAGAATTTTTAGCACTAAATAAAAACAAAATTTTATAGTTTAAAGAGGAGTATTATAATCATTTTAATATACTAACTTAAAGTCTCATACATTGTAAGCAAGAAAAATTTGAAGTAGATAATTTCAATACGTTTCTAAATGAATATTAGGTGGGTTAAAATAAATAAACCAAAAATTTTGTAAAATCATATACTGTGGGTAGATGAAACCGTTGAAATAACATATCAGCCTTGGACGTCTATCATCTAAGTCCACCCGTGATCATGAATGCTGTAAAGTATTCGAAACGTCGGGATAGTATAAAAATCAAGTAAACGCGATAGATTCCGTAAACGTAGTTTTATTTCAAAATGTGTAACATTCGCGTAAATATCAGAAAGTATTAGGTACATACTTTTTCAAATCTATATAAAATATGAGTGTCTGTTTGTAATGTTTAAATAACAGCTTTTTACTAAATGCATATGAAAGTATATACGGTATTTATAATAAAAAAATGTCTTTCTATCTCTCTGATTGTTCCGGCTAATCTTCGAAATGGCTAAACCGATGACATGAAAATAGCTGATGTTATAAGGAGTAACTTAGGATACTTTTAATTGGGAAAAATTAACGTACGAGAAAAAAAATACTGAATTGCACGCGGTTAAGTCGCGGGCAGCTAGTGTTGTAATAGTATGTATCTATGCTATATATCGTCGTTGCGTCTTTAGGATCTCTTATATGTAAAAACCACTTTTATGAGAACATCGATAAATACAGTCTTCTAAAAAAACTAAAATGAAACCAACTGCAACAAAAAATATTGGTGTCTACTACATGGTTTCATGCTTTATACTTTGCTATTGTAAGTTGAAATGAAAATTAGCATTATAGCAAATAAAAAAAAAACACTACAGTTAACACATATAAGGTTTTGGTTGCGCTTTGTATATCACATCAGAGCTTTTGTACTAACACGACACGTTTATATGATATTTTGCTATATCTTTATCTAAAATCACTTTAATCCGTTAATCTGTCCGTAAATGTGTGATCCGTGATTTGATTGTAAATCTATTTCGATATAGGCATGCGTGTTAAGCGTGTTTCATTAAAGCATTTCAAATCTAAAGAAAAATAACTTTACCCATAGCTCAGAATCACCTGTCAACACTCAGTATCGAAGCAATCGACAAAACATGTTTTATTTTATTCTCCGGGGACAGCGACATTTCATTTTCCTTTTCTAAAAAAGAAAATAGAGCTCACGTCAATTCCATCCCCTTCAATAAAAGTAAGCTGGTATTATAGGCGATATTACAACATTACATGTACTTTACACCTGTTTTAATTTTACCCCTTCGATAAAAGTAATTAGTTTGAGTAGGCACATCAAGGTAAAAGTTTGATTGGGTCCCTGGAGTAAAAACAAAACGCAATGCTGGTTTGTGATAAAGGGGAACCTTGTAATTCTTACTAAGTCACTAATGTCAATTAAACAAGAACTAATTACTGGCGCGTTCCCTCAGGAATGGCGGGAACGCAAGCCGGTGGGCGGCCATCTTTCTTTTATCGCTTATAGTTTAACAGTATTGGGTTTTATTCATTACGAATTCTTGCCTGTGTGGATACTAACAATATATTCTTGCTTATATTTAATCTTGACGAAACTCAATAGAGATTTATTTTTTATCAATCATCTGAATGGTGGCGATGTCTTTCGCTATTCACCCAAGGCAATCAATCAAAATAACAATTCATGTTAGCAGGAACCTAACAATTTAACTGCACAAATGGCTTGTTTCTTCGATGGCACATATACATACCACATTAGTATTTGACAACCCCCTTTTTATTATAATGGTAGAGCCTACCTAATGGTAAGTGGCTCCGTCGCTCATGGACCGAGCTAAGAGTACTGTCAAGCCCCTGCTCATAATTTCGTTTCGCAGATATGAATTGAAAGAGACGCAGAAGACGATACCGACCCGCCCGGGCCTGATACAAAGTGAGTACTCCCATTTTGTACCCAGTCCTATTTACCATTACTAGTTAATGGGTGATAATTGCATACCTCCTTTAGTCGTACGACAACTGCGTGAAATAATGGGATGGTAATGCTTAAGTCCATCAATCACCACTCTGTTAAAATGCTTACGTATGTAAATCTAATTAGACAACGCAACTTCTTCCGCGTGGAGTTTATCATATAAATACGCCACTCTAGGGCATTTCTATGTAAAAATAATAACTATCCACAAGAAGCATCAATTTTTTATAAATTAAAAATATAAGCTACTTTTCTGAGATCCAGACTACATGAACAAAATTTCATGATGATTCGTTCAGTAATTCTGGCGTGAAAACGTAAAAGACAAACTCACTTTCACATTAATAAAATTTGTGAGGATTATGTGTACGAAAGTATACATTACAAAGTATACATTAGGGATCTGTGAGTTTATTTTCACCATTTATATGATTGTGAAGTGGCCTGCTACTCACTTCTACCGTTGCGCCTCCGCGCTGGGTTCGGCGCCTGTAGTATTTTCTATGAAAACCTAATTAGATCCACCTTAGCATTAGCTACGCGCTACGTGCTACGCGCTTTTTTGTAGAATAGACTATGTTGTTACATTCAAAAACTTTATCTTATGAAGCTTTATCAAGCTTTTTAGGAAATTGAAGTAGTAATATACAATTGTAAGTGGTAATTTCTGTAAGAGAGACGAACTAGAAAGGTCCATAATTCCTGATGAAAATCCTTACTTATACTATAAATACGAAAGTAAGTTTGTTTAATGTGGAAATTTCTTGTTTCTCATAAGGTCACATGACTTATACATGATACAGTATCTATCTCGTTGTTAAAAACTGTTATACATTTTAAAGGATTTTAACACGGCTGTTTGTGGCACTCAACGAAACCCTATAGATATGTCTTTAGATAATTTTATCACAAAACAACTGACATTCAGGCTATCAGAAGCCAAAGTAGAATTCATTTAACAAAGGTATAAAAAGGCATGCGTGTTTGTGACTTAAAATTAGCCTCTATAAAAAGCTTAAGGTAGCTTTACTATCAAAAATTCATACGTTATATAAAGATAAAAACGGGGAGGCAATTGTATATCGTTTAGATACAGGAGCATATTCGAACATTATATCATGACGTCACAGCACTCACGACGTCGAGCTTAGGTCACGTACATTTCAAACGTTACATAATTTACTTTGAAATATTAATACATTCGTACAAAATACTGAGAATTCCTGAAAGTGGATTATTTGTCCTTACTAAGTCCTTACTATTATAAAACTGTAACTGAGCTGTGTCTGTACATTTGAGATATCTGAGAAAAACGACTGTATTAGGCTATATAGGCGTATCTGAACACAAAACAATTTTTTTTTTAGTTATTTGTCTGTTTGTTCATTCGCGCATCATGCAATAACTACTGAACAGATTTTGATGCAAGTTTATTTCATAGCTCTTGATTAGACTTAAAATCTGGTATATATTTTATCCCGCTACTATATCGGGAACCTGAGATATTACCTAAAACTAGCTTTTGGCTGTGCGGAGCCGCGGGCAAAGGCTAGTTCTATTTATAAAAATATTAAAAGAATTTAATATGCGTTGATAATAGTATCCGTAGTTAATAAAATGTAGAACATTCGAGCTAATTATCCAACAAGGGGAATGTATATAAACTAAAAACAGATTATGTCGACTTTTCTTCCATAATGATTAAGGTGACTTCTAAGTGGTACCTCGATGCCAATATCTAAGTAAATTACGTTGTTATTTAAAAAAACATTATAAAGCGATGTTAGGTCTTTAACCCCTGTTGTTACGAATGACTTTGAGAAATCTGTAATATTTGCATGACACGCCTGTTCTTGACAAATAATCGGTTTAGAAATAAAATGTGAGAGCAAGGCTCAATTTGGCACTACTAGAAAATATTTTGTCCGTGTGGTGACGGACTAAAAATACAAGTGTCATCACCCAATCCTTTCCCACGGATGTCGTACAATTAGGTAAAATCTTAATTGTAAAATTAAGTTTAACTGGTCGGTATAATGTATGAAAATACTTCCGACAGATGGCGCAGGCGTCACCCAAAGACGTTAAGTATGATGTGTTATCGAAATTAGCAGTCAGGAGTAATTGTCAGGATTGCTGAATTGGTAAAGCATCTGGACGGTATCCAGAAGATGCAGGTTCAAATCCTGCTCCTGACTGTTATTTTCGATTTCACATTTTTCACTTTGTGTTTAATGTATAGTGCTAAGCATGTCAAATGCTAAAAATATATATAAGAATATCTAAATATTTAAAGGGTTTGCGTCATTATTAGGTAAAATCTTAATTGTAAAATTAAGTTTACCTGGTCGGTATAATGTATGAAAATACTTCCGACAGATGGCGCAGGCGTCACCCAAACACGTTAAGTATGATGTGTTATCGAAATTAGCAGTCAGGAGTAATTGTCAGGATGGCTGAATTGGTAAAGCATCTGGACGGTATCCAGAAGATGCAGGTTCAAATCCTGCTCCTGACTGTTATTTTCGATTTCACATTTTTCACTTTGTGTTTAAACATGTTTTTGATTTGATTTGTGAATTGGAACAACATTTGCAATCTTCCATTGTTTTGGAAATACACCAGATACTAGTGATTTATTGTATATTATACATAGGGGAATAAATATACTAGAAGCACATGAAGCTATAAAATAAGGAGGAATGCCATCAGGGCCGGGCCCTTTAGTTGTGTCTAGATGCTTGAGCTTTTCGAGAAGTTTTTCAGGAAGAACACACAGTGTTGCAAAGTTACTACTTGGCATATTACATGTTGTTATATTATCCAACAATTCACTTGTTTGTGTTGGGATAATTGAGCACAAGTCAGTATTATTATCCTTTGAGTAATTTGACGCAAAATATGAAGCAAACATTTCACTTATTTCTGCTCCATCACTGCTACTACGTATTCCGTCCGACATTGGAGAGGGGTAAGGACTACAATTGTTTTTCTTTGCTTTGAGATATGACCAAAAACCTTTACTATTATTTGAAATGCTATTTTCAATATTACTAATATAATTATTGTAGTTAAGCTCACACAATTTTTTGCATTCCGATTTTAGAAACTTAATATCAATCTCATCTAAAGGGTTTTTAAACATTTTATAACGGCGTCTAAGTTTATCTTTTTTACGAAGCTTGTGTATTAGGGATTGACTAAACCAAATGGGGTATTTGCCGCTGCTAGTTTTACGTAAAGGTTCAAAGCGCTGTATAGTATCATGTAATATATCGTAAAGTATTTGTGTCATTTCATCAACATCATTATCTTTCAACAGTAAATACCAGTCTATGTCAATTAAATACTTATTTATAGATTTGTAATTAGCTTTGTAAAGATTTCTTCTACTAGTCTCAACTCGTTCAAGTGTTTTGCTTTCTCCAATAGGAAGAAGTATATTTAGAGATGGATGGTAGGGATCTTCTGGACATAAAACATCTTGCGTTGTAGTCACAGAGAATGCTAGGATGTCCGTGAATACTAAATCAAGCATTTTACAGCTATTGTTTGTCACATTATTAATTTGTTTTAAACTATTAATTTAAGAAAAATCTAATAGCAATTCGCAAACAGCAGATAAAGAGTAATCCTTTATACTGCTATTTACTTTGTTCCAATCTATGCAACTTAAATTAAAATCGCCTAAGATACATAAACAAGAGTTCCACTTTTCATAGAAACGGTTGCACTGCTTGATAAATTGTTCCAGAGTAGATTTCTGAACCGGTGGAGGCAGATAAACCACACAAATTGCAACTCTTTTAGTGGATTTTCTGGAGTCTTGTATATTATCTACTACAACCCAAATTTCTTCATCACATACGCTTTCATTATTAATTAAACGTATTGACTTATATTTTTTGGATATAGCAATCAAAACCACCCATTTTCGCTTTACGGTCACGCCTATACACCACATACTTTTTGTAAATAATTCAGAATCATATATTGAACTGTTCAACCAAGTTTCTGATAATGCAATTATATCATAATTAGAAATGCAAAGATTTTGATAAAATTTCTGTGTTTTAGTCCTTAATCCACGAATATTTTGATAGTAAATGTTTAATCTATTGAATTTTAAATTTGTAATAATAAAGAAAATGCGTACAATTGACAACAAGTAAATATTAAGTGTAATAACAGTAACTTAAAGTATACTTTCTAACGAACTTATGTCTTTAATATATTTCGATTCCGATGTTTCGCTCTTTTTTATAAATATTCTCTCATTCCTGACCCACACAAACTTAAAGCCATGATCTTTTGCTTTTTGTCTGGCCGCTGCATGTACTGCCTTATTTGCAGCAGAGAAAAGTTCACAAATGAAAATTAGAGATTTGTTTCCTGCATAACCCAGATGTGTTGCATCCAACTTTTTATCAGGCTTTGACTTGTTATATTTTATGCATGCTGCCAAAAAGTGGTCCCTCAGTCTAGTTGTTGCGAACAGAATGATAATGGAGCGGGATCTATTATTATTGCGGTTTAATTTAGCAACGCGTGTGCAGTTTAATATTTTAGTATCATTAATAGGGCAGTTTACTATTTTTCCCGGGCTAGTTAGGATGTCAGGGAGGTTCTCATATTATTTTCTGGTACAGATTGATTTTCCAAGTTATTGCATCGTGCATGTTGTTCCAAATCGTGCAAGTTTATACGAACATTAAGATCCTTAATAGTCGACTTCAACACCACGTTTTCGGACTCAATTTTTTTCATGATATCTTTAGTAATTTTTTGTTAATAAAAGAAAAGAAAAAGAAACGTCATCGAACGTGTTGCTCATAAAGTCCATAGAATTCTTATTATCTTTTATTTCTTCCTTTATGCATTGTAACTCTTTATGAAGTGCTTCCTTTTAACAGTTAGACCACTAATTTCCTTTCCTATAATTTCCTAAACGATGTCACGAACCTCTGAGGGTTGGTTATCTGAAGATGAACTTTCAGCTTGAGGTGAGTGGAGTGCTTGCCTCTTGGTTGGACGTAATGTAACATTTGAAGTCGCCCGAGCTGGTGTGTTATCTTGCTTCCTTCTAGTCTTTGAAGTAGTAATGCGACCAGGGCAAAGCCAAGGAGAATCCACAGCTTCGGAGTCCTCAATAGAAACGCAGTTATGATGATAAGCTTTCTTGCATTTGGAACATATCACGTGACTTTCTCCGTTGTCATCCATAGGACCGCATCCCCAATCATTCGACATTATGGAATATTGAATTTTATGTACTTACTAAAATTTTTATTAGGACCCTTTTATTAGATGTTTTCTACTAATTTCTTAACACTTTTTAACACTGGCAATACTTTTAGATACAGACGAAAGGACTGACTTCCAAACCAAAATAAATAGCTATCATTTATGAATGTCACAGTAATGAAAAAGGTGTTTTGAAAGAAATTATAAAATCGAGGGCACTTATAAAAAATGAAAATGTGATATGAAAAACTAGGAAGATTTTTTCCGTGATTATTTGTATATTCCTCAGATTTAGTTATTGCGAATTATTGTCACTAATTCACCATATGGATTCACACATCGTCAGCACAATTATAATACTTTAGACTTTTTAAAAACAAAACTTATCAATAAATATCCTAGTAGCAGTTTGTTATCGACCAGTATCACAGAGTATTCGAGTTTATAACTAAGTTGTACTAATATACTTTGCACTAAGTTGCACTAAGCAACTATGTGATTTGTATTTGACATGCTCAGTTACTTTTGTGATAGTGGCAAAAGAGAGACTTATTGTGACTCGAATCCTGCGCCCTCTCTCGTTTCCACTTGACACGAATAATTTATTTTTATTGCGTAAAGACACGGAAAAAATAAGTTTTTAAAATTCCCCGCGGTCGTAGTCACAGGCGACAGCTAGTCTATAAAGATTACACTTTGTCCTAAATGATCAAAACAATTCAGTAAAGTCAAGTAACGTTTATACACCCAGACTCAAATATTAGTATCTAAAAGGCTCCAGTAAATTTATGTGGGAATCAAACCCGTAATAGTAAGTGAGGGAAGACATATGTACAAAGGAAAAAGTACAATCTAAGTCTCCAACCAGTTTTTAGCCAATGAAATATGAGGGTATTGCCAGCAACAGACGCGAAGCCCATTTATCAGCGTGATGCCCGTGACCTTGGGCGGATCAATATCCTTGCGTACTCCCAAACGATTCAATACTTACACATTCTCATGCGGTAGTTTTTTTATCGTAAGGCTGCCAAATTTCCGATGCTGAACAGTCTCGAAAAATATTTACAAAGATTTTTATCGATTTATCGACATAGTGTAATTAACACATTTATAGTTATTTACCTACTTGACGGGATTCGTGGCGTAGTCGGTAGTGTAAACGACTTTCGTGCACGAGGTCGTGGGTTCGATTCTTATTCAGTTATTTGTGTGATGAACACAAATATTTGTACTGCGTCTGGGTGTTTTCTATCTATTATATGTATGTATTTACATATAATAGATAGAAAACACCCAGATATTATCGTTCGTGTATTGATTAAATATAAAATTGTAGACTCGTACATAATATTACCGGCAGATCGGAGCAGTTTACTTTAAGGGTACCTATATATATATATTTAAGGGTATACCTATACGAGATACGAGGCTGAATTATAGAGTATGAGAAAATAAATTTGGGCGTTTAGCGTAACAACCTGTTTGTTTGAATAAGCACAATATCTTGGCCTAATATATGGCAGTATTCGTTTTTAGGCATGGACGTGGATGGATGGAGAACGGTTAGTAAGCCAAGGAAGAGATGGATGGACAGTGTGAACGAAGTCTTGAAGAAGAAAGGGGTGAGTGGCGTGAGTGCTAAGACTGAGTGTGGAAAAATACTCAAGAGAAAAATAATGCGCGATAAACGGCGATGACAACTGTATCCCTGTCAGCTGATTTTTTATTTTAGGGAATAATAAGAAGTCACATGGTGCCAGATCAGGACTGTAAGGAGGGTGACCTAAGACTTTGACCGGTGTGGTCTGGTAATGGAATTGAAACTAGATACTTCCGTCAAAGTGAAGAAACTAGCGATCAAAATTTTCCCTGCGCTTCTCGATCGCTTCACTTTCATAGGCGTTGGTTCGTTTTGAAAGAGCCAAACTGTCGACTGAGGCTTTGTTTCTGGATCGTATTGATAAATCCAGGATTCGTCACCTGTCACAGGGTCGTAAACGCACCGTGACGATATCACGGCACCACTTCACACGGGCCTGCTTCTGAGCTTGGGTGAGGTTGTGTATCCTCCTCACAAGAAGGTGCTCGTGTAGAATCTTGTGAACGCTTCCCGAACCAATCTGCAGTGTATGCTGAATCTCTTCGTAAGTAATTCGCCTGTTTTCTTGAATTAATTTTTTTACTGCCAACATACTTTCTCCTTTGGCAGCCGTCGTAGGACGACCACTCCTTTGTTCATCGCCCAAAGTAAGGCGACCGCGCTTGAACTCGCTATGCCAACGGTAGATGGTTGCTTTTGAAGATCCTTCATCCACAAAAGCCATTCGATATGATTAAATGACTCATCAGGTTTTAGGCCACATTTAAAAAATGTTCACGATGCAGATCCATTTTTAAATGAGATACGATAATTTAATTTGGCTCTCGAATAAATATGGAGGGAAATTCGAAATTCGAACAATAGTATTTTTACTTTTAAATAACCAAATATTTCAAAATAATTACAAGTGGCCAGCGCCTTATACAAAAAACTTTTTTCGCAAAACTTTCTGCGTGGCCTGGTATATAGGTAACATTATGTATCTATATGTACACGTTCGGCTGTATACAAGTAGGTATATAAGTAAAAACAAGCATGATTTCCAACCGAAAGAAAACAACGCATTTATTTTCTTCCTCATAAAATTTCCATACCGAGGGCCTTATATGAAAATCTATTTGTATTGTATAAATATACAAAATACTTTCTCAGAAATTATTTCTGTACTAAAATAGTCAGCTGAGTTGTCTTGACGGGAACATACGCGTGCTTAACTAAGTAAACGCTTAAGTCGCTACGCTTACGTACGGCTCGTTAGCCTAATAATATCTGTGTAGATAAAAACTGTATTAATGTAATTGTATAAGTTTTGTGTTTCTTCTTCCCTGTCTCCTTCAAACCAGTATGTGAACTGTGTGCTTAAATATACTATCTCGTTGTTTTTTATGGTCTATTTACTTGTTGATTTATAAAATCTAAAATTTCAAGGTTAATTATATAAATATTTGCCATAAAGAAATAGTTTCAACAGCCACCGAATCAAAATTTCGAGAATGTTTATTTCGGCATCTAATATTGATGTTACGATACTTGACTCGAAAAGTTGGGAGCGCGCCCCAACGTAGTAGTCAAAAAAACATTAAAATTTACGCTTGTGGCAACGCTGTTGCAGTAAAAACTTACATGTTTTTTCAACATAAACAATAAGTATTTTTATGCTGAATTAATCATCTTCGTGAAGCCTTTATTCTTTATTAACCTACTGTAGTACTGGAAGATTGGTATTTAAGTAACTAAAGTTTTGGTCTCTGTAAACGTTAAGCTTAGTTAGATAGATAACTCTATATTAAAAACTATTGTATGAAGAACCTTAAAGCTAACTTAACGCTACCTCATCCTGATCCGTGCAAGAGGACAATTATTGTGAGGAGATACAATTATTTGTGTGATGAACACAGATATTTGTACTGCGTCTGGGTGTTTTCTGTCTATTATATGTATGTACTTACAAAAAAAAGTAATATATATATCTAATATTTATTTATTTTTCGCTCACTTACACGGCCTTATAGCTTACAACGAATACATAATTAATCATATAAGAGATGTAATTATCTAATTATCGCAGCCTCTTGCTCTGGCTGGACTGATATAATCCGCACCACACTCGACACCTTACAACGACATCCATGTCATAATGGATTGGAAAAAATGGATAACTCTAGTGTCGGGGAAAATCTTGTTGAGAGGTCACGACCCTCACTAACGAGGTATCAGTATACATATAGACAATCTAAATTCTACCTATACTCCTTTTCTACGTTTAATTTGATCTGCCCAGTGCATAATAGCTCAGTTCTCTTATGACGATAATACCACTTACCATCAGGCAGACCTCCATGAAAAATCAAAAACCTATCAGTTTTATTAAACACAAAGTGAAAAATGTGAAATCGAAAATAACAGTCACGAGCAGGGTTTGAACCTGCATCTCCTGGATACCGTCCAGATGCTTTGCCAATTCAGCCATCGTGACCCTTGCTCCTGACTGCTTTCTACTTTGTGTTTAATGTATATGAAGTATGTCAAATGCTAAAAATATAGGTAAATAAAAAATTCTAAAAACCAATAACAGTTTTAATTCGTCTATGTATAACAAGACGGCGCCAAAGATTATATACGACTCATACAATATTTTCATCGCCTTTATTTTACACATATCATAATTATATACAGGCACACATTGAAAAAGTTATGATCATTTTATTTCTACAAAATAATTTTGATGTTTTCAAATCTGCCCGAGACGTCTAATTTTTTTTTATTACCAACGGTGGCAGACAAGTCAACGTCCCTCCCTGGTGGTAAATGGTAAACCCTTTTTTTTTTTTGTTAAGGCGGGAAAAAAATGTTCCTAACCGCACACCCCGTCGTTCGGGGCAACGAACAGGGTAGTGTGGGGCCTGCACCCACTAAAGAAACCCGCCGTGTGCTGTCTCTCCGCCTTTATTGGCGGGCCACTGGAACTGTGTTACATTCCTTCGGTGGTAAATGGTAAACCCTGCTCATAGAATTTGGCAACACTAGGGACAAAGCCAAACCGCCACCTACTGTTAACTAAATGAATAGACACAGCAGGGATGTAGTAGATATCAGTAGGCACGCACCAGGCGCCCCACATAACCTCTTAGTAAACCTGGCAGGAGGTATGTTTAAAGGCTTTGCTTATGTACGAAATAGTTTCATATGGTGAGCAGGTTAGGGTACCAGGCTATCTCTATAAAAAAAATGAATCTCTATTTCCCTTGGTCATCCCATCACGCGTGAACGGATGAAACAATTTTGCTAATTCTTTTTTTGTTGTGTTTATTATTATCAGGAGAAGGTTCTTATGAAATAAAAAGTTAAGAAAATTCCGCATTTCATTGGAAATTTTCTGAAAACTTAACGACTTTTTTAATTTAGCACGTTTGACGTCAAACAGCCTCAGTGAACCCTCAATACAGACACGGCAACTTTATTTAGTGAGTGAAGGCCACACTACGCTGTTCGCTGCTCCTAACGACGGAGTGGTGTAGGGTTAGAAACTTTTTTCGCTTTAATAAAAAAAGATCAAATATGCAGTCGCTCCGTGTAAATACTGGTCATCAAATTCAAATTCAATAATAATATCGGTGTGGTGACGGACTCAGAATACAAGTGTCACCACCCCCTTCTTTCCCATGGATGTCGTTCAAGGCGACTAAGGGAAGTAAGCAGTTATCACCCATTGCATGACAAGTGGTAGGGCTGGGTACCAAGTCGGAGTGATCACTTGCTATCGGGCCCGAGCGGGTTGGTACCACCGTCTCCCATGTGACCGGCCATGATGCACATCGTTGCATTTTGGTTGTAGCAGGAGATAGCCGTTTATTCTTTCATTTCATATTATGTGAAATGAAATGGTGAGCAGTGGCTTGACAATACTCGTAGTTTAGGTAAGTCTATGAGCGACGGTAACCATTTAGCATCAGATGGGCCACCATTTGCAAAAAAAAAAAATCTTTATTTCATAGGCTTATTAGATATATAACACTTAAAATTGTAACTCGAACGCTTCAGGCAAGTGGCATCCACAATGTCGCGATTGCAATCGTCACAAACGACCGGATTCTGTAATAAGACTTTTTATGAGAAGAACCCAGCAAGAAACTCATGAGGCTCATCAGTCAAAAACAGATAGGAAGCCGATTCTAAGTTTAGTATAAGGCTAAGAAAATGACCAATTACGGACAGGCTAGGCCTTTCTGCCACACTGAAATAAAAAACTTAAACGGTTAAATCAAAATATTTTGTAAATATTATTATAACCTTACAATTTCTATATATAGGTACTATAAATGTATGTCAAATATACGGCCAAACTGATCATTGGTTAATTTAGATCTAAATTTTGTGTAACTTCTCTGATCAAGCAGTACCGACATTCCAGAGTAACAAAGGCTCTATCATAAACTCGAATCAAATTCGTGTTCCAAACTGGGTACCAAGTGGGTGTATTCACTTGTTATCTGGCCCGAGCGGATCAGCACCATACGGTCTTCCATATGACCTACTACGATAAAGCACATCGGTATGTTTTGGTTGTAACAGGAGATAGCTGTCCATACTTTGATTTTACATCTGCGAAATGAAATAGAGAGCAGCGAATTAACAATATTCTCAATATTGTTAAGTCCATGAGCGATGTTTACCACTTACCATCAGGAGGGCTTCGACTCTTCTGCCACCATAAACGTTAAAATATAAATCATAGAGCCCCAGAGAATACATAGCAATAACATTTTTTCAGTTGATGTATGTTATAGATGTAAGAACTCTATCAAGTTAATAATGGGTGTGTGCGTCATAAATCCCCTTCTACGACACATGTGCGTGTTAGAAGTAAATAATGAAATATTTAACTTGTATAACATTAATTAGATAAACTTATGAACTGGCAACACTGAGGTCTGTATTTTGAACTTATGATATTCAGTGGCGTGACTAATTATACCAACAAAAAAAAAATTTAAGGCCTGTGGCAACACTGTTGTGTGAGGCCCTCCGTCAATAGATATTAGTTCAGTTTATCTTAGGTCCGTTACGTTTTCATGCATAATATATTCTGTTCATCTTTATACTTTTATTAGCTTAGCCTGTCTGTACAGGACTCTTTGAACGTGATTTTATCACACTTCAAAACGTCGGATTAAATTAAAACTGCACACATAAAGGACCGATGACAATATAATAATTTAGGAACTTTGTTTTTTTTTTTGTGTTTTTTATTACAAAACATTCTATCGTCATATATACGATAAAAGAAGAAATAGGGTCGTTTAATTAGAAGTACTATTGATGTTCTTTAGAGACTATTAAGAAGAAAATAAATTATTATCAAAAACGCATTTCAATAGCTAGTTGAAATAAAAAGAAGAAAATAACGATATAAAAAAACCCATATGTGTGCAATTAACACACGGCAGAAGTGAAACTTCTAAAAAGTAGCCTACGAGATTGAGATGCATATAGAGTAGCAAGAGTATTAA
The DNA here is from genome assembly GCA_948253155.1 of Leucoma salicis. Classification (NCBI taxonomy): domain Eukaryota; kingdom Metazoa; phylum Arthropoda; class Insecta; order Lepidoptera; family Erebidae; genus Leucoma; species Leucoma salicis. The sequence continues at coordinate 24,087,324 of OX411815.1, read as the reverse complement.
GATAAATGTAAGGTTTATTATTTTTTACCAAGCTTAAAATTACCTTTCATCAATTAAATTTATAGAGTATTGGTGTAAAGATGCGAAAGGAAATGCTCCAATGGTTCGGACATGTGGAAAGAATGCCGGACGAGCGACTGGTTAAGAAGATAGATATACAATGCGAAAGTGGTAGGATGTAGGTACGGAAGGAGACCGAGACTCACATGCCTTTTTTTTTTTGGCGGGAAAATGTTCCTAACCTCACTGGGGCCCTCACCCACTAAAGAAACCCGTCGTGTGCCGTCTTTCCGCCTTTATTGGCGGGCCACTGGAACCATGTTACATTTCTTCGGTGGTGAGACTCACCTACCTAGACCAAATCGGTCATGTATTGAAGGAAGGTGCAGTTTCGGGGGTAGGTGAGAAAAATACTTTATTTAAATTAGTTATACCTGACATGGGATCACCAAGTGAATATAGCAAAACAGAGATATTAGTTTAATATTGAATGCATATCACTTTTTCAAATTTAATATTATGTATACCGTGGTCATATAGTTTAAGTACTGATCACGCAAACCGGATACCGAGGTCTCAAATCAACTACCAAGGAATACCTTTTTTAACAAAAAAAAATATTTCAAAGTTAAAATAACTTTAATGGACTTTTCTGCAACTGATTGTTAATCCTACACATTTATGTGTTTGTTTCTTTATCGTGATTAATTTTCTTTTCGTCGAGATTCAAATCACAACGATTCTAAAGAAGTATTCACTTCAATAATAATTATTGTACAAAGCGTGGGATGTTTTTCATCATAATAAATTTAATAACTGTTATTATTATTAACACACATGCATATAATAAATAACATAGAAACACACATATGGGAATCCATTCAGTCAACACGTATAGGTTATCTGTGATGAGAACGATCGATGCTATGACGTCATTCGCTCTCATACCGCGCGCCCACAGTCTATCGAGACTATTCAACAGAAAGTTTGATGACGTGTTTAATAAGTTGAGATTAAATTGTATGAGTTATCACAATCATTTGTTATTATCATATATTATTCATGTAACGATATCAAGCTACTTTTGATCCCGAAATAATTGGCTTTTCGATTCGAATGATCAAACAAATTGAGATAGCTAATAGTATTATATTGATACTGTAAATACTAGTAACTGTATCTAATCAGCGAAACACTATTAACATAAATTAAGTGTTCAGCAAATTATTATCAATATCTCTTAGAAACAAATGATGACCTTAAATAGCTATGTGAATGAGTGAAAGACAGTGTCATTAATGCTTCATCTGTTCATTCAAAAAGCTCAAACTTAAAATGTTTTCAAGGTTTTCCAAATATATTCCTTATAAAAACCGCACTAAGCAAGTTATTTGAAAACGTTTTTCATAAAACAAGTGTCTTTTCATTTTAAGAGGTTCTGAAGATGGATAAATAGACGCCTCCCCGAATATTATTAACGCCATATTGGAAGCAAGATGACGGTGCAAACGATTGGCGAACTCATTTAAATTTTATCTTTGCATTTAATGGTGGATTTTATTGTATTTTTATGAACCTTAGTAAGCTATTGATATTGGAGGAGCTTTGAACATACATTAGGATACTATAGAGCTTCTGTATTGTGTATCCAGTGGTACTGTTATTAAGTGCTATATCTTTATGTTTTATGTGTACTATAACGTGCCGAAATGTTCTTCTTCTGCGCATGGATAACGTACTTTTTGAGAATTTATTTTTGTGTCGATTCCACCTGTATGAACATCTATGACATTACTTATTTATTTTGTAAGAATTCCATATGCTTTTTTTTTGTGATAATCGAAAAATAACTACTTTTTCTAATAAGAGTGGTTTCAACACCGATTTCCCAGGTCAAACGCTGTGGGTATCAATTAACATGCAAGATCGACCGTTAATTGTTAGGTAACAATCGTCCGAATGACGTTGCCATATTTGACCATCCAGTCACGTCTCGTTCACAGTCGAAAATTTTATGGCGAGTCACAATCCCTTATCTCTGCCTATCCTTCTGGCAAATAGGCGTGAGTCTATGCAATACTCTGCTGCGCTAATATTTAAAAAAAAGGTATATAAGCAGTTAGGTAATACTCAATACTTGACTTTGACCTTTCAGTCGCGTAAGTACTAGCTATAAATAAAATATTCTCCGAAGGCAATTAATCTGTAAGAGCCTATAGAAGTAACAATACACGAAGTTTATTGTACAGTCTATTATTTATAAACATAGAAAACATTATTATTAATGGAAAATTTTGTGCCTATAAAAGGAAATCTGTTACTGACAGTTTAATTAAATTTGTATTTAAAAGTAGATCTTATAACTATTTCAAACTAAATTCTGTCCATTACTGTGTCGGCCTGAAAATTAGTATATAAATACGCCACTCTACGACGATCTCTATGAACAAAAAAATAAATAAAAATAATTTTAATCGCTTGCGCCTAGAATAACAATATAAACAATATGGCGTAAAAACTTTTCAATTACGAACTAAAAAACGATTAAAAAAGACTACTCTCTGCAATCAATAATTCAAGCAGTGCTTTTACGGCTTCTCAATTTGACCGGTTACAATAATAAGCTATGCTTCTAAAACTCAAACACGCGCATACATTTACACGCACACAGTAACACTTTTGCTGCCTCTGTGGTGCAGAAGTAGTGTAAGCGACTGCTGATCATAAGGTTTCAGGTTCGATTCCCGGGTCGGGCAGTGTTATTGAGCTTTTTCGTAAAAAGAAAAATGTTTACCATACATAATTATACAAGCTTGATGGTGAGTAAGACGGTAAGTTTGCCACCCCCTGAGTGGTTGGCGTGGTAGCCTATAGACCGTCTTCACGAGTAATCCACCCCAAGAGGAATGATGATATAGAGGAGATGAGGAAGTGGTCAGTTAAAATAATAGGAAAATAATAGGTGGTTTGGTAGGTTTCTTATTTAGAGATAGAAACACACATATATTGACTTTTTGAATTAAGAATGTTAAATTTCATTTTATATTGACATACTCGTACATTTCAATGGTTTTATAAAATCGCGGGTAAAATAGGGGTCGAATTTAAAAGGTAAATCTTTAACGCTGACGAAGTCGCGGGTATTAGCTAGTATATAATACAAGTACAGGTATATAGTTGGAGGGAGGGAGTTTTACATTCAAACAAATCTCAAGGCAGAGTTAGGGTAATAGATTCGTATATAGGTGATGAGACGGTGGAGAGAGAAAAGGTCATGTAAGAAGAGGATTATATTTCATGTACGTGGTAGAGCCTTGCTATCCCAGCCTGAAAGGGCCAGCTCGATCGAGGAAGTACCACTCTCTCACAGAATATCAGCGTGAACCATCGGTAGGCTCTTATCGTTGTGTTTCGTATAGTGACAGAGCGTCGGAGGCCCATTCCCTATCCTTATTATTCTTTATATCCTCTCTTCATGCCGTGTGAGGCCGGCACCAAGAAGAGCTCCACCCCGTCTCTTCCTATGGGAGTCGTAAAAGCCGATTTCGGATTACCGGGGGAGCGGGCAGCAGCGTTCCCCTGTGTACTAACAACATCCACTGCGATCGCCAACCTGCCTGCCAAGCGTGGCGATTATGGTAAAACCCCCATTTTGGAAAGGCCTATGTCCAGCAGTGGACGATGAAAGGCTGATGGATGGATGGATGATCCTCTCTTTATTATCCTTCCTACCATATCCTTATTAACCTCTATATCTCCTTTTATTTAGCTTTTCTATCCTCTCCTTAGGATACTTCTATTCTCTCTTTATTATTCTTTATAATCCTAGTTAGAACTATTATTTTTTATCCCTTCCATCCGCTCCTTAGTATCCTTCCTATCCTCTCCTTAATATCCTTCTATTTATATGTTACGAGACATCTTTAGGAATAGAAAAACACTAATAAACAAACAGACAGACAAAAAATTTAAAAAAGTGTGTGTGTACTTATGTACACGCGTTAGAAGTTATACTTCTTTGGCGTAACAAGATAAAAATCTTTTCAAAAATTTTATCTTTCGCCTTATTCTACGTTTGTAGAAAAAACGACACTGACAATAGAAAAAAGGTATTTAATACATTAAAAGTTTTATTATAACGCATTATCTAGTTAAAAACTAAAATGTTGACTATAGCTAACGTCAAGGTGTCGGTTTTTCGTGACGGTGTGCGCGCGCATCGTAAAAATTTACTCTCATCATTTATCCCTAACGCGCCAAAAGAAGTATAACTTCAAAAATCGACTATCAAAGTGAGAAATAAATCAATTTTACCTACGTAATTAGTTTTGTTTAAGCTTATAAAGCAATTTCAAAGATAATTATAGAATTGAGCTTCGCGTGGGTAGATAGACTCACTTACTTAGCGATTTAAATTTGAATGTATTCATTTTAATGCCTATATACTCGTATATTAGAAGTCAGAATTTCGACATACAAAATAGGTACCCATAGCTCATAATGTTTTTTGTAGTAATCATCAACATCATGTATTCATATAATGATCAAATAATGATTATAAAAAAGCGTGGAGTGCTTTTTACTTTATATCTTTTTTTTTTTTTTTTTTTTTTTTTTTTTTTTTTTTTTTTTTTTTTTTTTTTTTTTAGTGTCAGGAAACCTTTTATAGGTATCCCCCCGCCGGGGCGACGGGGAGATTATGTCGGAATCCGGACGCGGCGATTGGCAAATGGAGATGCCTAGTGCAATGCCACGCCGTATACCGACTAAAACCTGACAGTGTTCCTTCAGACTACCTGTAGCCCAGGGAGGAGGGTCACACTCATCGTATTCCTCATTCCCCCCCGGGCAGGTCTTGGCCGCCTTGCTCCATTCCTAGACGGCCCCGCCTGTTTTGGAGGGACTAGCCCTCCCTCCTTTGAGAGGCGCACGCGGAACACGGGCGCGCCACCTTCTCGGGCCTGCTTCTGCTAGGGCAACGGACGGCCCTACGTCCATTGCCCTCAGGCCAGCGCTCATGGGGGCCGGAGATCGTTCAGCGCCCTCCGGCGCCCGGTGCGTCTTCTGCGGGTCGTGAGGTTGGTGGAAGCCTCCCGTTCCCTTTCCGCCGCCTCTTTGGCGTACATCACCTCCTCGCAAAATGAGGCGGCGGACTCCCATGCACTCTCGCTCCGGACCATGGACAGGAGCAAGGTCGGTAGCGAGAGCACTCCCACATCTGTTGCCACGATCAGATCACGGCGCTGCACTGCCCACGCTGGGCACTCCACCAACGTATGCAGCGCCGTGTCCTCCGGGCAACCTCCGCAGTGATGGCACCGGGCCGACTCTTCCCTGCCTATTCGACACAGGTACTTCCCGAAGCAACCGTGTCCAGTTAGTACCTGTGTCAGCCGGTATGAAAGGACGCCATGACGCCTCTCCAGCCACTCTTCCATGATGGGACTTACCGCCGCGATCACGGCGTGCCCTGCGCTCGGTCGCACGAGCCGTGCACTCCAGTCCGCCAGTAGGATCCGGCGAAGTTCCAACCGGCGCGCCTCAAAGTCTCGAGGCGCCGGACTTTATATCTAGGTGAACTATTTGTAACATTTGATTTTACAGTCGCTTTTTTACAATCATTATTTATTGTAATATTATTTACTACTTTTTAGCTCAACTAGCTATTTAAAGCGTGTTATTTTAGTTTTTCAAACTATAATTTATTTTCTTCGTTTTTTAGTCTCAAAATAGTATGAAAAGTACTGTTATTTAAAATAAATAAAACCTACTTATGCCATGATAATTTGCCTTTAAACTTCATCGGACGGACATGGCTAAACTATAAGGGTTCTTTATTGGCTACGGAACCCTAAAAACCGATAAACTCGATAACTCAAATTATTGCATTGTTATCGGTCCTTGATAAGTGTGCAGTTTCAAATCAATCCGACGTTTTGAAGTGGTTGGAAATCACGTTTGAAGATGTCGTTATAATTAATCCTGACGATCTTAATTAGGATAATGAGATAATCTCATCGAATTGTTAATTTGCTATCTATAAGTCTATAAAGTTTGAGCGAAATCTGATCGTTGAAAATGAGTCAAAATCGAAGCCAAAGAAGCGGTTATAAACATACAAGTAATACAACAACAACAAACATACAACTAATAATAAACAAAAAAATAAATAAAAATATCAAATTAGTGTATTGTCATTGGTCTTCGATAAATCTATAAAGTTTGAATAAAATCTGACCGTTTAAAGTGGGTCAAAATCGTGCCCAAAGGAGTCGGTTACAAACATACAAACAAACATATAGTTGAAGCTAATAAAAAGCGTTTTTGATATTTTTATATATATATTTTTTAAGCATTTGACATGCTGAGCCATATTTTCGCACTTTCGTGTTAAAAAATACTGGTTTAGATTGTTTAGATGTCTCTGAATACAGGTTAATATTTTTAAACATTTTTTCTGTTTGCCTGTTTGCTCGTTCGTACATCGCGCAAAGATAAGCGGATTATGATGAAACTTTTTTTAAATATTTTATGTCTGTGCTGGTACTCAGCTTTTCTGACTCAATCATGTTGACTTTCTTTAGAAGGATATTTATCACTCATAGATTGTACACTCGCTCGTAATGAATTATTTTGGCTTTTTATTTATTCCAGGTTATTTTGCAGTTTGCCAAATTTATCACTTTGTCCCTGTCTAAAATCAGCAAACATAGAAGTGATTTCCTCTTTAAGTGTATGTGTATCTTCACATAGCTCTGATTCATGTTTACGCTTGTTGTAGAATATTGTTTTACCTGAATTATCTGCCGCATACGGTGGTCCCGAATTGGGCTCAGGGGCGGCGTGCAAAAAAGTCGCACTTGGTAAAGGTTGCTATGATGGTGGCGGTGATCGCCTGACCTTTGGCATCTCCTTTGGAAATCTAGACCAAAGCAACTCAACAGCTGAATATCGAACACTTCGATTGATTTAGTGTTTACACGATTGTACAATACTCGATTCACCATTAGGAGCCCTATATCACTAAATTCACTCTGTTACTTCAATTTCAAGGTTATTAAACAGTCCTATGTAGTATTACAATAGAAAAAAACATATAAGCGAATATTGAATTTAAAATAATACACAAAAGATTGTATGTTGTTCACAGTTTAGCGCGCGGGTAGAATAGGTCTTCATTAGACTTAAAGACTGGTAAACGTTTTATCCCGCTACTATATCGGGAACTTGTCACCGTAACACATTTATTAATATTTCGTCAAGATTATTTAAATTATTCAAATGCGTTTTAAACCCATTGTTCAAAGACAAAAACAAATAAATTTCTTTGGAATTAAATGTTGTTATCTATATCATTAAAAATCATTGAGAATGTGGAATTGAGGCCTAAACGTATCAAAAAAAGTTTTTCTAAAATAATAAATAAACTATTTTGAGTAACTCTTCAATTTATCCCACATTTTTTCCCCTGGACCTCATTCTTAAGCGAAGTCGTGAGCCGAAGCTAATACCTAATATGATTTTATCGTTTATACAAAAGTTGTTTTAAATCCTATTAAAACAGATAAAACGGTTAATATTCTTGTAAGAATTATTTAGAATATAAAACGCGATAAAACTAATATTACCAAGTAGGTCGATCCATTAACGGATTTACTCTGTGTACATTTTTAGAGGCTCTGAGTTTATTTGAGCTATCTACACAGACAACTCAACCTAGCTATCTGTAACGCTATTCATGAATATCTTGAACGCCATTTTAATATAATACAGTCATCATTTTTATTTAATTTATTCTTTGATCTTTTTTAATGACAGTATAATAATAATAACTAAAGAATAATCCTTGTATGGCGGGAGACTTTACAAACATATAATTTCACGGACACAACATACATCCAGACTCAAAACAACCATTTGTGGATCACACAAAGTTATCCTGTGTGGGAATCGAATCCGGGAGGCCGGTATCTAAACACCTCCGCCATTTGCGCAGTCAAATTTTTTAATGAAATTCTGCCCGCGATTTGGTCCTCGTGTAATTTAAAATTTAACTGTAGTACACTATACACTACTGATCTCCTTATTTATATCCGTTTTTGGGTTCTGGACTGGTTCTTAAGAGACTTTTTCAACAGATTGCCATCCCTCTTTTGGGCACTGGTTATCTCTCATGGTGAGATGGGTTAGGCCATAGTGGACTACGCCGACTTCACAAGCTATTGAGAAAATCTGTCACGCTTGTCGAAATCTCTCAGGTTTCCTCAGGATGTTTTCCTTCACGGAGCAGTGATATTAGTCAAAATATACACATACATTTAAAAAAATGCGAAATATTAGAGGTGTGCGTTGCGCGGTCTCAACCTCGGACTGGGGATCGAACTTGATACCACTGTCTCTGCAGGACCCTAAGATCACCTAAGATGGCCGTTGGAAACGACTCACATTGCACACTTTAGAGTTTCATTCCAGTTTTTTGCATAGGAAACGTCCGCCCAATTAAAATTCATGAAAGGATTTTCGACCTTTGAGTTTTTCTCGATCTGACCTTGGACATTTTTGTTACCGCGCTGCACTTTGACGTGACGTCACTGGTCGGTCTCTCAGTCTATCTCGATCAAGACGTCTGCGGTTCGATAGCAACATTGCGAGTTTGATTTTAATCTATCGCGTTATATTAATATATTTTAGTGGTAAAAAATCGTTTCAACTGGGTTTCACCAGCCTTTGTGAAACCCAGTCGGGTCGGCCCGAGGCGTCGGGAATAAAAAGATATTCTACCACTTAACAATGTTTTCGTTAAAAAATTGTTTATTCTGTCATGTTTATTAAGTATTTTGATATTTTTTAAGCATTTGACATACTTACCCACAATGACCACAAATTGTGAAAATGTGAAATCGAAAATAATAGTCACGAGCAGTATTTGAACCTGCATCTCCTGAAAAATGTCCATGTCAAATGCTTATACACATTTTGTCGTCTCCTGTGTGACCATGAAGCACGTCAGTGTGTTTTGACTGTAGCAGAAGATAGCCGTTTATTCTTTTATTTCATATCTGAGAAACGAAATTGTGCGTAGCGGCTTGACAGTAGGTACTCGATGGGAAGTCATTTTGGCTGAATTGGCAAAGTATTGCAGCTATCTAACAGTAAAAATTCCATCCCAATCCGTCCGGCACTTTCGGAGATTAGACGAAACAAACTAGACACAAAAACTTTAAAATTGGTTATTTATTATAGATAACCTATACACTTCCACATTTTAGTAAAAAGCTGTTATTTAGACGTAACAAACAGACACTTCAATTGTATTTATTTGTATAGATATGTGAATATGCCTGTTTCTTATATTGAGCCATACCCTATTCCTGCGCCATCTGTTCACTAATATAACCTTTGGCAAATGTAACTCGGTTGACAAACAAAATAATCTTACAAGGAATGTATACAAATTCCGAACTTCAAAATATTTAATCATTGTCGGGATTACTCGGCAATGGAATTTGGCTGTACAGCCAGGAGAATCAATGACGTACACGAATTTATATTTAGAACAAGGCTTAACTTTCAATTTTTTTTCTTAAAATTTTGAATTATAATACACCGCTCACATATTTGACAATACTCTCGGTATATTTGAGTTCATTAGCAACGGTTACTATTTACCATCAGGAGGGCCGTGGCACGTCTGCCACCATATGCAATATTTTTTTTATCCTAGCCCCAGAAATTTAAGCTTTGCATTGACATGTCGGTCAGTTATTCTTTTATATACCAGGTAGAAAGATATTTCTATTTCAACACCGATTTCGGTATTGTTAACGTTACAGATACACAATTTGAATCTAATTTTGTATCTTTATAAGTGCATGCAGATATCTGCTTTAACGTGTAGCAATACTGATCTTGATGCTTTATTGCTTAAAACGTAAGGTTTTTGGAATTGAATGGAATGGAGACGCAATGTATTCTTAATTTGTAACCTAAAAACACGAACAAACGCGGAGTCTTTTTAGTTTTTTGTTTGATAGTTGTTGATTAGACTTAACAACAGATATAGATTTATTCCACAACTATATCGGGAACATGAGATTATAAAACTAATGCGGAAACTTTAATAGATATAAAGGCATATACAGCAAGTTCTCAGCCGGTCGTAATCGTAAGTCCGAACAGGATGTGTGCAACAATGTCTACTAATATTAAACTTTACCCGGACGAGCAGCTGCCAGCCGGGTGTGACGTCATTCAATTACGACACATCCTCATAAATCCTAGTTGTTGTTTAGAGCCTTCGCTCACGTTCGGTGGCGTTTCATAATATTTATTGAAGTAAAATCTTCTTTTAGCGCGGTACGCATATTTTTAGATGAGATAAAATCTCTGGACTCGCGACACCGTTACGTGACGCAGCTACTCGCGACACCGTTATGAGACGCAGCTATAGTGTGTGCATTGGAAATTAAATTTGACACACTTCGCGGTTTCCAATTGAGCTGAAATTGTACACCCATATGTATATCGCGTGACAATGCAATATTATGATGACATGGAGTTGATCTGATGATGGAGCTGGAAGGTGGACCTAGTAACTCTATAATGAAACGGTGCAACCCCATTGAGTTTGGGCTTGTATGATTTGTCTTGACGAGTACTTTGTGTCTAGATGGTATCCAGGGTCTGAGGATGAAGCTGGAAGGTGGCCACAGAAACTCTTATAATGAAGCGACGCAACCCCATCAAGTTTGGACTCGCTTGATTCGTCTTGATGAGTACTTTGTCTTTAGATGGTATCCAGGGTCTGATGATGGAGCTGGAAGATGGCCATGCGAAACTGTAAATAAATGGCGCAACTCCATCGAGTTAGGGCTCGTTTGAAATGTCTTGACTAGCACTCCAGTCCTAGATGATATCCAGGGTCTTATGATGGAGCAGGAAGGTGGCCACAGTAACTCTGTAATGAAATGACGCAACCCCATCGAGTTTGGAATCGTTTGATTCGTCTTGACGAGTACTTTGTCTTTAGATGGTATCCAGGGTCTGATGATGGAGCTAGAAGGTGGCCATAGGAACTCCGTTATAAAACTACATAACACCATCGAGTTTGGGCGCGTATGATTCGTCTTGACGAGTACTTTGTCTCTAGATGGTATCCAGGGTCTGATATAGAGCTGGAAGGAAGCCACAGTAACTATTTAATGAAACGACCCGAACCCATCAAGTTTATATTCGTTTAATTCGTCTTAAGGAGTACTTTGTCAAGTTATGATCATTTTATGATTTATGACCATTTTTTTTATTTTTTTTAATGCCTGAATTTGATTTACAAGTTTTAATTTAAGATCGAACAATTAATTTGGATATCTAAAAATAACAACTGTTTGTTTATAATTTTAAGTTTTCACTTCTGTCGGCAGTCCTTAGACTGCTTTTTGGATTTTTTGTTTTGATCCCATTACTATATCGAGAACCGAAGATATACCCTAAAATCTAGTTGATTATAAAATCTATACTAATGTAACAGAGCTGTGTCTGTACATTTAAGATATTTGAGAAAAAATACTGTAACAGGCTATATAGGCGTGTCTAAACACAAAACGATTTTCTTTAGATTTTTATCTGTTTATCTGTTTGTCTGTTTGTTTGTTCGCGCATCACGCAAAAACTACTGAACGGATTTTGATACAACTTTTTTTTTGATAGCTCTTGATTAGACTTAACAACTCGTGGTAATACATTTTACTACTACTATATAGGGAACCTGAGATATTACCTAAAAACTAGTTTTTGGGTACGGCGGAACCGCAGGCAAAGGCTAGTACCTTATACAATTAACTATTTTCTTTTTATCATAGACAGTTTTAAAAATTTCAAAAGTTAATTAATTTAAAAACGTCAATTCGAATTTGGACTTTCGTTCGTTTTGCAAGATCAAAGAAATTGAAATCGATTTTATCTCAAAAGGGTTAAGCCACGTGGTTGGTTGGCCCGTGGGTTAAAAGCTATACGTTGGCGTAATTACTGAGTTTGGATCTTGATAATTAAAATGGGTTCTGAGGTTCTGACGTTGGTCTACCTAACGATATCTTAGTATTTGAGTTAGCTATGTCAATGTTTCGGTTTTTCGAAATATATTTCATGTAGGTTCTATGCAGATATGCGCTGGTTTCGACTTTTTTTACCTTAGAGTATCGATGTTCTCTCGTTTTCATTGATATGCTACGCGTTAAAATAGGTGTGTGAAAAATAATAGCGTTGCATAAAAATCCTCTTTTTAAATCTTAAGACAGACATTCCTGTAATAAAGGTAAATTTGCATGTTTTATGAAATGAACCATAGAAGCAAAAGATATATTGACATATGAATAAATTTTCTTTATTCGACTACACAAATGTTCAACTAGAGGTTAAAGTGGTAATTTTACCCAGATATATTAACGATCTGTTAAAATTTCAAACGTATTCACAGTTAAAGTTACCTAAAGCAACAGCGGATCTAGAATCAGACGGAGCCTGAGTAGCATTATGATTATTAGACAGTACACAAAACCTACGCTAACATTTCAGGCCCTTCGTCCCGAAGCAGTCAGGCTCTATAACATGTCGTGGCCTCTATCATTGATATGGCAATGCAGCGGTAGCTACTGCCCTGTATAATAGTGACCAGGGACCATTTATATATTTACAATACAATCCATCAGCCTTTCAACGTCCACTGCTGGACATAGGCCTCCCCAAGAGAACGCCACAACGAGCGGTCCCGTCATGGGGGATAATGCCGTAATCGCCACGCTTGGCAGGCGGGTTGGCGATCGCAGTGGATGTTGTTAATACTCGAGGGAGTGCTGCTGCGCACTCCGCCGGTAGCCGACTGAGGGAGTCGGCTCTTACGACCGTGGGTAGAGAAGGTTGGAACAATTCTAAAGCCGGCCCCACACGGCCATTTACAATACAATAATAATATATCAATATTTTTTTAACTGTAATCAAGCCATGGTCCACTGAGCAACACTTGACGCAAATCTTAGCCGCATTTCAGCTTGAAAATCCAATATTTAGCTTGAGAGGACTGAGAACAGAATCGCCTGGGTCAGCTATTCTATAACATTTTTTTACATGTATATAGGGTAAATATTATTTAAGTTAAGCAAAGAGTTTATAACACTGGTACTGTGCCAGACATTGCCACCAGTGTTGCCAGTATTCATATAATTCAATAGGAAAAATCAGACCTATAAATATCACAGTCGCTACTGAACAATGGGGATGCCGTGAATAAATCATTACAGATAAACGATTCTTGTAACCTTGACTCGGCCTTGGGACAACGACATAATGACGTTACTGTGTTAATGACGCCACCATCTGCCATTTATTTACACATGTGACAGCATTTTGTCAATAGTAGTTACTTGTTATCATCACACACTTGAATAACATAATACACTAGTCCTTATTTAGGAGTCGAAATTTGGGTCGTTTTTAAGTGCAGGCGGAAAGACTGCGTACGACGGTTTATTTAGTGCTCACACACTAATATCTGGTTAGACGTCGAGGTGCGAGTTTCATAATTTATATTGAAGTGTATGAGTAACTTACAAATTTTCAAGTCAATTATCCAGGAGAATAAAAAAGTCACATAATAAAAGAAGGCTCTTTGAAAGGGGAGAAATCAGAACAGATATTTAAAGTAGCATATACGAATCTTTTTCGCGCATATAAATTAGGTCAAGTTTTTAACTACCTTTAGCCCGACGTTTCAACCGCGTTGCAGCAGTCGTGGTCACGGAACAACTAGAGAGGCAAGCTACTTTATTTTTCAGAACAGATGTTAACAATAGGAAATGGTGTGCTAGAACAAATGGATGAATATGTATATTTTGGATGTGGATTCAGACGGGATGGAACGTACACCACTGATACAGAGAGAAGCGGGAAATGGAATAAACGGAGCCTTGGGACAACTTCTTGGCTTGGAAGCGAGAGTTGGTTATGCAAAAAAGAGCACGAGAGTAAAATCAATGCGGTTGAAATGTAATCTCTGCGAAAAATCTATGGAGTTAGGCTGACTGACCGCATTTGGAACGACGTACGGCGTAAAAGAGCGAGTAGGTATAATAGAGAGTATTGGTATAAAGATGCGAAAGGGATTGCTGCGATGGATCGGACATATGGAAAGAATGGTGGACGAGCGATTGGTTAAGAATATTATACAATGCGCAAGTGGAAGGATGTAGGTATAGGGGGAGACCGAGACTAACCTAGCTAGACCAAATCGGTCATATATTAAAGGAAGGTGGATCAGGAATCCCCGAAACTGGCGAGCGTGTATGAAGAGAATTATGAATGTTCAGGAAGCGAGAGATATACAAGAATAGAGCCTTTTGGTACTTTGTTCTCTCTGCCTACCCGCAAGGGAGATGGTATGATGATAGGTAAGTACGTACTGTCCTACTGGGGTATCGATGACTCTATGAGGAAATTGTAATTATTTAAACCTGTGCATCCTGAGCTGTCAGCTGTTAGGAATTCAGTTTATTTTTTAAAGCCAACGCCTAGCAAAAGAAATATAAATTGTCGTGTGGGAATCGAAAAGTCAGTTTATTTAAGTACAGTTTCTGTTTAAAATTATTTTAGGTACATCTATTTCATTCGAGAATACTTTACCAAATTGCTTTTTTACAAAACGAAGATTCATCCTAACTCATCAAATTTTTATCTCGCGTTGGCAAGCCTGATTGATTAAATACAGAATTCAGTCTTTAATCTTACACGTGCTTTGTAAGTTAAATGAAGTAACTAAAGTGATTATTTGAAGTTAATAAATAAATGTTTAGATATTTTTATATATATTTTTAGCATTTGACATGCTTAGCACTATACATTAAGCACAAAGTGAAAAAGGATGGCTGAATTGGTAAAGCATCTGGACGGAATCCAGAAGATGCAGGTTCAAATCCTGCTCCTGACTGTTATTTTCGATTTCACATTTTTCACTTTGTGTTTAAATAAATGTTCTTTTAAATTTAATAATTTATCAATGCTGAAATGTGTGAGAAAATAAAAATGTTCTTCATATTTTCTTTTTAATTTTTTTTAATGGTTTTTTGCTATTTCGGGTGGAGACAAATCCAACAATTCAAAGATCATAAAAATCGGACCTGCTGTTCTTGAGTTATAAATGGTGTAACAGACTGTTATATATACTCTCTGTCAAGAAAGTACCGGAAATGGATGATTTGTTTATGGTTCCAAATTCAAATTTTTTATTTTTTTTGTTGTTAGATTGGCACACCTGTTATCCATTTTGGCGCGGAGTTTAAGTTGCATCTGTTATTTATATTAAATACAATGCTGGTTTTAGTTATTTTTTCATATCTTGTGTATATTGCGAATTTCATAATGGACAAAAACATCGAACAAAGAGTTTGTCTTACATTTTGCATCGCCAATGGAATTTCGTGTTCGGAGTCACTGAAAACGTTACAGAAGGCTTACGGTGAATCGACTTTATCAAAAACACGTGCTTATGAGTGGTACAAAGCGTTTAAAAGCGGTCGAGATATGATGGAAGATTTGCCTCGCTCTGGTAGACCATCAACGTCTGCAACTGAAGTTAACATTGCAAAAGTGAAGGAAACAGTGACTGAAACTCCTCATTCAACTTTGAGAGAGATAGCCGCTGAACTTTCTGTGTCTCACGAGTCGATCCGTACCATTTTAAATAATCACTTGGGTATGAAACATGTTTCCACGGCTAGTTCCAAAAGACCTGAATTTTCTCCAAAAACACAATCGCATGAGAGTTGCTGAGGACATGCTAGAACGAGTCAAATCCGACCCAACATTCATGAAACGCATTGTTACTGGTGACGAGACGTGGGTTTACGAGTTTGACATGCAAACTAGTCAACAAGCTTCGGAGTGGCGACTTCCAACTGAACCGAAACCGAAAAAACCACGCCAAAGTAGATCAAAAGTCAAAGTCATGTTGACTGTTTTCTTTGACTATCGCGGTGTTGTGCACTCGGAATTCTTGCCAGAAGGTCAAACGGTAAATAAATAATATTATTTGAGCGTTATGCGGTGTTTAAGAGAGCAAATTCGACGAAAAAGGCCAGATTTGTGGAAAAAAATTCTTGGATTTTGCACCACGATAATGTGCCTTCGCACAAGGCCATAATTGTAAATTATTTTTTGTCCAAACACTCAACAAATACCATCGAGCAACCACCATATTCACCAGATATGGCTCCAGCCGACTACTTTCTTTTTCCTAAACTCAAATTACCACTTTGTGGTACCCGTTTTCAATCGGTAGAAGACATAAAGGAGAATTCGCGGCGAGAACTGAACCTAATTCCGGAAACAGCGTTTAAAAAATGTTTTAATGGTTGGATTATTCGTTGGCGTAAGTCTATCGTTTCTGAAGGAGCATACTTTGAAGGTGATAAAATAAATTTGGATGAATAACAAAAATATTGTGTATTATTGATCTTTTCCCGGTACTTTCTTGACAGAGTAGTATATATATATATATATATATCTTTATATATATATATATATATATATATATAATTCTCCTGTACGTGTGTATG
The DNA here is from genome assembly GCA_948253155.1 of Leucoma salicis. Taxonomy (NCBI): domain Eukaryota; kingdom Metazoa; phylum Arthropoda; class Insecta; order Lepidoptera; family Erebidae; genus Leucoma; species Leucoma salicis. Next base: position 24,070,723 of record OX411815.1, on the reverse strand, counting down.
CTACTAAACTCCTCCTAAACGGCTGGACCGATATTGACGAATATTTTTTTTTGTGTATTTACTGTCATAACCATCCCGGTACTTACACAAAGTACCGGGATGGTTTAGATTCACATTTTGACCCGGTAGGTGGCGCCACGATCCACCGAAGGAATGTGACATAGTTCCAGTGGCCCGCCAAGAAAGGCGGAGAGACGGCACACGGCGGGTTTCTTTAGTGGGTGAAGGCCCCACACTACCCTGTGCGTTGCCCCGAACGACGGGGTGTGCGGTAAGGAACATTTTTTCCCACCTTAACAAAAAAAAGGTGGCGCCACGATAGGATTTCAGGATTTTTTCTTAAATTTATTTGTTGAGAGTTTGAGTAAGTACCGGCATGGTTTAGATTCACATTTGGACCCGGTAGGTGGCGCCACGATAGTATTTCGGAAAAATAAATATTGCGGTACGAAGACTCACCTGGTCAGCTAGTATATAATATATAATATATACTCGTAGTATATAGAATATTGAGAGCTGATAAGAGAAAGATAATACAAAAATTTGGTCTACATGTTTGTTTGTTCGCGTACATCTCTGAAATGACTGAGTGGATTGCGGTTTCGAATACAGCTTGTTTAACTAGCAGAATATTAGCTTATTTAATTCATTTGTCATGCAACAAACTGAAGCCGAGAGCTGCAACAAAAGCCACCGTCAGCCTCCGCCCTGACGGTCAGGCGGGTTTCTATAGGGCGGTGGCTCTCAAACTGTTTTGGTGACGGAACCCTTTTTTAAAACTACATATTTATTAATTCCTTCGACACTACAAAATCAAATTAACTACATGTATCTATTTTGCATTACGAATGTATTGTAACTAGTATTGATTAGTGTAATTTATCCATTAGATTATGTATTAACTCCCGTAGAATAGAATAACAATAAAAATGTTAACAAACCTGATATAGTGGTGATAGACCGATCAGAGCGCCGTGCACTAATTGTCGATGTCACTGTTCCGCATGACGAGAATCTCGTAAAAGCTGGAAAAGAAAAACAAATAAAATATTTGCATTTAGCTCACGAGGTTACCGACATGTGGGATGTTGACTCGACAATTATTGTTCCGATAGTCATATCGGTTAATGGTCTGATCGCCAAGAGTCTCGACCAACACCTAAAGAGGCTCTCGTTGGACGACTGAATTAAGGGCTTGATGCAATAGGCGGTACTCCTCGACACGGCACGTATTGTGAGGAGATTCCTTTCCCTAGAGCCCTAACCATCGGCAGCTTGGTCCCTGTACCCGATGTCGGTGGTCCACTATTTTATATACTTTTAAATTACACACTTTTTTAATTACAGTCTGTAACAATTTATTTATAGCTGCTAATTTTCCAAATAAAAACAAAATATGGAGTCTCGAAATTAACACAAAGCTTTTTATGTAAGTATTTGTTGTACGTAATGAATTATTTGCAAGTGGGATTGAGCTAGGAACTTGTAGTATATAATATCAGAGAGATAAATTATTAATCAATAGTAAAGATTTCGGATTAGTCTATTCAGGAGAGCTGAATAGATACTCAACACAATGAGGACTCGAGGCGATTATATTAGAGGATGCTTTCAGAGTTTTGTAAGAATTGATAGATGTCAATAGAAATATAATTATGAGTTTAATAAAGAAATAACATTACTCCCTATTCTGTACCTACATCTCTCGCCTCGAATTGATTACATGGGAAAAACCATATGGCAAGAGCAGGCTGAGCGTAAGCGTTAGATCTTTAGCACACGTTGCATAGAGTAAGTGTATCGTAAAGCGAAAAAAGCGAGTTATAATCGTATAACTCATCGGTCATATCGATGACCGATGCGCTTAGTGGTGATAATGTTGGGTACTAAGTGGGAGTACCCCATTGCTACCCGGCCCGAGTGGGTCGGTACCACCGTCTGTTGACCACTTCGGTGTGTTTTGGTTGTAGTGGGAGATAACTGTTTATTCATTCATTTTCCATCCCCGAAACGAAATAGTAAGCAATACTCATAGTATTTTTGCTTACTATTAATTAAAATGTTGACGATTACACTTACGCGGCTTACGGTACGCTGGGGATGATTGAAAGCAAATAGTAAAATTAATTGAATAAGTAACTAGGTAATAATGTATTGGTCTTACTAAGTAGTTTTCAATAAATCACATAAACAGCGCTAATTTCAAAAGTACTAATGTGGTTCTCATGTCTTGTATAGATAGCGCTAATTTTAAGAAGTACTATATTGGTTCTATAGAAGTAGTTCTCACTAAAAAAGGTACATAGCGCTGGTTTTAGTGTGTGATCGAATCGACCATACATATTCAGAATATTTTTGTTTATTTTATAGGTAACAATTAATCCAAATCGAATCAGACCGTGAAAAGTGATAGGGTTCTATTCTTAATAATTCTGAAGCCTAAGAAAAAAATGACTCGATTAGTAAAGTATTTCGGTCGTTATCGTGTTTACAAACATACAGGATCCGCACATACAGACGTCCAAGACAGAACTTTTTAAACAGTTTTTTAACTAGTTTCAATAACAAAAATGGCATCAAACATATCTTGATTGTTAAAAATAGTATTTATTCTTGATATGTGTTATTTTACAAGTGCAATATATGATAAATAGAGACATTTTAAGTTTGAAAAATCAGTTGGTTTTGTGACAGTAGTGCCCACCTCAACGCTTCGCTTATGGGACGTGCAAAAGATATTCTGTGAGAAAGTAGTACCTACTTCGCCGGCTTCATGCATGGTGGAATCAGCTGGACTTTACGCACAAAAAGATAGATGTATGACTCACCATTGTTTCACGCTGATCTTCTGTGAGAGGGTGGTACTTCCCCGACTAAGCCTTCCCTTCATGCTGGGATATGCAATAAGGCTCTGTATATAATCCTAAAGAATTGTAATATATTGGCACAGTTGATGGCTTATTTCTTCATGAATGCTAAAAATGATAAAATGCTAATTTTATCCGAGTGGTGACGGACTAAGGAAACAAATGTGACCACCCCATTCTTTCCCACGGGTGTCGTACGAGACTACTAAGGGAAGTAAGCAATTATCATCCATTGCATGACTGGTGGTAGGGCTGGGTACCAAATGGGAGTACTCACTTGGTATCGGGCCCGAGCGGGTTGGTACCACCATCTCCTGTGTGACCAGTCATGAAGCACATCGTTGCGTTTTGGCTGTAGTAGGAGATAGCCGTTTATTCTTTCATTTCATATCGGTGAAATGAAATGGTGAGCAGTGGCTTGACAATACTCTCGGTATAGTAGAGTCCATGAGCGACGGTTACCACTTACCATCAGGTGGGCCGTGGTTCGTCTGCAATAAAAAAAATGCTGAGATTTATTGAATGGACAAGAACATTAAGAAATAGGTTAGTCTCCTTAACGCTGAACAGAATGCTTTTTAGGGTTCCGTACCCGAAGGGTCAAAACGGGACCCTATTACTAAGACTTCGCTCTGTCTGTCCGTCCGTCTGTCTCCAGGCTGTATCTCAAGAACGGCGATAGCTAGACAGTTGAAATTTTCACAAAAGATATATTTCTGTTGCCGCTATAACAACAAATACTAAAAACAAAAAATAATAATATTTAAGGGGGCTCCCATACAACGTCTTGTCTGTCCGTCCGTCTGTCACCAGGCTGTATCTCAAGAACGCCGATAGCTAGACAATTGAAATTTTCACTAATGATGTATTTCTGTTGCCGCTATAACAACAAATAATAAAAACAAAAAAATAATAATATTTAAGGGGGCACCCATACAACGTCTTGTCAAATTCAAATTCAAATTCAAAAATATCTTTATTTCATAGGCCTATTAAGTAGCACTTAAAATCGTCAATAATACACTAATAATTAAAATAGTTAACACGAGCGCCTGAGGCGAATGCAACCGCAATAACAAATTGGCGATTGCAATCGCCACAAGCGGCCGGATTCCGTAGTAAAGCCTTTCATGAGCAGAACCCGGCAAGAAGCTCATGGGCCACTTTTGTCTGTGTTGTATTGTCTGTCCGTCCGTCTATCACCAGGCTGTATCTCAAGAACGCCGAAAGCTAGACAATTGGAATTTTCACTAATGATGTATTTCTGTTGCTGCTATAACAAAAAATACTAAAAACAAAAAAAAACAATATATAATGGGGGCTCCCATACAACAAACGTGATTTTTTGCCCTTTTTTGCTCGCTATTGATAACGACAACAGGTAGAAGTTACAATAGTGTAATGTTGTTTACCTAGTCAATGGTACGGAATCCTTCGAACGCGAGTCCGACTCGCACTTGGCCGGATTTTATTTTTATACATACTTTTCTAGAGCAAATAAGCTATTATTAAACACTTTTTGAAATAAAACTACGTTTACAGAATCTATCGCGTTTACTTGATTTTTATGCTATCCCGACGTTTCGAATACTTTACAGCATTCATGATCACGGGTGGACTTAGATGGTAGATGACAGATGTCCAAAGCTGAAATGTTGTTTCAACGGTTTCATCTATCCACAGTAATATGATTTTACAAATTTTTGGTTTATTTATTTCAACCCACATAATATTCGTTTAGAAACACAAATAAAAATATCTACTCTAAGTTTTATGCTTACAATGTATGAGATTTTAAGCTAGTATAATAAAATAAGTATAATACTCCTTTAAGATTTAAATTTTTTTGTTTATATTTAGTGCTTAAAAATTCTACCACAAACTACCAATAAAAATTTTAAGTAGTAATCATAAACTACCATTAAGAAAGACAATATTGATTATTAGTTTCTATTATTAAATATATTGATTTTAATAGAAGCTAAGACTAAAAAGCTACCACCGGATCGGAACGTGGCCTGACTGAGAAAGATCCGGCCAGAAAACTCAGTAGGCAACAACTTGTTATGGATTATTAAATTTTTGCGGAAAATACTAACTAGTCACTACTGTGGGTTTTATCTACACAATAAGCGCTAACCGTGTCTTGCAATCTTGTGGTGTGCCTTCTTGTATTATGTTTGGTGAGGCCTATCACAGGATTCCAGCTTGATGGAAAGACCCAGCCGTCTTCTCTATTGAAATTGGGATGTTTCTTAATTTCAATAGCCTCACGTATCATTCTAGGACGATATCGATGTTCTTTTGCGAGGACTTGAGGTTTGTCAAACCTGATGTTATGGTGGGTGTGGTCCTGTGTGTGCTCATAAATTGCAGACTTTGTATAGCGACGGTGCTTCACATCAGCTATGTGTTCTTTGATCCGAGTTCTTATGGATCTCTTTATTTGCCCAATGAAGGAGAGACCACAATCACAATCCAGCTTGTCTTACCATCAAGCTGGAATCCTGTGATAGGCCTCACCAAACATAATACAAGAAGGCACACCACAAGATTGCAAGACACGGTTAGCGCTTATTGTGTAGATAAAACCCACAGTAGTGATTAGTTAGTATTTTCCGCAAAAATTTAATAATCCATAACAAGTTGTTGCCTACTGAGTTTTCTGGCCGGATCTTTCTCAGTCAGGCCGCGTTCCGATCCGGTGGTAGCTATTTAGTCTTAGTTTCTATTAAAATCAATATATTTAATAATAGAAACTAATAATCAATATTGTCTTTCTTAATGGTAGTTATTGATTACTTAAAATTTTTTATTGGTAGTTTGTGGTAGAATTTTTAAGCACTAAATATAAACAAAAAATTTTAAAATTTAAAGGAGTATTATACTTATTTTATTATACTAGCTTAAAATCTCATACATTGTAAGCATAAAACTTAGAGTAGATATTTTTAATTGTGTTTCTAAACGAATATTATGTGGGTTGAAATAAATAAACCAAAAATTTGTAAAATCATATTACTGTGGGTAGATGAAACCGTTGAAATAACATATTGAATCAGCTTTGGACATCTACCATCTAAGTCCACCCGTGATCATGAATGCTGTAAAGTATTTGAAACGTCGGGATAGCATAAAAATCAAGTAAACGCGATAGATCCCGTAAACGTAGTTTTATTTCAAAATGTGTGAAATTCGCGTAAATGTTAGAAAGTATTATATTATTAAACACCTCATTATTATTTTCTCAGTAAAGATTTTTTAATATCTCGTCGTTTGGTAATATCTTAACATGTTAAATATTTTTTTATAAAAAAAAGAATCCTAAATTTTGTAAATCCAAAACGTCTCTAACCACTCTAAATATTATTTGAACACATTATACATTTTTAATGTTAACATTGTGATTGCCATTCTGTATTCATAAGGCGCTATGGTCTATGAACACGCAGTCGAGTCAGTATAAAATATCAAAAATGTCGTAGGTATATCTATACTATAAATATTTAATACTAGGTTTTGGAAACGGCTTCACCGCAGGTAAAATCTAGTTCCTCAGGTCCCGATATTGTAGCGGGATAATACGCATACCAGTTTTTAAGTCTAATCAACATAAATAGTCTCATTAAAATTGTTTAGTGGTTTTGCGTGATGTGCGAAGACACAGGCAATCGAACATGTGATGCAACATTTTTTGTTTTCCAGCGAGCAAAGGCTGTTTTATTATAAGGTTAACTTAAAACTCCTCAATTCACCTATAAATTGTAACAAAGTGAACAAGAAACCTAGATCTCTTTACGATTATTACTCCATTGTAAAATTGAGTTACGACACACATATTTTACTGAGGACCTCGTAAAGGATTTGTGTTAAGACTAAAGATACGTATATTCATGAAAGTACGAAGGCTTAAAATGATTTTTGTTCTAGAAGGTTTTCAAAATTTATATTTATCCGTGTGGTGACAGATTAAAAATACAAGTGTACAACCACCCCATTCATTCCCACCAGGTGTCATACGAGATGACTAAGATAATTAAGCAATTTTTTACTGATTGCATTGACCTGGGTACCAAGTGGGAGTGCTCACTTGCTATCGGACCCGAGCAGGTTGGTACCACCACCTGCTGTATGACCGGCTATGAAGCACATCGGTGTGTTTTGGTTGTACCTGCTACAACATATTATAACATAGATAGCTGTTAATTCTTTCATTTCATATTGTGAAATGAAATGGTGAGCAGCGGCTTGACAATACTCCCGGTATAGTTGAGTCCAAGATCAGGCGTAGCTCGACTGTCACCATATGCTTAAAAAAATCGGAATAGAATCCAGTGATTGATGACATATCTGCTTCCCATAAAGTCCTACCGCAGCACTCAGAAAAGGAAAGAGCATCTCGTACCGACATATTTTTATTCAAATGCAATTCGCAAAAACTATTACGGATTAAACTGAAAAGCTTGCCTGCAATGGAGCCGCCTGCTAAGGCAGTATATTATCATAAATACATAGAGGTACAATCAAAGTTATAAGTAAACGATTAATTAATTTTATTTAACTTTTGCACAATAAAAGTGTACAAGGCGGACTTAATGCCTAAGTTGCCACGCCATATATTGGATTAATGCATGTAAATGCTTCCGATAGGTGGCGTTGGTCGTTAAGACAAATGTGGTAAGGATATTGGGTATTTCTAACAAATAGTATGGTAGCTCAGTGGATTAGAGCACTTCCCCGAATAAGAAGGGACGCAGGTTCGTTTCCCGCTCGTACTAAAATACTCTTTTTCCTTATTCACAAATTATAATTTGTACTTTAAGAGTAGCTGAGCATGTCAAGTGCTAAAATATAGATCAAAATGTTTAAAAAATCACGCCATCAAATAGTATGAATTTTAATTGCAAAATTAAACTTACTATATTGGATTAATGCATGTAAATGCTTCCGATAGGTGGCGTTGGTCGTTAAGACAAATGTAGTAAGGAGATTGGGTATTTCTAGCAAATAGTGCGGTAGCTCAGTGGATTAGAGCACTTCTCCGGATAGGAAGGGACGCAGGTTCGTTTCCCGCTCGTACTAAAATACTCTTTTTCCTTATTCACAAATTATAATCACAATATCACATTTAGGGACAAAAAAACTTAAAGATTTATTTTGACTTCGTGTCTGCGTCCCAAGGTATCTGAGGTCAAATGGCTCATAAATTATTTTGTTTTTGTAGGCAATGATTGGTCTCTTTTACTTACTTATCATCACGCCATTTCCCTTGCGGGGTAGGCAGAGAGAACAGAGTGCCAAGAGGCTCTATTCTTGTATACATCTCTCGCTTCCTCAACATTCATAACTCTCTTCATACACGCTCGCCGGTTTCGGAGACTCCAGACTCCACCTTCCTTCAATACATGACCAATTTGGTCTAGGTAGGTAAGTCTCGGTCTCCCCCTGTACCTACATCCTTCCACTTTCGCATTGTATATCTTCTTAGCCAGTCGCTCGTCCGGCATTATTTCCACATGTCCGAACCATCGGAGCATTCCCTTTCGCATCTTTACACCAATACTCTCTTTCATACCTACTCGCTCTCTTACGTCATTGTTACAAAAGCGGTCAGTCAGTCTCACTCCACAAATTCTCCGCAGAGATCGCATTTCAACCGCATTGATTTTGCTCTCATGCTCCTTTTTACATACCCAACTCTCGCTTCCATATAATAACGTTGGGACAAGCACTGCGTTGTGTATTGCGACACGTGCCTTCTGGCTGAGGTGATGGCTGCCGAGAAGTTGTCCCAATACTCCGTTCACTCTAGTTCCCGCATTCACTCTTCTTTCTACGTCAGTGTATCTTTTATACATATAAAGCGCAGACATAGGATATAATAGTCTCGCTGCTATTTTAATACTAAGGCTGAAGAAACGGATGCACATATTAGTTCATTGCAAGAGTGAATGACACACATGTATAGGTTTTTTACCCTTTTCGCGTATGCAATATTTGGGTTTGGATCCAATTCAACTGGGTCCCAAGAATAAGGTGGCCAACCGTCCCCATCATCGGCATGTAAGCTTGTTTTTGTATTAGCATAAAAAAAAACATATATATAAGCATAACTGCAATTTCTTTTGTAGTTATCCAGCTAAAACAGGTAGTGCATTTTTAGTCTACAAAGTTATATAATCATAGTTATCTTCTAAAATTATTCCGGTTATCGTATGTGTCAAACTATTGCTATCTCGACACTTCATACGCTGAGAACGTGTCTGTAATATCCTCTGTCTACTATATAAAGCGACATTTGAAGTGCTTACAGAAGTTGTACAACAAAGAATTCTCTATGAATTATATATGTAGCAATAAATATTTCATACGATTAATCGATTTTTAGATAAAGGGCTGTGCGTAGGGCTGCGTCTAAGTTATATTTGAATACGAATTGTGTAGGCGAGCGGCTGCCACAAAACATTTGAACAATGAATGTTGCTAGGACAGCTTTATTTCTTTTGTATCAATATAAATGTCAGTAACAAACATCCTCTGTAATGATATAGCATTGTGTTGTGAGATACCTACATTTTCAACCGACTTCGAAAAGGAGGAGTTACGCGATTATTCCGCCATTTTTGAATTGATTTAAATATTTTTTTTTTTGATAGGTTCTACTTCAGATGTGGTCCATTAAAATTTTATCAAAATCGATTAAGCCGTTTTTAAGAAATCAGCAAAAATAAAAAAATAAAATTTGTGTACATCGATGATATTTTTTCTTTTACTTCGAAACCTCTCTGGCTCATTGGAGCAGTGCGTTTAGTTGGCATACCCATATAATATATGAGTGGTAACCTTTCTTCACGGTCTTCGAAAGACTCGCTGTGCTCTATTTTTTTCCCTACTGCGCTTTAAGAGCTCATCTTTTCAGCCTCCTGTGCTCGGCGAATTCTCGTAGGAGATGCACCCCAACGAAGGCCTCCCCATCATGTACCAGCTAACTAACCTACGCACCTATTTTATAAAAAATAACTATAACATTTTGATCTGTATTTTTAGCACTTGACATGCTCAGATACTTTAAAGTACAAATTATTATTTGTGAATGAGGAAAAAGAGAACTTTAGTGCGAGCGGGAATCGAACTTGCGTACCTTCCAATCGGGGTCGTTAAGGACAAATGTGATGAGGAGATTGGGTATGGCCGAATGGTGGTGCGGTAGCTCAGTGAATTAGAGCACTTCCCCGGATCGGAAGGGACGCAGGTTCGAATCCCCCTCGCACTAAAGTTCTCTTTTTCCTCATTCACAAATAATAATTTGTACTTTAAATCACTATAAAGCAAAAAATAAATTATTTTTATATAAAAAAGAAACCTTTAAACACATCAGTAGGTGTCTAGCACGGAAATCGAATGTAAATACCAATTATTTATTGGTTTTTAGTTCCTAGGTGTATTTTGGAGACCACCGAAGGAATGTAACATAGTTACAGTGGCCCGCCAACAAAGGCGGAGAGACGACACACGGCGGGTTTATTTAGTGGGTGAAGGCCCCACACTACCCTGTTTGTTGCCCCAAACGACAGGGTGTGCGGTTAGGAACATTTTTCCCCGCCTTTATAAAAAAAAGCAAAAAAAGGTGTATTTTGGAGGCGGTTTCTTTTTTATTTAAAAATAATTTATGTAAGTTTTGTTTTATATAAGCGGGTGGCAAACAAGCATATGGTCCACCTGATGGTAAGTGGTTACCGTAGCATATAGACGCTAGTTACACCAGAGGCATCACTCACACGTCGTGAACTCTAAGGAAAGGGATAGAAGGTGGAAAGTAAGCATAATAGTGACAGGATAATAAGTAGAGATAGGGAGGGGACTTTGGCTTCCGGCGCTCTCACTTACCACCCGAACGTAACGGTAGGGGCAACTACCGTTGTTTCACGCAGATCTGTGAGAGGTTGGTACTTCCTATAACGTGCCGACCTATTCATGTGAGGACAAGCAAAGCTCTTAAACTTTATTGTAGTTATAAATTTAAGCAAATGTTAAATAATAAATTAAATATATAAAATGATGTACAATTTGATGTACACAGAAACATATCGCAATGCGTAATTTTATTGTAGTCTATATACAGATTTGTGTTCACATAGGACAATGTGGGTTATGACACTTACCTAATATAATTTTTAAATTTGTTGCAGGATTCGAACCTGCGTCCCATCTTATACACTTCCCCGGATTGGATGGGATGCAGGTTCGTTCCCTTTTTCCACTTTCATAAATAATTTGTTCTTTAAAGTAGCCTAGCATGACAAGTGCTAAAATACAGATCAAAAAAGCTTTTGTTGTAATCATATTATATAACTATTTCACCCTTTTTTTTGTTAAGGCGGGAAAAAATGTTCCTAACCGCACACCCTGTCGTTCGGGGCAACGAACAGAGTAGTGTGGGGATAACTATTTCACCCTAATAGATAAATAAAAACAATTACTTCAAACAAATAGCTAGGTGCATAAAATTGATTTTTTTTAAAGTTATAGAGTTGTGAAGTGCAAACAAGGATCAACGTTCACTTTGTCTGTCATTAATATAAATTAGACTAAATCGCATAACTTTTACTTGACTCTTGCCCCAACAGCTTTTAATTCTATTGTAGTTTATCAATAAATCAAATGTGTTGCCAGTCTTATTATAGATTAATTTTAATCAGAAACTTCTCAAACATATTTGTTATATTTAATCAAGTACATATTTAGAAAGAAAGAAAATAGTGAAATATGGTTATCCCTGCGATGACGGCGTAAAAAAACAAAGTGGAAACATTTAAAAAAATATAGCATCACGCCTGTATTCCCCGAAGGGGCAGGCAGAGATGTAATACATACCCACGGTTCGCCAGCCATTTTAAGGTTCCACGTAATAGGGGCCTCATCACATTTGTTTTAACGTACGAGGAGATTGGGTATAACCGAAAGGTAGTGCGGTAGCTCAGTGGATTAGAGCACTTCCCTGGATTGGAAAGGACGCAGGTTCGATTCCCGCTCGCACTAAAGTTCTCTTTTTCCTCATTCACAAAAATAATAATTTGTACTTTAATGTACCTATGGCAGATCTCTAAGCCCTTTCTTGTTCCTTCTGGTCTTATTGCCGGTCCACAGAAGTATTTTCGTGCTGTGGTTCCACAGAAGTTGTTTCAGTAGTCCGTCAATACAGAGCAGGCACACGGCGGGTTTCACACGGAGGGCCCTACACGACCCTGTTCGTTGCCCCGAACGACTGGGTGTGTAGTTAGGTACATTTGTTTCCGCCTTAACAAAAAAAAAGCTTAGATTTTAGTACACGTTTTATCCCGTTACTATGTCGGGAACCTGAGATATAACCTAAAATCCAGATTTTGTCTGCAGCGGAGGTACGGGCAAAGGCTGGTCACACTATAAAAATGCAATCTGGCTATTTCAAAAGAAATAAAAAGTCTGGCTTTGTTGCAATTCTTAGCTTTATTACCCCCATTACAGTAAAACGAAATAACATTTAACTTTATAGTAACTTTGTTATAGAATCCATCATAAAAATAATTTAATAATGCCGTCTAGATCAAGTGCGTAGACAGAGTGGCAAAGTTTTTGAAGTAAAACTTCTTTAGGCGCGACTAGGGAGTAACTCAGATTTTTTTCTGACGGAAGTAACGCTTACGTCTGTGTAGTTTCCGCTATTTAAAAATAATAATTTGGATTGGTCGTAAGTATATGTCATATACTCCACGCTTCTTGACTTATACGCCAGCTAGTGGCAAATATCGTAATCAATTAGGATTATTTATTTCCAAATTTTCAAACGGATCAATTGTGAATAGCAAAGTGAATAAAAATTCAACAGTTTTAAAAAAAATATTATAAATTGCAGTTTTTTTTTTTTTTTCCGTCAACGCCAAAGATGTTTTACTTCAATCGCGCGTAAAGGTTACACGCACACACTTTTTTTTTCTAGAGGGATCGAGGAAGTAACCACCCTCTCACAAAAGATCTACTCTCTCTGAAATAACGGCTGGTACTTCTACTGGTGTGTTTTGTATGGTGAACTAGAGTCTAAATCCCGACCTTATCCTCCCTTTATCTTTGGAGGAGAGGTAGCTATCCACCTCCTATCCCCTTTCTTATAGTTACCAAGGTGCCAGTGATGCCTCTGGTATTGCTAGCGTGGCTAAGGTAATCGCTTACCTGATGGTAAGTGGGCCGTCTGATTATTTGCCACCTAAGTAATATTAAAAAAAAACGCGCTTACCGCCTATTACTCGTAATGCTAGCAACACCAGAGGCATCACTCACGCGATGCCAACTCCAGGTAAAGGTTTACGAGGTAAGAAGAAAATATGATAGTAATTCAGCCATTTTAAATTCAATAAGGCTCTACGATTCAATTTATAGTTTACCTGACATATTTATTGAATTTTTCCAATGATATCTTCGCCTTAGCGTCACCATCCTTAAGGTAATGGATAGGTGGAGAAGGTGGATAATAAGGAAGTTATAGGAAGGATAATAAGGATGGGATAAGGACCCTCCGTCCTTGGGGCCTCTGGCGCTCTCACTCATCATAAGATACGCAACGGTAGGGGAGGTACCCCTACCGTTGTTTCAGTGGAGTAATGTCTACCAGTTCCAGTAGTCGCCAGTACAAGTGGGGAGACGGCTCACGGCGGGTCTCCTTAGTGGGTGAGGGCCCTACACTACCCTGTTCCTTGCCCTGAACGACGGGGTATGCGGTCAAGTACATTATTAAAAAAAACTCTGGAATGCCTGGATAACTGTTATTCTTTTTTAATATTAATCATATTTTTTTTATATTTTAGGTAGATTGTCACCATGCGGCTGGTCATGCCGGGGTGTATCATCGACGCTCGCAAAATTCCAGCGGTTAGGGTGTTCGTGCTGGCCTCAGCTATGGCACTTTACCTGAGCATGGGTGAGTCAATCTCATTTAAACGACTACATTTCTCCTTGAATTTCTCATTGAAATGCAGAGATGTACTCTTTAACTCGTTATATTTATTTCTCAAGCACTTGACATGCACGGATTTTCACGAGTAAATAATTATCATCGTCTTCCTAATATACAAGTACTTACGAGGTTGGGCTCGGCTTCTAAGTATTTACACGGTATAATATAACTCAAAGATTATTCATAAATTCTAACAAACTATAACGACTGCCAAAACACGTGCCTTCCGAAGCACGGAGGAGTAAATTAATTGATCTCACCTCTAAAATTGACGCTGAAAATTCAAAACTTGTTATTAATTTAACAGCTTTTTTTGCCGAATGCACACAAATAATATTTTTGAAGTTATACTTCTAATGCGACTTCTGGCAAGGTTGCGTTAAACGTTTAACGCTACCATGGTGGGGTTTTAATCAGACACCTAAACTCTTAACATCGACTTATAAGAAATTTCTAAATTTTACTAACGCTATCTAGTGACATTAGACATAATTACTTTATCGAACAAGGTATTTAAAAATATAGCTGTGACAAGTTTTGCTGTTACGAATAACTTTTCACGCGCGTGCATAAGTACACACATTTTTTTTTTTACTACGCGGTGGTAAACATGCATATGACCCGCCTGATTGTACCTATAGACGCTAGCAACACCAGAGGAATCAATCGCGCATTGCCATCTCTTAGGAAATAGATAGGAGGTGAAAAGGAAGAAAAATAACATGAGGATGAAGGTAATTTTTGCCTTGATGACTCTCCCTTAACATAGATAACAGTAGAAGTTAATTCGCGCCAATCTTCTGTAAGAGGGTGGTACCTCCACGATCGAGCCAGCCTATTCATACAAGCAAGGGTCTACTCTACTTAATACAATAAATTATAATGAAATTAGAATAAGATTACTACGAGTGTAATTTTTTCTTTTTTTTTATTGCCTGTAGTGGCAGACGAGCCACGGCTCATCTGATGGTAAATAGTAACCGTCGTTCATAGACTCAACTATACCGAGATTATTGCCAAGCCGCTGCTCACCATTTCATTTCACCGATATGAAATCAAAGAATAAACGGCTCCTGCTACAGCCAAAACGCAACGATGTGCTTCATGGCCGGTCACACGGGAGATGGTGGTACCAACCCACTCGGGCCGGATACCAAGTGAGTACTCCCACTTGGTACCCAGCCCTACCACCAGTCATGCAATGGATGGTAATTGGTTACTTCCCTTAGTCGCCTCATACGACACCTGTGGGAAAGAATGGATGAAAGGTGACACTTGTATTCTTAGTCCGTCACCACACCGAATAAACATTTGAACCCACAACCCTCCCGATAGTCGATCATTACAGGTTGGATATAAAAACATAGCATCACGCCTGTATTCCCCGAAGGGGTAGGCAGAGGTGTATTACACACCAACCATATATCTATGTAGGAAATTCATCACTGGAAGCTTTTTCTGTTAAATTTTATTTCTGAATTCGTATAAAATTTATAAAATTGAAAATAATACAATATATTTAATTATTTATTTTTTAAATTTATTTATTGATAAAATCGTAGTCAAAGCTGCCCAAATGCTCGGTTTCATACGCAGAAGTACAGTTGGATTTAAAAATCTCGGCACCAAGATTCTCCTTTATAACGCTCTTGTGCGCAGCAATCTCGAATACGCTAGTGTGGCATGGTCTGCTCGGCGGCACCGCATTCCTCGCCCTTGTCACTCAAAGACCAGGGCTCGGGATATGTGGCGGCTGAATGGGGAGGGGTCACGCTGTATGGCGTGTACTTCTCCCCTAGTCGTAGTCTGGCGGCTTTCGAGGTCTTCCTGCACAACCTGGAGACCTCGATACGGCGTATAGCACCGAACCCTGTGCTCGTGCTGGGGGACTTCAACGCCAAATCAACGGCGTGGGGGTCCCCCAGGACGGACCCCCGAGGTGCGGCGGTCCAAGAGTGGGCGGCAGCGGCGGACCTCGTGTTACTCAACCGAGGGTCCGCCCAAACGTGCGTGCGACCCTGGGGCGGCTCGATAGTGGACCTTTCGTTCGCTAGCCCCGGTGTCGCCGCACGCGTAAGGAGCTGGCGGGTCCTGGAGGAGGTCGAGACCCTATCTGACCACAGATATATTCAGATAGAGGTCTCCCGGAACCTTCAGGGCGCCAGCAGGGGTCACGCGGCGGACAGAACTCCCGCTTTTCCGTGATGGGCTGTGGGTAGGCTCGACCGGGACCTGCTAGTGGAGGCGGCCATTTTTCAATCTTGGCTGTCTCCCCCCCTGACGGAAGACGTGGACGCCGAGGCCGGCCGCATTCGCGGCATGCTTACGCAGATCTGCGATGCGGCCATGCCCCGTGTGCGGCGCCCGCCTCGACGGAAGGGGGTCTACTGGTGGTCCCCGGAGCTGGCGGACCTCCGTGCGGCCTGTATTCGTGCCCGGAGGTCCTACACCCGCAGCCGCCGTCGCCGAATCCGTGACGAAGAGCGGGAGGGCCGGCTGTATGCGGCGTACAGCAGTGCGCGCACCGCGTTAAAGCTGGCCATCTGTCGCGCCAAAGATGCGAAAAGGCAGGAGATGCTGGAGGGTCTCGAGCGTGACCCCTGGGGACGCCCGTACCGCGCGGCGCTTAACAAGCTCCGCGCCCAGGGCCCCCCCCCCCCCTTACGGAAACCCTCCAGCCGGGCTTCCTCTCTGAGGTGGTCGAGGGACTTTTCCCTTCACGGGCGGTGCACACGCCCCCGGTCATGGCTCCGCCAGATGATGACCGGGAGGCCGACGACGTGGAGGTACCGCCCGTGACGACGACGGAAATGGGGGCGGCGGTAGCGCGTATGCGGAGAGGCGCCGCCCCCGGGCCGGACGGGGTTCCCGCCCGAGTGCTGGCCCTGGTCCTCGACCATCTCGAGCCCCGCCTCGGGGGACTGTTCGGCGCTTGCCTGGTGTCCGGACGGTTCCCTGACTGCTGGAAGGAGGGGAAGCTCGTGCTCCTGCCGAAGCCGGGACGGCCTCCGAACACAGTGTCGGCCTTCAGGCCCATCGTGTTGCTGGACGAGGTGGGCAAACTCCTCGAGCGGGTAGTCGCTGCCCGCATCGTCCGGCACCTAGGAGCGGTCGGCCCCGACCTGTCCGACGCCCAGTTTGGATTTCGGGCGGGTCGGTCTACGGTCGACGCCATTCTGCGCCTGAAGGCCGCGGCAGCAGAGGCCGTCACCTCGAGGGATGTGCTGTTGGCGGTGTCGCTTGACATCGCCAACGCCTTCAATAGTCTGCCATTCGGCTGCATCAAGGAGGCACTCCGGTACCATGGAGTGCCCCTCTACCTAAGGCGGCTGGTGGCGGACTACTTCGACGGCCGCAGCGTCCTCTTCGTGGACCGGGAAGGGGACGTTGTAAGGAGGGCTATGTCGTGCGGCGTCCCGCAGGGTTCGGTTCTTGGGCCGCTCCTGTGGGACATCGGCTACGACTGGATCCTCCGTGGCCGGCTCCCCCCCGGGCTGGGCATAATTTGCTACGCAGACGACACGCTCGTCACAGCCCGGGGCTGGACCCTCGAGGAGGCGGCAACGCTGGCCACCTCAGGTACCGTGGAGGTGGTCAGGCGGATTGAGGCGCTGGGGCTTAGGGTGGCCCTTGAAAAGTCGGAGGCCCTACAGTTCCATGGGCGCCGACGGGGCCCGCCCTCCAGCGCCTCGATAACGGTCAATGGGGTGGGCTTGCCAATCCAGGCCCACATCAAATATCTGGGCCTGGTATTGGATGGACGGTGGCACTTTGACGAGCACTTCCGCCGTCTTGCGCCAAGGCTCGTCAACACGGCGTCCGCCCTCGGGTGACTTATGCCGAATTTGGGCGGACCGAGTCTTGCGTGTCGACGACTCTACGCGGGGGTAGTACGGTCGATGGCGCTGTACGGCGCGCCCGTGTGGGCGGAGTCCCTGGCCGCTCGCAATAGGGCCCTTCTGTGGCGTCCACAGAGGGTCGTAGCGGTCAGGGCAATACGCGGGTACCGCACGGTCTCGACCGATGCAGCCTGCGCGTTGGCCGGAACCCCCCCGTGGGATCTGGAGGCGGAGGTGCTCGCCGACGTCTATCGGTGGGCGTCGACGGCGTGGGCGGGGGGCAGCCGCCCCTCGCCGAGCGCAATGTCATCGTGGCGGGAAGATGCCCGCCGCGCCACCGTCCTAAAGTGGAAGTCTCGGCTGGAGACGCCCCGAGCCGGTCTCTGGACCGTGGGGGCGCTCCGGCCGATCTTGGAAGAATGGGCAGGGCGGCAGCACGGGGTCCTCACCTTCCGGTTGGTGCAGGTTTTGTCGGGGCATGGTTGCTTCGGCAAATACCTGCACACGATCGCAAGGAGGGAGACGACCCCAGGCTGTCACCACTGCGACTGCGACGAGGACTCGGCGCAGCACACGCTCGAGTCGTGCCCGGCCTGGGATGTGCAGCGCCGGGAACTCGTTGCAGTCATAGGCGTGGACCTGTCGCTGCCGGCCGTTGCGCGAGCGATGGTTGGCAGTGACAGGGCCTGGACCGCGGTCGCCGCCTTCTGCGAGGCTGTCATCTCGCGGAAGGAGGTGGCGGAGAGGGCCCGTGAGGAATCCTCCTTCGCGGACCCGATTCGCCGCCGGCGCGAGGGGCGGCGTGCGCGCGCTTACTTGCGCCTGATGCCGCCCTAGCCGAGACTGCGGACGGTGGGGTCGGGGAGTACCCTGCCGTCCGCGGAAGCCTACCGCGAAGGTGCGACGCCCAAGTGCGCGAGGCGTCGCTCAAGAGAGGGTGCCCGTAGGGGCTGCCGCCTGCGGATCGCGGTCGTAACGACGCGGTACCCGTGATCCGCCGTAGCAAGGGCGGGTGGAGGCGCACGGTGGGTTTTTAGTGGGTGAGAGCCCCATTCGCCCTGTTGTCTCCCCGGGCAGCGGGGTGTGCGGTAGGACATTTTTGCCCACCTAAAATAAAAAAAAAATAAAAAAAATTAAAAAGTGGCATGGTCTCAATTCTATGCTGTTTACTCCCAATGGATTGAGAGTTTACAACGAACTTTCACTAGACATCTAGCATTCTCATGTAGTGGTTTTTCTCATAGGAATCCCTATGATCAGCGTTTGATTAAGTTCAATATGACCACACTTCGTGCTTGAAGATGCGTTCTTGACTTAAGTTTCCTTTACAAGCTAGTTAGTAATAAAATACAGTGCAGTCATCTATTAAATAGTATATCCCTAACTATTCCTTATTCCTATCCTAGATATAAAATTAAAAATATATTTCATACATCCTTTGCCAGAACTAATTTGGGTCTTCAATCCCCCTAAATAGAATTGTTGAAGAATATACTTAATTGTATTCAAGCTAGTAGTAACGTAGACATTGATATTTTTCATGATACATTCAGTAACTTCAAAAGAAGCCTGCAAGTCTCGTGTAACAAACTAATGTTTTAAATTAATATCTTTATTTTATTACTTACATTTTTAAAATACGATCTTGTTTTGTATTTTTTTTTTTGCCAATACTATGTACACCGTAAGTGTGATACATATCAGATAATGAAACCTTTAGTGTATTATAAGAAATAATGTATTTATATGTATGATGTGATTGTACTTATAAAATAAATAAATAAATAAAATTTAACTTTTTAGACTGCCGCTTAAATAGTCTCTTAAAACAATATGTGCTTGGTAGTAATTGCCGTTGGGACTTCACAAGTAACTGTATAGATGATTTTATAGGACCAATTATTTGTATAAGTGGAAAAAGAGAGGTTTACTGCGAGTGGGATTCGAACCTGCGTCCTTTCCAATCCGGGGAAGTGCTCCGGGGAAGTGCTCCGGGGATTGGAAGGGACGCAGGTTCGAATTCCGCTCGCAGTAAACCACTCTTTTTCCATTTTCACAGATAATTTGTCCTTTAAAGTAGCTGAGCATGCCAAGTGCTAAAATACAGATCAAAATATGTATATATGATGCAATGATACCGATATAAATATATATATATATATATATATATATATATATATATATATATATATATATATATATATATATATATATATATATATATATATATATATAACCGTTGATCAGCAACGGTCGGCTACAGGAGAATCGATCCAATCGAATCACCGACCGCAAAATAACGTAAAAAATCTAACAACTCAAATTAAATATGTTGTTATACAACCACTGAATTTGAACAAATTCATGATTACCTACTGAAATAAATGAGCTCAACATTTTTTTTTAGATAACAATTTTCAAGAGTATCCGGACCCCACTTAAAATTTCTCGCCGACCCCTGGGTAAGATATAAATCTCTTCTGTCAAGTGCTTTGGGCAAATATTTGTTTGAAGCCTAAACTTATTCAGTAATATACATAGAATTTTCTGTATTAATATTTAATGTAATTTATTTATTCTAGTAGGCATATACTTTTTTTTAGTAGCCAAAAAATAAATAGGTAATAAACTTGTTCCGTTAATCTTACTAATATTATATAATAAATGATTTTGATATATTTTTATATTTTTTAGCATTTGACATGCTTAGCCATATAAACCAACACAAGTGTGAAAATGTGAAATCGAAAATAACAGTCACGAGCTGGATTTGAACCTGAATCTTCGTATTCCCACGCGCGCGTTAGTAGGTAAAAATGTTAATTGTAAAATTAAGTCGGTATAATGTATGTAAATACTTCCAACAGATGGCGCACGCGTCACCCAAGACGTTAGGTATGAATGTGTTATCGAAATTAGCAGTCGAAAGCAGTTGTCACGATGGCTGGATTGGCAAAGCCAAGATGGACGGTATTCAGGAGATGCAGGTTCAAATCCTGCTCGTGACTGTTATTTTCAATTTCACATTTTTCACTTTGTGTTTAATGTAATTCATTTCATTCAGGACTGACAACTGAACCGACTGCCCCTGCTTAATGTGCCTTTCAAAGCACAGAAGAGCGTTTAAAATTACTGAACGGATTTTCATACGGATTTCACTGATATGTAGCGTATGTTTTGAATTAAAACATAGGCTGTATTTCATTTAAATCAGATATCGGGAAAAGTCATCCTAATTTAAGTTTCCACGCAGGTGAACTTGCGGGCGTCGGCTAGTAATCTATTATAGGTATATAATATTCACGTTTTTTTTAATGTGTGTTTTGCTGGTGTGCCTAAGATGGGATAGTTTTTATCACGTATTTTTTATTAATTAATTGCAAAATATTACGAAAAAATTATATGGCGGTACGAAGTTCGCCGGGTCAGCTAGTTATAATATAAATATCAATTCACAATCAATATAAATCCATCAATTACAGCATCACTTTATAAAGAAAACAACGTAAAATCTCCATAATTTCGCTTTCATTTTCGTTATTTATGAATAGCTTTGAACTCGCAAAACTTATCGAGCTCCGGATGTTTTTCAATTTCGTATCATATTATGTATTACATTTTGATTGCTACCTTGACGGGATTCTTTGGTTCTGGGAAAATTATGTAACTTTGTTAGCTGTTATAACATTTGCACGGGCTTCTTGTCGATAATTTAATTTTCAACGGTCAAGGTTAAATCTGTTGAATTTATCCGAAGTTTGATAATTAAAATTCTGTGATTTAAATATATTACACAATGCTTATTATAACAAATTAGTAGAACTCAAAGAAGGTACGGAGGAAGTTACCGATATAGGTATCTACCGAGTTTAAGTATTAGCTAGCCCAAATCCCCTCCCTGTCTCCTAATTATCCTTCCGTTCCTCTCTTTAGTATCCATCCTATACTCTCCTTACTATCCTTCTTCTCCACTTCCTATCCCTTTCCTTGGAGATGGCGACGTGCGAGTGATGCCTCTGGTGTTGCTGGTGTCTATAGGCTACGTAACCGCTAGGTGGGCCGATTGCATGCAATTTGCCACACAAGTTGTATAAAAAAAAAGTTAGGTATCGTAACTATTTATCAAAAATGGAGAGATGATAATAGAAAGATTGTTGTTGTTTGTTTGTTTGTTAGCGCAGATCTCTGCAATTTCAAAACTGATTAAGTATATTGCCGTTTTTACGGGTAGATAGAAAATTATTTAGAGCAGAATATACGATTCATTTCATTAAAATAGAATGTGACTTTACAAATTTACAGCATCCATGCTCATATTAGGGTATGGATGACGCGTGATAAATTTCGTAAAAGTAGTATTTTTGTATCATGTAGAATCTACACCGTACATAATGCCTCAGGCATTAAGACAATCATTCCACCTTTGCTTAAAAAAATATGAATAAAAGAAATATTATATTTTCGTCAGGTGCATCGGTATTCCAAGCGATTGAGGGCCCGTTGGAACAGGAGTTGGGGCGAAAGCTTCAAGAGCTGAAGACTGAGTTCCTCAGAGCGCATCCTTGTATACAAGGTGAGTAGTTAAGTAAAGTTACCGATGTACACAGTTCTCTAACATTTCGGCCTTCCAACATGGATAGGCTGCAACGAACATTGTTGGTCACTCCATAACATATGACCGCAGCGCTGGGACTCGTAGGTTAGTCACTCACCAGCAGCTGGTGGTCCTCCTGGACCCTTTGCACTAGTTGCGTCGCTGTGATATTCGGTAGTCTTCTCGCGGTCATTTGAAGAAATTGATCCTGTCTCTGAGTGTTAATACGATATCCACCCATATGCCGATCTGCTTCATCCCCAGTTACGCAATAACGTGACCACGGCCTTGATATCATATTTTGGTTTGTGCTCAAAGTCTCAGCAGCGACGCGTTGATTAGCAACTCTAAATCGCTAACACAACCAGTTAATAAGAGAAAAAAATAATTTAATCAGTTATCATTAAACACGCGAAAAACAAATTTAAGTGTATAATCAGTTTTTGAGTTTATTCGTTACAAAAATACAAATCAAAAATACAAATATTTTCTCTTTATAATATTAGTATAGATGAATGACGAGTTATTGCTTGTGATACTAAATCAGGCGTAGCGGTGTAATTTACTAGTGATTCACTGGCGGTAGTGTTTGATATATGTATAGTGAGAGTGATCACTAGTTGTTCTACTATTGGGCACGGGTCTCCTCTCAGAGTGAGAGTGATTCCAGCCTTACGTTGGCCTAGCGCAGGTTGGCATCATTCACAACCCGTCAACCGTCAAGAAGATATCTCAAGCATGCAGGTTTCCTAACGATGTTTTGCTTTACCGAGCAGTAACATCTCATTTTAGAATAGTCCCACCCCTCTCCACCCATGGGAGTCGTAAGAGCCAACTGAGGGAATACCAGGGGAGTGGGCAACAGCACTCCCTCGAGTATTAACAATATCCACTGCTGTCGCCAACCCGCCTGCTAAGCGTGGCGATTACGGCACTATCCCTCCCATATGAGCGAAACACATGTTGTGGCGTTGTCTTGGGGAGGCCTATGTCCAGCAGTGGACGTCGAAAGGCTGATGGATGGATGGATGGATGGAACACCTCATTTGTAAATAAATACAAATATAATTTACAAACGCCAGCGTTGTGGTGTCGTTAAAAAAATATGGTCGCAAACAAGAGGGAAAGGGGTCTATAAAATGTGACAAATTCAAATCCAAAAATATCTTTATTTTATAGGCCTATTATATGGCACTTGAAATCGTCAAGAATACACTAATAATGAATACGAGCGCCTGAGGTGAGTGCATCCGCAACAACAAAGTGGCGATTGCAATTGCCACAAGCGGCCGGATTCTGTAGTAAAGCCTTTCATGAGAAGAACTCAGCAAGAAACTCATAGGCCACTTTTTTAAATTGCCAATTTATTGCAATTTAATATGTACAATCCTTATAACAAAAATGACATTATACCTATCAAATAAAACAATTTTGAAAATTAATGAATGAGGAACAGCTCAAGCCCATTTTATCCTCAAGATAATCCGAAACAGTGTAACCTTGATTACAAAGTCTAATTTGTATGGCTTTCTTAAACGTATTTAGTGACATGTTTCGGACATTTTCAGGAATTTTATTGTAGAAGCATATACATTGCGCCATGAAAGATCTACTAATTCTGTGGAGACAACAAGGTGGACGACTAGGAAAACGTGACTTTTGCATTTTGCTTAAATTTTTACCATGCAGGTATAAGGTAGAAAGGGTCGGTCTCGATTTCGTGACGTAGGTAATATTTACAGGTAGATCGCAATAATTGTGACGTCGTGTGACGGTAAGGGGAAGAGAGAATTTATGAACGGCCCCGGACCTCGGATTACCACTGAAGTAATGTCTTCTAGTTCCAGTTTTCCGCGAGTACAGGGGGAGACCTTTTTTTTTAAGAAGGAAGACAAGGTTCCTAATCGCATACTCCGTCGTTCGGGGCAACGAACAGGGTAGTGTGGAGCTTTCACCCACTAAAGAAACCCACCGTGTGCCGTCTCTCCGCCTTTATTGGCGGGCCACTGGAACTATGTTACATTCCTTCGGTGATAGGGGGAGAGATCTACCCTGTTCGTTGATCCGAACGACGGGAGGTGTACATTTTTCCCCGTCTAACAAAAAAAAGGCCTGGACTTCGTACTGGATAAAGAACTTGATACCATCAACTTTACAGTCCTTGGTTTTACAACTAGACTATCATTGTTACACGTAGTTAATGAAGATAAATTTGTTATCCAATTTGGTAATTAGTCCCGACATAAAGTCTAGGAGTGCTTTCACAACTATGGTTTATCTAAAGTTATGTTACTGAGTACAATGACCGCAGAAATAAATAATAGAATGCTGTATGTTTTTTTTCCTACTCTAGGATGTACCACTCTTTTTTTTTTAAAGACAGACTGCGCTAAGGAATTGTCTTGTATCGCAGGAGACCTTTACAAACATACAATTTTACGAACACAAAGTACTTCCAGACTCAGAATATATGTCATGTCGATTTCTCAGTATTGTAGGTATAGTGACTAAGTAATAATCGTAAGTAAAAATCATAAGTTGAAATAATCTGTGTTGTGTCGTCACAGTCGTGTGGGTTCAGGGTTAGTGAGGTCGGTTTTACCTAAACAATTACAAGTAAAAAATACAACTTCCCGGCCCTTGCCAATTTCTAGGCACTGAATTAAAATTTAGCTAAAAGTGACAACCCTGAGACAGGCAAGTATGGTAGGTAATTATATCGCGAAATGGGCCGGAGATAGCCTACTTCCCCACTCTTTCTACTATGACTCCGCCATCTGTGCAGTCTTTGATAGAATTTAGTAACGGCATAGGTATACTTATCCCTTACCCTGGTGCGCGAGAGATGCCTCTTGGTATTGATAACCCAAGGCTGGTATGCTAGCTAGCATGGTAGCCGCTTACCATCAGGCGTGCCATATATTTTTTGGCAGCCCTGACAGAAGTACTTACCAAGCAGAGGTGTAAAACATCTATTTTTCGCATAGAATTCAGACTAAATGCCAAAGCGAGACTCACGACTACTCTGTATGAACATAAAACATAGCATAACGCCTGTATCCCCGAAGGGGTAGCAGAGGTGTATAAATAACACACGATTCGCCAACTATGTTTAAGTCCCACATAATAGGGGGCGAGCGTATTGCCGTCTACCGGGCACATTTCTAAACTCCGGACTGCTACTAAGAGTTTTTCCTTTTACGAAAAAGCTCAATAACACTGCTCGAGCCGGGGATCAAACCCGAGACCTCATGATCAGCAGTCGCTCATATTACCGCTGCACCAGAGACAGCTGAATGTATGAAAGACTAAAAATATAAGTACCACCACCATTCCTTCCCGCGGTTGTCATACGAGGCGACTAAAGGAAGCAAGCAGTAAATCACCCATTGCATTACTGGTATGGTTGTGTGTAAATGACCACAGAAGGAATGTAACATAGTTCCAGTGGCCCGCCAATAAAGGTGGAGAGACGGCACACGGCAGGTTTCTTTAGTGGGTGCAGGCCCCACACTACCCGGTTCGTTGCCCCGGACGACGGGGTGTGCGGTTAGGAACATTTTTTCCCCCCTAAACAAAAAGAAAAACAAAAAAAGGGTTGTGTGTAAATAGGAGTACTCACTTCCAGACTTCAGCGGGTCGTTACCACAGTCTCCCGAGTGACTGGCCATGGAGCACCTCGGTGTGTTTGGTTGTAGCGGAAGATAGCCTTTCATTCTTTCATTTCACATCCGCAAAATGGTGAGCAGCGGCTTTTGATAGTATACTAAAGTCTTGAGCCTCTTACCGTCAAGTGCGCTTCGGTCTGCCACCATTGGTATGCTTGCTTTAAGCATTTGACACTGTTGTACGAAAGGAACTTTGGGACATTTTGCCGGAGTATGGCGTTAGCGGTAGACTGCTACAAGCGGTGCAGTCCAACTACATGGACTGCAGAGCTTGTGTGCGGCTGGATGATGGAATGTCACCCTGGTTTGACGTCAATATCGGCGTTAAACAGCGCTGCGTTCTATCAGCCAGACTGTTTATCATATATCTGGATAAATGTCTACAAAGGTTGAATGAAATGAATGTGGGAGTTCAGATGGGCGACTCAGTGGTTAACTCGCTGCTATATGGAGACGATGCGGTCCTATTAGCGCAGTCTGCGACTGACCTGCAAACCCTAGTCGACGTAATGGCAGAAGATTGTAAGAAAAGCGGCCTACGTGTGAATGTGAGCAAAACCAAAATAATGGTTTTTGAAAGAGAAGAAGCCAGAACAGATGTTAGAGTAGCAATAGGAAATGGTGTGCTAGAACAAGTGGATGAATTTGTATATCTTGGATGTGGATTCAGTCGGGATAGAAAGTACACCACTGATGTAGAAAGAAGAGTGAATGCGGGAAATAGAGTGAACGGAGCATTGGGACAACTTCTCGGCAGCCATCACCTCAGCCAGAAGGCACGTGTCGCAATACACAACGCAGTGCTTGTCCCAACGTTATTATATGGAAGCGACAATTGGGTATGCAAAAAGGAGCAAGAGATTAAAATCAATGCGGTCGAAATGTGATCTCTGCGGAGAATCTGTGGTGTGAGGCTGACTGACCGCATTCGTAACAATGACGTAAGAGAGCGAGTAGGTATGAAAGAGAGTATTGGTGTAAAGATGCGAAAGGGAATGCTCCGATGGTTCGGACATGTGGAAAGAATGCCGGACGAGCGACTGGCTAAGAAGATATACAATGTGAAAGTGGAAGGATGTAGGTACAGGGGGAGACCCCAGTTACCTACCTAGACCAAATTGGTCATGTATTGAAGGAAGGTGGAGTCAGGAGTCTCCGAAACCGGCGAGCGTGTATGAAGAGAGTTATGAATGTTGAGGAAGCGAGAGATGTATGCAAGAATAGAGCCTCTTGGCACTCTGTTCTCTCTGCCTACCCCGCAAGGGAAATGGTGTGATAATAAGTAAGTAAGTAAGTACAAAGAGTTGTCCTGTGTGGGAATCGAACCCACAACATTCGGGCGGGAAGCCGGTATCTAAACCACTCCGCCATCTATGCAGTCAAATCTATGTCATAATCTACTACATATACCTACATGCCTCTAGATGATCAATCTTTCTACTGAACCCAAGAAAGTAAATTATAACATTTAGCTGATAAGTTAACATATGCTTCAACAGTATCTGTGTTGACATGATTTGACCTCATGTTGACTAAGAGCAAATCTCGCTCATAAAGTTATTATGATATCATCACCCTACTCTTATATCGTACTAGGTGACCGAGGGAATTGACCGGGCCGAATTTACTCTAAACGCCGTCCAATGCCCTGTGCAAAATGCGATCCCATTCTCACAGTCCTTTTTAAAAAAATGTACTTAAACGAACACACGTTCGGGGCAACGAACAGGTTAGTGTGGACCCACTAAATAAACCCGCCGGGTGCCGTCTCTCCGCCTCTACTGGCCAGAAGCAGAACCAGAAGACATTACTTCAGTAGTAGTCTTCTCCTCAGTCCTATAACTTTTATTTGTGACAAATGTATAGTGGCGTGTGGCTTAGGTACAGATCAGTTGCGGGTCCGCGGTGTGGACAATTATTTACCTGCAATCGCAAACTTGTTATTATATATTGACACACAATATTTAGCGATATTTCGTATTTGTATAATATACTAGCCTTTGCCCGCGGCTTTGCCGCAGCCAAAAGCTAGTTTTTGGGGTTATTTCTCAGGTTCCCGAAATATTAGCGGGATAAAATGTATACCAGTTATTAAGTCTAATCGAGAGCTATCAAATAAAAAAAATTGCATCAAAATCCGTTCAGTTGTTTTTGCGTGATGCGCGAACAAACAAACAGACAGCAGTGACAGCTTTATAATAGATAGTATAGACAAACACGCACGCTCAAAATCCCAAATCGAACTAATTAATAAACGTTCTGAAAATTTTACCTACCTAATTTCCTATACTGACATTTATAAGACATTTTTGATTTTTTTAAGAATTCTACATAAGGATACGTTGTTAAATAAAATTTATTATGAATTTCGATGTTTCGATATCGTACTACTCTTTTTTTGTTTATTCAAAAGGTAATTATTCCATGAATTAAAAAAAAATCACGCATAAGCATAACACAATTTCATTTAAAGTATACTAAAGTACCTACTAACTTTAATCTCTAGCACTTGCTCATCGTTGTAGCTACCTACTTACAGCTAATATAATAATGCGAAAGTTTGGATGGATATTTTTAACTCACTTTCGCCAGAACAGCCGAATGGATCTGAATAAAATATGGCACAGAGATAGATTATAGTCTGGAATAGCATACTTTTATCGATAAAATATGTAAGGCTTCGACCTAGTGGTAGTTTAGGGAAGAATGAATGCCATAATATGCTACTTTTTGTCCCGGAAAATTGATAGTTTATGTGGTATAGCAATGTTTGCATAAAGATCATTTATAGATAAGTACCTATGTATTTATTTTCGGATGTCAAAGCAGATGGAATCGCGGTCAGAACCTATCTACAATAACTTTCCAACCAAAACCTATTTTTAATCAAAAAATATCCGGTAATCCAGTAAATTTACATACCTACCGTATGTAAATTTACCACTGAAGGAATGTAATATGGTTCCGGTGGCCCGCCAATGAAGGCGGAGAGACGGCACTCGGCGGTTTTTTTTAGTGGGTGAGGGCCCCACACTGCCCTGTTCGTTGTCCCGAACGACGGGGTGTGCGGTTAGGAACATTTTTTCCCGCCTAAACAAAAAACAAAAAAAAGATCTTATGTAAATTTAAAATGTTATATTTAATTTAGGTTTTTCCTTGAATATGAAATACTACATGTAGATGTTAAATATTATTAGTTACCATTATTATAATTGCAAAAATATTTCCTAAACATTAAAATTAAAGTAGGCAAATGTTTTCCCAACAACACAAAGAGTGTTTGTTATAATTAAGAATTAATCTATAAGTAATATCGTTATCGTAATGGATACTTGAAATTATAACACAGCACAAATACGTCAATAAAAAACTTGTTACTTAATTGGTACGTAGGTACCTTCATTCCTCCAATGTGTGTCGGTAAATTCTGATTACAATTATCATATCTTGGGTAAATAAAAAACAAAATGGCCGGTCCTACTTTCAATTTATCTACGGTCTACGGTATGCAACACTCAGCTCAGCTCAGTTAGAGAACGGTCATCGTCGCGCATACTCGATTGAGTGTTCATAAGGCTTCCGCCATATTAAATTCGAGCTAGTCTCTTTAAAATGCATCAAAATGGTGATTTACAAACTTGAAAATTGTCGCCGCGATACTAAAGTGACGGAAACATTCGCTTTGTTTGTTGAACCTAATCATCCTAAGAGGTTTTTTAAGTACAGTTGACCAAAATCCCCATCGTTCCGGGAGTTCTGGTTTGTATTCCGGAATATTGTGCCATAACGACAAGCCGATTAGAAAAAACTATTTAAGCTGCGAAACTCATTTGGAACTAATTGGACTTAACCTGGACTTATAAATAAAAAAAATTGCGCTCAATTTTGACATATTTTTCTTTTAAAAATGGAAAAGCCGAAGTACACGCGGATTCAGTCTTATGGCAGCATGAGCTCGGCGAGAAGTGACGATGATATGACAGTACACAGCCAATTGTTTCCTTATAATAAAAAAATGCTTATAGAGCGGGAGATATTATACGAGGAGGAAAATCCACCATTCCAGCCATTGTTTGCAACAACAAGATTATTTGGAAAAGCAAGATTCACATATCTGTTAGTGTTCTATGTGTTGTTTTACGTGTTTTACTTGGCGTCTGGAGCTCTGGTCTTCTCAGCTTTAGAAGCACCTGTAGAGAACCAGATAAGGCTGGACGTGATTAGAGCAAAAGCCGATTTCATTGCTAAGAATCCTGGTGTAGCAGGTAACTTTATTTCTTTTAGTCTTTAGTACGTACATAAGTAGACGTATATATTTTAAGCAAGAAAAAATGAAGCTTAAGTATAGGTATCTTAGTCCTATAATATTTATATGCCTATTTATATATTATAAATACCCACAAAGTGGGCTTCTCCAGACGCTATTGTGCAGACAACTAGTAAATATTTTACGTATCTGCAATACTGGCGAACAATGCAGGCCATTTTCCATTATGCAAAGTATAGATCAGGAAAATAGTGCTGCGGCAATAATCGATTTTTAATATTAAAACAATGATCGATTTCATTGATCGTCTATTGTTTTCACGATTAAAATCTCACTTAGGTTCATTAGTCCAACCGAAACTATTTTTTATGTCCTGATAAATAATAAGGAGCTTTAAGTCAACCGAAACAATTAATTAAAGATAATGTTATACTTTGTAATTTATCACTTTAGGTAAGTATTTATTATTCTTGAAATACTAAGCTACATAGGTATTTCTGAAAACGAAATTGAGCAATCTCCTTTAAGCACAGCACATTGAGTCATTTCCATAATTTTCATTAAATTAATGAATTTACTAGTGGAGGTGACAGGATTTCAACCGCTCGCCATGAAGTCCCGTCAAAAACTCCGACCAATACAGCATCTAGGACACACAGAGTACGCATTTAGCGGGTACCTACATTATAATATTTTTCTTTAATACATAGATCCTACATACCTGCACTAGGGAATAACCCATGACTCACATGTCCCACTCGCTGAGGACAAACGTAGATACATTTATAAGGCATAATGTACACCCAGACCAAGTCCTTTAAAATTTGTAGATTTAACAAATTATTTAGAAATATTAAATATTTATATTAGCTAGAACTGAATTGTAACGAAATACTTACTGCCTCCATGCTGCCCAACATCAAAATTATCAACACTAACTTTATCTGCTTCTATGAATGTATATTTAACTTTTTCGGGTATAGGGTCGACAAGTTTCTAATTTCATAATCCAATTCAGTGTGATCTAATTTCATAATCCAATTCAGTGTGATACAGATTATCTCTAATAAAATCAAAAGATTTTTACAACAAATTTGCTTCTAAAGTGAAGTCTTTATTGTGGTTATTTGTCCATCCCATTCTATTGTTATCCTACAGGAATATAGCCTATTGTATGTGCTAACCTAACCCAGTTTCTCTAACATTGAATAACTGAGCTATTACCTACTGATTTAATATTTTCTGATATTTACGCGAAAAAATAAAACTAAGTTTACGGAATATATCGTGTTTGATTTCCTATCCAAGGAGGACAGTCCAATTGTGACCTTAAATGATGTAAAGTCGGGATAGTAAGAAATACTCAGGTATTACTTACTTAATTATCATCAAAATATCAATTATTATCTCCCTTGCAAAGTAGGCAGAGAACAGATTGCCGAAAACATTGAGTTATATTATACATACCTATACATCAATGGCCGAAAGGCTCTATTTTTGCATACATCTCGCGCTTCCTCAACATTCATAATTCTCTTCATACACGCTCGCCAGTTTCGGAGACTACTGACTCCACCTTTCTTCAAGACATGACATATTTGATCTAGTTTGGTGAGTATTAATCGATATATTTCAAAAACAGTTGCCGGAAAGTAGGTAATGCTTGCTTTTCCTTCTCCATAAGACTAAGGTCTCCAATCAAACCTTCTAGCATTTGGGTCAATATCAAGGAACGCAAAATAAACATATATGTCCTTGAACTCATACGGGTCAAGAACAGGTAATCCGATTTCTAGGAAGCCATTTTATGTTACCTTGTCGACGATATACTCTTGTAAACAACCATTGACAATCGTAATCTCCACCATTACAATTTTTCATATCTTTAGCTAAATATAATCATTTTATGATTGTTTTTTTTACTACGTGTGTGGTAAGGGTACGACCCACGGTTACCGTAGCATATAGACGCTAGCAACAGCGGAGGCATTATTCGCGCGTCACCATATCCATGAAAAAAGCGATAGGAGATGATAGGAAGGGGCTTTGGACCTCGTCAAAATGTTGTTTATTGGCAATAGCATACTTACTTACTTATCATCACGCCATTTCCCTTGCGGGGTAGGCAGAGAGAACAGAGTGCCAAGAGGCTCTATTCTTGCATACATGTCTCGCTTCCTCAACATTCATAAATCTCTTCATACACGCTCGCCGGTTTCGGAGACTCCTGACTCCCCCTTCCTTCAATACCTGACCAATTTGGTCTAGGTAGGTGAGTCTCGGTCTCCCCCTGTACCTAAAAAATAATAATAAATATAATCCCTGTTGGTAATAGCATCACTTTTGAAAGTGCGTTGTGGTCTGATTAACAATAAAAAATGTAAAAGCTTTAAAGGCTTGCCAGAAGGTTCGAGTAAAATAATTGGAAATTGCTTTTTTTACGTGTTTTTGTATGAACCCGAACCACTCACTGCTCTAAGAATGCGTAAGCGTAATTATTTTGTAATTTATTGTTTTAATAAAATAACTGTAGATACGTTGTTTTCGTACCAAACAGGCCCGAACGTAACCCGCCCGCGGGTTCTTTCGCACTTTAATTTAAAAGAAATGTAATTGTTTATAATTTATTATTGCCCGCCTCATAAGCGAAGCGTTGAGGTGGGTACTACTCCCGTTTTTCACGGAACAACTGATTTTTCAAACTTAAAATATAAATATATATATTTTTTTTTTCTCTTTATTGTGGCAACAAACAGTCATTATAAAACAACTAGATAACTTAATTATGTTACTACAAACAGGACATTGAGTGCCAAAACTTAAACTTATAATAAAGGTAATAAAAAGAGCTTCTAAGGTAGGGTGCTAATATAATACAAAGAAAAAGTAGGTACCTAGTAGTAATTTTATCTGAAGTAATATGATTATTTAAAAGTTAAATAAATGATGTTCCTACAGTAACACCTTCGATATGTTATCCTTAAGCATTGCAATGGAGGAATGGGAGAGATCCAATTCTGAGACAAAATCTCTTTATTTATCATATATTGCACTTGTAAAACAATATATACACACACATATCAAGAAAAAGCACTGATTTTTGACACTCATGATATTTTTTATGCCATTTTTGTTGTTTAAACTAGTTAAAAAACTGTTTAAAAAAATTCTTTACTACCACAACTTGTAGATATACAACTGTATAGATATACAGTTCGTTCAGTGAAATGAAAACAGGTTAAGTTAAACAAAAAATTGTTACAAAAATACTATAATTGTAATTTTATTATAGTTTTTTTTTTTTATTCGACTCCATATATCCATCCATCAGCCTTTTGACGTCCACTGCTGGACATAGGCCTCCCCAAGAGAACGCCATAACGAGCGGTCCTGTGCCGACCGCATCCAACGGCTCCCCGCGACTTTGACCAGATCATCGGTCCATCTGGTGGGGGGCCGTCCTACGCTGCGCCGTCCGATACGTGGTCGCCACTCGAGAACTCTTCTTCCCCAACGGTTGTCGGTTCGTCGAGCGATGTGGCCTGCCCATTGCCACTTCAGCATGGCAACCCAGCGGGCTATGTCGGTCACTCTCGTTCTAATTCGACTATAGATCATATAATATTGGTTTGTGATATTATTAATATCTATAATGATCTCTATGAGCACAGGAGTTAACACATTTACCACTAAACTAATAAGCACATTTACCACTAAACTAATAAGCACATTTACTGGTCTGCACACAGGCAGAGGGCGGCACACGGCGGTTTTATTTACTGGGTAGCCTTACACTACCCTGTTCGTTTCTCGAAACGACGGGGTGGTTTGTCCCGCCTTAACAAGAAAAGGAGTTGACACATTTGTAATGTATTCGCTTAGCTACAATTGTAATACATACATGTCTACATTTGTTTATCTTGCCAGTTTTGTAAGGCTCTTGAAAGAGACTTGCAGAAGGAGTAGGTAGTCCTTGGTTTTAGCGCTAGGCAATCACAGACATAATAATACCAAATTATCATCACCAATGCTGCTATGTCCAAATGGTATTTACATATCACATCAAAAATCAATAATATATACGTACTCGATTGAAACGATCTTGTACATATAATGATAACTCTCAAAGTATAATCGAACAGGTTTTTTGAGTACTAATCGAGTCAGTAGATTGTATCTACCTCCGCTTATATAAAAGATATTACCCGAGATAAAATCTGACATTTACTTTTAGATACATATCAAGCTACATAAAGTAGGTATTGATTATTATTTTTTTTATGTCACTAATTTAGGTCCATTAAGTTTTAAAAGGAAGGGTTTAAAAACGAAAATAATATTCAAAAGAACTTCAATCTTGATTGCACATTTTAAATAAATACCTATAATTATCTATACTCGCGATACAATCTATATAGGATATACTTATTACTTATCTTTTATTGATAATACAAACTAGTCACGGACCACATATAAGTGGGTGGCAGCTGCTTAACTGGCAAATATCTAATACCTACTAAATAACTACTAATACCTACCAAATTACTATTTATTTTAGCAAATATGTTTTAAATAGTAAGTACTTAGATCAATATGGCATGGAAGAATTATGTTTTCTTAAATTTGGTGGTCCAAAATCTAAATTTTGAGAAGAATGACACTGGGACCAGTAATAGCTAGTAGGTATATAATGATATGTATATATACTTTCATCATTATTATATTGGACATCACATAACCCAGCTTCAGAACAAAATCACGCAGACCATAACGATTATATTTTGAGATATTTTTCGCAGTCATATTATCAGTAGGTAGGTATAATTTTACTTCTTTAGTCAGTTCATTACACGGATTGTATAATAGACTACACTATAAAATAGAAAATAAATGCTAATGCGAATGTCATTAGAACCGCCTTTTGGATAAGTATCCGTTCTAATTCCAAACGCTATTTACAACGATCAATTTAATAGTAGCTCTCGTCAGTCACTAGTTAATTCACTACCGTCCACTGAAGGAATGTAATATAGTTTCGGTGGCCCGCCAATAAAGGCAGAGAGACGGCACACGGTAGATTTATTTAGTGGGTGAGGGTCCCACACTACCCTGTTCGTTGCCCCTAAAGAGGGAGTGTGTGGCTAGGTAAAAAATAAAAACTAGACGTCGCGGGACGTCTACCAGATGTGAAAAGATCGAAATTATTTTGTAGAAATAAAATGATCATAATTTGACAAAGTACTCCTCAAGACAAATCAAAGTATAAACTCGATAGGGTTGCGTCGTATCATTACAGAGTTACTGTGGCCACCTTCCAGCTCCATCGTCATACCCTGTATACCATCTAGAGACAAAGTACTCGTCAAGACAAATCATAAGAACCCAAACTAGATGGGGTTGCGCTGTTTCATTATAGAGTTCCTATCTCCACCTTCCAACTCCATCATCAGATCAGCTCCATGTCACCATAATATTGCATTGTCACGCGATATATATATATGTGTGTGTAAAATTTCAGCTCAATCGGAAACCGGAAAGTATGTCAAATTTAACTTGCAAGATTTGAACGGGACAAGTAAAACAAAAGCGTCGCCACGCTCACAGCCGATTTTACCCTCCCTCCGCATTAGATGTTTCACATCAAAAAGGGCACAACTATGCCATTGACATACAAACAAAAAAAAGGTACTTCACTGTCGTGATTTTGAACGAACGACTATTTTTTCCATTATTTCTATTTTATTTTAAAACATATCCATAAAACAATTGACATTGTATTAAAAACGATGAGTGTGCAATATTTTTATTTAATTAATATCATTTGAAACTACCAATTAGTATTGTTCTTAATGGATTAAAAGTACATATTTTAATTATGGAAAGGTCACCATAAATCATTAATTGCTAGTTTCTAAACGACGATTTCAAAGAAATCTATTTTAGCATGAATATTTTATTGTTTTGAAATTTTCATTATTATACGTCGTATGACGAAATAGATTATATGGATGGACTCCGGATATCAGAACTATGATTTAAATAAATCTGAGATAAGATAAGTGGTGTGATGCCCTAATTGAATTACTTGTGTAAGTTTTAGGTAGGTAATGCCGTCATTAGGGATGGGACATGTTTATAATACTAATAACTATTATTAAATAATATACATTTAAGGATATTCGACAAAAAAAAACTGTATTAGGCTATATAGGCATGTCTTAACACAAAACAATTTTTTTTAGATTTTTTTATCTGTTTGTCTGTTTTTAATTCATGCTCTTGATTAGACTTAAAAAACTGGTATACATTACTACTATATCGGGAACCTGAGATATAACCTAAAACTAGCTCTTCACTGCGGCAGAGCCGCGGGAAAAGACTAATTTACTAAGTAGGTATAAATAATGATATGATTTGAATTTTAAAAGCTTCGAGTATTAGTATTTCAATGTAGCAAAAAACGTTTACTAACAGAATTTCTAAAATCAAATCAAGTTTCGTCATCAAATTTATTACTAACGTAGCCTTAAATGATATATAGCAAATTGGAGCGGTATTACTAAATTGTATTTGGTCTATGCAATGAGAGTGACAAATAGGCATACGGCGTATCTGATGGTAAGCTTGCCTAAAAACGCTAGCAACATTAGCCAAAGGGATAGAGGTGCAGCGGAAGGTTAATAAGGACAGGATGAAGACGGGGTACAGGTTTCCGGCGTTTTCACTCACCATAAGAATTACAACGGTAAAAGTACCTACCATTGTTTCACGCTGAGCTTCTATGATAGGGTGGTCCTTTCCCGATGGAGACGGCCCATTCATGCTGGGACAGGCAAGGCTCTATCGTAGGTATAACATAATCTATCCGTATATTATTAACACAAAGTGTGAAAATGTGGATTCAGTGAGTTATTTTCGATTTCACATTTTCACACTTTGTATTAATTTATATGGCTATGTCAAATGCTAAAAAAAATATATAAAATTATCAAAACTATCAGTATAATATAAATAAAAAACCTTGCTTCTTTACTTAAATTTTAAATGCGAAAGTGTGTTGGTTTTTTATGGTTCGATCTGAGTCTGGGAGTATCTATTTTGTGGTCTGGGTGTACTTTATATCCCCCTTGCTACAGGAATTATTCCTATACAGGGGCTGTTGTGGTTAAAATAATATAAAAAGTTTGGGATAATATTTTGGGTTGTTTTTAAAATAATATAAAAAGTATGATAATATTTTGATCTGTATTTTAGCACTTAACATGTTCTGCTACTTTAAATAACAAATTATTTGTGAATCGAAAAGTTCCCTTTCTCCACATTACCAAATAATTTGTTGTTTAAAGTTTGATAATAATTATTACCGATACAATACTTAGTTTGTGACAACAAAACGCTTCTAAAAGTTTTAATAGCAAAGACATTTAGTATTTGCAGTAACTAAACGCAAGATGTAGACAGCCTATGAGTTGAACTTGCTAACTTTGATGCCTCGTTATACAGTACTTAAACTGCTTTGAACGTGATATAAAGTTTTAAGTAGGTACTATGTTTGCGTTTAGATAAATATGTAATACAATAAGTTTCTGAAAGGAAAATTTTCGGGTTATTTTGGTCTTTGGAAGTATTTAACTGTTTCTAAAAAATATTTCAGTTTATTAGTGAGCACATTATTCCAAACAGGCATAATTGCTATATATTATGTAGGTATATATTATAAAATAAATAAATATTCACGGACATTTTTCACACGACGTCCTCTGGTCCCAAACTAAGCTTAACGCTTGTGCTATGGGTATCAGATTACGGATATCATACATATACTACTTTTTTTTGTAAATACATACATAATATAATAGATAGAAAACACCCAGACGCAGCACAAATATCTGTTTTCATCACACAAATAATTGTCCTGAGTGGGAATCGAACCCACGACCTCATGCACGGAAGTCGGTTACACTACCGAATACGCCACGAGGCCTGTCAAAAATGTATATATTATAATTCAAAATTCTCACTGTTTTCTTATAATATTAGTATAGACATAGCCTCGCGAGTATAGTCGCGTGCGGCCGCTAGTATTTTATTAAACGGGAAGAAAATATTAGAAATGTGATAAATGGCTAAACATATAGGTACAGTGATTAAAATATCAGAAATATCAGCTGCGTTGACACGTGGGATTTATTATTTTTATTTTTGTTATGGCGGGAAAAAAATATCTACCCGCACACTCTTTGTTCAGGGCAGTTCGAACAGGGTAGTGTGGGGCTCTCACCCACTAAATAACCCGCCGTGTGCCGTCTCTCCGCCTGTATTGGCGGACCATGGGAACTTATACACATTACTTCAGTGGTACAAAGAATATTACCTAAGTGTCGTTTAATTCACGTTCTATCTTCTAACAATCGGGAGTCAGAAGCTTTCTTACGGTAAAGCATGTATCACTAATGAGTTTTATTTCACACTTAAAACCTCTGTACCTCCATATAAATATATCACTAACCTTTTTTTTTGTTGAGGCGGGAACGCCACGCCCTGTCGTTCGGGGCAACGAACAGGGCAGTGTGGGGCCCTCACCCACTAAATAAACCCGCTGTGTGCCGTCACTCCACCTGTATTAACGCACCTTCAGTGGAATTAACCTCTAACCTAAATAAGATAATTATAACATTTCTCTTTTACAATTTACAAAAGATAGACTTATTTCTTTTTCTTTTTCTAAGAACATTAAAGAAATTCGCGTAAATGTTAGAAAGTATTATGAAAGAAAGAAAGTTTAGTTAAGTAACTAATCCTTAGTTTTTTAAATTCTTATGTTATATGCACACATAATAATAAAAACATTCAAGGTGAACCAAGTTAATGAGGCTCCCAATATTCGACATGATTATAATATGTTTGGAAATAACCTTCGTAAAGACAAAACCTGTTTACGATATATCGATATAGCAATATAGCTGTAGTGATGGAATTTTTGTGTCTGACCGTGTGGGTTTAGTGTGGGAAGTTTATCTTATGATAGATACATTATACTCTTTTATTATAGGTACAACGAGAAAATTTGCATCTAGTAAAAGCTTGTTATTGTGACATTACAAACAGACACTTCAATTTTATTTATTTGTATAGATTAATATCGATCGTTCTGGGCATTATAATAAACTCTGCTATAATGTAAGTATGACTACACAAATAAAAAATGAGCCCTCACGGGACGTCTCGCAGATCTGAAGACATCGATTTTGATGTGAAACATCTAATGCGGAGGGAGGGTAAAATCGGCTGTTAGCGTGGCGACGCTTTTATTGTAAGTACTTGTCCCGTTCAAATCTTGCAAGTTAAATTTGACACACTTCCCGGTTTCCGATTGAGCTGAAATTCACACGCATGTGTATATCACGTGACAATGCAATATTATGATGACATGAAGCTGATCTGATGACGGAGCTGGAAGGTGGATATAGGAACTCTATAATGAAACGGCGCAATCCCATCGAGTTTGGGCTCGTATGATTTATCATGCCGAGTACTTTGTGTCTAGATGGTATCCAAAGGCTGATGATGAAGCTGGAAGATTGCCACAGTAATTCTATATGAAATGACGTAACCCCGTTAAGTTTGGACATGTTTGTATCGTCTTGAGGAGTACTTTGTTTTTAGATGGTATCCAGGGTCTGATGATGGAGCTAGAAGGTGGCCATGGGAACTCCGTTATAAAACGACATAACTCCATCGAGTTTGGGCTCGTATGATTTGTCTTGACGAGTACTTTGTCTCTTGATGGTATCCAGGGTCTGACGATAGAGCTGGAAGGTGGCCACAGTAACTCTTTAATGAAACTACGCAACCCTATCGAGTTTATACTCGTTTGATTCGTCTTGAGGAGTACTTTGTCAAGTTATGATCATTTTATTTCTACAAAGTAATTTCGATGTTTTCACATCTGCTAGACGTCCCGTGACGTCTAGTTTTTTTCTTTCTTTCTTCACAAATGTTGCTGGAGTCTTATATAATTCTTGGTAAGCATAGCCTCTCGTTATAGGTACATAGACGAATTCAAATTTTTATTGCTTTATTGATTGACATTATACTTTCCTAGTTAAAGGTTTTTGTCAACAGATGGTGTTAAAACCAATTAAATAAATTGGAATGACGACATCGGCGTCGCCACGCCAATAGCCAGTTTTATCCTCTCTCCACATTAGATGTTTTCACATCAAAAGTTAAAATTATAGTACTCTTTATAATATTACTAACGAATAGTGCCGGATGAAGCCGATATAGTGACATATACTTACATATGTATAGAATGAATGTTAATAGGTACTAGTGTTAAACTAAAAAAAGGCACTAGTATTAAACTAGCAGGCATGACATTGACAACGTATGTTATTTATATTTTTGTTTATGTTTATTGGCCTAATTTTAGTAGGCGATAACCGCTCGCAGTAGCCATTAGGATACAAACAATTCTCATGGAAGCGAATGTCGCTCATTATAATTGAGTTTCCCACGGGAACTAAAAACGATCGTTCTAGAATCATAGATTATACTCCTCTAAACTTCTAGACTAGGTATCTGGTAGACTATAGACGCTAGTAAACCCTGGGTTTGGGTGGGCAAGGCATAGAGAGTAGCACGCAAGTAGAGGGGGATTAGATGGTGATTTGGGTCTCTAGTGCATTCACTCTCCAAACAAAACAACAGTAGAAATATCAACGATTACTTTACTCAATGTCGTAGACAGCCTTTGGATGCAGGCGACACAGGATCGTTCATCGTGGCGTTATCTTGCGAAGGTCTATGTCCAGCACTAGACGAATAAAGGTTGAAGTATGGATACTACATACGAAATAGTACATTGTTACCTAGGGGTGAATGCGCGAGGGCGCCTATAATTCAAGGGACTAAATAAGTCTTTAGCCCGAGGTAAACACTGTGCTTTTCATTACGAATACAAGGAAAGTAAAAATAAAAACATGCAAAAATGAGTGAATTTTAATTTACATCAACTGCTGAGATAATTATTTATTTAAAGTTTTTTTTTGTGGCCGGCCAGCATAACAACCACTATTTTTCATTTTCAACATTGAAAAAATGGTAAAAGATTTTAACCATATCTATATTATTTTAAAGAAATATTTGAAAGTAAGTAAATTATTAGGTAATTATAGGATAACTTAAAAAAAATCTTTATTTAATACTTAACTTTGTTATTTCAATTAAAAATCGCGCTGTGAGCTGGCTGTAGTAAAGAATAAGGCAGAATAAGGTTCAATTTATAGAAATGAGAAAATAAAACTAGTTTTTTTTAATAATTTGACAGCTGTCAGTTGAAAACGGTTCTCCCTAGGGCTGAAAAGTATTACTTTCAACCCGCTCCTCAGGCAACTTTAAACCTTCTTTCGAGTATGAGTAATGAAAAATTGTTTTTATTTTTCATGTTTCTTTTATTTTTTTTCTTTGTATTGTATAAAAACCTGTTTTTTATCGTTGCAATAAATAAGTTCGTCCTTTCTTTCTACGTAGAATACTCGTACTCGAGAATAATCGCAACCTATCAATCTAACTAATGAAACCCGTTTGTTAATAATCAATTTACAAACTAATTTGATAAAATATCAGTAAACATGCGCTGTTTGATCAATGGTCACGTTCTTGACATGATAAAATGCAGTAGTTAAATGAACTTTAAACCAATAATATTATTAAAATAGGCAATGGCATACATTATTATCGATAATGGTTTACAAACATGATCTGTAAATCTATATAAATATAAAACAAATAGCCTTTGCCCGCTGCTCCGCCGCAGCTAAAGGCTAGCTTGTGTACTAGCGGGATAAAATGTATACCTACCAGTTTTTAAGTTATATAACTTAACGAACTCAAAACTCCTCCAAAAAATTAAATTGCTCACGTAGTGGTAGAGAATTGTTAAAATATTTTTTTTTAAGATATTATTTTTAATTACTAAATAAATATCAAAATAATTTTATAACGATATATTTTGAAATTAGAATTTGTATTTAAAAAAGATCTAATTTTTGTGTATCTATTGCCATCAAAAATGAACGAATATAAGTAATTCTGTCTGTTTATAAAAGTACCGTTCGAAAATCAACTTCTGCCGCTGCCTCACAAAAAATAATTTCGTTTAAAAATATATCAGGTACCTCCGATACCTTCGATCAAAGACTGCTACCTCTGTGCTGCTACCATAAACGAGTATTGAAGAATGTCGTTTAAAACCACCGTCTACATTAAAAACGCATAAAGATACTGTTTCGTAAGGTCTTATGTAGTCATAATACCTATATAGAATGATTCAAAATATATCTACATTTATATCAATACTTATAGCAAGGTTTAAGGTTCCTTAAATAAGTTCCTTACCTATATTTTATTTTTAAACGCTTATCAAGCTCAGCCGATCACAAGATTAAATTACTGAAAATATTGGAATAGGTATATTATTAGTATATGGTTAGTGCCCGTAAAGGCAGGATTTGGAACCATAACTTCTGGAAAACTGATCCAAATCCTTTAAGCACCACTAAGCCACCGCAATTATCAACTTCTACGTCATATACACCTTACATATACATATAGGAAAACGGTTACACGATCTATTAAATTTATTACATAGATTTTAATCAGTTATCGGTGTTATCTTGTTAGATGCGTAGGTATCGGACGTGTCATTACCCGAGTGGGTTGGTACCATCATCGCCCGTGTTATCGGCCATAAAGCACATCGGTGTGTTTTGGTTGTAGCAGGAGATAGCCGTTAATTTTTTCATTTCATATTTGTGAAATGAAATGGTTAGCAGCGTCTTGACTATACGAGTACTATCGATATAGTTAAGTTCATGAGCGACGGTTACCACCTACCATCATGGGGCCGCGGCTCGTCTGCTAGCAAACGCAATAAAAAAATGGTTGTCTGTAAAGTCAGTTTACGGACGATAGTTTAACGTGACAACTAGTCCAGTGCAATTACGGAAATAAATAAACATAAAATTATGTACATTAAACACAAAGTGAAAAATGTGAAATCGAAATCCAGATGCTTTACCAATTCAGCCATCCTGACAATTGCTCCTGACTGAATTGGTAAAGCATCTGGACGGTATCCAGAAGATGCAGGTTCAAATCCTGCTCCTGACTGTTATTTTCGATTTCACATTTTTCACTTTGTGTTTAATGTATAGTGCTAAGCATGTCAAATGCTAAAAATATATATAAAAATATCTAAATATAAAATTATATAGTTTGGGGATTATGAAGGATCGATAGGGGGGTGTATTCTGAGCATATATTCCAATTTGAGGGATTCTGGCGAGGTCAGCTCAAGGTCATTTCGATGAAAACGCGTTTAATTCGATATCTCGAGAACGGTCAGTGTTAGGCAAAAAATTGTAGAGACCTATTCTCTTCTAAATTAAATTTACTAACTACCTATCGATCCTTCATAATCCCCAAACTACATAATTTTATGTTTTTTGTTCCATTAATTTCCGTAATTGCACTGGACTAAACGTCATAACAAAACATTGGTGAAATGATTGCATACTTTTAC
The DNA here is from genome assembly GCA_948253155.1 of Leucoma salicis. Lineage (NCBI taxonomy): Eukaryota > Metazoa > Arthropoda > Insecta > Lepidoptera > Erebidae > Leucoma > Leucoma salicis. The sequence goes on along the minus strand of OX411815.1, from coordinate 24,026,913 downwards.
TTTTATGAATAAAATTGGATGCGGCGCAAGCGTACAATGAGCGTAACGGGACAATAAGTCATCCTTTTTCGTGTCTGCAGCCGGCGTTCATTGATTTATTAGACGTTGTCACGTCAAAATATATGTAATAAACATTTCCTGTTCGGATATATAAGTTATTTAGTTGTAGGTACAGACCTACATTAGTAAAAAGAACCCTCTTTGTTTATTTTTTGCTAGTTCGTGTGAAATTCGTTGATCTTTAGGTTTGTTTAGGGTTGGTTTACTTATCCACTGAACTGTGGCATGTAATCCTAGTTTACAATTGTACGAAGGATATGGGGCGTCCAAGCAACATTATGTTTACTCATCTTGATAGCCTACTTATTTCATTTCAGTTTAAAGGTTTGTTTAGTAACAGTTAGGATCAGGGTTGCCACATTTAGTAAAAAATCCAAACTGTATTTAAACAAAAATCTGTATAAAAGAAAATTAGAAATATTTTGAGTTTTATGGGCATTTAATTTTATTACGTTTTCCATCATCCATCCATCAGCCTTTCGAAGTCCACTGCTGGACGTAGGCCTCCCCAAGAGAACGACACAACATGTGTTTCGCTGATATGGGGGATAGTGCCGTAATCGCCACGCTTGGCAGGCGGGTTGGCGATCGCAGTGGATGTTATTAATACTCGAGGGAGTGCTGCTGCCCACTCCCCCGGTATTCCCTCAGTCGGCTCTTACGACTCCCATGGGTGGAGAGGGGTGGGACAATTCTAAAGCCGGCCCCACACGGCTGAGGGAGGATTTAGGATATTACCTACTCATAGCTGCAAAACACAGAATTATAATAATAAAGAAGTATTATATATAGGTACTGTATAGATGTATGCATTTCTTTCAAATCAATTTTGGTGGCGCCCATGAAACTACTCTCCTGTGATTATGATTTCATAATGATAACAGACTCAAACAAAACTATTGCCTGAATTATTGTATACTTCAGAAATGTTAATATTTCCATTACAACCTTCAAAAAGGTACTCATTAAATCAAGTTACTTGTCATAAAGGTAACATTTCGTATACTTGTAGAATTCAAGTTTCTAAAAATAATATTTGTAATGTAAAAGTAATTGACTGTTTTTTGGCGTAACTTTGGTATCAATTTTCGGCTGAAAACTTTTTAGTAAATGAAAAGCAAATTCGGAGAAATTGAGTGTCAAGAGTCGACTTTCATTTGACTTTTAGATGAATTATGCCACTCGTGTTCTCATTTGGGTAGGGGTAAGCATTAAAAAGAAATATTTCCTATTAATAGCCTGACTTTTATACGGAGGATTTTGATCTATATTTTTAGCACTTGACATGCTCAGCTAAAAAAGTACAAATTATTATTTGTGAATGAGGAAAAAGAGAACTTTAGTACGAGCGGGAATCGAAACTGCGTCCCTTCCTTTCCGGGGAAGTGCTCTAATCCACTGAGCTATCGTACTCCCTTGTGGTCGTTAAGACGAATGTGATGAGGAAATTGGGTACGACTGCAAGGGAGTACGATAGCTCAGTGGATTAGAGCACTTCGCTGGAAAGGAAGGGACGCAGGTTCGATTCCCACTCGTACTAGTTCTCTTTTTCCTCATTCACAAATAATAATTTGTACTTTATACTGAGGATTTTAGATTATTTTTCTATTCAGGGCTAACTTTATTTGACAGCCTGGACTCACTGCTTTACAAGCCTTCCTAAGCATTGACGTCTGGGGCCACAAATAACTACAGACCGATTGCACGAAATGTAGCTGTACGAGTACCTTTTTTTTTGTGAAGGTGGAAAAAAGTGCTCCTAACCGCACACCCTATCGTTCGGGGCAACGACCAGGGCAGTGTGGGGCCCGCACCCACTAAAGGAACCCGCCGTGCGCCGTCGCTCCGCCTTTATTGGCGGGCCACTGGAACTGGGCAAGTTTGAGGCACTGTAAGAGAGCAAGGTTTTAACACTAAATTCTTGCTATTTTTTCGTTCTTTTAATAGAGGCCTATTATGAAAGAATCGAAGAAAATTGTTTTCATAGCTAGTCCAAATTTTCATTATTGATACATACGGAAAACTGTTAAAAAAGTATTCTCAATTATTATTTTTAAGACATCATCTTTCACCAAGGAATAATCCTTGTATCGCAGGGGACTTTACAAACATACAATTTCACGGACACAAAGTACACCCAGACTCAGAACAACCAATTGTGGATCACACAAAGAGTTGTCCTGTGTGGAAATCGAACCCACAACACTCGGGCGGGCGGACGGTATCTAAACCACTCCGCCATTTGTGCAGCCGAACATGTGCATTACCACCGAACTCTTTCAATTACGCTTTCCCTAAACACGTTATTTGGAATTTTTTGAAAAAAATAAAAATAAATATCAATGCAAAATACCAAGAAACGGTACCTACCTCGGGCTTCATTTTCATTTATAAAAATATTAATTTTCGTCAGAAATCAATAGAAGTACGCTTACCAGCTGATAGTAACAGTACATAGCAACATAATATATAGGCCGCGTATCAATTGACACACCCCCAGTATATCGCCTGACCTCTGCTCTATCTCGTAGTAAAGTTGAGGTTGTATCAACTGAACTGAGCGGGCATTGTAGCGGGTATCTGGTTATTGACTTTTTTTTTATTGCATGTAGTGGCAGACGAGCCACGGCCCATCTGATGGTAATTGGTAACCGTCGCTCATGGACTCAACTATACCGAAAGTATTGTCAAGCCGCTGCTCACAATTTCATTTCGCAGATATGAAATGAAAGAATAGACGGCTATCTCCTGCTACAACCAAAACACACCGATGTACTTCATGGCATACGGGAGATGTTAGTACCAACCCACTCGGACCGGATAGCAAGAGAATATTTCCATTTGTTACCCAGCCCTACCACCAGTAATGCAATGGGTGATAACTGCTTACTTCCCTTAGTCGCCTCATACGACACCCGTGGGAAAGAATAGCGGGGTATATCGTTTATCGTACTGTGATGCAACTATATAATTAATTCGATCAATCAACAACCTGTCGTAGTTCATTAGTAGGATATTAAACAGTTTCACGATATTACCATATAGATAATATTTTGTGATGACTGATTTCTAATCTATAATTATAAGAATAATATTTTGAAATCATATATGAATGTGTACAAGTAATCAGATAAGTTTTATCAAAAGTAAAGTACTAATAAACGTAGTACACATAAACAGTATTTTATCTGATAACAGAATGAAGGTGTACCTAATTCAGTGACGCAGTCACATTGCCATCTATGCTAGAATACCTACTAAAAACAACTGCGCTCCACATTGCCCCCTCTATGCCAGAATACCTAGGTACTAAAAACAACTGAGCTCCACATTGCCCCCTCTATGCTAGAATACCTAGGTACAAAAAAAAACTGCGCTCCATATTGCCCCCTCTATGCCAGAATACCTAGGTACAAAAAACAACTGCGCTCCACATTGCCCCCTCTATGCCAGAGTACCTAGGTACTAAAAACAACTGCGCTCCACATTGTCCCGGCTATGCCAGAATACCTAGGTACAAAAAACAACTGCGCTCCACATAGCCCCCTCTATGCCAGAATACTTACTAAAAACAAGTACGCTTCACATTGCCCCCTCTATGCGAGAATACTTACTACAACAACTGCGCTCCCACTCCCACGCTTCTTATTAAGCTTACTAAGCTTCTTATTAAGCTTTTTGTCGAGTTTTGGATGTACGACTTTTTATACTAGCTAGTAATCTATATCCTAAATTCCTAACTATTATAAAGCTATAGCAAAGCTGTGTCTGTACATTTAAAATATTTAAAAAAAAATGTCTGTGTTAGGCTATATAGGCGTGTCTGAACACTATACAATTATTTTTTTTAGATTTTTGTCTGTTTATTGTTTTGTCTGTTTGTTTATTCAAGCATCACGCAAAAACTACCGAACAAATATTGATGAAACTTATTTTGTTTGGTAACTCTTGAGTATACTTAAAAACTGGTATACATTTTATCCCGCTACTATCGGAAACCTGATATATAACCTTAATTAGCTACTGCTACTAGTAGTAGTATTTTATAACGTCGTAGTGATGAGTGCCAGAAAAAATTGTAGTATAAGTGATTATCACTCACCGCGCCTGGATGCGCGGTGAGCCATGGCTCGTCGTTCCGCTACCGCTCTCTCTCCGCTCATGACTATACCCCAGCTCATTTGACCTAACTAGAGAACGTTAGCACAGGTCTCGCAGCGAATGCATCGACCCCTGGCGAGTATTACGCTTCCTACCGACAGATTTATTCGTCTGATAGTGTGAGCGATAACCTCGGGGCACTATGCTGTAGTATATGAGAATTTGATAGTAAGTTTAATGCTCCTATCAACAAATCATTGACAAATATTGAAAAAAATATATTTGAAGAAGGATATTATCAGCCCAAATCTACTATTGAGCACGGATTGCCTGTCAGAATGAGAAGGGTTCAGCTGAGGCTGAACCCTTCTGTGAAGTATTAAATTTTCCTTGCAGTGTTTTGCCTCACCATATTATTATTATTATTTTGAAATGACATTTCACACAACGTCCTCTGGTCCCAAACTAAGCTTAACGCTTATGCTATGGGTACCAGATTACGGATATAATACATATTTATGTATATTACTTTTTTTGTAAATACATACATATAATAGATAGAAAACACCCAGATGCAGTACAAATATCTGTGTTCATTACAGAAATAATTATCCTGAGTGGGAATAGAACCCACGACCTCGTGCACGGAAGTCGATTACACTAACGACTACGCCAAGAGGCCCGTCAAATTTTGCAAAAAAAAAATTGTCACAATTTTGCATAGGTAATTTCAAAAACCCACAGGTGCCTCTTGTGAAGTGTCGATCTCAGATTCAAGATCCAAGGCGATACCTCTCGATCTTACAATCTAATTCCAAGCATCAGAGAATTAATCGCTGAAACAGCCCGATAAATTTGATATTTAAGTATCAACCTTGTTATCTATAAGGCCTCTTAAAATACTGCTTTGGAGTATTAGAAAATTATGTTAAGTGTAGATCAGTATGATAAATATCTGTTGCAGTAATAGCCTAGACCAAGAATTACAAAGACAGGGCATATCGAGTTCTATTGCGAGTTCAAGGTCGAGATGTCGATGTCGATGTCATCTCTAACTAGTTAAAATTATATAAGTAGGGTTTTCTTTTGTGTTATCAAAGTTATAAGGAATATTCGTTATTATATGGAAGCGATAGTTGGGTAAGAAGGAGCATGAAAATAAAATCAATGCGGTCCCATATGGGATCTCTGCAGAGAATCTGTGGAGTGAGGCTGACTGATCGCATTCGTAACGACAACGTAAGAGAGCGAGTAGGTATGAAAGGGAGTATTGGTGTAAAGATGCGAAAAGGAATGCTCCGATGGTTCGGACATGTGGAAAGAATGCCGGACGTGCAACTGGTTAAGGAGATATACAATGCGAAAGTGGAAGGATGTACGCCTCAAGGGGACACCGAGACTCACCTACCTAGACCAAATCGGTTATGTATTGAAGGAAAGTGGAGTCAGGAGTCTCCTAAACCGGCGAGCGTGTATGAAGAGAATTATGAATGTTGAAGAAGCGAGCGATGTATGCAAGAATAGAACCTTTTGGCACTCTGTTGTCCCTGGCTACCCCGCAAGGGAACTGGCGTGATGATAAGTAAGTAAGTATAAGGAATATATCGTGTGGAATCCTGCATCCTGAAAGATTTTCTCGATGGATTGTGAATTCTGCTAACAGGCAGGCACTGGTCCAGTGTATGGGGTGTAAAAAAATATCTACCATCTGAGTCAGTTATAGGTATTCAAATGGATTAATGAACTTACTTATCATCACACCATTTCCCTTGCGGGGTAGGCAGAGAGAACAGAGTGCCAAGAGGCTCTATTCTTGCATACATCTCTCGCTTCCTCAACATTCATAACTCTCTTCATACACGCTCGCCGGTTACGGAGACTCCTGACTCCACCCTCCTTCAATACATGACCGGTTTGGTCTAGGTAGGTGTGTCTCGGTCTCCCCCTATACCTACATCCTTCCACTTTCGCATTGTATATCTTCTTAGCCAGTCGCTCGTCCGGCATTCTTTCCACATGTCCGAACCATCGGAGCATTCCCGTTCGCATCTTTATACCAATACTCTCTTTCATACCTACTCGCTCTCTTACGTCGTCGTTACGAATGCGGTCAATCAGCCCCACTCCACAGATTCTCCGCAGAGATCGCATTTCGACCGCATTGATTTTACTCTCATGTTCCTTGCATACCCAACTCTCGCTTCCATATAATAACGTTGGGACAAGCACTGCGTTGTGTATTGCGACACGTGCCCCCTGGCTGAGATGTTGACTGCCGAGAAGTTGTCCCAATGCTCCGTTCACTCTATTTCCCGCATTCACTCTTCTCTCTACATCAGTGGCGTACCTTCCATCCCGACTGAATCCACATCCAAGATATACAAATTCATCTACTTGTTCTAGCACACCATTTCCTATTGCTACTGTAACATCTGTTCTGGCTTCTTCTCTTTCAAAAACCCTTATTTTGGTTTTGCTCACATTCACACGTAGGCCTCTTTTCTTACAATCTTCTGCCATTACGTCGACTAGGGTTTGCAGGTCAATCGCGGACTGCGCTAATAAAACCGCATCGTCTGCATATAGCAGACAGTTAACCACTGAGTCACCCATCTGAACATTCATTTCTTTCAACCTTTGTAGACATTTATCCAGATATATGATAAACAGTCTGGCTGATAGAACGCAGCCCTGTTTAAAGCTGATATTGACATCAAACCAGGGTGACATTCCATCATCCAGCCGCACACAAGCTCTGCAGTCCATGTAGTTGGACTGCAACGCTTGTAGCAGTCTACCGTTAATACCATACTTCGGCCAAATGCCCCAAAGTTCCTTTCGTACAACCGTGTCAAATGCTTTCTCCAAATCCACAAAACTGCAAAAAACCCTCTGGCCTACAGCCAGATGCTTCTCCACAATGTTGCGCAGAGAAAACACTTGATCCATGCATCCCCTTCCACACCTGAAACCTCCTTGTGCCTCACACAAATTTCATCAGACACCATCCTCATTCTCCTTTCAATAATCTTACTATACACTTTGGCTGCCAAACTGGTCAAGCTTATGGCTCTGTAGTTTGCACAGTCATAACGTGAACCCTTGTTTTAAACAAAGGCACCATGACTGCGCTTCTCCAATCCTTGGGAACCATTCCTGAGCTCCAACATAAATTAAGAAGCATCAGGAAGGATTCCCAGAGACATGAGCCTCCAAGCTTGATCATCTCAGCAGACATCATATCAATACCCGCTGCCTTACCATTTTTCAAACTTCTAATCGCCCATTCAACTTCATCCATACTAATGTCATCAGAACATGCCGGTACTGAATGCTGATCTGTTAGACCACATGTGGCACCGGCATTACCCTGAACATCCACATACATGTCTCCAAAATATTCACTCCATCGGCCTAACACATCTTGTGTTTGCGTAAGAATGTCTCCACCTTTAGACCTTATTTTATTCATTCTGAAAGCTGACCAACCACTCCGAGGCTTCTTCACCTCCCTTCAGAAAAGTTTTGTGTTACTCTCTAAGTTTTTGGTCAACCTTTCGTCTGCAATCATATTTGCTCTATCACGCTTCTCTTTCACTAAGGCTTTGGTGTCATTCTTACGTTGCCGGTATATTTCTTTCTTCTGTTCTTTCATACTTGCACTCAGGTTCAAAGAAGATACATAGTCCAGCCACGCTTTCTTATTTTGGTCTACGGAAGCTGCTACTTCCGTATCCCACCATGCATCACCTTTCACTTTGCTATGCTTCTTTGAGCATCCACATCTCTCTTCTCTTCTTTCGCTGTATCTACCATACTATCTTTCAATACTCTCCAGCATTCTTCAATGTCAGATTCCGGCTGACTTGCCATTGTCAGCCGTTCACGAACACCCTCTGCATACTTTGCTCTTACACTCTCTTCTTGCAACTTTTTAATCTTTATTCTTTCAAGCCCTCCGAAGTGAACACGCTCTCGCCAGTGTCTCCACTTTGTGAACAGACCACTAAATCTCGCAATAACGAGATAGTGGTCCGTGTCGACAGTGGGACCCCTGTAGGCTCTTGTATCCAGAATTTTACTTCGGAGGCGACTGTCTACCAGAATTAAATCTATCATACTTCTCTGTTCATTCTTTCTCCATGTATACATATGGATGTCCTTATGTTGAAAAAATGTGTTTGACACAATAAGGTTTCTCTCCATACATACATCCGCAATGAGCCTACTTGCATCGTTCACTCTCTTATCACCAAATAAACCAAGCACGTCCTCGAAGTCTGGACGCTTGGTCCCAACTCATCCATTCAAGTCTCCGCATATGATCACGCGTTCACTAGCTTCTGCCAAATCCAGAACTTCCCTAACTTTATCCCAGAACTTCTCTAGATCAGAAGCCACCGAAGAGCCTACGGGAGCATAAGCTGCGACCATGAAGACCCTGGTGACATAGCTCCGCCGCAACCAAAAGCTAGTTTTTACCTTGTGTCTCAGGTTCCCGATATAGTAGTGGGATTAAATGTATACCAGTTTTTAAGTCTAATCGAGATCTATCAAATAAAAAAAGTTGCATCAAAATCCGTTCAGTAGCTTTTGCGTGATGCGTGAACAAATAAACAGATAAACAAACAGACAAAAAATCTAAAAAAAATCGTTTTGTGTTTAGACACGCCTATATAGCCTATTCCAGTCATTTTTTCTCAAATATCTTAAATGTACAGACATAGCTATGTTACAACTTTATAATAGTATAGATTACCCAAATATTATAAGATTTAATTTTCTCATTCCCCAAATTTTGCTGCTCTTGGAAAATGCCATCAGAGTACCTATCTATTTCTAGAAACTAGATGTAGAGGCACAAGATGGTACAAAGATTTTCAGTGTCTCTGGTCCGCAAATCTTTTGTTGTTACTTTTTCCTGAAACGACACCACAATACTTATAAAAATCAATCCCTACGTAACCAACTTCGGTTTTTATGTAGTCAGTTTACTCGTAATAGTCATAATTTACATTCGATATAACGCAGCAATAATTACACAAGGTTATCGATATATGGCATTCCGCCATTAATGTAAGCAAACGTAACTATATGTCAAAATGTCATCTCATTTTCCCGCTATAATACATTGTGATGTCAGATCGTTGTACTACCATATTAATTATTATTACTATACTCGTAGTACACACGTTCAATTAATCCATTGTATATTAACTATGGTATTTACACTAAACAATAAGTAATTACCTAATAGTAGGTAAGGCCAATGACTGCTGATAAAGATTTCAGCTTAGTGCGTAGTTTAAGAACGACATTACCACCTCGCAAGCCACCAGTGACTTTTTAATTATATTATATTAAACACAAAGTGAAAAATGTGAAATCGAAAATAACAGTCAGGAGCAGGATTTGAACCTGCATCTTCTGGATACCGTCCAGATGCTTTACCAATTCAGCCATCCTGACAATTGCTCCTGACTGCTAATTTCGATAACACATCATACTTAACGTCTTTGGGTGACGCCTGCGCCATCTGTCGGAAGTATTTTCATACATTATACCGACCAGGTAAACTTAATTTTACAATTAAGATTTTACCTAATAATGACGCAAACCCTTTAAATATTTAGACATTTTTTTTATATATATTTTTAGCATTTGACATGCTTAGCACTATACATTAAACACAAAGTGAAAAATGTGAAATCGAAAATAACAGTCAGGAGCAGGATTTGAACCTGCATCAAAAGCATGTCAAATGCTAAAAATATATATAAAAAAAATATCTATATATTATATTATCCAAAAGCGTCAAGGTTTTGGAATCTTGTAGTTGTTCATCAAAGAGATCACGGTTTTTATTCGAGGCTAAAAAAAAGACCTGTGAGTGGGTTTGAATAGTCTTTTGAAATACTGTTCCGTGATCTTGTTCAGAATTTCGATGCAAATTAGTCCGCCGCAGCCAAAAGCTAGTTTCTCGGGTTCCCTTTGCAGTATCGGGATAATATAATGTATACCAGTTTTAGGTCTAATCAAAAGCTATAGAATAAAAAAACATTAATCAAAATCCGTTTCATAGTTATTGCGCGAAGCCCGAATAAACTAAGCGAGTAGGCATGAAAGAGTAGTGTAAAGATGCAAAAGTGAATGCTCCGATAGTTCAGACATGCGGAAAGAATGCTGTACGAGCGACTGCTTAAGAATATATACAATGCGAAAGTGGAAGATTATAAGTACAGGGGGAGACCGAGACTCACCTACCTAGATCAAATCGGTCATGTATTGAAGGAAGTTGGAGTCAGGAGTCTCTGAAACCGGTGAGCGTGTATGAAGAGAATTATGAATTTTGAGGAAGTGTGTGCAAGAATAGAGCCTCTTGGCACTCTGTTCTCTCTGCCTATCTCACAAGGGAAATGGCGTGATGATAAGCAGTAGTAATAAACAAACAGACACACCAACAAAATTAAAAGAAATCGTTTTTGTCCAGAGACGGTACATTCATTGTTTCTCATATATCTTAAATGTACTTTACCTACAGACATCTGATATAGCTTTAGTTTTTTCTTTAACCCAAATAAATACTTTACATAGCAAAATTAGGTGGAACGAAACTTCTCAAATTGCGGGTTGTGAGGGTTAACGAAGTTGTGCGTAAATAAAACAGTACTAAATGAAAATGGCTTGAATATTTAATGTGGTGTACACGCCGACTACCCGCGGAACACCTTGTGTTGCTAAAGAGAAATACGAAGCTTTAACGAAATAATAGATAATAATGTGAATACATTTCTCGTAAAACCGGTTCATGTCGGGATTATTCATTATATATAAGAAGCCTTTGCCCACGGCTCGGCCGCAGCCAAAAGCTACTTTTTAGGTTATATCTCAGGTTGCCGATATCGTAGTGGGATAAAATATATACCAGTTGTTAAGTCTAATCAAGAGCTATCAAATAAAAAAACTTGCATTAAAATCGGTTCAGTAGTTTTTGCGTGATTCGCGAACAAACAAACAGACAAAAATCTAAAAAAATCGTTTTATGTTTAGACGCGCCTATATAGCCTATTACAGACATTTTTTCTCAAATATCTTAAATATACAGACAGCTCTGTTACAGCTTTATTATAGTATAGATGAAAGGAGAAAGTCTTCTAATAAATGAACAGCTTTTTATAGAAAAAAGTGCAAATTTTATAAATAGAATTTTCCGAATTGCATAGTGGGAAATAATATGTATTAAAAATTTTAGAAATTTATTTTTCTTTTTTTAAAAAGCTTAATTGTGGTTTCTAACTAAGTAACTGAAATAAAAATTTTTGTTACAAGCAAAATCGCGTTAGCATCAGCGATTTTACTGTACCAATACATAATTGCAGTCCATCCATCCATCCATCCATCAGCCTTTTAACGTCCACTGCTGGACATGTGCCTCCCCAAGAATGGGGGATAGTGCCGTAATCGCCACGCTTGGCAGGCGGGTTGGCGATTGCAGTGGATGTTGTTAATACTCGAAGTAGTGCTGCTGCCCACTCCCCCGTTATTTCCTCAGTCGGCTCTTACGACTCCCATGGGTGGCAAGGGTGGGACAATTCTAAAGCCAGCCCCACACGGCGCACAATAATTGCAGTACCTAAACGTAATAGGTATGATCAGCAAGTTCTACAACCCATTATTAAAATTTCGGATGTTGTTGTAATCGCTATCCCTACTGACTCATAATTAATGCAATTCCTTCTCATAGTGACGTCGGCTTTGTAACAACAGATTCAATAGACTATTAATTAAATTACAAATCACTCAGCAATCCAAAAGGAATAACGATATTCTAAGGATAAACCCGGTCAGGATTTTAAAGATCGTATAACGACTGCCATATTTGTTCAACAGTAGGGACTGACTACAAACAAGTCAAACCAGAAGGGCGTGCGATTGGGATTGTTTTGTGAACTATATTTTTTTTTATGTCTCCCGTAAACTTCTGGGCATATGATACTTGTATTTATACAATTGTGTATAATGTTTTAGGACGTTGAATTTAATAAAATATTACACTATTGTAATACAAACTCCAGATAATTACTTTTATGTGGTCGCAAGCAGTGACGTCGTAAATATATCTAATTAAAATAAATAATTATGTTGGCACATTTGTGGCATTGGTTTGCCAACAACCACAATACACTGACACAAAATTGCTAAAATTTTGCAAAGCGTACTAGCCATGCCTACTACACTGTTAATTGCCACAGGTAAATTCTTTGATGGCAGAAATGCATCCACGACTTCAGTTAATTATGATTAATAGACCACTTTGCTTTTTGATTTTAAAACATTACAGTGTTGCCAGCTGTTGTTTGGTTACGTTTATTGGAAATTTTATTTATGACTATTTACAGTTTCAAAATGGATTGTTTATCCAATTTCGCGTTTTCATATTTTTTGTTTAGTAATTCTGTGCTCGTATTCAATACTGTTAATCTATCTTTACAGACGATGACTTGGAGACTCTTCTAGATGAAGTGGTGAAGGCAAGTAACCGCGGTGTGATCGCCTCTCGAAATATGAGCGGTGGACCCAACTGGAGTTTTGGACAGTCGTTATTCTTCTCATCTACCGTCGTCACCACCATTGGTATGTTTCTGCCAGAATGCTAAAACTTCTTTATCAGTTAGGTATCTAGGTCTCCTAAAAGCCAATGATAGACGTGGACCGTGATTGCATCAAATCGCTCAGGATTTTGCCTGAAAATTGAAAGCAGATAGTGACATAATCTATTATCATTTCTGTGTACTGATGAAATGACTACACAGATTGCGGAGTGATTTAGATACCGGCCTCCCACCCGATTGTTATGGGTTCGATTCCCACACAGGACAACTCTTCTTGGGATCGACAACTAATTGTTCTGAATCTGGGGTGTGCTTTGTGTCCGTGAAACTGTGTTTGTAAAGTCTCCCGCGATACAAGGAATAAACCTCAATGCAGGGTGTTGTCTTTTTAAAAGAAAAGAAAAGAAAAAATAAATGGATTTAGGTTAACGTCTAATCAATAAATTACAAACAAGACATTTATTATAAAGAGGAAAATAAGGATAGTCTAGTAGTGAGACTGAGGATTGTCTGTATACCTCTATCGTGTTTGATTCGAGGCCAAGGCTTCTTACATAGTGTATCTTTGACTTTTTGAGATTATGTGCGTATAATTAATCACCAAAATTATTAAAGCCGGGTGAAGAGAAACCATCCTTAAGGAATCTTCATGCTTGAAGGATTTTCTCAACTTGCCATCGTAGATTGCCAAAGTTTACAAACTTTGGCAATCTACGATGGACTGCCATGCTAAATTATGATCTGAATCCTTTTCAACAGTCGTATAGTAATGAGGTTATGAAAAGAGTTACTATTGAAAGTTACGATGATGCGTCATATTTCATTAAAGTTTTTTTTATATCTACTACATGGGTGACGAACAAGCATACGGCTCACCTGATGCTAAGCAGTTACCGTAGCCTATGGACGCTAGCAACAGCAGAGGCATCACCAGGATAGCTGGGACTCTAAGGAGAGGAAAGGAAGAATAATAAGGAGAGGATAGGGAGAGGGATTGGGCCTTCGGCACTCTCACTCCCCATACAACACACAACGGTAGGACTAATTACCGTTGTTACACGCTGGTCTTTTGTGAGAGGGTAGTGCTTCCCCGATCGATCCAGCCCATTCGTGCTGGGATAAGCAAGGCTACTTCACTAGAAAATCTTACCTATTTTGTAGGATACGGACATGTAACGCCACTGTCGCAGCCAGGCAAACTATTCTGCATGATGTACGCACTCCTCGGTATACCTCTGACGCTGGTCCTGCTGTCAGCATTGGTGGAAAGACTGCTCCTCCCAGCTACAGCTCTGCTTAGGAGCCTGAATGCATCGCTCGGCCATTTGTACAGACCATTTACGATACGTCTTGTACACTTGATGATCATTGGTGAGTATGCTGCATTTTTTGTTGGCAAAACAGATTTAGCCTTCTTGGCTTCCTTTTTCCTTGATATTACTCAAGAGCATTAGGAGTCTTTTTAATCTGTAGTTTAGCACTTGACATGCTTAGCTACTTTATAGAACAAATTATTTGTTCCATTGTCTTTTTAAAATCAACCAACCATGCTATGTGATGAGATGGAGATAGCTTTTCCTTATATAAGGCGAAACGAAATGGGTTTATAACACCACAGGTGATAATAGTGACGGAAATGGTGGTTACGACACCCTTGGAAGTAAATGGGATGATGACTCTACCCTATAGCTTAGTCTATCACCAAAAATATAATTCATAAAACTTTATCATCTTGTATCTGTGAGTAATTTGTTAGTGAAGTAGGTAAGGAAAAGGTGTTGAAACAGAACATGGTGTGGACAGGTCGGACAGGTATCAATCAACGCATTTTGTAAAAACACAAAAATATAGTGTAGATTTTTTTGATTACAAAATAGTTTGTCTATCAGTTGCTTATCACAAATGCTAGATGCAAGTCTAAAGTATAGACGCCAGCGTTGGTAATAGAATATTACAAATCAACACTGAAAATATTAGAACATTTTTTTTTTTAAGAAATGTGTAATATACTTAATTGAAACACATTATTCTTAACTTAACGTTTTAATATGAAGATTGTTTTACTGTTTTATGAATAATTGTTTTATATCATGTCCGACAATTGTATGCGTATATCTGGGGTAGCATCCAATCTTGACCTGTATTTGTTTTCTATATAAACGTAGGCTGAAGAGCCTGATTCACAACGATACGTAAAATAAATAATTTTGGCAGAACCCTGATGACCGTTCTACGGAACCCCTAGATTCCGCGGAACCCAGCTTGGGAATCTCTGCTATAGAATAGTATCTGGCAAGCCGCATGCTTGTTTTACACCGTTAAAATATAAAAAAAAACAATATAAGTAATCTAGACTTTCGTTTTTTTTTTCGTACCCCAGTGACAATACTAGTGATGTTCTTCCTGGTGATGCCCGCAATCGTATTTGCGTCCCTCGAGCCGGATTGGGACTTCCTGGACTCGTTCTACTACTGTTTCATCTCGCTGACTACCATCGGACTCGGAGATTACATCCCCGGCGATGCGCCCGGCCAGCCCTACCGACCTCTCTACAAAGTTGCGGCTACTTGTAAGTTTGTTTTGATCAATTTGCGGGTGTAGGGTGGCCAGAAACCAATGAGTTCACTTGTCTACTGCATGACTAAAAAATACCACTACGAATTAAGTAGATACCTTCACATACATCAAATAAAATAATGGCAGAAGTTTTTTTAGTGATATCCTATAAGGCAGTACTTGTGTATCCTATCCTATCTGATGGTATGTGGCAAAACCTATTCTTACTATTATAACTAGCAACCTAGTTTCGCAAGGGTGAAAACATTATTTTACTGTTTCCATTCATCAGCCTTTTAAAGTTCACTGCTGGACATAGGCCTCCCCAAGAATGAGGGATAGTGCCGTAATCGCCACACTTGGCAGGCGGGTTGGCGATCGCAGTGGATGTTGTTAATACTTGAAGGAGTTCTGCTGCCCACTCCCTCGGTATTCCCTCAGTCGGCTCTTACGACTCCCATGGGTGGAGAGGGGTGAGACAATTCTAAAGCCGGCCCCACACGGCAAACTGTTTTACTGTTTAATAAGAATTTAATTAAGGTATATAATATACTTTACATACAAACATAGCATCACGCCTGTATCCCCGAAAGAGTAGACAGAGGTGTATTACACACCCATGATTCGCCAGCTATGTTTAAGTCCCACGTAATAGGGGGCGAGCCTATTGACGTACCGGGCACATTTCCAAACTTCGGGCTGCTGCTACTGATAATCTTTCTTTTTACGAAAAAGCTCAACATTGAAATTCGACATTGAAAGCATTGCCCGACCCGGCGATTGAACCCGAGACCTCATGATCAGCAGTCGCACACACTACCGCAGTACCATCGAGACAGTTACAAACCTAGGCCGACACGCTATTTAAAATTTTATTGACGTTATTTCAATAAAATTATCCGAGCAGGAAATTGTACGTAGTTATTATTATTATATTGAAACCAAATATCGGTAAGATACGTCATAACAATGTACCATGATTATTTTATCTGTAAAGGCCCAGCAATTGCACGCCATCACGCACGGGCCTGCGAGAACTTAGTAAAATACCATTACCTAAATTATAACATTAAAAAGCTTGTTTTTTTTTTCAGTGTACTTGCTGGTCGGGCTGACATTTCTGATGCTGACACTGACAGTCTTCTACGACATTCCCCAGCTGAATCTGAGCTCCGTATTTTCTTCTATGAAACTTGACGAGGATCCCGAGAAAATACGACTTAGCGGCTCCGGCGTCATGGGCCCTGGATACGGCATCGGTGGTCTCGTTATGAGGGATGATTATAATCATCATGACCAACGTCGGTCTGTGGTCCACATTCGTCCTCATCTCGATGATAGCCCCAGCCCCGAGGATACCACACCGGTTCACGCCAGAGACATCCGAGTCCATTAAACGAATTCTGAATCTATGGTGAATTGGCTATTTGGTGCTATGGATAGCGCAATGTAGAACAGAAGATAATGGCCAAATGTTTAAATACGTGACTTTCTTTCTTTGACGCGATAATTGCAAATTCTTTTTTTAATTTAAATTACAATTTACCTAAGCTCACACCTGTTCTATGGACGAAGCGGGAAGAGAATTGCGTTTCTGTGGTACGATGCTTGTTATTTTTTTAATCGGGTTTAAAAAAAAATAAGAATCGTATGGGACAACAAGAATTATTTCACAATTCACATTGTTCTACATTGCCAGTGTCCGAAAAATAGCGGCCAATTTTGTAAAAGATTGCTCATGTCATAATTCTTTGAAAAAAAAACATATAACTAAGATAAGGGTGAGGACGTATTGATTAAGTTTTGTCATTTTAGTTAATAAGTAAATGTTTAGTATTAATATCAGAGAGTTAAAGTAAGTGTGTCATAATTGGCTAACAATCCATTTGTCGACTAGGTACCGTCCTAAAATTTCGCAAACATTTTAAATCTGTTTCAACCTTTATTAACAAGTTTCAAAGTCTGCTGAATAACTACGATAATAAGACTGAAGAAGTTTCTTACATTTTCAAAGTTTTCTTAATCATTTTTAGATATTTGTATCTACGGCACATAAATGTGTCGCGATAGAAATCAAGTTGACGAAAACAATGTAATATCTTAACAGACTGACTACCAACATGTCCTTCTATGTATACGTTTTACATTCATCTAAAATTTAAGACTTTCTAACACACTTATTATCCACAATCACATTTAAAAATCTAAAATTGAGCATATCAAAATATTGAAAATATTCGTATCATGACAAAAACAATGTTTCAAAACAAAAAAGAATATCGATTATAATATGAGCCATATCTTTTATAAGGCTTACGCACATCCCTACATCTCGAACAAATGTATTTTAGTCGTACAAAAATATAATATCGATCACTACAATTAACATACCTACCTAAATAAAAACTTAAATTAAATATTCATAGATTTAAATATACCTACATAAAATGTTAAATTACGTATCAATTATGTGTGATAGATGACCAATAACACTTTAGAATCATTGGATATAAATATTTATAATCTATAGACTTATATGTTTGTGTAACATGTTATCATTAAAGATTAATATAATAGAATATTAGAGGATGATAGATAGATGATGCGAAGTTTCCGTGTGCATAAAAAATAATATCTTTACAATATATGTAGGTCCACATATATGAGTACAATGACATAGGACTTGATAGGACTTAGATTTACATCAGGGCTATTTCCATCAAATAAATACATATAGATCTTCTTCCAATATAAATATGATATCGTTCTTATGTTCATCAGAATATATATTAGTGATTATTTATTGTTATTGCAGATAATTAGGAAAATTAAATAGCTATTGATATTGTACCTACGCACACATTTTTACTTCAAAAACTGGCTGTGAATTACAAATATATTATTTACGCAACGTTTGGCTCATTTTAATTTATAATATTAATCATAATTTTCCCAATAACCTACATATTCTTAAAATAATTTAATTATCTTGAATACTATTCAATGACAATATAAACAAACTTGATAAAGTAGGTAGTAATAGAAAATATATCTATATTAGAGTTATTTTTTTAAACTAAAATTATACTGTCTTCTCGTGTTTTTGAAAATGATTGTTAGTTTTATAGATAGGTAGTAAAAAGTTATTTCATTTAGCATATTATTCACAGGGAACATTCAATGTTAAAGCACTGCATTATATAGCTACTTACAAACCACAGTGTATAATTAATATATGTTAGAATTATAGGTATAGAATATTTGTAAGTATCTTTAATTAAGCATAAAACTAATCTATGTTCGTAGAACTTGGTAGCTTCATAATTTTATTAGATATAGCGGATAGTGTAGTGAATAAAATACAAAATGCATTCGATGGATAACGCATTGTAGAACAAACTGTATCCAAAATATTTCGTAAATAAATCAGCTTGAGAACTTATAATCTTTGTTTCATTGTGAGCCTGACTCTTGATACATAAGCACAGTACCTACCTATAAGAAAAGTAAAAAGTATGGACACTCAAAAACCACGTTATACTACCTATTACATAGATATCTACTAAGATGTCTTTTTTGTACAAAAGCAATGATGTGCGTGAAGTTTAAGTTTAAGCTCACCGCTTGGATAATGATTGTGCATTTACTCAAGAGGCTTCTGAGACTAATGTTATTAGTCCCTATAGATTTCGTGGCTACAGAAAAAAAAAACTCCGGGCTGCTACTGAGAATTTTTCTTTTTAGGAAAAAGCTCAATGACATTGCCGACCCGGGGATCGAACCCGAGATTAGCAGTCGCATACACTACCGCTACACCACCGAGGCAGTTAAGTTTCACTTCAACAATTTATATTACACTTGACAAACACCCGTAAAAAGCACAAGAATAATCCTCTCGCGTCTTCATGTCACACGTCCGGTACTCAAATAATATAGCCTCCTCGAGTTCTCAAAATCGCGGGCGATTCTTGGGATCGATGTTTCAGATGGGACCAGTGTCCATTCTATACGTAGTATTATTAGATATTTTGTGACATGAGCCTTATTATAAGAACTGGCTTCTTCCCACCTATTGCCCACCTTAATAAATTCCTTATCATCTGACACATCAATAGCCTACCTATGTATAAAAATAGCCATCTCACGTGAACCCTATTTTTTTTTTTTTATTAGGCGGGAAAAATGTACCTAAACGCACACCCTGTCGTTCGGGGCAACGAACAGGGTAGTGTGCGTTTGGGTGGGGCCCGCACCCACTAAAGAAACCTGCCGTGTACCGTCTCTCCACCTGTGTTGACGGACCACTGGTACTGTGTTGGATTACTTCAGTATCTCACGTGAACCCTACATCTTTATGGAATAAAAAATAACCTACTTATGTCTTTCTCTGTGTTCTTGACAATATGCCAAATTTTATCATGTTCGGTTGCGTAGTTACAGCGCTAAGAAGTAACAAACAAACTCACTCCCACGTTTATATCTGAACTAGTGTCTGCACGTGACGTCGTCAGCGTGGACTTCCAAATTTAATGAAGCGTACTTCACAGGAACTCTTTATTACAAAACCCAGGCCGTAATTTATCTTTATACCAAACTAGCAGGTACCCGGGACTACATCACCGTTAACATTTTTGCTTTCTAAATTCAACTCTCCGTTTTACTTGTCTGAAGTTGGAAGCAAAACCATTAAAATACACGATTCTAAGTCAAACACACATATAAGTTTAAGATTAGAGAGAAAGGTAAGATAAGACCGAACAGATGGCGGAGTGGTTTAGATACCGGCCTGCCGCCCGAGTGTTGTGGATTCGATTACCACACGGACTCTTTATGTGATCCACAAATGATTGTTCTGAGTCTGAGTGTACTTTGTGTCCGTGAAATTGTATGTTTGTAAATTCCCCCGCGATACAAGTATTACTCCTTAGTACCTACAGGATGTTGTCGGTTTAATAATTACAGCTAGAAAGCGTAAGAAATAAACAAGTCCAATTTCACCATTTACAATATTAGTAGATAAGTATGCGTAAATATCAGAAAGTATTACCAAATATTAAACGCTTAGTACAGTGAAACCAAGAATTTCAAAAACAGTGTTATTTAATACGATCCCCACCCTGAACCCCTCGTCTCGCACGGCACATACCTCTTATTCTTGTTTTTTTTTTAAGGCAGGAAAAATGCACCGCACACTCCGTCGTTAGGGACAACAAACAAAGTACCTAGTGTCGGGCCCTCACCTACTAACCAAGTAAATCCAGCGTGTACTGTCTCTCCGCCTGTATTGACAGACCACTGGAATTCTGTGACATTACTTCAGTGATCCGCTGTCAGCACGGCGCACACCCTTTTATTTTTTGTTAAGGCGGGAAAAAATGTTCCTAACCGCACACCCTGTCGTTCGGGGCAACGACCAGGGTAGTGGGGGGCCTGCACCCACTAAAGAAACCCGTCGTGTGCCATCTTTCCCGCCTTTGTTGACGGGCCACTGGAGCTATGTTACATTCCTTCGGTAGTCCGCCGCCTTTAAAAATTATCACAGCTCGATGACAGAAAACATCTTCAAGAAACCTGCGTGCTTGAGAGATATTCTCGACAGCTTGTAAAGCCTGGGCAACGCGCACCAGGCCGACGTGGTCGACTACTCTCACTCTTAAGGGGAGACCTCTGCCAGTAATAAGTTGTTAAATTAAACAGTTCGAAACGTTTTCATACCCCACCCATTCCCGTAGATTTAATAAAACATTTAAAAAACTGACTCCGGTGCTCCGGCCTTGTTCTAAGGTCACCAGTTCTCCCCTTAATTGGGTCGTGGAGGTCAGATAGGCGGTTTCTCCTTATAAGTACTGGTGGACCGGTCAGAAGCTCACCCCAACCTAAGAAATTAGAAAAGGAAAGAGACCTGTAAGAGTGCCGAAACTACAAAAATCAAAAAATCAAAGCACCAAAGATATCTCTTATCATCGGTTAGTAACATTATTTCATACAATAACTGGCTAAATAAGTCATCTAAATATTCCGAAAATAAATTAATTTTAGTTCGTATTTTTTATGTGATACCAGTTTATGAACTTAAATTTCCCGCGTAATCTTGCAAAGTTGATGATATTTTAACGTTAGAGAGTAATAAAAACATTACCTAACATAATTATTAGCATTTTTAATGGATCCATAAAGCTGCACAGTCGTCATTTTCGTAATTAATTACAATATTACTATTTGTAATATTATTATTTATTTTAATTATGAAGATTGTTTATATTTATTAAATTTATAATTATCTCATTAAAGATGAGGTTATATAATTATAGTATATGTTTTTTGTAATATATTAAGATTATGAGAGTAAATAGAAAGAGGTAATTGACTATATACCTACGAAACATTTTGTAGTATAAGAATGTCTTGAATCTATGATAATATAATTTTCCCATAATTTAATACTTCCACTGAAACTGGCATCATTACGCACGCACACAAACACAAATTGCATAAGCGTAATGACAGCTGTCACGCACACTAGCATAATAATTCCCACCCAATTTTTATGACGTTTATAAGAGTGACACTCCATCTAGATATATAATTAATCTAAGGATTTGGGTTTTATGGACTGAAGACTGTTAATTTGAATTTAATCATGTGTACTAAAAATTTAAAATAAGTTTGTTATGTTCGTAAGATTACCTATAATATTTATGTCCCTTACTCTATGTTGAATACCGTATCAGTATAATCTAAACTCTATCCTTAATCTCTTTTCTTATTTTTAAAATTATAATTATAACATTACTACTGAAGATGAGAACGGTTGGCCACCTTATTGTTTGGACCCAGTTCATTGGGTCCAAATACAACTGACGCATACGCGAAAAGGATAAATATACTTATACCTGTGTCTCTCTCACTCTTGGTATAACCTAGTATGTGCATCCTTTTCTTCATCCTTAATGTCAAAATAGTAGCGAGTCTATATTATTCTTCGTCTAAGGTGTGCACCCAAAGAGTACGCATGCGCACTCTTAGCTTGTATTGAGCTAAATAACAGCCAGGATGATATTTGTGCTTGCGTTTTATATATTTTACAGAACCCAAATATGTCAAAATACAAAAGAAAACTGTTGCTTGCTCCATGGCCGCTTCTGTAACATTCATGCCACCTGAATTAATATTTCCTAGCAAACGTCAAAAACTAGACTTAATGGATGGAGCTCCAGATGATGGCATACAATTAGTTTCAGACTCTGGAGAATTCTGACATACCTATTTGTAATCTCTTGAATTAGGTAACTAATTCTAGCTTGACAATGATAACTTCACCAGGGAGTGCATTCGCTAAAAATCAACATTTATTAGACCATCTGACATCTACCATTACCAAAATCAAACCCTTTTTTTGTCAAGGCGGGAAAAATTAACCTGGCCACACACCCCGTCTTTCGGGGCAACGAACAGGGTAGTGTGGGGCACTCACCTACACACTCACTAAATAAACCCACCGTATGTCGTCGCTCCACCTGTATTGGCGGACCACTGGAACTGTGTTACATTACTTCAGTGGTCCGCTTTCGGCTACTAAGGACTCGCAATCTCTAAAATTCAAGGTTGATGAGTTTAATTGCTTAATTTGTTTGATCTCATTTGATGATAATTGGTTTAATTACATTTTTGGTCTCATGCGCACTCTTACCTTGTATGAAGAGCAGTGGTTGCGCACTCTTTGTGACAAGGTACTCTAAGAGTGGGGCCGTTCAAGTATTACGTAAGCATATTTACCCATCCCCCTTGTCAGCAAAAGTAAGCAAAGCTCTTAACCCCTCCCCCCATGCTTACGTAAACATTTTTCAATTCATTTTTCAATTTCAACCGTTCTCATCTTCAGTATGTAAGTTTGTTTTTGTATTGACGTAAAAAAGACCTTTATTAATCACGTTATATACGCTAATATTACATGTTCTAATACATTTTAAGCAAAATAGAAGCATAACTGCAATTTCTTTTGTCCTGTCATTCTTTTATCCGGCTAAAACAGGTAGTACATTTTTAGTCAACAAAGTTATAATCATAGTTATCTTTTAAAATTATTCCGGTTATCTATTGCTATCTCGACACTGCATACGCCGATAGCTTGTCTATAATATCCTTCGTCTAAGGTGCACACTCTTATGCCATACGTAATTTTGACTTTTGGCCATGACAATGAAAACATCTCCAGTAATATGGCGTATAACCTCACTTCCTAGTAAAGTACCAATACCAAATTTTAAAACTACCAAACATTTCAAGGTTGCGTGTTCACACATTTCTTACAATTCAAATTCAAATTTTCTTAAAAAAAATATTAAACATGATTAAAACCCCCGAATTACAATAGAATTTGAAGTATCAACCCCAGCATGTCGAATGCGTGTCTGCTTACACTTCACGTCACAGTTTCTGGTTATACGTATTACTTTTTGCGTCACAGGCAACCGACACTCATCAAGCATCACAGTGTTTCCATCTGATATTTCTTTTACCAATTATAAGCTCTGCGTACTCTTTGGTAGTGCGTACTCTTAGGTAGCTTTACCCTACCTTGTCAAATTATGATCATTTTATTTCTACAAAGTAATTTCGATGTTTTCACATCTGCTAGACGTCCCGCGAAAAAAACTAGACGTCCCACGACGTCTATTTTTTTTCGCGGGACCGCACACCCCGTCCGTCGGGACAACGAACTATATTTTTTGACTATGTTGCCAACTAAGGTTTTCGGAGAGACCTTTTCATTTTCCCATGTAAACACATTAATCGACATACTATAAAATGTATAAGCTGAGCCAATATTAAAATTGTATTTTTAAATGGCAGCTCTGCATGGTAAATTGGTGTATGCTGTATACGGAGCGGATTTTTCATCACCATGTAAACTATGTGCGTCAGTGGAATATTTCATTAGCCTTATACATTTCCGTAATTTTTCGGTAAATTTACACAGGATTTTAGCCGCTCATCATGACGTCCCGCCAAAAATTCCTGCATGGTACATTCTGTTTTACACAGATTCGTTCTTTCTTTTAGGACATTTCATTTTACACCACATCATGAATTCTCTTTTATATTGATAGAATAGATTATGTGCCCTGAAAACTAAGACCAAATAACCAGTTAGTAAAAAAACTAAGATTTAGCAAATAGGTATGTAAAAAAATACGTATAATGGAGTGTAATTTTAACCTAAACAGTCGTTTCGGTTGACTTGATGGATTACCGCTGCCTTACAAAATATTACAAATTTGCTAATATCAAACTTTTCCCATGAGATTTCTGACCTGTATTAGTTCCTATGAAAGTTATGTTGTTTAGATTTATAGAATATACATTTTAGCTACCTTAACTGTGTATATATTAAGTATAAGATTCACGCGTGTGCCAATCAATATTTATTCAAGAAAATGAATACAGAAGTGTCTGCTTTTGCCATTTACAAAAATAACAAATCAGCAAATCAAGCTAAAAAGCAGAAAAAACGAAAAAAATCTAAAGTATCCAGTACCACTAAAATACCAACTAAATCTATTGAAGACGAAATCTCCAAGAACATTGCTCAAAAACTTAAAAGTAAACAAAAAAAGAAGGCTACCAAAAATATTGGTAAAATTAAGCAGCATAAAAAGAAAAAACCAAAAGTTACCAATGGAACAGATACAAAAGTGAAAGAGATAAAGTTGGCACATAACACATCCTCTAATGAAGAAGTGCCTGCTCTTAATAATGTGTTAGTAGTATCTTCTGAATCCAGCGTTGAATCAGAGAGCATAATTGAAGAATATAAGGCAGATACTGACTGTTCAGAGAATAATTCACAAGGCAGTATAGAATTTATTCCCGTCCAAACTGATAGTACTGAAGAAGGACTTAAAGTATTTAAATGGATGATAGCTCCATATGATCCTGACGAATTCCTTAACAGAGTGTGGGAAAAGAAACCATTACATATAGCCCGGTCAAAGCCTGAATACTATAAAGAGATAATAAATACCCCTGCTATTGATGATATGTTACGCAATGAAAATATACAATTTACTAAAAATATTGATGTAACATCTTACGTAGATGGAAAACGAGAGACCCATAACCCTGAAGGACGAGCTCATCCACATCTAGTATGGGATTATTATTTGAATGGTTGTAGTGTAAGATTGTTGAACCCACAAACATACATCCCTAAATTACATCTATTGAATGCTACTATGCAGGAGTTTTTCAACTCTTTTGTTGGTGCAAATGCTTACCTAACTCCTCCAGACAGCCAGGGCTTTGCACCTCACTATGATGATATTGAAGCATTTATATTACAAGCCGAGGGTAAAAAACATTGGCGTATTTACAAACCATTGGTTGAAAATGAAGTTTTGCCGAGGGTTTCATCAAAGAATTTTGATCAAAACGAAATTGGTGAACCTATATTGGAGGTAACATTAGAAGCTGGTGATATGCTTTATTTTCCCCGTGGGTACATACATCAAGGAGTAACTATTGATGGAGAACATTCTTTGCATGTAACTATTAGTATGTACCAGAAGCATTCATGGGCCGATTTACTTGAAAAAATGCTTCCAGCTGCATTGCAAATGGCTATAAATGAACATGTGGAATTAAGACAAGGTCTTCCATTTAATATTTACGATAATTTTGGTCTAGTCCATTCGGATAGTAATACCCCTACTAGGAAACAACTAAGTGAAGTTGTTTTGTCACTATTTGATAAAATTAAAAACCATCTGCCAATCGACGAAGCTGTAGATCAAATGCATAAGAATTATCAGCATGCAGCTTTACCACCGGTGTTGAATGACATGGAAAAGTCTGTCACAGTATTTGGTGACTCCGATGTAATGATAGAAAATGGAAAAGTCATTAATAGGGTTGAGATTGGTCTTGATACTAGGATAAGATTGCTACGCAAGAATATACTGAGAATGGTGTCTGAAGATAAAATACGATTGTATTACTATATTGAAAACTCTTTAGAATACCATGGCAGTGAGTTGCCATATTTAGAGATTGAAGAAGATTTAGCACCTGCAATAGAAACATTGATTACTTCATATCCAGCATATGTTTCTGTAGAGAATCTAGATTTATCCAATGATGCAGATAAAATTGAAATAGCTGATGCTCTATGGAGCAGAGGACTAATCATGACTGAGTATCCGTTAGAGAACATTGATGAAGATTGAATAAAGATATTTTGTCTATTTATATGTAGTTTTACTCATTCCTCATTTTAGACAATCAGCTCATCATTAACAATATTCTAAGTCAGCCATATGATATGGGCTGCGCCAAACGTTTAGGTGTCCCTTCGGCAAAACGATTGAAGAACTGCTGATCCTAAATCAATAAATCCCAAGTAATATATTATAATTTCATTGAGCAAGAAATGTAGGTTGCCATTTAGGTTGAGAGCAACATGATCAACTAAGCACAGCTGGCAAACATTGTAAGTTAATAACAATCGCCCACTCTTGTCTCATTAACTTATGATGTAGTCCATCATTTTCACTACTGGAGTAGGCAAAACATAGCACTCTCGATGTGGTAACAACATGGGCTCATTCATTTCGTTGACATAAAATTAACAGGAAAGTATTAGTGACTGACAGGTGCAAGAAGTATTTCAAAAATTATTTCATTTGAGTCATGTTTTAAATGCATAAAATATATTTTTTGTAAAAATTTCTGTTACAACTGGAGTTTTCAAGACAGAGTTCTGTCACAAACTTATTTAATACCTCAAATTTATTGTTAGAAAACTTAGATAAATCTATGTTATATACCACAAAGCTATTCAACTGCTGTTTCATCATGAAATTAAAGAAATATATGGGCACAAGAAACACTTGAATCTCTTAAATCATATTTATTTTAAATTGCATATAAATTTGTGGACTTTCTGTTACAATAGTACTCTCAAACTGATATTGTTTTATTTTATTATGTATAAAATGCTAAATTATGTTTACAACTATTGTACCAGAGTGCCATGACAACGTCGCAATCATTTGTTTCACATAGGTACACGTTAGAAACAGAAAATAAACACACAATAATTTATATTCTAATCTTATGCATTCTTCAAGAAAATTAACCTATTTAAAATACCACCTAAATTGTGGGTACTTAATTTTACTAATGTTCACACGCACTCAAGCTCTGGATGAGCTTTATTACCGATAACAACAGAATGATAATATAGAAAACAGTTAACAAAATGAATTATAATTATGTGGACCTCACTGCATTGTTTAAACAACCTTACTTTAGCAAAACAAGATGCTGATTTAATGTCATTCCTTTCGTTAACAAAGTACACTAGGAGTTCCATCTACATATATATTAAATCTTCAAACAAGTAAGTACAAGGATTCAATGTAAATCTACAGAACCCATAATGATAACGAAGTTGGAATATTATCTAGCTGCAGTAAATATATCTCATTTAACTAATACATAATATATTAAGTTACTTCAACAGCAGGCAGTGATCAATTTGTAACATTTGGTATTTAACTACACAAATTACAATCGAAACATTTTCACAGTAGCTTGGTCCAGGACTGCAATGAAAGACATTATCGAAGACATTTCTAAAATTTCTCCAATAATTTGACAATAATCCGCACATTGGCAACACACCATATCTTAATTCCAAATAAAGATGATCATATCAAAATATATTTTATGTGAAGCAAAAGGGTCCAATGATTAAAACAGATCATTAGAACACTAAATTCTTTGTACTGATATACAAGATTTCCACTGTAGTATCTACTTGAATACTACACAAAATTTTATAGTTAGTCTAATCTTAAAAAAATGAAATGCCTAATCTATTACCTACCTAATTTTTAAAGAGGTAAATATACCCCTTTATGTCTTACCTATTGTAACTTATTTAGGGATAATCTACATTTATGCGCATTTATTGCTATTGATTAGAGCATAACCTATTGTATATTATTAGTACCGGATCTTAATACGAAGCCAGTAAAAGTAACGAAGTTAAAAGAAGTAAAGTATTATGTCAATTGTGGAACTAAAACTGCGGATAAATGTAGCTAAACCCTTCATAACTTCATGATGTTCAAGTTCTCTTACTTGAATATATTTACAATAAATGAAGTCTCTTATAACTATAAGTTAGTTTTCATTAGTAAAACTAGTATATAACCTGTTAATTCTCTCCCCATACCATCAAATATTGTGATGTTATTACTACTAGGGACATCTTACACTACACGATAGTTCCTTCTTATAATCAATTTAGTATAAAAAGTCAATATTTTAATTTCCTAGATATCGCTTTCCGAGGTAGAACAGTATTTTTACATCTAATCTCTCACGACGTTTCGTTAACATCTAAGAAGTTATTGCATTTTACAATATTACAAGATTTCGTTCATGTAGTGTAAGGTACCATTATGTTTTTATTATTGCTATAAATTACTGTTCACACTTCATGAAATAGTTAAAAATGAAAAATAAACGGATATAATATATATCCAAGATGGCCACTTCATGTGAGCTGAAAATTTATTGCAACATTATTTTGCCGCCACATTTTGACAGATGGTGGCTGCACGGAAATATGTTCGCAAAACATTCTCCACTTTTTCTCGAATTAATAACTAGAAATTAATTGAAAGTAAATTACACAAATTGTGCTATCAATTATTAAGATGTACTTTATTTCATAATAAAGAAATACATTTTTATGTAAATATATCAAATTTTAGCAAAATTTTACATTAAATCATGATTATGCATAGGTGTTCTCTAATAAATATCTACTTTGAAGACAAAATTTTACTGTCACTTGAAATTAGGATCGAGTACCGCAACAATATTTCACAATATCATGTCTCAATTTATATAATTACATATAAAGATAAAAAGGTGACTAAGCAGGTTTAAAAAAAAATATGCTATAAAAACCCTGTACTTAGGAATAACCCTTCAATCGCATCGACTTATACAAACATAAAATTTCACAGATATATAATACACCTAGACTCAGAACTGTGGATCACACAGAGTTGTCCTGTGTGGGAATCGAACTCACAACACTCGGTCGGGGGGCCGGTATCTAAACCACTCCATCATCTGTGCAGTCAATGTATTCGCATTACAGCTTGATGATATTCAATAATTTTTGAGATAAAATTAAACAAGGGCGAGTGCTAGGATTTTGACATTATTCAGATTTATATTTTAACAGGTAATATATTCAAAAGCTTTTTGGCGAGACGACATGACGAATGGTTGAAATCCTGTCAAGTCCAATAAATTTATAAATATCCCATGAGCAGCCAATACAAATGACACTGGCAGTAATTGCAAAATTGCTTAAAGGAACAGCAGATTGCCATAATTAAAAGAAGTAAAGTGAAGTAAAGTATATTTAGAAATCTACAAAATATAATTTAAGTATTTGACAGATGAACATTAAATTCAAAATTGCTCAAGGAATATGCTCAACATTCAACTGACCATATTTAACTGTCAATACGTATTCTTCCATTCTAAAATAAAAAAAAGTTTCTCCACTTAAATATTCTGCTCAAAAATATTTTTTTTTTGCTTAATATTGCAATTTAGCCACCACTGATTTCATAGTAAGTGCTAACTGCCGCTCATGATCTCAACAATACAAGAGTACTGCCAAGCCACTGCTTATCATTTCATGTCTTGGATAGGAAACAAATTAATGGGCGGCTACTTCCCGCTACGACCAACGCATTGAGGTGTTTCATGGTTGGTCACACAGAAGACGGTGGTACCAAACCACTCGGACCAGATAACAAGTGAGTACTCTCACTTGGTACCCAACTCTACCATCACTAATGCAATGGAAGGTAATTGCTTACTACCGTAGTCGCCAGCGGGAAAGAATAGAGTGGTGTAACTTATTAAAACTTCTATTTAGAACAGAATTCATTTTTATATATATTATGTTATACTCGAGTCTAATTTCAAGTGAGTATCACCGATCCAGGCTTCATTAGTCCCAGGGGTTCAGAACTTAATTTAACGGGTAAGAACACTTAACGTACACGCTTGGTCACAAAGTTCGTAGACAGTGCAACTGTCTGTCGCGTAAGCACGACGTGTATTATTTCTTCGCAGGCGGTTTCCTCGGGGTGCGGGATGTCTTACCGGTCGACGTGGAGGGCACCGGAACTATGGGGGACGCTTTTAGCTCTGTAATTAATTAGATCATCATTATAATTTACAGCATTTTAATCATTTCTATGCACTTTCCATGACAATATATTATGTATGATAAATGAAACAAGGTACACAAAAGTGCGAAAACGTGACATCAAAAATAACAGTTACGAGCAGGATTTGAACCTGCTTCTCTTAGAATACCGTCCCAGATGCTTTGCCAATTCAGCCATCGTGACAATTGCTTGGGACTGCGAATTTCAATAACATACTCCTTCTTAAGTCTTGGGTAAAGACAAGACATATAATAATGGGCAAAAAATATAATAATGGGCAAGACATATAATATATGTGTAGTATAGAAATATATATGTCTTGGGTGACGGCTGCGCCATCTACATCTGTAGGATTTATTTGCATACATAATTCCGACCAGGTAAACTTAATTATTACAATTAAGATTCATACCAAATAATGACGCAGCCCCTATGTTTTCATATTTTTATATATTTTGAAGCATTTGACATCCTCAACCACCTGCATGTTTTTATTGCCACCTGATGGCCACGACTCATGGCCTCAACCATACTGCTAGCTCACTATTTCATTTCATAGATGAGAAATTAATGATTGGACTGCTATCCCTCGCTATGTTCAAAACATATCTTGTTGCTTCAGGGTCGGTCACACAGCAAACTCGGGTCCATAATAAGTACTCTCACTAGACTATACAGACATATAAGCAATCAATCAGCCAATCGCAGCCTACTGCTGGAAATAGACCCATAGACCGTAATATACCAATTTACGTCTCAACTGCACATTGACTTTTTCAAATTATCACATCATCTAGTGGGTGGGCAGGGCATCCTACTCTACGTTTGTAGAATAAATAAAAAAGTTAAAAGTATACCTTTAGCTGCCCTCCTGGCTTTGCGCGTGGGCGTGACGATAGGAGACTCTTTCTGTTTCAAAGGTGTTCTTTTCGGAGTACTTTTAGGCTTGGACTTCTCACTTACAGCAGTCGCAGTCTGGTACACGTAATTATAAACCAATATCACATAATAAATAGAATGTAATCTAGTATAGATTACTGGTAAAATTTAAGGCTGAATCCAAAGATGCCACAGTAAAAAATATATGGATTTAAAAATAAAGGGATTTTTATTATAGAGATGTATTAAAAAGAAAAACCTATTATTAAGTTTTTTTTAATGGGTTTTTGCACAAACTTTTTATTGCCACATT
The DNA here is from genome assembly GCA_948253155.1 of Leucoma salicis. NCBI lineage: Eukaryota > Metazoa > Arthropoda > Insecta > Lepidoptera > Erebidae > Leucoma > Leucoma salicis. The sequence continues at coordinate 23,995,120 of OX411815.1, read as the reverse complement.
TTTTATTTAATATTACTTTAGCTCTTTTCTATGCAAAACCCTAAAGGCCATCATAGATTATGAACACGTACGATCATTTCTAATTGCCTTTTAGTTCTAATATTTATGACTTAGGTCATGATAAGATAAATTCTTTATTTTTTTAACATCTGTAATAGCCCTTGTTAATTGATATTTATATACTAAACACTTCTTAAAAATATATAAAAAGTCATGCAAAGAGGACATGCAATATCATAAAGAAAAAATAAAGCAAATAATAGAAGAAAATCAGCTAAAAAAAGAAAAAATAATCAACTTTGGAACACAATAAGCAAGCAATGTTTTATGAATGAAGATGAATGACCTTGTTGTTTGGTAACAATTTTTTTTTGTATATGAAATTGTAGTTAAGTCTATGGTTGGAAGTATAGAGCATGCTCCTTTAAGAATCGGTGGCAATAATGCTTTACACTAAATCATTAATATTTTATTATTTAAATTTTAAGTTAGCCTTGCTTTGTCCCAGCATGAATGGGCCCAGCTTGATCGGGGAAGTACCACCTTCTTACAGAAGATCAGCGTGAAACAACGGTAGCTACCCGTGCTTTTATTCACACCGTTGTAACGGTAGTGTGTTTCGTATGATGAATGAGAGGCCCAAATCCCCTCCATCTCCTCCATCCTTTTTGTTTTTCTATAGCATGCAGTGGCAGACCGACTCTATACCGAGAGTATTGTCAAGCCGCTGCTCACCAATTCATTTCACAGATATGAAATACAATATAAACGGCTATCTCCTGCTACAGCCAAAACGCAACGATGTGCTTCATGGCCGGTCACACGGGAGATGGTGGTACCAACCCGCTCGGGCCCGATACCAATTAAGTACTCCCACTTTGTACCCAGCCCTACCACCAGTCATGCAATGGATGATAATTGCTTACTTCCCTTAGTCGACTCATACGACACCCGTGGGAAAGTATGGGGTGGTGATACTAGTATTCTTAGTCCTCCGATCTTCTCGTTATCCTTCCACTTCACCTCCTATCACTTTCCTTGGAGATGGCAACGCGCGAGTGATGCCTCTGGTGTTGCTAGTCTATAGGCTACGGTAACCGCTCACCATCAGGGGGGGGGGCGTATGCATGTTTGCCACCCGTGTAGTACAAAAATTTATTTTATTTATTTCCAAAAATTACAGTTTTCCAAAAAAAAACTTAAACACCAATGTTTATTCTACTGCTATGAAATTTTATTAATCAATAAATGTTTTAATAATGTGCTTTAGTTTAAGGATTATTTATATTCAGATACAATTGAAAAAATGGGGTGGTGACGCTTGTATTCTTCTTCAGGAAAATCGGTTAGATAGCTTCGGAGTTCATCGTGAGCAACAACGTGACACGAGAATTATATATATGAGTATAGTTGAAGTCTATCTGTATAAATGTATTAAAAGTAAGGTAGTGTATGCGATTGCGATTGCGGATTATGAGGTCTCGCGTTCAAATCCCGGGTCGAGCCAGGAAAAGTTACTGGGTTTTTCCGTCAAGAAATTCTCAATAGCAGCCCGGAGTTAGCAAGGTGACAGTATTTCACCTCCTGACTAGAAGAGTGACGGAACAGAACGTGCACTTGTATTTACGCACACACTCATGCACTATAACATCTCCCGCGTACACGGCCAGTCTGATTGATGTCATGTTCTCTTTTTAAAATTCGAATATTAAATTCGAAATATTTTAAATGAGTGCTCTAAACATCAGAATCGCCACCACCAAAAATTAAAATTTTATGGATAACAATTTCTATAGGCATTATCAACATTTTTCATAGTTACCGTTTTCTAAAATAAACCTCTTTATTAAATAAACTTAAAAAAAGAATATCTACGGCAGAAAAAAACAAAAACTATAACTCTTAGTTTACTCATGCAATCGCCATGCATCCCATTCACCCATAACCTTCCTTCCGATTGATACAGATATAGTAAATTATGTTAGTACTTATATATCCCTTTTTAATATATTTTTGAACATTTATTTTTTATTAGTAATTTCCTACAGAATGTCTAGAATGCTTTAAGTTTGAAAATATGTTTTTATAAAGAGCAACGAGGTTTATATACTACGTTTATATGATGTAAAAATGGACCGTAATGCGTGGAATGACGAATGAGTAATTAAAATAAATCAATACCTTGACCCAAAATAATGCTGACTGTATTAACTGGAATTCAATAACTTGCATGGTACAATTTACCACTTCGTAAGCATTGTCAAAAATATGGTTGTTTAAACATCAACTACTTTCAATGGCAACTATGGTAAATTAATTTGAAGACAACTGTCTTAACTGTAACATTGATGATTACATTATGTGTAATAGGGCTTTCATTTACATCCATTTAGTATCAAAGAGACATTTTTTCCCCAAAATACCTAGTCCCTTCAACATTCCCATTTCTTAAGATCAGTCGATAATTTTAAGGAAGGCTGGTGGCAGGCTTAAGTACTAAGTTCGAGTGTTCATTTATCATCGGAACGTGTCGGTAACGTGTGAACATCTCGGTCGTTTTGATTGTAACGGGAGAGCCGTACGTTCTTTCATTTCATTTCTGTTCGTGTGGTGACGGACTAAGAAAAAAAATGTCACCACCCCATCCATTCCCACGGGTGTCGTACAAGGCGACTAAGAGAAGCAATTATCACCCATTGCATTACTGGTGGTAGGGCTGGGTACCAAGTGAGAGTACTCACTTGCTATCGGGCCCGAACGGGTCGGTACCACCGTCTCCTGTGTGACCGGTCATGAAGCACGTTAATGTGTTTTGACTATAGCAACAGATAGCCGTTTATTCTTTCATTTCATATCTGAAAAATGAAATGGTGCGCAGCGGCTTGACAAGTCTCGATATAGTTGAGTCCATAAGCGACGGTTACCACTTACCATCAGGTGGCTCGTCAGCCATCATTAGTTTAAAAAAAAAATCCATAACATGAAATGTTGAGCCGTGGAATGACATTGCTTGACAGTTTTCTTAGTACAGTTCATAAGCAGCGGTTACCTCTTACCTTTAGGTCGGCCGTGGCTCATCTGCTATCATAAAAAAATAGATAGTTGACGCCTTCTAAAGTCGTCAAAAGGGCTTTGTTTAATAATAATTTGGTGTTGAATTAAAATGTTATGTCAGTCATTTCACACCAAGAAAAAGTAGTGCTCGGCATAAATTGTTTTATATCCTATATATTTGTACATGTGTAGGCAAAAATACTTTAAAAAATACCATTCAATATTTTTGACAATATTTACATATCCGGTAAAGTGCACTAATTTATAGCATGCAAATAACCAATATTTATTATAAATCAATTTATATATCTCCACTCCATAATAAACACATAATTACTTCCATCAATCTAACTAGTTCCATCACATTTTGAACAACAAACGTCATGGGCATGTTTGACAGGGCGCCTACATAAAAAGTGAGTTATTTTAATGGATATAAAAAGACTTGGTATCAAAATGCTACTATGGTATGTTCTAAAAAAGAATCAAATTTAAAATTGCTGGTTTAAAAATAAAAAATAACAAAAAAAACATCAAGCCAATTGAAAAAAGAATTGTACTTTTTTCAAAAACAGAAGCAAAATATCGTAGAAAATACCACAGCACATACCTTAGTGTATATGAAAGTGTAGAGCGGTCATAACAATTGAATAAAACTCATTGCTGAAGTTGCAATATCCATTAAACAAAATCCAGTTCAAATATATTTTTTTTAATAGGAACTAAAATAAATTGCACATACTATTCAAACCACCTATGATAATATATACTAATGTTATTTAAAGTCATTGAGTTCATTGGAAGAAGTGCATGAAATAGATAACATTGACTTTATGTCTTGGTACAGAAATTTGGTACTAGAATTTTAAATTAATAAGCCCACTCTACACCTTAAATACTCTAAGGCTCGATTAGGAAATTTAAAACGACCCTGCCAAACAATCATCTCGCTCGCACACACGAGCGATACAAATCACCCACAGCACACATACACACTCGTACTCACTCACACATGAATGTAAAATGGCGGTGATTGCGGATACGTACATTTCTATATATCCGTTGTACTATGCCTACCTTGCTTGTATTCGCCACAGTGGGCGAGGTACCTGCTGGTTTTCTTTTGTCGTTTTGTTGTTTATTCGGTGTAGATATTTGTGTTTTTGTTTTGCGAGCGCTTTTTGGACTGCGCTTTGGCGCTGATCGCACGCGTTTTACCGGTGTTGCCGATATCTGAAACAAATTTTGGAGAAAAATTGTAACATAGTAAAGGATTGACACAAGCAGACCTCAAACCATTTTTATAAATTCATACTAGCATATAGAACAGTGTTAATTTTCCCTACAATGAAATCAACCGCTGCAGTCCTATGTTTTTAAAATGCATGGCAGGATAACAGCTCGCGAACCACTGAAGTAATGTCTTCCAGTTACAGTGGTCCGCGAACACAGGCGGTAAGATGGCACACGGAGGTCTATTTAGTGGGTGAGGCCCCCACACTACCTTGTTCGTTGGCTTGAATGATGGAGTATGCGGTTAGGTAATTTTTTTCAAGCTACGCAAATCATTTTGAAATAAAACTACGTTTACGGAATCTATCGCGTTTACTTGATTTTTATACTATCCCGACATTTCGAATACTTTACAGCATTCATGATCACGGGTCGACTTAGATGATAGACGTCCAAAGCTAATATGTTATTTCAACGGTTTCATATACCCACCCACAGTATATGATTTTACAAAATTTTTGGTTTATTTATTTTAACCCATCTAATATTCGTTTAGAAACACAGTGAAATTATCTACTTCAAATTTTTTTATGCTTACAATGTATGAGACTTTAAGTTAGTTTATTAAAATGAGTATAATACTCCTCTTTAAACTATAAAATTTTGTTTTTATTTAGTGCTCAAAAATTCTACCACAGACTACCAATTACTACCAGTAAGAAGACGAAAGCTAAGACTAAAAAGCTACCACCGGATCGGAACGTGACCGACCGGACCGACGCGGGCGTGGTCCTGACACCGCCATTACATTAGGTTTGACAAACCTCAAATCCTCGCAAAAAAACATCGATATCGCCCTAGAATGATACGTGAGGCTATTGAAATTAAGAAACATCCCAATTTCAATAGAACACCACAAGATTGCAAGACACAGTTAGCGCTTATTGTGTAGATAAAACCCACAGTAGTGATTAGTCTTTGCCTTTTGTAAAAAATTTAAAATTTAAACTTTATTAGCTCTCAGTAATTCCGTACAAAATTTAATAATCCATAACAGTTGTAGCCTACTGAGTTTTCTGGCCGGATTTTTCTCAGTCAGGCCGCGTTCCGATCCGGTGGTAGCTTTTTAGTCTTAGCTTTCGTCTTCCTACTGGTAGTAATTGGTAGTACATTCGCGTAAATATTAGAAAGTATTCTACGCAAATCATTTTAACAACAAGAGAGAAAAATGTGTAACACGCATTTATTTGAAAACGTGAGACTGCTAAGTATACAAGACGTGGATAACGTTGTGGGTTACACATACAGTGGAATCCGTTTATAATGACATCGCAGGAACAACAAACACGACATACTAAGCGGACGTCATACAAAGCATTTTGTAGAAAATAAACAATCTCCTATTTTTGTTAGTATGTATTTATTTATTAGAAAGAAACAAAATCAATTACCCACCGAGACTCAAAACAAAAAAGACTCTCCCGAACACTGCCGAAGGTGTTAGGAATCATGCCGGTCACTATAACTGGACGCAATTTATTAAAAATGGGTCACAATAAGCGACATGTCACTATATGCGAAGTCATTATATCCGACTTAGTTATAAAGAATTTTATATGAAAACCAAACTTCGCTGTGTAATTACGTCATAATAAGCGGTTGGTCAATGTAAGCGGAGTCATAATAAACGGATTCTACTGTATATGTATAAGTTTTCTTACCTATTGTCAATATTCTCTGTTAATTTAAGTGTGTAACTGTTATTTTTTCCCTAACTAAATAAATAATTAAGAATTTAAATTAAAAGTTTTTTTTTATATTAAAAGCAAAGATTGTTTTAAAGAAAACTATTTTTTTTTAACTTGTTTTATGAGTAAATGTGTAGGTGAAAATTAAGATTTCTGTTCACGAATACGGGATGATATAGCGGTCTAAAGCGTTCCCACCGGCAATGGATAGGACATAGGTAAAATCATGCAGATATCTTTACCACATTCACAAATTTGTACTAGTAGGTATGTCTTAGAAACTCAAAATTCCTCACCTCTCCATCATTCGTAGATTCTTGTTTATTTCGCGGAGAAGATTTAGAACTGTTTCGTTTACGGGATTTCTTTTCCAGCTGCGATTCATCTTTATAGAGAGACAGGTCCACTGTTTAGTGAAAGAAATATATTACTTTATTTGAAGTGGCCGTAACCTATATGAGCTCACTATATATACATTTCTAGTGTTCTAAAATCGAAACAATTAGGCAGTATAGTGTAGTAGGGTCAATTAACATATTCATTCCTACTACTTTTATCTACCAACAAATGGACCTCGTGTCCACGCTCAAAAGTATCTGAACCAAAAGATAAAGAAAACGCCAAAAGATAAGCAATCGGGTGCCAGTCTCGTTCGGTCGACCAACTTGACTATATTCACGTATTGAAACGTGTAAAAACTACTCAAAGTAGAAAAAGAATATATTTAGTAGTAGACTATTGTTTTATTATTTGCAAGTATTATTTTGCATAAAAACAAAAAAAAATTTTGAAATTTTGAATACATAGTTGTAAAAATAAATCATCAACACTAAGAATAATAATAATTCACTAGAAGCTGCATAAGGTGATTATAGTGCGTCCTATTGGTAGAAGCTACATTTAGCTAATAAATTATTGCAAAGGAAACAACAACACTATTATAATGGTACAAGGTTTCAAATTAGAATGTTAAAGTTTGTATGTATTAATATAGACTGTCTATTGACAGTTAGTCTATTGACTAGACATTTTTTTCTTGAAAATTGTACTAGACCCGATATCCATTTTTCTTAGGTCAACTAATATTATAAATGCGAAATTCACACTCAAAACGAAAAAGGCGTTTCGGATGAAATTTTGAAGGCAGATAGATGATACACTGAGTTACATATATTACGTTTCATCCTAAAAAAAATTAAAGAGTCGTAGGAGTTGAGGTACCATATTTATTTGCATGTAGCATCTAAACAGATTTGAACGAAATTTGGTATACGATCAATTATGGCTTGGATACGCTTAAACAGCTTGGACGATGTATTTTTTTTTATTGCCTACAGTGGCTGATGATAGTGAGTAAACATCGCTCATGGACTTCAGCCACACCAGGGGCACAGCTGAGTGTGCTCTTCTCAAACCTCGTTTTAAATACAAGTCGCAGTGCCTGGGGAAACTGCCATTTCGACAATATCGCGGGTAGACTAGCTTCTACCTAAATATTAGTGAAATTTACAAATAGTAGTGTTGTAACACTGGAAAACCAACAGTTTTCATAGAAGAATTGGGATATTCTTTAATAAGTAACAAGTAGTATGCACAAATTTGCATATAGAATGTAACTGTCACTGGTAGATATGACCCTCAGAATATTGTGGACGGGAATATAATTTTTGAAATGGCAGTAAGTTTGAGGGTAGTTTTCCGTTTCAATGTACATACGACCATCTGGATGTTCTTCAGTGACGGTGTGGGGGGGGCGCTCGCCCGAGGCCTCGGCCTGCAGCGCGCGCTGCAGGATGGAGCGCGCCCGCGCCGCCTCGGCCGCGCGGAGCTGCTGCGACCCGCCCGGCCCGCGGGACAGCGACAGTGTAGTCAGCACGCATTCCATGTCTGTGGGCATGTCATTGTTGCATTGTTAGACGTTACTTAGCATTATAAATGGATCACATTTATGCCAAAATGTAGCAAATAATTTCTGGCATAGACCTAGGCGTATAATGAGCAAAATTAAGTAAACAAATGCCTTTACAGCCTGGGTAAAAGATTAGTAGTAACACCACCGCTGGCTATCTGGCTATGCGTACGTAAAAAGGTGCTGGTTTTAGTGTCGCGTCGAGCGTAAATATTCAGTATTTTTTTGTTTATACCACATCGAATCAGACCGTGAAAAGTATAATAATTCATAAACGAAAAAAAAGACTCGATTAGTAAAGTATATTGGTCGTTATGGTGTTAACATACATTACCTAAAACTCACGGACGTCCAAGCCAGATTTTTTCAAACAGTTTTTTAACTAGTTTAAATAACAAAAATGGCATCAAAAATATCATTAGTGTTAAAAATAGTGTTTGTTCTTTTATGTGTGTGTAGATATTATTTAACAAGTGCAATAAATGATAAATAGAGACATTTTAAATTTGAAAAATCAGTTTTTCCGTGTAGAGCGGGAGAAGAACCCACCTCAACGCTTCGCTTATGAGGCGTGCAATATCGAAACTAGATAACATCAAGTTTATTACATAGTTTTCGTACTAAGTTAGCGAAATGTACTATTATAAAGCTGTAACTGAGCCGCGTCTGTACATTTAAGATATTTGAGAACATAAAACATTTTTTTAAATTTGTGTTTGTACATCACTTTGTCTGTTGGTTTGTTTGCATTTTACGCAAAAACTACTGAACGGATTTTGATGATTTTTTGTTTGACAGCTCATGATTAGACTTCAAAATTAGTACACATTTTATCCCGCTTCTATGTCGGGAATCTGAGATATAACCTAAATTAATAATAATAAATAATTTATGAGAAAATAATTAAAAAATAAATTGTTCACTTCAGTTCTGATAAATAAATCACTTCTTAGATATTTCCATATTTACTTACCCGTAGTGTCATAAAAATCCGGTTTGTACGTCTCCCCCGACGGATCGGCTGTTTTATCCTGAGAGAGCCAGCGAATTTTTATCTTGCGTGTAGTACGGTACACGTTTTGAACTGCTTGGCACACGTAGAAACCACCTTCCGCGTTACGCACAGCTAAGTATTCATTCCTGGGGATAGAATACGGGACTTTAGCGGGAATACCCTCATGATTTAAATGGTAGATGGCAGGAGTTAGCTATGCTTCTGGTATTACTAGGTCCATGACCATCAATTACCACCTTTAGCATAAAAAAAAATAGTTCAATTACATTAATTATTATTTTTACTATGACGTCATTCGACTTTCCGTGCATTACTATACGCGGAAAGTCGAATGGACACGTACAAACGATGAATCGAGCTGAATATAAGTGTGTGCTAATTGTGGCGAAATATGGAATTAGAATTTTGGTATTAAATAAACAGATGCACACAAATAAAATTAATCACCTCCCCTGATAATCCTGTTTAGCCCAAGGCATCGCAGATATTTCAATGTAAATCGACCCTGAACTAATATTACCTCACAGACATGAAGCAACAAACTTAATAACGACAAAAAGGAAAATACCATAGGAGATAGTATTTTTTGATATTTACGCGAATATGTCTAGTATTAAAATAAAAACTACGTTATGTTATGTAGCGTATTAAAGTATAAATATATTTTCTTTTTTTGTTATAATTTGCGTAATCGACAATAGACATTTAGCACGACGTCCTCTCTCTGACAAAGAATGCTGCTAAGTAAAGTAGATACATTGTTATACTTCATACTTAAGATGAATTAACCAAATAAAATAATTGTGTTTAAAGAACACATTATATGTGAAAATGTGAAAAAAGAGCATTTTACTGCGAGCGTGTTCGAACCTGCGTCCCTTCCAAGCCAGGAAGTGCTCTAGACCGCTAATCCATCGCAGTGACCGACGGCCATACCCAATTTCACATCACATTTTTGTCTTTATGGTGTTTAAATGTGTTGTATCTTTTGTTTTGTATGTATATACGCAGAATTGCCCTGATTTCGTTTTTTTTAAATACATTATAGTAGGAGGACTTCACAATCATACAATTTAACGGACACAATCACACTCCAACTGAGAACAACCATTTAAAGGTCATATAAAAAATTGTCCTGTGTTGTAATAGAACTCACATAATCAACTCACATAGGCATGGAAGGTAAGTATCTGAGCTATCTGTGCAGTAAAAAATGTCAATGTATGGGACCACGTTGGCCGAGGTGATCCATGAAATATGGTGATGATTTGACGATGGGTTGTGGACGATATATGGTTATTATTTTTTACAAAAATACAATTTCGCACAACATACAACCAGACTCAGAACAACCATTTGTGGATCACACAAAGAGTTGTTCTGTGTGGGAATCGAACCCACAACACTCGGGCGGCCTCCCGGCCTCCCGCCGGTATCTAAACCACTCCGCCATCTGTGTAGTCTTTTCTATGTTAAATTCTAATGGTAGAGGCTTGCTTATCCCAGCATGAATGGGCCGGCTCGATCGGAGAAGTACCACCATCTCACAAAAGATCAGTGTGAGACAACGATAGGTACTCCTACCATAGTCTTTAGTATGGTGAGTGAGAGCACCGGAGGCCCAAACCCCTTTCTTATCCTCTCCTTATTAACCTTCCTATCCACCTCCTATCCCTTTCCTAGGTTACCATCAGGTGGGCTGTATGCTTGTTTGCCACCCATATGAAAAATGTTAATATAGCTTACTTGTAAAAGACGATAAGTTTATCATCGTTTGGCTTGGTCGGCGTGGATCGACCGGCGGACGCTGACAGCTTAGTAGCCATCGCCAGCTCTGGGGTCGGCGATTGATACAATTGCACCTGTCAAAATACGATAAATTTAACTAAAATATATAAACTATTTTACTAGCAAAAATCTGACCTTTGTGAGAGCTCACGAAGAATCAAGTCAACGAAAATAGCTATTTGTCAGAAACCGTTATTTTTCCGGGATAAAGCCTTCTCGGAGTCCAGACTAGGTACGTATATGAAAAATTCAAAATGATCAGTTCAGTAATTACGAAGTGAAACCGTAACAAACAAACGCACTTTCGCATTTATAATATTACATCTCTTTTAGCTTATATTTCAGGATCCCGATATAGTAGCGGGATAAAATGTTTACCAATTGTTAAGTCTAATCGAGGGTTCACAGAAAAAAATGCATCAAAATCCGTTCAGTAGTTTTTGCGTGATGCGCGACCAAACAGACAGACAAAAATTCTAAAAAAATCGTTGTGTTTAGAAACGCCTATATAGTCAATTACAGTCATTTTTTCTCAAATATCTTAAATGTACAGACAGCTCTGTTACAGCTTTATAATAGTATATTAATATATAAAGTAAGGAAGTAAGGATGTATTTCCCAAACTTAAAACAATTTTTAAAGTTTATATGTTTCTTCCAGCTAATCTTCGAAATGGCTGGACCGATTTAGACAAGACTTTCACTGGCAGATAGCTGATGTTATAAGGAGTAACTTAGGTTACTTTTATATTGGAAAAATCAGAAAAAAAAAAGGAGATTACAAAAAACCCACGCGGACGATGTCATGGGTAGCAGCTAGTCTATATAACATAACATATTTAAACAATTTCTTTATTTAAATGCGCTAATTCTGAAACTATCGACCTCATTAGGTACATTGTTTTCGATTTTTTTTTAATAATTAAATTTTAATAGCTCCATTTTTAGGAAAGCCTTCGCCGCCTACGAACAGAACAAACATAAAAAATACATAGGAAGTTGGTTGACCTGATTTCTTCTCTTCGGTCATGTCAGAATACCGTTCCATCGGACTACGAGTGTGACAGAACAGAAAGTACACCTGGGTTTGCGCACAAGTTCATGCTCTGTAAAGGGTGTGTTCCGATATACACTGCGAACACTGTAAGGTGTGACGTCAATTTAGTATACTGCGAAGTCGTTCCATATAGTTAGCTATACTGTGGGTCTAGCCAAGTTGCATTCTATGATCGCTAACGCTAATAGAAAACATTTAAATGTATGGGAATTTGACATCTCTAACGTTAAGTCACGTGACTTAGCGTTATGTAGATATTGTTAGACTTAGATAAATATAGGTTCTTTATCTATGATTAAAGATGCCAAATTCCCATACATTTAAATACTGTTCTATTAGCGTTAGCGATCATAGAATGCAACTTGGCTAGACCCACAGGTTTCAGTTTATAACGGAACGCAGTAAAGTATACTGATCTGTCATTACTTTCATTTCATACAAAGTATTGGTTTCACACCGCAATAAATACAATTTCTTTAAATTTTTCATGTTTCGGTATCTTTGAATAACAATATTCAATAATAATAATAATTTTCAATAGTGCAAGATGTTAAATTTCTGGACGCTGTTGATCACGTGATCAAACAACTGAGAGCACCTTACCTCGAAAACGCCAGTGCTCACAGTACAAAAATGGCGGCGATTTATGACGTCATATAACGGAACGATTGTTTTCCAGTAAGAGCACTGGACAGTGCTCGTATATCAGAACACACCCACAATCTCTTGCGTAAATGGCTATTCTGTTGACATTGGCCGTTATTAACCAAATTACGGTCTGGACATCGCTATTTTTTCAACACATTGTATGTCCTACTATTGATCAGAGGTCACACTATTAGATTGCTGCAGGTTCAAAAATTTAAAAAAGAATTGCGCAATATTTTAATAAACAAACGTTACTACAGCACTAAAGAGTATTTTGTAGACAATAACATTAATAATATAAAAAATTAGGAAAATCCAAAACTGCACGCCTCATAATCTTCATTTTTCACAATAAAATTGATTATTTGATAAGTAACTAATAATGTATTGGTTTTACTAAGTAGTTTTCAATAAATCACATAGATAGCGCTAATTTCATAAAGTACTGATGTGGGTTTCATGCCTTATACGCCATCTAGCGCTAATTTTAAGAAGTACTTCTATATTGCAAGGCGCCATCTGGCAATTAGTAAGAACAACAATCCATGAGTTTACATATACCTGCATAAGTACATATAATATATATAAACATGTAAAATTGAATAATTTATTAAACTGTAAAGAAAAACAATTTAAGAAAACAAAAAGACATGGCTAGTTTCCTTACAAAAAAAGCAATATTGTGGTTCTATATATACAACAGCAACTGAATACATCTAAAATTGCCACTTGCGACATCTAGGGCTGCATTTGTCAATATCTCTTTTACTTTAAAACAGCGACATCTATCAATAGAAAATTGCAACTTTGGACAAATTTAAAAACAACAACAATTATACGACTTATTTAAAAATCAATGAGTTCAACAAGAAATCTCTAAACCATTTATCTTCCTAACTTGGTTGCCTTATAATTTTATACTTTGTTTTGTTCTAAGTGAAAAAACCCTGACGCCAAGGCCACGCAAAAAAAATTGTGGAAATGTAAAATAAGTTTTTTTCGTGTTTTATAACGTTGGTGTGTTATTATTTACGTGTGTTTAGTGTTTTCGATTATTGTTATGGATAAAATAGTTATTATACTTGACAAATATCATCACTCGTCAAGCAAAGGTAAGAACTTTCTTTTAACAAAAAACAATGTACCGGCCGGGCGAACGGCGTTCTGTTGACGATAGTAAAACCACCGGTGGCTCTGGCTATGCGTACGTAAAAAGTTCTCATGAAAGGCGCTGGTTTTAGTGTCGCGTCGAGTGTAAATGCCGTAAATATTCAGTATTGTATTTAATAACAATTAAACCACATCGAATCAGAACGTGAAAAGTAATAGGGCTCTATCCCTAGTCATAATAATTCGTAAACGAAAAAAAAGACAATTAATTAAGTATTTTGGTCGTTATCGTGTTAACATACATTACCTACAACTCACGGACGTCCAAGCCAGATTTTTAAGTTTGAAAAATCAGCTGTGCCGTGTCAACAGGGAGTAGAACACACCTCAACGCTTCGCTTATGAGGCGTGCAATAATTGTATAATGTGGTGAGAGATAATGACATGAATTCAACAATGCAATAAATCAAAGAATAATATAACAAGTATAAATTGACATTATTTAAAATATAATTAACATTGATTTGCTTTTTACATTGACATTTTATATTTATTACATAATTATTAATGAATATAGTACTATTTGCACGCCAGAAGGGGCAGAATATGGTGTACTTAGATTTAAGCTGACACCTGTATCATACCATGTTCGAGCAAATAAATGGATTATTATTGATGTGAAACATCTAATGCGGAGGGAGGGTAAAATCAGCTGTTAGCGTGGCGACGCTTTTATTGTACTTGTCCCGTTCAAATCATGCAAGTTAAATATGACACACTTCCCGGTTTTCGATTGAAATGAAATTTTACACGCGTGTGTATATCACGTGACAATGCAATATTATGGTGACATGGAGCTGATCTGATGATGGAGCTCGAAGGTGGACATAGGAACTCTATAATGAACCCCATTTAGTTTGAGCTCGTATGATTCGTTTTGCCGAGTACTTTGTGTCTAGATGGTATCCAGGGGCTGATGGTGAAGCCGGAAGGTGGTCACAGTAACTCTATAATGAAATGACGCAACCCCGTCGAGTTTGGACACGTTTGATTCGGCTTGATGAGTATTTTCTCTTTAGATGGTATCCAGGGTCTGATGATGGAACTAGAAGGTGGCCATAGGAACTCCATTATAAAACGACATAACTCCATCGAGTTTGGGCTCGTATGATTTGTCTTGACGAGTACTTTGTCTCTAGATGGTATCCAGGGTCTGACGATGGAGCTGGAAGGTGGCCACAGTAACTATGCAATGAAACTACGCAACTCTATCGAGTTTATACTCGTTTGATTCGTCTTGAGGAGTACTTTGCCAAGTTATGATCATTTTATTTCTACAAAATAATTTCGATGTTTTCACATCTGCTAGACGTCCCGCGACGTCTAGTTTTTTTATATTATTATTATTGGTGAGAGGGATTAGGCCATAGCCCACCACGCTGGCCCAGTGCGGGTTGGCAGACTTCACAAGCCGTTGTGAAAATCTCTCAGGAATGCAGGTTTCCTCACGAAATTTTCCTTCACCGAGCAGTGATAAATTGTAAGCAAATATGTTTATTTGCAATATGTAAATATAATTAATTGCAATATGTTAATATAATTATGTAAATATGTTTATATGTTCATTTCGAAAACTCGAAAAGTCAGAGGTGTGTGTCATATGAGCCGGACCATGGACTGGGGATCGAACTCGATACCACTGTCTTTGCAGTCCTTGGTTTTACCGCTAGGCTATCATTGCAATTTTAAAAAAATATTAATGTTATAGGCTATTAAATCGGTCGCATTTAAACTGATTTGCTAGCAGTATACAATATAAGTAGCACTTTCTTGATCCATTCTTAAATCAACATGTTACCGTTACACGCGACCTTAATCGATCTTATCGGTATTCCATGTGCTTGAATGGAGAAACAAGAAGTACTGCACCAGTTAAGTGATCATTCGTAAAGTATATCATTTTGGAAAACACTTCTTTGTATTTCTGCAATATACCACTACAAAACTAGTGCTAGAACCTTGCTTACTCAACATGAATGGGCCATAGGCACACCTACCGTTTCGTATGGTGAGTAAAAGCGCCGGAGGCCCAGACGTCCTCTCTATCCTCTATATAATTATCCTTCCTCTTCTCGCCTTATCATCCCTCTTATCCCTTTCCTTGTAAAAAGCGACGCGTGAGTGAGGCCCATAGTACGTTAGTACATGTTATTCTGTGCCCATAGTGTTGCTGGTATCTATACGGTACAGTAACCACTTACCATCAGGTGTACCATATACTTGTTTGTCATCCCTGTGGTATAAAAAGAAAACAGGCTAGAGCTCACCATAAGGCATAGAAGCCATGTTGTTCTCTTTTAAAAAAAGGATAAATTAAACATAAGTAGTTATTTCTATATATGTACATACTAGCTGACTCGACAGATGTCCTGTCTTAGCTATTAATATTTAATAACTGGCGACCTGTCGAACGCGCAAAATTAAAATATTATATTATTATTGTTTTCTAAAATTTTCCAAATTTTTTTGAGTAATTTTCTTAATTGTTCTTTCCGTAAGAACCTTCTACAAAGTATGGGAAAACTTAAAAAAAAATGAATAAAATCAATGAAGTCGTTTTCAAGTTATGCAGTGACCAAGGGAAATAGGGATAATGTATAGATTTGAGCACTCATATCAAATGCTTGGCTATTTAAGGAAATATCACGATAGGTCAGTTGGCAAAGCGTCAGGAACTCTGAATACAGGAGACGCAGGTTTAAATCCTGCTCGCAGCTATCATTTTCTATTTTACATTTTCGCACTTTGTATTCTGACATATAAATAAATACACTCACACATAAGTTGAACTAAGTGGCGTTATGTAAGCATTCTAAATTGTTGGCAAACATCAATTTCCGGCAACGAATCTTGTTTATGATCAATAATAAAAAATTTGCGTGCTCTAAAAACTCGACTGCGCAGATGGCGGAGTGGTTTAGATATCGGCCTCCCGCCCGAGTGTTGTGGGTTCGATTCCCACACAGGACAACTCTGTGTGATCCACAATTGGTTGTTCTGAGTCTAGGTGTCCCTGAAAATGTATGTTTGCGAAATCCCCCGCGATACAAGGATTATTCCATAGGGAAGGGAGGGCATTGTTCTCTTAAAAAAATATATATATGTAAAAATTTATTATTACCGGGATATATAATAATGCCATGAGATACCTTATATCTCAACAAAAACTAACATTAACACAATTTGTAAAAAAATAATTACCTTTCATAAAATCACAACAATCAAGTCACAGAGAAACGAGAAGCCACTTTTTATACTATAAAAGGATAATGATGGAAAGTGGTTAGTGGTAGCCTATCATGCAACATCATTCACATCATATGCACGATATGCCAACTCCAAAGAAAGGCCTGGCTCTATCTATACCTGACATGTAAATAAGCTCTTGTACTCAACAGCCGAGTAATCTTTCGGCGGGAAAAGTATTGTAACACCAAATAACAAGAGACCACTTTAAAATTATATAAGCCCTTCTGAAATATAGCTACTACAAAACAATTGAAATACGAAATTAATCACGAAGGCGATAAGTGGGCCAAGGAAGGGCACTTTAAGACAAATCACATACCCAATTTAAGTTATTACAATTTAACAATACGGATTCCTCATACAACTAATCCACCTATCAAGTCCTAACATTGTTTCCAAGGCGAGGAGCAAGAAATTATTTACTACTAAAAATGCACAACATTTTTAATTGCCACATAGAGTACACCAACGGTGAGATCTCTTTATGGCAATCTTGACACTAAGCACTACACCAATGATTACTGGTTATTTTTGGTTGGCAACTAATTGTATAAGGCGAGCACAATGGTTAGTACCTTCTTGCCAGTAAGCATGACAATTTAGCTCTTTTTGGTAATGTTTGGTTCTCACCGGGCAGGCAAACTTGCCAAACAGTCTCATACATTCATCCATCCATCCATCAGCCTTTCAACGTCCACTGTTGGATATAGGCCTCCCCAAGAGAACGCCACAACGAGCGGTCTCGTCATAGGGGATAATGCCGTAATCGCCATGCTTGGCAGGTGGGTTGGCGATCGCAGTGGATGTTGTTAATACTAGAGGGAGTGCTGCTGCCCACTCCCCCGGTATTCCCTCTTTCGGCTCTTACAACTTCCGTGGGTAGAGAGGGGTGGGACAATTCTAAAGCCGGCCCCACACGGCTGGTCTCATACATTGCGTCTCCTAAATTAAATTTTGGCTTTTAACTTTCTGTTCAGCTCCTAAGGGCTGTAACATGGTGTCAAAAAACTTATAGCCTTTCTCATAAATGTGTTCAAATTGGGCAGATAGAACCAGAACAAGTCTTATCCAAACAAAAAATATGTTTTTAATTATATCAGTAGATAGATACAAATTAAATAATATTATTTAGACCTGTTGCCACCATCACAAGTATTATAAGAGTAAAATTATTTAGATAACATTACTCACAGCACAAAAAAAAAAAAAACATTAGATATCTACAGCAATGTATCTGGCTAACTTGGTGCAGCAAATCCATTTGCCTGACATTCCGGAGGAACAATATACAGTTGTAAAAAAATTTATGGAAAGAAGACAAACCTTAGTTCTATTCCGCTTAGTTCTTGCATCTGGAGTAGATTCACCATCAACTGATTTTTTGGCTGAATTGTTTGCATCATTAGATCTGGTAGGAGATGCCTGCCTCCTCTTTCTTGTAGGTGTTACCGTGGCTAACTTTATTGTTGATTTAGGCTTGTTCTCCATTTTAGTAGGTTTAACTTCAGTTTTTTTATCTTCTACCTTTTCTTCTTTTTCTTTATCCGGTTTTTCTATAGAAGGCTCTGCTTCTTTTTTAGGAGGTTCAGATTTCTCCAAATTAACATCTTCCTTTATGTCTTCATCATTTTGCTGTGGTTTCTGTTCAATTTTAAGCTCTTCTTTCTTTTCGTCAACTGCTATACAAATTTTTGCATCTGCTGGAGGAGATTCTGCTGTGACTGATGTAGGTGCTTTCTCTACTGAACTGTCATTTGCTGATTCTGGAACAGGTTTGCTATCACTCTGTGAAGGTGCTACATCTGCCGCTGCAGCTAGTTTCAATTCTATAGGCTTTGATGACTTTTCTACTGGTTCACTTGCAGTAGCCACTTTAGGCTGAGTTGGAACTTCAACTGGACCAGTAGAATTTGTAGGTTCAGATTTCTGAGGAGTACTTGGTGAGCTAGACGGTTTTTCGGGTGGTTTTGGTGTACTTGGTGATGTTTTGGCAATATCCTGTTTATCCTTGTTTTGCTCAGGATTCTGGGGTTTCAAATTAGATGGAGCATTTGAACCAGATTTGGGTGAATCAATAGTACCATTTGCATGTCCAGTGGAATCAGCCTCGTTTTTCTCAGTTGTTCTAGTAAGAGCAAGAGCTTTCTCCTGAACAAGACTGAGTGGCGTATTCGCGTTTCCGCCTTTACTTGGGCTCGCGGCCAAGTTAGAAGGTCCGACCGAGTTTTGCGTCACGTGAGATAGGTTTCCGTGGTGACTCATGTTCTGTGCCATTTGTGCCATGTTAGCAGACACGGGTGCCATGGGCGGCGCAGCGTGGCCTACAGGAGCGACTGGGGGGATCACGGGGGCGTGATGTGTCAAGTTCTGTCCGACGAGGTTGTTGCTGGCGAGGTGCAGCGAGTTCTGAGCACCCTGAGGGTGTCCCACAGCGTGATTTGCGTTGGCCACGTTCGCCTTCGCGGGGCTCGCCTGACCACCCGGCTGCGCTACTCCCGGCTGGGGCAGCACCGGCTTTAAAGCAGAATTCATTTCAAACGCGTCTAATACAGCGAGTATTCGTCCCGGCAGTACACAAGCTGAAACATAAAGCTGAGTTTACGACACTGTTTTTGTAACAGGTTAACACACCGCGATGTCTTTGACCCACAACAATAATTCATACATAAACGTATAGGTACGCGCGTAAGAACGCGGGCAACGTCTTTTCGTCTTGTGAGGCAGCTTTCTACGTATGGCGATAATGAACGGTGAATTTAATATGAGATTAGAGAGTTACCACTAGCAGTTACGATGACTATGACCCATCAAATAAGTCCTGTGTGGCGGGCCGCGGCAGAGATAGCCGCAAAAAATATGCGTTGCTATGACCAAGAAACTTCCGCAAGATATGACCGCCGTTGGCAAACTCTCCGTGATGTCACTGTTTTGTTTATTATTCACTGTAAATGATCACACGATATCACTCGCGAATATGTGATTCCATGATTTATTCAAACTTTACCACGAATTAGCATTCACTTTAGACAAGTACATAATAGGCACACAGTAGTTGCAGAGATGGCGTCGGCATAACGCGCATGCGCCACCCTTTTTTACGCTCCTCCAATGAAATTCCTGGATGAAACGAATCTCAAACGAATTTTTCCGAACTAGCTGTCCTACTCACACAACTGCTTTATGTGTATAGCCTTTTCACATCATTTGATTACCACATTCGGTAGCGTTCATATTTTCATATTTTATCTATGGAATGAAAAATTCTTCTCCTATAGATTGTGTTGAAGTTACAAAATCTCAGACAGCGAAAAATTTTGTTGTATACAAAAAAATAACTCTATTCCTAGGGCAGGTCCTTGAGGATCAGCTTTATTGTTAAATGGATGAAATCGTTTGAATTTTGATTAAAAGATGTGTTGAAATCATTGAGCTCTAATAAGGGGGAGAAGAAATGACTACAAATTTACCGAGCCAATTGTTTGAAATCCAAAAATGGCGGAATTTCCGCTAGGGAAGCGCGTAAAAAATATCGATATCGATACTTCAGTCCTTCAAGCGATCTATAAATTTTTGGGTGGACAAAGGTTATTTTAATTGCGTAAATCTTTATCTACCTGTACCTATAATTATATCTATGTGTGTCAAATTGCAACCCAATCCATTCAGTCATATGAGCTAGTGGTTGATAGATCAATCAGGCATGCTTTCTTTTTAAACAAACAGAAAATTAAGGGCGTAACACTCTATTGAATAGATTTGTGTTGTAAAAAGCATTAAGAAATTAATAACTAATAATTTAATCCTGGGTATAGACGTTAATTCTAAGTCCAAATATACCTATATAAGTTTGTGATGTGTTGACATCAGGAGAAAAAGATTTGAAAGTGAGGTATTAAGATAACTAAAAACAAGTATATACATAATAATATTTTATTCCATCCATCAGTCATATGACGTCTGTACATAATAGGTCTCCCTAAGAGAATGCCACAATAAGCGGTCCTTTTTATTTGTTAACACGGTCCAAAATGCAAGTTTACGCACGTCACTGGGGTACCAACAGGATCCAGGGGGAGTGTCGGGCTTGATGTCATACAGGCTCGGTTCTTGTGTCGAGTTCATGAGCCACAATACCGACTAAAACATGACCGCAACGCCTTCTTCCGTCATTATGGAGAGTCATAGGATCGTCTACAGATATTCCACACCGACGCTCTAGTGACTACATCCAAGGGTGCCTTGCGGTTTTCACCAGGTCGTCAGTCCTTCTGGCGGGAGGCCGTCCTATGCTGCGCCTTCCTGTGAAACATGTGAAACATCTAATGCGGAGGGAGGGTAAAACCGGGTGTTATCGTGGTGATGCTTTGACGTAACAATACAATATTATGATGACATGGAGCAGGTCTGACGATGGAGCTGGAAGGTGGACATAGGAATTCTATAATGAAACGGCGCAACCCTACCGAGTTTAGACTCGTTTGATTCGTCTTGACGAGTAATTTGTCTTTAGATGGTGTCCAGGGTCAGATGATGAAGCTAAAAGGTGTCTATAAGAACTCCATTATAAAACGATATAACCCCATCGATTTTAGGCTCGTATGGTTAATCTTGACAAGTACTTTGTCTCTAGATGGTACCCAGAGTCTGATGATGGAGCTGTAAGGTGGCCACAGTAACTCTGTAATGAAACAACGCATCCCCATCGAGTTTATACTCGTTTGATTCGTCTTGACAAGTACTTTGTCTCTAGATAGTATCCATGGTCTGATAATGGATGTAGAAAGTGGCCATGGGTACTCGTTAATTAAACGTCGCAACAGATTGATTTAGTGCTAGTTTGAGTTATCTTGAATAGTACCATGATAGCCCTAGATGATATTCATGATCTGATAATGGAGCCACAATCCCATCAACTTTGGAATCGTTTGATTCGTTTTGACAAGTATTTCGGTCCTAGATGATATATAGGGCCTGATGATGATGATTTATGTCCATTTCCGTTATTTTACACGTACACATGTCATAATTATACAAGCACGCATTAAAAAAGTTATAATCATTTTATTTCTACTCACAATTGTTTTTTTAAAGTAAATGCTGTGATTGTTAATAATAATACAATTCAAATGATTAATCAATTCGATAAATTAATAAAAATTATTTTATTTAATGGTATGCTGCTAAGCCACTACTCACCACTTCATTCCTTATTAGAGCTCAATGGTTTAAATGCGTTTACGCTAAGCCACAGACTAGGTAAGTATTAAAACATCGAGGTAGAAAACAGAAGGAGAAGAAATAACTACAAATTTACCGTGTCATTTCTAGACTTGACTTGACTTCTTGATTTATGAGCTTTGTGACATCCTGTCACAACTTCCGGCAATGTCCGTTTCGTTTCGTGCTAGTTTCATAAACGTAGGAGGTAGGTTTATAGGACGAAAATATGCTCGGTGTTTTATCGAAACCAACAGCTAGGTGATTTATCTAAAATAAAGGACAACCCAAATAAAACACCACCATGTTAGTCTAAGATGAAACTATAGATAATTATTATAAATAGATATAAGTATGATTAATAGTTAGTAACATAAAAGTCTAGAGGCGAATATTATTTATATTAATTAATTTACACAATAAATGAATAATTTCAGGGCAATACACCCAGGACAAGATACATTTTAATGAGGTAGGGCGAGGAATGTTACGGGGAAGTATATTAAAAAGAGAAATCTTCAAATTAGGACAGTAAAAAAATATGTGCTCCACGTTTCCTTCATCTAACCCACATTCACAAAGAGAATGATTTCGAATTCTGAGTTTGGCCAGATGTACAGGAGGACAATAATGATCTAAACGTAACCGACAAATTATAGAGGTGTTAAGCTTGTCAACCAAGCGAAATTTACAAAACCAAGGTGTACTGGGGATATCTGGCTGGATATGTGTGTAGTATTTGCCTTTTAGGTTTCTTGAAATTTTATAGCCTTCCGTCCAGGAAGCTCGGAGATGTACTTTAGGGAGAAGACAAAGGTCTTGGGAGTAGAGTTTATAATGGTCAAGGAAACCTGAGTGGGATGCTAGTTTAGCACAAGAATCAGCTGTTTCATTGCCTGGGATTCCGGAGTGCCCTGGAATGCATGCCAATATTACAGTGATCTCTTGGGAGTGGCACTCAAATAATGCCTGCTTTATTCTTAGGATTATGGGAGGGACCGAATGGAAGGGGTTTGAAATAATAGATTGTAGACAGCTTTCAGAGCCAGAAAAGATTATTGTTTTAGACAGGTTATGGGACAGCACAAACAAAATAGCTTCCAATATAGCGATGGCTTCACCGGTAAATACAGAAGAAAGGGAAGTTTGAAGCTCAGGCAGATTCTTGTGGAGGGGATCCACACTGCAGCTCCAACAGTGCTATTGTAATAGGTTTTGAAGCATCTGTAAAAATGTAGTTCCAGCCAGAAAAGTTAGGGGTTACTTGACAGTTGAACGTTCTCTGAGGGTTTACAGTCTCTTTATCAAGGCCAAAGTCAAGTAGATGTACTACTTGACTTTGGCCTTGGGGGATTGATTTTAGGAATATGAGTAAGTGCCTTGTATGGCGTTAAATATAAAGGATTGGTAGGGAATTGATAGAATTGAAATGGTAATTTATTGAATTTAATGAAGCTAAGGAGAATGCATGGAGTATAATTAGAATTTGATGAGCTATGTAAGTCCCTAAGGTGACTTAATTTTGGAATAAGAGGGTGGTTGGAATTTTTAATTATCTTAAAAATATACTTGTCTATAAGAAATTGAGAGCGAATAATTTTAACCACCTGCATAGCGTTGATTGGAGATGACTTCATGGCTCCGAGGATCACTCTGAGGCATTAATTTAGATTGTATTTTTGAAATTTTATCTTGCACCGATTTGAGGCAAAAGCTTAAAAAGTATGACCCATAGTCAATATGGCTCCGGATAATTGCACTGTATAATAATTTTTGTGTGTAAGGATGACATCCCCATCTTACCCCAGATAAAGAACGAAGAATATTTAGGTTTCTTTCACATTTCTCAATAATATGCTCACAGTGAGGAACCCCTGTTACCTACCCCCCTAGACACTAGGCTGGTGTCTAGGTTTATACACAAAAATTTTACAAATTTTTTTTGTGGAATAGTAAAACCATCTATATTTAATTCAATAAGAGGAATGTCTTTTTTCTTTGTAAAAACCACCACTGAACTGAGGCTGATAAGGAGAGTCCATGGTCAGATATCCATATGTAGAGGTATGCTAAGGCTGAGTTTAAGCACCTGGAAGCCTGTTCAATATTCTGGACTTTTATATATAGCGCAAGATCGTCAGCGTATTGGAGCACATTATAGAATGAGTATACTGATCTTTCTAAGTCATAGATGTATAGATTATATAATAATGGGCTCAGCACTGATCCTTGTGGAAGTCCTCTCCATACGGTTCTTAAGGGAAATAAGAATTTGTCAGTTTTAATAATAATGGAACGTTCCATGAGCATATTGCATATGTAGCGAGTTAGCCTCTCAGGGATAATCAGCTGTGAGAGTTTTCTCCTGAGTACCGGAAGCAGTACATTATCATATGCAGCCTCTATGTCAAGGAAAACTCCAACAAGATATTGTTTTTCATTAAAAGCTATTTGTGTATCGGTAACCAAGAAGCTAAGGCTGTCAATCGTGCCACTACCCTTCCTAAAACCATACTGTGACTTGGCTAGTAGGAAGTTATTTTCGACAAACCACTGTAAACGGAGTTTAATGAGGTGTTCCATGATTTTAGCTAGTACAGAGGATAAGGCTATGGGTCTATGGCTGGAAATGAGAGTAGGGTCTTTACCAGGTTTCAATATAGGTATAATAATTTGAGTCTTCCATTGAGATGGAACTTTCTTATTTTTTTGGGGAGGTTTTGATAAGGGAGGGTTCTACGAGTGGGGGAACCATAATTGGTACACATAGGTTACAATCATTGAATACATCCAATAGAGATAACCCATATGTACTGGAATGGCTAGAGCCCCAAACAATATGATGGGCATTGAAATCTCTCAATATAACCATTGCGGGAGGAATAGAAGATAGCAGAAGGAGGATATCAGCAATAAGGGAAGAATTAGGGTGGGGAATATATATAGAAACAAAAGAGATATTTAAAGATCTCACACCAACAATATTGATGTCAGGAGGGAAGGAAGGTAGGGAAATTTTGGAAAAAGAAAGAGAATGTTTTATTAAAATAGCAGTACCCGCATACCCATCAGCCCTGTCATCCCGCAAACACGAGTATCCTCGGAGCCGAAAGTGGAACCCCGGAGATAACCACGTTTCCGATATGGCAATGACTGAAGGATGGAGATTTGAAACTAAGTGTACCAGTTCATGCTCGCAAGCTCTGGGAGTTTCATTGAAGGATTGATAATGGGTCCATGCAGAGAAGAAAGAGAAACTAATTGGGTAAGTTTAGAGGTAACGTTGGACGGTAGTGGGAGGAGATTGTTTAATATAATGTTTTAAACATGGGCCGTGTGGGGCCGGTTTTAGAATTGTCCCACCCCTTTCTACCCGCGGGAGTCGTAAGAGCCGACTGAGGGAATTCCGGGGGAGTGGGCAGCAGCACTTCCTCGAGTAATAACAACATCCACTGCGATTGCCAACCCGCCTGCCAAGCGTGGCGATTACGGCATTATCCCCCATGACGAAACCGCTCGTTGTGGCGTTCTCTTGGGGAGGCCTATGTCCACAGCAGTGGACGATGGAAGTCTGATGGATGGATGGATGGAATGTTTTAAACACAAAGTGAAAAATGTGAAATCGAAAATAACAGTCACGAGCAGGATATGAACCTGCATCTCCTGGATACCATCCAGATGCTTTGCCAATTTAGCCATCGTGACAATTGCTCCTGACTGCTAATGTCGATAACACATTCATACTTAACGTCTTTGGGTGACGCCTGCGCCATCTGTCGGAAGTATTTTCATACATTATACCGACCAGGTAAACTTAATTTTGAAATCGAAAATATCGTATCCTAATAGAGTTTATAATGATTCATCAAAGTGTAGTGAACAGTCATGCGGTTCCTAATGATTGATGTTTTCCATTCCAATGACTTCAAGCCACTGCCACAGCAAAACTTTATTTTTTAGAAAATATATATAAACGAAAACAAATTATGCCATTCTATTGCATTTGGTATAGCAGTAATATGCATTCATCAACCGAACTAAATAATCTACTAACACTGCATCTTACTGCGTGGTAAATTGTTATTAAACAATTTTATACAAAAGCAATCATTTAAAAGACATAATACTGTAATAAACAGGTATATGAATACTGCAAAGTTAGTATCGATACTGCAGGTCGATAACAGAGGTACATCACTATTATAATTGTAATAATGTTAAAAATATGATTATTTATAAATTTTATGCTTTTAGAGCAGTATTTAAATGTGAACAATACCATTAAAAGGCACTTTTCAGCATCATTTCAATAAAACTATTTGTAAAATTCTACTAGTACCATCTTATATGTTCAATAAAGGCATGTTGTAATTTGTTTAACTTTTAATTCACAGCACACCAGTATTTCGGCAGATTTTAGGCAAAAATATTTAAATATATTATGATATTGTTGACTGCATGGAACATATGGTATATACATATATATATATATATATATATATATATATATATATATATATATATATATATATATATATATATATATATATATCATAAAATGGCGGACGACAGCCGAAGCGTAGACTGAGGATATTATTTGTCTATGCTGCCCTTAGACGAAGAATAATATAGACTCGCTACTATTTTGACATTAAGGATGAAGAAAAGGATGCACATATTAGGTTTTACCAAGAATGAGAGAGACACATGTATAAGTATTTTTATCCTTTTCGCATATGCGTTATTTCTATTTGGACCCAATCAACTGGGTCCAAACAATAAGGTGGCCAACCGTCCCCATCATCAGTATGAAGCTTGTTTTTGTATTGACGTAAAAAACCTTCATTAATCACGTTACATACACTAATAATACATGTTCTAATACATTTTAAGCAAAATATAAGCATAGCTGCAATTTCTTTTGTCCTGACATTTTTGTATCTGGCTGAAACAGGTAGTACATTTTTAGTCAACAAAGTTATAATCATAGTTATCTTTTAAAATTATTCCGGTTATCATATGTCAAACTATTGCTATCTCGACAGTGCATACGCTGATAGCTTGTCTATCAGAGTATGCACTGTCTAAGATGCAGCCGAACTATAACTTTTAGATTATTATAATTTATGAAGATTATGCCGTCTCCTTCCGTTTCCTTACCAGAGTAAAAACACAAAACTCAGAAGTTTGCCATAGTAGGAGCGTGAGCATACCATTGAGCTCTAATAAGGGAGCATATGAGCATAATACTCAGACCTCAGACTAAGAACTAGACAGAGCGAAGAAAATTCTTTGACATGTATGAGCGAGAACACAAGATACAATTTACTGGTGCATAAAACAGACAAAGCCATAGATTTTTTTCTTTGTCGCCGTGGCCAGTTTTCGGTAGACTTGTTCTTGCTCGGCCACTAAAAGGAGCGCTCCGAACTAGTTCTTTTTTCCAAATGAACTAGTTCGGACATCTAGTTCAATTAGTTCTCTAGTTACTGTTCTTTCATTAGGTCATCTAGTTATTTAGTTCTATTAGGTCTTTAGTTACCTACACTGACCTTTAACTCTTTGACGTAAATGAACTGTGTAACTATTTTGTGACTAATAGGTCGCATTAATTTATTGTATAATAGGAACTATAATTACATACCTACTTTATTTGAAACTAATATTTGTTTTCTCTTAATACTTTACAGACTTAGGACTGTAGTTATACCTAATATTTCAAGTATTTTACCTAAGTAATTAGAATAAACCTTAGAATAGCGTATTTAAAAATCACATTAAAGGCTTATAATTATTTATATTTTCACATATTTACAAAACAAATAAAAAAAACATGACCTAATTATTATACCTATCTCTTTTTAAAAACATTATATTTATAAAAGAGATAAGTAGGCCAGTTAGAAAAGAAAGAGGGCAAGATAGTTGCACAGAATAGTTAGAGATACTACCTATAATAGTTGTATGCTATTAGTTCGTCCCTTTTACAAATGTTTCTTGAGTCGAGATACGAACTATTCCTTACCGCTATCGATGAACTAAGACCGAATACGAACTAGCTTACGGAATAGTTCGTTCTATATAGTTCAGTGTCAGGAACTAGTTCCTAATAATTCTTAGTTCGTGAACTACACAAGTCTAGTTTTCGGTATTCTCACGATGTCAAAATGCTTTGTCTGCAGAGATGCGCAAACTAAATCACCAATGAGATCAGGGATTTATAAATCTTTTTCTTCGAAAGATTTAAATCACTCTTTTAAATCTTTAACTCTTTTAAATCTTTGGTTACGAATGACGTTATTCATTCGGTTGATCATAAGTGATGCAAATATCTATTGATTCATGTAGTTATTCTCTCATTCCCTCAAGTCGTAACTGGTTTTGAGCTTTTTACTAAAACGACAGAGAGTCTAAGTTTCTGTGTACCTATTGTCATTGTATTTCAAGAGTGCGTTTGTGCGTGCCTACAACTTATGTTATCTCTTTTCAATTCACAATATCCTTTATATATTGTCTCATTCTAAATCTAGGTCCATCATCCCATGTATTCAATCCTAACGTAGTGAGCTAGTGAGTTAAAGATGTATTTTCGAAACCAAAGATTTAAAGATTGATTACGCATTTTGAAAGGATTATACATCTTTTGTCACTCCTGAGTTACACATCTCTAAATTGTCTGTCACGATCCAACTGACATAATCGAACATTTTGTATAAAAATTCGAGTTTTAATTAAAATTTAATGTTAATTTGTGTTAATGAGTGTTTTGAGAAAAATACTACGTGATAATAGTGCTTGTAAAATAGTGTACTATGCTACAATAAACAGCACTGAAAGCTATGAAAAAAATTGCATACTCTAACTAGTACAACGCTGTAACAGAGCTGTGTTCGAGAACAAAATACTGTATTAGGCTTTAGAGGGGTGTCTGAAGACAAAATATTTTTTTTTAGATTTTTTGTCTGTTTTTATGTTTACTTGTTTACGCATCAAGAAAAAACTACTTAACGGATTTTGATGCAACCTGTTTTTATTTGATAGCTTTTGATTAGCCTAACAAACACAACCTGCACATTTTATTTTATCGGGAACGTGAGATATAGCCAACATTTATTATTATAAACTAGTAAAGAAATGCTGTTGTTCATTACGCATTTTTCATTTTTATTGTTCATTACACATTTATCATTATTATTTTTATTTTGAATACCTTATTTTTTTTAGTTTAAGTATTTTATTGCTGATAAGTCAAAAACTGCATATATATCCTGAAATTATCAATTAGTAGTTTAGCTCATCTTTTGCTACAGCCAAAACACACTGACGTGCTTCATGATCGGTCACACAGGGAATGGTGGTACCGACCCGTTCGGGCCCGATATCGAGTGAGTACTCTCACTGCGTACCCAGCCCTACCACCAGTAATGCAATGGGTGATAATTGATTACTTCCCTTAGTTGCCTTGTACGACACCCGCGGGAAAGGATGGGGTGGAGACATTGTAGTCCGTTACCAGAATTGCATAAGAACTCCGCTCCGCTTCAGTGGAGTGCGATTTGCGCCATTTTAAATGTATAGGTAGTTGATATTGGCACTGCTCCGCTCCGCTCCTTTCCTCTCCGTATTGGTTGGACAGGCAGCCTAAGGGCAGTAGAGACCTTCCTTTATGTATCAATATTTAATACATAGTTTTGCTATTTTTCAATATTATGTTTTAAATCTAAGTACTACAGAAGTAATCGCGTTTAACCAAACTAATAAAAAAATCAACACAGTCACCCTTAAAATATTAGTTTAAGACCCTAAGTCAATCTAAATATTGCATGCTAATAATATTAGATTATAACTATACAATTAAATTACAGACATCGAGTTCAAAAGTATTTTTAACATGTTGCATTTTCTGAATGTCATATTCAGATAGTAGATTTACCTAAATAAAAAATATGAACCCAATTTGACGACATATAACCGATTATAGGTACTTCTAAAGTCTTCTAAACTAACGCTATACGGTTTGTCTTAATAAAATTCATTGTATTAAACATCTATAGTAAACTACACTTCAACAAGGTCTATGTTTAAATGCGTTCACTATGCATTCTAGAATAACCTATGTGCCTATTAGAATTTATAATAATTATGTAAGTACTTGTTCAACGATTAAACGTGTATGTTTGGTCAGTTAGAAACAGCCGTTAAAAGTTAATTATTTTGTGAAACAATACGTAATAGAATACATCAGCTACCCAATTAGGGTCTGATCATTAGGGACTTTGTAGCAGCATTTTGTTTTAGAATATATAGTAATATTAACCCGCCCCGGTCCATAGGATATTACTACCTGATTTCCTTCGTTTTTTCGATCATTAAGATTGACTTTACTTATACGAGTATCTGCAAACTGTTTTTGAAAGGAATTTCCTAATTGACACTAAAAACTGGATCGAAATACTCCCAATATTAGGTACGGGTCTCCTCTCAGGGTCAGAGGGATTTAGGCCGTAGGTAGTCCACTAGGGTAGGTGGCCCAGTGCGGGTTGGCAGATTTACTCATAACAAGCTGTCGAGAAAGAGGGTCACGGTGGTGTTTTCTTCTCTTGGTCCGTATAACCCACTAATTCGTATTGACATCGCATCGTGACATTGTCATTGGTTGAGAAAACTTGCTACAGCGAGCAAAAAAATACAGGTATAACATTTCATTCATATGTAGTCGAAAATGAAATAATTTAATGATTGAATGCTATAAAGTGATATAAAATGGGCTTTTTTTTTTTACTCGAAATTAATAATTGCTACTAAGATACACTCGCAAAACACGTTTTCTAGCTAACTTTCTATTACTGAGAATTGTTTCGGTGTTGCCTTATTGCGAATTTAAATTGCCTAGTTTTCACTTTACTAATCAATTTATAATGTCATTTATTTGATGATGATAAAAAATACCATTTTAGGTTTTCCTCTAATCCAGATGCGAGATCGAAATGGGTGGATGCTACGGGAAAACGAGGCAACCCACGAAATACCCAAAATATGCTTCACGATATTTTGTTGATGTTTCATTATACATAATAAGAAAATAGTAACGTTGGGAGCAAAATCATTGCCAGTGAATATATTCATGTAAGTATAGCTTTTAAAGTCTTTGTACTTCAACTTTGTAAGTAAATCTCAATTCTAGATCTAGAATACAGAGAAACTAATTTGCTCTCTCTTGTGACACCTGTCTGGGATTTAAGGGTTTCAAAATAAAACCCAGGAGTAAAACAAAATTAAATAAGATATATTCACACCCCAAATGGTAGGTGGCAACACAAATTTATAAGGTCGTGGTATTCGTCCTATAGCTAACTTCACCACTTATAGTACTCTCCCGTGGGACTGGCCATGAAGCACAACGTTGCGTTTTGGTCGTAGCAGGAGATAGCCGTTTATTCTTTCATTATATATCGGTAAAATGAAATTGTGAGCAGCGGCTTGACAATACTCTCAGAATAGTTGAGTCCATGAGCGACGGTTGACATTTACCATCCCGTGGATCGTCTGCCACTAAATGCAATAAAAAAAAAGATCTTATTCAATTAATTAAATCAGCGCTGGAAGGATTATAATTCTTTACTTATTTAACCCAGAAAAGAAAAAAATGATAATTTAATTGTATTCTTGTGTACTATTATTTTATTAAATATTACTTATTATTATTTATCAGATGAGATATCGAACAGAACGGCAATATATGGAGAAGCAATACATATCTTGCATCAAGGCTGAAAGACTTGGTGTTTCTCTACGTGATCGAATTCTTATTACGGATACGGAGGTAGAACGTGAATATCTGACGTAGCCCGCCGAGTTTGCATGCTGAAGTGGCAATGGGCAGGCCATATCGATCGACGAACTGACAGCCGTTGGGGAAAAAGGTTCTCGAGTGGCGACTACGTATAGGACAGTGCAGCGTAACATGCCCCCAAACCAACCAAATATATGTTCAAAGCGGCAGGGAGCCGTTGGATGCAGTCAGCACAAGCCCGCTAGTTCTGGTGCTCTCTTGGGGAGGCCAATGTCCAGCAATGGACGTTTAAAGACTGATGGTTGGATGAATAGAAGGGGTGGCAGATTTACTTTTAAATAATCATTTTGATAAACGTTGCGATTTTCAATAAAATATTTGTTACAAAGAGTTTCTTATTTACGACCTAGTTACAAACCTCATTCTAACTATCGTTTAATTTGCCCAAATATGTTTAAATATTTGTCAACCTGGCAACATTTAAAAAAAATATTGCTGTTTCAAGTGCGGCCACGCCGTGGCTCCGTCTAGTAGTTCTTAGTCTGAGACCCAGACTAAATACGTCCTAGGCAGAGCGAAGAAAATTCTTTGACATGTATGAGCGAGAACGTAAGATACAATTTACTGGTGCAAAAAAACAGACAAAGTCATAGATATTTGTCTTTGTCGCCGTGGCCAGTTTTTGGTATTGTAACGATGCCAAAATGCTTTGTCTGTCACGATTCAACTGACATAATTGAAAATCTGTCTAAAGATTCGGGTTTTAATTAAAATTTAATATTAATTTGTTTTAATGAGTGTTTTGAGAAAAAGACTACGTGATAATAGTGCTTGTAAAATAGTGTACTATACTACAAAAGCGAGCGAAAAAATACAGGTATATTTCATTCATATGTAGTCGAAAATGAAAAAAATTAATGATTGAATACTGTAATGTGATATAAAATGGGCTTTTTTACTCAAAATTAATAATTGCTACTAAGATACACTCGCAAAACACGTTTTCTAGCTAACTTTCTATTACGGAGAATTGTTTCGGTGTTGACTTATTGCGAATTTCATTTGCCCAGTTTTCACTTTACTAAAATTTATATGTAATTTATGAGATGATGATAAATATTTACTATTTTAGGTTTCCCTCTAATCCAGATGCGAGATCGAAATGGGTGTATGCTACGGGAAAACGAGGCAACCCACGAAATTTCCAAAATATGTTCCATGACATTTTGTTGATGTTTCATTATACATAATAAGAAATATGTGATCATAGTCCGGAGCGTGCTCGTCGCGATCCCTGCCAGCCTGTAATCCACAGGCTACAATCCAGCTTGAATGCGTACAGCTGTGCGAGTTAGGGCGTGCCCCAGAGGCGACGCGTACCGACCCGCCCCCGTCGGTACGAACAACGGCAGATGCGGCGATGGGGGCCGCCACCCATCACGCCTTGCCCAGTTTGGCGAGTCGAGGGGAGCAGTGTCGAGTAGGCACGTGGAACGTAAGAGGTGGTGTGGAAGATAAGTTACACCAGCTGGTAACCGTCATGTCAGACAGGCAGCTTGATGTGCTCTGTGTAACAGAGACCAAGTGAAAGGGTAGCAACGCCTGTGATCTTCCTGGTGGCGGGTTAGCTCTGTGGTCTGGTGTACCGCAGAGCGATCGGGCCAGCATGGGAGTGGGGGTGTTGCTGTCCGCTCGCTTGGCCTCAGGTGTGAAAGACTACGGAATGTTTGATCCCAGACTTCTATGGGTCCGAATAAAACTAGATGTCACCAGGGTCTTCATGGTCGCAACTTATGCTCCCGTAGGCTCTTCGAAGCATCGGATCTAGAGAAGTTCTGGGATAATGTTAGGGAAGTTCTGGATTTGGCAGAAGCTAGTGAACGCGTGATCGTATGCGGAGACTTGAATGGATGGGTTGGGACCAAGCGTCCAGACTTTGAGGACGTGCTTGGTTCATTTGGTGATAAGAGAGTGAATGGCATCATTCCTGCATACCTACCTGCATAGGTAGGCTCATTGCGGATGTATGTATGGAGAGAAACCTAATTGTGTCAAACACATTTTTTCAACATAAGGACGTCCATATATGGAGAAGGAATGAGCAGAGAAGTATGATAGATTTAATTCTGGTAGACAGTCGCCTCCGAAGTAAAATTCTGGATACAAGAGCCTACAGGGGTCCCACAGTCGACACGGACCACTCTCTCGTTATTGCGAGATTTAGTGATCTGTTCAGAAAGTGGAGGCACTGGCGAGAGCGTGTCCACTTCGGAGGGCTTGAAAGAATAAAGATTGAAAAGTTGCAAGAAGAGAGTGTAAGAGCAAAGTATGTAGAGGGTGTCCGTGAACGGCTGACAATGGCAAGTCAGCCGGGATCTGACATAGAAGAATGCTGGAGAGCATTGAAAGATAGTATGGTAGATATAGCGAAAGAAGTATGTGGATGCTCAAAGAAGTATAGGAAAGTGAAAGGTGATGCATGGTGGGATACGGAAGTAGCAGCTTCCGTAGACCAAAAGAAGAAAGCGTGGCTGGACTATGTATCTTCTTAGAACCTGAGTGCAAGTATAAAAGAACAGAAGAAAGAAATATACCGGCAACGTAAGAATGACACTAAAGCCTTAGTGAAAGAGAAGCGTGGTAGAGCAAATATGATTGCAGAAGAAAGGCTGACCAAAAACTTCGAGAACAACACCAAACTTTTCTGGAGGGAGGTGAAGAAATCTCGGGGTGGTTGGTCAGCTTTCAGAATAAATAAAATAAGGTCTAAAGGCGGAGACATTCTTACGCAAACACAAGATGTGTCTGGGAATCCTTCCTGATGCTTCTCAATTTATGTTGGAGCTCAGGAATGGTTCCCAAGGACTGGAGAAGCACAGTCATCGTGGCCTTGTTTAAAAACAAGGGTTCACGTTATGACTGTGCAAACTACAGAGCCATAAGCTTGACCAGTTTGGCAGCCAAAGTGTATGGTAAGATTATTGAAAGGAGAATGAGGATGGTGTCTGATGAATTTTTGTGTGAGGCACAAGGAGGTTTCAGGTGTGGACGAGGATGCATGGATCAAGTGTTTTCTCTGCGCAACATTTTGGAGAAGCATCTGGCTGTAGGCCAGAGGGTTTTCTGCAGTTTTGTGGATTTTGAGAAAGCATTTGACACTGTTGTACGAAAGGAACTTTGGGACATTTTGTCGGAGTATGTACTAGCGGTAGACTGCTACAAGCGGTGCAGTCCAACTACATGGACTGCAGAGCTTGCGTGCGGCTGGATGATGGAATGTCACCCTTGTTTCACGTCAATATCGGCGTCAAACAGGGCTGCGTTCTATCAGCCAGACTGTTTATCATATATCTGGATAAATGTCTACAAAGGTTTAATGAAATGAATGTGGGAGTTCAGATGGGCGACTCAGTGGTTAACTCGCTGCTATATGCAGACGATGTGGTCCTATTAGCGCAGTCTGCGACTGACCTGCAAACCCTAGTCGACGTAATGGCAGAAGATTGTAAGAAAAGGGGCCTACGTTTGAATGTGAGCAAAACCAAAGTAATGGTTTTTGAAAGAGAAGAAGCCAGAACAGATGTTAGAGTAGCAATAGGAAATGGTGTGCTAGAACAAGTGGATGAATTTGTATATCTTGGATGTGGATTCAGTCGGGATGGAAGGTACACCACTGATGTAGAAAGAAGAGTGAATGCGGGAAATAGAGTGAACGGAGCATTGGGACAACTTCTCGGCAGCCACCACTTTAGCCAGAAGGCACGTGTCGCAATACACAACGCAGTGCTTGTCCCAATGTTATTATATGGAATCTAGAGTTGGGTATGTAAAAAGTAGCATGAGAGCAAAATCAATGCGGTCGAAATGCGATCTCTGCGGAGAATCTGTGGAGTGAGGCTGACTGACCGCATTCGTAACAATGACGTAAGAGAGCGAGTAGGTATGAAAGAGAGTATTGGTGTAAAGGTGCGAAAGGGAATGCTCCGATGGTTCAGACATGTGGAAAGAATGCCGGACGAGCTACTGGCTAAGAAGATATAATGCGAAGGTGGAAGGATGTAGGTACAGGGGGAGACCGAGACTTACCTACCTAGACCAAATTGGTCATTTATTGAAGGAAGGTGGAGTCAGGAGTCTCCGAAACCGGCGAGCGTGTATGAAGAGAGTTATGAATGTTGAGGAAGCGAGAGATGTATGCAAGAATAGAGCCTCTTGGCACGCTGTTCTCTCTGCCTACCCCGCAAGGGAAATGGCGTGATGATAACTAAGTAAGTAATAAGAAAATACTAAGGTTGGGGGCAAAATCCTTGCCAGTGAATATGTTCATGTAAGTATAGCTTTTAAAGTCTTTGTAACTTCAAAAAACTTAGCATCACGCCTGTATTCCCCGAAGGGGTAGGCAGAGGTGTATTACACACCTACGACTCGCCAGCTATGTATACCGGGCACATTTACAAACTTCGGGCTGCTACTGAGAATTTTTTTTTTTGTTTCGAAAAATCTTAACACTGTCCGACCCGGGGATCGAACCCGAGACCTCATGATCAGCATTCGCTTACACTACTATTGCACCACAGAGGCAGTTGTAATTTCATCTTTGTAACTAAATATCAATTCAAGATTATGATTACCGCTGTAGTCAATCTAGAATTCAGAGAAACTGATTTTCTCTAAGTTCTCATTCAATTAGTTAAATCAGCGTTGGAAAGAAAGAAAATTATTTTCTTATTTGACCCAGAAAAGAAAGAAAAGATAATTTAATTATATTCTTGTGTACTATTATTTTATTAAATATAACTTATTATTATTTACCAGATGAGATATCGAACAGAACGGCAATTTATGGAGCAGCAATACTTACCTTGCATCAAGGCTCAAAGTCTTGGTATTTCCCTACGTGATCGAATTCTTATTATGGAGATCCGTAGAACGTGAATATCCGGCATAGCCTGCCAGGTTTGCATGCTGAAGTGGCAATGGGCAGGCCATATCGCTTGATGAGCTGACAACCGTTGGGGAAAAAGGTTTTCGAGTTGCGACCACGTATCGGACAGCGCAGCGTAATATGGCCTCCCACCATATGGACCAAATATATGGTCGAAACTGCAGGGAGCTGATGGATACAGTCAGCACAAGCCCGCTAGTTCTGGTGCTCTCTTGGGGAGGCCAATGTCCAGCAGTGGACGTTTAAAGACTGATGGTTAGATGAATAGAAGGGGTGGTAGATTTACTTTTAAATAATTATTTTGATAAACGCTGTGATTTTCAATTAAATATTTGTTACGAAGAGTTTCTTATTTACGATTAAGTTACAGATCTCATTCTAACTATCGTTTATTTTGTCCAAATATGTTTAAATATATGTCAACCTGGCAACATTTAAAAAAACTATTGTTGTTTCAAGTGCGGCCACGCCGTGGCTCCGTCTAGTTAGTAGGTGTGTTCGCAACGGCTATTTATTAAAAATGTTAAAAAACGATGTGCTATTTTTAAAACGCCTATTATTTTTTACGCTTTAATATATTAATGATATTTTTTGATTATCGTCGTATAGCACATCGTGCGCTATTTGAGGTTACGTAACAATAGATTACTGTCTACTACGTGAGTTGAAATTGTGATCTAAGATATATGTATTTAGATTCTGCCCGCGGCTTCGTCTGCGTGGACTTCAGAATTGGGTCAATCCTTACTAATACACTTCATACACTAAAATTTGTGTTATGCATTTACGCCATAACTACTGACCCAATGATATTTTTGATTAAATTTAAGTAGACTTAAAGATATTATCTAACCGAAAATTATTTACACTATACTACAACAAAATTTTATTTACAGTTTTATAATACACTAAACAAACAGACAATAAACCAACACCACGAATAATTTAAAATCACAAACTATAAGTACATCTAAACAAATAACGCGCGGAAATCGCTCAAAAACTCAGGATAATCATACGAGTTAAATCCGTACTGATTGATTATATAATCGTTCAAAAATATAACGAAATAGAAATCAAATAACCAAACGATGTTTTAGATTATTTTGCTTGTTATTTTTTATAAATGACAGAAATATAGTTCATAAGTGGTAAAGTTAGAGCATAATTTAGCATGTGACAATGATATGAACGGGTTAGGGTCATTTCGTTCTGTCCCTGTCTTTCGCGGTATGACTGACTGAAGTGACTGACTGTTCAAGTGTGCATGTGGGACACACTGATTAGTCTGTGTGTGCATGTGACTGTGATGTTTTGTTAGTAGGAGTGCTCGCAACGGCTATTTATTAAAAACGTTAAATAACGATGTTCTATTTTTAAAACGCCTATTGATGTGAAACATCTAATGCGGAGGGAGGGTAAAATCGGCTGTAAGCGTGGCGACGCTTTTATTTTACTTGTCCCATTCAAATCATGAAAGTTAAATATGACACACTTCCCGGTTACCGATTGAGCTGAAATTTTACACCCATATGTATATCGCGTGACAATGCAATATTATGATGACATGGAGCTGATCTGATGATGGAGCTGGAAGGTGGATATAGGAACTCTATAATTAAACGACGCAACCCTATCGAGTTTAGACTCGTTTGATTCATCTTGATGAGGACTTTGTCTTTAGATGGTATTCAGGGTCTGATGATGGAGCTAGAAAGTGGCCATAGGAACTCCGTTATAAAACGACATAACTCCTTTGAGTTTGGGCTCGTATGATTCGTCTTGACGAGTGCTTTGTCTCTAGATGGTATCCAAGGTCTGATGATGGAGCTGAAAGGTGGCCACAGTAACTCTGTAATGAAACAACGCAACCCTATCGAGTTTATACTCGTTGGATTTGTCTAGACGAGTATTTTCTCATGTTATGATCATTTTATTCCTATAAAATAATTTTGATGTTTCACATCTGGTAGACGCCCCATGACGTCTATTTTTTTTATTTTTTACGCTTTAATATATTAAACGATATCTTTTGATTATCTTCGTATAGCACATCGTCCGCTATTTGAGGTTACATATATATGTGCACATAACTATGTACGCGCGTTGAGCAGTTAGCAATCTTAACAATAGGTTACTGTTTACTAAGTGAATTGAAATTGTGATCTAAGATATATGTATTTAGATTCTGCCCACAGCTTCGTCTGCGTGAACTTCAGAATTGGGTCAATCCTTACTAATACACTTTATACACTAAAATGGCCATAACTACTGACCCAATGACATTTTTGATTAAATTTAAGTAGACTTTTAAAGATATTATCTAACCGAAAATTATTTACACTATACTACAACAAAATTTTATTTACAGTTTTATAATACACTAAACAAATAATCTAAAATAACGCTTGCCTGGTGAAATAAATAACGGGGCTATAGACTATTTATAAATAGCAAGTGATTTTGTTAGTTATTTAATATAACGAACACTCCTATTTGTTAGTGTAGTGAAATGTAGTGTCGTCGACGTCATGGCATAGCGGTTGTGGTAGCGCTTATGTAATAAAAATAATCGCTCAACAAAAATAACGCTTGCCTGTTGTAATAAATAACGAGGCTATAGATTATTTATAAATAGCAAGTGATTTTATTAGTTATTTAATATAACGAACACTCCTACTACTAGTTAGTCTGAGGCATAATACGAAAGTCTGTGGCCTTTGCAATATTTTTTTGGTATTCTTTTCCCTGCATGTGTAGTGCATTATTTATGAATTTTCAAAGGTTTCCTGTAGTGGTTTCGTGACAGAACTTGCGATCTAAAAACACCAGAGCATATTTTAACATGGTAAGTGTGATTTTCCCAATTATTATGTACCAATATTATTTAGATAATAAAAGTATATAGGTTGCGGCAACAATAACGCATGTTTTATATTTTTTTACGATTAAGGTTGATTATAACATTACAGATTACGATTATTGATATATGCGAATTGCTCAGAAGCAATATGTTGAAATAGGTATTTGTGACGTTACTACGCATAATAAATGTTACTCATGTAAGTAATGTTTTAAACTTCAGGATGTGCTGTCGAGACCGGCTGAAGAATTCGGAAATGATGAGACCTTGGAGCGCTTATGGGCCGCCAAAGCCATGGAACATAGTGATATATACTTTAATGTAAGTTTTACACTTATACTATAATATCTACTCCCAAACTTTTTGATTTTGAATGTCATTATTGAATTATTCTGTTAGTCCTACACTGTTGAGCACAGAATGTCAGGATGAGAGTGCCTTAGGTGATTATATGCAATCTTACCTACATAATTCTTAGGAATATCAGGTATGATAATTTTTTTTAGCAAGAATCTTGACTAACTTCAGTGTAACCAATATAACAAGCCTCAATATAACAAATTCCTTGACTTAACGAATTTTTCGAAATCCCCTAGGACTGCCTGTAAGAACTAATGCAAAATATACCTTTTTTCATTATGAATAAATTTATCAAAAACTTCTTTATACTTACTTATCGTCACGCCATTTTCCTTGCGGGGTAGGCAGAGAGAAAGAGTGCCAAGAGGCTCTATTCTTGCATACATCTCTCGCTTCCTCAACATTCATAACTCTCTTCATACACGCTCGCCGGTTTCGGAGACTCCTGACTCCACCTTCCTTCAATATATGACCGATTTGGTCTAGGTAGGTGAGTCTCAGTCTCCCCCTGTACCTACATCCTTCCACTTTCGCAACTTCTTTATAGCCAAGTTTTAATCATTGTAGAGATAGAAAATATTATTGACCACTACAAACTATGTACTTTAACAATTTTTTTCAACTTATAATATCTATATGTATAATGTATCCTATCAATTATTCCTAATAAATTCTATTATAATTCATGTCTCATCAGATTTAGGCAAGTTAAATTCTACGTAAGATAGTCCAATGTTGTTTGATGCTAAGTAATGTAAACACTACTATTTGTGATTGTTGTTAGTTTTAAAATTGCAATGGCTGAGAAATTAAAAAGGTGTTCCTTAACTGCCGAGAATTTCACAAAGAATCTACAAACTTAAATACTCACACATTTTACTTGTATCTAACTAATTTTAGGAACTCCTAAATAAATGTTATGGCCTGTGCCACTATAATACACCCCTATAAACAAATTGTTGAGAGGCACACTCAAATATTTTTTCATAGGGATAAGGATATGTTAGTTTTTCTGAAGCAATGGTAGGTAGTTTTACTTGGAATTTGCATGGTGAGCGAGAGTCGTTGGTCCCATTCTCTCTCTCTAGATAGAGATCTTCTTCTAGATAGAGATCTATAATCTT
Source organism: Leucoma salicis (assembly GCA_948253155.1). Lineage (NCBI taxonomy): Eukaryota > Metazoa > Arthropoda > Insecta > Lepidoptera > Erebidae > Leucoma > Leucoma salicis. Next base: position 23,953,948 of record OX411815.1, on the reverse strand, counting down.
ACCCCTTTGAACTACCAAAGCCCTTGTATATTTGACTCTTAAAAAGTTTGTGTTCTAATTATAAAAAAGAAAAATACTTTTTTTCAGATGCTCTGCTCTGTGGACACAAGATGGCTGCAGCTCACACCTCATGATGATCTCATCTATACACACTTCAAGCAGGACTTCCCTGACTTAGATGTCTCATATATTAATGAGAATGTAATAAAGAACAGTATGAACAAAGCAAAATGGCGAATATTCTGTGAGAAATTCAAAAATATAGTTGAAGACTATAGCTTTGGTACTTTGATGAGAGCAGACACTAAAGGAGACTATTCAGAAGAGAACACTATGCTGGTGCCTAGAGTGCAGTTTTATGCCATAGAGATTGCTAGAAACCGAGAAAATTTGAATAATGATGTGAAAAAACTATATAAGTGCACAGCTAAACCAACCATAGACACTCAAGAACACGCCAGCAAAATAGCCACTTAAACAATTAGCACCATGGAGGCTAGTTTCAGCAAGAAAGCTCATTTTTGTAACTCTTTAAAATTAAGAGTTAGTTTTCTGCAAGCAAAAAACATTGCCTTTAAGATGTAGGAATTAAAATGTGTGATATTAATAGAATTATTTATAAATTTTTTAATGGTAGCAACATTTAAATTGGAGTGTCTGGCACATTTCCTAATAAATAAATGATTTGTTTAAATATGCTGCAGCATAATTTTGTCTTTGATGTAGTAAAGGGTGTAAATGTTAGAGGAACCAAATACTTTTACTGTGTCTCGGTTTGTTTCAACTATTTGATACATTACTACACTATGTAATATGATAATGTCATTATATCTCTGGTTTCCAATATAGTAGTGAGATATACCAGTTTTAAGTATATCAAGAGCTATAAAACGAAACAGTTTCATTCCAAATCAGTTTAGTAGTTTTTGCATTATGACAACAAACAGACGAAAATTCTAAAAAAAAAACTGCCCCCTTAGAATGAAAAACGAAACGTTAGACGAGCTTTCGTTTCGAGTAACTGTGACAGTCCGACGCGTGATTCTTGATTAGTCGAGATTGGGCTGGGCTTCAAAGTTGCCTAAAAGCCTAATACAGTATTTTATTCTCAAATATCTCGTATAGACAAGTCTGTTGTTTTATAATAGAATATACTCGCATATCAGGTATATGTTTGAATTGTCTAACATTCAATGGTTTATTATTTAAATAAAATTGGTCATAAATCTGCATGACTAGTTTCGAGTTTGTTTGTTGTTATCATGCAGTTAAAATATAAGTAGTTTTTTTTAATCAAATTGCATTTTACTCTGATTACAAATCTTCGTATTTAAAAAAATGGCGGGGGGCTTAAAATATTTACACTCTTTCAATTAACGAAAATTGATTATGCATATTGTAATTGTACTGTATTATGAATACTTGTTCAACTCAGGAGATGAAAGAGCATGTGTGAAGTAAGAAAATTATCAATAATTCTTACTATATAATAAGTAATTTTTTTTTAAATATAGCTATGATCCTTAATTACTACTTGACCATAATTATCATATAATTATTATTCTTTTATCTAATACTTCTTGTCCAAACTAGCCCATTTATTCATCAACCAACTTACAATAATGGTCACTAGAACATAATTACAAAACTTGCCATATTAAATACTGGCCACGTTGGCTGAATAATAAGCGTTAGGCAGCCGTCCTAAAAAAAAAGTAATAATTTTTGCTTGTCTTACTCATAGTAAGGTAGAATTACATAATCCATACATAATTAAATACACTATTTCGTAATATAAGGAAATAAAATTTTACAACAACAACTTTTTAATAAAAATTGAAGTTTTTATAAGAAATTGTTTATGTAAAATTATACACCTACTAAGTAAGTTGTGATTGTGTTTTAAATGAATGAGGTGCTGTAATGCTCATGCATTTTATATAAAAGTTTGTACTAAGAATCTTTGGTTTCATTTACATTTGGTTTAAATTATTAGTCTTGCTTCTCCCAACTTGAACAGGCTGGCTCTACCGGTCAAGTAACACCCTTTTTTTGAAGTAAAAACTTCTTGGACGCGTATTGAAAGTAACTCAGGGGGGTTAGACGGAATCTCATATCTCAAAATCGACATCGTATCGTCTCTCTTATGATTGGTAGAGAAACCGACGCGTGATGTCGCAATAATCCGTTGGCCAATCACTGTGAAATCAACCAATCGGAGTGATCACGATACGATGTCGATTGTGAGATATGAGATTCCGTCTAACCCCAGATTTTTTAGAAATTATTTTGTAGAAGTAATGAGTAGAAATGGAATGATCATAACTTTATCAATGTGTACTTGTATAAAATGATGACATGTGTAAAATAACGGAAATGGACATCAGGCATGGATATTATATAGGACCGAAGTACTTGTATTTCACACACTCCGCCGCAGAAAATGCTAGTTTTTAGTTATAAGTATCTCAGGTTCTCGATATAGTGATGGGTAAACAAAAGTATATCAGTTTCTAGGTCTAATCAAGAGCTATCAAACGAAAATCCGTTCAGTAAACGTGTAGGTAATGTGCGAACAAACAAACAGACAGGTAAACAAAAAAAATTCTAAAAAAATTGTACGTATTCAGATCAGGGGTGTCGCTAAACATAGCCATTTCTCAAATATCTTTACTTCAAAATACCTATGAATACATCACTTTACAGCAGATTAACTTAGGGAATATTTTTTGATCTGTATTTTAGCACTTAACATGCTCAGCTGCCTACTTTAAAGAACAAATTATTTGTGAAATGTGGAAAAAGATAACTTTAGTGCGAGCGGGAATCGAACCTGCGTCCCTTCCAAACCTCATCAAGAGCACTTCCCCGGTTTGAAAGGGACGATTCCCGTTCACAAATACTTTGTTAACTTAGTGAATGTTAAAATAGCACGACAATCATTCATTTTTCGGAGATGAATAAATAAAAAAGTAAATATCCACGGACATTTTCACACAACACTTTCACACAAACTAAGCATAACGCTTGTGCTATGATTACCAGATTACGGATATAATACATATATTACTTTTTTTTTTATAAATACCTACATGTATATAATAGATGAGCCGTGTGGGGCCGGCTTTAGAATGGTCCCACTCCTCTCCACCCATAGGAGTCGTAAGAGCCGACTGAGGGAATATCGGGGGAGTGGGCAGCAGCACTCCCTCGAGTATTAACAACATCCACTGCGATCGCCAACCCGCCTGCCAAGCGTGGCGATTACGGCACTATCCCCCATTATTTGGGCCTATGTCCAGCAGTGGACTTAAAGGCTGATGGATGGATGGATATAATAGATAGAAAACACCCAGACGCAGTACGAACATCTGTGTTCATCACACAAATAATTGTCGTGAGTGGGAATCGAACCCACGACCTCGTGCACGGAAGTTGGTTACACTAACAACTACCCCACGAGGCCCGTCTAGTAGCCCGAACAGTAAATAAGCCTATGGCTTTTTCTGGGCTCCAGAATATATTATAGGTATCTATTCGCAAAATTTCATATTGAGCGATCAGAATTTATGACGTGTAAACAAACAACCAAACTTACTTTCGCATATATAATAGCAGATATGTACAGACACAGTTCTGTTACAGGCTTTGCCACCGCATATAAAACCTAGTTTTTAGGGTTCCGTACCGGAACGGTCAAAACGGAACGGCGATAGCTAGACAGTTGAAATTTTCACAAATGATGTATTTCTGTTGCCGCTATAACAACAAATACTAAAAACAAAAAAATAATAATATTTAAGGGGGGCTCCCATACAACGTCTGCCTATCCGTCCGTCTGTCACCAGGCTGTATCTCAAGAAAGGTGATAGCTAGACAGTTGAAATTTTCACAAATGATGTATTTCTGTTGCCGATATAACAAAAAAATACTAAAAATAAAATAAAAAAATATTTAAAGGGGGCTCCCATACAACAAACGTGATTTTATTGCCCTTTTTTGCTCGCTATTGATAACGGCAACAGGTAGACGCTTGAAGTGTTTACAGAATATTTAGTTATACATTAGCTTTAAGAGAGTTACAATAGTGTAATGTTGTTTACCTAGTCAATGGTACGGAACCCTTCGTTTACGAGTCCGACTAGCACTTGGCCGGTTTTTTAGGTTATATCTCGGAATCTGTCTTTCTAAAAAATCCTTGTCTTCTTTATGCTGATGACTTAAAAGTTTATTCTGTAGTAACCGGTGTTCATGATGCTGAAGCACTGCAGAGAGATTTTGAATATATTGCCTTATGGTGTACTAAAAATCATATGGCTCTAAACGCTAAAAAGTGCTGTGTGATCTCTTATACGAATAAGACTCATACAATATTTTATAATTATAACCTAAATGGTCACATTCTCGAAAGAAAAAGTGTTGTCAAAGATTTAGGTGTAATATTTGATGAAAAACTTTCATTTCATTCACATGTCGACCACATTGTATCCAAGTGCACTAGTCTCTTAGGATTTATTTTAAGGATTACTAAGGACTTTAAAAATCCACGTAGTATCTCTCTACCTGTATGGTACGTTGATCCGTACCACTTTAGAATATAATTCTCCCATTTGGTCACCTTTTTACGGTATCCACGTGGATAGAATTGAAAGAATACAGAAAGAATGCTTAAAATAGTGTGTTATAGATTCTGCTTTAGCTAAAGCTTTCACTTCGATCAACAACGCCTGAATCATTTTAATTTACTTCCATTATAAGCACGCCGTGAATACAATAATCTTACGTGTCTCCAGTGGCGGATTTACGAATTTGCCCCCCATAGGCTATTCAAATTTTACCGCCCCTACTAACCTCTGAAATTCGATACCATAGTTCACACTCAGATGAAATAAAAAACTTTTTTATTTGATCTGAGTTCACAGTATTTTTTTTTGTTAATCTATAATAATTATAAAACTTTCATAACTTAATAGGTTAATAGCAATGAAAGTTATATTATCTTTTTGCGTGATTTTATAAATCGGGGGCAGTTCAGTCAGTGCTGGAGGAGTGGGCGGGGTGACGGCACGGATTCCCTACTTTCTGACTGGTGCAGGTGCACATAGTTGCAAGAAGGGAAGCGACTTGATCTCTATTCTCCACTTGCTAAATCACGTACTGAGGGCAGTGGCCACGGATTAGTTTCCTATGCACTGCGAGAGGGTTAATCCCTAAAAAAAATAGATAGCTGTAACGTCTGCAAAAAGTGCTATCTGCACTTGCCGATGCGGAGGTATGTCGCTGGTGTACAGTGAGAAGAGGATCAGTGAAAGGACGGAACCTTGTGGAACCCCGGCGCTAGCTCTGTATTTATGACGATTGAATAAACTCCGCGTGCTTAGGTAATTATCGCGCGCACGGGGTCTAAGTACCGTACTTGTTTTCTTTTACTATCCACCAGTGGACCACTGGAGTAATGTCACACAGTTCCAGTGATCCTCAAGAACAGGTGGAGAGACATCACACAGCTGGTTTATTTAGTGGTCCACCTGGTGGGAGGCCGTCCTACACTGCGTCGTCCGTTACGCGGTCGCCACTCGAGAACCTTTCTTCCCCAACGGTTGTCGGTTCGTCGAGCGACGTGGCCTGCCCATTGCCACTTCAGCATGCTGACCCGGCGGGCTATGTCGGTCACTCCCGTTCTCCTACGGATTTCCGTATTACGGATTTCCGTATTACGGATCTTATCACGTAGAGAGATCCCAAGCATAGCCCGCTCCATAGCACGCTGAGCGACTTTAAGCCTTGATATAAGGCCAACATTCAGAGATCACGCCTCTGTGCCGTAAGTCATCATTGGTAACACACACTGGTCGACTCTTAGAGGTCTGGTAAAGGGTATTATTATTTGAGACTATTATTGATAGTTTTGCGGTGTTTATTTATGTAGGCGTTTTAGGAATCCTTCAGTCTCTATTCCCGCTAATGATTTATTCCTTTGCTGTATTTATTAGGAAAAATTACTAAAAAGTAAGCGATAAAGTTGTTTTTTTTTTAATTGAATCCTATCCGTTCATCCATCGACCTTTTATCGTCCACTGCTGGACATTAGGCCTCCCCAAAATGAGGGTTTTACAATAATGGCCACGCTTGGCAGGCGGGTTGGCGATTGCAGTGGATGTTTTTAGTACACAGGGAACGCTGCTGCCCGTTCCCCCGGTAAACCCTTAGTCGGCTTTTACGACTCCCATAGGAAGAGACGGGGTGGAGCTATTCTTGGTGCCGGCCCCACACGGCAAGAATAGGTAGTTATATTAGTTTAATTGAATAGGTACCTATATTAAATAAAAAGACATGTCATTTTGGTATAATATGTTTTTGGTGATAAACTAAACGAGAAGTTTGAAGGTTTCTTACATTTAATATGTGTATTATACAAAAGTAGTAAAGTTTAGGCAAAGAGCGGCATTTTTCACGGTGCCCCGAACCAGCACCTTATACATCTAATCTATGTAATATGTATAACATATAAGTATTAATAAACGCTGCACTATCATTTTTACCTTAATTTTAAATATAGGTAGGTACCTATATATGGAAAGTTGGCAAAACTTTTTTACTCCTGTAGATAGGTAATCAATTCTCACACTTTGTTCGAATCGATATGTGCCTAGTTACCTCTACTTATAGTAGTCTGATAACATCAGCGTAGTGGGGCGTAATGTGTAGATTTGTTATTTGGACGCGCAGTCCGTACATAGATATTAAAGAATATGGTGCGTGTCACTGTCACCGAGGGTGTATTGGAAGGTGAGCTGGTGGAAAATGAATATGGCGGTTCTTTCTACAGCTTTAAAGGCATTCCGTACGCTCAACCACCAGTTGGAGATCTGCGGTTCAAGGTACAGACTATTAATCTTTAAAATTCGTGTAATTACCATGTTATCATAACTTCATACTCAAAATAAAAAACCTATTTAATTAAGCATTTGGATAATATTTCGCAGTATTAGATACCGTATCTTCATTGATAAATTGATTGACAAAATCTCTGTTTAGATGAAGCATCAATTCTTTTTTATAACGTTGACTATAACCGATATTTACGTATGTAACGGACATAGTCAACGTATGAACCATAAATACTCGTAAAAAAAGACGTCATAAGTAAATTATAGCTTTAAGGCAGCTCAAGGTAAGTTCGACGTGACGGGGCGTTTGTTTCACAGAGATTTTAGCCGGTAGAATCTGGTAGATTACTAATAGTACATTGTTACACTAGGGATGAAAGCAACTTATTTAGTCCCGAGACGGGGTTTGGCGCCCGAGCATAGCGAGGGCTCCAATAGTTTGAGGGACTAAAGAAGTCTTTATCCCGAGGTAAACACTGTGCTTTTCATTACGAATACGAGGAAACTAAAAATAAAAACCATGAATTAGCTATAGAAAAAATAGGAGACTTTAAAAAATTGAATTTGGAATCGCCGTTTTCCCACCGATTTTTTTTTCTGTGGCCTGTCAGCTATTCAGCCATTATTTTTCATTTTAATCATTGAAAAAATATAAATCTTCGTTATTTTAAAGATATAGTTGCAACTATATTAAAATAAAGTCACATAAAAAACAAGTTCTTGCGACAAGAAACAAATTATCGCTTATTTTTATCTTTTAAGTGTTCGTGTAATATTTGTTTTTACGGTAGGTGTCTTTTTTTGTAGTTCCAGTGGTCTGCCAATACAAATGGAGAGACGCCACACGGCGGGTTTATTTAGTGGGTGAGGGCTAGCCTGTTCGTTGCCCCAAGCGATGGGGTGTGCGGTTAGGAACATTTTTCCCGCCTTAACAAAAAGTAAGGGTCTTTCTTCGTGTAGGGTGTCTTTTGCTATGGCATATATTGTACTTAGGTATATTTAACTAGGCGACGTGGTAAGGACCTCTTCTTAGATGATTTTAAATCTCAAATTTAAGAGAAGCGCTACAGTTTTAGATCGTGTATATATTTTTCGTCATTAGCCAGCTCTAAAATGAGGGGTAAATCATGGAATCTGATAAGGGAATAAGGATGATCTCGCGGATCGACATAAAAACAGGCTAGAGAAATAATAGGTATCTATATAAAATAATTTTTGGATTGATGATGTGTAATTTTATAGCCTATTAAATATAAAACTAATGGACGCACAGCGCCCTGACAGAGTTCAATTTGAAACTATTAATTGTATAATTATCATCTTTGTATAGTTACCTTATATATATTGAGCATTCATGATCATCATCAGGTAAATAATTGTTGGTCCTTACTGAATAAGTAAAAAAAAATAAACTAAATAGATTGCTCTCTGTTTATCGCTTAAAAAAAAACAGTAATAATAAGTATGTTTACCTATTTTGTTAAGGCGGGAAAAAATGTACATAAACACACATCCCGTCGTTCGGGGCAAAGAACAGGGTAGTGTGGGGCCCTCACCTGACTAAATAAACCCGCCGTGTGCCGTCTCTCCGCTTGCACTGGCGGACCACTGGAACTGTGTGACATTACTTCAGTGGTAATAAATGTATTAGTTCTTTTTTAGATTATTCTACTCTTTGATGTTAGTTGAGATCTGTGTAATCGACATTAATTTAAATACTGATAGTTCAAAATTACGTCAACGTAGAGAAAATAACAAATGTTGTTAAAACCTTTTTATGAATCATCATTGATAATACACGAAGATATCATGCTGACATAGCAATAATAGTAGGGATTCGATAAAGGTGTAGATAGAGTTTTGGCGGAAACATGAATCTTGTTGTCGCTATACGTTATTTTACAAAACTTGTGTTATTTAACCCGCGGCTCTGCGAGAGATCTCCTCTCTCTCACTTCTCACCGGCAAGTAAAAAGTATGGAGGAGTTAGAGTCGTCATACCAATTGACTGTTATAAATGTACATGACAGGCGTTTTTTTTAAGAAATATGTTTGACTTTGTATTCATGTCACAAATGGATTCTATTAAATTTTACTTTTTGTGCAGGCTCCTCTACCGCCTCGATCATGGAAAGGAGTCCGCAGTGCAAAGGAGTTTGGGCCAAAAGCCTACCAAAACGACATGGCATTCACTCGAACCGGGAAGCTAGGCAGCGAAGATTGCTTATATCTTAACGTTTACACGCCTGATGTGAATACTGATAAGCCTCTTCCAGTTATGGTTTGGATACATGGAGGAGCATTCATGTGCGGCAGCGGAGAAGATGATTTCTTCGGCCCTGAATTTTTACTCAGAGAAGAGATTATCCTTGTTACACTTAACTACAGATTAGAAGCGCTTGGCTTTTTGTGTTTGGACACAGAAGATATACCTGGAAACGCTGGTATGAAGGATCAAGTACAAGCTTTGAGATGGGTTAATAAAAATATATCTAACTTCGGTGGTGATCCGAATAATGTTACAATATTTGGAGAAAGCGCTGGTGGTGCTTCTGTCAGTTATCATACAGTTTCTCCAATGTCTAAGGGTCTTTTTAAAAGGGCTATTGTCCAAAGTGGTAGTCTACATTGCCACTGGGCGCTCACTCAGAAGCCACGTGAGAGAGCCTTAGCATTAGCAAGACAATTAGGCTGCTTCTCTGAAGATGATAGGGAGTTATATGAATTCTTCAAAAAACAACCAGTTGAATCACTGGTTGGTATTTCTGTACCAATTACACTAGCAGAAAAAGCTACGACGGGTTTGTATTTCTGTGTAACCGAAGAAAAAAAGTTTGGCAATAACGAGAGATTTTTCGACGGTAATTTGGGTATATCCCCGGAAGGTTTGGATATAATGATAGGGTACACCACCGACGAAGGTATCATTAATATTACAGCCGATACTGTAAAGGATAAACTCGAAATGGCTAGAGATTTTCCAGAAGTATTTGTTTCAAAGCCATATTCATTGAATTTGACAGTGAATCAACAATTGGAGCTTGGAGATAAGATAAGAAGGTTTTATTTTCAGGACAATATTGATACATCCAATGAATGGAGAGCGCTAGTAGATTTTTATTCTACGGATATGTTCGTGTACGGTATAACTCGTTTTGCTAAACTCTGTGTAGATAAGAACAAAGTCTACTTGTATAAGTTTGCTTGTAAAACTGAAAGGAACTTTATGTGCCACGTACTGGGCCTCACGAATTTCGTTGGAAACACACCATTGACCGCACATGGTGATGATGTAATGTATCTCTTTAATCCAAAGATGATACCAACTAAAGTCGATATTAAATCTGATACATTCAAAATTATAGCGAGAGTCGTAAAGCTTTGGACAAACTTCGCTAAATCCGGGTAAGTCAAGCCTCAATTAATAAAGATTATTCTTTGCTGTCCCGAAAAACATCGCAATGGGACCCATAATTTAGAAAGCACGTGAATTTGTTGGTGACCTCATAACTATGCTGTTTCTTTAGTTACAAGCTACGCTGGATTAACACTAAGCCTCTAGGCTGGGGCCTAGTTTGCAACGTCGGCAAAATAAGGTCGTGAAAGAAAAGAAAATAGGGTTTAGGTTTAATCATTGAGCAGCATTTCTTACGATGCCCCAGGATATCACTAGTAGGTACATTAACGTATGCTTTAACAAAAAAAGGGATGCCTTCAATTATAAATCTGAGCATGAATCTGGATTTATATGGAAATTATAATTTTATCAGTCAGTTACCAGAGAAAATTGCAAGCTTTTGCCTGCGGCAGGGAAGTGGGCATCACCTAGTGCTGTATAATAATGACATGGAGGTAGTCTGACGATGATGCCGGAAGGTTGCCATAGGAACTCTGTAACGAAACACCGCAACCCTATCGAGTTTGGGTTCCTTTCATTTGAGACCAGACATCTTAGGCTCAAACCTAGCAGTGGTATTATTCACCACTGTTAATCTGAATAATTATCTTGCTATCGCATAATGTTAACTTACGAGTAAGTATGATATGTGTCAGGTGGAGACTTATCAACATAATTAATCAAACTAAACGTAAGGCTCAACTCTGGATTAGGTAATGTATCTTAATAATTAACATAGATATACTTTGGTATGGCCAGAGCTAAATATAATGTGTGGTATTCAATTATTGCTTGCAAACGGGAGAGGCCCGTATGCATGGACGCTGATTTACAGCGTGTAAGGTATCTATGGTTAGGGAGCTGAATGTCAAAATTTCTATATGATCTGTTCGTGTGGCAGACATGATTTATATCGATGATTGTACCATAAAAAGCATTAAGGACCGCGTCTGCCACCATAACAGGCCTGCGTTATCAATTGACAGCACTTTAAAAATGTAAAAAAAAACGGTATGCTAAATCATTTGTTCATCTCTGCTGCTTGAACTGATGGTCAGAAACCCCTTCAAAATGAGGCACATCGAAGCGGCAGACGTCCAGCCCTCTGACTTTTTAAGTAATTAATTTTTAAACATTTTTTTATGATTTAAAAAATTGTATATGAATTGTTCGCTTGGCAGACCTGAATTGTTCGATTAATGACGATATAAAGAACCACAGAAAAATAGTCTGCCACCATGATAGCGCTGCGTTTTCAATCGACAGCGCTTTAAAAGTGTAGAAAAAAAATGTCTGTTAAATCATTTGTTCGTATTTGCCTTTTGGACTGATGGTCAGAATCATCCTCAAGACGATAAACATCGAAGAGGCAGACGTCCAGACCTCTGATTTTCCAAGGGCAGAGCATTATTATATAATTTTTTTTCGAAAGTTTGTCTTTCTTTCTTAGAGAGACGAGAGATAACGGTATAATTCCCCAGGTAGTTGGCGTTTACCTATGGGGTACCGCGTCAAATCACGCGGTCATTGGCCTGACCCCTCGGATTTTGATGTCCAATGAATCGTGGGTTTCGTTTGGCTTCAAATGTTATTTCAAATGTTTAGATATGTTTATTTTATTTTTATTAGGGGTTGTCCGAGCTAAAAAAACATTAAATTGAGGAAAAACATAAAGTGGAGCCTTTTTTAAATTAATGAAATTTTTTCACAGATAATAGTTCGATAATGGACCAAACGTCCGTGTGGGGCCGGCTTTAGAATTGTCCCACCCCTCTCTACCCACGGGAGTCGTAAGAGCCGACTGAGGGAATACCGGGGGAGTGTGCAGCAGCACTCCCTCGAGTATTAACAACATCCACTGCGATCGCCAACCCGCCTGCCAAGCGTGGCGATTACGGCATTATCCTCCATGACGGGACCGCTCGCTGTGGCGTTCTCTTGGGGAGGCCTATATCCAGCAGCGGACGTTGAAAGGCTGATGGATGGATGGATGGATGGATGAATGGGCCAAAACAATACAATTAGTTTTTTTTTAATTTGAATGTTTTTATTCTCTTTGAATCATCCGTTTTATTTCAGGCCATCGAGGCTAATAAATTAAGATCAAGAAATAAAAGTCAAGTTTCACTAGGATTTTTTTCTTTTTGTATTCTCACTTCAAGAAACAATTACAATAAGAATTTATGAAAAAGAAAAATAATTATTTTAAACATTTTTGATCTATAGTAATTATTTTACCGCCTGATTTGACGTGGAATCCCTCTATAGGCGGCTGTTTTACGCGGTCAACCTTGTGAGAACTGTCGATCGTTTCCCTTCGTTCGCTCCGAATAGTACTAAGACAGTACTACTACGCTCTCTCGTACACGTATTTATGTGGTGATCCTCTCTTATATATATAATGTACTATGGTGTATAATATATATCTAAATATTTAACGAAGGCAGGGGCTTATCTTCATTTTCATGTTCGTCAGAATGATAGTCAGACGTGAGGGTAGTCTTGAAATCACACGACGTTATTGTTCTATACACTAATCTTTATGGATAGTTTAGTTTTGGTAACAAAATAACAAGTGATGCTCACAATATTTTAGGATGTAACTCTCAAAATAATCACATAGAGTGCAGGTTAGTTGTATGGCGACCACGACCGACTGTGTTCACGTTCTTGCCAATCGATCCTCCCTCGAATCCCTCGTAGGACGTCTGTCCTCTTTTAAATTGACTAACTGCTATCTGTCAGCCGTCACCTACCGCCTGACGTCTGTCATCGCATCACAACTAAATACTTATAATTTGAAGACATTTATAAGATATTGAAGGTAAGTGACTCAAGCAATAATAAAATTACATTACATAGTCTAGTAGACGTCAATAGGCTCGACCCCTATTACGTGGGACTTAAACATAGCTTGCGAGTCGTGGGTGTGTAATACACCTCTGCCTACCCCTTCGGGAATACAGGCGTGATGCTATGTTTTTTTTTAAATAAACCTTTTTAAATTTTTAATTGATTAAAATTTTATTTCCTTTCATAAAAGACAGAAAATAATATACTATTACGTGAACTCTTAGTAATAACAATAATAAACCGTAAAACCCGCTTTACATTAATTCCTGAAAAAAACTTTAAAAAATCGTACATAAAAAAATCAGCGACCTAGACGTCTGCCAACTTTTTTTTCCTATTCTGGGAGTCCTAATGAATCGAATGGACGCAACGAGAACGACGAACAAATTATTTAGTATAGCGTTTTTTTTACATTTTTGCACCTATGTCCCGTGATAAAACAGAGCCCTGCAAATCTGCCTCTTCGATGTTTATAGTTTTAAGGATGATTTTGACCATCAGTCCAAGAGGCAGACGCGAACAACTGATTTAGTATCAGTTTTTTTTTTTACATTTTTGGATCGCTGTAACTTGAAAACGCAGGGACATACGACTTTCATTTACAGGATCAAATCAGTTTGTATTGGCATAAACTTTCATCCCTATTAATATGAAAGACGAACAAATCATATACCAAAATGGCACTCAGCTCCCTAACCACTATCCGATATGCCTGAAACCGGCTTAAAGCGCTATCCACACATTTCCGGGTACCCGGCCCTGCCGTGTTCCGTCAGGGACGGGAAAAAAAATCGGTTACGTACAAATTGTACGAACTTGTTCACATAGTTCCGTGTCAGGCGCGTCCGGATCGTTAGTGTCCCGGAGCACGCTCGGACGCACGGGCGCTCTGACAGTGCTATCCGATTTTTTTTCTAGGTACGTTGACTACATACCCTAATACGTGTTGCCTGCTGACAGTCTTCTTGGTGATCTGCTTCTTCTTCATCTAGCGCTATTGCAATCATTGCTAATTCTACATTGTTAAATAAGGACATCGTGCTGTGTGCGTATCAGCTAAAGAAACAGATTACACTGATACCGATTTCCCTGATATGTGTGAACACGGGTGACAGATGGCACGTCCCTGACGCGAACACTGAAACAAACAACTCGGAACACGGATAGCCCTGACCCGGAAATGTGTGGATAGCGCTTTACACGGTAGATTCCATAAAAGTATTTTTTTTTTGAATAGACGAGATCGTGCACTTAGGAATAGTCCTTGCATCGCGGGGGACTTTACAAACATAGAATTTCACGGACTCAAAGTAGGTACACACTGGAAACAACCGTTTTTGGATCACACAAAGAGATATGTGTGGGAATCGAACCCATAAGCGGGAGGCCGGTATCTAAACCACTCCGACATCTGTGCAGTAATTTATTTCATATATTATTCGTGTAAAAAAGCTGAATCCCTTATTAAATTCTGTTAATTTCAGAAATCCCACTCCATCTGCAACTTTGGCTGCCGCATGGAAACAGTATTCCTTGAAAAATCAAGATTATTTTAATATTGGTAATCAATTTGAACCTGGTACCGCACCTGACGGTGAAGAGTTGCGGTTTTGGGACAATGTTTTGAAAGAATACGGGCAATCTTCGTTGTAGTAGCATTTATATTTTACCTATTTTTGTAAAAAGTAGTACTTAGTTTTAATACCTATTTAGATATAAGAGCACTTGGCAGACCACTGAAGAAATGTCAAACAGTCCTAGTGGTCCGCCATACAGGTGAGGAGATGGCACATGACGTGTTATATAGTGGGTTACAGACATTACTCGCTCGTTGTCCCGAACGATAATGGGTATTTTTTGCGCCTTAACAAAAAAAAGGGTTATAAGAACACCCTGGTCTTATAACTCTTGCAGTAACTATAACTTCTTCATTCTTTTTCCTCTAAGTCTTAATAGGCTAAAACTAGATTAATACCACGTCTCCCCTTGCCCCACTTGGGAGGCAAAGGGGGGAAAAAAGGATTTAAATCGGGTGTTGCGAGCAGGCTTAGTAACTGTCGTCTTAAATGACTGAATGTTGCAAAATATAAAAGAGTCAAGTTCACATCTTGTCGGTATTATCACAATCTTATATTAAGTATTATCACTATCTTAGGAGTAATCAGCATTATCATCATCATTAGTAATCGATTTAATTAAATGGCATATATCCCTTCTTACTTTAGTTACTTTCTTCGGTACTCGATTCTTAACACCCAGGTGGTGGAAATTGGCATCGGTCTTTTCAAGAAAATTGAAATTTCTCTTTCATTTTATTTAATTTAATGTGAGATAAAATCGTTATATTGTTCCATCTAAATTCGATGTTAGGTAATAAACCCAATTCCTAAATTTCTATAACGTAACTAACTAGTACCGTGATTTATATTATAGTATGGTACCTATATTTATATACATATATTAAAGCTACGTGTGTGACGGGCTATAATCAAGGAACATAAACTCTATGACCCAAGGCTATAATCATCGATTTACTCCAAACACTACAATGGATTGAAACCATAGATATAAATCTATGATTGAAACCGTCATCATGTTTTTTAGTCGCGTTCGATTTTGTGGCGGCTAACTTTGTAAGGCATTGTAGTCGACGAAAATTGTAGGGGGTTATATTATTAAAGTTAGGTATTTGGTGACACCTTTGCCCCGAATTATCGTATGATGGCATGTACACTCGGTATAATGTTGATTAGTATGTTGCCGCGTAGTACTTATTAAGCATTACATAGGTACATTACATAGTCTTAAGACTTAGTGCAAGACACAAATAAATTTGATGTGATACGATATTGACGCATATTTATTTAAATCCATTCCATTTATAATTAACTAGCTTTTTTTCGCCGCAACTAAAATCTAGTTTTTAGGTTATATAAGGGGTTCCCGATATAAGTATAATAGCAGCGAGATAAAATGTATACAAGTTTTTATGTTTAATCAAGAGCTAACCAATAAAAAGTTGCATCAATATCCGTTCAGTAGTTTTTAAAACAGACACAAACAGAAAAACAGACGAAAAAATCGCCTTTATAGGCTAATACAGTAATTTTTTCTCAAATATCTTAAATGTACAGACAGCTCTGTTACAGCTTTATAATAGTTAGAATGTAGGCGTTTCGCTAATAAGGACCCCTGTGGATTTTCTTTTTATTTTTTTTATTGCATGTAGTGGCAGACGAGCCACGGTCCATCTGATGCTAAATGGTAACCGTCGCCCATGGACTCGACTATACCGAGAGTATTGTCAAGCCGCTGCTCACCATTTCATTTCACAGATGAAATATAATAATAATAATAATATAATAATATATAATAATATATGTATTTATTCTCTTCCACAAAGGTTTCTTAACAACTAATTTTACATAATAAATTAATAATTCCAGCCTCTGTGGGAGACTGGTATCTGCACTAGGAAACCCTGTCACACAGATTACCAGGCCCTCCCATAGAACAGCGTGTTAGCGTCGATACCTTTGATTACAACACATTTTAAGTTTTATAAACAAAGAAAAAGAAAATTAAAATAAAATTGTATGTGTGTCGGTGTGAGTGTGTGTGTGTGGTGGTGTGTGCATGTATGTGATTTGGGTGTGTGTAGGGGTGCGTGTGGGGAGTGTGTATACGTGTGTTTGTGTGTATTTGTATGTAGGTGCTATACTTACTTTGGGACGACTAAGAGGTTTTCAGTGTCATCGTAGTTAAGTTTTATTAGAAAATAGGTGAGACAAAGCTTGCATTTTAATTTAGTCATTGGGTATATATTTAGTTTAGAATTTAATTTGTTATATAAATAAGATCCAAGGAAGCCGTATTGACGATGTGAAATGAAATATAAACGGCTATCTCCTGCTACAGCCAAGACGCAACAATTTGCTTCATGGCCGGTCACACAGGAGATGGTGGTACCAACCCGCTCGGGCCGGATACCAAGAGAGTACTCCCACTTGGTACCCAGCCCTACCACCAGTCATGCAATGGATGATAATTGCTTACTTCCCTTAGTCGCCTCATACGACACCCGTGGGAAAGAATGGGGTGGTGACACTTGTATTCTTAATCCGTCACCACACGGGCAAAATGGATGATATTCCCTTAATGTTAATTACGGTTCAGGAATTTTAATACGCAGAAGTCTTTTGAGTAACAATGCCAAAACAACTCACCAGATTGCTGAATACCTCTCGACGTCTCCATGGTACACAGCTTGTACACAGTCACACATCGTTAAATAGCTAGGCACTTACAATGATTCTGCTTGTCATTAACAAAATTAACGTGGGTAGATACTCCGTAAAGGCTTCTAGAAAACTCCTTCATATAATTTCCGGGTAAGATATCTTTGTAATAAGTGGACCGTTTTGGTTACATCCTAGCTTCTGAGGTCGTCAAAACTATATTCTGTCAATAGATGGAACAACCTAATTTCATGTACTTAGATATAAAGTAAGGACCTATTTGGTTATCCCCCTGGTACTCCGTACGATAGCTCAGTGGCTTAGAGCACTTCCCCGGATTGGAAAAGACGCGTGTTCGATTCCCGCTCGTACAAAAAAACCTTTTCCTTATTCACAAATAATTTGTTATTTAGAAAGTAGCGGAGCATGTCAAATGCTAAAAAATATAGATCAACTTAGATATAACTCAAACAGAATAATTTTTCAATTTATTGGCGATGCGGCGATTACGGCGACGCTTAATGTGAATGTGCATGCGGCATAAAATGTTTACCCGTCTGACGTACCACCAGGACAACAATAACAACAATAGAGCTACTGCCATATCCCTATATAAATGTGAAAGTACGATTGTTTGTTTGTTACTTCCTCATGTCGTAACTACTGAACCGGAACCGAGTCCGGAGTACGGAGAAGGATATAGAATACTACTAGTTCCGGAAAATGGAGGATTCCTGTGTGATGGTTATTTCATATAAGATAAGATAAGATAAAACTTTATTTGTCTGAAACATGGTATGCACAAAGTACAAGATGTAAATGGTTATCGATTCCGTCATGTTCAGCCCAACGTTGGGCATACAAATTTTGTCAGTAGGAACTAGTTTCATAATTTAAACATAACTATTAATTCCTCAAAATAATAATTATATACATTCATGCATATAAATTCAAATTATAATGACTATTAAATTGTATACTTAACTAAATCATGTCACAAAATGAAAATAAAATAAATGTCGTTATAGGTAAATTTATCTACTTCACAATTTTTCATTATTAAATTCTATAATGTTATAATAGGCTCTCTCAGCTAGAAATAATCTCATTTTTTTTAAATGCATTAATTTTCATGTCCTTCCATAAGTTTGGCAGCTTATTATAAATAATCGGAGCCATACAAAATATACTTTTGCGCATAAGAGTTGTTCTCAACTCGTGTAGACAGAGTTTACTAGTATTTCGTCTGTTCCGAGAAAATCTGTCAGATCTGCGTACAAATAAGCTTTAATGTGTTTTAACAAACATACAAGATTCTATATGTATTACGTTTAGTTTAGAGATGATGGTGCACTTATAATAGATTTTTCTGATATAAATTTTTAAAATATAATATACTAGCCTTTGCCCCCGTCTTTAACGCAGCCAAATGCTAGTTTTTAGGTTATATCTCAGGTTCTCGATATAGTAGCGGGATAAAATATAATGTACTAGTTTTTAAATATAATCAAGAGCTATCAAATAGAAAAAGGTGCACTAAAGTGAGTTTAGTAGTTTTTGCATGATATCGCATGTCAAACAATCAAAGAGACAAATAATCTAAAAGAAAACTAGACGTCGCGGGACGCCTAGCAGATGTGAAAACATCGAAATTATTTTGTAGAAATAAAACGATCATAACTTGACAAAGTATTCCTCAAGACGAATCAAACGAGTATAAACTCGATAGGGTTGCGTAGTTTCATTACAGATTTACTGTGGCCACCTTCCAGCTCCATCGTCATACCCTGGATACCATCTAGAGACAACGTACTCGTCAAGACAAATCATACGAGCCCAAACTCGATAGAATTATGTCGTTTTGTAACGGAGTATGGCCACCTTCTAGCTCCATCATCAGACCCTAGATACCATCTAAGGACAAAGTACTCGACAAGACGAATCAAACGTGTCTAAACTCGACGGGGTTGCGTCATTTCATTATAGAGTTACTAAACTGTGGCCACCTTCCAGCTTCATCATCAGCCACTGGATACCATCTAGACACAAAGTACTCGGCAAGACGAATCATATGAGACCAAACTCGATGGGGTTTCGCCGTTTCATTATAGAGTTCCTATGTCCACCTTCCAGCTCCATCATCAGATCAGCTCCATGTCATCATAATATTGCATTGTCACATGATATACATATGCGTATAAAATTTCAGCTCAATCGGAAACCAGAAATTGTGTCAAATTTAACTTGCAAGATTTGAACGGGACAAGTAAAATAAAAGCGTCGCAACGCTAACAGCCGATTTTACCCTCCCTCCGCATTAGATGTTTCACATCAAAAACAACAACATATTATTTCCTCAGACGGTCGTAAAGACAAATGTGATGTGGAGATTGGGTATCGCCGTTGGTCAGTGTGATAGCTTAGCAGCTTAGAGCACTTCCCCGGATTGGCAGGGACGCAGGTTCGATTCCCGCTTGCACTAAAGTTGTCTTTTTCCACATTTCACAAATAATTTGTACTTTAAAGTAGCTGAGCATGTCAATTGCTAAAATACAGATAAAAATATTGTAACATTACATTGTTATAGTATGAGCACGCCTGTATTCCCCGAAGGGGTAGGCAGAGATGTATTACGCACCCACGATTCGCCAGCTATGTTTAAGTCCCACGTAATAGGGGGCGAGCCTATTGACGTCTACCGGGCACATTTCCAAACTAACACATTACAACCAAACTCAGAACATTACACAAAATATTGTCCTGTGTGGAATTGACCCCACAACAATCGGTGCGAGAGATCGGTATCTAAACCTCCCCACCACCTTTGTTTTTGTCTTGTTAAGATAATAAGATGGATAGTTGTAAAGATAATAATATAGGTACTTATAAAATCGGCGTAGTGGGGCGTAATGTGTAGTATTTGTCAGTTGGACGCGCAAAACACACATAGATATTAAATATGGTGCGTGTCACTGTCACTGAGGGTGTATTAGAAGGTGAGCTGGTGAAAAATGAATATGGAGGTACTTTCAACAGCTTTAAAGGCATTCCGTACGCTCAACCACCGATTGGAGATCTACGGTTCAAGGTAGGTAATAATTAATCTTTAAAATTCGTGTTATTACCATACTTACCTAAAACTACTTTTTTTTTATGAATTTTTAGGATATGTCGTAGTATTAAATACCGTATCTTCTTTAATAAAATGACTGACAACAATCCAGTATTTTTTTCCTGTTCATATGAAGCGTCAATTACGAATATAGTCAATGTAAACCATAAATAAATATTTAAGTTATCACAACTTTTGCATTGAGATAATTAACTTATCGTAAAGTTGGTAGTTTTCTCACTACATTGTTTCTTACTCTATCTTTCAATGTTAAGCCATACATACTTCTTAACATTCGGGAAATAGAGTGAACAGAGCATTGGGACAACTTCTCGGCAGTCATCACCTCAGCCAGAGGGCACTTATTTTAATACACAACGCACTACGCAGTGCTTGTCCCAACGTTATTATATGGAAGCGAGAGTTGGGTATGCAAAAAGGAGCATAAGAGTAAAATCAATGCGGTCGAAATGTGTGAGAATCTGTGGAGTGAGGCTGACTGACCGCACTCGTAACGACGACGTAAGAAGGCGAGTAGGTTTGAAAGAGAGTATTGGTGTAAATATGCGAAAGGGAATACCTACTCCGATGGTTCGGACATGTGGAAAGAATGCCGGACGAGCGACTGGCTAAGAAGATATACAATGCGAAAGTGGAAGGATGTAGGTACAGGGGGAGACCGAGACTCATCTACCTAGACCAAATCGGTCATGTATTGAAGAAAGATGAAGTTAGGAGTCTCCGAAACCGGCGAGCGTGTATGAAGAGAATTATAAATGTTGAGGAAGCGAGAGATGTATGCAAGAATAGAGCCTTTTGGCACTATGTTCTCTCTGCCTATCCCGCAAGGGACATGGCGTGATGATAAGTAAGTAAGTAAGTACTTCTTAAAACCCTCATCTCTACTGCATTTAATCTATTTTCATGCTTTTCTACCACACCAACATTCCGTATATTAATGTTGGACTTGACACTCCACCGTGCACTGATGAGCTTTTTTAGAGATTTCCCAACTACTAAGTGTTTTATTCCATTCATTTTATTATCTGCATCACTCTCCTTTCAATGTTTTTTTATACAAGAAGTAAGTAAAAGAGCTTTGTTAAACAACGTTCCCAAATAAAAAAATTATTTTACTTGTGCCAAACTCGTTCCCTCAATCGCTACATCACATGGCGTCATACATCCATCCCTTTCCAGAACCACCACTTACGTCTTTTTTCAGGGCCATAGAGTGACGTATTTATATTCTTAATCTAGCAAAACATAACAAGTCAATTATAGTTTATAGTTTTTAAGGCAGTTCAAGGTGAGTTGCACGGACCGGGGTATTTGATTAACGTAGATTTTTGTTCGAGAATAGGTAATAACGTGACTCGGCTTTTTATCATTTCAATGTCAGAGGTAACAATAAATTGTTGTTTGTATTAATTATTGTTTATAATCAACGTGTTCTCTCTGTCTATCGCTGTAGGAAATAGGAATGATTTCATAATCACGTTTACCCAAACTGTATTGAAGGTCTCTGTAATCAACATTGATTATATAGATAGTTCAAAATGACGATAACAAAACAACAAACGTCTTTAAAACTTGTTAGATAGTCATGCTAACACCGCACTAATAGTAGTTTTAATAGTACTGTAGATTTTCAATCAACTAGCAATATTTGGTCTAGTGATACCCTTCCACATTTGTAGTAACTCTGGAATGGACCAACTGCCGAGTAGTGTCTCATTAGGTATACTTTTAACATTAATAAGCACGCCTATGAAGTTCCATATCTATAGACAGACAACTATACCTAGATGAAAAAATATAGTACTACATGGACGTTGGTTTTTCTTTACACAAGTGAAGCGTGGTCTTTAGCTCCGATATTCATCGATGCCTATCCATCAACCTTTCAACGTCCACTGCTGGACATAGGCCTCCCCAAGAAATGGGGTATAGTGCCGTAATCGCCACGCTTGGCAGGCGGGTTGGCGATCGCAGTGGATGTTGTTAATACTCGGGGGGTGCTGTTGCCCTCTCCCCCGCTATTCCCTCAGTTGGCTCTTACGATTCCCATGGGTACAGAGGGGTGGGACAATTCTAAAGCCGGTCCTCACACGGCATCGATGTCTATATACTTTATTATTAAGATGTTAATAATTAATTATTTATTAATGGTATTGTGCTCTCAAATATCGGCTCACAATAGGTCCCACGGGCCACGGGGTACGGAAAAAGAGCGGAGGTGTTTAAAGGCAAAAGGCAAAATCTCTTTAGAACAAAGCGTCGCTAAATGCGCCCCTAAATCAAAATCCATCTAGCGGTGAAATGTATTTTACAGCGTAATAGAGCATATTTTTCATTTAGTTTGTCTTTTCACCACTACGGCGTTCCAAACAAAACAGTTTGTTCCAGAACATTCTATGTGCGTTAGTATGGATGGACCACTTGTTTACTTACTTAGTTATCATCACGCCATTTCCCTTGCAGGGTAGGCAGAGAGAACAGATGCCAAGAGGCTCTATTCTTGCATTCATTCGCTTCCTCAACATTCATAATTCTCTACATACACGCTTGCCTGGTTCCGAGACTCCTGACTCCTCCTTCTTTCAATACATGACTGATTTGGTCTTGGTAGATGAGTCTCTCACCACCGAAGGAATGTAACATAGTTCCAGTAGCCCACCAATAAAGCCGGAGAGACGGCACACTGCAGTTTTCTATAGTGGGTGAGGACCCCACACTAGCCTGTTCGTTGCCCCGAAGGACGGGGTGTGCGGTTAGGAACATTTTTTCCCGCTTAAACATAAAAAAAGGTAGTTGAGTCTCGGTCCTTTCACTTTCGCATTGCGTATCTTCTTAACTAGTCGCTCGTCCGGCTTCTTTCCACATGTCAGAACCATTGGAGCATTCCCTTTCGCATCTTTACATCAATACTCTCTTTCATACCTACTCACTCTCTTACGTCGTCGTTACGAATGGAGTGAGGCTGACTGACCGTCAGCCTCACTCCACAGATCTCATTTATTTTACTCTCATACCCCTTTTTGCATACCCAACTCTCGCTTCCATATGGTAACGTTGGGACAAAGCACTGCCTTGTGTATTGCGACTCGTGCCTTCTGGCTGAGGTGGTGGCTGCCGAGAAGTTTTCTCTTTTTCCGTACTCCGTGGTCCCCGCTAAGTCTTTAAGAACACACCTTAAGGAGACGAATTTTCTAAGAACGTCATATCGCTCACGAAACGCTTGCCTTGCCTAAATATTTATTTATTTACATAGTAATTGGATTAAATAGTAAATAATTAAACTGTTACCGTACTATCTGCGTTTGTCTTTGTGTTTTTTGGTGGTTTTGAGTTTGGTGGCAGACGAGCCACGGCTTACCTGATGGTAAATGGTAACCGGCTCTTATGGATTCAACTATACCGGGAGTATTGTCAAGCTGCTGCTCACCATTTCGTTTCATATATAAAACAAATGAATTACGGTTATCTCTTGCTACAACCAAAACACAGCGATGTGCTTCATGGCCGGTCACACGGGAGATGGTGTTTCAACCCGCTCGAGCCCGAATATCAAGTGAACTCTCTCCCACTTGCTACCCAGCCCTACCACCAGTAATGCAATGGGTGATAACTGCTTACATCCCTTAGTCACCTCGGACAAAACCCGTGGGAAAGAACGGGGTGGTGACACTTGTAATCTTAGTCCGTCACCACACGGACAAATTATGTTGCAAATGGATTATATTAAATTTTACTGCAATTTGCGCAGGCTCCTCTACCGCCTCAATCATGGGAAGGAGTCCGCAGTGCAAAGAAATTTGGACCAAAAGCCTACCAAGACGACGTATTAATTGGAACCGGAAAGCAAGGCAGCGAAGATTGCTTATATCTTAACGTCTACACACCTGATATAAATCCCGATAAGCCTCTTCCAGTTATGGTTTGGATACACGGAGGAGGTTTTATATGTGGCAGCGGAGAAGATGATCTCTACGGCCCTGAATTTTTAGTCCGAGAAGAGGTTGTCTTAGTTACATTTAACTACAGACTAGAAGCGCTCGGATTTTTGTGTTTGGACACAGAAGATATACCTGGAAACGCTGGTATGAAGGATCAAGTACAAGCTTTGAGATGGGTTAATAAAAATATCTCTAAATTCGGTGGTGATCCGAGCAATGTGACAATATTTGGAGAGAGCGCTGGCGGTGCTTCTGTCAGCTATCATACAGTTTCTCCAATGTCTAAGGGTCTTTTTAAAAGGGCTATTATTCAAAGTGGTAATCTACATTGCCATTGGGCGTACACTCACAAGCCACGTGAGAGAGCCTTAGCACTAGCAAGACAATTAGGATGTTTCTCAGAAGACGATAAGGAGTTATATGAATTCTTCAAAAAACAACCAGTTGAATCACTGGTTGCTATTTCTATACCAATTACACTAGCAGAAAAAGCTACTTCGGGATTGTATTTCAGTATAACTGAAGAAAAAAAGTTTGGCGATAACGAGAGATTTTTTGACGGAAATTTCAGTATAGTTCCCGAAGGTTTGGATATAATGATAGGGTACAACACCGATGAAGGTATCATTAATATTATGGGAAATACTGTAAAGAATAAGCTCGAAATGGCAAGAGATTTTCCAGAAGCATTCGTCTCAAAGCCTTATTCACTGAATTTGACAGTGAATCAACAATTAGAGCTTGGAAATAAGTTAAGAAAGTTTTATTTCAAGGACAATATTGATACATCCAATGAATGGAGAGCGCTAGCAGATTTTTATTCTGCGGATATGTTCGTGTACGGTATAACTCGATTCGCTAAACTTTGCGTAGATAAGAACAAAGTTTATTTATACAAGTTTGCTTGTAAAACTGAAAGGAACTATATGTGTCATGTACTGGGCCTCACGAATATTGTTGGTAACACACAATTGACTGCACATGCTGACGATCTATACTACCTCTTTAATGCAAGGATGACACCAACTAAAGTCGATATTAACTCTGACACATTCAAAATCATAGCGAGAGTCGTAAAACTGTGGACAAACTTCGCTAAATACGGGTAAGTCGAAAACCCTATTTTTAATAATAAATGTTCTTTGATACGATGGAAAACATCTCGATGCTTTAGAAAGCACGGGAAGTTGTTGATGCCCAGCTACTACTAGCCACGCTTTAATTTCCACCCTAGCAAAAAGAGGAGATGGCCTACGCATGTGTTCCGCGAGCACATCTCTTTTCGGGAAGGCTAGGCCCTCCCTTAAATAGAGGCGGAGGCAAATTCTGTCACCTGGGGCGCAGGCATATTTTACCACCTTTTTATTTCGATATTTAAATTCAATACCATAAATAAGATAGTATAATAAGATAGTATTTAGTAGTCGCGTAAAAACTACAAAATTGAATTATATTTTTGTTAATTTCAGAAATCCCACTCCAAGTACCAGTTTGGATGCTAAATGGAAACAGTATTCTTTAAAGAATCAAGATTATTTCTTTATTGGTAATAAATGTGAACCTGGTACCTCACCTGACGCTGAAGAGTTGGAGTTTTGGGACAACGTCTTGAAAGAATACAGAAGCTAAGAATTAATTTCAGAAACATTGTATATTTTCCTTTTTTTTTGTATAAATACTAGTTTGTCTTATGTAGGTAAAAAAGGTAAAAGCACTCAGTGGCCCAATGAGAAAATGTGAATATTCCCATATTCTCCCTAGTTCTTCGTCTGTACAAGTTTCACTTGGGACACAGAGCGTTAGAAAGGAATAGACGGGTATCGCGTGCAAACTCCTTGTCGTCTTTAATGCGCCAATGTTTTTTCGACTCTTTTACTTTTCCTCTATTGGGCATAGGTCTCCTCTCATATTAATTGGATTTACGCTGGATTCTACCGTAGACGTGGTAGACTTCACAAGCCTTGCCAAATGCAAGCATGTAGGTTTCTTAGCTATATTTTTATTTAACAAGCAGTGATAATAAAACAAATACATACTAAATAATAAAGGTTGTTTCTAAGTAAAAAGTTGTTTTTGTGAAATTTTTTTGCTTAAAATATTTAAAGAACGTTAATCGTTCTTTAAAATTAAGGAAACCCCTTTAAAGGAAAGGATAAAATAAAATAATCTAAGAAAATAAAATTTCATGTTTAAGATTATATATTACTATATTATTCTACTCTAGTTTGTCTAATCACTACTCGTAATAGGTTGCGTTCCTGGTAGAATATTGAAAATTGTAACAAAATACTTAATTCGAAGTTATCGTTCACATAATATTACATCGGTTTTTGTTATAGACTTCTAACTAACTTATCATCACGCCATTTCCCTTACGGGGTAGGCAGAGAGAACAGTGTCAAGAGGCTCCATTCTTGCATACATATTTCGCTTCCTCAACATTAATAACTCTCTTCATACACGCTCGCCAGTTTCGGAGACTCCTGACTCCACCTTCCTTCAATACATGACCGATTTGGTCTAGGTAGGTAAGTCTCACCACCGAAGCTCACCAAGAAAGGCGGAGAGACGGCACACGGCGGGTTTCTTTAGTGGGTGAAGGCCCCACACTACCCTGTTCGTTGCCCCGAACGACGGGGAGTGCGGTTAGGAACATTTTATCCCGCCTTAACAAAAAAAAAAGGTAGGTAAGTCTCGGTCTCCCCCTGTACCTACATCCTTCCACGTTCGCATTGTATATCTTCTTAGCCAGTCGCTCGTCCGGCATTCTTTCCACATGCCCGAACCATCGGAGCATTCCCTTTCGCATCTTTACACCAATACTCTCTTTCATACCTACTCGCTCTCTTACGTCATTGTTACGAATGCAGTCAGTCAGCCTCACTCCACAGATTCTCCGCAGAGATCACATTTCACACGTAGGCCCCTTTTCTTACAATCTTCTGCCATTACGTCGACTAGGGTTTGCAGGTCAGCCGCAGACTGCACTAATAGGACTGCATCATCTGCATATAACAGAGAGTTAACCACTGAGTCGCCCATCTGAACTCCCACATACATATCATTCATATCATTCAACCTTTGTAGACATTTATCCAGATATATGATAAACAGTCTGGCTGATAGAACGCAGCCCTGTTTAACGCCGATATTGACATCAAACCAGGGTGAAATTCCATCATCCAGCCGCACACAAGCTCTGCAGTCCATGTAGTTGGACTGCACCGCTTGTACCAGTCGTTAATACCATACTCCGGCAAAATGTCCCAAGGTTCCTTTCGTACTACAGTGCCAAATGCTTTCTCCAAATCCACAAAACTGCAGAAAACCCTACAGCCAGATGCTTCACTACAATGTTACGCAGAGAAAACACTTGATCCATACATCCTCTTCCAAACCTGAAACCTCCTTGTGCCTCACAAAAAAAATTATCAGCCACCATCCTCATTCTCCTTTCAATAATCTTACCATACACTTTGGCTGCCAAACTGGTCAAGCTTATGGCTCTGTAGTTTGCACAGTCATAACGTGAACCCTTGTTTTTAAACAAGGGCACGATGACTGCGCTTCTCCAGTCCTTGGAAACCATTCCTGAGCTCCAACATAAATTGAGAAGCATCAGGAAGGATTCCCAGACACATGAGCCTCCAAGCTTGATCATCTCAGCAGACACCATATCAATACCCGCTGCCTTACCATTTTTCAAACTTCTAATCACCCATTCAACTTCATCTATACTAATGTCATCAGAGGATGCCGGTACCGAATGCTGATCTGTTAGACCACATGTGGCACCACCCTGAACATCCGCATACATATCTCCAAAATATTCACTTCATCGGCTTAACACATCTTGTGTTTGCGTAAGAATGTCTCCACCTTTAGACCTCATTTTATTCATTCTGAAAGCTGACCAACCACTCCGAGATTTCTTTACCTCCCTCCAGAAAATTTTGGTGTTGTTCTTGAAGTTTTTGGTCAGCCTTTCTTCTGCAATCATATTTGCTCTATCAGGCTTCTCTTTCACTAAGGCTTTGGTGTCATTCTTACGTTGCCGGTATATTTCTTTCTTCTGTTCTTTCATACTTGCACTCAGGTTCAAAGAAGATACATATTCCAGCCACGCTTTCTTCTTTTGGTCTACGGAAGCTGCTACTTCCATATCCCACAATGCATCACCTTTCACTTTCCTATGCTTCTTTGAGCCTCCACATACTTCTTTCGCTGTATCTACCATACTATGTTTCAACACTCTCTAGCATTCTTCTATGTCAGATCCCGGCTGACTTGCCATTGTCAGCCGTTCACGGACACCCTCTGCATACTTTTCTTTTACACTCTCTTCTTGCAACTTTTCAATCTTTATTCTTTCAAGCTCTCCGAATTGGACACACTCTCGCCAGTGTCTCCACTTTCTGAACAGACCATTAAATCTCGCAATAATGAGATAGTGGTCCGTGTCGACAGTGGGACCCCTGTAGGCTCTTGTATCCAAAATTATACTTCGGAGGCGACTGTCTACCAGAATTAAATCTATCATACTTCTCTGTTCATAGTAACTTTTAAAGATTCACGAATTGTGCACATATTTATAGGAGCATAAACGCGTCTTTCTTCGCTTATAAAATAGGTGAAATTATTAATTCTCTGTTCATTCCTTCTCCATGTATACATATGGATGTCCTTATGTTGAAAAAATGTGTTTGACACAATAAGGTTTCTCTCCATACATAGGATGTATGTCAAATAATAATGCAATGAGCCTACCTGCATCATTCACTCTCTTATCACCAAATGAACCAAGCACGTCCTCGAAGTCTGGACGCTTTGTCCCAACCCATCCATTCAAGTCCCGCATACGATCACGCGTTCACTAGCTTCTGCCAAATCCAGAACTTCCCTAACATTATCCCAGAACTTCTCTAGATCCGATGCCACCGAAGAGCCTACGGGAGCATAAGCTGCGACCATGAAGACCCTGGTGACACCTAGTTTTATTCGGACCCATAGAAGTCTGGGATCGAACATTCCGTAGTCTTTCACACCTGAGGCCAAGCGAGCAGACAGCAACACCCCCGTCCCTGTTGCACAGAGCACACCAAGCTGTCTGTCCGACATGACGGTTACCAGCTCGTGTAACTTGCCTTCCACACCACCTCTTACATTCCACGTGCCTACTCGACACTCTGCTCCCCTCGACTCGCCAAACTGGGCAAGGCGTGATGGGTGGCGGCCCATCACCGCATCTGCCGTTGTTCGTACCGACGGGGGCGGGTCGGTACGCGTCGCGTCTGAGGCACGCCTTAACCCACACTGCGGTACGCATTCGAGCCGGATTGCAGCCTGTGGATTACAGGCTGGCAGGGATAGCGACGAGCACGTACCGGACTATGATACACTTCTCATCAGAAAAATCGTATGGGTATGTTACCGAAGTCGGTATCTCCATTAAGGATTGGCCAGCAAGAAGCCCGGACATAAATCCGATTGAACATCTATGATATCGAGTTTGGGCTCGTATGATTTGTCTTGATGAGTACTTTGTCTCTAGATGATATCCACGGTCTGACGATGGAGCTGGAAGGGGGCCACAGTAACTCTGTAATGAAACTACGCAACCCTATCGAGTTTATACTCGTTTGATTCGTCTTGAGGAGTACTTTGTCAAGTTATGATCATTTTATTTCTAAAAAATAATTTCGATGGATTCACATCTGCTAGACGTCGCGCGACGTCTAGGTAGTTTTTTTTAGAATTTTTGTCTGTTTGTTTGTTCGAGCATCACGCAAAAACTACTGAACGGATTTTGATGCAACTTATTCTTATTTGAGAGCTCTTGATTAGACTTAAAAACTGGTATGTACATTTTGTCCCGCTACCATATCGGGAACCGGAGATATAAGCCAAAAATTAGCTTATGTTGTAATACTTCAGTGGTTCGCAACGGTACTTCCTTTGGTTTAGAGGCTCTTTCTTTCGAAACAGAAAGTTGTGACTAAAACTTTAAAAGCTGTTTAGAGTCTTTGCCCGCGGCTCTGCCACAGCCAAAAGCTAGTTTTTGGGTCATATCTCAGATTCTCGGTATAGTAGCGGGATAAAATGTATAAAATAAAATAAATTAATAACATGATTATTTATTATTGATAGCCAGATTGTTACGGGGGAAAACCCTAACAATTAAAATAAAAGTGAAGTTTAAAATTCACAATATAATTAAAAAATATATATTTAACAAAAGGATGAATTAAATTAATATTATAAATTGGAAAACGACGAGAAAAAATAGAGCTGAGAAAATCAGGGGGAGGGTTCGCAACTCAAGGTATTCACCTAGACGTCGCGTGGACCCGGAGGCAGGAACGGTCCCCGGTGTGCAGCAGCGGGCCGGCGTAATCAGGCCGAATAGCAGGCCGTCGTCGCTCGGGCGTGCGTAGATAACGCCGGAAGACGAGTGAAGCCGGCACAACAGACGAACCCAGGAACAGTTCGTAACCAGGAAATGTCGTAAGCAGGAAAATCGTACGCAGGAACCCCAGGAGCTCTGTGGGCCCTCGAAACACAAACAAAAAGGATTTCACAATTAAACAAAAGAATGCACAATAATAATAATACTATTGCAATATAGTGGTTAAAAAAAAAGAGTGCGGATTGGCAATATAAAAGGTTACTCTCCAAAGATAACCGGGATTGACAATCCGTGGGTGAGTGGTGGGCTCTCCTCCTAAAAATATCCATTCTATAATAGTAAAAATAAAACTTTAAATTAACCACTACTAGCAACCATTTACTTTACTTTAAATTATGTAGTGTTAGATTTCTGCCTCAACGCACGTAAAAATGAAGACTCAAAAAAAAAAATTCTACCCCATATCCTATTATATTTTAGTCGTGTACCTACTTCCCACTACAATTATACGGCCATCCCTTTTTCGCGCTATTACGTCCCGACTTGCTATTCGCGGTTAATGACTTATTCTTAATGAACATTCTGGAACCCTGGTCATACTCTGCTCGCATCCGGAATCGAATGCTGGCCATATATGGTAATGTACGTGTTCTTTGCCTTTGGGGGGAGTGGAATCATGCGACCTATTGGCAGTTATTTAACAGAGTAGGGAATCTGGGCAACGCGCGCATTTTAAGTTTGCGGATATCGTATCCGGTATCATTGAATATGCGACTTGACCAGCCAGTTACCGTCTCACATACGTAAAGTTGCATCAAAATCCGTTCAGTAGTTTTTGCGTGATGCGCGAACAAAAAAAACAGACAAAAATTCTAAAAAAAAATTGTTTTGTGTTTAGATACGCCTATTACCATAGTATATATAGAGTTATAGTAGTACATATACATCAATGCCTATTACAGTGATTTTTTCTCAAATATCTTGAACAGACACAGCTCTGTTACAGCTTTATAATAGTATAGATGATGAAAAAATAACTCTTTACCAAATATGACACACAGTTAAATTAGTAACGACGTTTACGTTATTTTAGTGGAGTGTATACGGGGAAAGAAAACAGTTCAAAGATAGCTAGGGAAGGGATTTACACGCGATTCGAGCCCTGCAACAGCATTTTATCCTCCCTACCATTAAAATAACCCAACAGCTGTATAAACTGGTGCAATTAGCTACTAGACGTAGATTAAACAGACAGAGAACTAGACGTAGGTGAAGTACCCTTACTAGGGTAGCAAGATGCCACTTAAGTGGGACTGTATGGAGTCTTTTTTGTAAAAGAGAAATATGTCAGACTATTCATGAGAGATATTTGTCGAAACTATAAGGTATAAAACAAAAATAAGCTAACAGTGATAAAGTAAAAAATAATTTATCTCTGAAATCTTAAGAGCTATTTAGATATATTTATATATACATACTTTTAGCAAATATGAAATCGTAAATAACAGTCACGAGCAGAATTTATGTGTTTAATGTATAGCACATCAAATACTAAAAATATCTAAATATTTATAGGGCTGCGTCATTATTAGGTAAAAATCTTAATTGTAAAATTAAATTTACCTGGTCGGTATAATGTATGAAAATACTTCCGACAGATGGCGCAGGCGTCACCCAAGATGTTAAGTATGAATGTTTTATCGAAATTAGCAGACAGGATCAATTGTCACGATTGCTGAATTGGCAAAGCATCTGGACGGTATCCAGGAGATGCAGGTTCAAATCCTGCTCGTGACTGTTATTTTCGATTTCACATTTTCTGGTTCTTCACTATTACTTCAGCTACGATTAGTTTATTATATCATAATAATCTAAGTAGTTATTTTCATCAAAAAAGAAATTGACTAAGTAAGTTGCTCTTGTTCATACATAAAAACTTGTAAACATTTATAAAACAAAGAAGTGTTAGTTTCACTAATTATAATTCAAGAACCTCTACACCGATTTTTATGATCTATGATTTGTCGGATTTGTCTTCGGCCAGAATAGCTGAATAATTAAAAGCAATGGAAAATTTAACGACAAATAAATAATGACGAAAATTAATTTTCTGATACATATTGTATGGCAAAATTATTGATTTTCTAGTGGTACGAAGTTCGCTGGATCAACTAATAACGCTTCATGCAGACAGGGAAATGGAAATTGAAGCGGGGCAGTAAGTCATGGCTTTGCTGATTTTAAATAAAATAAATAAATATTCACGGACACTTTCACACAACGTCCTCTGGTCCCAAACTAAGCTTAACTCTTGTGCTGTGGGTACCAGATTACGGATATAATACATATTAATACTACTATTTTTTTGTAAATACATACATATCATAGATAGAAAACACCCAGACGCAGTACAATTATCTGTGTTCATCACATAAATAATCGTCCTAAGTGGGAATCGAACCCACGACCTCGTGCACGGAAGTCGGTTACACTACCGACTACGCCACGAGGCCCGGATTTTTTTCTCATATCACACATTAATTAGCATAGCATCACCGGGCTGCAACTGAGAATTTTTCTATTTTAGGAAAAAGCTCAATAACATTGCTCGACCCGAGAATCGAACCCGAGATCTCATGATCAGCAGTCGCACATACTACCGCCGAGGCATTAATAGACATTTTTTTATTTTTTTTTGGTAAATCCATATGGTCCTTTTTAAATATTTTTATGGATTATTGGAGAATACATGTGAAAGTGAGTTTTATTTGACCTCTTGATGTTGTAACTACTTAAACGGTCATCACTAATTTTGGCATACGGATAGACCAGACCACAGAGGACGTGCAGTAGGTACTGTTTATCCCGAGAAAATGGAGGGCTCTCATGTTTATTTTGTGTTTATCGCGTATTAAATATAAGTGGCTTTTTTAGCTTTTATAAGCTATTAATGTGAAAAAAATATGATTGTGAGATATAAAATAACTATATAGCTTCCTACTTTTGTAAATCTGTAACAGAGCTATATCTGAACGTCTGAAAACAAAAATAAAATTAGGATTTTATTTATTTATTCAGGAAACAAACAGTCATTATACAGTTTTTAATACAATAAATAAGCACATTAAAACATAGAGTTCCATAATAGTTCTTACAAAGTACCATACTTAGTACGAAATGAAACACTCAAAATAGTTATGAACACTACAATTAAGTTACACATTCGAGGAAGCTATAATGCGGGTGTCACATAAGCATGGATTCAGGTGTTATTTAATATCTTTTTAAGTAATTTTATTTTTGCTGCTAAAGTACTATTGAATATATCTATATATTTATTATTGTATGTGTCAACACTACGTCTGAAAAATTTATTACTCGTATAATTAGTACCTATTATAAAGAGGAATAGAAAATAATTGTTGCAAGCGTGAACCATTTTAGTCAGTTGATCTGTTTATTGGTTCGCACATCACGCAAAAACTACTGAACTTAGGTATAATGGTTGATATCTCTTGATTATAAACTTAAAAACTGGTATACCTACCTACGTTTCGGGTACTAATATCCGGCAAGAAAGATTTAACCTAAGTACGTATTAGCTTTTTTCTTCGGCGGATCCGCGGGCGAAGGCTAATAGTTTTACATATCATTTGTCACATTTTGATCAAATTATCAAGATTAAAAAGATGGATAGCAGTCTGATAATATCGGCGTAGTGGGCCGTAATGTGTAGTATACCTATGTCCGTTGTACGCGCAGTTCATACATAGGTAGATAGGTATATAATAATATGGTGCGTGTTACTGTCACCGAGGGTGTATTGGAAGGTGAGCTGGTGGAAAATGAATATGGCGGTTCTTTCTACAGCTTTAAAGGCATTCCGTACGCTCAACCACCGGTTGGAGAGCTGCGATTCAAGGTAGGCATGAACTAATAATATTTACAATTCTTATAGGTAATTGGTGTGGAAGTACGTTTATATATACTATTATAAAGCTGTAACAGAGCTATGTCTGTACATTTAAGATATTTGAAAATGACTAATAGGCTATATAGGCGTGTCTAAACACAAAACGTTTTTTTTTAGATTTTTTGCCTGTTTGTTTGTTCGCGCATCACGCAAAAACTACTGAACGGATTTTGAATCAACAATTATTTGATAGCTCTCGATTAGACTTAAAAACTGGTAGGTATACGTTTTGTCCCGCTACTATACCGGGAATCTGAGATAGGTATAACCTAAAAACTAGCTTTTGGTTACGGCGGAGCCGCAGGCAAAGGCTAGTTAAAAAATAAAACTAATGGAGAACTCTTAGAGGAACATATAACCGGGTGTTCATGTTTCTAATCTATTTTTTTTTTCTAAAGGCAAATAATCAGTTGTTTTAATTTTCTACTTTAGTCTTAACCTTTTGATACCCGCGATTCCGTCTGCATTGCTTACTAAAATAACATCATGAGAATACGGTGGAAGAGACTCATCTTCTCCACCACTTCTCGTAATAAATAGATAAACCTATTATTATTTTTAACCATTGGTCAACCACCGGCGGACCGGCGAACCGATACAGTTCCAGTGATCCGCTAATACAGGCGGCACACGGGAGGGTTTATTGAGTGGGTGAGAACCCCTCACTACACTGTTCGTTGCCCCGAACGACAGATTTTCGGTATGGCTAGGTAGGTACATTTTTTCCCGCTAAAAAAAGGTTCTATTCACAATCTGGAGATTAAATAACCCGAGTGTTTTAGTGTACCTACCTACCTAAGTACCTAATAGATAAAAATAAGTCTGGGACAAGCGGGACACGCGCAACTTTTTACGTGACCATTTTATGGTTATAAATATTATGGTGGGATATTAGTTTGACACATACATGTTACAAACAGAATATATAACATTTTATTTTGCGCAGGCTCCTCTGCCTCCTCAATCATGGGAAGGTGTCCGCGGTGCAAAAGAATTTGGACCAAAAGCCTACCAAAACGACGTATTCAGTCGAATCGAAATCGGGAAGCAAGGCAGCGAAGATTGCTTATATCTTAACGTGTACACACCTGATATGAATCCTGATAAGCCACTTCCAGTTATGGTTTGGATACACGGGGGAGCATTTGTATGTGGCAGTGGAGAAGATGATATCTACGGCCCTGAATTTTTACTCAGAGAAGAGGTTATCCTAGTTACATTTAACTACAGGCTAGAAGTGCTCGGCTTTTTGTGTTTGGACACAGAAGATATACCCGGAAACGCTGGTATGAAGGATCAAGTACAAGCTTTGAGATGGGTTAATAAAAATATATTTAACTTCGGTGGTGATCCGAATAATGTTACAATATTTGGAGAAAGCGCTGGTGGTGCTTCTGTCAGTTATCATACAGTTTCTCCAATGTCTAAGGGTCTTTTTAAAAGGGCTATTATTCAAAGTGGTAGTCTACACTGCCATTGGGCGTACACTTACAAGCCACGTGAGAGAGCCTTAGCATTAGCAAGACAATTAGGCTGTTTCTCAGAAGATGATAAGGAATTATATGAATTCTTCAAAAAACAACCAGTTGAATCACTGGTTGCCATTTCTGTACCAATTTTACTATCAGAAAAATCTACGACGTGGTTGTATTTTAGTGTAACCGAAGAAAAAAAGTTTGGCGATAACGAGAGATTTTTCAACGGAGATTTTGGTGCAATCCCCGAAGGTTTGGATATAATGATAGGGTACAACACTGATGAAGGTATAGTTAGTATTAATGGCGATACTATTAAGGATAAGCTCGGGATGGCAAGAGATTTTCCAGAAACGTTTGTTTCAAAGCCATATTCAATGAATTTGCCAGTCAATCAACAATTAGAGCTTGGAGAAAAGATAAGAAGGTTTTATTTCAAGGACAATATTGATACATCCAATGAATGGAGAGCGCTAGTGAATTTTTCTTCTATGGATATGTTCGTGTACGGTATAGTGAGATTTGCTAAACTCTGTGCAAATAAGAATAAAGTATATTTGTACAAGTTTGGTTGCAAAACGGAAAGGAACTACATGTGCAAATTAATAGGCCTCACGAAAAATATCATCGGGAACACGCCGATGACTGCACATGCTGACGATCTAAATTACCTTTTCAATGCAAAGACGATGCCAACTAAAGTTGATATGAACTCCAATACATTCAGAATCATATTGAGAGTCGTAGAACTGTGGACAAACTTCGCTAAATACGGGTAAGTCAACCATCTGTTAAAATATTCTTTGTTTTGATGAAAAATACTTCGTAGAATTTTGTCGGTGTAGTGACGGACTAAGAATACAAGTGTCACAACTCATTTCTTTCCCGCAGTTGTCGTATGAGGCAATCAAGGGAAGTAACTAATTATTTCGTACACATTATTTGTGAATAAGGAAAAAGAGATTTTTAGTACGAGCGGGAAACGAACCCGCGTCTTTTCCAACCCTTATTCACAAATAATTTGTACTTAAAAATTGGCAGAGCATGTCAAATGCTAAAAAATATAGATCAAAAATAATTATTTCGTGTTCCGTGTGGTGACGGACTAAGAATACAAGTATCACCACCCCATTATTTCCCACGGGTGTCGTATGAGGCGACTAAGGGATTTTTTTTATTGCATGTTGTGGCAGACGAGCCACGGCCCATCTGATGGTAAATGGTAACCACCGCTCATGGACTCAACTATACCGAAAGTATTGTCAAGCCGTTGCTCACCATTTCATTTCACCGATATGAAATGAAAGAATAAACGGCTATCTCCTGCTACAGCCAAAACGCAACGACGTGCTTCATGGCCGGTCACTCGGGAGATGGTGGTACCAACCCGCTCGGGCCCGATACCAAGTGAGTACTCCCACTTGGTACCTAGCCCTACCACCAGTCATGCAATGGATGATAATTGCTTACTTCCCTGCGTTTTGGCTGTATCAGGAGATAGCTGTTTATTCTTTCATTTCATCGGTGAAATGAAATGGTGAGCAGCGGCTTGACAATAATCTCGGTATAGTTGAGTCCATGAGTGATGGTTACCATTTACCATCAGATGGGCCGAGGCTCGATATATTTATGCAAAAAATAAAAAACCCCTGTTTGTTGGCCCAAACGTCGGGGGTATGCGGTTAGGTAAATTTTTCCCCGCCTTAACAAAAAAAAGACAGTGATTAGGTACTCACTTGTGATTGGGTCGAGCGGATTGGTACCATGGTCTCCCATATATGATCGACCATGACGAGATTGGTTGGAGACAGGCGTTACAAAAAATATTGTATTTCTGTGCTTTGGCATAGGCGAATCTTTTATTTCTCAATCTATGACAGTCTTACTACAGCGCACGGGTATCCTATCCAATTTTTGTATTGAAACTATCGTGAGATTGATACATGTAAGAAATATATCACCGGAAATAACTCACGTTGTGGATCGATTTAGTCGATCCGGGTTTCGAGCATATTCGATGCTCATCATCAGGGCGAGCGCGCAGCGGCTTCAACGTGCTTGCCGAAACATTCTTCATTAGTGCTCCGCTCCTATTGATATTAGCGCGATGATATATAGACTATAGCCTCCTCGATAAATGGGCTATCTACCACTGAAAGAATTTTTCAAATCGGATCAGTAGTTCCTGAGATTAGCGCGTTCAAGCAAACAAACAAACTCTTCAGCTATATTGTATAGATTAGCTTAACATATTGCAGCTATTATATTTTCTTTATTCCAGAAATCCTACTCCTTATGCTGCCTTGGATGCTGAATGGAAACAGTATTCTTTAAAGAAACAAGATTATTTTTTTATTGGTAATGAATTTAAATCTGGTACCGCACCTGATGGTGAAGAGTTGCAGTTTTGGGACATCATATTGAAAGAATACGGGCAGCTTTATTAGACGTAACACTTTTTTTCATATATTGTACTAGTTTTATGAAACACCGATAGCATTGCCGTTGATTAGGTACATGTAAAATTATCATAATCAAATAAGCGCCATCTGCCGTCACAAAATTAAAACTGGAATGTGATACGAAAATTTTGATGGCGCTATTCTCATTCTTAAAATAGTCTGTAACTATAAATATGTAAACAATTATTTTATAGAAATTATATCTTCCAATCCTAAAAAAAACGACATCGCGGGACGTATAGCAGATGTGAAAACATCGA
This sequence comes from Leucoma salicis, assembly GCA_948253155.1. NCBI lineage: Eukaryota > Metazoa > Arthropoda > Insecta > Lepidoptera > Erebidae > Leucoma > Leucoma salicis. The sequence continues at coordinate 23,914,923 of OX411815.1, read as the reverse complement.
AATTACTTTGTAGAAATAAAATGATCATAACTTGACAAATTATTCCTCAAGACGAATCAAACGAGTATAAACTCGATAGGGTTGCGTAGTTTCATTACAGTTACTGTGGCCACCTTCCAGCTACATCGTCACTCTGGATACCATCTAGAGACAAAGTACTCGTCAAGACAAATCATACGAGCCCAAACTCGATGGGTTATGTCGTTTTATAATGGAGTTCCTATGGCCACCTTCTAGCTCCATCATCAGACCCTGGATACCATCTAAAGACAAAGTACTCAAGACGAATCAAATGATTCCAAACTCGATGGGGTTGCGTCGTTTCATAACAGAGTTACTGTGGCCACCTTCCAGCTCCATTATCAGACCCTGGATATCATCTATAACTGAAGTTCTAGGCAGAACATTGCAAACGAGCCCTAACTGAACGGAGTTGCGCCATTTAATTAGTTTCGCATGGCCACCTTGCAGCTCCTTCATCAGACCCTGGATACTATCTAGACAAAGTACTCATCAAGACGAATCAAACTCGACGGGGTTGAGTCATTTCATTATAGAGTTCTAACAGCCGATTTTACTCTCCCTCCGCATTAGATGTTTCACATCAATAATCACTTTCCTAGCTGGCTGAAACCACGGAGCACAGCTGGTACTAGTATAATATTATCTGTGAGGGAGTCTTACGATACCTCGACTCGAAGGTGGAAAATTGGTTATAAAAAAGAAAATATTTTTTTTAATAATTTCAAAGCATACCTGATGGTAAGCGAATACCGTAGTCTAGACACTAGCAATACCAGCGTCATCACTCTCTCTCCATGGATACGATAGGTGAAGAGGAAGGATAATAACGTGAGGATAGGGCTTGGGTCTCTGGCACTTTCACTCACCATACAAAACAGTCCAAGTACCTATAGTCTCACACTAATCTTTTTGAGGTCTTCCCCGATCGGGCCAGCCCAGTTTAGGCATCAATACTTAGGAATACAGGTTTCTTTAATTAGAGCATTTTCTTTCATCAGCCAGTGATAAATTGTGACCAAATACACAGATAATTTTAGGAAATCAAAGATTTTTGGTGTTTTAAGTCTTAAATTCAAACTGGGGATCAAAAAATAAAAGATAATATGAGTTTTACTTTTTTATTTATCTTATAATCTATGTTTACGAGGTCTCCATAGCTGTGGCAGTTTCCTCTGTGTATTTGCCCTTGTCTTTGCCAAGGGCTGCTAGTCTGCCCTTCGCTCTGCGGTCAAGGATTGACTTGCGATCTTTGTTCATCTTTAGCTTCACGATCACGCACTGAGAATTAAACAAAAAAATAAAACAATACTCTATGAAAAAAATAATAACCAATCCCTGTGATTAGTTTTCATCAGAGCCATGGAAGTGTCTCAGCAGTACTTGTATTCCTGTCAAACTTCTGGCAAGTAGTGGCAAGCATATAAGACATGAAAACACAATCTCAGTAAGAATTATCATCCATCCATCCATCAGCTTTTCATCGTCCACTGCTGGACATAGGCCTCCCCAGAATGGGGGTTTTACCATAACCGCCACGCTTGGCAGGCGGGTTGGCGATGAGTGGATGTTTTTAGTACACAAGGGAACGCTGCTGCCCGGTCCCCCGGTAATCCCGTAGTCGGCTTTTACGACTCCCATAGGAAGAGACGGGGTGGAGCTATTCTTGGTGCCAGCAAAATTATCATCACTGTCTAATGAATAGTTTGGTGATAGGCAAAGAATGTAAACATCATTCTTTTCCCGCAGCAACAGTAAGTAATAATGAGTACCAGTGCCATTTTGTCCATTATGCTTCTAGAGATTTTTGATCTGTATTTTAGCACTTGACATGCTTCAGCTACTTTATAAAGAACATTGGGTTAATGCATCCATAGGTGGCATGGGTCATAAACAAAAATATGATGTGGTGATTGGGACTGACCATTGGCCAGTGCGATGGCTTAGCAATTAGAGCATTTCCCTGAATTGGAAGGTACGATTCCCACTTGTACTAGTCTCTTTTTCCACATTTCACAAATAATTTGTTCTTTCTAGCAAGATATTCCTCCGATGATGACCATTAGCAGTGATTTCAATATCTAATATATATTATGACCCATGGTTACTTGACTGGTGGCAATAGACTTCTATGTTACATACAACCTCTCCAAATTTACAACACTTCAAGTCATCCAGCATGTTACTAGCTTTTAGTCACCAGATTATAGGGCCACTGCACCCCTTAACAAGCTGGAGTGGTATATGACTCTAGGAACTTCTGATACTAATAGTAATATCTGCTGTCCCAGCTTTTCTTTATACTACATGGGTGGCGAACAAGCATACAACCCACCTGATGGTAGGCCGTTACCATAGCCTATAGACGTTAGCAACGTAGCAACACTAGAGACATCACTCGCATGTCGCCATCTCCAAGAAAGGGGATAGGAAGGATAATAAGGAGATGATAGAGAAGGGGTTTGGGCCTCCAGCATGATAGTAGTACCTATTGTTGTTACACGCTGATCTTTTGCGGGAGGGTGGTACATCCCGGATCGAGCCGGCCCATTAGTGCTGGGTGAGCAAGGCTCTACCACTCGAGAAGGTAATATACATGAGTTGTGTTAGGAAACTATTAGGGTAATAATTTAACTAAAATAAATTAGTTTTGGGTTCACACACACTAACATTACCTACGATACTCGATTGCATTTGACATAGAAGTCAATAAGTAACTAGATAGAATTAAGCAGGCCATATCTCAGTAGGCGAAAGGAACTGAAATCTTTGCAAATCCACTTTGTCAGTGTAGGAAGGTAGGCCCATTACACACTACTGTGCAGGATTCCCAACATTTAGATAAGATTGTATCAATATAAAATTAATATGTATTACCTTTGAAGGGTGGATACCAACATACGCACTGGCACCATTGGCCTTTTCACGTTGGATCCTCTCAATGTAAACCACAAACTTTTTACGGTACACTTGTACTACTTTCCCAACCTGTTGGCCTTTGTAATGTCCACGGACAACCTGTAACAAAGTTTATCATGATTATTATAGGTCATTATCCTTCAGAATTGTAAAGGTTATATGTACTGCTTTTAAGTTTATGTGTATCTTATATCACCATATCTTACATTCCTAAGATTCTCCATCCATCAGCCTTTCGACGTCCACTGCTGGACATAGGCCTCCCCAAGAAACGGGGGATAGTGCCGTAATCGCCACGCTTAGCAGGCGGGTTGGCGATCGCAGTGGATGTTGTTAATACTCGATGGAGTGCTGCTGCCCACTGCCCTGGTATTTCCTCAGTCGGCTCTTACAACTCCCATGGGTCGAGGGGTGGGACAATTCTAAAGCCGGCCCCACACGGCTATGAGAGATCTAGATACTATTCAGTATTTATTCACATTATTACTGAATGTTCAGAACTAATAAGACTATTGTCCCATTGGAAGGAATCTAGCTTATTCAGCATTAAAGAACTAAAAGAACTAATTATTTGTGAAAGTGGAAAAAGCTTTTCTGCAAGCAGAATCCTAATCTGCATCCCATCCAATCCGGGGAAGTGCTCTGAACCGCTAAGCTTTTGCAGACACAGCGGGTCGTAAAGACATCAAAACAAATGTGAAGTGGAGATTGGGCGTCACCGTTGAGTGACTGCAGTAGCTTAGCAGTTCAGAGCAATTCCGCAGATTCGAATCCTGCTTGCAGAAAAGCTCATGCTTTCCACTTTCACAAATATTTTTTTTAAGTAGCTGAGCATGTCAATTGCTTATACACAAATCAAAAAAATGTTCAGCATTCTTTACTAAGTGTAGCAGAACAACTAATTTTAAAATTGTTCTAGTTGTTAACTATCAACTCAAATCCCAGGTGATATCATTAATTCAATTATTTTCTAGTGGCTTCTGCTTGCAAGGTGGTATTATAATTTAAATCCACAACTTGGTCAATGGTATTAACGATTGACATGGAGCATTATATTATACTGTTGATAAACTGGTAAAAGATTTATTATGCATAAGAAGAACATCTACATGTTTTTAATATAACCTCAAAAGTTTGTAGTGAAACACAATCAGAGCCATCATTGCACCAGGGCACGGACTAGCTGACCGCGCCGTAGACTTGTAAGAGAAAACCTCAGACTCATCCACAGCACGATAGCAATCGTCCGTAGTCTAAGAATGGTTTGTCTTCATCATTTGTGTTTTGCACATACAAACATAACCTTTGTTATTTTCTTAGCTATAATATGTAATAATTGCTCACCTGAACTTCATCATCCTTACGGATTGGCATAGATTTTACGTTAAACTTCTGTCTTAACTCTTTTGATAGAGGCGCTGACATAAGTACTCGTCTGATATGCGAAGGTGCGCTGAAATGGCGCTTCCTGTTTTTCCTCCTCGAAGATGTGACGAGCTTATTGTATTTCATTCTGACGCTCTTCGCTGAAATGCCAAAATACCACGTTATTTCACGAGATGTTTAGGTTATTGTCTCCTGCGTGCTAAATGTCAATTTGCCGCGGCGATACTTTTGATTAACAACGACAAGAAATCCTAAAATATTCATATTTTCTAATCAGAAATATGAGATAAATATATCATAAAACATTTTAAAGTAAAGAAATATGAACAAATACAAGATTTCTTCGGATTTAACAACGTACCCAAAACAACTCGGGCAAAGAACCGAAGTAAAAAGAAATAAACTTGGTGTTGCCATGCCATTAAATTTGAATATACCTAATGCTCATTGTGAATCAAATCAAATAATGCTTAATAAAATTATAATCAAATTACAGAACTAATAGTAAGATTTCAAATAATTGAAAGTTTCTCTCTATTTTATACAGTTATAATTATATCGGATATTGTGACTTTTATATTGTTCATCTTTAGTTCATACATTATTTGATTAGCAACACATTAAAAATACTGTCAAATTCAATCACGTTTCATTCCAAGCAGATGAATAGTCAAATGTTTGCATTTTTATTCTTTACATAAGTATTGTAGGTTTTAATGTTATAATGATACAGTTTAGTGACTTTTCAAGTGTTTTGCTAAGTAGATACTCTATTTTAGATAATATTTTAATGTACTTAATGTATTGTTCAATTGTGCAATTTTGCAGAATTCCGATCACGAAGATTTTAAATTAACCTATTGAATCCACCAAGCCACCATAAATTAGATTGCGATAGTGAGGATGATCTATATTTTTGGAACTTAAACATTTTAGATCTAATTCTTTTAGCAATGGGGGCTATTGCGTGTGCACTTGCCACTAGAGGCGCTTGTGTCGCGTAAGGTCCAATAACATTAACTTTTCACTGGTTTTGGTGGGCTTCGTGACATAAATTATAATTTCTTTAATTTACTTGTTGAAAAGTGATCTTCTTCGTGAAATTATCGCAAATATGGATTATTTGGGTATGAATGTGAACGCTTTGAAAGCGAAATTAAGAAATCGCCACTATTTTGAAATAAAACTACGTTTACGGAATCTATCGCGTTTACTTGATTTTCTAGTATCCCGACGTTTCGAATACTTTACAGCATTCATGATCACGGGTGGACTTAGATGGTAGACGTCCAAGGCTGATATGTTGTGTATAATACACAAAATTTTTGGTTTATTTATTTTAACCCACCTAATATTCGTTTAGAAATACAATTAAAATATCTACTTCAAATTTTATGCTTACAATGTATGAGACTTTAAGTTAGTATATTAAAATGAGTATAATCCATCCATCCATCCATCCATCAGCCTTTCAACGTCCACTGCTGGACATAGGCCTCCCCAAGAGAACGCCACAACAAGCGGTCCCGTCATGGGGGATAATGCCGTAATCGCCACGCTTGGCAGGCGGGTTAGCGATCGATTCCGTGGGTAGAGACGGGTGGGACAATTTTAAAGCTGGCCCCACACGGCCATAATGAATACCATAGTGTGGTCCTGTGTGTGCTCCATCCATCCATCCATCCATCAGCCTTTCAACGTCCACTGCTGGACGTAGGCATCCCCAAGAGAACGCCACAACAAGCGGTCCCGTCATGGGGGATAATGCCGTAATCGCCACGCTTGGCAGGCGGGTTGGCGATCGATTCCGTGGGTAGTGACGGGTGGGACAATTTTAAAGCCGGCCCCACACGGCCATAATGAATACCATAGTGTGGTCCTGTGTGTGCTCACAAATTGCAGACTTTGTATAGCGACGGTGCTTCAAATCAGCTATGTGTTCTTTGATCCGAGTTGTTATGGGTCTCTTTGTTTGCCCAATGTAGGAGAGACAACAATCACAATCCAGCTTGTATACTTCTGCATCCTGTAAGGGGTGCTGTAAGGCACTTGACTGGTGGTAAAAACGTCGCCGCTAGCCACTGTTTTAGAAAAATTTTATCTTTTGGAAACATGTGTCCTCCTTTTTTTTTTCCAAACAAAATAGAACTGCGCTAAATTGCGGCATAGCTACTCGATATGATGATAGTTATTTAAAATTAATAAACTAGGAGATTCAAGATTTAAAACTTTGTTTCGGCGCCAATCTTATAAAGTCACCTTTGACAGCTATACCTCTGGACCTTAGTCAACAGTGGCGCCAACTGGTGAGCAAAGAAACGATAGTCCCCATTGACATGCTCCGCTACTTTTTAAAGTACAAGTTAACTTTTAATTATGTAGTTACCATTAGGTAGTCTAGTCTACTAATTAGTAACTAGTCCAAAAAAATGACAACTGGTGTTACCCAGCAAGAAGCAACTGGTCCGGATAATTGTCATGACCTCCCTTCAGAAATCCATGACGTGCCGTCGTTTTTTTAGCTCACGTTCTTCGTCCAACTCTCGTAGCTCCAGCAGTTCGAGTTCTAGCAGTAACTCAAGTACTACATGCTTCATCTAGAATAAGATCTTCTGACAATCATAAAACAGCGACCACCTTTACATGAAAACGCCGACCCACAGCCAGGTACATCTAAATCCAACGTATATTCGCCATCCGCGAATCCATCACGCTGATTTGCGACGAGTTACCACCAGTTAGACTCTAGATTAGCGGTTCGTAATTACATATTTTCCTCCAATTTGACGAAAGTGACGTAGACCTTAGTGATGACGATCCCATTTACAATCAAGAGCGTACGTTAACGTTCACCGACCACAGCATCTATAACGTGCTAAAATTAAACGAAACTTGGATCAAAGCTACGTACATTCAAAGAAATTGGTCCCTGCACGTAATATAAAACTACCTTGTGACCAAAACTGTAGGTTAAAATAATAATAAATAAATAAATATTCACGGACATTTTTCACACAACGTCTTCTGGTCCCAAACTAAGCTTAACGCTTGTACTATGGGTACCAGATTACGGGCATAATACATATATTACTTTTTTTTTGTAAATACATACATATAATAAATAGAAAACACCCACTTGTACTGCACAAGTATCTGTGTTCATCACACAAATAGTTGTCCTGAATGGGAATCGAATCCACGACCTTGTGCACGGAAGTCGGTTACACTACCGACTACGCAACGAGGCCCGTCAAAAATGAAGTGATTGCATCGATGATTCCAAGATTCCAAAGGGTTGGAAATCTTTAATGCGTTCTGGGCATTGAGGGATTAACAAAAAACAATGTACCGGCCGGGCGAACGGCGTTCTGTTGACGATAGTAAAACCACCGGTGGCTCTAGCTATGCGTACGTAAAAAGTTCTCATGAAAGGCGCTGGTTTTAGTGTCGCGTCGAGCGTAAATGCCGTAAATATTCATCATTTTATTTAATAACAATTAAACCATATCAAATCAGAACGCGAAAAAAAGACTCGATTAATATTTTGGTCGTTATTGTGTTAACATACATTACCCACAACTGACGGACGTCCAAGCCAGATTTTTTACGGGAGTAGAACCCACCTCAACTTTTCGCTTATGAGGCGTGCAATTATAATATTACAAATAGTAATATTGTAATTAATTCCAAAAATGACGACTTTGCAGCTTTATGGATCCATTAAAAACGCTAATAATTATGTTAGGTAATGTTTCTATTACTCTCTATCGTTAAAATATTATCCAACTTTGCAAGATTACGCGGGAATTTGAAGTTCATAAGCTGGTATCACATAAAAAACTACGAACTAAAATTAATTTTGTTTTCGGAATATTTAAATGACTTATTTAGCCAGTTATTGTATGAAATAATGTTACTAACCGATGATAAGAGATATCTTTAGTGCTCATTTTCCAATTTTTGTAGTTTCCATCCATTCATCCCATCAGCCTTTCAACGTCCACTGCTGGACATAGGCCTCCCCAAGAGAACGCCACAACGAGCGGTCTCGTCATAGGGGATAATGCCGTAATCGCCACGCTTGGCAGGCGAGTTGGCGATCGCAGTTGATGTTGTTAATTCTCGAGGGAGGGCTGTTGCCCACTCCCCCGGTATTACCTCAGTCGGCTCTTACGACTGCCGTGGGTAGAGAGGGGTGGGACAAATCTAAAGCCGGCCCTACACGGGTTTGTAGTTTCGGCACACTTTAATTACACACGTTGACATTTTAAATGACACACTATTGCTCCTGGATACGACCTTGTTAAGTGACGTCACGATTGACACTAACAGCATTGGGGTGAAAAGTTCAACCCAAACTATTTTAAGCGTGTACCGTGTGGGACATCACGGTATTAGCACAGAATAGATACTAGTCCGAATTAGCCTTAGATTAATGATATATCTAGATGGACCCTCGGCGTTGTAAACGCATCAAAAAAAACTGGGGTGAGATTTTCACCCCAATGCTGTTAGTGCCAACCGTGACGTCACTAAAGGTGGGTGATAAATAACGTCACGGCGAAAAAGTCACTACGATCAGCCGTTAAAACATGTCGCTGTTACTTAGCGCGAAGTAACAACGTTCCAAAATCACGTATATTGTTCCTACGTTCCCCAAGAACTTCAGTAGTATAAATACCAATAGTTGTCTTTGTCACTCACATCACGACAATACGTAACATGGAACGACCGAACGACCCATGGAACGACCTTGTAACAAACACTAACGAAACTGCCCGAAGGGCCAATGCAAAAGTATTGGTGCCAGGAGTAGTACGTATAACCAGAAAGTAACAGGTGTGACCGAGTGATCGACGTGACAAAATCATGTTGATTTGTCACTGTGAACATCACACATGTATCACATGTATCACAGGAACGACAGTCACGACGATCGAAAAATAACGCTTTTCCCCAAGTGTAGACGTCACTTGACAAGGTCGTATCCAGGAGCAATAGTGTGTCATTCAAAATGTCAACGTGTACAAATTATAATTTGTGAATAAGGAAAAAGAGTATTTTAGTACAGGCGGGAATCGAATCTGCGTCCCTTCCTATCCGGGTAAGTGCTCTAATCCACTGAGCTACAGTACTATCTTTTAGACATACCCAATCACATTTGTCTAATATATCTTATAAAATACTCTTTTTCCTTATTCACAAATTATAATTTGTACTTTAAGAGTAGCTGAGCATGTCAAGTGCTAAAATATAGATCAAAATATCAACGTGTGTAATTAAACTACAAAAATCGGAAAATGAGCATTAAAGATATCTCTTATTATCGGTTAGTAACATTATTTCATACAATAACTGGCTAAATAAGTCATTTAAATATTCCGAAAATAAATTAATTTTAGTTCGTATTTTTTTATGTGATATCAGTTTATGAACTTAAAATTCCCGCGTAATCTTGCAAAGTTGATGATATTTTAACGATAGAGAGTAATAGAAACATTACCTAACATAATTATTAGCGTTTTTAATGGATGCATAAAGCTGCACAGTCATCATTTTCGGAATTAATTACAATATTACTATTTGTAATATTATTATTTATTTTAATGATGAAGATTGTTTAGATTTTTAAATTTATAATTATCGTGGGTTATACTAGTAGTATTCTCATTATAGTATATTTTTTTTATAATATATTTTAAGATTATGAGAGTAATTAGAAAGAGATAATTGACTATATATAGTCGTCCCACGATAACTCTGCATAAGATATTAACTGACCACCCAGAAAAATCGCGCTGTGGTAACCCTTTTTGAACGTCAGTCAGAAATGACATATTCCGTTGATATTGTTATTGTGCTTATTAACGAATTCTTATTTCATAATGGGTAAAATGATTAAAAATGGTGTTCGAGAACTAATATTCAAGATGATAACTAATTTCTAAAATATTAAAAATGAATTGGAGGCTGTTCGTGACCAAAAGAAGCAATGTCTACATTAAACTGACCTCTACTTACTAGTAGACTTACTAGTCTCCTATAAATTCTTGATACTATTTATTATTATATTATTTTCGTGAAATTATTATTGCATATTCATTATAGTAACATTTTGTAATCTGCAATATTAAACTGGCAGCGGCCTAACTTTATTCTAGGTATTGGTAACTCCATGAATGGTGGATACCATCTACCATCAGGTGGACCACTTATTTATGTTATATTGTTATTTTTCCAAGGTAATTTAACTGAGGATGTTCGTAGTACTATTACGAATTCCATTCAGAGGATACAAGAACTGGATAAATTGGACATTAGTCTGACTGTAGACGACATAGATTCAGAAACTCTCTTCAATGACCAGTCAGATGCCGTAATAATTTGTATTGACAATTTCAACCTTGTTGGTCTTTCTTGAGTTACCTATAATTACTTATTATTTGTAGAACTGAGCATAAGGACAATTCTTCAAATCAAACACGCAGGAACTACAAATTCAGGCATATGGAGAACTCCAGGCAGGAAATGAAAGTGTCGTGTTGTTAAAAGAATTATTGATGACCGATAAGAGTACCAAGAAAAGAGAAGACAAAGAAGAGGTTGAATGGGAAACGTACGAAGGAGTGGAATTTTTAGATTCGGATGTATCATTTTGGTTAATATTAAACTAATCAACAATCCTTTTGCTTTTATTACATTATATCAAATTATTTACTAATTATTATTATCCCGTCTCTTCCATCTCCGTTAGGCATGAGCCTCCTCCCCAAAACTGAAAAGCATTATTATACTGTCCGCACATTGGCTATGCACCGAGTTGTCCGCTTAGTTGTATTGCCTACATAATGTTTTTAGTAAATTTTTTCGGCACCCGCAGAATGGAATAGATTTATTTTTCATTTGGTGGCAGACGAGCCACGGCCTACCGGATGGTAAATGGTAACCGTAGCTCTTGGACTCGACTATACCGAGAGTATTTATTGTCACGCCGCTGCTCACCAATTTATTTCACAGATTTATATGAAATGAAAGATTTTACGGCTATCTCCTACTACAACCAAAACACTGATGTGCTTCATAGGCGATCACACGGGAAATGGTATGGGTCAGGTATCAAGTGGGAGTACTCACTTGTTATCGGGCCATATAAATCGTTATTCGCCAAATAAAATGGTGAGCAGCAGGTTGACAGTATCTTAGTATTGCTGAGTCTGTAAGCAGCAATTACTGCTTACCATCAGGTTGGTCGTGGTGTAGTTCATCTGCCACCATTAGCAATAAAAATTGAAATATTATAACAACAAAATTAACGTTTTGACGGGCCTCGTGGCGTAGTCGGTAATGTAACCGACTTCCGTACACGAGGTCGTGGGTTCTATTCCCACTCAAGACTATTATTTGTGTGATGAACACAGGTATTTGTACTGCTTCTGGGTGTTTTCTATCTATTATATGTATGTATTTACAAAAAAAAGCAATATATGTATTATATCCGTAATCTGGTACCCATAGCAAAAGCGTTATGCTTTGTTTGGGGCCAGAGGACGTTGTGTAAAAAATGTCCGTGAATATTTATTTATAATGTATCAAAACGGTATTCTTGATATAAGTCAGTATTGCCATAATCAAAGTTATAGCTTTTACGGTTGTCACTTCGTTGCAGAGTTATTGTGGGTTGACTTTACCTACGAAAAATTTTGTAGTATACGAATGTCTTGAATCTATGATAATATAATTTTCCCATAATTTAAAACTACCTCTGAAACTGGTATCACTACGCACGCACACAAACACAAATTGCACAAGCGTAATGACAGCTGTCATGCACAGCATAATAATTCCTGCCCGATTTTGATGACGTTTATAAGAGTGACAGTCCATCTAGATATTATTATATACTATACTTACTAGCTGACCCGGCAAACGTTGTTTTGCCATGTATATTATTTCTAGGAAACATTTTTTAGTTCAATAAAAATAACTATCTACTATAAGTGTGCGGGGATTTACTTATAATCGAAAGCGTTGTAGACAATGAAAGTATGCTTTATTTAGGATGTACTTTATTCCCAAATAAATTTTTATTGAATGTAAAAAAATATTGATTAAAATTGTCTTCAAATAAATTAGATAATTAATAAATCCTTCTATAAGTGTATTGGTGAAAAACAGTGAATTAATATTGTATTCGTTTGCTTATTATTTGACTTACTTTTCACAATAATAAAACAGGTATATTTATTAAACACGTACACGTTTTCGTTTTGATTTATAACTATTTCCAAAAAATGCTAAGTACAATATATACAGGTATGGTAATGGCCGTTGGGAGCTCACAACACGTGTTTATTTACATGAGATCACTTAATTAACTAATAGTTAAAACTGTCTTTATCAGTTATTAATAAATTGCGAATAAATAATTATTGCACTGGAAATTAATAATAAATTTACGATGAGACAAGATGATATAACACTGCTACGATCGATACACAAATAAAACCAAAAAAAGTGGTCGTAAACTGTATAGTGAGTAAGACAGGAGACCGGCTTCGTTCTCATCCTTACTCCGTGATGTTTGCTGGATGAGAGGTGACAACGGTAGACATATCGAAATTGGCAGTCAGGAGCAATTGGCACGATGGCTGAATTGGCAAAGCATCTGGACGGTATCTAGGAGATGCAGGTTCAAATCCTGCTCGTGACTGTTATTTTCGATTTCGCATTTTTCACTTTGTGTTTATTATATAGTGCTAAGCATGTCAAATGCTAAAAATATATATAAACATATCTAAATATATTTAAGAAATGTTTATTTATAATAGCATTAGGGTCATTTAAGAAACAAGGTAATTCTATATTATTTCGCGGTAGTAAAGTAGACTTTAAATTTTTTCATAATAGCCGAGGATTGTTTATTTTGTTATTAATATTATGCCTAAAGTAAGCAGATTTTTCATGAAAGAGTGCCTTGTTAACAACTGATTTTAAACTTTTGTAATATTCCTTTTTCTTGTAACATTTGCTTTTTTTATAGGCTAATGAGGCCTTATCACGCAACCGCACCATTAACTTCACAGTGTCAGTGATCCAAGGATAGGAACGGTCCTTAATATTAATTGATTGTAAAGGTGCGTGCAAATTGAATATAGTTACAATATTATAATTAAGTTTTTCTCTTTGTGGTCTCCACAGAAGAGCCCTGTTCGGCGCGTCCAGGAACTCCACACTCCACCCATACAGGTGCGCCGTACAGCGCCATCGACCGGATCACCCCCCCGTAAAGCCGTCGGCACGCATTGTTGGGTCCGCCAACATTCGGCATGAGCAGTGCAAGGATGGACGCTGCGCCGACGAGCCTCGGGGATAGTTGACGGAAGTGCTCGCGAAAGCGCCACTGCCCGTCCAGCACCAGGCCCAGATACTTGATCTGGGCTTTCACCTCAATTTGGACCCCGTCCACCGTGGTCGGAGCGCCAGCAGGTGGCCGACGTTTATTTTCCCTCCTATCCTCTCCATCCGTTCTATCCTCTCTTTATTATCCATCCTCTCCACCTCCTATACCTTACCTTAGAGATGTGCGAGTAATGTCTTCGATGTTGCTAGCGTCTATAGGCTTCGGTAACCGCTTACCATCACGTGGGCCGTATGCTTTGCCACCCACGTTGTATAAAAAAACACTCTTGAGCGTAGGCTTGATCTAATCATCTGCCTCTTGTTACGGAGAAATCCCTAACAATGAAATAAAAGAAAAAAAAATCCTAAATTTACAATTAAAAAAGAATTACAAAATTAATTAATTATTTAAAAATGCAGATTGCGAATTAAATTAAATAAAAGAAGCGAGCAATGAGAAATCAGGGGTGGTTCGCAACTCAGGGGATTGTCCCCAAGACCGTCACCTACGGGTACTCAACTTTGGCGCGCAGATGTATGCCGGAGTGCGGGTGAAGCCGGCGCAACCGGCGCTGGAACCGGACCCGGATCTCGAGCGCAGCCAGGAACAGTACTTGAACTTGAACTTCTTGACTCGAAGCCTTGACTTAAAACCCCAGGAGCTTTTATTCGGGTGTTAGTGACTAATTATGGGGGGCGGTATATCTAAGACCGGCGCTCCCTTCCGCTCGGTTCTTTGGGGTTTTCTAAGTCACGCACTTATACTTTTAAATGTTATTAATTTACTTAATACACTCAATATAAATTACTTTACTGTATTATTTAAGCAGCGTTATCTGCCTTGACACACACGATAATAATTCAGAGTCAGAGAAAAAAAACTACCCTCTGTTCCGTCTTTATATTTTTTCTCTAATAATACCCCTTCTATGATTATACTTGCCATCTCTTTCTAAGATAGCGTTGTTGCCCCGACTTACTCATTGGTGGATAGTTTTTTGTTCTAGAACATTCCCTATCCATACGCTTGCGATTGGAGTAGCCATAGAACGTTCTCGAACCCTGGCGTACTCTGCTCGCATCCGGGTTCGCATGCTGGCCATATATGGTAATAATATTTGATTCTGGCCTTTGTGGGAGTGAATTCATGCGATCCATTGGCGATAATCTAACTGGGTAGGGAGTCTAGGCAACCGCGCGTATTTTAAATTTGCGGAAATGGTATCCGGTATCAATTGAATATGCGTCTTTGTAATTTATATAGTAATTTGTTCGGTTACATCGTAACACTCTCCTTAGGAGTCACGACATATTCTCAGGTGGTCGTGATTTGTAAGCAACAAAGATACCTACTTACCATAAAGAAAGCCATTAATCCGCCATATAAATATAAACCCCTAAATCCTGCTAAAGCATAGAAAAGATGGAACAAAACGCATATTTGCTCAAAGACTTCGCAAGCGGTAATTTGATTGAACTCATTCACAACAATTTCTTTTTTATTGGTGTATTAGTACTATCGTTGATCGGCACCGGTTCCAGTTTTTAAAAAAAAACTAGACGTCGTGGGACGTCTACCAGATGTGAAACATCGAAATTATTTTGTAGAAATAAAATGATCATAACTTTACAAAGTACTCCTCAAGACGAATCAAACGAGTATAAACTCGATAGGGTTGCGTTGTTTCATTACAGAGTTACTGTGGCCACCTTCCAGTTCCATCATCAGACCTTGGATACCATCTAGAGACAAAGTACTCGTCAAGACAAATCATGCGAGCCCAAGCTCAATGAAGTTATGTCGTTTTATAACGGAGTTCCTATGGTCACCTTCTAGCTCCATCAGCAGTCCCTGTATACCATCTAAAGACAAAGTACTCGTCAAGACGAGTCAAACGATTCCAAACTCGATGGGGTTGCGTCGTTTCATTACAGAGTTCCTATGTCCACCTTCCAGCTCCATCGTCAGATCAGCTTCATGTCATCATAATATTGCATTGTCACGCGATATACATACGCGTGTAAAATTTCAGCTCAATCGCAAACCGGGAAGTGTGTCAAATTTAACTTACATAATTTTAACGGGACAAGTACCTACAATAAAAGCGTCGCCACGCTAACAGCCGATTTTACCTCTCTCCGCATTAGATGTTTCACATCAATAATATCTATGTATAACTCCGAATAATATCTATGACTAACTTTTAAAAATAATACTTTTTTTTTAATGCTAGGCTATTGTGACTAAATAGTTCCAGTGGTCCACTGGTACAGGCGGACAGAGGGCACACGACGGGTTAATTTAGTGGGTGAGGGGCATTACCCTGTTCGTTGCCCCGAACGATGATGTGTGCGCTTAGGAAATTTTTTCTCGCCTTAACAAAAAAAAGGGCTATCTTGACTTTAAGCCTTTCCTTTATACTTTTTTAAATTGATTTTGATATACTTAAAGATTTGGTTTAATAATAAAAATAATATATACATATACTTTGTTTTAGTGGCACCTAAGTATACTTATTAAAAGGTGCGAGGCACAGCTAGTACCTATTAAGATACGAGTATATTTATATTATGTCCATCCATCCATCCATCAGCCTTTCAACGTCCACTGCTGGACATAGGCCTCCCCAAATTGGGGGTCGCCACGCTTGGCAGGCGGGTTGGCGATCGCAGTGGATGTTGTTAATACCTTACTCGAGGAAGTGCTGCTGCTCACTCCCCCCGGTATTCCCTCAGTCGGCTCTTACGACTCCCATGGGTGGAGAGGGGTGGGACAATTCTAAAGCCGGCCCCACACGGCCCATATTATGTAGTTATTTTTTATTAGCAGAAAAATTACCGATATCACGCTTTTACAGCAGACGCTGAAATATCATCTAGAATTTAACATATATTATAGTAAACAATTGTGTAATTAACTATTAAAAAAATTAGTACCATAATTTAATAATCTGTCACCACAAGTCAATTCATTATCGTTGCTACTGGAAGGAAGTCTAGTATCAAGGGCGTCCATTGTGTTGTCATGACATTACCATAAGTATAGCAAATAAGAGCTCATTACTATAAAACTGCAACTATTTTCTATTGTATTCTATGCGTACTCCTTCATGCAATTGTTGTATAACACACGTCGTTGTACTTATATACACTATCAATAGTGTGAAGTCGGTTGAGAAAACTAAAGAATCGCTTGCAGCCAAAAGTTAGTTTTTAGATTAGTATCCCGATATAGTAGCGGGATGAAATATATACCATTTTATAAGCCTAGTTAAGAGCTATCAAACAAAGAAAATTTTATCTAAATCCGTTCAGTAGTTTTTGCGTGATCCCCGAACAAACAAATAGACAAACCGACAAAAATTCTAAAAAAGGATTCTGTGTTCTGAGACGCTTAAATAGCTAAATTTAATACATTTATTTGTTTCTTAAATATCTTATATATATACAGACTTCGCTCTGTTACAGCTTTAGTATAGATTATATACTATTATTATAAAGAGGTAACGTTTGTAAGTTTGTGACACTGTAAGGGGTAATCTCTGGATCTACTGAACCGATTTTCAAAATTATTTCACCAATAGAAAGCTACGTTATTGTGGAGTGTCATACGCTATAATAATTTCCAAAATTAATTACGCATCTTTACTTAAACTTGAATAATGTAATCCAAGTTGTAAAAAAAATTGCTTTCATCGCGTGCGCTGCGGAAACTATTGAGGATAGAACAAAACAATGTACTACAATATTAAAGATCGTATCAAAATCTGTAAAAAAGTCCGCAATAGCATATGCCTATCTCCTACAGATAACTCAGAATAACTGCTTTTACTGTTAAAATTGTGAATTAAAAATAATTTTTGTGAAGCTTATTTAGCCCATATCGTATTAATATACATATATCTTTATAAATATGTTTTTAGAACGGAAATTCAATGTAGAATATATTTGACCTTTACTCTATACACTTTAAACAAATATCTTCAAAGATATTAGCAAAATAAAAACGTGCGGTGAGCGCCGCCCCGGCCGTTTACAAGATACATCCTTAATTATATGGGCCGAATGTACCGTAAGTCATAGAGCTCATATTGAAGCCGTGAACCGTACGCTAAAAGACATCAGAAACTCAGACGCTGATATGGGTGGTGTTACTTTTGTTTTTGCGGGCGATTTTCGGCAAACGCTGCCACTAATAACAAAAGGAACACGCGCCGATGTCATCAGGGCATGCTTAAAATCATCATGCTTATGGAGTTCCGTTGAAACTCTTAATTTACGAACAAACATGAGAGCCCACTTGAGCGACAACTACGATAACGACTTTCCGCATCAACTACTGAATCTTGGAGAAGGAAAAATTTGCTGTCCGAACACCAACAGTAGGGATGACATTAAACTTGACAATCGGTTAGGTCACATATTACACAGGCTAGAAGATCTGATAGACGCAATATATCCCGGTCTTGGAAGTTTAATGGAAAGAGATTATCATTGGTTTGTTCTAGGGCAATAGTCTCACCCAGAAACGATTCAGTGAATGAGATAAATAAAATAATTTTAGGAAAAATTCCCAGTCAAGTCAATCACTATAAGTCCATTGACACGGTGTGTATTATTGAGGATACAGTGCACTATCCTCAAGAATGTTTAAATTCTTTGAGTCCTTCTAGCTTGCCTCCCCACGTTACCTAATGCTAAAAGTTGGCATTCCTATCATGCTTGTAAGGAACTTGAGACCTCCCAACATGTGTAATGGCACAAGGCTGCTCATAAAATAGTTGCGGGAGAATATAATCGTGGCGACCATTCTCACAGGGCCAGTAGTGGGACAACTTTGCTTATATTCCGCGGATACCCATGATTCCGACTGATTTACCTATACCGTTTAAAAGGTTACCCGTCAAGGTCTCTTTTGCCCTCACTATTAATAAGTCCCAGGGTCAAACATTTTCTTTGGTGGGCATTGACCTGAGAAAGCACTGTTTTTCTGTCATATACTTTTAGCTTTCAGTTATATGTTGGCTTATCTCGGGTTGGAACTCCTGAAAGACAATATATTTTAGTACCAAATGACAACATTACTACTAATATAGTATATCGACAAGTTTTGAACAATTAAAATAAGTAAACATGATGTAAATAATGTAAATAGTGTATATTAACATCAAGTAATAAAAATAACAACAAAAAACAGTAACATAAAAAACACAAAACATACAAAAAAACAATAAAAAAAACAATAAAAAAAACAAAAAACCAAAATAACAAGAAAAAATCTTAATCATCATATTTTTTATTTATCCCGAACTTTTAACTTGTAAGTATTACGCGGGACAAACGGGCCGGGACAAAAATATTTCAAACGCGGAACGGAGTCCGCGGGCACTGCTAGTAGTATATATAGGTACCTTTTTTTTGTTTAGGCGGGAAAAAATTACCTAACCGCACACCCCGTCGCACGGGAGTCGTAAGAGCCGACTGAGGGAATGTCGGGGGAGTGGGCAGCAGCACTCCCTCGAGTCATAACAACATCCACTGCGATCGCCAACCCACCTGCCAACCGTGGACCGCTCGTTGTGGCATTCTCTTGGGGAGGCCTATGTCCAGCAGTGGACGTTGAAAAGCTGATGGATGGATGGACACCACGTCGTTCGGGGCAACGAACAGGGTAGTGTGGGGCCCTCACCCACTAAATAAATCCGCCGTGTGCCGTTTCTTTCTACCTGGGCATAGAGTTGACAATACGCGACTAATGTCTCTGGTCTTGCTAGATTTCTATAGGCAGTATAGGCTACGATAACTTCCAGTTTTGTGATATAAAAATTTTAAGCAATATTATCTCGTGTACTCTCCAAGCAAAGTGACTGCGACATAGGTACTTACCAACATTTATTAGTAGATATTTTAAGTGTCCAATTTTTCTAACTACAATCTACAAAACGTCTACGAAACTCTAAAACAGAGTAGGTAGATAGGATCATTACTTCCTTACTAATATTACGAGTATAAATGTGAAAGTTTGTATGTATGGAAGTTTGTTACTCTTTCACGCAAAAACTACTGAATGGATTTTAATGAAACTTTACAATAATGTAGCTTATACATCAGAATAACACATAGGCTATAATTTATAAATATGTTTTGTGAATTGTCCAAACTATAACGATAAATGTCAAATGTAAAAGTAGGAAAAAATTCTGCCATCTGCGAGCTATTCTGACGTGCGCTGCAAAAACCGTTTACACGCATTTAATGTATAATGGAACTGTTTATCTTAAATAGTCCTACAAAAAATCTCGGGCCAGCATATATCTATCTTTCAAGTGTAAGCCATATCGCTAAAATAGTAAACCATTAATAATAAAGTCTATGCGGATGAAGTCGCGGTTAGAATCTAGTAAGACAATATAATCAAAATTCAATTTCCTCTAATAAGGTATGCAAATGTAAAAAGAGAATAGGCATTGAGTATTCTCTAATGACTCCACGGAGGATGGGAAGTAAAATGAAATATATACATACTAGCTGACCCAGCAAACGTTGTTTTGCCATATAAATTTTTTCTACATCGGCAGTAGAAGGTTGAAAATTTTGGGGTTGTATGTATTTTTAATGCCGAATCATAATAAAATAAAAATAAAAAAATTATCTAAAAATAAAAAAAAAAATAGAGGTGGACTACCGTTAACATGTAGAGGGATGAAAAATAGATGTTGTCCGATTCTCAGACCTGCTCAATATGCACACAAAATTTCATGAGAGTCAGTTAAGCCGTTTCGAAGGAGTACGGTAACTAACATTGTGACATGGAAATTTTATATATTAGATATATATATATATATATATATATATATATATATATATATATATATATAAGCATCCTAGCGACTCTTGTTAATACGGGAGTAGTACCTATCGACTTCAGTAACAAATCTCGCTCTTCGAAGCGTGGTATGAATCATCTATTGAATCAATTGTTCCGTTCGCTTTCCGGCAATGACTACGAGTATCATGTTTACTATAATTGTGCCGCTATCAATTTACCTCCGACCTTGTGACCTCTACACCGGGTATCCACGGCCCATCCCGACACTGTGCGTGCCTGAGTAACAACACAGAGGGAGCCAGTTGCCCCCTGAACGCATGTCCGAGTTTGCGCACTGGAAACAACTCGCCCGGGCCTTTCAGTGAATGAACTGAAGTCGCGAAGACAGCACGCTTGTCGTCTCCGGAATCCACAGACCCTGATATGAGTGACGTTGAGTGGTGATTGTGGTTTTGTGATGGTACGCGCGTGAGTGACGATATGGCCGCGCGCTCGCCCGAGCCCGGCCACCACGGACTATGTGCAGCGTCGTAGGTAAGCTACCCTTCAAGGTCACATCGTAAACAATTCCCTGGTGACTCCCTTAGTTCCCACACTACACAGATTTTTCGATCAGTACATTATCAGATAACAATTTTGCCTCTGAGGGGCCGGTAATAGCTTAATGTCGATCCTCTTGAGACCATGTTGCCAGTATTAATCGCTTTTAAATGATTAAGACATATCCACGTTATATATTACAAGACTGGATTAGTACATTAATTTTTAAAAAAAAAGTAACTTCTTAAACTATTGCACAAATTCGGGTTAAGGGAACAAGCTCCAACGTTAAACGGAACGTACATGTATGTATAGGTACCTCTTTAAAATTGGCAACACCGCGGTTAACTTGAAATAGAATCTATTTTTTTTAAATAAAATAATGAATAGAGTTATGTCATTACAAGGAGGAGAGTGTACTATTTATAAGAGCTTCAATTAAAAGCTTCCACAGTCTCTCATAGAGAATCAATGAGCAATAATTCAAAAGCTTTTCACAGATGCGAGTGAGCAATTATATCTTCGTTAGGGGTTTTCTAAGTCTTTTTAAATGTAATTAGTAGTATCTAAGTCCTTGTGGCGACGGGCTAAAGATATTATTAAACTCGTGACTTCGTCCGCGTAGAATTTAGTTATTACCTTTTTTTTTTGTACGGAACCAAAAGTTGAAATAAAAAGTTACTCCTTATAACATCAGATATCTGCCAGTGAAAACCCCATCCAAATCGGTTGTACCGGTCCGGAGATTAGCCAAATTACACAGCCACACAGACAGACAAACATTTTTTTTTTTATTTTGTTATAGGTAGTGTATATATTTAAAGAAAAAATGTAAGTTGGCCGTGTGGGGCCGGCACCAAGAATAGCTCCACTCCGTCTATTCCTATGGGAGTCGTAAAAGCCGACTAAGGGATTACCGGGGGACCGGGCAGCAGCGTTCCCCTGTGTACTAAAAACATCCACTGCGATTACCAACCCGCCTCCCAAGCGTGGCGATTATGGTAAAACCCCCCCATTACGGGGAGGCCTATGTCCAGCAGTGGACGATGAAAGGCTGATGGATGGATATATTTGGCGTATTGGTTTATATGTCGACCTCTCGTGTCGACTATTGTGGGCTTGATTTCCACACGGGACAGTTGTTTGTGTAATCTACAAATGGTTGTTCTGTGCCTGGTGGTACTTTCTGTCCGTTAAATTGTATGTTTGTACAGTACTCCGCAGTATTGAGGGAAGTAAGCATATAATATTAGCTCAAAGCGAGGTAAATCCTAACTATTATAAAGCTGTAACAGAGCTGTCGGTACATTTAATTTATTTGAGAAAAATTACTGTATTTAGATATTTTTATATATATTTTTAGCATTTGACATGCTTAGCACTATACATTAAACACAAAGTGAAAAATGTGAAATCGAAAATAACAGTCAGGAGCAGGATTTGAACCTGCATCTTCTGGATACCGTCCAGATGCTTTACCAATTCAGCCAACCTGACAATTGCTCCTGACTGCTAATTTCGATAACACATCATACTTAACGTCTTTGGGTGACGCCTGCGCCATCTGTCGGAAGTATTTCGATTTTCGATTTCACATTTTTCACTTTGTGTTTAAAAATTACTGTATTAGGCTAATAGGCGTGCCTGAACATAGAACATTTTTTTAGAATTTTTGTATGTCTGTTTACGCAAAAACTACTGAAGGGATTTCCATGCAACTTTTTTGTTTGATAGCTCTCGATTATACTTAAAACTGGTACACATTTTATCCCGCTACTATATCGGTAACCTGAAATATAATAACCCCAAAACTATCTTTTGGCTGCGGTGGGGCCGCAGGCAAAGGCTAGTTCGAAAGAAATCCACATTAATAGTATGGTTTGGGTCAGAATTCTTAGTTATCACCATACCCGTAACGGTATATAGAACCTCTTTCGTTTTAAACAGTTGTGAAGTTGGCCGTGAAGTTGTTCCGCCGTGTGGGGCCGGCTTTAGAATTGTCCCACCCCTCTCTACCCACGGGAGTCGTAAGAGCCGACTGAGGGAATACCGGGGGAGTGGGCAGCAGCTTCCCTCGAGTATTAACAACATCCACTGCGATCGCCAACCCGCCTGCCAAGCGAGGCGATTACGGCATTATCCTTCATGACGGGACCGCTCGTTGTGGCGTTCTCTTGGGGAGGCCTATGTCCAGCAGTGGGCGTCGAAGGGCTGATGGATGGATGGATGGAAGTTGGCCAATCTTATTCTTAATCTTCTTGACGAAGATTTTCTTGGTGGGCAGCGGCATGCTTATGTCACTTGTAATGTTCGCCCCTCGAGCCTAATTATTTGACTATGTGTGTCATAGCGCGGTACAAAATCGGATCATTCTAACTCTATGCCCCAAGAAATGCCCTAGAAGTAGAGGCTTGCTTATCCCAACATGAATGAGCCGGCTCGATCGGGGAAATACTAACTTCTCACAAAAGATCAGCGTGTAACAACTATAGTTGTGGTAACTATGGTCCGTGTGTTGACAGACCAAGAATACAAGTGTCACCACCCCCTTCTTTCCCACGGGTGCAACTAAGGGAAGCAATCAATTATCATCCATTCCATGACAGGTGGTAAGGCTGGGTACCAAATGGGATTACTCACTTGGTATCGGGCCCGAGTAAGTTGGTACCACCATCTCCCGTGTGAAGCACAACGTTGCGTTTTGGCTGTAGCACGAGATAGCCGTTTATTATTTCATTTCACATCTGTCAAATGAAATTGTGAGCAGCGGCTTGACAATATTCTCAGTATAGTTGAGTCCATGAGCGACGGTTACCATTTACCATCAGATGGGCCGTGGCTCGTCTGCCACTATAATCGATAAAAAAAATGAAATAGTTACTCATTCTGTTGTGTTTTGTATAGTGAGTAAGAGCGGTGGAGTCCCTATCCTCTCCTTGTTAGCCTTTCTAACCTCTCCTTATTATACTTTCTACCCACCTCCTATCTTTCTTGGAGATATCGACGCGATGCCTCTGGTGTTGGTGTTGCTAGCAATTCTAGGCTACGATAACCACTTGCCATTGAGTGGGCCGTGTGCTTGTTTGGCGCCCATGTAGTATAAATAAAAACTCACATAAATGTATTTTTTTTCGTTTATTGCTTGTGATGGCAGATGAGCATGGCCCAACTGAGTAACTGTCGCTTATGGACTCAGTACTCCGAGCTCTTCCGCTGTAGGTTTAACCGTTATACTAGATAATAGTGGAGACGGATCGACAATCGTCTTCTACCACCGAAATACATTTACTGCCAACTTGTAGGGGTCTAAAAGCAAAAGCTTTCTCTTGGTACTAGACTAGGTCTAGCCCTACCATCACCTATCTAATATTAAACATTGAAGGCTTTGTAAACTGAAGTTTAAAGCAAAGTGAAAAAAAAAAAGTAGTATTGATTCTTGTGCGATTTATAGCTCTACCAATTGGGATAAAATGTCACTTTTACGTTTTTATCTACAGAGCACTAAGTAGAGCTTTAAGCTGTTATTGAGAATTTGAAGGAAAGAAACAGCACAATTCTATTTTCGTGACTAAGTACTGGCCATCTTGGGCAGTAAAGTGTTCTTACTATAGTCCCTACTTCTTAGCTTCTTCTTCAATTCGACTAAGCCTCATCAATGATTTATTTACTATCGATAAGCGAAAGTATGTGCCTTAGCCGCTACTTTTCAAATATAGAAAGATTTATTCATTATAAAAAGTTTGTAATTTTTTTGTAAACGTAAACTAAACGCCGCTTGCAAAGAAGAAAATAAAAATTAAATAAGCTTCAAAGACCACATGCCTATTCTTCAAAAGACGGCCAATTTTCTACGCCGGCAATTATCTTTTTGATATCAAACGTAATAGAGTAAGCCAGCAAATTAAATTCTGTTATGGTTTCAGAGACATTTCATTAAAATTTGTTCCTTACGAAGGTTTAATCTAAAGGGAGCACCTTTCGTTCTTTGACACCTTTGTTAACTGAGCATAGTAGATGTTGTTGTTCAATTATATTATTAAGTATACACTTGTAATGGGGCAGAATTTTTGTTTTTTATAAAGCCGAATTGTGATGAGATACATCGCATAGTCTGTAATAACGAGCTGTTAAACATTTCGGTGTACTTTAGGGAGCAATAGTCAATATTTTTTTTACTGTTTGGTGGTAGACGAGCCACGCTCCACCTGATAGTAAGTGGTAATTGCAGTGGCGTAGCGTGGGTATTTGCCATCTTGTGATTTATAGACTTAAATTCTAAACCTAAAAGCTATGACGAGCTGCTGACAGACCACGATTGCTCTAAGAGATGCCTGCACATAGCGTGCGGTGCTGCGATGATAACGCGGTGCAATACGCTCGAGTTGCGCCCGTCTCGGGTCGAGCCACGTCATGAACTGATCGCGGCGACGGGTTGTGACTTCTCGCTGCCGATTGCCGTATTGCGGTTGCGAGGACGTCATCTCACAAAAGGCGGTGGCGGAGAGGGCCAGAGATGATGATCCTTCCGGTAATCCAAACTGCCAGTGGGCAACGTAGGCTCGATTACCTGCACGTGATGCAACCCAAGCCGATATCGCGGGTGGGCGGACTGAGGGACGTCCTCCACCCGCATGGTCTTCAGCGAAGTTGCGAAGGTCTGGTTGGCGTTGGTTGACCGTTGACTATATTTAGTGGATGTGCAACCCATACTACTCTGCTCGTTGCCCTGAACGACAGGGTTTGTGTGGCGTTTAGGTTCATTGTTCCCGTTCTCCATCACTCTAGCTAAAGAAGGTGTATATGTTTTGCAAGTGTCTGTTGATGAACGTACAAGTACTCCAAATCATATAGAACTGTCAGGGATAGAGGACTCACGTGAAAAGATTATAGATTAGTTTTAGCATTAGTATGCATCAAGAGTCTGGCATAACCTCTTCTCTCACTCGGCAGGATATCTTATCTTTGAAGGGCTTCCTCGCATAAGAAAATAAAACGGTTACGATTAGGACTATGGAGAGTGTAAAGATTCCAAATGTCGTTAAAGTAATGGGGATTTTATTGCCATTATTTCACGGCAGGTGGTGTATTATCGACATGGCCATTAAAAAATGTAATTTTCATACAATGTGTTTCTCCCAATATGCCTTTGTGTAGAAACAAACTTAGCATCACGCCTGTATTCAGTAGGCAGAGGTGTATTACACACCCACGATTCGCCAGCTATATTTAAGTCCCACGTAATAGGGGGCGAGCCTATTAACGTCTACCGGGCACATTTACAAACTTCGGGCTGCTACTGAGATTTTTTTTTTTTTTTTTTACGGAAAATCTCGTTAACATTTCCAGACCCGGGAATCAAACCCGAGACCTCATATTCAGCAGTCGATTACACTACCGCTGAACCACAGAGGCAGTTGCCTCTGTGTATACGTCTCGAAAATTTTGTGGGTACTCAGTATAGCGTCTTTCAATTCTTTAATCTTCCAGGCACTATACAATTTAACAATATCGCTGATCAACCGTATTAAACACAAATAATAGACACCAATTCTCAGGCAAACAAAGCAAGTACACTTCGACAGTGGGAATCTCGCTTATAGCGCCATCTGCGCTCGGCTTTGCCTGTGGATCCCCATTTAACCAGTTTGTAACACAAGCTTAACATATTACTGTCTACTAAAAATAAATAATACTAATATTTTCAGACTCCGCTATTATTAATAAAATCTTGATGGCATTACCAATTTTAGCATGACAGAGGATTCGAATAGTATTTCTACTCAATTGTGAAAATCACGTTCCATATTTAAAGAAAAAAATGTTTTGGATTCCGTTTAGTTCATCCCATGGGTTCATCCTATGCGATGTCTTCTATTTATTCTCTCATGCATGATGCAAAGCATTAAGGAAAATATCACGAGTAACCTCTCGTTTAGCTTATGAATATTTTTGTGCCCTCAATATGTCATGTTTCAGAGGAAAAATATAACCTTTCTATAAACATCACATTCATTTTATAACTATTCAAAAAGTTAATTTAGATACTTCTTTGTTTTTATGTCTAACTCTGTGTGTTCTTTTTATGAAATCAATGATGACCCGTATCGGCAAGCACATAATAAGTTTATTTGATTGATAATTATTTGTGAACAAAAACACACATAATTTTGAAAAGGCAGAGATATGTGCCGTGCGAGGACCTCGGATTGGGATCAAACTTGACACCACAGTCGTTGTAGTCCTTAATTTTACTACATAGGTTAAATAAGCATATGGTTAATAGTTACTTCTCCAGCAAAACCTTTAGGGTGTTCATGCAATGCGTTCGAGTTGCCTTTGTGTGACAATCTAATGGTCTACCTACCAGCCTGTCGCTGTTGTTTGTACAAATAATAATATGAACGATATTTGATATAGGCTACTTCGCGTTCAAATATTTTGATTTCGTTTAAAGCCAATCACATCACGTTTTTCGGCTTTCACAATTAATATTCTGTTTACCGTCCAATAATAGATCTTTTCACCTTGTATTTATCGAAGATTAGCTATGTTGGTACTGGTAGATAATTTTTAGGGTTCCGTACCTCAAAAGAAAAACGAATAACCCTTATAGGATCACTTCAGTGCTCATGTGTGTCTGTCCGTCAAGATCCTTGTTCTCAGAAGGTATAAGTTTTATCAAATACATCAGGTCTGCAATCTCACGGAGGGTCCTCTCATAGTAAGAGGGATAGAGGGATTTAGGCCGCAGTCCACTACGCCGGCTTAGTACAGGTTGGCAGACTTCACAAGCCGTCGAGAAAACCTCTCAAGAGCCCAGGTTTTTTTGCGACATTTTCCTTTACCTATTCCAATTTGTGAACAAGCACACACGTAATTTAGTAACATATCGAAAACTCAGAGGTGTCTGCTGTGCCTTGTCTGGACTTTGGCCTGGGGATAGAACTCGATACCACTCGCTTTGCAGTCCTTGGTTTTATCGCTAGGTTATCACTGCCATGGCAGTTTATGTCGCATATTTTTTAAAAATTTCGAAATACGAATGCGCAAGGGAATCGAAACCTATACTTGGGATATTTTGATCTGTATTTTAGCACTTGACATGCACAGCTACTTTATTGAACAAATTATTTGTGAAAGTGGTAAAAACTGCGAGCAGGATAAAGTAAAGCTCTTTTTTTCCACTTTTACAAATAATTAGTACCTACACGATACTTCCCGTTGATCTAGAATCGTGGAATCTGCCAATAAGCTCTCCTATATTACGTTTAGTATTCAAGATATTATACTATACATTAAACACAAAGTGAAAAATGTGAAATCGAAAATAACAGTCAGGAGCAGGATTTGAACCTGCATCTTCTGGATACCGTCCAGATGCTTAACCAATTCAGCCATCCTGACAATTGCTCCTGACTGCTAATTTCGATAACACATCATACTTAACGTCTTTGGGTGTGGTTCACTTTGTGTTTAATGTATAGTGCTAAGCATGTCAAATGCTAAAAATATATATAAAAATATCTAAATATTTAAAGGGTTTGCGTCATTATTAGGTAAAATCTTAATTGTAAAATTAAGTTTACCTGGTCGGTATAATGTATGAAAATACGTCCGACAGATGGCGCAGGCGTCACCCAAAGACGTTAAGTATGATGTGTTATCGAAATTAGCAGTCAGGAGCAATTGTCAGGATGGCTGAATTGGTTAAGCATCTGGACGGTATCCAGAAGATGCAGGTTCAAATCCTGCTCCTGACTGTTATTTTCGATTTCACATTTTTCACTTTGTGTTTAATGTATAGTGCTAAGCATGTCAAATGCTAAAAATATATATAAAAATATCTAAATATATTATACTATATTAGCTTTTATGACAGACAATTTTTAAACCATTTCCGCCACTAGCGTCATTTTCAGACTTTGTAAGCATACCCTTCTCTTATTTTATGCACAACAACCTGGATATGTTCTACGATAATAAATTATTCCGTTCGCGTGCATTTCATAATGCCGTTGATCTAACCCCATCGTGCCTGAATATCCTAGTGAAGGCTGATGTAAAGGCTAAACGCGACTTTATGCGGTGTATGTATAGAAAACATAATCACACAAATAATTTTTATAACTAATATTTACATCATTTGGTGGTAAAACCCTTTTGCCACTCATGAATGGATCGGTGCGTGGGCGAAGTACAACAACCTTACAAAGTAATTGTAGGTATTTCTATTAATGTTTACTGTTCGCGCGTGAGAGCGCTGAAAACAGAACCGTCCAATCTTTTTCGCACCTTATTCTTTCTCCTTTTTTTTTGTTTTAGGCTCGAAAATAGTCTCCAACCGCAAACCCCGTCGTTTAGGGTAGCAAGTAATGAGTAGGGTAGTGTAAGACCCTCACCACTAAAATAATCTGCTATGAGTCGTCTCTTCGTCTGTATTGGCGGACCACTGGAACTATTTGACATTTCTTTAGTGGTATTCCTTTCCCTTTTTTTTTGGACACCCCATCGTACGGGGCAACGAACGAGGGTAGTATGGGCTCTCACCCACTAAATAAGTCCGCCGTGTGCCGTCTATCTAATACCGCAGTGACTTCACGGCGCTGCTCGGCCCTTGCCGGACACAACTCGAGTGTTTGCCGCGCCGCGTCTTCGTCGCAGCCGTAATAGTGACAGCACGAAATCGTTTCCCTTCTTGAGACTACGTGCAGGTAACTGCCAAAACAATCTTGTCTGACAGCACCTGTACTAGTCGAAAAGTAAGGACGCTGTGCCGTCACTCCGCTCACTCGTCCAACACGTGCGGCCCTGAAGTCTAAAAACTAGCCCGGGGCTTCTCCAGGCGTGTCCTCCAACGGCCTAGGACAGCTCGGCGGGCGTAGCTCTGCCATCTGGCTATCTCGCTATACAGAGGTCGCCCCTTCTCGTTTTGCGGGCCCGCCGATTCACCTTGGAGAGCATATCCACCTGTAAGCTCCACAGGGGGTTCTGGCCAAGATCTTGCTTTCCCTAACGTTGGTAAAACGTGCGTGACGCATTTGGTGTTAGTAGCATCTATAGGTACGGTGACAGCTCAACATCAGGTGAACCATAAGCTTTTTGCCACGTTTGCATTTTAAAAACAAAATAATAATGTTGACAATACAACTTTTAAAGGCCCCTGTAAAATTTTTATTACACGGGTGTCTCCGTAATGTTGTATTGAGTTTTATTCAGAACATTCACGTTTTATTGGACGTTTTAGTGTTTGATGAGATCTTTTGTGTGTTACTGTCCGCCATCTTGTCGGGTCCACGATGGTATTGCTATAATTTATAGAGATGTATAGCTCTAGATTCTGCCAGCAACTTTATCTGGTTTTCAAAATAACGATACCTTCTACGAGGGATTGATTCTCTATATGTGAAAATAGCTAGCTCACAGGAAACGTCCATTATTCTCAAATAAAATGCAGCCGTGTTGTGACGGACTAAGAACACACTTGTAGTGTCACCACCCCATTCTTTCCCATGGGTGTCGTATGAAGCGACTAAGGGAAGTAAGCAATTATCATTCATTGCATGACTGGTGGTAGGGCTGGGTACTAAGTAGGAGTACTCACTTGGTATCGGGCCCGAGCGGGTTGGTACCACCATCTCCCGTGCGACCTGCCATGAAGCACATCGGTGTGTTTTGGCTGTAGCAGGAGATAGCCGTTTATATTTTATTTCATATCTGTGAAATGAATTGGTGAGCAGCGGCTTGACAATACTCTTGGTATAGTCAAGTCCATGGGCTACGGGCTACGGTCTGCCACTACATGCAATAAAAAAAAAACTTTTCTGGGCTTCACATTAATGCTATGCAGTTTCATGATGTTTCAGTCTCGTTTGACATTGAGCCAGAATATTTGCTGAGATACCTAAGACTGTCCTACAAATATGCCAGTAGAAATATAAATAAAATCTATTTCGTCAAGATTATTTAAATATACTGAACGGACAGAAATAATAACAAATAAGAATGCTGTTTTTGTAGATAATTTCATAGAAGAACTGTATGTTATGTATTTACATAATATCTTTGAGAATGTGGAGCTGGGTGAAAAGCACCAAAAGTAAGATTTTTTTTAAATAAGAATAGGGCCTTTTTAAAAAAATGAGAATTGTGCCAGTTTGAAAAAAACACTTCTTTAATGGTGTATGACTCGTTTGATTTATTTTGTATGTACAAATGGAATATAGAACCTTTGATGTGTACAATACGCAGAGTTTTTGAGTCATTATTATTTGACAAGAGGTCGGAAACCCCGCGCCTCTCATCTTGATCGATAATATGTATTTCAAGAATAGCAAATGTATTCAAATGTCAAACGAAGAACAACAAAAATTCGTCGTGAACAAAGGTAATAGAAACATTGAAGTTAAACGAAGATAACATTTATATATTTATTATTTTCGACAGTGTTTCTCAGGAATATCAGTATTTTTTTGGAGCAAACATTTCTTTAACGCTGTTGGAATTTTTGGAAATTCTACTCTTATAGAGGTACTGAATGAAGATTGTTTTGTGCCCGTGCGGTGACGGACTAAGAATTCAAGTGTCACCACCCCATTCTTTCTCACGGGTGTCGTATGAGGCGACTAAGGGAAGTAAGCAATTATCATCCATTGCATGACTGGTGGTAGGGCTGGGTACCAAGTGGGAGTACTCACTTGGTATCGGGCCCGAGCGGGTTAGTACCACCATCTCCCGTGTGATCGGCCATGAAGCACATCGTTGCGTTTTGGCTGTAGCAGGAGATAGCCGTTTATATTTTATTTCATATATGTGAAATGAATTGGTGAGCAGCGGCTTGACAATACTCTTGGTATAGTCAAGTCCATGGGCTACGGTTACCATTTACCATCAGATGGACCGTGGCCCGTCTGCCACTACATGCAATAAAAAAATATATATATATATAATTTGTAGAAGAGGTAGTAAAATCTGCTCGTGGTAGTAGAGCCTTGCTCCTCCCAGCTTGAGAACATACGTACGAAGTAGCACCCTATCATCATTAGCACACGATGAAGCATCGGTCGCTAATGATGTCGTGTTTCGTTCAGTGAATGAGAGGACCAGAACTTCTTATTTCTTATTCTCTCTTATCGGATCCACGTAACCTATCGTAAATACATCTAAAACAAATCTGAAGTGGAGATTTGGAGTCATCGTTGGGTGACTGCGATAGTTTAGTAGTCCAGAGCAATTCCCCGGGTTGGATGGGATGCAAGTTCAATTCCTACTCGCAGTAAAGCTTTCTTTTTCCACTTTTTTTCAATTTCAATTTGTTCTACCTTCTCATTCCATTTTTCCAACTTCTCACCATTCTTCTCCGCTTTCCAATCTTTTGTGTGGAGAAGGCAATTCGCAAACTGTGTCGCTAATGTCTATGGAGTATGGTTGCAATTTATCATCAGGCGAGGTTGTATTTATAAATAAACTAGCAGCTAGCCTTTGCCCGCGGCTCCGCCGCAGCCAAACGCTAGTTTTTTGGATATATCTCAGGTTCCCGGTATAGTAGCGGGATAAAATGTATACCAGTTGTTAACTCTAATCAAGAGCTATCAAAAAAAAAAGTTGCAGCAAAATTCGTTCGGTAGTTTTTGCGTGATGAGCGAACAAACAAACAGACAAAAAATCTATTAAAATGGTTTTGTGTTTAGACACGCCTAATTCAGTTATGTTTTCTCAAATATCTTAAATGTACCGACACAGCTCTGTTACAGCTTTATAATATTAGTATAGAAGTAATAAAAACCAAAATATGGTTTTCAGAAGTGCTGTACGTTACATTTTCAAGCTTGCTCTGAATGTAGGCATATGTGCGACATTGCGCAATATGAGTTGGCATATTTTGCCTGTCTTGTCTGTGTATCCCCTAGCATGTAAAAGCCTACAACTTGTAAAAGCCCAGAGACTTACAGCTTCATTACATAAGATTTTGTAATGTTACTCTAAAAATAGCAAATATAGTCAGAACTTCTTTAAACGTCTTCGCAAAAGATAACATTTTATTTTATTTATTATTTGGATAACAGAAGTGTTTACCTGAACGCTTTAAGTTATACGCCCTACTTACCCATCGATACGCTTCACGCACTTTCAATAGGTCACACCTATTTATATTCCAGCGGCACCTTTTACGGAGTAAGAGGATATTCTTGTGTCTACGCTTTTGGATCATAAATCTTTATTTAAATAATTATTCTGTACATAACTTAGTCACTAAATTCATCTTTAATATCTGAGAGATATGAACCAATTTTGATGAAGCTTTTTGTGTGTGTTTGAGCGGGTAGTTCAGATTCATAATTAGAACCGGTAGGCGGCGTAGCAATGTTTTTTTTTATACATCGATACTGGCATACAAGCATACGCGATACATACAAGCCTATTAACGCTAGCAATGAATAATACTAAGGAGAGGATAAGAAAGATTCTAAGGATTGGATAGGAAGGATAATAAGAAGAAGTTAGGAAGTGGGTTTGGGCCTCAGGGTACTCACACTCACTATACGAAACACTACGGCAGTACCTACCGTTTTTTCACGCTGGTATTCTGTGAAAGGGTGGCACTTCCCTATCGAGCTGGCCCATTCATGCTGGGTTAAATAAACAAGACCACTGAACACAAGTTTATTTTGTTTTTTTTTGTATGATGAAACTTTCTAGTGCTGCTAATAGCAAGCAAACCATTGTCTGTGATAAAAGGCATTAGCCTTATAATGCCATTTCACTTGCGGGCTACGTAGAGAAGTAGGACAGAGTGCCAAAAAGCTCTTTTCTTGCATACATCGCTAACTTCCTCAACATTAATAATTCTCTTCATACACGCTCGCTGGTTTCGGAGACTCCTGACTCCACCTTCCTTCAACCCATGACCAATTTGGTCTAGATAGGTGAGTCTCGATCTCCCCTGTATCAATCCTTCCACTTTCACATTGTATATCTTCTTACCCAGTCGCACTTCCGGCATTCTTTCCACATGTCCGAACCATCAGAGCATTCCCATTCGCATCTTTAGACCAATACTCTCTTTCAAAATATAACAGTTATAAGGATAACAGGCTAATATTTATAACAGTAGGTAAACAAAAGATGGAGCCAGTCGTAACAGCGAGAGTTATAAATTTAGCTGTTGCGAAGAGCTACGGAAAGTCTGCGGCACTTAGGCGTAGCGCTTGTGGCGGCAATATGCATTTATGATAATGGCATAGCGTTTTTTAACAACCTCATCGTCAGGATTGATGTAAAAGGTTTACTTTAATTTAAGCCTACATAGATATATAGATACATCTCCGTAGGAGAACGAGAGTGACCGACATAGCCCGCCGGGTTGCCATGCTGAAGTGGCAATGGGCAGGCCACATCGCTCGACGAACCGAAAACCATTGGGGACGAAAGGTTCTCGAGTGGCGACCACGTATCCGACGGCGCAGCGTAGGACGGCCCCCCACCAGATGGACCGATGATCTGGTCAAAGCTGCTCGTTGTGGCGTTCTCTTGGGGAGGCCTATGTCCAGCAGTGGACGTTAAAAGGCTGATGGATGGATGGATGGATGAAGCCTACATATGTATAGTTATCTATAGATAAATATTTAAAAGTTGCTTGAAAGGAGTATTATACTTCATACTTATTTACTAAAATATGTTTTCTTCAGTAAGTGGTTATATAAAACTAGCGCGTTACGAGTGACTTCGCTCGCTTCATAGACATAAATCTGTTTGTGTATGTGCGAGTAAACAAACAGATAAACTATATGTTGTGTTCAGAGACGCCTAAATACTTAAAGTCATATTTTCTTAAATATGTCAATAGTCATAGCTCTATTACAGCTATATAATAGTATCTATATATAGATAGAAATGAAATTCATTTTTGACGTTCATCATCAAATCGAATGAATTATCAGTCTGTGTCAAGCATTTTAGACGATGAGGTAGCCTTCACATCAATCGAAACTTCAGCATAGCTGCAACCGCGTCAGTGAAACCAATATACTAAGGTCAACACAACTTTGAGAATAAGGTCAGTCGACAAGTAATCTGGTTGGGCAACAACTTAAGTCTAGAAAGCTCCACATCGTTACACCATAAGGCAGTATTAGGGTTTTTTACGTTCAGATAAAGAGATGTTTTTGAGATATTTTTGTTTTATAGCTCTTGATTAGACTTAAACGTTTTATCCCGCTACTATATCGGGAATCTGAGATATAATATTTCGGCTGCGGCGGAGCCACTGGCAATGGCTAGTTAATTCTATTTTTATTTTACCTGTCTAGTCTATGTATGGGCTGTGAAGTACATAGTAATCACATATTTTTTAACAGATATGTCAATAGCTTGCTATTATACGTGCCTTGGAAGAAGTGACACTTTTGTTCAGCAACGAGTTACCTACTATAGTTTTTTTTAAAGAACCTATACTAAGGAACAATCTTCCTTAGTGCGCGGGGGACTTTACAAACATACAATTTCACGGACACAAAGTAGGTACTACCAGACTCAGAACAACCATTTGTACATCACACAAAGAGTTGTCCTGTGTGGGAATTGAACCCACGACACTATTGCGGGAGGTCGGTATTTAAACCACTCCGCCATCTGTGCAGTCAAGAAATACTTTTATAGATAAGAAAGTTTATATCTGAGCAACCTTTGCTGTCATTATATAGTAAGCTTTCAACGCAATTAGTATTTACTACAAAATTTACTTAAACATCTATCGTATATTGTGTAATCCATCAAGTACGTGTGTAATCTACGAACCCATTCGCATACCGATCGGGGAACTAGTAACCGCAATCGATAGAACCCTCGGATTCCAATCGCCAGACAATCCAGTCATTGGAAATTGGAATCAACTGTATTTCAAATCAATTAACCATTGCTTGAAGTTGGAATTTAATGAAATTCTTACCGTTAAGGTTTCATATTTAAACCTTAATTAATTGGTCTAGCTTCAAGAGAGACTAGACTATATTAAATCTAATTTAATTATTAAACTGCAAAATACCACCACGAAACCGATTCTATGAGTTTTCGTTAAAACATTTAGGTATCTACTAGTTCTCATCTGCTTGACGGAAATGCTAAGAACGTTAAAATAAGTGTTGTCGTTTGGTTAGAGAAGGCGCTGGATGATAGAAAAAAAAACACCGCATAGTCAACTAAAAAGTGAAGCCACTTTTTTTAAAGATGTGTGCGTAAAAGCATTGTCACCGGAAAGAAAAAGTCCCTATAATTTGTGTAAATTTTTAAAAGTTCTATATTTTAAACATAAAGGAATATTAAAAGTATAGAGTAAACTTATAGCAAATCATAATATAGTGAATTTTAATGGCACTGGCAAAGTATTCATGTATTATACGTAACGTACGTACGACAACTTTGCGTCATTTGGGGTAATTTAAAATCATACTCTGGTAACAGTCGTGGTTTATGTCACTTCGTTTTGACATTTTTTTGTGTTTGTGCACGTGTAATTACTAGTTCGGCATGGTTTCATATGCCTTCACTGGATTGTTCGTAATGCTTCGCCTATATTTTTTTCTTGGTCTGAGCTCTCCACAATCCACACCTTATCCGTTCCCCTGTAATACCTATTCTATTTCTCGACACAAAGCGCACTCAAACACAGTTAGGTACCACTATCTGTGGGTATTACAAACATTATTTATACAAAAGGTTTTTGTCCTTTATAGAGACCGGAAACACAATGCCCTATTCAGGTCGCTTATAGCTAAGCTACTGTTTGTAAATCCCCATCAAATATATTTTGTTAGTAGTGGTCACCTTGGATTATAGAGTATAGACGTAGATACGTCTATAATCTACAATCCACGGTGTTGTCAGGCAGATGCCTGGGGAATAATTCCCGTGTTGTCGACGCTAAGGAAATGTAGAGGATGTACAGTGCAAATAGATGGAATATGGAGGTAGGGTGTGTTTGCCCTCCACCTATATCGATCAATTTTAGGGAGTTAATTGTTGCTGTTATACTTGTTTGATAACCCGTTGTCCTAAGTGAACGACAAACGCGTTAATACGACGCGACACGACACGAAAATATCAAGTAGAGGTTGTATGTACTTATGGCCTACGTTGTCGCCTAATATGAATGCGACGAAAAGCGGTTAATGTATTAGCCGCAATACGTCGCATCGCGTCGCGTCGCTCATCTAGGACAACGGGTAACTTCTAAAGTTAAAACGTATTCGTTTAAGTGACTGCTGTTATTGAGCTTATTCGTAAAAAGAAAAATTCCCAGTAGCAGCCCAGAGTTTGGAAACGTGCCCGGTAGACGGCAATAGGCTCGCTCCCTATTACGTGGGACTTAATCATAGCTGGCGAACCGTGGGTGTGTAATAAACCTCTGCATACCCATTCGGGGAATATGGGCGTGATGCTATGAAAACGTAAAAGTAAGTGATTTTTAATTTTTAAACCGCTGAACTTGTATGAATAAAATTATGTTACTAAATAGGTATCAATTTAAGGACATAAGCTTATTATTATTTCAATTGATATTCAAGCCATCAAATAGAATGTAATATTCAAAATAAAATTATTTTATTATTATATAAATAAGTTACTTTACGATACACAAATGAGATATACAAAAAATATATACATATCTCAAAAATAATAAAACATTGAATTACTCACTCTCGTACACACATATAGGTAAACTTACACAACATACACATATGTGTATATCTACCTGATTATACTTTTTTTTTTGTTAAGGCGGGAAAAAATGGTCCTAACCGCACACCCCGTCGTTAGGGGCAACGAACAGGGTAGTGTGGAGCCTGCACCCACTAATTACACCCTGGAACTATATTACATTCCTTCGGTGGTACCTGTTTATACTATACACAGCACGTAATAATAATATGCAAATATAAGATCTGTAGGTACACGTTTAGATTTTACTAACTTTATATTTCACTGTACGCGGGTAAAATTTCTTATCGTAATAATTTCTATCCGATTGCGATTCCGTAAAATGGGGGTGGCCGCTATTATATAACAAAGTGAAATTGTTACATCCTGAACAAATTGCTACCGATGTAATGGATTTGCAGGATATTGTGGTGAGTGGTTTAAATTCTGTTACAAATTCCAGTAAATTTGGGACTGTGGAAAAATAACTTACTTATTTAGCGGACGAACACAGTTTTCACAGGGAAAAAATAAATTCGTTCTAAATAAAACAAAACACAATCTGCTTTTTTTTAATCCCCAAAGATAACAAACTTTGCAATTAAGACTTGATAATACAAACTCCGAGAAACTTATAAATATTATATTAATTAATCAGATCACGTTGTGCCGAGAATTGTGTAATTTGTTGAATACGTACAAACTTTGTGAACTTCTAATTAACTGAGTAAAATTATAAACATTAAATACATCCTTGTGCTAAAACCGTGCACTGTGTGTGTGTGTGGTTTGGGGATCAGTGTAATTATAAGTGCCTGGGTAACCTACATTTTCAAAAATGTTTGAATTATTTTTTTACTTTACGAACTAACTAACTTATCATCACGCCATTTCCCTTGCAGGGTAGGCAGAGAGAACAGAGTGCCAAGAGGCTCTTGCATACATCTCTCACTTCCTCAAAATTCATAACTCTCTTCATATACGCTCGCCGGTTTCGGAGGCTCCTGACTCCACCTTCCTTCAGTACATGACAGATTTGGTCTAGGTAGGTGAGTCTCGGTCTCCCCCTGTACCTACATCCTTCCACTTTCGCATTGTATATTGTATTTACTTTACGACGGTCTTTTTATCCCGGAAAAATTTAAGGTTGCTATGGGATACCTGATTTGCATAGAGAAAATAAATGTGTCATAGAGTAACGTACTTATATTTTATTGACTCAATTTCTAGGACGAAATCGCGGGCAGTAGCTATTGTTACAATAAAGGCAAATAATACAACAATAAAACAATAAAAACAATACTCTTATGGTACTCCAATCAGAGAAAACAGTTCGCTCGTAAAGTCCGACTCACCTTCGTTTACGACTATAGACGATTTATGACATAACCAATATGGCTGCTTTCATGTCACGTCAGACATCAAAATAGCAAATATCTTTACAGGCCTGCAAATGTCTTTATGATATTTAGGCTGAACGATTTTGAAGTCAGACATTTTTCTCAATAATAATAGGTACCTATATAATTATAAAGTATCGGTGGTGTAGCGGTAGTGTATGCGACTGCTAATCATGAGGTCTCGGGTTCGATCCCCGGGTCGGGCAATGTTATTGAGCTTTTTCCTAAAAAGAAAAATTTTCAGTAACCGCCCGGAGTTTGAAAATGTGTCCGGTAGACGTCAATAGGCTCGCCCCCTATTACGTGGGACTTAAACATAGCTGGCGAGTCGTGGGTGTGTAATACACCTCTGCCTACCCCTTCGGGGAATACAGGCGTGATGCTATGTTTATGTTGTAAGTGACGATTTATTTAATAATAATAAATACTTCAATTTAATCGTTTTAAAACGAACACTTACATACGATATGTAAAGTTTTGGGGTCAGACCCATTGATTTATTAATATCAATGGTCAGACCATAATATCTACCTATATTTTGTTGTGATTTGTTTTCTGTGAAACACGAATTCGAATTCAGACTTGGTTTTCAACGGGAAAAAAAATTGAGAAAATCCATACACCGTTAATTATTTGTTGGCAGGGCTGGAGAAGCCAGAAGGGCCGGTCAAATGTAGTATTCATGAAACCAAATAATTTCGACGATAATGTGAGACAGTTTCCAGATTGCCCGACGTCTCAAAATTAAATGCTCCTGTTCAATGCCGTATAGGTTTATTACTTCTAATTTGCGCCAATCAAGGTGCAACAAAGCCTGCCCTTATATTCAGTTCAGCGTACATAAGACATGATAATCTGTATTTTAAGATCCACCATCACATAATTCACATTACTGCTATGCAGGCTCATCTCATACATAGAACTCTTGTGATAACAATTCAATTATTTTTACAATCGATTGGGATGTATAATTAAACGCAAGGTAGAGCCGTCGTCTATTATCCCATCATACCACAAAGCGAAAAATTGGTCAACAGGCACGCTTTTGACACGCGTATATTGAGAGCTGATAATGATTTGTAGGTTATATTAATACAACAGCCATTGCCAGCGGCTCTTCCGCAGCGAAAAGCTAGCTTTTAGGTTATATCTCAGGTTCCTAATATAGTCGCGGAATTAAATGTATACTTATCTACCTCTTTTTAAGTCTAATCAAGAGCTATTAAGCAAATCAAAATCCGTTCAGTAGTTTTTGTGTGAAGCCCGAACAAACAAACAGACAAAAAAAAACAAAAATAATGGTTTGTGTCAGATAAGTACGCCTAAATATAAGGTTTTTTTTTTTGAAATCTTATTACCTACATAGAGTGATTCTTTTCAGGCTTTATAACCCGTGCGGAATTTCGCATCTATTAATTTTAATTTATTTAATTTACTAGAGAAGTCACTGCTACATGAATGCGATCAAAAACACTGACAACTAAAATACAGCTTTTATGTATCGTAATAGCCTATAATAACTTCAAACAGCTCCATGTAATTTTGTCAAAGTTTAAATTGAAAAATGGCGGGAATCCTAAAAATTGTAGCCGCCTTTTGCACGTCTCATAAGCGAAGCGTTGAGGTGGGTTCTACTACTGATTGACACGGCACAGCTGATTTTTCAAACTTAAAATGTCTCTATTTATCATATATAGCACTTACTTATTGGAATATTATTCCAAAAATTTTTAGTTAAATGTCTATAATGTGAAAAAAAGTTTCACTTTTACCGTGGTTTCATAAAACCACACAATTTGCTTTTTTTGTTATTAAAGTGAAACTTTTATTAGATCGTCTCAAACTTTTTGGTCTGTGTGTTGCATGTCGCGTGACGGTCGGCCGCGGAGTAGGGATGAAGTGAAAGGCGCTCGCCAGAGCAGCGCACGTCAATATGGCGGCGCCTATAGTTCGCAGCAACTGACCGTGTAGTGTATAGACTACTACTTAATGGAATATTATTCCAAAAAAAATTTAGTTAAATGTCTATAATGAGAAAAAAAGTTTCACTTTTACCGTGGTTTCATAAAACCAAACAATTTGCTTTTTAAACTAGTTAAAAAACTGTTTGAAAAAAATTTGACTTGGACGTCCGTGAGTTGTAGGTAATGTATGTTAACACGATAACAACCAAAATACTTAATTAATCGAGTCTTTTTTTTTCGTTTACGAATTATTATGACTAGGAATAGAGCCCTATTACTTTTCACGTTCTGATTCGATGTGGTTTAATTGTTATTAAATAAACAAAAAAATACTCTATATTTACGGCATTTACGCTCGACGCGACACTAAAACCAGCGCCTTACATGAGAACTAACTACCTTTTTACGTACCTACGCATAGCCACCGGTGGTTTTACTATCGTCAACAGAACGCCGTTCGCCCGGCCGGTACATTGTTTTTTGTTAAAAGAAAGTTCTTACCTTTGCTTTACGAACTGATGATATTTGTCAAGTATAATAACAAATAGTTTATTATATTAGTATCCATAACAATAATTAAAAACACTAAACACACGTAAATAATAACACACCAACGTTATAAAACACGAAAAAATCATATTTTACATTCCACAATTTTTTTTTGCGTGGCCTTGGCGTCACGGTGTTTTCACTTAGAACAAAGTATAAAATTATAAAGCAACCAAGTTAGGAAGATAAATGGTTTAGAGATTTCTTGTTGAACTCATTGATTTTTAAATAAGTCGTATAATATTGTCCAAAGTTGCAATTTTCTATTGATAGATGTCGCTGTTTTAAAGTAAAAGAGATATTGACAAATGCAGCCCTAGATGTCGCAAGTGGCAATTTTAGATGTATTCAGGTGCTTTTG
This sequence comes from Leucoma salicis, assembly GCA_948253155.1. Classification (NCBI taxonomy): domain Eukaryota; kingdom Metazoa; phylum Arthropoda; class Insecta; order Lepidoptera; family Erebidae; genus Leucoma; species Leucoma salicis. Next base: position 23,872,863 of record OX411815.1, on the reverse strand, counting down.
TATACATAGAACCACAATATTGCTTTTTTTGTAAGGAAACTAGCGATGTCTTTTTATTTTTCTTAAATTGTTTTTGTTTACAGTTTATTCAATTTTACATGTTTACATATATTATATGTACTTATGCAGGTATATATGTAAATCATGGATTGTTGTTCTTACTAATTGCCAGATGGCGCCTTGCAAAATGACAGAGCTAGACCAATATAGAAGTACTTCTTAAAATTAGCGCTAGATGGCGTATAAGACATGAAACCCACATTAGTACTTTTTGAAATTAGCGCTATCTATGTGATTTATTGAAAACTACTTAGTAAAACCAATACATTATTAGTTACTCATCAAATAATCAATTTTATTGTGAAAAATGAAGATTATGAGGCGTGCAGTTTTGGATTTTCCAAAGTATTTTAATTTTACATTTTAAGTGAGGAGGTTGTAGCCTAGTTGTGCACTTGCAGTTCAAACGATCAGCGAAGTTAAGCTTCTTTCGCTCGGCTGGCACGGAGGTCAGGTAGGCAAAATGCTGGTGGATTAGCTTACCGAACAGATCGGACCGACCCAACGAAGTGTGGGAAAAGGCTATGGAGATAATGTGGATTTTAATTTAATAAAAGTGGAATTTTACATGATATTTATATATTAAAAAATGTATAGAAATTCGTGAAAAGTAATTTTATTTCTATAAATAAATTGAATTAACTACCGCATCGAGGTTACAGATTTTCACTGGATGCAAACTACATCACCAGTTTACTGAGAGTACGATGAACGAATTTTTAAATAAAAACATTAAGGGCAAATTTTTTACTTGTAAACGGAATACTAGAAACACTAGTTTTCAAGTAAATAATTTGTAAGCATCTATACCAACTTATAATTGATATACGGAAAAGACTTCCCGGTACAATATACGGAATCCGGTACTTGCAGAGATTTATGTATTTATTAGGGAAGGTATTAAAAAAGTATTCAGTTATAATATGAAGTGTATATTTTTGTATATTCTTGTAGCTACGGTTGATAAATTGATTCTATGGATTGTTACTAAATATTATTGACTAGATTCTGCTGTCGTCTGAGTGGACCTATATACCTATACACTTCACTCTACGGAACACTAATTATATCTATGCAAAATTAACTATCCCGTGAAGTATAATTTTTTTCGGGATAGAGAATGTTTGTTTGTTGCTTTCACGCTGTAACTACCTAACCAATCGATGGCAGACGAGCTACAGTCCACCTGATGGTAAGAGGTCGCTCATGGACTCAACTATACCGAGGGTATTGTTAAGCCGCTGCGCACCATTTCATTTCTCAGATAAGAAATGAGAGAATAAACGGCTATCTTCTGCTACAGCCAAAACACTCTGACGTGCTTCATGACCGGTCATACAGGAGACGGTGGTACCGACCCGCTCGGGCCCGATAGCAAGTGATTACTCTCACTTGGTACCCAGCAGAGATGCGCAAACTAAATCACCAATGAGATCAGGGATTTATAAATCTTTTTCTTCGAAAGATTTAAATCACTCTTTTAAATCTTTAACTCTTTTAAATCTTTGGTTACGAATGACGTTATTCATTCAGTTGATCATAAGTGATGCAAATATCTATTGATTCATGTAGTTATTCTCTCATTCCCTCAAGTCGCAACTGGTTTTGAGCTTTTTACTTAAAAGACAGAGAGTCTAAGTTTCTGTGTACCTATCGGCATTGTATTTCAAGAGTGCGTTTGTGCGTGTCTACAACTTATGTTATCTCTTTTCAATTCACAATATCCTTTATCTATTGTCTCATTCTAAATCTACGTCCATCATTCCATCTATTCAATCCTAACGTAGTGAGCTAGTGAGTTAAAGATGTATTTTCGAAACCAAAGATTTAAAGATTGATTACGCATTTTGAAAGGATACATCTTTTGTATCAATCACTCCCGAGTTACACATCTCTAGTACCCAGCCCTACCACCAGTAATGCAATGGGTGATAATTGCTCACTTCCCTTAGTCGCCTTGTACGACACCCGCGGAAAAGGATGGGGTGGTGACTCTTGTATTTTTAGTCCGTCACCACACGGACACATATAGTGAAAACCCCAGATAAAGACATAATCTACTCTTTATCCCCGACAAATAGACTATTTCTGTGGGATAGTAATTTTTACATCTATGTATCTCTAGATAAAGAATATACTGTAGAGTGACCAATTTATATTCTGACTTCCACGCGAATATAATTACTATTGTTAAACGGGTTTACACAAACTATGAATGAACCAAGAAACAAATTATAAAAAGATTCGGAATCGAAATTCTACTCAACTTTCTCAAGAAATTTGTTCTACATTCTATCAAATCAATCAATGTTTGATTGTAATAGGCAGAAAATCAATGGTTCCTTGGTCAAAGTTTACGACCGTCACGGCGACGTCGGCCATTTGCAATTTATTAGTGAACGCGGGAAAATAAACTCCAATAGATTACTTGAACAAAAAGTGAATTTATTATTGTTTTTATATACTATCAATCTGATTTGTAGTTAAAAAAACCACAAGGAGTAGTAAGCCTATTTGTGCGTCTGAAAAGGATATGAGATATAGACAGTAAATATTAAATTCCTGATTATTGGTGCGTTAGACTTATTATTGACATAACTTTTTCTTTGCCAATGGTTTGTGGCAAATGAAACAGCCGGTGATTATGAGCCTAGCTTCTGTGATTAGCAGGTAGTCTAAAACAAATAACATAGTACCCACTAATTACAAAATATACAAATAGATACACAACTAGTTTGTTTTGGTTGTATATCACGTTCCCGATACAGCAGCAGGATGAAACGTATACCAGTATTTACACACAATGTTGACATAACCATATTTTTACTATGACATAACTCTGTTGTTTTTTTTCTGCTGTATTGACAACATTTATGCACATACACAAATAGTTAATTTGTAAAATACGACTACTACCACTTTTACACATGAATACTTAAAATAACACAAGCTTTGGCAAATAATGTTCAAACGAAATTATTTTTTTATGTTCCCGCCAAAACTCTATAGCTCTTTACCAACTTTATAATAGTAGAGGCAGGTACTTACAGACTATAATTTACTTTTATTCTGAATTGAACACAGATACAATTAAGTTCAACCTATACCTATAAGCGACAGTGACCCTACGCCCATTGTGCCCATTACGAGATAAAGGATACGAAATTACCATCCATTCCATTACACGAGTACCTATTTATTAAAATAAATTTTAGTAAAACAAGAAATATTGTTGCTAGAGAAGCAGAACTCAATAAAATTTAATGCCAAACCATGTGGTATTTTTAGCCAATTTTCATTCTATTACGGAGGAAGATTGAGCACTAGCACATGATTGTAAGGCTGTAAAAAAGAAAAAAATAGCTATTACCACCAAAAATAGATCGTGGACATAATATACAAGTTGTGTTCCAATTTTAATAATATTAGGTGATAAAAAAAGTTATTGTGAATAAATTTTATTATTTTTATACATTTTTTGTTATGTTTATAATCTATATCAAAAAATCTATTACAAGTCAGTCCGGGCATTCTACCTATCTGATTTTTTTTAAATTAAAGTTATTAATGGCTTGGCTTGTTTCAAACACTTTTGCCCACTTAGATTGGTTAAGTTGGAGGGAAGCTAGGTAACATTATTTCTAGCTTTCATTAAGCTTTTCAAATTAGAAGAATTTCAAAAGCAACTTCGGCTTTATAAGTACGGTTATAATAACATATGCAAATTGCATTGCATGTTACTTGACAATTGGCGGGTCGCTACTTGATATTAAAATCATTCAATATTTCCTTTCTGCGTGTTGTTATTGGCAGAGGAAGAAACTTAGCAATCTCACACCCCTCCGGTTATTGAGTTTGAATCGAGAGTCGACTGTAAATGAGTTTCCTTGGAGCCGCCTTCAATAATACGCAATATTTCAACAAGACAAATATACTTAGATACTTGATATTTCCTGAGCTTGGTGTTTGAATACATTAAGTGTACAGATTCATTATTTTATTTATAGCAATATTTCATAAAACTATTGCTGATTTTTGATCACAAACTATGTTATCTTTGCCCGGTGAAGGCAAATACGGTGAAGAAACTTTTATGTTTTTTAAGTTTTTTCAATGGCGTGTGAATTCAGTCAACTTACAATAAACTAAGTTGGGTGGCTAAAACTTTGAAGTTCACTTATTAAATTATACTGTGATCATGTTTTCTGTACAATTCGTCGGAGACTTGTAACTCTTCTCCAAGTAGTGTATTGCCCGTTGACAATGCATATCCAATGTCTAAATAATCTTGGTCTTCTATTATATTTTTTATCGACTGGCAACCCAATAATCCTGTGATAATCGCTCGCGTCATAGTGTACGGCAAAATATTCATGAATATTTAATAAATCAGGTTTTTACCGCTATAAAAGTGTTTAATTATGAGCAAGGCGTGTGCATGCATACGCATGATTTGCAATCAGCTATTGATTGATCGATTGACGTAATAGTTTCAAAGTATCTCACCCGAACTTCGCAAAGTCAGTCCTTCGTTACTCTGTTAATAATTTGGAACGTAGGGGAATCTGTATTCATCTCAAGCCCTAAGGCTTGCCATTAAATAGATACATTAACTCGTCAAAGTGGTAGGTAATTAATTTGTTTGCAACGATATCTCCAATGCCAGTTAAAGCGCATGTGACATTTATGCAGATTTGCACACGAAATTCTGGTATGAAAGATTAAGTTCAAGCAATACGTAGATATAACAATATACCAAATATTGTGATGGTGATGCAAATAATGTTACAATTTTTAGAGAAAGTTTCGGCGGGGCATCCGCCCCGTTTCATTTAATATCACCAATGTCTAAAAGATTATTCAAGAGAGCGATAGGTCAAAGCGGCTTATGTTTAAATCATTGGGCACAAAGCTATAAACCACGTGACCGAGCCCTTTTGTTTGTTTTTTTGTTAAGACCGGAAAAGTGTACCTAACCGCACATCCCGTTGTTCGGGGCAATGAACAGGGTAGTGTGGGGCCCTCACCCATTAAAGAAACTCGCCGTGTGCCGTCTCTCCGCCTGAGTTGGCGGGCCACTGGTACTATGTTGCATTACTTCAGTGGTATGTGATTGAGCCCTGGAATTAGCGATTGTTAACGATTATAACGATTATTAACGATTATGTTCTGATGATATCATAAACATCTAGCAGAGCACATCTCCGGATTGGAAGGGAACCAGGTTCGAATTCCGCTAACAGTAAAGTTTTCTTTTTTCACATTAAGAAATGATTTGTTAAGTACAAATTATTTGTGAATAAGGAAAAAGAGATTTTTTGGTACGAGCGGGAAACGAACCCGCGTCTTTTCCAATCCGGCGAAGTGCTCTAAGCCACTGAGCTATCGTGCCATTCTTTTGATCATCCCAATCTCCTTATCACATTTGTCTTTACGACCAACGCCATCTATCGGAATGCATTTACATGCATTAAACCACTATAATAAGTTTAATTTTGCAATTAAAATTCATACTATTTGATGGCGCGATTTTTTTAAATATTTTTGATCCATATTTTTTAGCATTTGACATGCTCCGCTACTTTTTAAGTACAAATTATTTGTAAATAAGGAAAAAGATAATTTTAGTACGCAGCAGGAGATAGCCGTTAATTCTTTCATTTCATACCTGTGAAATGAAATAGTGAGCACCGGCTTGACCCTACTATTGGACAAGTTGAGTCTATGAGCGACGGTTAAAATCATTATTTCTTAAAATTTTCATAATTTAAATACTAAAGAGAAAGATTATGCAACAATCATTTTTAGATAACCATATAGGTATCTATATATATAATAAGATGAAGTGTCTGTTTGTAATGTCTAAATAACAGCTTTTTACTAAATGTATACAATATATACGCTACCTGTAATAAAATACAAATTTTTAAATTTTTTGTCTGGGTGTTTGTTCCGTCTAATCTCCAGATTTGAAGGGAACTTTCACTAACAGATAGTTGCTGTTACAGGGCGTAACATAGGCTACTTTTAGTTTGGAAAAATAATTAGGGTTCCGCGTAAAGAAAACCCCATGAAATTGTGAATGAATAACGAAACGGCTGGACTGATTTGGACGGGACTTTCACTGGCAGATAGCTGTTGTTACAAGTAATTTAGGTTACATACTTTTATTTTTTTTGCCGTGTGGGACCGGTTTTAGAATTGTTCCACCCCTCTCTACCCACGGGAGTCGGAAGAGCCGATTGAGGGAATCCCGGGCGAGTGGGAGGCACCACTTCCACGAGTACTAACAACATCCACTGCAATCGCCAACCCGCCTGCCAAGCGTGGTGATTACGGCATTATCCCCCATGACGGGACCGCTCGTTGTGGCGTTCTCTTGGGGAGGCATCACTACTTTTATTTTGGAAAAATAATTAGGTTTCTGCACTAGAAAAGAAAATAAATAAATTCCACACGGACGAAGTTGCGGGGTATCAGCTAGTAAAAAATTACACTGAAAACTTAAATGAAATCTATTTAGTAGATTTTCCGTGATGCGCGCCCAACAGGAGACCTCTCTCATTTAATTTATACAAATTTAAACAAGCCTTAGATCAATAAAGGATGCATCCTCAACTGATAATGAAATGTTTTGAAATATAATATATAATATCTACCACAAAAATTTAGGAGTGATTAAACGTATCACTGAAGCAATATCTACAGTTCCAGTAATCCGTTAGTACAGGCGGAGAGACCTTGTCGCCTCGAACGACGGGGTGTGCAGCAAGGTATATTTTTTCCCGCCTTAACAAAAAAAACAAATTTTCAAAATTCAATGCGTGTTCTGCATCCACGTGCGGTGATTCGAATCTGTAACTACTTACGGTGCGATTTTTATAAAAAACCTAAGGTAAAGTAAGGTAAGGCTCACGAACATCTTAAAAACTTGCTTGTAATTAGGTCTTTGACGATTGACTTCACGATTCAAGACTAGAGAATTTCCTCTATATAATATATGTACTAGCCTTTGCCGCAGCCAAAAGCTATAGGCTAGCTATTCCCGATATAGTAGCGGGATAAAATGTATACCAGTTAATAAGTCTAATCAAGAGCTATCAAATAAAAATTAGCATCAAAATCCGTTCAATCCCCCATTCTTGGGGAGGCCTATGTCCAGCAGTGGACTTTAAAAGGCTGATGGATGATGGATGGATGGAAATTAATTTTAGTTCGTATTTTTTTATGTGATACCAGCTTATGAACTTAAATTTCCCGCGTAATCTTGCAAAGTTGATGATATTTTAACGATAGAGAGTAATAGAAACATTACCTAACATAATTATTAGCGTTTTTAATGGATTCATAAAGCTGCAGAGTCGTTATTTTCGGAATAAATTACAATATTACTATTTGTAATATCATTATTTATTTTAATGATAAAGATTGTTTACATTTTTAAATTTATAATTATCGTGGGTTATTGTAGTATTATCATTAAAGAAGAGGTTATATATAGTATATGACAAGGAGAGGGCCCTCGCAGTAGCATCTTCCTCCATCTTCCGTCGTAGATATATATAGATCGCAGCCGATAGTTTCTATCACTGACACACAGTAGAAAGCAAACAAGGCACGCATGATTTTCACAATTATAATGAGCCTCAGAAATGCGTTACGCTTAGTTAAATACTCGTATCCGTGACATAAAAAATTACAACGGAAGTGAGTGACAGAATATGATTTGATTTGTAACTAAATTTAAATTGGCTAGCATAATAAATCTATTTATAACCAAATTATTATTTTAGCAATAAAAAATGCTAGTTAGAATTATTTTAGATTTTTGATTAATAATTTTAAACAAATCGCAACTTGAAACGGAAACACAAAATCGTAGCAAAATCTGATTTGGTTTGTAACAGATTTAAATTGACTTGTAATTCTAATTAAAATAAAGTAATTATATTAACATGCTAATTTGAATTATTTAAATCATTTATTAACTAATTCACATCACAACATGATTAGTATCTTTGTTGTGATTCCGTTTTAAAGCGATTACGTAGAAAAAGATTTTCATGTGCTATTTCGATATAAAATAATTAGATTACATTATTTCTGATTTGAAATGAATTTTCGTAATATTAATTTAAGAAGCGCAATAAATCAAGACATGAATCTTGAACAATAAACACAGGCGCCATCTTCCTAAGATGTCCCATAACGTCGGTTTATTAAATGACTTATTGATTGCACTTATTACACTTTTAAAAACCTCGAAACTATAAACAGATTTAACTTTATTAAATTTACTTTTAATTTAGAGCAAAACAGATAAATTTAAATGCTACAAATACATCGCCAGTATTGATTAATATTTAAACCAAGTACTAGATGGCGCTGCTAGCAAAGAAACGAAATCGTTAAGGATGGTAATCATAGGCCTATGAATAAAATAATTTGTTAATATAAGTATTAATAAAATATGCATTGTTATAATTGAGCAACCGCGGCGACATATATATTTTTTATAATATATTAAGATAATGAGAGTAAATAGAAAGAGGTAATTGACTATATAACTACGAAAAATTTTGTAGTATAAGAATGTCTTGAATCTATGATAATATAATTTTCCCATAATTTAATACTACCACTGAAACTGGTATCATTACGCACGCACACAAACACAAATTGCACAAGCGTAATGACAGCTGCCACGCACATTATTAAAATGATTCCGGCCCGATTTTTGTGACGTTTATAAAAGTGACAGTCCATCTAGATATACGACTCTGTCAAGAAAGTACCGGGAAAAGATCAATAATACACAAAATTTTTGTTATTCATCCAAATTTATTTTATCACCTTCAAAGTATGCTCCTTCACAAGCGATAGACTTACGCCAACGAATAATCCAATCATCAAAACTGTTTCCGGAATTGAGTTCAGTTCTCGCCGTGAATTCTCCTTTATGTCTTCTACTGATTGAAAACGGGTGCCACGAAGTGGTAATTTGAGTTTAGGAAAAAGAAAGAAGTTGGCTGGAACCATATATCTGGTGAATATGGTGGTTGCTCGATGGTATTTGTTGAGTGTTTGGACAAAAATTCATTCACAATGATGGCCTTGTGCGAAGGCGCATTATCGTGGTGCAAAACCCAAAGAATTTTCTTTCCACAAATCTAGCCTCTTTCGTCGAATTTGCTCTCTTAAACGCCGCATAACGCTCAAATAATATTCTTTGTTTACTGTTTGACCTTCTGGCAAGAATTCCGAGTGCACAACACCGCGATAGTCAAAGAAAACGGTCAACATGACTTTGACTTTTGATCGACTTTGGCGTGGTTTTTTCGGTTTCGGTTCAGTTGGAAGTCGCCACTCCGAAGCTTGTTGACTAGTTTGCATGTCAAACTCGTAAACCCACGTCTGGTCACCAGTAACAATGCGTTTCATGAATGTTGGGTTGGAATTAACTCGTTCTAGCATGTCCTCAGCTACTCTCATGCGATTGAGATTTTGGAGAAAATTCAGGTCTTTTGGGACTAGCCGAGCGGAAACATGTTTTATACCCAAGTGATTATTTAAAATGGTACGGATTGACTCGTGCGACACAGAAAGTTCGGTGGTTATCCCTCTCAAAGTTGAATGAGGATTTTCAGTCACTATTTCCTTCACTTTTGCAATGTTAACTTCAGTTGCAGACGTTGATGGCCTACCAGAGCAAGGCAAATCTTCCATCACATCTCGACCGCTTTTAAACGCTTCGTACTACTCATAAGCACGTGTTTTTGATAAAGTCGATTCACCGTAAGCCTTCTGTAACATTTTCAGTGACTCCGAACACGAAATTCCATTGGCGATGCAAAATTTAAGACAAACTCTTTGCTCGATGTTTTGTCTATTATGAAATTCGCAATACACACTAGACTATAACTAAAAACAGCACTGTATTTAATATAAATAACATATGCAACTCAATCTCTGCGCCAAAATGGATAACAGTTGTGCCAATCTAAAAACAACAAAAAAAAAACAAAAATTTGAATTTGGAACCATAAACAAATCATCCATTCCCAATACTTTCTTGACTGAATGTAATAAATTAATCTAAGGCTATTACAGTCATTTTTTCTCGAATATCTTAAATGTACAGACACAGCTCTGTTACAGCTTTATAATAGCATAGATATCAATTAAACATTATTTACCTAATAGGAAAAACTAGACGTCACGGGACGTTTAGCAGATGTGAAAACATTGAAATTACTTTGTCGAAATAAAATGATCATAATTAAACAAAGTACTCCTCAAGACGAATCAAACGAGTATAAACTCGATAGGGTTGCGTAGTTTCATTACAGAGTTACAGTGGCCACCTTCCGGCTCTATCGTCAGACCCTGGATACCATCTAGAGACAAAGTACTCCTCAAGACAAATCATACGAGCCCAAACTCGATGGAGTTATGTCGTTTTATAACGGAGTTCCTATGGCCACCTTCTAGCTCCATCATCAGACCCTGAATACTATCTAAAGATTTGTCAGTACTTTGGTACTCGTCAAGACGAATGAAATGATTCCAAACTCGATGGGGTTGCGTTGTTTCATTACAGAGTTACTGTGGTCACCTTCCAGCTCCATCATCAGTCCCTGGATATCATCTATGACTGAATTTCTAGTCAGTTCATTTCAAATGAGTCCTAACTCGATGGAGTTGCGACATTTAATTACAGAGTTTCGCATGGCCACCTTCCAGCTCCATCATCAAACCCTGGATACCATCTAAAGACAAAGTACTTATCAAGACGAATCAAACGTGTCCAAGCTCGACGGGGTTGCGTCATTTTATTATAGAGTTACTCTGGCCACCTTCCAGCTTCATCATCAGCCCCTGGATACCATTTAGACACAAAGTACTCGGCAAGACGAATCATATGAGCCTAAACTCGATAGGGTTGCGCCGTTTCATTATAGAGTTCCTATGACCACCTTCCAGCTCCATCATCAGATCAGCTCCATGTCAACATAATATTGCATTGTCACGCGATATACACATATATGTCAAATTTCAGCTCAATCGGAAATCGGTAAGTGTGCCAAATTTAACTTGCAAGATTTGAACGGGACAAGTACAATAAAAGCGTCGCCACGCTAACAGCCGATTTCACCCACCCTCCGCATTAGATGTTTCACATCAAAAAACTTAGTTTGAATCACAAGTCTCCTAAAGGGATGTTCTCAAAACTGTAGTACACGCCTCCATATTTATTTTGTACCAATTCCCCTTCCAACACTTATTTGTATTGTGTCATAATAATCGAATAGGTTACGTGTGTGTATACGAAAGGAGTGTAAGCTGTACTGAATGACGCTACCAGACTATTGCCGATAAGCCAATTTTAATCGAAATATTGAACGTTTTATTTATTGATATTTTCATTCATAATTAGTATAAAATATAGTGACTTTGCCCTCATACTTTTTATAAATCACGGAACAGATTTTAAAACTGTTTTCACTAAAGATTTTTTTATACTGCGAGGGTGACAAACAAACATACTGCCCACCTGATGGTAAGCGGTTACAGTAGCCTATAGACGCTAGCAACACCAGAGGCATCACTCACGGGTCACCATCTTCGAAAGGGATGGGAGGTGGATAGGAAGAACATTAAGGAGATGATAGGTTAGATACCGAGGAAAGGATAGGAAGAATAATAAAGAGAGGATAGATCTCACTCGCCATATGCAACGGAACAGTAGGAGTACCTACCTTTATACATTTTTTTTTTATTGCATATATCGGCAGACGAGCCACGGTCCATCTGATGGTAACCGTCGCCCATGGACTCGACTATACCGAGAGTATTGTCAAACCGCTGGTCACAGATATGAAATGAAATATAAACGGCTATCTCCTGCTACAGCCAAAACGCAACGATGTGCTTCATGGCTGGTCACACGGGAGATGGTGGTACCAACCCGCTCGGACCCGATACCAAGTGAGTACTTCCACTGGGTACCCAGCCCTACCACCAGTCATGCAATTGATGACAATTGCTTACTTCCCTTAGTCGTCTCATACGACACCCGTGGGAAAGAAGGGGGTGGTGACACTTGTATTCTTAGTCCGTCACCACACGGATAAATACCTATCGTTACTTCACGCTGGTCTTCTTTGAGAGGGTGGTACTTCACTGATCGAGCCGGCCCATTCATGCTGGGATAAGACATAGGCCTCCCCAAGAGAACGCTACAACGAGCGGTCCCGTCATGGGGATAATGCCGTAATCGCCACGCTTGGCAGGTGGGTTGGCGATCGTAGTGGATGTTGTTAATACTCGAGGGAGTGCTGCTGCCCACTCACCCAGTATTCCCTCAGTCGGCTCTTACGACTCCCGTGGATAGAGAGGGGTGGGACAATTCTAAAGCCGGCCCCACACGGCAGAAAAAAGGAGTATGAGAGTAAAATCAATGCGGTCGAAATGCGATCTCTGTGAAGAAGCTGCGGAGTGAGGCTGACTGACCGCATTCGTTACGTAAAAGAGAGCGAGTAGGTATGAAAGAGAGTATTTGTGTAAAGATACGAAAGGGAATGCTGCGATGGTTCGGACACGTGGGAGAATGCCGGATGAGCGACTGGTTAAGAAGATATACAATGCGAAAGTGGAAGGATGTAGGTACGGGGGAGACCGAGACTCATCTACCTAGATCAAATCGGTCATGTATGAGTCAGGAGTCTCCGAAACCGGCGAGCGTGTATGAAGAGAATTATGAATGTTGAGGAAGCGAGAGATTTTTGCAAGAATGGAGCCTCTTGGCTCTCTGTTCTCTCAGCCTACCCTGTAAGGGAAATACCGTGATGATAAGTTAGTTAGTTAGTTACTTACTAGAGCGTTGTAGTTCTTACAAAATTCTAAAGATTTTCTTTACTAGCGAACTAAATTTTGCCCGCGACTGCGCCCGCGTGGACTTCTGAATATAAATACGTCACTACGAAACATTAAATATCTCTATACAAAAAATCTACCCCATAGGAACTATCCATTTTTTCGGGTTAAAACGCTTATGTCCTTCTATGGACTTTAGACTATGTGTATGCCAAATTTCATGATGATTAGATCAGCACTTACGGTGCGAAATCGTAACAAACAAATTTTTAAAATATTATTGGGATAAAGAAATTATTTTAATTTTAGAACTGTCGTTTACATAAAAATACGAATCTAAAAGTGTCTTTGATCGATAGCGCGTTCCGTCGAGGATAGAGGGACGGAATGGTGCATGGGTGAACGCACTGCTGAACTTTGTTTACCGACCGTGTCACAATCACCCGCCAGTTAGTCGGCTCCCTCTAGATCATTGTACTTTTAAAATTGGTAGCATAATACTGTCACATTATAAATAATGCAATCTGTTTTTTTATAACCTATTCACTTTAGCTTGAGACAACAAATAAGTAAAATAATCGATGTTTCACGAGCACCACCACCAGTTTTAAACACAGCGAAAATGCTATTATTACAATAGTAAAACATTGAACACAAAGTGAGAAAGTGTGATATCGAAAATAGTATTACGTGGGACTTAAACGTAGCTGGTGAATCGTGGGTGTGTAATACACCTCTGCCTGCCCCTTCGGAGATGCTATGTTAATAATCAAATAAAAAAAGAAAGTTAACAAAAGTAATGTATGGTAATAACATGAATTTAATCATCATAAACATCGAAACAACGCATGTCATACACAATCCACTGAAATACAGTTTGACGGACACAAAGTACACCCATTTTTTGTTTGGCGGGAAATAATGTACCTAACCGCTCACCCCGTTGTTCGGGGCAACGAACAGGATAATGTGGGGCCCTCGCCCACTAAAGAAACTCGCTGTGTGCAGTCTCTCCGCCTGTGTTGACGGACCACTGGTACTGTGTTGAATTACTTCAGTGGACCTCCGGCGCCTTACCCTTTCGGGTACCCTATTCTGAGCGACGCATCCGCACACGGAACCTCGCACCTTCACGGGAGGCCTTGCGGGTGGCGGACGTTCCCCGGTCCATCCACCCGCAGCCTCAGCTAGGGTGGCATGAGGCGCAAGTACTCGTGCCTGCACCGCCCCAGTCGCTGGCGGCGGTTTGGGTCAGCGGAAGAATCCTCCTCCCTGGCCCTCTCCGCCGCTTCCTTCCGTGAGATAACCTCCTCGCAGAACACCCAGACTCAGTACAACCTTTTGTGGATCACACTAAGAATTGTCCTGCGTGGGAATCGAACAAACAATACACGCAAACCACTCCGCCATAGTAAGCAAATAAGCTTGTATCGAAACACAAGATATTCTTCAAGATTATAATAATAATTTGACGGGCCTCGTGGCGTAGTCGGTAGTGTAGCTGACTTCCGTGCACGAGTTCGTGGGTTCGATTCCCAATCAGGACAATTATTTGTGTGATGAACACAGATATTTGTACTGCGTCTGGGTGTTTTCTATCTACTATATGTATGTGTTTACAAAAAAAAAGTAGTATATGTATTATATCCGTAATCTGGTACCCATAGCACAAGCGTTAAGCTTAGTTTGGGACCAGAGGACGTTGTGTGAAAAATGTCCCGTCCCGTGAATAATTGTTATTTGGGAAGTTAACCTATAAAAATAATCAAGTAACTCTGTGGTTAAGCTAAAATTACCGCGGTTAGCCTCGCAAAACCTATCCACCTTGATAGATTAAATATCATTTGTCGTCATAAGCAACAGAAGTACTACAGTACTCTTGTCTACTTGAAGTACAAAAAGCGTAATTGAAACATTAAAAAACCAACGTTGTCATATAAAAAAATAATTGTCAATTGCCTAAGCACGCAAATTATAAAGCCATTATGTATCCACTTTGAATGAATAACAACGTAATCCAGAAAAGCCAATTTCAAAGGAGTGCCTCTTGATAATTTTGCAAATATTTATTTTCGGTTTTAATATTGAAGAAAATAAATTAAATGCAGAATGGATCTTATTATGATCGGACTCAATTATGCCCAAATGTACTAATCCACAAATTTTTCAAAACGAGTCATTGTTTACGATAATGTACCATACATTACTATTCAGCAAAAACAGCCTATGATATTTTTAGAAGGGGCGGGAATCGAACCACGCATCTTTTCCAATCCGGGGAAGTGCTGTAATCCACTGAGCTACCCTACTGACCTTTCGATCATTCCATATTCTTAATCACATTTGTCTTACTTTTTACTTACTTATTTGGGATGATCGAAAGGTCAGTAGGGGCTCAGTGGCTTAGAGCACTTCCCCGGATTGGAAAAGATGCGTGGTTCGATTCCCGCCCCTACTAAAAATCTCTTTTTCTTTATTCACAAATAATTTGTACTTTAAAAAGTAGCGGAGCATGTTAATTGCTAAAAGAAATAGATCTAAAAACCCTATGATATATTGGTATTTTGATATATTTTTTAGCATTTGACATGCTTAGCTATATGAATTAACACAAAGTGTGAAAACGTGAAATCGAAAATAAAAGTCACGAGTAGGATTTGAGCCTGCATCTCCTGGAATACATCTGGTATTCTTATATCTTGTATACCGAGAATATTGTCAAGCCGCTGCTCACCATTTCATTTCACATATATGAAATGAAATAATTAACGGCTATCTCCTGCTACAACCAAAACATATCGATGTGGCCGGTCACACAGGAGACGGTGGTACCAACCCGCTCGGGTCCGATAGCAAGTGAGTACTTCCACTTGGTACCCAGCCCTACCACCAGTAATGCAATGCGTGATAACTGCTCACTTCCCTTAGACGCCTCGTATGGCACCCGCGGGATAGAATGGGGTGGTGACACTTGTATTCTTAGTCCGTCACCACACTTATGCCAATTGTATCACCATTAGGTACTTATGGCAATTTTATCTTATGGATTTTGTATGCCGTATATTTCGCTTTTACTCAAACTATGCTCTCTAAAAATATTGAAATTTTTGTATATAGCCATTTTTCGTACAAAGCGTCGATGTACATGATCGTTATGTCATTATATCAATTAAATAATATCTATATTGTTCATTGCTGTTGGTTATAGAAATAATGTGTTGTATTTCTGTGTGCAGGCGGGAGCTCGCTCGGTCGGCGCGTGAGCCGAGTCGACGCGCGAGTCGCGGGCCCCTCGCCCAGTTGACAGCATGCAAAACGCGTCCAACGACACCAATATCACCGACCTGGTGCTCGACTCCAACCTTCCCAATAACAACCTCAGCGTCGCACAGAATGTCATCATACTAATCATCGCAACAATCCTATCACTGACCACTGTCGTCGGCAACTCCATGGTCATGATCAGCTTCAAGATCGACAAGCAACTACAGACAATCAGCAACATATTCCTCTTCTCACTTGCCGTCGCAGACTTCGCCGTCGGACTGATATCAATGCCATTGTATACGCTGTTCACCATCTACGGGTATTGGCCTTTAGGTCCGTACATCTGTGATACCTGGCTAGCGCTGGACTATCTAGCCTCCAACGCATCAGTGCTCAACTTACTCATCATAAGCTTCGACAGATACTTCAGTGTGACAAGACCTTTGACTTATCGAGCTAAAAGGACTACACGACGTGCAACTATAATGATAGGGGGGGCTTGGGGTTTTAGTTTGTTGCTCTGGCCTCCTTGGATTTACGCGTGGCCGTATATTGAAGGGGAACGAAAAGTGCCCGAAAACGAGTGCTACATTCAGTTCATTGAGACAAATCAGTTTATTACTTTTGGGACAGCAATTGCGGCGTTTTATGTGCCAGTGACTGTTATGTGTATACTGTATTATAGGATATGGAGGGAGACTAAGAAACGTCAGAAGGACTTGCCTAATCTGCAAGGTGGGAAGAAACATGACTCATCAAAAAGGTCTAATTCTAGGTAAGTTTTTTGAATGAATATAAATAATGTTTTATATATGAGCATGACTATTTTGTATTTGAGAAATACAGCGGTATAAAAAGGTTCATGTACCAGCTCCATGAAATTTTGCGTCAAAGCGTTTTAGGCACATCAGATGGAATCAATGAAAATTGTGATCCTTGTTGTGAACACGTATATGTTTTGCCTTAGTGACGAACGATTTATGCTGCCCTTATTGCAATTGTATGTGTTCTATATTCTCCTAGCTGATCTGCCAATTATGTGTAACGTTTTTCGCAATGAATAGGTTGGAACACTCTTCGGATTACTTTTTTTATTAATCAATACGATCAACGTTGGTGTTATCTGTCTCTGACTATTTATTTGCCACAAGAACAGTAGAATAACACCAAATATAAGTGTGTAAATTAGCTACAAGTGACCATTGATTAAAAAGCTCCCATAATTAGTATATATACACATAATATGTACAGATTTTCCAACATAAATTGCTTGTTCAGTAATTTGAAGTGTCAAAGGGCTGGTCCTATCTGCACGAAGACCGACGATATTTGTAGTAGAAAGGACTTAATGGAGTTAGTAACACGAATCTGTAAATCTATATAGTAGGGTCCTCGTTCACAAGATAACCTGATATCCAGTAAAAGGCACAGTAAATAGAATATATAGATCACGTGTCTAGCAAGGGACTGTGGTGGTTTGTTGATAGATTGGTATATATGTCAGGAAGGCACATTATCATAATGATTATTAAGGATTCCGGTTAATATGAATTTCACATACTCCTCATATATGGGGGGATCCCAATGCAAATTGCATCCCGTTATACAAAGCATAAGGTATAATAATGTAATATATTTCCATATATAAATATTTAAAGTATACGAATGTAATGTAATTTTACCCATTTATCTTGCTTTACGAATATAAATAAGCCATATTCTTACCATTACCAATCTGTCCATCAAGTATTACAAGTAATCCCTAAATGCGGGAAATTCATCCCAGACCCTCGAGTTTATACGTAGGCTTCGTGGGTCGTTGATTTTGATAAATTTATTGAGTAACGTGGACCCTTCATTTCTTAATGTAATAACGACAAGAAAATGTTTCTTTATATAAGTTTAGCAGATTATTACCAAAAAAAAGTATTTTTAATATAAATTATATCTATAACCTCACCTGTGTACTGGCTTGATAAATTTTGGCAGAAACATCCATATATGACTTTACTCCTTATGTCAGATAATTCAGAACAATAAGTATTATCAACTGAATGTAGTTTTTTCCTGATCATGTAAGAGATTATTGCTTTCATACGGAAGCGATTACCTATATTATCAGTAGTAATGACGGCCAATTCGTTATTCATTAGGCAGAGCAATTACGGCATACACAAAATTAGCCCTCCCACAGGAGCCCTCCGTTTTTCAGGGATAATTAGCCTATGTCCTTCTTACTTATTTATTTTATTTTATTCTCTGTACTCTGGACTATATGTTTCCAAATTTCGTGATGGGTTACGACATCAAGCGGTAAAAAACAGATAAACAAACAAACAAACAAACAAATTCACGTTCACATTTATAATATACATATATTAAAAAAGTAAGGATACGTCAGTAATCTGCATAATAGACCAGTATACCGTCAAACGGGGTGAATAGGAATGCAGGGGGGAAAAGTAACGAAACCAAAGCTGACATTGTAACTTCAATTAAACTACAATATTGTGGTCTATTATCGATTTTTTATGCATACTTATAGTAGACTATATTTTCATTGAGCTGGCAACATCAAGGAAACGATAAAGTCAACAAAAATTGTCAGTTTAAGTTGGCAAAGTCAGTTATCTGAACGCGTTCCCAAATTATTATTATTTATGTTATTTTTAAACCTCTCATTTCAGTTGGTTAAAAGTAAAACAGTGACGGAAATAGTATCTTTGTGGTAAGTACACTTATTGTGATTTTCCTAATAAACACTTTTTTTACAATTAAACTGATAATTAATTTATTATAGCAAAAATCGTAACGTGCTACTTACTATTGATAACGCCGAGGTTATAAGAGACACTAGCGGGGGTTTTAGGAACCAGTATGGGGTCAATCGGAATGACTTTAATAATGAATAGGTATTAGGAGTTCTAAAGGCACAGTAATGGTAGAAACGGAACAGGGCTGTCACTTCCTTAATTTTATGATTTAGAAAATATTTTAAAGCCGAATTTTTTTTTCTTATAATTTACTTTATCATGGAATTAAAGACAAATTCACTTAATAGCAAGTTTTGCATGGGATGTACCGGAATGTTTGTTATCATAGATACGCTTCGTGTTTATAAATATACCGTGCAGCGTTTCGTGACTTTAGCCGAATTTAATTTAATTTAATTTACAAATCATAGCCTTAATGAATAATAGTAGGTACCTAACATAAATTACACTTTTTGGGCATTTTGTACTCTTGTAGGTAGGTACTAATAACGTATGTCCCAACCATAAAATACGATGAAGCATTGATATTGTAATAAATATTTCACTTACTTTATCCACCTTGTTTGCATCAAGTAAATAATCGCTTCGAATTTGGCGCGCATTATTGATATT
Organism: Leucoma salicis; assembly: GCA_948253155.1. Classification (NCBI taxonomy): domain Eukaryota; kingdom Metazoa; phylum Arthropoda; class Insecta; order Lepidoptera; family Erebidae; genus Leucoma; species Leucoma salicis. The sequence goes on along the minus strand of OX411815.1, from coordinate 23,853,274 downwards.
AATGAATAAATCACGGGCGAAGGACGAAAGGATATTCAGCCTACACATGTCAGTCACCGTAACACAGATTAACAACTTTGAAAGCTTTCTCTTGTATACCGATAGTGAACAATGTGTATTAACTCTTGAGCTTAGTTTGTTTTAAGCATACGGATCACAGATTTATTGTTAGAAACTAACCTAGATATGATAAAATTAAAGATGATTTTGAATATGGCTTTTTGTGACTACACTTTCACAACAGTATGGGTTATTGTTATCGTCTGTTGCATTTAATCTACATAACATGATCCTTGTCTTTTTTAAAAACAATGATGAGACCCTTTGGCTTTCCGAAGGAAAAGTGCGTAATATATATCATAGTGCATTCCATTGGAACATCGAATCTGTACTTCCTGAATATCGATGTCATATAAAGTGCGGAAATATAAAATGGAAAATAACGTAATTTTCGATTCACATTTTAGCACTTTGTGTTAATTTCTCTCTTAGCTCTTTTTGAAAAGCTTTGAAGAGTCTCCTATGCACAGATAATTCCTTTGTGAGATTTTGTGGTAAGCACATAATTGTGCTGCTAAGAATATGAATCTTGATCACTTGTGGCGTACCTGGTATAAGATTTAAATAAATAAATGACATTATATTCCCTAAGGTACTAACTAAGTTTTCTTACATTGAAAACAAGACCAAGCCAGTCTTGGTTATCTGTTCTTGGTGTCAGTCTTGCTCAAATAATCCTCTCGGTCTCGGCCCTGATTAATCAGTCTTGACTTTTTTTTTTTTTGGTTTAGGCGGGAAAAAATGTACCTAACCGCACACCCCGTCGTTCGGGGCAACGAACAGGGTAGTGTGGGGCCCTCACCCACTAAAAAACCCGCCATGTGCCGTCTCTCCGCCTTTATTGGCGGGCCACTGGAACTATGTTACATTCCTTCGGTGGTGATCAGTCTTGACCTAGCTCAAACAATTTTGCCCATCACCAGATACTTACTTGAAACAAATATTCTTCGCCTATCTCTTTTTTCGTTATGCTAATCAGCCTAAGTCCAATTTGCCAGTAGATTTCTAGTTTTATGATGCATCAAGTATGTTTATTAATGCAATTTGTCAAGCAAGTCACAGTCAAAATCGTACAAAATTAGTCATAGTTAAGTCAGTCATGCCTCAATAAGGTAGTGGCATTACTGGAAGCCTCTATGGACTTTTGAAGGCAATACGAAGAAACATGTTACGCAGTATTTAGCAAGGAATAGTGAATTATGAAGAATGACAGAAGCTGTTATTTTGTAAACTATTATTTTATTTTATTAGCCCAAAGACAGTAAAATTATCCAAAGAGGTGATTCCCTTACAAATTACTAATTTTGAATCTTTGATTTTTCAAATGTTTTCATGGGTTTTCCCTATTAATAAATAAATAAATAAATATTCACGGACATTTTTCACACAATGTCCTCTGGTCCCAAACTAAGCTTAACGCTTGTGCTATGGGTACCAGATTACGGATATAATACATATACTACTTTTTTTTTTGTAAATACATACATATAATAGATAGAAAACACCCAGACACAGTACAAATATCTGTGTTCATCACACAAATAATTGTCCTGAGTGGGAATCGAACCCACGACCTCGTGCACAGAAGCCGGTTACACTCCCAACTACGCCACGAGGACCGTTAGATTTTTATTTTTTTAAATCATCCCTGTAATAGAGCAAATTACACAATTATTCAAACTATTTTTGAGTTTTAGCAAGACCAAGATTGACCGGTGTTGCTAATCATTATCACTAGCGCATAGAAGTCCCACTATTTCAAGTGTTCGATACTGAGCATACATTATGAAATGAGCCCATATTACTTTCAATATAATCATACTTATATTTGTTGGTAGATACTTGTAACTCGAGTTACTATTTTATTTTTCTTTATCTCTCAGAATTGTTCGCTCAGAACGTGCCAGTTGATTCCGCATTTTGACGGATGAACTCTATTGTTTGGGAGGTTGTGAATAGAGATATTTTACATCGACGCGCAACTTTTTGAGATCATAAAGTGTATAAACTATGTTCAATATATTTTTGGGGTTATTGCCGTCATTACAAAGTTACTTGCGTACATACTATCAATAGTTGGATGATGATATTGGAGATCTATACTAACTACATCGTATGTTGAATAATAATAATAAATAAATATTCACGGACATTTCACACAACGTCCTCTGGTCCCAAACTAAGCTTAACGCTTGTGCTATGGGTACCAGATTACGGATATACCTAATACATATACTACTTTTTTTTTGTAAATACCTACATATAATAGATAGAAAACATCCAGACGCAGTACAGATATCTGTGTTCATCACACAAATAATTGTCCTGAGTGGGATTCGAACCCACGTATAAGGCCAGATTAGATGTAAGTAATTGGGAATTTAACATTTAAATGTAGAAACAAACCTACTTCTCAGTTATTTTGATGTGAAACCCCTTTTGTACTCAACCACTAAACTACAGTCATATAGTTCCATTGGTCTGCCAATACACGCGGAGGGACGGCACACGGTGGGTCTATTTAGTTGCCCTGAGCGATGGGATGTGCGGTTAGATAATTTTTTTTCCACCTTAATAAATAAAAAACGTCTACTAAATTGACGAGCCGTGTGGTTATTTGCCACCTCGTATATAAAAAAAAAACATTTTCTGTATGTAAATACGTTACTCTACAGCCATCCCCTCTCCACCCATGGGAGTCGTAAAAGCCGACTGAGGGAATACCGGGGGAGTGGGCAGCAGCACTCCCTCGAGTATTAACAACATCCACTGCAATCGCCAATCCGCCTGCCAAGCGTGGCGATTACGGCACTATCCCCCATATGAGCGAAGCACATGTTGTGGCATTCTCTTGGGGAGGCCTATGTCCAGCAGTGGACTTGGAAAGGCTGACGGATGAATAGCAAATTAATGATCACTGTAAAAATATGACACGAATCTGCCTTAAACCAAACAAAAATATTAATCCGATCGCTGCCAAACTTACAAGTTCACCGGCTATATAAAGACTGTTTGAAAATTTTATCAAAATCTCTACAATCGTTTTAGAGTCCGTAGGGAACATGCATAAAATATCATTTTTTAAATAGGTATATAGGCTATTTATTTCCCAAGCAGTTGTATTAATAAAGGCTATCCGGCATGTTTATAGATTTAATATATACTACCTATCGGGCATGTATAAAATGCTTCTAATATTAACCTACTCTTTCAATGCACATTGGTAAAATATCTCGATTCCGTGTTACCAATCGTACGAAAGAAGCTTTAGTGTGAAGTGCCAACATCACAGCGTTGTAAGCATCGAAACTGGCTATATCCGCGAAAATTGGACAGCTCTAAATTCCCTCTCCAATATTGAGAAACGGGCACGCGTTTAAATTGAATAAGGCCATCCGTAAGAGAAACGCTGTGTGTTTATGATTTGTAAGGACTGTATTTCAGAGGGTTTATTGAATTGTATTTTTCTTTCAGACTTCCTTTTGTTATAGCAAACAATTTCTTGGGAATAATCTCGATCAAAGGAATTATAAATTGGAGGACAAAAATACTTTGGAAAATCCAAAATTGCACGCCTCATAATCTTCATTTTTCACAATAAAATTGATTATTTGAACTAATAATGTATTGGTCTTACTAAGTAGTTTTCAATAAATCACATAGATAGCGCTAATTTCAAAAAATACTAATGAGGTTCTCATGTCTTATACGCTATCTAGCGCTAATTTTAAGAAGTACTAATATATTGGTCTATAGAAGTAGTTCTCACGAAATAAGGCTATACCTTATTTCGCTGGTTTTAGTGTACTACTGTGCCATCGAGTCGAGCGTAAATATTCTCTATTTTTTTGTTTATTTAATAATAATTACACCACATCGAATCAGTGTGTAGTAATTATACTCAAGTTAAAAAGAAGAAAAAAAGACTCGATTAGTAAAGTATTTCGGTCATTATCGTGTTAAAATACACTATCCGAACATACCTACAACACACGGACGTCCAAGACAGAACTTTTTTAAACAGTTTTTTAACTAGTTTAAATAACAAAAATGGCATAAAAAATATCATGAGTGTTAAACATAGTGCTTTTTCTTGATATGTGTGTGTATATATTATTTTACAAGTGCAATATATGATAAATAGAGGCATTTTAAGTTTGAAAAATCATTTGTTCTGTGTAAAATGAGAGTAGTACCCACCTCAACGCTTCGCTTATGAGGCGTGCAATAGGTTAAAAACTCTTTTCTACGACAATAAGAAATGATAAATCTGATACTGCCGGTCGGATTTCAAAAAAGCTTTTTGCTATTTGATATCTCAATTCTTTAAAAAGGCTACCTCGTCATGCTACTTCTCTTAGGAAAAGTCGGCAAGAACGGTAGGTACTACTACTGTTGGTATAAGCAAGGCTTTTACTATAGATAAAAGAGAGAGAGGAGAGCAGAGTGTCGAGTAGGCACGTGGAATGTAAGAAGTGGTGTGGAAGGCAAGTTACACGAGCTGGTAACCGTCATGTCGGACAGACAGCTTGATGTGCTCTGTGTAACAGAGACCAAGCGAAAGGGCAGTGACACCTGTGATCTTCCTGGTGGAGGGATAGTACTGTGGTCTGGTGTACCGCAGAGCGATCGGGCCAGTATGGGAGTGGGGGTGTTGCTGTCCGCTCGCTTGGCCTCAGGTGTGAAAGACTACGAAATGTTTGATCCCAGACTTTTATGGGTCCGAATAAAACTAGGTGTCACTAGGGTCTTCATGGTCGCAGCTAATGCTCCCGTAGGCTCTTCGGTGGCATCTGATCTCGAGAAGTTCTGGGATAATGTTAGGGAAGTTCTGGATTTGGCAGAAGCTAGTGAACGTGTGATAGTATGCGGAAACTTGAATGGATGGGTTGGAACCAAGCGTCCAGACTTCGAGGACGTGCTTGGTTCATTTGGTGATAAGAGAGTGAACGATGCAGGTAGGCTCATTGCGGATGTATATATGGAGAGAAACCTTATTGTGCCAAACACATTTTTTCAACATAAGGACATCCATATGTATACATGGAGAAGGAATGAATAGAGAAGTATGATAGATTTGATTCTGGTAGATAGTCGCCTCCGAAGTAAAATTCTGGATACAAGGGCCTACAGGAGTCCCACTGTCGACACGGACCACTATCTCGTTATTGCGAGATTTAGTGGTTTGTTCAGAAAGTGGAGACACTGGCGAGAGCGTGTCCACTTCGGAGGGCTTGAAAGAATAAAGATTCATAAGTTGCAAGAAGAGAGTGTAAGAGCGAAGTATGCAGAAGGTGTCCGTGAACGGCTGACAATGGCAAGTCAGCCGGAATCTGACATGGAAGAATGCTGGAGAGTATTGAAAGAAAGTATGGTAGATACAGCGAAAGAAGTATGTGGATGCTCAAAGAAGCATAGGAAAGTGAAAGGTGATGCATGGTGGGATACGGAAGTAGCAGCTTCCGTAGACCAAAAGAAGATAGCGTGGTTGGACTATGTATCTTCTTTGAACCTGAGCAAGTAGCAAGTATGAAAGAACAGAAGAAAGAAATATACCGGCAACGTAAGAATGACACCAAAGCCTTAGTGAAAGAGAAGCGTGATAGAGCAAATATGATTGCAGAAGAAAGGCTGACCAAAAACTTCGAGACTTGGTGTTGCACCAAACTTTTCTGGAGGGAGGTGAAGAAATCTCGGAGCGGTTGGGCAGCTTTCAGAATGAATAAAATTAAGGTCTAAAGGTGGAGAAATTTTTACGCAAGCACAAGATGTGTTAAGCCGATGGAGTGAATATTTTGGAGATATGTATGCGGATGTTCAGGGTGATGCTGGTGCCACATGTGGTCTAACAGATCAGCATTCGGTACCAGCATCCTCTGATGACATTAGTATGGATGAAGTTGAATGGGCGATTCGAAGTTTGAAAAATGGTAAGGCAGCCGGTATTGATATGGTGTCTGCTGAGATGATCAAGCTTGTATCTGGCTCATGTATCTGGGAATTCTTCCTGATGCTTCTCAATTTATGTTGGAGCTCAGGAATGGTTCCCAAGGACTGGAGCAGCGCAGTCATCGTGCCCTTGTTTAAAAACAAAGGTTCACGCTATGACTGTGTAAACTACAGAGCCATAAGCTTGACCAGTTTGGCAGCCAAAGTGTATGGTAAGATTACTGAAAGGAGAATGAAGACGGTGGAGGATGAATTTTTGTGTGAAGCACAAGGAGGTTTCAGGTGTGGAAGGGGATGCATGGATCAAGTGTTTTCTCTGCGCAACATTGTGGAGAAGCATCTGGCTGTAGGCCAGAGGGTTTTCTGCAGTTTTGTGGATTTGGAGAAAGCATTTGACACGGTTGTACGAAAGGAACTTTGGGACATTTTGCCGGAATATGGTATTAACGGTAGACTGCTACAAGCGGTGCAGTCCAACTACAACTAAATGGACTGCAGAGCTTGTGTGTGGCTGGATGATGGAATGTCACCCTGGTTTGATGCCAATATCGGCATTAAACAGGGTTGTTTTCTATCAGTCAGACTGTTTATCATATATCTGGATAAATGTCTACAAAGGTTGAATGAAATTAATGTGGGAGTTCAGATGGGCGACTCAGTGGTTAGGTCTCTGCTATATGCAGATGATGCGGTTTAATTAGCGCAGTCCGCGGCTGACCTACAAACCCTAGTTGACGTAATGGCAGAAGATTGTAAGAAAAGGGGCCTACATGTGAATGTGAGCAAAACCAAAATAATGGTTTTTGAAAGAGAAGAAGGCAGAACAGATGTTAGAGTAGCAATAGGAAATGGTGTGCTAGAACAAGTGGACGAATTTGTATATCTTGGATGTGGATTCAGTCGGGATGGAAGGTACACCACTGATGTAGAGAGAAGAGTGAATGCGGGAAATAGAGTGAACGGAGCATTGGGACAATTTCTCGGCAGTCATCACCTCAGCCAGAAGGCACGTGTCGCAATACACAACGCAGTGCTTGTCCCAACGTTATTGTATGGAAGTGAGAATTGGGTATGCAAAAAGGAGCATGAGAGTAAAATCAATGCGGTCGAAATGCGATCTCTGCGGAGAATCTGTGGAGTGAGGCTGACTGACCGCATTCGTAACGACGAAATAAGAGAGCGAGTAGGTATGAAAGAGAGTATTGGTGTAAAGATGCGAAAGGGAATGCTCCGATGGTTCGGACATGTGGAAAGAATGCCGGACGAGCGACTGGTTAAGAAGATATACAATGCGAAAGTGGAAGGGTGCAGGTACAGGGGGAGACCGAGACTCACCTACCTAGACCAAATTGGTCATGTATTGAAGGAAGGTGGAGTCAGGAGTCTCCGAAACCGGCGAGCGTGTATGAAGAGAGTTATGAATGTTGAGGAAGCGAGAGATGTATTCAAGAATAGAACCTCTTGGCACTCTGTTCTCTCTGCCTACCCCGCAAGGGAAATGGCGTGATGATAAGTAAGTAAGTAAGTTTATTATAGATTAATAATATATCTGGATAGACACTCAAGAGCTCTGATCGCGTCAAAAATAATAGAGATGATCTTTTCATCCCTATGCTGTTAGTGTTATGGTGTCAATTGTGACGTCACTTGATATGGTGTCCGAACGAAAGTGTGTCATTTAAAATGTTAACTTTTGTAATTAGTGTCCTAAAACTACAAAACTCGTAAAAACAGCACAAAAGGTGTGTCCTATCATCGTTTAGTAACATTATTTCATACCATTACTGGCTAAATAAGTCATTCAAATACCTATTCCGAAAATAAATTATTTTTTGTGTGATACCAGTTTATGAACTTAAATTTCCCGAGTAAACATGCAATCTTGAAGATATTTAAGCGATAGAAATAACACCTAACATAATTATTGTCGTTTTTAACGGATTTTTCTGTATGGTGACGGACCAAGAATACAAATGTCATCACCCCATTCTTTCCCACGGGTGTCGTATGAGGCGACTAAGGGAAGTAAGCAATTATCATCCATTGCATAACTGGTGGTAGGGCTGGGTACCATGTGGGAGTACTCACTTGGTATGGGGCCCGAGCGGATTGGTACCACCATCTCCCGTGTGACCAGCCATGTAGCACAACGTCGCGTTTTGGCTGTAACAGGAGATATCCATTTATTATTTCATTTCATATCTGTGAAGTAAAATTGTGAACAGTGGCTTGACAATACTCTTGGTATAGTTGAGTCCATGAGCGACGGTTACCATTTACCATCAGATGGACCGTGACTCGCCTGCCACTACAAGCAATTAAAAAAAAAATTGTAAGCCTGCACAGTTGTCATTTTTGAAATTAATTATAAAATTATTATTTATAATTTTTATTATAAGTGGATAAAACATAAGTAAGTATATCAGTTTTTAAGTTTAAATAAAGCTCTTATTTAAACTAAAAAAATGCATTTAAATTTATTCAGTAGTTTGTGCGGTTTGTGGAAATAAACAAACAGACAAAAATTAAAAAATATGATTTAAGTTCAGAATCTCATTCAAATATAATATATATATAAATTCTGCTTTTTTTCGGTCAAGATAAAAGTAATGAGAGACTAATAGAAAGAGATATCTCTATCTCTATTGATTATATACCTACAAAACTTTTTGTAGTATAAGAATGTATTGAATCTATTTCATAATTTCTCCCATAATTTAATAGAACTGCCACTATATCTGGTCACGACTATCATTACGCATGCACACTAGTACAAATTGCACCAGCGTAATCATAGCTGTCACGCAAACTAGCATAATAATTCCCGCCCGTTTTTTATGACGTTTGGAAGAGTGACTCTCCATCTAGACATATTATTAATCTAAGACTCTACCACTTCATGAAGATCCCTGCTTCGATAGATATAAATCTTGAAATAATGTCCAGTACTGATTTATCGGGACCACGACTTGATAAACAAATGTTACTCTCATATTGTAGGAGGTTTAGTCCCAACCGGGTTTCGAGGCCCTAGTGGGAATTATAAAGGCTTTAAAACTAAGCAGACATTTATATCGTACACATGAATAATGGAGGATTATCCTTACCCATATTAGTCTAGCCACATGTTTAGCGTAATTATGTTGAATTAACAGATTAGTGTTCCTTGAGTCAGCGAGATTTAGATACCAGGCTTTTGAGCCAAACTCTGGTGGCCGTTGAATATAGCTGATAAAGTTTCCCTGTGTCAAAATATGTTTTCATTGTATGTCTAACTTAGTTTAAAGGTCTTAAAAAACTTAGGTTATAATAATAGCTGACGCCCACGACTTTCTCTGCGTGGAGAGTTAAGTGAGGATTCTTTTATAAATGAAATCCAATTTATATGAAACATAGCCTGTATTTGGCTCCAAGTCAAACGCTATCTACCCATGAAAGCTAGATAAAAATACGTTAAGCAATTTCAGAGACAGTCAAACATATCAATAGTCCCCTCTTCATTTCTTGTACAAATACGTAAGGTTCTATTGTTTTATAGAGTTTTTTTAATACTACGTGGGTGACAAACTTGCATACGGCCCTGATGGTAAGCGGTTACCGTAGCCTATAGACGCTAGCAATACCAGAGGCATCACTCGCACGTTCCAAGGAAATAGATAGGAGGTGCATAGTAAGGAAAATAAGAAGAGGATAGGTAGGATAATAAGGAGAGAGTTTGGGCCTCCGGCGCCCTCACTCACCATAGGAAACACAACGGTAGATACCCCTACCGCTGTTTCACGCTAATCTTCTGTGAGAGAGTGATACTTCCTTGATCGAGCCGGCTCATTCATGTGGGATAAGTAAGGCTCTTGCCACTAGAGAACGAATTAGCAGATTGTATTATTCTTGAAAATGTGAAATGGAAAGAGACAAGCAATTAAACAGTGTCTTCGGGAATGCCAGTCTTAACGCTTATAATATCTATAGTAGCAGTTGCTCGAAGTTACCGATTTCTATATATTTTTTTTGTAACAGAGTTAGGTATCAAAGGTTTCTCAAAACACGACAAAATGGACGAAATATTAACAAAAAAGTTAAAGTTAAATCCTTTTTTTTTTTCGGATTAAAATAAAATATAATAGAAAGAAGCCACCCATCAGTATCTTCTATTGTTCACGTCCTCACAAATATATGTTATTATGTTCGAAATTAACGACTGACAAAGTAATTATTTCCGTATATTTAGCTACCCACGTCGGTGATGTAAGCGTGGGCGTGATATTGAAAATCAGGGGTGTACAACTGCGTAATACAGTACCGATATTTGATAGCAAAAGTTTATACTTAGAGGGAACGCTACAACAATTTTACATGAAATACCACACAACCACTCACTAAATGACAAAAGTAACATATTCACAGGTATTTCCAATGATTAAACTTTATGTAATGGCACTTTCAATACTATATTTATCAGGAATCTATATCTATACTATTATAAAGCTGTAACATAGCTATGTCTGTCTAACATTTAAGATATTTGACAAAAATAAAACTGAATTAGTCTATATAGGCGTGTCTAAACAAAAAACGACTTTTTTTAGATTTTTGGTCTGTTTATCTGTTTACTTGTTCGCGCATCACGCAAAAACTACTGAACGGACTTTGATGCAATTTGTTTTGTTTGATAGCTCTTGATTAGACTTAAGAACTGGTATATATTTAATTCCGCTACTATATTGGGAACCTGAGATATAGCCCAAAATCTAGCTTTTGGCTGCGGCGGAGACGCGGGAAAAGGCTAGTATATAATAAAATTATATTAAACCGATGTCTGTAAATTGCAGATATCAAAGAAAAAATAATATGGGTGGTCTTTATTAGGGCAACAGAAGCCAAAACAACAATATTATGATATTTCGATATTTTTATATATATTTTTAGCATTTGACATGCTTAGCAACATACATTAAACACAAAGTGAAAAATGTGAAATCGAAAATAACAGTCACGAGCAGGATTTGACCCTGCATCTCCTGGATACCGTCCAGATGCTTTGCTAATTCAGCCATCGTGACCCTTGCTCCTGACTTCTAATTTCGATAACACATTCATACTTAACGTCTTTGGGTGACGCCTGAACCATCTGTCGAAAGCATTTTCATACATTATACCGACCAGGTAAACTTAATTTTACAATTAAGATTTTACCTAATAATGACGCAAACCCTATAAATATTTCGATATTTTTATATATATTTTTAGCATTTGACATGCTTAGCAACATACATTAAACACAAAGTGAAAAATGTGAAATCGAAAATAACAGTCACGAGCAGGATTTGAACCTGCATCTCCTGGATACCGTCCAGATGCTTTGCCAATTCAGCCATCGTGACCCTTGCTCCTGACTGCTAATTTCGATAACACATTCATACTTAACGTCTTTGGGTGACGCCTGCACCATCTGTCGGAAGTATTTTCATACATTATACCGACCAGGTAAACTTAATTTTACAATTAAGATTTTACCTAATAATGACGCAAACCCTATAAATATTTCGATATTTTTATATATATTTTTAGCATTTGACATGCTTAGCAACATACATTAAATACAAAGTGAAAAATGTGAAATCGAAAATAACAGTCACGAGCAGGATTTGACCCTGCATCTCCTGGATACCGTCCAGACGCTTTGCCAATTCAGCCATCGTGACCCTTGCTCCTGACTGCTAATTTCGATAACACATTCATACTTAACGTCTTTGGGTAACGCCTGCGCCATCTGTCGGAAGTATTTTCATACATTATACCCAAAGACGTTAAGTATGAATGTGATATCGGTTACGTACATATTTAAAGTAACACAGTATAAAATCATTAGTGCGCGTCATAGTGATGGCTTTTGTGTATCTATGTGTCATTTTTGTCTTTGTAATACCACTGAATCAGTGTGTGGGATGTTAAATGAAAAATCTGTCTGTATGGTGACGGACTAAGAATACAAGTGTCACCACCCCATTCTTTCCCACGGGTGTCATATGAGGCGACTAAGGGAAGTAAGCAATTATAATCCATTCCATGACTGGTGGTAGGGCTGGGTACCAAGTGGGAGTAATCACTTGATATCAGGCCCGAGCGGGTTGGTACCACCATCTCCCGTGTGACCGGCCATGAAGCACATCGTTGCGTTTGGCTGTAGCAGGAGATAGCCGTTTATTCTTTCATTTCATATCTGTGAAATGAAATGGTGAGCAGCGGCTTGACAATACTCTCGGTATGGTTGAGTCCATGAGCGATGGATACCATTTACTATCAGATGGGCCGTGGCTTGTCTGCCACTATTAGCAATAAAAAAAACCGTTTTGGGTAGTATTGTCCTAAAATTATTTCTGCACGTGACAGAAATACATAATGTGAACAATGTCACGGTCCTAGCCCTAGGATATTGGGCTCATTTATGTATTATCCATTCATGCTGGGATAAGCAAGGCTAGCAAGGCCACTAGTCGTTATTTTCGATTTCACATTTTCGCACTTTGGGTTAATTTCGGTTTATGTTAGTTTTGTCAGACACATGCTTTTATTTTTGAAGCTCTCAAAATGAGAGGGATTCAGGCCATAGTCCACCACGCTGGCCCAGTGTGCGTTGGCAATCTTCACAAGCCGTCCAGAAAATCTCTCATGCGAATTTTCTTCGCCGAGCAGTGAAAATTTGTAATCACATTCTCGAAAAATCACGAACTTCAGAGGTGTGGTCTTTAACCTTGGACTGGGGATCGAACTCGATACCAATCTCTTTGCAGTCCTTAGTGTTACCACTAGGCTATCACTGCCTGTGTACAAACGCTTTAAACCAAGTGATAAATAAAAATAAATATTCACGGACATTTCACACAACGTCCTCTGGTCCCGAACTATGCTTAACGCTTGTGCTATGGGTACCAGATTACGGATATAATACATACATACTTTTTTTTGTAAATACGTACATATAATAGATAGAAAACACCCAGACGCAGTACAAATATCTATGTTCATCACACAAATAATTGTCCTGAATGGGAATCGAACCCACGACCTCGTGCACGGAAGTCGGTTACATTACCGACTACGCTATGAGGCCCATCAATTAAATGATTTAATTTCATTAAATGTTCTATCAACTTTAGAAAATTTTAATACACAGACGGCGGACTGGTTTAGATATTGACCCTGTGGGTTCAATTCCCACACAGGACAATTACAAGAACTGTTCAGATTAGTACAGGTCACTGGATCTTTAAAAAAAATAACTATAAAACGGATTAATTGATTTTATTTTCAGATCCTACGAGAAAATACGTGTAATATCTATAATATTTAAATTTAAATTGGCAGAATGTTTTCAAGTATACCTATAAAATACGTAGGTAAAGACGCATCCAAGAATAATATGTCTTTCAGTTTGTCGTAAAAGGGGGGTGAACTCTCACCTCCCCGTTTGGGGGGATAATCGGTGCCTGACGTGTAACAGGCGATGAAATTTTTAAAGGCTTTTACAAGATAGGTATTTTTATTGGATCCTCAAGTTGTAAAATACGGGCGCAGTGGTTGAATCGAATAGGTTTTGAACAGTTTTTATGTAGGTTTTTATGCTTTTCCCAAATATTTTTTAAAATAATATTTTGCTAACTTCCTTTAACATATTTTTTTTTATTTTAAGATATACCTATAGTCTGTTTAACTATTTATTTTACTTTTGACCTGATTAATAAGTCATGTAGGTACTAATGCGTCAGCTCAATGCAATGCGTTACCGATTCGATTTCTTAAAACAATTGTCGATTGTTATTCATAAAGAAGTTTTAATTCACGCAAATAAATATTCACGTACATTTTCACACAACGTCCTCTGGTCCCAAACTAAGCTTAACGCTTGTGCTATGGGCACCAGATTACGGATATAATACATATATTACTTTTTTTTGTAAATACATACATATAATAGATAGAAAACACCACTTATTTTTTTTTCAAATTATTGGCAGTTGCGTTATAAAAAATACATTAATATTATGGAATTTAAGGTAAGCCAACCAAATTGCATTAAAGCCTACGTTATAGGGAACTTTATGTTACGGACGAAATAAACAGTTTATTACTGCACTTATTTTAATTAATTATTTCATTATTACTGGCACAAGATTATTTCTAATAGAAAGATCAACTTGAATAATCTTTGTTGTATCAATTTCGACAAATATCGACTCATAAGAGCACGTCGCTACACTGTTGTAAAGAAAAAACAGCGTCCATGAAGTATTGCACTTATTCCTCTATGGTTGCCTGTCAATAAACAAGGAACTTCATAGACATGCTTATGTCAAAAGTAAAATAAACGGTTGAACCTAAGAATTTTTTGTCGGTTGGACCGAGTATAGCATAGATATAGTAACGTAGAGTATAGCCGTATATTTTATCAGGAAACAGTCATGATAACTATCGTTAGTTCGTAAGGAACTCGTGGTAACTATTCTATGTTTATGTAGTACCAGTGATCCGCTAAGGACAAGCACGGTGCGGCGGCGGGTTGTTTAATGCTTAATGGGAGAGAATCTACCCTGTTGTCTTTCCGGACCGCGGGGTGTGCAGTACGTCATCTTTTTTCAGCCTTAGTAATAAAAAAAATGAGCCGTCACGGGACGTTTCGCAGATGTGAATACATCGATTTTATTTCTTTCTTCAAGTATTGTTCGAGTCTTATAGTATAATTCTAGGTAAGCGCCCTCTTGTTATCCATACACGAATTAAAACTGTTACCAGTTTATTGATTGAAATTACACTTCCTAGTTAGATGCTTTTATCGACGGCGCCGGTTTTACCGTCCGACCACATTAGATGTTTTCACACCAATAAATGTACTGTATAAAAAAGAAAAGTACGAGTTCTATTATATACAAAGCCTCTACCGCAATATACCGCCCACAGTTTTACGATTCGTCCATCAAATACCTGTTTTCTCGGTCGCTATATTAATGTAGTTATTTTTGTTATATCTTTCCAAGGTAGGATTATTATACACTAGACTCTGCCCTCGACTTCGTCCTCGTAGACTTCAGAATATAAATACGTCACCCTACGGTAATTATTTCTATGCAAATATACTTAGGTGTCACTCAGAAACTATTCATTTTTCTGTGACTAAAAGTAGCAAAATTACATGAAGATTGGTTCAGTAGTTACGGCGTAAAAGAGTAACAAACAAATAAACTCACTTTCGCAATTATAATATTAATAGTTGACTTCACTGATAACACATCACTGAAAACGTACCTTTTTTTTTGTTAAGGCGGGAAAAAATGTACCTAACCGCACACCCCGTCGTTCGGGGCAACGAACAGGGTAGTGTGGGGCCCTCACCCACTAAATAAACCCACCGCGTGCCGTCTCTCCGCCAATATTGGCGGGCCACCGGAACCATATTACATTCCTTCAGTCGTAGTGCTTTAAAAATAGCTTTTTCTTAAAACTTTAATAATTTTATGTGAAATGAAGATATCCTAATATTTTTTTAGATAAGGGTCGAGTGTCTCTGATATAATACATAATTGAGGATCACGCGAAACACGCGCTTAGACGCGTAGTTGCGAAGAACCAATTCCAATAATTGCAATAATTATCCAGTAGTTGTTCGGTGATGTGCACCTTACGGCAAACTTCTATTATTTTATTTATATAAATATCAGTAAGTTAATATAACAATTTATAGAGCCTTTAATATATGTCATTTTCTTTATAAAGTTATATAT
The DNA here is from genome assembly GCA_948253155.1 of Leucoma salicis. Classification (NCBI taxonomy): domain Eukaryota; kingdom Metazoa; phylum Arthropoda; class Insecta; order Lepidoptera; family Erebidae; genus Leucoma; species Leucoma salicis. The sequence goes on along the minus strand of OX411815.1, from coordinate 23,837,489 downwards.
CTAAATAATTCCATTAAAGTACCTACAAAAAGGTCTAATAACGTAATTTTGCTTGAGATTGTGGGTAAGCCTGATGCGTGGATAGGTCGTCGTCTCGCACAAGCCTATACAAACGGCAGACATTTTGTTTACAAAGGGGCACGAGGACAAAAGCGACGCACCACCGTAGAATCCACTCAACCGTCCGCAAAGAAGGCACAGGTTTACCATTCAGAGAAGTTACCTGCTAGTTTTGTCAATAATAAACTTTTTTCTATATTGTATGTAGTCTTCGTATATAAAAATACTTGTCTCTGTACACTTTTCATGTGTATATTGGAGGACATTAGGAAACAAAATCTGTATACTAAATATATAAAGCTGTTATATATAAGAAAAAAAATACTGCATTAGGCTTAGATAAAGTCGCACTCTCTGGCAGGATCCTGCTCGTGACTGTTATTTTCGATTTCACATTTTTCACTTTGTGTTTAAATTTATTAAAAAAAAACTAGTGTGCTTCAGACCACACGACTGAAGTAAAACTTAACAATAAATACTCGTATATATACCTATTATTAATAATGTTAATATCTATTAACAAGTGAATACAGTTATGTGAAAAATCTATTTTATTTAAACTTGTGTGATAATCGACGTAGGTACGACCAATGAAAACGACGCATTTTACTCATCGTTTCCGAACATGTATTAACTAAATCCCACATTTGATATACAGTATTAATGATTTGTTGGTCTTGGGGCATAAACATCTGGCTTCACTTCTAACATCAAGATCGATCCCGAGTTGCACCAGTTGAATTTTTGATAAATAATTTAATCAACATTGAATGCAATGTTTTTTCGACAAGATTGAATATTGAAACTGAAAGCATAAAAAATATATATAACAAATAATGAGAAAAAGTTTATATCAGTTTTTCTTTCCTCCTTTATAGGCATAGGCACATGATGCTTACACAGAAGTAAAAATAAATATATTAAGGTAAGTATTAGGGTAAGGTAAGGAGGTAAGTGTTTGTGCTTCCAAATAACACCCAAAGAATGCCATTCTTTATTGGTTGTCAGGCTTCCTCCCGTGAAGCTGCGATGGTCCGTGTGCGGATGCGTCGCTCAGAGGGTACCTAAAAGGTTAAGCCGCCGGCGGACCACTGAAGTAATCCAACACAGTAGGTACCAGTGGTCCGTCAACACAGGCGGAGAGACGGCACACGGCGGGTTTCTTTAGTGGGTGAAGGTCCCACGCTACCCTGTTCGTTGCCCCGAACGACGGGGTGTACGGTTAGGTAAATTTTTTCCCGCCTAAACAAAAAAATAAGGCTGTCAGGCTTGAATAAAAAAAGTCTGACTTGAATAATTTTCTAAGGTCGCCAGTTGTGCCTTTACTTGGATCGTCGAGGCCAGATAGGCAGCTGCTCCGTGTGAACCGAACTGATCAGAAGCCAACTGCAACAAGTTTTGGGATATGATCAGACAGTAAGAGCTAAAACCACTATATATAGACTATGAAACGTTTGATTGCAAAATAAATGGTGTTTGTCCTGGCAACATAGATAGGGTAGCCAAGCTAAACCAATCGAATTAAGATTCTGCTCAATGGAATAGTCAAATAAAGATATTTCAGAATTGGTCGTTTTGTAAGGAAAAATTGTTTTATTTATTGTTTTATTTTTTCTTTTATTGTTCTTTGTTGTTTTTTTTATCTTAGTACTTATTGTGTAAAAACCTGTTTTTTTTCGTTGCAATAAATAAGTTCTTTCTTTCTTTTCAATTTCTAGTAGAAACCATGGACATACATATAAAAGCTAAAATTTAAGGCACTGTTTTTTAACACAAAATCCGTAGATTAATATATCTTATAGCATTTATATTGCACATTTATAGTATTAGTTTGGACGTCGATGCTTTAGCAGTGGCTAAAGCGTCAACGTAATTTCAGCCGGATAATTATATCGGAACCAATTTCAAATTTCATCAGAGCTGCTTATGCTGTGATGCATCATAAAGGCCTGCATTTCCAGTGAGAGTGAAATTCCATTAACGCCAGTTAGCGATGTGAAATTTAATTTATAATTGTGGTGGCTTGGTGAGAAGCGTTTGTAGAGCTAATACAGCGCTCAATTTAAACAAATAATTACGAAAATTTAAAGAAAAAGATCATTATCATCATAGACAAATAAGGTATTTAAATCCAGTATACCGGTCTCTGGACAACATAAAGTTATGGATAGTTTTGAAATAAAGCTTCTTTAGCGGCGACTTGAAAGTAACTAAGATCTTTTTTCGGACGGAATTAATTCAATTCAATTCTTCATTCTGGCGGTCCCGATGATTTCGCCAATGTCAGGATTTTTTTTTTTAATTTTTAATGAATTGATAAATATATTTTTTTTTGTTTAAACTTTGGCTTTGTGAAAGATCATGAATAAATCGAAAATGCAGACGTAGAAAAGAAGATCACAATTTAATGTTACTGTTGATAATAAAATCGCTGAGTGTATGTATAAACGGAGAGTCAACATAACGTAAAAGAGATTTGAAGTCAGAAGGAAGAGGACGGACGGAATTAATCATTTTAAATGGAAGTGAAGTTTAGTAACATAATTTCTCTATCGGTATGGACGTAGTAACGTTGTCGATTTACTTAGTGGATTGCCAATGTAACAGAGTCTATTTCTGCTGAAATATTTATACTGCGTGTACAAGCCTGGAACGTAATAAATAAAAAACAAAAATATAATGCAATCCTATTGGTAGTATAAGAGTTGAAAGTGTGAAATTGCATTTATTTTCTGATTAATTTTTTTAGTAATATCTACCATAAAATTCAAAGTTTCACTTCAATCGCGCGTAAAGGTTATACGCATTCATTTAATTTTGATGTGAAACATCTAATGTGGAGGGAGGGTAAAATCGGCTGTTTTTATTTTATTTTATTTATTTATTAGTTACACCAACAAAGTTACACTCATAAAAGCAATAAATAAAAAATTAAGGTTACATGGTAAGTGTCACCTCAATTATAGGTGCAAACAGCAAGCAGTGGAGACAACAACTAAAATTAAATTTAACATAAATTATATATACATAATATATAAATTGTAATTTTAATTATAATATAATTGTATAGAACGGATTGCAATATAAGATAGGATAACATAAATAATTATATTCTAATTCATAATAATAACTAATACAAGAACAAAAAAATAACCAAAGTCGTCACGGCTTAGAGAGTATAAGCCTAAAACTTACTTTAAATTTAGATAACTGATTTGAAAAAACATCAATTTCATGGTTAGTTAATTTATGGCTGTTAGCGTGGCGACGCTTTTATTTTACTTGTCCCGTTCAAATTTTGCAAGTTAAATTTGACACACTTCCTGGTTTCCGATTGAGCTGAAATATTACACGCATATGTGTATCGCATGACAATGCAATATTATGAAGACATGGGGATCTGATGATGGAGCTGGACACAGAAACACTATTATGAAATGTTGCAACCCTATAGAGATTGGACTCGTTTGATTAGTCTTCACGAGTAATTTGTCTTTAAATAGTATTCGATAGGTCTGATGATGAAGCTGGAAGGTGGCCCAGTAACTCTATATCAAACGATGCATCCCCATCGAGTTTGGACTCGTTTGATTCGTCTTGATGTGTACTTTGAGTATTGTCTTTAGATGGTATCCAAAGTCTGATGATGGAGCTGGAAGGTGACCATGAGAACTCTGTAATTAAATGCACTACACGCTACGCAACTACATCGAGTTAGGGCTCATTTGAATTGTCTTGACTAGTACTCCAGTCCTAGATGTTATCCAGGCTCTGATGATGGAGCTGGAAGGTGGTCACAGTAACTCTATAATGAAATGACGCAACCCCATCGAGTTTGGAATCGTTTGATTCGTCTTGACGAGTACTTTGTCTTTAGATGGTATCCAGGGTCTGATGATGGAGCTAGAAGGTGGCCATAGGAACTCCGTTATAAAACGACATAAATCCATCGAGTTTGGGCTCGTATGATTTGTCTTGATGAGTACTTAGTTTCTAAATAGTATCCAGGGTCTGATGATGGAGCTGGAAGGTGGTCATGGGTACTCTAATTAAATGTCGGAACCCATCGATTTAGGGCTACGTTGAGTTATCTTGAATAGTAGATATCCTATGATTAGTCTTCACGAGTAATTTGTCTTTGGATGATATTCAGGGTCTGATGATGTAGTCGGATGACCATGGGTACTATGCTATAAAACGCCGCAATCCCGTCAACTTTGGGATCGTTTGATTCGTTTTGACAAGTACTTTGGTTCTAGGTGATATCCAGGGTCTGATGATGATGATTTATGTCCATTTCCGTTATTTTACACATGTCATAATTTTATACAAGGACACATTGAAAAAGTTATGATCATTTTATTTCTACAAAATAATTTCGATGTTTTCACATCTGGTAGACGTCCCGCGACTTTTATTTTTTCATTTTGGAGTAAGAATTGGAATAAAATGTTGAACTAGTATATATACGAGTACCTATATCAATATGCTAGGTTCCGTTTATTTCATTTTGTAATATGGGTTATGGAACGCGATAATTTAAAACTTATATTACTGTGCATGCATTCAGAATTTACATTCACGTCACAATAAAACAAATTAAAGGAATTAAAAGGCATTTGTTAAACATCTGTTTCCAGTAGGACATTTTATTTTAAAATAACCGCTAAGTACAACGTAATGTTTCGGAACTCGTAGTAGTTACCAGCTTCTAAGTTGTGACAAAGATTGATGCTGTACTCGCCGTGACTTGCAATTAATGCTTTCGAAAAATTAATTGCTTTGCTTCTGGATCTTAATAGAAATTCCAATAAAATTGTAGTTATATATTATGTTTATATCTGATACTACGAGAGAGAGATCTACGTACACATTTCATAATTGAACTAGCCTTTGCCCGCGGCTCCGGCGCAGCCAAAAACTAGTTTTTAGGGTGTATCTCAGGTTCCCGATATAGTAGCGGGATAAAATATATACCAGTTTTAAAGTCTAATCAAGAGCTATCAAACAAAAAAAGTTGCATAAAAATTCACTCAGTAGATTTTGTGTGATGCGCGAACGAACAAACAGACAAAAAGTCTAAAAAAATTAGACGTCACGGGGCGTCTACCAGATGTGAAAACATCGAAATTATTTTGTAGAAATAATGAGTACCTAGAAACAAAATGAAAAAAAAAACGTTTAACACCCTAACCCATATGGAGAGTGCCATTCACCCCTTGCGCAACGATATTCGTACTTGACTGAGCTTTGATGATTTTGATCTGTATCTTACGTGACATGCTCAGCTACATAAATAATTTGTTTTTTTGAGCATTGATTAGCTCAGAAATCTACACCAAATGCTACAAAAATTAAAGTTTCATCAATATCTGTTCAGTATTTTGCGTGATGTGTGAACATACAAACGGAAAATAATGTATTTGGCTGTTTAGGCATGTTATTTAATCCTACAGACGCTATCAAACCAAAGAGAAAGCTCGTGCCAAGCCTAGGTAAAGGTATAAGAGGTTGAAAGAATTAATGATGGGGAGGCGATAGGAGAAGATTTGGTTTCACTCACCGAACCTAAATCTACATTAGGAAGTAAGGTTGGTTGTTCCGAAACACATTTACACGTTGCCCGCCTGAAGAAGACAATGTCTATCTATTCGAGATTAGCAAGTTCCTTTTGGCAATCCTTGCCTATAGATTTTTATTATTCGATTGGGAATTTTTCATCATGCTGATCGAAATTTTGTGATTGATCGAATTAATATATGATGTCATGGTAAAAGTCAGATTACAGGTGCTTTATTAATTTCTGAACGAAGCAACATTAAGAAGTGTGTGTCACGTCACGCTTGTCAGCGAAAATTGGAAATCGAGTTTGAAAACGGGGTCATCGATTTGTTCATAGATTTTTGTAATAAAGGCGATATATATTAATCACACGTCACTGCCAATATTGCGCTCGTTTATTTGATTATAAATAATGGTTTTGCTTTATCTGTTCAGGATTCTTTTGTAACGTGTTTTTTTTTCAAACCTTTACTGCCCCTCTATTAAGCATGGGTCGCCTATTAGAGGAGAGGGATTTTTAGGCCATAGTCTATTATGCTGGCCCACACAAGCCGTTGAGAAAAATCGGTTATTGGATGTAATAATTCTCATACTGGTTAACGTCATGTATTTACGTAATTAAATTAGTTACTTTTTACAATTTTTAGGTATCCAAAACTAATAAAATAATTCTAAAACTAATCAAATATATTTTGTAACTAGGACTTGCGATTATTTATTTCAAATTGATACCTACATATTTTTATGGATCATATTGTGCTCGCCTGCTGTTCACGTAGGTATAGGTAGGTATGTATCAGTATTTTAGATAAAGACGGAAAATGGCCCTGGGAATCCAACTCTCAAAAGTCGAATCAGGAAGTCAGTGTCTAAACCATTTGTGTAGTAAACTCAAAGCTTTTATTAAATAAGTTTAGATTTTGTTCTTCATAGACGCATAGAAAACTAGGGTTTTCCCCCTAGTTTTTAAATGATTACATTTATTAAATCTTGCTAAAATGTAATCAAATTATAATTAAATGAGGATACAAAACAAATAAATTCAATAAATAATATTTTTTATATTTACGCGAATGTTATTACTTATACATTATGAAATAAAACTGCATTAACGGATTCTATCGCATTTATTTCATTTTATATGATAGTAGAAAAGCAAGTAAATCCCATAGATTGAAAGTGGTGTAACGCCCGATTGCAACAGTACCAAAGCATACGGTTTCACAGCTATGCTCCGAAAGGTAGTACCTACCCGCAGAAAATTCAAATTCTAGATTTCTTTATTATGTAACGGAATCTTTGAACGTGATTTTGATGCACGACGAAAAGTCGGATTACATAAAAAATTTGCACACATCAAAAACCGATGACAATAACTTGAGAAGTTTATTAGTTTTTAGGGTTCCGTAGACACAACCCTTATGCCGACTGTACCTACACGCTCGTCTCATTGACTCGCACCCCTCTCGTCCGCTTTCGCCGCGTAGAGGCTCGACACGAGAGCGCACACGATGTACACACTCGTTGTATCACTTGAACTTCGGATGCCCGTTGCGATGGTGGACCTTTTTTTTTGTTTTTTTTTTGTTTAGGCGGGAAAAAATGTTCCTAACCGCACACCCCGTCGCTCGGGGCAACGAACAGGGTAGTGTGGGGCCTTCACCCACCAAAGAAACCCGCCGTGTGCCGTCTCTCCGCCTTTATTGGCGGGCCACTGGAACTGTGTTCCATTCCTTCGGTGGGTCGTTGCGATGGACCTAGAAGAAACTATTGCGGCGTTTTTTTTTATTAGTTGTTGTAATGACTAAATTATTTACCATAAAAAAAAACTAGACGTTGCGGGACGTCTACCAGATGTGAAAACATCGAAATTATTTTGTAGCAATAAAATGATCATAACTTGACAAAATACTCCTCAAGACGAATCAAACGAGTATAAACTCGATAGGGTTGCGTCATTTCATTCCAGCTCCATCATCAGACCCTGGATACCATCTAGAGACAAAGTACTCGTCAAGACAAATTATACGATTCCAAACTCGATGGGGTTGCGTCGTTTCATTATAGAGTAACTGGGGCCACCTTCCAGCTTCATCCTCCGACCCTGGATAGCTTCCTCCAGAGGCAAAGTACTCGTGAAGACGAATCATACGAGCCAAAACTCGATGGGGTTGCGCAGTCTCACTATAGAGTTCCTATGTCCACCTTCCAGCTCCACCATCAGATCAGCTCCATGTCATCATAATATTGCATTGTCACGCGATATATACATGCGTATAAAATTTCCGCTCAATTGGAAACCGGGAGGTGTGTCAAATCTAACTTGCAAGATTTGAACGAGACAAGTAAAATAAAAGCGTCGCCACGCTAACAGCTGATTTTACCCTCCCTCCGCATTAGATGTATCACATCAAAAATTATTAACCCATGGCGAAAAAGAACTTTTTAACTCTTCAACGGGAATATATTATTTTGCACGCCTCATAAGCGAAGCGTTGAGGTGTGTTCTACTCCCGGTTGACACGGCACAGCTGATTTTTCAAACTTAAAATGTCTCTATTTATCATTTATTGCACTTGTAAAATAATATCTATACACACATTTATAGAACAAACACTATTTTTAAAACTCATGATATTTTTGATGCCATTTTTGTTATTTAAACTAGTTAAAAAACTGACTGAAAAAATCTGGTTTGGACGTCCGTGAGTTGTAGGTAATGTATGTTAACACGATAACGACCAAAATACTTTACTAATCGAGTCTTTTTTTTTTTCGTTTACGAATTATTATGACTAGGAATTGAGCCCTATTACTTTTCACGTTCTGATTCGATGTGGTTTAATTGTTATTAAATAAACAAAAAAATACTGAATATTTATGGCATTTACGCTCGACGCGACGCTAAAACCAGCGCCTTTCATGAGAACTACCTACCTTTTTACGTACGCATAGCCACCGGTGGTTTTACTATCGTCAACAGAACAGAACGCCGTTCGCCCGGCCGGTACATTGTTTTTTGTTAAAAGAAAGTTCTTACCTTTGCTTGACGAACTGATGATATTTGTCAAGTATAATAACGATTTTATCCATAACAATAATTAAAAAACACTAAATACACGTAAATAATAACACACCAACGTTATAAAACACAAAAAAACATATTTTACATTCCACATTTTTTTTGCGTGGCCTTGGCGTCACGGTGTTTTCACTTAGAACAAAGTATAAAATTATAAGGCAACCAAGTTAAGAAGATAAATGGTTTAGAGATTTCTTGTTGAACTCATTAATTTTTAAATAAGTCGTATAATATTGTCCAAAGTTGCAATTTTCTATTGATAGAGGTCGCTGTTTTAAAGTAAAATAGATATTGACAAATGCAGCCCTAGATGTCGCAAGTGGCAATTTTAGATGTATTCAGTTGCTGTTGTATATATGTATAGAACCACAATATTGCTTTTTTTGTAAGGAAACTAGCGATGTCTTTTTGTTATCTTAAATTGTTTTTGTTTACAGTTTAATAAATTATTCAATTTTACATGTTTATATATATTATATGCACTTATGCAGGTATATATATACAAACTCATGGAATGTTGCTCTTACTAATTGCCAGATGGCGCCTTGCAAAATGACAGAGGTAGACCAATATAGAAGTACTTCTTAAAATTAGCGCTAGATGGCGTATAAGACATGAAACCCACATTAGTACTTTTTGAAATTAGCGCTATCTATCTGATTTATTGAAAACTACTTAGTAAAACCAATACATCATTAGTTACTTATCAAATAATCAATTTTATTGTGAAAAATGAAGATTATGAGGCGTGCAGTTTTGGATTTTCCAAAGTATTTTAACTCTTCAACAGGGATATCATATTCGTTGCTTATTCGCAACCAAGCGTCGTGAATAAGTTGCTTATCCTTGTGCCTGACATTCTTAGGATATCATAATATTGCTTGCCTTTGATAGGCTTCTAAAAAGCGTTAGACTACATCGTTGTCGTACGCAGTAAGCATGTCTTTACGCGAACGTACGAGTTAGCGAGCAACTAAACAAACGAGTGTCTACAGGCACGCTCTCATTTTCATAGCGAGACTCCCTGAGACCCTTTGACTTGTGCACAAAAAACCGACACGCTTCCGAGAGCGAAAGAGAGCTGCAAGACAAGACGAGGGTGCCATGTACACACTCGTCCTCGGCCTGTCTCGTTGTGTCTCGACGAGCGTGTACAGCCTTTTTTTTGTTAAGGCGGGAAAAAATGTTCCTAACCGCACACTCCGTCGTTTGGGGCAACGAACAGGGTAGTGTGGGGCCTTCGCCCACTAAATATACCCGCCGTGTGCCGTCTCTCCGTCTTTGTTAGCGGGCCACTGGAACCATATTACATTCCTTCAGCCTGGGTTATAGATTCGCCAAGTCCGTCCGTCCGCTGTTTGCAGCTTAACTCAAAAATGCACTATTATAAAGCTGTAATTTGGCATGAATATACGTCACACACACACACATACATAGCATCACGCCTGTATTCCCCGAAGGGGTAGGCAGAGGTGTATTACACACGCACGGTTCACCAGCTTTGTTTAAGTTACACGTTAGGGTGCGAGCCTATTGCCATTTACCGGGCCAATTTCTAAAACTCCGGGCTGCTACTGAGAATTTTTCTTTTTACGAAAACCTCATTTAAACACTGCCCGACCCGGGGATTGAACCCGAGACCACATGATCAGTAGTCGCTCACACTACCCCTACACCACAGAAGCAGATACTGTATTATAAGTCACCTACCTCACTAACCCTGAACCCAGACGACACAACACAGATTATTTTAACTTACGATTATTACTTAGCCACTATACCTACAAAACTGAGAAATCGACATGACATGACATTTAGACAGCCAAACACACAGCAATAAGTTCTCCTGCGATTATCACAATCGATTCATTTATTTAGCGGTGCCGAAAAGCCGTGAAGCGCGAACCTTGTGTGGCGTTATCCCTGACTGTGGTACTGAGAAACGGGTCGAGATTTTGTTAGAGTGTGCGTACGATACTATGGCGCACACATAGAAGCCGCGCGCGGTGCGTTTGTATAAAGATAACCTACTTCCCACTCTTTCTACTATGGTCATATTAGTCACGCCAACAAAATTATAAAAAAATCGAATAAGGAATCCGTTTCAGAAATATTATTAGCATTTTAAAGCGCCAATTTTTATTGTTAGAGTCAAGTGTATAACATTTAACAAAAAATTGTTTTAAAATGCCCGTCTGCTCCATAAGGGCGAAGGCGTAAAGATATATAACATCTAACAGAAAATAGTTTTAAAATGCCTGTCTGCCCCATAAGGGAGACGGCGTGATGATGTATAACATTTATGTAATAACTGTTTTAAAAGTGCCTGTCTGCTCCATAAGGGAGACAGCGTGATGTTAAGTAGTAAGTAGCAAAAAGCAATATTCTTAAATTATATACTGTATGCGAACTATTATATTTTACAGGTAGAAGCGAATAAAATTCTAAATGCAGTTGTATGTTACAATCCGTGTGGTGACGGACTAAGAATACAAGTATCACTACCCCATTCATTCCCACGGGTGTCGTATGAGGCGACTAAGGGAAGTAAGCAATTGTCATCTATCGCATGACTGGTGGTAGGGCTGGGTACCAAGTGGGAGTATTCACTTGGTATCGGGCCCGAGCGGGTTGGTACCACCATCTCCCGTGTGACCGGCCATGAAGCACATGGTTGCGTTTTGGCTGTAGCAGGAGATAGCCGTTTATATTTCATTTCATATCTGTGAAATGAATCGGTGAGCAGCGGCTTGACAGTACTTTTCGTATAGTCGAGTTCATGGGCGACGGTTACCATTTACCATCAGATGGGCTGTGGCTCGTCTGCCACTATACGCAATAAAAAAAAAAACTTAAATAATTATTATTAACAAATTTGGAATAAAAATTCTATGGAATGACAACTGTTATGAGTATTACTAAGTATTTTGCAAAGAATTTAAAGGTATAGATATTATGATAAGAATTCTATTGGAGGAGTTTCAGTCAACTAAATTAGTGTAAAAAATTTAGAAACATAGAAAACATATATAGCATCACGCCTGTATTCCCCGAAGGGGTAGGCAGAGGTGTATTACACACCCACGACTCGCCAGCTATGTTAAGTCCCACGTAACAGGGGGCGAGCCTATTGACGTCTACGATAGATATGTAAAATAAAATTATCTAACGTAATAAAAGGACGAGTAGTAACAATAAAAAATATATGCGCCAAAGGGTGAAATATTCCTCCATAAGAATCTTAACACACACGAAATTGTGCAACAGACATGGGCTATTTTAGAGGTTAATTTCGAATTGTAAAAGAAATGTACGTTACCTTTTATTCGGGTGTTAGTGACTAATTATGGTGGGCGGTATATTTAAGACCGGCGCTCCCTTCCGCTCAGTTCTGGAGGGAAAGTATTGTGTCAAAACTTTTAGGAATTCTACCTTTTTTCTTTAACTTTATGACCTGGTGGCGTTAACAAATTAAATAATATATGGTGGATACGAACCTATCCATACGCTTGCGATTGGAGTAGCCATAGAACGTTCTCGAACCCCGGCGTACTCTGCTCGCATCCGGGATCGCATGCTGGCCATATATGGTAATAATATTTGATTCTGGCCTTTGTGGGAGTGGATTCATGCGATCCATTGGCGATAATCTAACTGGGTAGGGAGTCTAGGCAACCGCGCGTATTTTAAATTTGAGGATATGGTATCCGGTATCAATTGAATATGCGTCTTTATAATTTATATAGTAATTTGTTCGGTTACATCGTAACACAAGTCAAGTACTCACGTGTTATCGAGCCCGAGCGGGTTGGCATCACCATCTCCCGTGTGACCGGCCATGAAGAACATCAGTGTTTTGGTTGTAGCAGGAGATAGCCGTTAATTCCTTCATTTCATATCTGTGAAATGAAAGGGTGAGTAGCGACTTGACAATACTCCTGGTATAGTTGTGTCCATGAGCGACGGTTAATATTTACCATCAGATAGGCTGTGGCTCGTCTGCCACCTTTGGGGTAAATAAAATCTTTAAGGATGAAAGTGCACGCATTGTAAGATAGCTCCGTTCTAGTGATGAATTGCTCCATGCTTATACCGACATGAATGGGCCGCCGCGCGCCGTCTTGTTCGGAGAAGTAACACCCTCTCACATAAATTCAGCGTGAAACGGCGGTAGGCACTCCTTTTCTTATTTTGTTTAGGCGGGAAAAAATATGCACACCCCGTCGTTCGGGGCAACGAACAGAGTAGTGTGGGGCCCTCACCCACCACCACTCTCTCTATTATTCTTCCCCTCCACCTCCTACCCCTTTCCTTGGAGATGGCTACGCATGACTGCTACGCCTACCTTGCTAGCTTCCATAGGCTGCGGTAACCGCTTGCCATTAGGTAACCCCTTATCGAGATAAAAACGAAATACAGAGAACCTTTCTTTGTGCAAAAATTTCATCCAAATCTGTTAAGCAATTTTAACTTGTTAGTAACAAGTAACCAAATATACAGACTTTTAAATCAGTCTACTGCCTCTGATCGCTCGCGTCTGAAGGCTTCGGTGCCCGCTCAATATAGGGTTGGCTGTATGCTTGTTTGGCAACCTTTAGTATTAAAAACTTCACGTATTTATGAACGCAAGGGTAAGCAGAATTACGATAATAATTGCCAAACCGTTACATATATTTATTTCATGGATATGTTATCTAAACGAAATTTCGCAAATAGCCTTGAGGCGTAGAATGAAAAACTTAGCCTCACTTTTAAAAATGTACAAGCTTATTGGTTCGGAGAAAAACTCTCTGCTCCAAACTTTCGGATTCACTTATGAGAAAAGATATAAGGGCCTTAGATAATTGTTTATTTACATAGTAGCTATACACAAGTAGGCCGGTCGATACAGCGCGTAATAGTATTTGTACAAGTGAGTGACCTTTGTAATCTTCCTCCTAAGAGGGATATTGGTGACCTAGTTTAACAGGATTTTAGTTGTCACGGACAAACATGTTACACACTAAATTGATTGGGTTTTCGACTTGAGTGTATCAGTTTCTGAACGCACCAATAGATGACAATATTTTAGGTAATTGATTTTCGTAAGTTAGACCGTTTGAGAATGTAGTTCAGTCTAAATTATTTATAGGTTTTAATTTGCAAAGGAGTGTGAAATATCAAGTATATTCACATGTGTGCTTGCCCTTTAGTCGCAATTACCAGTTATACTGTCTAGTGGCCCGTGACTTGTTACTCACCAATATTGTCGTTATATCGTAAAAGATGCCACAAACTTAAATTTCCTAGACTTAGAAACCTAAACCCAGCGTAGTTATTCTATCTGACCACAGGTAAGTTTAATTTATCAAACCAGTCAAATTCATATAAAATTAGTCATAGTCAACTCGAAGTCATTCCTGATTAAAGTGACGGCGACCTTACTGAAAGCTTCTATGGACTTTCATAAGCAACACGAAGCAACACGTTATGCCAAATTACATCATTTGTCAACACTTCTACACATACACAAACAGAATTAGCAGAAAGCCACCATTTTACACATTAATACTTGAAATAGCACAAGTTTTAGAAAAAAACGCAGAGTGACGACATGGTTATCTTCATGTTCCCGCCAAAACTGCTCCTATAGATAATAAGCGGTCAGCAACAGGCTGGCCGCGGCCCTTGTTTGGATCGCAGAATATTTTTGAAGATAATTATATAAGTCATGAAACTGCTTAAAGGAATGAGTCTTTTTATTAACACTTTTGGCCCTAACAGGCTTTCTATTCAATTGTATTATGTATATTTTATGCATTGATATCACTCAAGGAAAACATTACCAAAGATAATACTCATTCCAAACTTGTAATTTTTTGTCCTACTTTCAATTTTATGCGATAAAACTTTCATAAACTATTTTAATATTAACTTTATCTATGAGCAAGAAGGTATATACCTCCTAGACTTGTGTAGTTCATGAACTAAGAACTATTAGGAACTTGTTCCTGACACTGAACTAGAATGAACTATTCCGTGAGCTAGTTCGTTTTCGGTCTTAGTTCATCGAGAGCGGTATGGATTATAGTTCGTATCTCGACTCAAGAAACATTTGTATCTTGCTCTCTTTCTTTTCTGACTGACCTACCTATCTCTTATATAAATAAAATGTTTTTAAAAAAGAGATAGGTATAATAATTAGGTCATGTTTTTATTTGTTGTGTAAATTTGTGAAAATATAAATAATTATAGGTTTGTTTAATTTGATTTTTAAATACGCTATTCTAAGGTTTAAATTAATTAGGTAAAATACTTGAAATATTAGGTATAATTACAGTCCTAAGTCTGCAAAGTATTACGAGAAAACAAATATTTGTTTCAAAAAAAAGTAGGTATGTAATTATAGTTCCTATTATACAATAAATTAATGCGACCTATTAGTCACAAAATAGTTACACAGTTCATTTA
This sequence comes from Leucoma salicis, assembly GCA_948253155.1. NCBI lineage: Eukaryota > Metazoa > Arthropoda > Insecta > Lepidoptera > Erebidae > Leucoma > Leucoma salicis. Next base: position 23,822,335 of record OX411815.1, on the reverse strand, counting down.
CGTCATCAAAGAGTTATAATAAAGATCAGCGTAGGTAACTAAAGACCTCATAGAACCAGATGACCTAATAGAACTAGAGAACTAGATGACCTAATGAAGAAACAGTAACTAGAGAACTAATTGAACTAGATGTCCGAACTAGTTCAATTGGAAAAAAGAACTAGTTCGGAGCGCTACCTTTAGTGACCAAGCAAGAACAAGTCTAATACCTCCGGTTCGCCGGGGGTCCGCGTTGCTCTATGGTGTAAACCTATTATTACCATTGAGCCCTTATTAGAGCTCAATGATTTATTACATACTAAAATTTGTTATGACATTCGGTATAGAGATGAAAAATGTTTACCCATGTTAGACTGACAGAATTGACGTTTCTAAAAATATAATGGCGGATATACATCACAGAGTAAACAGTTGTTTTGGTAGATATTTCGCATTTTGTTTATTTTATTTATTACTAGCCTTTGCTTTAACCAAAAGCTAGTTTTTAGGTTGTATCTCAGGTTCCCGATATAGTAGCGGGATAAAATATATACCAGTTGTTAAGTCTAATCGAGATCTATCAAATAGAAAAAGTTGCATCAAAATCCGTTCAGTAGTTTTTGCGTGATGCGCGAACAAACAAACAGACAAAAATCTAATAAACATTGTTTTGTGTTCAGACACGTCTATATAGCCTAATACAGTAATTTTTGCTCAAATATCTTGAATGTACAGACACAGCTCTGTTACAACTTTATAATAGTATAGATGAATCGCTAAGATTTTAGATTGTTTAGGATTAAGATCATTTATTTTTTATTGTTTATGATGGCAGACGAGCCACGGCCTACCTGATAGTAAGTGGTAATTGCCGCTCATGGACTAGGCAATACTAACTGCCAAGCTAAAGCTCACCATTTCATTTCACGTATTAGAAATGAATTAATAACCGCTATCACCCGCTACAAGCAAAACACACCGAGCCGTTTCAAATTCAGTGATACGGAAGGCGGTACTGGCCCGCTTGAGCCAGATAACAATGGGGACTATCGTTTCTTTGCTCACCAGTTGGCGCCACTGTTGACTAAGGTCCAGAGGTATAGCTGTCAAAGGCGACTTTATACAATATTGGCGCCGAAACAAAGTTTTAAATCTTGAATCTCATTAAGTTTATTAATTATAAATAACTATCATCATATTGAGTAGCTATGCCGCAATGTAGCGCAGTTCCGTTTTGTTCGGAAAAAAAGGAGGACACATGTTTCCAAAAGATAAAACTGTTCTAAAACAGTGGCTAGTGGCGACGTTTTTACCACCAGTCAAGTGCCATATACCCTTACAGGATGCAGGAGTATACAAGCTGGATTGTGATTGTGGTCTCTCCTACATTGGGCAAACAAAGAGATCCATAACAACTCGGATCAAAGAACACATAGCTGATTTGAAGCACCGTCGCTATACAAAGTCTGCAATTTGTGAGCACACACAGGACCACACCCGCCATTACATTAGGTTTGACAAACCTCAAATCCTCGCAAAAGAACATCGATATCGCCTTAGAATGATACATGAGGCTATTGAAATTAAGAAACATCCCAATTTCATTTTTAAGGATTCGCGAATTGTACACTTATTTAAAGTAACATAAACGGCCGTGGTCACGGGACAACGGGTTGCCGTTTGACCACGGCTGCTGCAACGCAGTTGAAACGTCGGGTAAAAGGTAATTAATAATTTCGCCTAATTTATACGCGAAAAAAGACCCGTTTATGTTTCGACGTTTCAACTGCGTTGCAGCAGCCGTGGTCAAGCGGCAACCCGTTGTCCCGTGACCACGGCCGTTTATGTTACTTTAAATATCCCAATTTCAATAGAAAACACGGCTGGGTCTTACCATCAAGCTGGAATTCTGTGATAGGCCTCACCAAACAGAATACAAGAAGGCACATCACAAGATTGCAAGACACAGTTAGCGCATATTGTGTAGATAAAACCAACAGTAGTGATAAATTTTTGCTTTTAAAAAATTTTTATTAGCTTTCAGTATTCCGTACAAAATTTAATAATTCATAACAGTTGTTGCTTACTGAGTTATCTGGCCGGATCTTTCTCAGTCAGGCCGCGTTCCGATCCGGTGGAGCTTTTTAGTCTTAGCTTCTGGCAAAATTAATATGTTTAATAATATAAACTAATAATCAAGATTGTCTTCTTACTGGTAGTTATTTTGTTACTAAACATTTTTATTGGTAGCTTGTGGTAGAATTTTTGAGCACTAAATAAAAACAAAACTTTACAATTTAAAGAGGAGTATTATACTCATTTTAATATACTAACTTAAAGTCTCATACAATTGTAAACATAAAATTTGAAGTAGATATTTTAATTGTGTTTCTAAAAGAATATTAGGTGGGTTAAAATAAATTAACCAAAAATTTTGTAAAATTATATTTTGTGGGTAGATGAAACCGTTGAAACAACATATCAGCCTTGGACGTCTATCATCTAAGTCCACTCGTGGTCATGAATGCTGTAAAGTATTCGAAACGTCGGGATACTAGAAAATCAAGTAAACGCGATGGATTCCGTAAACGTTTAATTTCAAAATAGTGGCGATTTCTTAATTCCGCTTTCAAAGCGTTCACATTCATCGCCAAATAATCTATATCTGGAATAATTTCACGAAGGAGATCACTTTTCAACAAGTAAATTAAAGAAATTATAATTTATGTCACGAAGCCCGCCAAAACCAGTGAAAAGTTAATGTTATTGGACCTCACGCGACACAAGCGCCTCTAGTGGCAAGTTCACACGCGATAGCCCCCATTAAGTCACTACTCCTTGTACTCTTTTGGTGTAAAGACGGGGAAAGATTTAAGGAAAGGAATACGAGGGGCAGATGAAGGATAATAAGAGAGATAGGGAGGGAGTTTGGACCTTCGGCGCTGTCAATCACCATACGAAACAATATCGTCGGTGCACCTAACCGACGTGTTTCGTATGGTGAGCTTACCCATGGTGGGCCGTAGGTATGCTCATTTCCACCCATGTAGTCTAAAAAAAAACAATTTATAATGCAGCTGTTGCATGGGCAAATACTTACTTTCCAGCTGTAAAAATAAGAAAAGTTAAAAATATCATGAAAGGCTTGTTAAAATGTCTGTAACTTATCACCTAGATATACTATTATAAAGCTGTAACAGAGCTGTAGGCTGTTTGCCATGTGGGGCCAGCTTTAGAATTGTACCACCCCTCTCCACCCATGGGAGTCGTAAGAGCCGACTGAGGGAATACCGGAGGAGTGGGCAGCAGCACTCCCTCGAGTATTAATAACATCCACTGCGATCGCCAACCCACCTGCCAAGCGTGGCGATTACGGCAATATCCCCCAAAAAATGAGCACCCAACATAAAACGGCCCCCAGTCACGGCAGCTCCGCTATTCCGTGGCCTAACGGTAGCGGCCTCGGTAACGGCGGAGCAGGGGGTGCGAAGAATCTCCGGTGGAAGCAAGGCTACCAAAAACAACGACCTCCGGCCCTGGTAACGCACAACGTTCGAACACTTCGGACCGACGAGAGAATCACCGAGCTGGAAGAGGAATTGAGCAAGATCCACTGGGTCATTATAGGGTTGTCAGAAGTCCGAAGAGAGGGTGAGGGCACGACAATCCTCCAGTCCGGGAACTTGCTCTTCCACCGGGAGGGCGACCACCAGTCCCAAGGTCGCAGGTCTCTCGTAGGCAACGTGGAGAGAATTAAAAGTGTGTCGAGTAGGGTAGCGTACCTTATACTCAGAATAACCAACCGGTATTCGTTGAAGGTCATACAGGTTTACGCACCGACCTCGACACACTCCGATGACGAGGTGGAGGCCCTATATGAGGATATCTCGAAGGCCATCCACTTGTCTAAAACCTATTTCACAGTGGTTGTGGGAGACTTTAACGCGAAACTGGGCAAAAGGACAGACGATGAGATGAAGGTTTGGCACTATGGATTTGGGCAGAGGAACCACAGGAGCCAGATGCTGGCTGATTTTCTGGAGAAGGAAGGCCTCTTTATGATGAATTCCTTCTTCAGGAAGCAGCCCCAGCGAAAATGGACCTGGATTAGCCCTGATGGTTCAGTGAAAAACAAGATTGACTTCATCCTGTCGGACAAACGACAAATATTCAATGATGTCTCAGTGATCAGCAGGATTAAAACTGGGAGTGATCACCGACTAGTCAGGGGTATCTTGAATATTAGAACAAAAGTCGAGAGTTCGCGCTTGATGAAGTCTACGCTCCGATCAACACCTGCCCAATACCAGAACCCCGAGAGCTTTCATCTCGAACTACAAAATCGCTTTCAATGTCTAGATAAGTGTGAATCAGCGAGCGATATGAACAGCAGGTTCGTGCAAACTGTCCACGCGGTCGGGTCGCCTTATTTCAAGGCTCGTCGCGTCAGTAGGACCCGTAAACTCTCGGGCCATACTCTCAAATTAATGGAGAGGAGAAAAGAAATGATAGTCCAGTCCTCAGCCGATTTCTCCTGCCTAAGGCGGTTAAACAGACAGATCTCCAAGGCTGTGCGGCACGATCTTCGCCAATTTAATATTACCCGTATTAAAGAGGCGATAGAGCGGAACCAAGGCTCGAAAGTGTTCGCAAGAGATCTGTCTGTTGGCCAAAGTCAGTTGACTAAACTGAGGATCAACAACGGCACTGTCATTTCTTCTCGAGATGAGATCTTGGGAGAGGTCCAGCAGTTCTATGGACAGTTGTACAGATCCCAGAGCCCTGCTGTTGGCTTGGTCCAAGACCCCAGATCCAAGCTAACTCGGCACTTTACCGAAGATATCCCGGACGTCAGCTGTACGAGATCAGAATGGCTCTCAAACAACTAAAGAACGGAAAGGCACCGGGAGACGACAGAATCACCACAGAGCTTCTGAGAGCAGGCGGAAAGCCGGTCTTAAAAGCTCTTCAGAGGCTATTCAATTCCGTCGTTCTCGGGGGCGACGTTCCAGAGTCGTGGATCAGAAGCGTGGTGGTGCTGTTCTTCAAGAAAGGTGACAGAACCCTCTTGAAGAACTATAGACCCATCTCGCTCTTGAGCCACGTCTATAAGTTGTTTTCGAGGGTCATTACAAATCGACTCACACAGCGCAGGCTTGACGACTTCCAGCCTCCCGAATAAGCCGGTTTCCGAAAAGGCTATAGTACCATAGACCACATCCACACACTACGCCAGATTATACAGAAAACCGAGGAATACAATCGGCCTCTGTGTCTGGCGTTTGTGGACTATGAGAAAGCCTTCGATTCGATCGAAGCTTTGGCGGTGCTGCAGTCCCTTCAGCGGTGCCAAATTGATAATCGGTACATCGAAGTGCTGAAGTGCTTGTATAGAAACGCCACCATGTCAGTCCGTGTTCAGGACAGGAGTACGAAACCGATCCAACTGCAGAGAGGTGTTAGACAGGGAGATGTTATGTCCCCGAAACTCTTCACCGCTGCATTGGAAGATGTCTTCAAGCTCTTGGACTGGACCGGATTCGGCATCAACATCAATGGCGAATACATCACTCACCTTCGTTATGCCGATGACATCGTAATCATGGCAGAATCGCTTGGCACCGTGCTCGATGATCTCAGCAGGGTTTCCCGTCTAGTGGGTCTCAAAATGAACATGGACAAGACGAAAGTCATGTCTAATGTCCATGTCATTTCAGCACCGGTCCTAGTCGGGAGTGCGCTTCTCGAAGTTGTCGACCATTATGTCTACCTGGGACAAACAGTCCAGTTAGGTAGGCACAACTTCGAGAAAGAGGTCAATCAACGAATCCAACTCGGCTGGGCAGCGTTCGGGAAGCTAAGGAAGATCTCGTCCAATATTCCGCAGTGTCTGAAAACGAAGGTTTACGACCAGTGTGTGTTACCAGTGATGACATACGGAACAGAGACGTGGTCTCTGAATGTTGGCCTCATATCAAGGCTCAAAGTTGCTCAGCGGTCCATGGAGCGGGCTATGCTTGGTATTTCCCTACGTGATCGAATCCGTAATACGGAGATCCGTAGGAGAACGAGAGTGACCGACATAGCCCGCCGGGTTGCCATGCTGAAGTGGCAATGGGCAGGCCACATCGCTCGACGAACCGATAACCGTTGGGGATGAAAGGTTCTCGAGTGGCGACCACGTATCGAACGGCGCAGCGTAGGACGGCCCCCCACCAGATGGGCCGACGATCTGGCCAATGCTGCGGGGAGCCGTTGGATGCGGTCGGCACAGGCCCGCTCGTTGTGGCGTTCTCTTGGGGAGGCCTATGTCCAGCAGTGGACGTTGAAAGGCTGATGGATGGATGGAACAGAGCTGTGTCTGTACATTTAATATATTTGAGAAAAAATGACTGTATTAGGCTATATAGGCGTGTCTAAACACAAAACCTAAATATTCAGTGCGACATAGTGTGTAATATTTGTGTGTGGTATTTGTAGTCACGCGATAGGTTATTACATTTTCAGCGTGATTGGATTTGGATAGCTGTCACGATCTACTGATTTGTCTTCATTGGAGCTGATTTCTACATATATCTCCATTCTTTGGTTCATTGATGTCAATTTTCCCATGTGTATTTCGTTGAAATATCTTTGATGTTCCCTGAGGAAAATGTACGTATACGAGTAAGTAAACATGTTTTCCTTTGCAATATATTTGCGCGTTTGTGAATGTGACAAATACGATGTTGAATTTTAGTAACTGAAATATAAGTACCTACTTAATTGTCTTAGGTAAAGGATAGTAATAGATACGACATACGCGTACACCCGTAAGGGACAGATATAAAGTACCTACATGAAAAAACAATGTTGCCAGGCTATGAGAAATTTTCCCCATTAATAATTACTAACTAACTAGGTACTAATTAGGTACGCAGTTACTATTGACTAATGAGTCATTACAGATATACACACATAGACCAAACACTCGTGCCCATCACGCATATATTTATCATAGGCTAGAATCAAACCCACGATTTCCAGTTTCGCAGTCAAATAAGCACTAGACCGTCAGGCTGGTTAAGGAATGAGTGAACTATATACAAATAAACACATTCCATTGGCGTTACAATAACTGCGACCATAGCTTGACCACTGCCTGCAGTCAATCATGGTTTAGTGTCATGCTTGGCGGCGAAAGTGTAAGTGGAAACGCTAGGGCGGATATGGGGGAAGGACGTATTTTGCCCTCCTCTCTCCTCCCCCATAGGTGAGATAAGTGAACATAAGTGAACTTTACTAGGTATAGTATTTTTTTGACTTTAACGTCGTAGAATAGAACGTTAATAGGTTTAACCCTATCTACTCAAAAATACCCCGCAGGAAATTTCCAGCCGCTGTTTAAACAAGTGAACATGAATACTAAAATTCCTCTGGCCACAGGTTGCACATCATATTCTACGTACTGGCCATCAATATCTTCTTCAATGTAGTTCTAAAATACATATAACATAATTTAATTAAAAATATAATTTTCTGATATAGTTTATCATTTTATGCGAAAGTGAGTTGACTACAGTTATTTTCATTGTATTATGTCATATGGCATACTGCTATGGGGATGCTCCGCAGATTTAAATTCTATATTTATACTACAGGAAAGGGCTATTCGTGCAATTTATAAATTAGCCCCAAGGGTTTCCCTTAGAGATAAATTCAAAGAAATAAATATTCTAACTGTTGTGTCACAATATATATATGAAAATTTGTTATATGTCAAGAAAAATATCGATAACTTTGATAAGTACAGTGACGTTCATCATATTAATACTAGGAACAAAGGCAATCTTATTGTACACAGTACTCGTCTCCACAGAATTAGTAGATCCTTCATGGGGCAATGTACCTATACGCTTCTTCAATAAAATTCCCGAAAATACCCGAAACATGCGTTTAAATAAGTTAAAGAAAACAGTACAAGTCAGATTAATTAGTAAAGGTTATTATACAATTTCGGATTATAAAAACATAGCATCACGCCTGTATTCCCCGAAGGGGTAGGCAGAGTTGTGTTACACACCCACGACTCGCCAGCTATGTTTAAGTCCCACGTAATAGGGGGCGAGCCTATTGACGTCTACCAGGCACATTTCCAAACTCTGCTACTGAGAATTTTTCTTTTTAGGAAAAAGCTCAATAACATTGCCCGACCCGGGGATTGAACCCGAGACCTCATGATTAGCAGTCGCATAAACTACCGCTACACCACCGAGACAGATAGATTATAAGTTATAGTATTATAGTAGTTATTATAGTTTTATTATTAGTTATCAGATTATCTGGAAGATAAAACAAAATGGCTTTGATCTGCTCCTCATTTTAAAACACATACCAAGGGGTATTATTTTATTATATTGTTTTTTCACAATATTCTTTGTGGTGAGCACCTACTTTAGTTAAGTATTAATTTAAATATTGTAAGAAATTTATGATTTAAAAAAGTGGCTAAAGCTTTACTACGGAATCCAACCGCTTGTGGCTATTGCAATCGCGACATAGCGGATGCACTTGCCTCAAGCGCTCGTGTTAGTTATTAGTAAGTAACTTTGACGATTTTAAGTGCTATTATAATAAGCCTACGAAATAAAGTTATTTTTTTTGAATTTGACTTATTTGTTTGTTAAAAACTTGCCTAATGCTGGCTGGAAGGCTTCACCAATCATCAAGAAAGTCTCTTAGGTTTACAGGCTCACAAATAATCGCTCCACCACCTATACCGGGAGTATTGTCAAGCGGCTGCTCACCATTTCATTCCAGATATGAAATGATAAAAATAACGGCTATCTCCTGCTACGACCAAAACACACCGATGTGCTTCACGGATGGTGGTACCAACCCGCTCGGGCGCTATAGCAAGCAGTCCCACTTGTTACCCAGCCCTATCACCAGTAATGCAATGGGTGACAACTGCTTACTTCCCTTAGTAGCTTCGTACGATACCCGTGGGAAAGAATGGGGTGGTGGCACTTGTATTCTTAGTCCGTCAACACACGGAAAAAAGCTATTAACGCAATAATAACCAAAATGAGACGTTATTCCTGATCCCGTACCAATAACGGGATAAAAAGTATCCTACGTAATACGTGTGCCAAATACTACCCAAATCCATCTAGTCATATTTGCGTGATGGAGTAACAAACAAATAAGCACTTATGGATTATTTATTAGGATTTAGTTTAACAACATAAATTTACCGAAATTAGAACTATTTTTTTTAAAAAGCGTTGAGTATTGCAAAAACTGCGTACACCCACGTTACTAGAAATCCTACTTAGCCACCCAGTAGCCAGCTCATCTTTGTCCATAGGTCGGGCACTTTCTCATCTTTAGGGAACCTGAAAAATACACAACGAACTATTGTAAAATAAATTTATCCACAAAAATGGGTACTATAATTTATCCTTAATCGCATGCATAAAATGCTGGATCCATCCATCCATCCATCCATCCATCAGCCTTTCAACTTCCACTGCTGGACATAGGCCTCCCCAAGAGAACGCCACAACTAGCGGTCCCGTCATGGGGGATAATGCCGTAATCGTCACGCTTGGCAGGCGGGTTGGCGATCGCAGTGGATGTTGTTAATACTCGAGGGAGTGCTGCTGCCCACTCCTCCGGTATATCCTCAGTCGGCTCTTACGACTCCCATGGGTGGAGAGGGGTGGGACAATTCTAAAGCCAGCCCCACACGGCAAGGCAAATGCAAGGCAAATTTTGGATAACTTGCCTAAATTGAAGAAGCCGCTTACCTTGACGTTAGAGGGTCATTAGTCAGTTAATACTATAAAAATTTAGCAATCAATTATATGATTTATTCAATATATTATACTATTTTGCGAGGAATTTAAGGCACCATTAAGTATATTTTTGTATTTAGAATTAAATTATTTTCCCCACATATATGGGTAATATAATTTGTCTTAACCGGTATCACTATAATACTAGATAATTTATTTAGATTTATTGAGAGAACATTTCGGTGAGCACATAATTTCACATTTTGGACCGGTCGATTGGCCACCAAGATCGTGTGATATCACACCGTTAGACTTTTTACTGTGGGGATATGTAAAGTCTAAAGTTTATGCGGACGAACCCGCTTCGATTTAGGCCTTGGAGGAAAACATCACGCGTGTCATTCGCCAGTTACCAGACGAAATGCTCGAACGAGTCTTTGAAAATTGGACTCAACGGATGGACCATTTGCGACGTAGCAACGGCCAACATTTGATAGACATAATCTTCAAAAAATAAATGCCAAAGAATGTTCTTTCAAATGATAATAAACATTCTCCATTAAATTTGAATATTCTGTATTTTTTTCTTAAAAAAAGTAGGGAACCTCGAAATGGATCACCTTCTATAATGGGCTCCAAATATGGCAAAAAATATTATTCCATCCATCCATCCATCAGCCTCTTAATAGCCACTGCCGGACATAGGCCTCCCCAAGAATGGGGGATAGTGCCGTAATCGCCACGCTTGGCAGGCGGGCTGGCGATCGCAGTGGATGTTGTTAATACTCGAGGGAGTGCTGCTGCCCACTCCCCCGGTATTCCTCAGTCGGCTCTTACAACTCCCATGGGTGGAGAGGGATGGGACAATTCTAAAGCCGGCCCCACAGGGCATTTGTTTTTTCAATAGATTTTGTTAATAGATGTCCCTGCTTTTAATAGACTTATTTTTATTGATGTGAAACATCTAATGCGGAGGGAGGGTAAAATCGTCTGTTAGCGTGGCGACGCTTTTATTTTACTTGTTTGTGGCCATAGGAACTCCGTTATAAAACGACATAACTCCATCGAGTTTGGGTTCGTATGATTTGTCTTGACGAGTACTTTGTCTCTAGATGGTATCCAGTGTCTGATGATAGAGCTGGAAAGTGGTCACAGTAACTCTGTAATGAAACGACGCAACCCTATCGAGTTTATACTCCTTTGATTCGTGTTGAGGAGTACTTTGTCAAGTTATGATAATTTTATTTCTACAAAATAATTTCGATGTTTTCACATCTGGTAGACGTCCCGCGGCGTCTATTATTAATATAAGATAAACTTAAAATATCATTCTGAATTAAAATAATAAAGTAATCTAATCTTTATTGTATCCAACTGAATTGAAAACTATTACAAGAGGTAGTGAAACACCAATCTATTTATTGTCATACGTATAGTCTGTCAAAAAAGTCATGAGTTTCATTGAGGGCGCCACGCATTTACATATATTACAGTAACACTGAAAGCACACTATAAATACTCGTGATACATGAATAATTTTCTAGAACTAAAAAAATTAAATTTATATAACAAAATCGTAATAGATTTTTAAAGAATTAATTAATTAATATATATAAAATGTTATTTCCAAAATTTTCCGGTTTTTGTCGTCGGTTTGGTTGAGTTTCTTGACAAAGTAAACTATAAACTGATCCATTTACATTCAAGCGTCATTATTATAAGTTTAAAACGCCCAGCTCATGACCTCAAAATCAGATAGTATTTGTAATAGTATGATTTTCCAGCTAGTCCGCTATTAAAGGATAATTCTATAGGAATTCAGTAATATGTTTTATTACAACACATGATTTAGTTTTGAGGTTTTTTCAGGGCAAACTATGTATGGACGCAGAGCATTGTCCTTTGCAAAATTAGGTGAGAGTTTAGTGATAATAAACTCTCAAAAACCTTACCTATTTAAAAAATGATTTATTTTATAATATGCTCAACATTAAAATCCTGATCCTACATAACGTAGTTATTAGTAAATAAATGTATAGTAGCGATTTCACATCGGAATTTGGGACAAACAAAACGCATGACATACTCGTAAATGTATGCAAACGTACACTGCCGTTCACACTGTCCATTATATTTATAAAAATATAGCTAGGAAATTAAAAAAGAAAACACATAACATAACAGTATGCCGTATCCTAAAATGCCGTATTTTGCACCCACACAACGCACTCTCGTTAAGTCACAGGCAACAGCTAGTCCACAATGAAATTTAATGTATAACACCATCCGTCAATCGTATTCACTATTTAAGTTTAATAGATTATTCAACAGTATATAATAAACATATCGTCCGTACTTCATGCTATCGCAGATTGCGAATGAATATTTTAGTAGTATAAATACAATCAAGACAAAATCCAGAAACAAAATTTTTACTTCGACTACCAAAACAAACACAAAACAGCAGGTTCGTGCAAACTGTCCACGCGGTCGGGTCGACCTACTTCAAGGCCCGTCGTGTTAGTAGGACTCGTGAACTTTCGGACCGTACTCTCAAGCTCATGGAAAGGAGAAAAGAAATGATAGTCCAGTCTTCAGCCCATTGGTCCTGCCTGAGGCGGTTAAACAAACAGATCTCCAAGGCTGTGCGACACGATATTCGCCAATTTAATACTATCCGCATTAAAGAGGCGATAGAGCGGAACCAAGGCTCAAAAGTGTTCGCAAGAGATCTGTCTGTTGGCCAATGCCAGTTGACTAAGCTGAGGACCAACGACGGCACTGTAATTTTATCCCGAGATGAGATCTTGAGAGAGGTCCACCAGTTCTATGGACAGTTGTACAGATCCCAGAGTCCTGTTGTCGGCTTGGTCCAAGATCCCAAATCCAAGCTAACTCGGCACTTTACCGAAGATATCCCAGACTGTCAGCCTGTACGAGATCAGAATGGCTCTCAAACAACTAAAGAACGGGAAGGCACCGGGAGACGACGGAATCACCACAGAGCTTCTGAGAGCAGGCGGCAAGCCGGTCTTAAAAGCTCTTCAGAGGCTGTTCAATTCCGTCGTTCTCGGGGGTGACGTTCCAGAGTCGTGGACCAGAAGCGTGGTGGTGATGTTCTTCAAGAAAGGTGACAGAACCCTCTTGAAGAACTATAGGCCCATCTCGCTCTTGAGCCACGTCTATAAGTTGTTTTCGAGGGTCATTACAAATCGACTCACGCGCAGGTTTGACGACTTCCAGCCTCCCGAACAAGCCGATTTCCGAAAAGGCTATAGTACCATAGACCACATCCATACGCTACGCCAGATTATACAGAAAACCGGGGAATATAATCGGCCTGTGTCTGGCGTTTGTGGACTATGAGAAAGCCTTCGATTCGATCGAAACTTGGGCGGTGCTGCAGTCCCTTCAGCGGTGCCAAATTGACTATCGGTACATCGAAGTGCTGAAGTGCTTGTATAGAAACGCCACCATGTCAGTCCGTGTTCAGGACAGGAGTACGAAACCGATCCAACTGCAGAGAGGTGTTAGACAGGGAGATGTTATGTCCCCGAAACTCTTCACCGCTGCATTGGAAGATGTCTTCAAGCTCTTGGACTGGACCGGATTTGGCATCAACATCAATGGCGAATACATCACTCACCTTCGATATGCCGACGACATCGTAGTCATGGTAGAATCGCTGGAGGACCTTGGCACCATGCTCAATAATCTCAACAGTGTTTCCCGACTAGTGGGTCTCAAAATGAACATGGACAAGACGAAAGTCATGTCTAATGTCCATGTCATTTCAGCACCGGTCCTAGTCGGGAGTGCGCTTCTCGAAGTTGTCGACTACTATGTCTACCTGGGACAAACAGTCCAGTTAGATAGGCACAACTTCGAGAAAGAGGTCAATCGATGAATCCAACTCGACTGGGCAGCGTTCGGGAAGCTAAGGAAGATCTCGTCCAATATTCCGCAGTGTCTGAAAACGAAGGTTTACGAGCAGTGTGTGTTACCAGTGATAACATACGGAACAGAGACGTGGTTTCTGAATGTTAGCCTCGTATCAAGGCTCAAAGTCGCTCAGCGGGCCATGGAGCGGGCTATGCTTGGTATTTCCCTACGTGATCGAATCCGTAATACGGAGATCCGTAGGAGAATGAGAGTGACTGACATAGCTCGCCGGGTTGCCATGCTAAAGTGGCAATGGGCAGGCCACATCGCTCGACGAACTGACAACCGTTGGGGAAGAAAGGTTCTCGAGTGGCGACCACGTATCGGACGGCGCAGCGTAGGACGGCCCCCCACTAAATGGACCGACGATCTGGTCAAAACTGCGGGGAGCCGTTGGATGCGGTCGGCACAGGACCGCTCGTTGTGGCATTCTCTTGGGGAGGCCTATGTCCAGCAGTGGACGTTGAAAGGCTGATGGATGGATGGACTACCAAAACAATATATCCAGGTCGAAGGAAATTGTACTTATTTTAAACCACCAAAACAAGTGCTAGATTACATTCAAGATTTTGTACGGAACCTTCCTTTTTCATCACTGTAACTATAGAAACAATATTTAATTAGGTGCAAAAGTCTTTTTGAATAAATTTGGTTGAGGTACGGCATTTTTTCAACTTTTACCCCAAAACGCGGCAACTAATTTCCTTTTAATGGCATCCCTGGTAGTCATGGTGATAGCACTTGTATGGCGAACTATTTAAAGTTCGCCGGTTCAAAAACTTGCACGTCATGTGAGACAGCAGGATACGATACTTTGTCTCAATTTTCTTAGGAATTTCCTATATGCCCTTCTCACTTCCTTACTTCCTAATGTATCCATGGCTACATCTATAGGTTATTTATCTAAGCTATCCTTTATCTTAGTTTATTGTTCAATTTATTGTAGTTGTTTGAAGCTTAGAACATTGACTCTAGCCCAAAATATTGCCAACGGTAAAAAAATCACAACTGTATATATGTATAAGTCTATTGGTTTAGTTATAATAATCTTTGTACTTAGAAATATTCTGTACGTGTTTTTGCCACTGATCGCTGGAGGCCGTATGCTTGTTTGCCATCCGCGGAGTATAAAAATACCTTCTAAAATCACTATTTTTAAGCTTATTGATTTTACCAGGTATATATCTTTATCCATTTATATAAAGAGTCTTTAATTCAATTCAATTCTTCATTCTGGCGGTCCCGATGATTTAGCCAATGTCAGGTTTTTTTTTTAATTTTTAATGAATTAAGATAAATATTTTATTTTGTTTTAACTTTGGCTTTGTGAAAGATCATGAATAAATCGAAAATACAGACGTAGAAAAGAAGACCATAATTTAATGTTACTGTTGATAATAAAATCGCTGAGTGTATGTATAAACGGAGAGTCAACATAACGTAAAAGAGATTTGAAGTCAGAAGGAAGAGGGATAGATGAAGGAAGAAGATCATAAAGGGAATAAGAATTGTTGGGGCAGTTGTTGATGCCAGTCTACATTCGCACAATGATGAATCTCTAACCCGTATTTTGGCCAGATGAATAGGAGTATATAAATGTCCAAGGCGTAAGCTACAAATTACTGAAGTAGCTCGTTTAGTAATTTTATGATATTTTGAAAACCATGGTTTTGTCGCAATTACTTCTTGAATAGATCTATAATATTTTCCTTTCATGTAAGAAGACTCGTTCTAAGTTCTATTCCAACTGATATATAGATTATATTTGGCTAATGACATGAGGTCTAATGAATATGCCGTGAATTCTGATAAACAACCGATATGAGCAGCTTGTTTTGCGTAATGATCTACTACTTCGTTACCATAAATGCCATTATGTCCTGGAACCCAAGCAAGATATATTAGGATTCCCTTGGAGTGGCATCTGAAAAGAGCCTGTTTTATTTTAAGAATAATTAGTGTTCGTGATTTTGAACGAAATGAATTAAACCTAATGGAACTCATAAAAGGTCTTTCAAATAGGGCGGGTCGATGTTGACAGTTTGTGGCGGCCATGTTGTTTTGGTGGCATCTGTCAAATGTGTTATTATTTCTTCAATTATTGATGCAAAATCACCATGGCAAGTTACACGATTGAGGACGTACAAATGATAAAACTTTATTATCAAAATGAGTGTTCGTTAGTGTTAAAGTTGCGCGCATTACGTCCATTTTATGGCAGACGCGGTGGACCTTCAAAGTCGACTCTCCAACGTTTGGTGACCAAATTTGAGACGACTGGTTCAGTAAACAACCAACCAACACCCT
Source organism: Leucoma salicis (assembly GCA_948253155.1). Taxonomy (NCBI): domain Eukaryota; kingdom Metazoa; phylum Arthropoda; class Insecta; order Lepidoptera; family Erebidae; genus Leucoma; species Leucoma salicis. The sequence continues at coordinate 23,806,328 of OX411815.1, read as the reverse complement.
TACGTCAAAAGAACGCCAGATCCGCCGAGAACATCGCTGCTGTCCGTGAGAGTGTGCAGGAGACTCCGAGGCAGTCGATTTCTCGCCATGCACAAGAACTCGGCCTTTCGCAGACTTTAACTTGGCGAATTTTGCGTCGGGCCTTGGGCCTACACCCGTACACGATCCTACTGACCCTATGACCATAGACAACGCCATCTGCTCGCTGACTGGGCTACAGAACGTTTGGAAGAGGACCCCGATTTTGGGCGAAAAATCATCTTTAGCGACGAGGCGCACTTTTGGATGAATGGTTTTGTTAATAAGCAAAATTGCCGTATATGGGACGACCACAACCCACATGAGGTTCACCAGGTGGTAATGTAATCTACAAAAAGTTACTGTTTGGTGCGGATTTTGGTCCGGACAGACAAAATGCGCTAAAATAAGAAAAAGAAAACGGCAGACCTGAGGAGGATTCTTACGTACGCCTCCGGGATTACCGTCCTAGACACATTGCCAAATGAGCTATGGGAACATTTGCTCGGTACTATCAATTTTTATAACACATTCCTTATCGTCTTCAGTTTTAATGGTCATTTACTAAGCATGTCAATAAGATACTTAATATATATACAAATTTAAAATAAATTTCTATTTTTTTTAAATATCGAAGGAGCAGGAGGCAAGGAACCGTTGGATGCATTCCTCTTTTTTGTTAAGGCGGGAAAAAATGTGCCTAATCGCACACCCCGTCGTTCGGGGCAACGAATACGGTAGTGTGGGGCTCTCATCCACTAAATAAACCCGCCCTGTGTCGTCTCTCCGCCTGTATTGGCGGGAAACTGGAACTATGTTAAATTACTTTAGTGGTCCTTTGGATGCATACCTAACTCCCTTAAAAAGGCGAGAGTGAAAACTGTCTGTCCTTTCCGTAGTTTCGAGGAAGTAAGTACTATGATACGAGGATTAATACGGGAGAAGAATGTTGTCCTTTAAAAAAAATGGAGGAATAGACAGACGGGGCCGGCGATTCTTTTTATACTTACATCCAGATGTATATACATCTAGTTTTGACGTAAACATAATTATTTCTCTAGATATTGTGTTTAAGATTTCTGATTATAGAACTGTTTCCGATTTCAAAATAATATGTTAGATAACGTCCTTTGAATTAATACAACCAGAAATATCTTAATGATTGAAGGTCTTTGAACTCCCTTCATGAATAGTTCCGTGATCTATTTCAACACATAGAATACCGATATATTCATTGATACAAAGCTTAGAATTTCTCTGACAACCCTCAGATCCGATGCTATCAGTTTCACCGTCCCTCGCTATGTCCATAATAGTGTCAGGAAGGACGTGTCATCAAGCGAGACAGCATTATACCCGTGTCTAACGATTGTAAGGGACAGACATGTATCATTGTATTCGTCTTGATTGTTATAACTTTGTATGCAGAAAGGAAACTCCTTTTATGTCTGGGCGCCTAGTACCGTGTTGGTTTTACGACCCACTATTTCACTCTGTTTTGTCTATTAATAATGTATCATTTTAGTTTTATGGGAAAAGCCTTCATGTAGTAGATAATGTAAATATTTACTTTGGTCTTTTTGCTGGAGCTTGAGGCAGTATACATTATGTAATAGTGCATATTTTAAAAAAACATTGACTGACATATACTGCATATTTTAAAAAACATTGACTGACAATATCATTTTTATATTACAAATTCTTAAACTAAAAGCCTGGGGAGTGCAAGAGATCGACCTAGATTGACGCTTTACCTTCCCTGAGCTCACACGTAAATGCATTCGACGCAAGCAATTGTTTTTACAATCGTACATCCATGGGTACGATCGACATACAAAGAATATATCTTTTATTACATAGTTTCTGATAACATTTTAAAGTATGTACTCATCTGATGTGTTTATCTGAAAATTACAGACGTTACTGAATAGGTATCCAAGCAGAATTGCCCAAAGATATCTGCCAGTCCCCTCTTTGGCTACTGTCATTCGAGACAAGTGATTATGTGTTCTAAAAAAGAAAAGAACTAAAAGATATTTATAGTTTTCTGTTCTTTTTTTAACAATTCAAATGTTTCATTTTCACAAATAATTTGTTCGAGTAAAGTAACTGAGATGCAAACAACAAGTGTACAACTTAATTATACCTCTTTACATTCTAGTTACATAACTGCAATTGAGTGTACAAATGAAGAGAAGCCCACATCTGCTTCATTATATAGTTTTGTCAAAACATAATACCACATCCATTAGATAGATCCTAGTCACGTCTTTCCACATACAATGTCGGTCCAAGTACCCCGAAACTAATTCCTGTAGTGCCCTGAGGCGTCGCTGCGAACTCGCCCAATTTTACTCTCTAACTTTAAGTAAGTTAAAAGTTCCCTGATTGCGGCGTGGCTATGGATGAAACGGTGAATTATTTGTGAAGGGCCTTCCTTGATTTAGTTACTTTTACTTTAGTTAGTTGTTAGTCACAGCCTAGTGGTAAAGCCAAGGGCAGGAAATACAGTGGTATCGAGTTCGATTCACAGTCCAAGGTCAAGACATCGTGCGGATATTTTGGAAATTATGTGTGCCATTTTACAATTTGTAACTGCTAAGAGAAGGAAAATTGAATCTTAAGGACACCTGTGAAATTTTCTTGATGGCTTGTGAATTCTGCCAACCTGCAGGTGGTGCAGGTCAGGGTGGTGGACTACGGCCTATGAGGATCTCTCTCTAAGAGAAAACCCTTGTTTAGAATAGTGGGATAGGAATGGGTACTACGCTCACGAATCACTCTTCAATTAATTAATCAGCATATTATAATTCTCTGTCTGACATAATACTCAGATTACCAAAGTATTGTTTCAAGCGCGGGGGCCGTAAATTTGCTAATGCGCCTGCGTTCCATGATCCAAAACCATAGTTTCTCTGATGGATATTACCAGCCCGTTGCCACTTCACTATGAGTTATGTCGGTTACTCCACGTCTCAGTGTGTATCCCCATTCACTCCCACGGGTATTGTACAAAGGAACTAAGGAAAGAAAGCAAATTATTACCCATTACATTACTCGTGATAGGACCCGGGTGGTCAGTGCCACCGTCATCGTTGCGACCCATCGTGAAACACCTCGGTGTGTATTGATTGTAGTGGTAGATAGCCTTTCATTTCCCATCTGAGAATTTAAATACTGAGCAGCGTAGCAGTATCCTTGGTACAAAATATTTATGTCGACCCACGCCATCTATCGTTGTAAAGACATCTAAAAAGCAATTGTGAAGTGGAGATTAGGTATTGCCGTCGGCTACTGCGACGGCTTAGCGTTCTAGAGCACTTCCCCGGATTGAATGAACGCAGGTTCGAATCCCACTAGCAGTAAAGTTCTCTTTTTCCACATTCACAAATAATTTGTTATTTAAAATAGCTAAGCACGTCAAGTGCTAAAATACAGATCAAAGTATTCCTGGCATTGGTGAGTACATGAGTAGCGGTCACTTAATACTTCAGATAGATTATGGCTCGTCTTCCACCGCAAGCAATAAAAACATCTTACTTATGTAATTGATATAGCTACATTTCTAATATCATTAAAATCCCTTAGTACTCAGAAAAATCCTGATATTGAATTACGTTAAAGCACGTCAACTTTATCAATTTATCTCGGTGTACGGCACCGCGGCCATTATCCCGCCCCTGCCACATGTTACCCACTCTCCCACTTACGTAACCCACCCTTCTCCCGTCGAGAAAAGGTGCAAACACCCATCATACACTATTTATATATTTCTCAATAAGTCAACGTTAATTCGCTAACCTACCTTCGTTTTTACCCCATTTTATTACGTCTCAAAATTTTAAAGCACGAAGTGCCACTTGCTACCTTCTACAAAAACAACTTTGCTTGCTGTTCTTACAACAGTCTAATATCAACTTAGAAACAAGGGCTGATGATGTATAATCGCTTGGCACATTGTAAGCAGTATTGACGTTTTGGATCGTGGAATTCGTGAACCCGCTAGTACTTATTACGAAACTCTTATTTCGTGAGATCTGTATAATTTTCAACGTGCGAGCAAATAGTATTCTTACGACTAAGTTATTGGGGATGATTTTACCTGCAAAGGTAAAGCCTTTTACGTCACTTCGGCATCAAGATCAATGTTTTTCAGAGCCTAAAATCGTTTTTCGGATAAGGCGATTCATATAACCTTTTCTTATATCTTTACCTTCTATATTGTTTTAAATCGTATTGTTTTTTAATATTACTTGGGTGGCGAACAGGCATACGGCCCACCTGATGGTAAGGGGTTACAGTAGCCTCTAGACACTAACAACACCAGAGGAATTACTCGCACGTCGCCATCTCCAAGTAAAGGGATTAAGTTGGAGAGGAAAGATAATAAGGAGAGGATAGGAAGGGGGATTGGACCTCCAGCACTCTCACTCACCATACGAAACACAGCGGTAGGAGTAGCTATGATTACGAATTACGAGATGACGTCTCCGCGAGATGTGCTACCTCGCTGTTTTGGTTCACCAATAAATAGTTGAAGTTGTGGTGAGCTATCAAATGGGAACATTTTAATCAATGTCTACTTTCATAAAATAATATAAAATACTTTACCATCTATTCAGTGTTTAAGTTTTTGTCTTCTATTGCATAACGTCGGGTTATATTGGAAGTTCATGCATATGCTATTTCTATGCAATCTGCCACGATAAGATCGATTTTTAAACCGTAGATTTTGACAATGCATGGCGATGTGCACAAAGACCGGATATTGCCTGCATCGAATGGCGCTAAATTGAATAGATTGAATAGAGAGCCCTACTTTCATACTTTGCCTTACGATACACCGACAAACAAATGTAACACATTGAGAATACTGGCAAATTATCTTTCTAACTGGCTGCGTTGCTTGTCATACGAGTATTAACACACACATCACAAAACGCGTAGTGCTCATAAAAATGCTGTTTTGAATCTTAAGCAACTGTATATTAAACTAGCGAATTCCTTGCGGCTTCGCTCGCGTCATCGTCAGTTTCTAGCCCCAGGAGTTAGGCTGTGCTAGTCAGTAAGTTAGTCAGTTTTTATTTTATATGTATAGATATCACAATATTTTTACTATGTTAGGGCCAATTATAGTCTTATAAATAAAACTTGATAAATTTGGGTGTGGGGGTGGTTGTGTTCTTTTAAAAAAAAATAAAAAAATCGCGTGCACAGATTATTCAATAGTGATGTGTCACGGTCCGGGGGACTAGGTCCTAGTTATTTATTTTACTCAGACACACTAACTTTGAGGAAAATATCACATAGGTAGTTCCTGTTAGGTACTACAAATTTTCAAAGGGTCTAAACAATGAAAAGTAACTGCCATTACATTATGTATAAGTAGTCTATATAAAAAATGATTTTGTATAAATATACTTTCAAATCAAATATTCAAATTCAAATATTCACGGACACTTTCATACAACGTCCTTTGGTCCCAAACTAAGCTTAATGCTTGTGCTATGGGTACCAGATTACGGATATAATACATATGATATAATACATATACTACTTTTTTTGTAAATACATACATAAAATAGATAGAACACACCCAGACGCAGTACAAATATCTGTGTTCATCGGTCGGTTTGTTTTGTCTCTCATATGTTTGATCTTGCATTGACTAACTCATGGATTCAATTCAGAAATAATGAACTTAAAAACAATGTTCCACGTAAGAAAATACGACAGCTTAGATTTTTTAAAATGGAGTTTGGGGAAATTCTTATACAAGCTAATTCTATGCCTGTTTTAAGTGAATTGAATGATGAAAACAATTCTTCTACTAAAAAAAACGTCCGTGTCGTCCTGGGGCTGTGGCCATTTCATCTAACATAAAGAGGAACACGGAGCTTTACATTTGCCTTCCGTATTGCCCAAGCAACAAAGGTGTCGACTTTGATGGTTGTAATAATCGAAGCACTATATTTTGTAATTTTTGCGAAGTGGCCTTATGTCTAACAAAAGATAGAAATTGTTTTGCCTCATTTCATTATTAATGCCTCAAATCTATATAACCCTTAATGCCTACAAATTTTTTGGTTGTCTACAGGATGTAAAATTAATGATAAGAATTTGTTTTGTATTAATTAATAAAGTTGATCTCATTTTTTTCATAGTTGCCTTTTTGAGGCAAATAAATAAATAAAAGAAATAAAAAATTTAGATTTTAAGTGTCTAACTGATTACTTATATTTGAGAAGGATATTGTTTGTTTTTTTAGCTTTTTTATTCAATTACTGCTTATTTATCAATAAAAAAATACTTATAAAAGGGAAGTTTTTTTTATATATAAACCCCTAGCTGCTTAAAAAAAGTACATATTATTTTAAGCCAGGTTTAAAGTAAGTACCTAACATACTAAAAATAACACAAATTATTTTGAACATATTTTGTGTAATTATGTTTTATCTTGGTTATAAATTAGTTTTAAAAATAGTACAAATGACTTATTTACAGTAAAATTGAAATTATCGCTTAATATGTATCTAGGTCTGAATTATTACAAATGATTTGTACTTTTTTTAGAATATTGGGTCATTATTTGTTATAGAAAATTTTTAGTTAGGCCTTACGAGGATATAGCAAAGTAGCATGCACGATAATGACAAAAAACTCACCAACGCGACACAACCATGTGACACGGCAGGACTCTCAGAACTACAACGTTGCAATATTCCACAAAAAAAATGTTTGCGAGAGTGCGGATTGCCAATCTTACGTTATTTTCTGTGTCCAAAGATAACCGGGATTGACAATCCGTAGGTGAATGGTGGACTCCTCCTAAAATATCTATTCTATAATATATGACGGGCCTCATGGCATAGTCGGTAGTGTAGCCGACTTCCGTGCACGAGGTCGTGGGTTCGATTCCCACTCAGGACAATTATTTGTGTGATGAACACAGATATTTGTACTACGTCTGGGTGTTTTCTATCTATTATATGTATGTATTTACAAAAAAAAAGTAATATACGTATTATATTCATAATCTGGTACCCATAACACAAGCGTTAAGCCTAGTTTGGGACTAGAGGACGTTGTGTGAAATGTCCGTGAATATTTATTTATTTTATTTAATATACTTAACTATACATAATACTTTAAAGTCCCTTCCGCCAATCTCTCAGACATTTAATTGTCTCAAGATGTTGTTTGCTTTCACTGAATAGTAATTAAAATGAGTGATCAAATATACATCATTAATCTTAGGCTGAGAATCGAACTTGTTACCTCTGACATTGGTCTTACCCCTATCAACATCACTGTTCACCCAGCTGTTATAAATAAATAAACTTTTAAACGCTGTATATTCAATTGAATTACATTAATTAAACTTAATTCCAGGCCACATTTTAGTGTTCATCTGTAAATTTATAATTGACGGTATAAATCCGTTGCGTATGATTTAATATCAATTGCCAGAGCTCGGCGCAGTCATTCATCCAGAGTTAAACTTAATTTGACTATATATTTTTTTGACCATGACTTGTATTGGCAAACCCGCATACGGCCCACCTGATGGTAAGCGGTTACCATAGCTTATAGACGCTAGTAACACCAGAGGCATCACTCGTGCATCGCCATCTCCAAAGAAAGGACAGGTCGTAGAGAGAGAAAGGATCTTAAGAAGAAGTTAGGAAGGATGAAAACGAGAGGTTAGAAAGGATAATAAAGATATGATAGAAGTATAATAAGGAGATGATAGGGAGGGGATTTGGCCTCCGGTGTTCTCACTCACTATATGAAATACAACGGCGGTAGTACCTACCGTTGTATTACGCTAATGGTGTGTGAGAGAACGGTACTTTCCTGATCGAGCCGGCCTCTTCATGTTGGGATAAGCAAGGCTGTACCATCAGATTTAGTCTATGATCTGTTTGTAATCCTTTCTAGAAAACAAGTTAAACTTAGGCTACCAAAAATTCTTAATAGTCGTGTTGAGCAGCGAAGTCTGTACTCACATAATTTATAACACTTTTGAAACTTTATAAGTATTTAATATGACATTACAAATCTAAAATGTTGTTGTTCAAGTTGTAATGTTTACATTTTTATAGTAAGTTTGTTAGTACTTTCCATGGACCTAATAAAAATGGACGTCGGGTCTAGTACAAATTCCACTAAAACAGTGTCTCTAATCAATAGATTACAGTGACTACAGTCAATAGACAGTCTATTACATAACATTCTAATTAGAAACCTTGTATGATTATAAAACGGTTGAGTTTTCTTTGCAATAATTTATTAGCTTATGTAGCTTCTACTCATAAGCCGCAACATGATTCACCTTAAGCAGCTTCTAGTGAATATTACGTGTTGATGTTTTATTTTAACAAAATATATTCAAAATTATAAGAAATTATTTAATAGCAAAATTATTATTTTGCTTAAAAACAAAGCTAATGATTGCTAATGATAAAACCATAGTCTACTTTAATTTTTACATAATATTAGTTTTTCACTTTATTTGAGTAGTTTTTACACGTTTTCACACCAAACGAGACTGGCGCGCGATTGTTTCTCTTTTGGCGTTTTCTTTCTCTTTTGGTTCGGACACTTTAGAGTGCGGACACGAGGTGGGATGATTTGTAGGTAGTTGGTATCTGCTACAAAAAATCTGTAGCAATGAATCAATATCCTGCAAGGGTCGCAAACAAGCATACGACCCACTTGATAGTAAGCTCTTAAACTGCAGCATTAACACTAGGGTATCTCATGAATGACAACCCCGTAACGAGCGAAAAGGAAAGATAATAGAAAACTTCAGATTCCATGAAAGCATAAAACTAAATTACATCACTAGTAATATATATAAGCAATCAATGGTATTCTATACACTTACTCGATTTAAAATTTTGTATCGGCGAACTGTCTCATACCCAATTTTATTGTATTCGACATTGCAGTCTGGCTTTATGCCAAGTACTGTTGTCCCATATCACATTTATGCGGTTTTGATTAACCACGTAACATATTAAGTTTCTTTAGCGTTATTATCATAGACAATAATAAGGGTAGAGTATTTTTCTTGGAGCAGATGTGAGAAATTGTCTATGTTTAAGATCAGGCGTATGTTTTTATGTAGAAATATGGTTATTAGAGTTATTATGGAACAACGTTTGTCAAATTAATGTTCATTTGATAGTGGGTGCTTTGACGGTAATGATGATATTATGTTGTATCTTGACCTTTATTTAGGATTCAGTCTACCGTTTTCGTATTAAGTTGAAACGCCAGCGTCTACTTGAAGGTAAGTGGTAACAGTGGCATGAAAATCTGTTGACAGACTCGAAGGATTTAGAATTACAATACGGTACCAAGTGGGACTACTCGCTTGTTGTCGGGCTCAAGCGGATCGATACCACCGTATATTATTTATTGCACGCCTCATAAGCGAAGCGTTGAGGTGGGTACTACTCTCGTTTTACGAAGAACAACTGATTTTTCAAACTTAAAATGTCTCTATTTATCATATATTGCACTTGTAAAACAATGTGTATTATACACACACATATCAAGAAAAAACACAATTTTTAACACTCATGATATTTTTTATGCCGTTTTTGTTATTTAAACGAGGTAAAAAACTGTTTAAAAAAGTTCTTTCTTGGACGTCCGTGTGTTGTAGGTATATTCGGATAATGTATGTTAACACGATAACAACCGAAATACGTTCTTTACTAATCGAGTCTTTTTTTTTCTTTTTAACTTGAGTGTAATTACGAATAGAGCCCTATTACTTTTCACGGTCTGATTCGATGTGGTTTAATTGTTATTAAATAAACAAAAAAATTGTGAATATTTACGCTCGACTCGATGGCACAATGGTACTCTAAAACCAGCGCTATAGCCTTTACCTTATTTTGTAGAACTACTTCTCTAGATCAAAGTACTTCTTAAAATTAGCGCTAGATGGCGTATAAGACATGAGAAGCACATTCGCATTTTTTGAAATTAGCGCTATGTGACTTATTGAAAACTATTTAGTACAATACTTTATAAGTTACTTATCAAATAATCAATTTTATTGTGAAAATGAAGATTGTGGTGTGCAGTTTTGGATTTATTTTTCTTTAAAAGTATTTATTTTTCTTTACGCGTAATAAAATACTGAGCAGCAGCTTGGCTGTATTCTTAGCATAGTCTAGTCAATGAGCGGGGGTTACCACTTCCAATGAGGTGGTTGTGAGCTCATCTGCCACCATAAGCAATAAAAAATTACCCTGATATAGGGGATCGGTAGGTACAACCACCACTGAAGGAATATGGCGGTTTCCCGCCTTAACAAAAAAAATATTTTTCGTTACTCATACTCTGAAAGTAGGCCTGAAGTTGCCTGAGGAGCGGGTTGAAAGTAATACTTTTCAGCCCTAGGGAGAATTACTTTCAACTGACAGCTAAGTAATTATTAAAAAAAACCAGTTCTATTTTCTGTACAGCCAGACAATTACAGCGCGATGTAAAATTGAAATAACAAAAAGTTAAGTATTTATTAAAGAATTTTGTTTTTATATGACTTTATTTTAATATAGTTGCAACTATATCTTTAAAATAACGAAGATTTATATTTTTTCAATGATTAAAATAAAAAATAATGGCTGAATAGCTGACAGGCCACAGAAAAAGAAACAAAATCGGCGGAAAAACGGCGATTCCAAATTCAATTTTTTAAAGTCTCTCATTTTTTCTTTAGCTAATTCATGATTTTTATTTTTAGTTTCCTCGTATTCGTAATGAAAAGCACAGTGTTTACCTCGGGATATAGACTTATTTATTCCCGAGACGGGGTTTGGCGCCCGAGCGTAGCGAGGGCTCCAATAGTTCGAGGACACAAGTTGCTTTCATCCCTAGGGTAACAATGTACTATTGTACCACTGAAAGAATGTAATATGGCCTTTTTTCTAGAGATGCCACGAATAGTGTTTTTTATTGATCATAACTTGGTAGTAGATTTAAAGAACATATTAATATGCTCAGATAATGGTACATATTAATATGCACGTGTGGGGCCGGCTTAGAATTGTCCCACCCCTCTAGAGACTTTTGACACTCTGTTCTCTCTGCCTAACCCGCAAGGGAGATGGCGTGATGATAAGTAGGTATTATTATTAAAAATATAGTGCCAATTCAGTAATCGTGACCACTGCTCTCGACTGCTAATTTCAATAACAAATTCATACTTAACGTCCTGGGTGACGCCTGCGCCATCTGTTGGAAGTATTTACATATATTATACCGACCAGGTAAACTTAATTTTACAATTAAGATTTTTACATAGCATCTGGACGGTATCCAGGAGATGCAGGTTCAAATCCTGCTCATGACTGTTATTTTCGATTTCACAGTTTCCACTTTGTGTTTAATGTTTTTTTAAGATTTTATTTTATTATTTTATCGGCGTGATTAATATTTATGCCAAATTACAGCTTTCTAGTACTGTGTCTCTGAGCTAAGTTACAAACAGCGGACGGACGGACATGGCGAAACTATAAGGGTTCCTTGTTGGCTACGTAACCCTAAAAACATACAAAGGACAGTGCCATTTTTCACCCTGTACGATAGTAGCATCGGGGCTATGATAATTATTAGTATTTTTATAATAAAAATTTGCATATTTCCATTTAACACGGACTAGCTCCATGTCATAATGAAGAAAAAAGTATTCGAAGGGACTATTAGTGGTACATAATAGATACATCCGATGCGCTGCCATGTTTACCTGAAGTCAATACAATCGTTCTTTAATTTTTTTTAAAAGTATTGTTAGGTTTTTAAAATCTGAATTACACTTTTAGAATTGATTTAGAAATTGTGTGTAAAATGTCACAACGAAAAATCAAGATCAGTTCTAATATTATAAGTTACATTATAATAAATCTAGACAAAAATCAGAAGTTTTGTTTTATTAAAAGCTTTTTGATCTCTCAATTGGTTTTGTCAATAGATTTTGTTAATAGTCAGTAGTAATATCCCTGCTTACTTATTTTTATTATCAGTATTAGAGTTTGTTAATAGATGTCACTGCTTTTAATAGACTTATTTTTATTATTAATATAAGACAGACTTAAAATGTCAACACATAATTTATCGACACAAAGTACTTCCAGACTCAGAAAAACGATATTATTATGTGGATCACTAAAACAATTGTCCCGTGTGCAATTGAACCCTCAACTCGGCAAAGGATGTGGGTATGTAAACCATTGCGCCATCTGCGCTGTACAAAATCCTACCGGCAGGGTAAAAGTAATGAGGTTGGGTGTTGGCAATAAATTAAAGTCCCGTCTGGCTCTTTACTCTGCTGTAATTTACTGACGTAACTTACTCCCACGTGCTCTTGCGGGCTGCTCTAACAAATTAACTGAAAGGGACGGCTAAGTACGTGTTGTTTGAATAAGTTATTCTTCAGTTTATTTTAGTCCATCGCAACCCACGTATAATAAACTAGATTCTGTCCACAGCTTTTTTGCTAAAACGCCAAAATTCGTTTCATCGTTACGTCTATATGCCAAAAAAGATATCCTACGAGAGCTATTCGTTTTTTATATCCTGTCTCATCCATGTACTTACCAAACATTCAAAGCTGTTCAATGGTTTTGGGGTGATTTATACATCCAAATATTTTTATAAACTTATATAAAACTAGCCTTTGCCCCCGGCCCCGCTGCAGCCAAAAGCTAGTTTTTAGGTAACATCTCAGGTTCCCGATTTATAGCCTAATACAGTATTTTTTCTGAAATATCTTAAATGTACAGACACAGCTCTGTTACAGCTTTATCTAATACGTATATAAAATTCTCGTGTCACAGTGTTTGTCGCCATTCTCCTCCGAAACGGTTTGACTGATTCTTATGAAATTTGATGTGTATATTCAATAGTTCTGAGAATATGATGTAAACTATTTTTCATAACACTAAGTGATAAGGCAGGTCCACCCCAAAAATGTATTTTTTATTTTTTTGACAAACATTTTTCTTTTTTTTCTTTTATGATTTGGCATTAAAAATACATACAACCCTAAATTTTCACCCTTCTACTGGCAACCCCTATTTTTAATAGCGATATTAGTATTGTTATCCGTCATCGTTCACAGCGCTTCATGCCTCTTTCACTCATATACCGCATCCTCACAGAAGTTAGTTATTTTTTTCTACGCTAGAAATTCCCTAAAAATACTCTAGAAATAATTTATATGGCAAAACAACGTTTGCAGGGTCAGCTAGTAATAGATAGGACATTGGACAGAGCCCTCTGTTTATCCGATTTTTAGTTGGTTCCCTATTACTGTCCTACTCGTAATGTCTCACACCCACGAGGGTGAAAAATAGGCAATGGAAGGCAGTTTCATGACAAGTAGCAATCTATTATCTCCATACCCCTCTGGGAAACAAGCTGAGAGTATTACGTTTGTACTGTTTCAATCTCCTTAAAGAATGAGACGGGTTTTGGATATAGTCAACGTTGAAGTTGGCTAACTTGACGAACTGTTAAAAAATCACCAAAATCGTGTTATTAAAGTGTGTATATCTATCATTTGTTCTAGTGACGAGACAAAGGACGTGGATGGACGAGCACGCTCCGAGTCAGGGGATGCAGACTCCGTGTATCACGTAAGAGGCGCTCTACACGAGTCACGGTGGAGAGATAATCAGGTATATACCCTCAAAGGCCCCCCAAATACCCATTGGCATTACTGTAAGTCTGTAACATATACACATTAACAATTAAGTAAATAAATAAAATAAATAAATATTCACGGACATTTTTAACACAACGTCCTCTGGTCCCAAAGCTTAATGCTTGTGCAGCTATGGGTACCAGATTACGGATATACTACATAATACTATTTTTTTTTGTAAATACATACATATAATAGATATAAAACAACCAGACGCAGTACAAATATCTGTGTTCATCACACAAATAATTGTCCTGAGTGGGAATCGAACCCACGACCTCGTGCACGGAAGTCAGTTACACTACCGACTACGTCACGAGTCCCGTCAAACTAAAAATCAAAATAACTTCAGCATATATAAGTAGAATAATGAATTAACACAAAATGTGAAAATGTGAAATCGAAAATAACGAGCAAGAATTTAACCTGCATCTCCTGGATACAGTCCAGATGCTTGCCAATTCAGCCATCATGACAATTGCCCGGGACTGCTAATTTCGATAACACAATCATACTTAACGTCTTTGGTGACGATTTTGTATAAATCCTGCTCGTGACTGTTATTTTCAAAGAATACACTAATAATTAATACGAGCGCCTGAGGCAACTGCATCCGCAATAACAAAGTGGCGATTGCAATCATCACAAGCGGCTGGATTCCTAAGTAAAGCTTTTCATAAGAAGAACCCGGCAAGAAACTAATGGGCCACTTTTTTAAATTGCCAATTTATTACAATTAAACACAAAGTGAAAAATGTGAAATCGAAAATAACAGTCACGAGCAGGATTTGAACCTGCATCTCCTGGATACCGTCCAGATGCTTTGCCAATTCAGCCATCGTGACAACTGCTCCTGACTGCAAATTTCGATAACACATTCATACTTAACGTCTTTGGGTGACGCCTGCGCCATCTGTCGGAAGTATTTTCATACATTATACCGACCAGGTAAACTTAATTTTACAATTAAGATTTTACCTAATAATGACGCAAACCCTATAAATATTTAGATATTTTTATACTTATATATTTTTAGCATTTTACATGCTTAACACTATAAATTAAACACAAAGTGAAAAATGTGAAATCTAAAATAACAGTCACGAGCAGGATTTGAACCTGCATTTTCTGGATACCGTCCAGATGCTTTGCCAATTCAGCCATCATGACAATTGTTCCTGACTGCTAATTTCGATAACACATTCATACTTAACGTCTTTGGGTGACGCCTGCGCCATCTGTCGGAAGTATTTTCATACATTATACCGACCAGGTAAACTTAATTTTACAATATTTATATATATTTTTAGCATTTGACATGCGTAGCACTATACTTTAAACACAAAGTGAAAAATGTGAAATCGAAAATAACAGTCACGAGCAGGATCTGAACCTGCATCTCCTGGCATGTGGACGGTATCCAGGAGATGCAGGTTCAATTCCTGCTCGTGACTGTTATTTTAGATTTCACATTTTTCACTTTGTGTTTAATTTATAGTGTTAAGCATGTAAAATGCTAAAAATATATAAGTATAAAAATATCTAAATATTTATAGGGTTTGCGTCATTATTAGGTAAAATCTTAATTGTAAAATTAAGTTTACCTGGTCGGTATAATGTATGAAAATACTTCCGACAGATGGCGCAGGCGTCACCCAAAGACGTTAAGTATGAATGTGTTATCGAAATTAGCAGTCAGGAACAATTGTCATGATGGCTGAATTGGCAAAGCATCTGGACGGTATCCAGAAAATGCAGGTTCAAATCCTGCTCGTGACTGTTATTTTAGATTTCACATTTTTCACTTTGTGTTTAATTTATAGTGTTAAGCATGTAAAATGCTAAAAATATATAAGTATAAAAATATCTAAATATTTATAGGGTTTGCGTCATTATTAGGTAAAATCTTAATTGTAAAATTAAGTTTACCTGGTCGGTATAATGTATGAAAATACTTCCGACAGATGGCGCAGGCGTCACCCAAAGACGTTAAGTATGAATGTGTTATCGAAATTTGCAGTCAGGAGCAGTTGTCACGATGGCTGAATTGGCAAAGCATCTGGACGGTATCCAGAAAATGCAGGTTCAAATCCTGCTCGTGACTGTTATTTTTGATTTCACATTTTTCACTTTGTGTTTAATTTATAGTGTTAAGCATGTAAAATGCTAAAAATATATATAAAAGTATCTAAATAACTACTACTTTAATAGAAACAAAGTATATCAGGAAATTAAATATTTCTGAACGGATAATTTAGTTATGACGATTAATTTTATTAAGGATCTGAGAGTTTTCTTTAATAATTGTGTGTGAAATAAATAAAAAAAATGTGATCATGAAGGAACATGAGAAATAAAACAAATAGATGTATTATAGTAATATTTTATTTTATAAATCGTCGCCGTCATCGCTATCGCTATCGCTGTCACTTTCTGTAACATTTATTATAAATGTGTCTGTGATATTGTCAATTAACATATCTAGCCTACTCATTTTTTCCTCTTGTTTGACAACATGGGATACGCATTTAGACCATTCGGTAGCCGTAATTTTTTGAATGCCTTCCTCAAATAAATTTCTCACGTCTGTCAATTTGAAGGTTTTATTATTTTGAGCTACATGCCCCTTTACCTGCGCCCATATCAATTCGATAGGGTTCAGCTCGCAATGGTAAGGAGGCAGTCGTAAAACCGTGATCCCATGTTGTGCTGCCATTTCGTCTACAGCGTACTTATTAAAATACTCGTTATGTGGAATCAGTTCTAAAAGCGTAGCTTTAACCATATCTGGTTCGTAATGAATATTTTCATTTAAAAGCCAGTCTTGAATTGCAGCTTTTTTCCAGCTCATTTTTGGTGCCGTTTCCAATTTTCGGGAGTGGTAAGGTGCATTATCCATCACCACAATTGAGTTTGGTCTTAATTTTGGTAAGACTCCAGCGAACCACAACTCAAAACAAACTGCATTCATCTCATCACGGTAATCTTCACAATTTTTCTTTGCTTCAAAAATCATGAACCCCTCTTCCAGGAAGCCTTCTTCACTACCTATATGGCTAATTATGAGACGTTTGCCTTTTCCAGATGGATTTTTTAATCCAGTGGTCAGTCCCTCCAAAAATGCTTGCCGAGATGATGTGACTTTCTTGTCCACCCAAGTATTTTTTACAGTATGACCTAAAAATAAATATAGTACATGAACATTCAATATTACTATTAAATTTAATGTAAAACGTATATAAATTCAAAATGTTAGCCTTACCTGCGTTAACCCAAGTTTCATCTTGATAATATATATGTCTCCCTTCTCGTCGAAACTGACATATAGACCGCAAGTAACGCTGGCGCCATGTTATTATATCATTTCGATCAATAAGTGTGCTCTTGCGTGACCGTGCAACAAATTTAAAATTAAGATGCTTCAAAATTTTTCTGAGGGTGTCTTTGGAAACCTCGGGCATTTCTAGATCATAGTTCATCACTTGTAAAATCTAAAATAGTAAATTTTATAATAGTTTGGAATCATTAGTTATATATAAAAGATGTAGGTATAAAATAATACTGTCTGACTGATTGACTAACCTTTGCAATGGTTGGAGGTTCATTTCGGTAAAAGAACTGATGAACAATTCTTCGTATTGCAGAGAATGTAAATTCATCAATTTTATCTTTGAAACTTCGCTTGGGTCCAGTTTTTTTAGGAGGAGTTGGCGGCGCACCTTTATTTACTTCCTTCAAAACGTTACAAACAGAGCGTGAGGTTATTCCCAATATGTCAGCAACTTTGCTCATACATTCATTTTCTTCCACAACTTCAAAGGCCTCCAAATGCGCAGAAGTTTCGTTTTTCACGTACTTGAAGGCGATGCGGATCATTACTTTTTCAGTAACAGTGAAAGCTTTTCGTGGACGTTTTTTTCTTGGGGACAAGAAAACATCCACGTCTTTTTGTGTTGTACTTGGCTGAGGATCCATTTTGATGGAAAACCAAAACAAATAGATTCACTCAAAGTTCACGAAAAACTATAAACGTAACAACAAACACAACGTAACAAAACTTTAACAAAAACCGAACAAAATGACAAAATATCGATTCGCAATGAAACAAAATATTCGTGCAGTTAGACTGGGAGAATGAAGCCGAATGACAAGATAAACAAAATTGCGATAGCTGCACGAGCGCGCACGGGTTGCCAATACAGAAAACTATCTAGGCTATTTTATTATAAGTTTTGTTTTTAATATAAAAAACAAAAATATTAACTTTTTATAAAATAAAACAGCGGTTACTAATTAATAAATAATTATTATGAATAATTATGTATTTGTTTAAATAAAAATCAATAATTTAGTCTTTAATTGGCACACCAATATTATGATTACATAAACATAAATCGCGATTGTTTATCGGTTTTTGTGTTCATCACTACACTATTAATATGTGGTATCATTATTTTACAAAATGACAGTAGCTAATGTCAAATGTGGAATCGAATTATAATTCCGACTATAAACATTTATTACAATTTAATATAATCTTTATTACTAAAATGAATTTTGAAAATGCCTCGAAAATAACCAATAATAGAATGTTGTATAGAATGCTTTGATAGACTGTCACTCTATGTAACTTCATTTCGGGTTCATCTGTGTTAGTTGCAACACCATCTCCTAATGACCACTCATGAAGCACCTGGGTGACATTTAGTGGAGCCGTTTGATGCTTGACAGTACTGTTAGTATAGTTGAGTCCATCAGCAACGGTTACCATTTGCCATAGGGTGGGCCGTGGCTCGTCTGCCATCTTAAGAACTCGGGTCGGGGCAATAAATAGCTACTAGGATTCTCCATCATGAAATTATCAACAGCAGCCCTGAGGTAGGAAGTTGGTTGGATGGCATTATGGATGGGTCGCGTCGCGCATGCGTTGCCGCACGAACGCGTGATATGAACAATGGCATCTAAATTGTTAAAATGTTCGAATTGCAATATAGTTATCAACGAGGTTCTAGCCTTTGTTAATAATAAAATCGATGTGATGGACGAAGTGAGCATCAGTCAAATTTGTGTAAGTGCATTTTCTGACGGGGACATTCACGATGCAAAAAATCTTCTGTGCGAATCGTTACTTACAGACAAGCGTAAGAAGATAAGAAAGAGAGATGGAAAAAAGCTCCGTGAAATAGAATAGTGCATGCTGAAGGAGTCTGATCCTGAGGTGTTTCCAGTTTTCGTGGCCCGTGATTTACACAAGTTGCCACCGGTACTCTTTGATCATGTCGACGTAACCCGGATTTTAAAGGATTTGTTACTCATGCAGCAAGAGATGAATCGGATTAAAGAACAGTATGTTACTAAGGAAAACCTAGATACTATTAAGTCTGATCTTGAAAATCTAAAAAAGGCATCTATAGTAAACAACTTTGGAAGTACCGCCTGTAGTGTTAATTTCAAGCGGGGTGGCTTTTTATTGGATAGTAACGACGACTACTGCAGTGGTCCTGAGGGACTTGCATATGTGGATGCAGAACATGACACTCCATACAAAGGTCCTAGCGAGGAACGAACAAAAACCAAATATCGGGATATCGCTCAATCTCTTTCTAAAAGTGAGGGTAGTCAAAAAATTTGCGGTGAGACTAGCGCATCAACTGAGCATGTTACTCGGCTTGCCGTGGTCGGTAACGACGGCAAGTTGATGACTCACCCACAAGTAGCTGCGATTGACATAGCTAGCGAGACGGGACACACGGCCGCTAAGAACGTATTCAGTAAAAATAAATCTTTTGCCAATATTGTACGTGACTGAAAAATGCCCAAATGTGACAAAGAATGGACACTAGTACAAAGGAGACGTCTAAGGAACCGTTTTGTTGCTAATAGAGGAAAGGCAGTATTGAGCCCAGATGCAATTTTCAAAGCTGCGGACATTAAAATTCCTATCTATATATACAATGTTGCGAAGGACGTGCCCGTGTGTGGCATAATTAGGTATATTGCGAGTAAAAGTGATGTGACGGTACAATTAGAGAAAATGAATATGAAAGTACCGAAATCGTATGATGCGTATAAAGTGTTGGTACCGAAGCACAAATTAGACATTTTTCTAAATGATGATTTTTGGCCAGAAGGTGTCGCTTACCGTCGCTTTATTGACTACAAAACTAGAAGTAATGGCATAAAGACTCCGGAATAATTTGTATGTGTGTAGTCTAAACTTTCTTATGAATAATTACGCCAAACTCGTAACATTTAACTGCAAAAATATTGTAAGATCAGTGGAATGTGTAAGAAAAATATGTGAAACGGCTGACATTATAGCACTTCAGGAAACATGGCTGTTGCCACACGATATTCCATTCCTGGGCAGCATCAGGGATAAGTTTGCCTTCAGTGGCAAGTCTGCCGTGGACACCTCAGCCGGAGTGCTCCGCGGCCGACCATACGGAGGTGTGGCAGTGCTGTGGAGGAAGTCTGTGTTTCCCTCAGTGTCAGTGATAAAGTGTAGTAGTGATCGTTTAGCTGTTATTAAGGTTGAGATGCGTGAGCGTTCTATGTTGATCATATCTGTGTACATGCCAACGAGATAATTTGCTCAAAAGATAATTTGATTGATTTTACAGAGTGTCTAAGTGAAATAAATTCTATAATTGAAAATAGTGATGTAGAATCTGTGTTTATATTGGTAGATTTCAATGCGCACCCGGGTGAGTTTTCCGCAAATCAACTACTGGAGTTTTGTGTGGAACAGTCATGGACTTGTGTTGATCTTGTTATGTTACCTAACGATTCATACACTTTTGTTAGTGAGGCACACGGATGTCGTCGTTGGCTCGATCACTGTGTTGTCACGAGTGCCGCGCGCTCAACTATTGATTAAAGAATGTAATTTATAGCGCTTGTAAAAATAAAGTTATATGGGGGGAGAGGCGGACTAGTCAAATTGAAAAATATCATAAGTTTTGCCATACTAAATTAAGGGATATTGACTTTCCTGTGGAAGTCGCTACTTGTGCCCAAATTATGTGTAATTGTACGTATCATAAATCATTAATTAATAATATGTATAAAAGTTTAGTGCGTATATTGGCTGAGGGTGCGAAGTGTTCTTATAATGCGAGTTCAAGTCCCGGTAGACCGAGCTTACCGCACACAGTGGGCTGGAATAGACACGTGAGGGAGGCTCATGGTAAGGCTCGGCAATGTTATCGGAATTGGCTGTGGTATGGAAGACCCAGCTCAGGGCAGTTATACAATGAAATGACTGAGTCTAGGCGATTATTTAAGGCAAAATTGAAATAGTGTCAAAATAACCAGCAACAAATTAAGATGGATATAATAGCACGACACCATTGCAATAACAACTTCTCTAAATTCTGGAAATCAACGAATCAGTTGAATTTGAAGCCGAGCCGGCCCATGAGTATCGAGGGTGTACACGACCTAAATGACATCGCCAAATTATTTCGGCAGCATTTCAGGGTTGAGCCGTTGATGAGGCCTACACAGTGTGAACTGTTGTCAGTGTCCGATGTTGAGGCTACACCTGGGGATATCCATGTAAGATTCTCAGCAAAGGATATAGCTTTAGTTATCAAATCTATGAAAAGGGGAAGTCTCCAGGACACGATGGCCTCAGCATTGAGCACCTGCAGTATGCTGGGGTACACTTGCCTAGGGTCCTTGCTTTGCTATTTAATCTGTGCATTAGTCTCTCCTACCTCCCTGACGATCTAATGTATACTACTGTGTTCCCTATTGTAAAAAATAGGACCGGCGATGTCTCAGATATGTCTAATTATAGGCCTATCTCGTTGGCTACGGTTATAGCTAAGATAATGGATAGTCTGCTTGACGGCCACTTAACAAAAGATATAAAACTGCACGACAGTCAGTTCGGCTTTCGGGCTATCCACGGAAAGTGCGATCCTGTGCCTCAAGCGGACTGTGCAGTACTACACCGCGCGTAGAACGCCAGTATACGCGTGTTTCCTAGACCTGAGCAGGGCATTCGATATGGTGTCATACGATCTACTATGGACGAAAATGCGTCGAGACATTAATGTGCCCCCTGAGATTATATCTATATTTAATTACTGGTACAATAATCAGATAAATACTGTGGTGGGCTGATAGTAAATCGGAAGAGTATGGGTTGGAATGCGGGGTGCGGCAGGGGGGGTTGACTTCACCGAAACTGTTTAATTTGTATATGGACCGCCTGATTGGAGAGCTGAGCTGCACCGGGATTGGATGTCATATAGACGGAGTCTGCATTAATAACATTAGCTATGCTGATGACATGGTGCTGCTCACTCGTTCAATCGGTGCCTTACGCAAGCTGATTCGAATATGTGATGGGTACGCGGAGGCCCACGGGCTCAGGTATAATGTGAAGAAAAGTGAGATAATGATTTTTAGAGCTCCCAGAAAAAAATACTCAGAGGTACCACCCGTGTTACTCTACGGTACGCCATTGAAAGTAGTCACTCACTTTAAGTATCTGGGCCACTGGGTCACCAAAGACCTTAAGGATGATATGGTTATCGAGAGGGACCGTAGGGCGTTGTCCGTCCGCTGTAATATGTTGGCTCGCAGATTCACACGTTGCACTGAACAAGTGAAGCTTTTTTTTTAGGGCATTCAGCTAGACCTTCTACACGTGCAGTTTGTGGAGCATTTACACGCGGAGGACTTATGACTCCCTGCGGATACAGTATAATAACGCGTTCAGGGTGTTGATGGGGCTGCCGCGGTACTGTAGCGCAAGTGGCATGTCCGCGGAGGCGCGCGTGGATGGCTTCCACGCGATAATACGTAAGCGCTGTGCATCGATGCTGGCGCGGGTGCGCGGCAGCCCCAACGCCATCCTGTCCGCGTGTGGCGACCGATGGAACTCGGTACTGATGGCGCGCTAGTTAAGCCTACACACTAGAGCAAACGACTGATTAGAAACGTGTGCTTTTACCTTTACCTTTACTAACACTAGACTAAGAACATTGTTACTAACAAATATATGGACAAGGTTTGAAATAAATAAAAATTATTATTATTATTATTGGTACTACAATTAGGTATATAATTTCCACTTTTAATTACGTTTTTATTAATTGCGGCAGTCGAGGCAAGCGTGTGTTAAGCATCGAACGTTCCAGAACCCTTCTCAATAGCTTTAACGTATCTAGAAGTAACAGCTGTAAACCTTTCACAATAAAGTCATAATAAACATACGCGAACAGTGGAGTTTAATAAACGAAACGTTTCAACACAAAGATTTTGGATACTAAAATAATACGACGAAACATGAAATTCACGGAGAATAAATTGAATTGTGAGCGAGGCGACGGCTGAACTTGGTTAAATTAGCGCACAATGCTGCATCTGAAATGAAAACTTTTTGCTCGAATTAAAGCTTCAGTATTATATCAACTCGTTTCTCAAACTTCTTGTTCTGTTGGAAAGATTAAGATTTTCATAATTACTTTGGAAAGGTCCTGCCCCATACTTACGGAGGTTATATTAATTTGTTTGCACAGACACCGGCTTGAAACGTCGAATGATAGGGGAGTTTATTAGTCACAACGGATCTTTGTGTCTCTAAAGTTAGGCACAGAGCAAGAAGTGGCGATTGTGACAGAATTATACAATCAGTGCTGACCAATTCAAATGTTATTATTCGATTAAAAAAACCATTGAATGATATCATAATGTTTTCATATCTAATTGTTTAGGTTCTATTTATTATTTTTATATTCAATAAAAAGTAAACGAGCGATTTTAGTGAATAAGGTTTTATCTAGATATAGAAGAGTCAACATCTTTTAGTACGATCGATAAATAATATGATTATCGATTACAATTTTTAAATTATAATCAATTAATGTAAAGTGTAGAAGACGCACATGCCTTGTGACACAAAAATAGCTACTGCGCAGCGTCTTGCAGCCAACTTCAGAGACACAAAGATCCATTGTGACTACTGTATATGTATTGCGAGTTACATCTATGGTTCAATTGGATGGATGGATGGATGGATGGATGGATGTGGCTCAGCTCATGACCTCAAGATCAGAGACAGTTTTTGTAATAGTACGCTTTTGCCAGCTAGTCCGCTATTAAATGATTATTGTATGGAAATTCAGTAATATGTTTTAATACAACACATGATTTTGTTTTGAGGTTTTTTCAGGGCGAACTATGTATGGACGCAGAGCAATTTCTTTTTCACCCTTCTACTGCCAACCCCTATTTTTTAATAGCGATATTAGTACTTTAATAATTTTCATTGCAAAATATTCATGAAAAAAAAAATGGCGGTACGAAGTTCGTCGGGTGAGCTAGTATAATATGTAACTATAACTGTTCCCCCTCTCTACCCGCGGGAGTCGTAAGAGCCGACTGAGGGAATACCGGCGAGTGGGCAGCAGCACTCCCTCGTGTATTAACAACATCCACTGCGATCGCCAACCCGCCTGCCAACGTGGCGATTACGGCATTATTCCCCATGACGGGACCGCTCATTGTGGCGTTCTCTTGGGGAGGCCTATGTCCAGCAGTGGACGTTGAAAGGCTGATGGTTGGATAACTGGTTCTGTAGCACAAAGTAGGTTAAATGCAAATTATTGTAAGGTACGACTGAAAGGCTACAGTCGCCCAATAATTTGCTGTACCTACAAATTCATATTCATAAATTCTTATAAGTTACAATAAGTAAAACAAGGCTTTACATAAGATTTTAATACTCAATACTTAAGATTAAAATCTGATCTACAGAAAGATTGTTTTTTTATTGCGTTTGGTGGCAGCCGAGCCACGGCCCACCTGATGGTAAATGGTAACCGTTGCCCATAGACTTAACTATACCGAGAATATTGTTCAGCCGCTGCTCACCATTCATTTCACATATATGAAATGAAAGAACTAACGGCTATCTCCTGCTACAACCAAAACACACCAATGTTCTTCATGGCCGGTCGCACAGGAGATAGTGGTACCAACCTGCTCGGGCGCGATAGCAAGTGAGTACTCCCACTTGGTACCCAGCCCTACCAGCAGTAATGCAATGGGTGATTATTGCTTATTTCCTTGAGTCGCCTCGTACGATACCCGTGCGAAAGAATGGGGTGGTGACACTTGTATTCTTAGTCAGTCACTAAACGGAATTAGTAGAAACCATGGACGTATAAAGAAACGGACAGCGCCTCGCTAAGACAAAATTGAAGATACGTAATGGCGGCGGCTATCTATGTGTGAATGAATTTAGGGTTGCCATGTTAGCCAAATTTACCCTTTTTATTATACATATTAAAAAAAAACAGGTTGGCAGATAAATTTATTGGAAATGTATATGAAATATACCGTACTATTTGAAAAGGTTAATAGTGCAAAAAACACAATTTTACTGTATTTATTTAAAACTTAAAATAAATCATCGGCAGATTATGGGTAATAAAGAATGACATCATTATGTCGATAAAACGGGATTAACTTGCACGTTTGTCGGGACTACAGTGGCCAAGGTGTCTTTACTGCTTTGACAATTAATGTGTTTCCGAGGAATCCGATGCAGTTGTAATCGGTAGAGTTATTGTTGCTGTTAAAGTAACGAAATAAAATGATGCTACTCGTTCACCTTATTGATAATGTAACAGAAAGATTCTTAGTAAATGTAGATTCTGAAAGTTATATTTCAGAAATAAATTGTGATTAAAAAAGTTCGGCTTTTATTTTTTCCATTTTGACCAAAATGATAATAAGCAGACAAATAGGCATCTACGGTGGGCATCTATCACCTTATTTTAAGTCGCTTTCGTTAAATACGATTTTCTTATGAACATAAATAACACTCGCAAATGCAATTTTATTACGTTACTAGCCTTTCCTCGCAGCTCCGCCGCAGCCAAAAGTTAGTTTTTGGGTTATATCTCAGCTTCCCGATAAAGTAGCGTATAAAATGTATACCAGTTGTTAAGTGTAATCAAGAACTATCAAATAAAAAGTTGCATCAAAATCCGTTCAGCAGTTTTTGCGTGATGCGCGAATAATCAAACAGATAAACAGACAAAAAATAAAAAAAAAACGTTTTGTGTTTAGATACGCTTATATAGTCGATTACAGTTATTATTTCTAAAATATCTTAAATGTACAGACACAGCTATGTTACAGCTTTATAATAGTATAGAAAACATATTAAAATAGGTATGATTACTTTAATTTAGATTTTGAAAATGCTAAAATAATAAATTCATGCTACTGATCAACGCAAATTTAAATTAATAAACCATCAGAAAATTTATTATAATAAAAAAAATATTAATTATGTGTTTTCGATAACTCAGACTACAACAACACTATTATTGATACGTGGCTATCAAATATCATTTTAGTCTACAAAATAAAAAATCAAAGTATAGTAATTTAACCTAAACAAATAGTACCTCATAAATATAAACTATAAAATTCCCATATTTCGGTTAATTTCCACTAGCGAATATGAGCAATACTGGCATTGTGATGAATTATTTTGTTGTGGTGAATTAATATAAATTTTAATGTATAAAATTGGGAACTAAGTGAGTAAATTATTCATTTACCTATGAAACGTGACTCCTGGATTTTTTTCTTTCGGTCACTACGGTTTTTCACCATTTCACCACACAAGATATGCTGTATTTTGATTTTTTTTTGCAGCGTAAACGTACCGACTGTGATAACGTTTACTCACGCTATGGCCGACTAAGGTGTGAATGTGTGCGTGTCGGCATGTATGTACAGCGAACTGGCCGACTCTGAGTGACACAATCTTTTGTTAGCAAGGCTCAGTCCGTTCTTTTTATTAAGTCCATGGTAGAAACATATAAAAAGCTTAATTCAACTGACACTCAAATGAATGTGACTCCACTCTCACAAACGGAAAACTAAAAGAATATTTATATATATTTTTAGCATTTGACATGCTTAGCACTATAGATTAAACACAAAGTGAAAAATGTGAAGTCGAAAATAATAGTCACTAGCAGGATTCGAACCTGCATCTCCTGGATACCGTCCAGATGCTTTGCCAATTCAGCCATCGTGACAATTGCTCCTGACTGCTAATTTCGACAACACATTCATACCTAACGGCTTTGGGTGACGCCTGCGCCATCTGAATTGGTAAAGCATCTGGACGGTATCCAGGAGATGCAGGTTCAAATCCTGCTCGTGACTGTTATTTTCGATTTCACATTTGTTCACTTTGTGTTTAATGTTATATTTTCTTTTTTTTCTGGGTCAAATAAGAAAATAATTATCTTCCTTCCAGCGCTGATTTAACTAATTGAATAAGAACTTAGAGCAAATCAGTTTCTCTGAATTCTAGATTATGACTACAGCGGTAGTCATAATCTTGAATTGATATTTACTTACAAAGATGAAATTACAACTGCCTCTGTGGTGCAGTGGTAGTGTAAGCGACTGCTGATCATGAGGTCTTGGGTTTGATCCCCGGGTCAGGCAGTGTTATTGAGATTTTTCAAAACAAAAAAAAATCTCAGTAGCAGCCCGAAGTTTGTAAATATGCCTGGTATACATAGCTGGCGAGTCGTGGGTGTGTAATACACTTCTGCCTACCCCTTCGGGGAATACAGGCGTAATGCTATGTTTTTTGAAGTTACATAGACTTTAAAAGCTATACTTGAACATATTCACTGGCAATAAATTTGCTTCTAACGCTACTATTTTCTTATTATGTAATGAAACATCAACAAAATGTCGTAGAACCTATTTTGGGTATTTCGTGGGTTGCCTCGTTTTTCCGTAGCATACACCCATTTTGATCTAGCATTTGGATTAGAGGGAAACCTAAAATAGTAAATATTTATCATCATCTCATTTATTATATATAAATTTTAGTAAAGTGAAAACTGGGCAATTTAAATTCGCAATAAGGCAACACCGAAACAATTCTCAGTAATAGAAAGTTAGCTAGAAAACGTGTTTTGCGAGTGTATCTTAGTAGCAATTATTAATTTTGAGTAAAAAAGACCATTTTATATCACTTTATAGCATTCAATCATTTTTTTTTTCATTTTCGACTACATATGAATGAAATGTTATACCTGTATTTTTTCGCTCGCTGTAGCTTTTGTAGCATAGTACACTATTTTACAACCACTATTATCACGTATTCTTTTTCTCAAAACACTCATTAACACGAATTAACATTAGATTTTAATTAATACCCGAATTTTTATAAAAATGTTCGATTATATCAGTTGAATCATGACAGACAAAGCATTTTGACATCGTGACAATACCAAAAACTGGCCACGGCGACAAAGACAAAGATCTATGACTGTCTGTTTTTTGCACCAGTAAATTGTATCTTAGGTTCTCGCTCATACATGTCAAAGAATTTTCTTCGCTCTGTCTAGGACGTATTTAGTCTGAGACCTTAGACGACCACTATCTCGAACGCCAAGCAACGAACACAGACTCTACCCGAGTAGAATATTAACTTCGAACAAAAAAATAAGACAGATTACATATGTTGATACGCCACCTATCGAACACCCCCTTTAATATATAGAGTGGGAATTTCAATACGACCAAATATTTTTGTAGTTTTATTAGGATTCTTATTTTAAATTAATTAAAATCAAAACAGATTCACATAAACTTTTATTTAACAAAAAAATATAAAATATTACAAACACAGAACTCTATATTCGCAACTAACTGATCACTTTAACTAGTGCTATTGTGAAAAGTAATGTATCTTTGAACTGTATAATTGTATCACTTAAAACATTTTCTCTGATTTGCCTTCATTCCACATCGAAACAAATACTTACTAACACCACTAAACAGAAATAAACAAGTACGTAAATTACATTTGCAAGTGACAGACAGCCATTTTTTTTTTACATTTGACAAATGTAACTCGTGCTGGGATATGCAGAGCCTTGTGTGTAGTGGTAGACCACTACACCATTCTTCTTTATTTTATGCTTTATCGTTACTTTCAAATTTATGTGCGTGCAAGCATAGTAAATATTACTAGTAAAATATAAATAAGCCAACTGACGTTACAAAATAAAAACTAGACTGCGTTAATATGTAAAATACACATGTTTTTTGAAAAGAATGATCGCAAGCCGGGTCTGCAAACCATTTATAAATGAAAAGGCGGCTAAAGCCGCGGAGCACAGCTACTTAAATTATAAATGTTGTTTTGTATTCATTTGTGAACGAAAATTCAGAATTTAGGTAGTCTCTGGGCTTCACTCAGTTCAATTTCTCACAGGACCATGAAATCGATGCCTTAAAAATAACAAAAATATATCTACATAGTAAAATGGTAAAATTCTTAAGCATAGATGCACTTTAATGAACAAATTATTTATGAAATGTGGAAAAAGATACCTTTAGTGCGAGCGGGAATCGAACCCACGCCACCTATCGGATGCATTTACATGCATCCAATATAGTAAGTTTCATTTTGCAATTCAAGCAATTGCAAGTCGTAAAGACAAATGTGATGTGGCGATTGGGAATGACTGTTGGTCAGTGCGATGATTTAGAGGTTAGAACACTTCCTCCCATTGGAAGGGAAGCAGGAGAAAAAAAAAGTAGCTGAGCATGTCAAGTGCTAAAATACAGTTCAAAAATGTCTAGATGCACTGCCGAAGTTGTTGGATGCAGTTGCATGAACTTGCTTACCAAAATTTGTACTTATAACGTTCCAAGCTTACAAACAATCATTTGATATTCGCCATAATGGTAAAGTTTAGTGTTTTCATTGCACTAAAATGGGGTAATAAACATCTTGGAGAGTTTACGTTTTGGTTATTTAATTTTGTAGTCGAGAAAGATATTCATTGATGGAGAAAATGAAGTCATGTGACATGGATAACAAATAGAGCTAGGTTTTTTAATCTGTTTTCTTAGTTTTCTATTTACAGTATATGCAGCGAAAGAATTGATGGTGATGACGCCCTTTTTTTTTGTTAAGGCGGGAAAAAATGTTCCCAAAAGCACACTCGGTTCGGGGCAAGGAACAGGGTTGTGTGTCTTCACTCACAAAATAAAACCCCGCGTGCCGTCTCTCCGCCTGTACTGGTCGACCACTGGAACCGTGTGACATTAGTCAGTGATATGGTAATGGCGCCCTAGACCCGTGTTCACCCGTGTTAATATGCCGCCATTTTGTAATGAAATCTATATAAACACGTATACACACTATTGGGTCTCGATAATGAATATAATTTCAAAATCCTTTATTTATAATTACTTGAAATTCCGATTTATAAGTGACTGGAGAAAAAAATGGAGATCAGGCCTCTTTTTAGCAATTAATTATCCATTATTATTCAAATATCGAGTGCCCTTTCCAAATCTTTCCATGACCACAGATACTGTATAACTTGATGCCATCTCATAACAAAACCGCAAACGCAGGACAAAAATGAAAGCCCTGCTCACACCAGTTGCTCTGGTAAAGAGATTTTCAAACTTCATCCGAGGGAATACAGCAGGTTTTACATTATTTTAATCCATACGCACATACTCATAGTTTAATACGTTGAGCAGTTGCCAAATACAACGCTGCAGGCGAACATTTGGCACGAAATGTCAAAACCGATTGTTACCGTTGTGGCTTCAGTTTTGTAATCGCTGATAAACATATAAGCTTCTACTGTAAAGTTTGTACGTTTAATATCCTAGATCCAAAACTAACAATGTGATGATATCAGTTAGAACTACACTATAAACTGAATAAGTTAATTTCTTAGCTCCCATAGTCAATGGCCTCCAAAAATGTTATAGTTGCACATTATTGTGATTATCTCTGTGGATTTTACAGACACTTTTGCTTATGGTAGCTGATAAACTGTGGTAACTGCTGCTTATGAACTCAATAATACTAAGAATACGGACTAAGAATACTAGTGTCACCACCCCATTCTTTCCCACGGGTGTCGTATAAGGCGACTAAGGGAAATAAGCAATTATCACCCGTTGCATTACTGGTGGTAGGGCTGGGTACCAAGTGAGAGTGCTTGCTATCGGGTCCGAACGGGTCAGTACCACCGTCTCCTGTATGACCAGTCATGAAGCACGTCAGTATGTTTTGGCTGTAGCAGAAGATAGCCGTTTATTCTTTCATTTCATATCTCAGAAATGAAATGGTAATTCAAGGGCTCCCCGCGGCTTTGACCAGATCGTCGGTCCATTTGGTGGGAGGCCGTTCTACGCTGTGCCGTCCGATACGTGGTCGCCACTCGAGAACCTTTTTACCCCAGCGGTTGTCGGTTCGTCTAGTGATGTGGCCTGCCCATTGCCACTTCAGCATGCCAACTCGGCGGGCTATGTTGGCCACTCCTGTTTTCCTACGAATTCGATCACGCAGAGAAATACCGAGTATAGCCCGCTCCAGGGCACGCTGAGCGACTTTGAGCCTTGATTTAAGGCCAACATTCAGAATTTTAACATTGTTATATGTCAACGAATATGGGTAGGTATATATATTCTCTTTAGTAACAAGAAAAATTGCAGTCGGTATCAAAAAAGAAAAAGTAAATATTTTTCATTAAATTTAGAATTATGAATGTGGAGCTGGCTGCAAAGGCATTTTTTAAAGTAAGTTTTCCTGTTAACCAGGCAGCCGGGTATACGAGTTCTAATCAAAGAGCAGAATAAATAAAAAAAAAAGGTCGCCAATGATTTTGTTTCATCCATCCATCCATCCATCCATCCATCAGCCTTTCATCGTCCACTGCTGTACATAGGCCTCCCCAAAATGGGGGTTTTACCATAATCGCCACGCTTGGCAGGCGGGTTGTCGATCGTAGTGGACGTTTTTAGCACAGGGGAACGCTGCTGCCCGGTCCCTCGGTAATCCCTTAGTCGGTTTTTACGACTCCCATAGGAAGAGACGGAGTAGAGCTATTCTTGGTGCCGGCCCCACACGGCAAATTAATTTTGTTTATTGTGTTGAAAAGGAAAAATATTATGGTTCTTTCAATTTCATACTACGTTTCTGCTACAAAGTTATTATAACTCAAAGTTTAGTACAGAGTTACAGATACAGGGTTGTAAAAAACCTTTGAAGTACACAATGTTTTTGTTCATATTTAATAAAATGCAAACCTTTGGCAAAGTTGAAATTGTTGTTTACTGCACGCCTCATAAGCGAAGCGTTGAGGTGGGTACTATTCCCGTTTTTCTGTTTACTGCAAAGCACTGAACAGTCCATTAACACGGTGTTTTTCCTGCTCTTTTTCCTTTATAAGTCAAATTATGGATATTTTTTAGTTTAACATTAAGAGCAATAGAACGGTCTCTGACTTGACAGTAAAATATTTTTTTAGCTAATAATAAAAAATAGTAATAATAAGTAGCAATAAAAATAAACAATTATTTTTTATCGTTACCCAACCTCATTTCGCAAGGATGAAATTGACTAATGCAAATATCTTTAGGATTTTTGAAGAGCTACGACTCTCTATAACAGTATTTTAAAGAAGATCTTAAAGTGTAGCCAGCGTATGTCGCAAATCAACTTATTTAAAAGACACTGAATTTATCTACTTAATAATAAAGCAATTAGGACCAACAGTGAAAACCATTTCAAAATTAGCTGCTTTTTAACATATTTGTGAATAAGGAAAAAGAGATTTTTAGTACAAGCGGGAAACAAACCCGTGTCTTTTCCAATCCGTGGAAGTGCTATAAGCCACTGAGCTATCGTACCATTCTTTCGATCATCCCAATCTCCTTATCACATTTGTCTTTACGACGATAAAAAATCTCTTTTTCCTTATTCACAAATAATTTGTACTCAATAAGTAGCGGAGCATGTCAAATGCTAAAAAATATAGATTAAAAACATTAAAACTAGCTCGCTAATGGGGCCCATTTTTGATACAGACATCAGCACGTCAGCCAAAACGTGGATGGGAAATGGTGCGGTCTTGGTGCGTCGCATGGTGGCACTCCGGCCGCGATGATCAGGAAGACACAGAGCAAGAGGAAGACCCTTCAGACCAGGGCTATGCAACGCCCGTCTCAGTAGAGACGCCATTACAGAGCTCCGTGTCAAGGTCAGTTAGAATTAATATCGTCATAATGCAACTACGAACCCAAAAAAATTGTGTTCCGATCTTGGATCTTTGTCTATAACAAAACAAAAGTGAAGTATTATAGAACGTCACTTGGCAGTGGGGAACTATATACACTAGTAGGAAGCAAGAAGGTCGAAGTTCATTATATCCTTTGACCATAAATAATAATGTTATAACATAAAATTCAATCTAAAATACAAAGTTAACCTCACCGCTAATCCTGTAATAAACCTCACAAATTCTATCTCCAACAAACCTCTCCATTTGTTATAAACAATATACTGACAAGTACCTACTTTCATCAATGACTGTCCACTCTGATAATCTTCAAAGGAGTCCTCAGGGAATATGATCCTAACTAATACCACAGTACCCTTCCTTTGAAGAGAACAGTCTGTGATATTTTGGTAAATAACTAACTTTAGAAACGTGACTATTAGACAGAGTTATTACAAGTAATTTATAGAAGAAGGTGAAAAAGTAGTTTTATAATTGTCTTAATATTTATACCGTCAATTAATCCATTAATGCACACAATTTACAAAGCAACGTTTGCTTTGAACGTTTTGATCAGCGATGTTCCAAATGACTACGGTGGAAAACGGCGTTACATCCAGCTATGATAGCTAAATATAAAGCCGTAGTCCGGAGATTCTGTCTACAGTTGTATTGTCTGTCATTTTCCATAACCACGATTTCCATCGGCCGCATTTCCAAATAAGAATTTAGTTTGTGTTATGAGAGACTCCACAAACGTCATTAATTATGTACATTTAATGGGAATAATTTGCAACAGCACATATTCAGGCATATTTTTTTAACTTTTTACTATCAAACTATTGGGCATGGTTATCCTTGCCGAGTGAGAGGCATTTAGACTGTAGTTCGCCACGCTGGCCTTATTCATCTTCTTCATAAGCCGTTGAAAAAATGTATCTAGCATGCAGGTTTTCTTAGGATGTTTCTCTTAACTGCTCGAGTGATAATTTATAATCATTTTCACATACACAATCACAAAATAAAATTATCGACAAGTTAGATGTGTATACTGTGCTGACTGGACTTCTGACTGGGGATTAAACTCGATACCACTGTCTCTGCAGTCTTTGGTTTTACCACTAGGCTATAACTACCTAAAAAAATAAATTAACCTATTGCCCAATTGTTGTGACGGTAAAATGAATAATAATATTAAACAAAACAAAAAACAACAGTATTCAGTACATTTTTTAAACAATTGCAGTATAACTACAGAAGACTTCATTCATTAATGTATGGTGGTTATCTTTAACAGGTGCACCTCATTAAATGTCATCAGGGACCCATATGCAGGTCGAGGAGGAGGTTCTAGTGGATCTGGTGGTGACGGTGGATCTTCTCCTCTCCGACGCAATTATGACCCTCCATCTATCACATTGGCGCGTGACAGCCGTTCTTTACCGCCCAATACAAGAATCAACGCAAACTCATCTCCGGCACCCAAATCTGCTTCGGCTGACTCGGTGTACACCATAGTTATTAGACTACCAGACGTAGACACTGAAAGAGCAACAATCAAGATGATTACCGAAGAGTCTCCGCCCTCCAATGCACCTAGACCACATTTTCGACCAACAAGAGGAGACTCCGAATTAAATCTGCATCCCGCTGGACACCAAGCTTTAACAAGAAGGACTTCCCACATACAAGACGTAAGAATTCCACTGAATGCGAAGATAATTCCTAAGCAATTAGTAGGAAAAGGTATTTCTAAACCAGCTAAGAAGAAGAAGACACAAGAGAAAAAGCAGGAGACGAAAGCTGCAAAAACGTTATCTGCTATTCTTCTATCATTCATCATCACGTGGACGCCTTATAATGTCTTAGTTCTGTTAAAGCCTCTGACTTCTGGCGCTAAGAGCATTCCTGATGAACTCTGGTCATTTTTCTATGCACTTTGTTACATCAATTCAACAATAAATCCAATGTGTTATGCTCTTTGTAACGCTACGTTTAGGAGAACATACGTCAGGATTCTCACTTGCAAATGGCACAATAGAAATCGAGAAGCGATGACTAGAGGAGTGTACAACTAAATTATGATTGTAATTCACATTGCAATTCGAATTCTTTATCTTAAAGGGTGCCAAAATATTTATTGCCCAATTTTGGTACCTGCCGGAATCAGGAAATAATATGTGACATTACTGATAAAACAGGAGAAAAAATTTGTGATTTGACTTATAGGAACGTGTCAAATTGGCATGATATATGGTTTCGTATCTATGGGAGGCATCAAGTTTGTTCAAACTGATAGAAGGGTTATATTCGACGATCCATAATTGGATTGCAGAAGCATATTGCTGAGTTACATCAGGTATCTACTGAAATAACACAAGATACTTAAAATGTTAAACTTTTATTGAAATATGAATAAAATTAAACTCTAAATGTTGTGCTGATATCCAAATCTAGTATGAACAATATTAGTTATTTTATTAAAACAATTTGTTGTGAGATTTTAATTTCGATTAGTGAGTTGACCGTCCCGTCCAATTAGTCGTATTATTTGTAGTGATGTAGTTCTATTTCGTTATCTGAATTGATATATTTATAATTTTTACAACATTCTTTGTGCAGTACTGTTATCGTATTAGCAACTTACATACACTTTATGTTACAATCACCTAACTAAAATATTTAAACCCTAATTACCTACTCAAAATATCATATAAAATATCATCAGGTATTTCTCAAACTTAAAGTTTCGTGTATTAATAGTGAATGCCGTAACTTTAAAAGCATATAATATTCGTAAATAAGCTACGAGGTTATGACAGTAAATCTGAAATTTCAGTATCCTGAAATACGTAGATATAGTGTAACCATAGAATACTGTAATCCCCTAGAATTGCCATACGTAGAACACAGTTTTCATGTAAAAAATGAATTTTACCTTTAACAGTTTTAGCAATATTATGTACTTAAACACACGTCTAATTATTTGGCCCGGCTATTACAGCCTAGTCTACTCTAAATACGGTACAGTATTATACAAAGAACGTTTTACCTTCTCTTTTCAAAAGGAGAATTAATTAAAAATCAAATTGTAAGCAAAAATTTAATGCCAAAATGTATAAAGAGTGATTAGTGTTAGAGCTTGAAACTGGTATAGAGGTAAAAAATAGTAGTTGACAAACAATCTAGTCAGGCGACCATTACGAAACAACCAGTGCGCATTTTTTTAATAATTATGAGGCTTTGAATAACATTTTTAGTGAACAATTGAATTACAATTCCCTTTTCAAATATCACTATTACAGTATTCTTTCAACATGGCGGTGAATATCTTTTGAGTTGTCTGTAATAATGTCATGCGCGATTTTATAATTCGAAAGTTTTAAATTAAAATTTTATCTCGTTTAAAGTCATCGCATATTCATTGGAATATAGAATAAATAAAAAATGGCTAACGTCGTGTTTTGTTGTTTCGTATCGGTCTGTTGCGATGGAAGTAAAATCGAGTTAGGTATTTCTCTACAGCATTCTGAATAGATAAGGCTCCTAGAAATAACACCTACGAATTTAGATGACGAAAGATTTTGTTGAATTTCAAATTTCTTATTTCAGATTCTATCTATTTAAATTAATGTTTCAGACCTTATGAATAATCCTTTTTTTATTTATATTTCCTGTGTACATTCCTACTAGCTTTTTTTTGAAAGTTAATTACCAGAAAATAACTTATAGCTGTTATAAAAATAGTAATAAATTAATTTAGATTCATTTTGCATTCATCATTTTCTGTTTTTCAGTACGTTTTGGTGTATGTTTAACGAACAATAATTTCTAAAGAGAGAATCCTTGCCTTGTTGTGAGTATTAAATATTCTCCGTTTATTTTACTTATAGGAGATATATGATTATAAAATTATAAGCAATACTCATTACTATTGTTATATAATAAGAATTGATGTTCGTACAATATTTTTAAGATTTAATTTTGAATTAAACTTCTTTGGTATATTCTCTGCGTGTACAATTTGGATTAGCATAATGTCGTCTCTTATTATATAACTTTTAAAATTCAAACAACGATCTGAAATCCTATAAGCCCTTATAAAATCATTTTAACTCACTTTTCTGTGAATTTTATGGATATTACGGAATCTATTATTCCTCTTAATGTCGTAATTACTGTCACTATTGTGATAACATTATGTGAAATGAATAGTGAGTTAAAATTATAAACTATTATTAATTCATCGCTAATCTTATCCCTATAATAATTATATTATTATTATTATAAATAAATGTGTCAAAGTAGTGAAAGTGATTATTCATTCTAAATATGTGTATTTTAAAAATATAATTGTAAATATAACATTTAATTCTATATAAGTTTATGATATTTGTATCGAAATTATAAATTATTGCTACTAGTAACATATGTACTGTATAATACATAATACGTATTATGTGTGTAAGTATATAATAATGTGTAATATATACATCAGTCTATGAATGTCGTAAAAAGTTCTTGTACTAAATAAGGTTTTATTAACCTAAATTAATATATCTACGTGTAGCGATAGTTAAAGTATTATAATATCAAGATGCAATTTACAATTGAATAATAGATAATTGATACCTTTTTTACATAATAAAAGCAGAATTATGCATTTTATTTAGACGTACATATAAATTTGGGTAGGTACCTGCACAAAAAATGACCCCGATCCGTAATAAAGTAAAAATCTGAATAAATCTAAGAAGTTAAAAATCTCAAATCATTCAATAATTACGATTCTAATTTTAACAGTTAATAATTTAAAACAGGTTTAAGAGATTTTTAACAAAGGCTAATTTAATGTCCCAGTTAGTGTAACCACCCTTAATAAATAGCAATTAACTGTGCTAACATCTACAACTAAATCATATTATAAATTATTTAGGTTATGTGCTTTTATTTCCTGTAGTAAATTCTCTACAAAAAACATATTCTGTGGTACGCACCGACCGCAACGCACGCACGACACGCAACGATTTGAACGGTGGAACGGAATTGCGGGCGTTACGGATAGTGAAAGCAATGTTATACAAATTCATACAAAGCAAGCAAAAACCCGTTGCTTGTCGTGCGGTGCGGCCTGTGCGGACCAGTGGACGCTTAGCTTTAAGATTCACAACAAAATAAGTCCTTTTGAAAAGACATTCCATATTTATTCAATTGATTGTGCCAATTTCTTGGATAGTCCATGATTTTAATTCTAAGTGTGGTCCTTAATTTTACCCGAATAATCTCTTTATAAAATTGATTTATTTGCCCAATAATCTCATATTCCAGGTTTAGGGCCTATGCATATTACGTTTTATAGATACGCTTATTTGTATAGATAAAAACGCACGTGCGAGAGTCAGGTGTAGCGTGTAGACCACACCTGAATTATTTTGAGTTTCACGTCTGTAGCAATACAGGTACTCTCTCTAGTCAGAGATCAACATACATGCGTTTGTATTACAACAAGCGCAGACAAACTGCTACGTGAAATGAAAAGGCGATGTCGACGCGCAATTGTGAAATCCGCAGCGACAGTGAGCATAGGCCCTTAGAGTTTCCTTCACGATACCATTTACAAGTGCAAAATATTTACTAAGATTTGGAGTATTTGGAGTGATTGCAATATAGATCCAAGATGGGTTAAGCAGTGTAACGCACTGTTAGGAGGCCGAGCTGGTTAGTGTTTTTAAAAAAAACACCTAAAAACTTTTGAAGGTTTTTTATTGACCTCGACATCGTACTGCCCTAATCACACGAGAATGGCTTCACAACCGTTTACCGTCGCGCCCCAGATCTAACTAACTTTATAAAATGAATAAATGAAGAGGATCATATTAACATGATACTATTCCGCGAAAGTGACTGACTAGGCTTTCAATACATACTAACTAGGGATGTAACAGCACGTAGTATTATAAAGCTTTAAGATTTTACTGCCATTAACAATATAATTTACCCATAAACCCACCCAGTCATTACAAACTATACACTTGGCGAAACAAACATAACACCTCAAATCAAATAATAAACAGTAAAACTAATTTACGTTAAAAAATTAAAAAAACATTTCATAATGTGCAATTATATCCTCATTACTTTTCTATCCCTCTGCATTCATAAAAGTTCACTTAAACTGTTTTAAAAATAGGTACTCGCCATTGTGAATAAAACGAGTATGCAATGATTAATCGATATATTTTACGTTTAGTTATTATTTGCTTGGAAGTCACACCACAGACTAAACATGCTCACTAAACTCATGTCTAGTCCGGACATACACAGCGGTAGTGGCACATGAATTTTTGGCGAGATGTCATGGCAAGCGGTTAAAATCTTGTCACATACTCCATTAAATATATTAATTTACTGAAAATTACAGAAATAATCTTAGACAGGTTACACACAACAAATTTTATTGTTGATTATGTTCTTTTGGATACGGCGTTCTTCAATTGAATATTTAATCATTGGATATTATAGATTTTTAATTCATTATGCCGTTTCGCCCAAAAAATCTGACAGAGTTGCTGTCATGTAGAGTTGCCAGATTTCTGTACAACTTTATATTATGAACCATAACCATACCACAAACAACAAAACTAAATAAAGAATTATTTTTCCAAAACCCTACCCATATTATTGTAATTTGTAATAATAAATGGTAGTTAATATTTTTAATTCCTAAAAATATTATCAATGCGCACAGTAGACATTAGTAAACGTATATTTCGTGGGTGTCCTGTGACCTAGATTCCTAGACCGAATTGTTTTGTAGAATTATCTAGTAGACAAAATACTTCGGATGATATATAAAGGTGCAATATTAAAATGATTGAAATTGTAGATCGATAATTCAGTCAGAATGATAGATTAAAATTACAAAATAGGAAATATCACCCTCTCGTCTAGGGATATTGTTTTTATTATATCTGAGGAAAGCGGCGAATCTAATAAGGCTAATATTATTTTTTTAAGCCACGGTGTCTTGTGTTAGAATACTATTTTGCAAATAATGACGTTAGATTTTGGGTCAGAAAATTAAGTTAAAAGACTTAACTATTTTAAGACTGATAGATACTGATATAATTTGTTTTGGAATACAATTGCCTTAAAACACATAGATTAAAAATGAAATATAGAAAATGGAAGTAACTAATTTTAATATTGCATCTTTTTAAATAATCCTTATGTAAATAGAAATAGTCAAATTACAAACCTGGGTTTTCGATTGCGTTTATAAATAAATTACACTATTCTAACTGCATGAAAAAAATGAATTAATTTTGCGGAATACAAAATAAACAAAAGACATAAAAAAATATTGCGTTCCTTTTTTAAATTGCACATGGATTTTCTTGAATAAACGGTTTTTTTTTAATTACATTCTTTTCAATATTAATAACATTAATATTTTGTCGCTCTACTTTTAAAATAGAGCAATCATTTATCAGCAATATTTTAGTTATGCATTATTAATTTATAACACTACAGATTTGTATATTAATATGTATTAAATAGATAATTAAGGCCATATATCTCAAAGTTGATAATTTTTACATAATATGTTCCTGTTTTTGTTATATTCTAATAATTATTATTTAATTTCGGTAATTAACATATACCTACACGTAATCTAAGCATAATTTATTGGAATTTTAAAGTAATTTACCTTCGGGATAGTGATTAAAATATTCTAAAAATTTTTGTGAAGTTAGTGTCATGAATGATTTTGATGTGATTTTATATTATTATTAGGTAAATGTGCCAAAGAAGCTATAACATTTTAATTTATATGTTTCATTAGCTCAAATAAATATGACGGAATTTATAAAGAGTACTGATGCACTAAAGATCGTCTACAAATTGCACAGAGTAATGCTGGTGCTGACGAACAGGATGGAAACTATATGAAAAAAAATTGGTTGCCTGTAAAGTCGGTATACGGGCGAAAGTTTTACGTGACAACGACTTTGAGTGGTAAAATAATTTTAATGTGAATATTCATTCGTATAGTAGGAAGAAGGATGAAATAATAGTAACAATTTAAAACATTTATTTATACAAAGAATTATATTTAAAACATTAATTTATACAAAGAATCTCGCACTGAATTTCATATTAACAAAATTTTATTTCTTCGTCTCTCTCGCTCTTAGGCGGGCTAACCATGCCCGAGTGGAAGGGACGCGTGCCTCTCACTCGCTCTCATTGTGAGCGCATAACGTGAGCGGAGCGTAACGCAGTTTCTTGAAGTGTCACCCGGCAAACCAATTTATAAGACGTTGTCACGTCAAAAGTAACAGTAAGTAGCTCTGAATGAAGTTGTGCTTTTCCCGTTTTCTATAGGAATATGTATTAGTTAATAAAGTACGCAGATGTTACTTATAATGGAGAGATCTGACTTTTGTAACATCACATTGTTGCCAGCTCCGAATATATAGCCACCATCGTCTTCACCGCCAGCACTTTCTTTAGCCCAATGTTTCTACTGAACACAAAGTATACCCAGAATGAGAACAGCTCGAGTGAATCATAAACGGTAATAAACACACAGTTCCTCTCCACCTCTTATTCCTTTCCTTAGAGATGGTGACGCCTGAGTGCTGCCTTTGGTGTCGCTAGCATCTATAGACTACGGTACTTAACCGCTTACCATCAGGTGGTTTATATGCTTGTTTGCCAAAATTATATAAAAAACACCTAAAATAATTGATAATCAGAAGTCAGTCTTTTAACCACTACGTGTATGTGTATTTATGACATATAAATTATGGGAAATCTTTTGTGCCAAATATTATCTATTATTGACATCCAGAATCGTTTGTGCACATTTTATGACGTGTTTAAAATTTGTTAAGCTTTTAAAAATGTGTGTTGCTAATAATAAAAATACTAACAAAGTAAATTTACCATAAATATACCAGTCACCTAACCTACCCTATTACAAAATTTATTTCAACTCTACATCATCTTAAAAATGGAAATTAATTGTTCAAATACGAGTAGTTTCCAAGAGTTCTAAATTCAAACTTCACAGAACTTTCATACGAGTGCTGAAGCGATGCATTCAAGATTTAAGAAACTTACATTTAATTTATGTTTTTGTATTCATTCTGAATGTATATATTTTATTTTTGTTCATATTATTATAAAATTTGAATTCAAGCTCAATTGTGAATGTCGTTTGTACTCGTATTATGTAATTAGAATAATGACGTTTGATGTCGCGTCAATATTTTAGTTTGTAATAATTTTACAAAATACCATTTTGTGTAAGATTTTGAATGATTGCTAGTTATGACTTACTTCCGAATAGATCAGTAAAATATGTATCATTATAATTATGAAATTTTAATAATACTGGTTTTAATTAAACTTTAATGTGACCGCTTAAATATATTGCTAACTTATATTAAACTGTGTTTACACAATGTAAATACTGCTCTGGCAACCCTTAACGAAACTATGGTATATTACGAACTCATATGACCAAATTTCCTTGGATTATAAGGAAATGTAGTACCGTGCACGTAGTTTCGTGGTTAGGCGGCGACCGAAATTAATTTGCATATTATTTGCCAAGCCTGAAATTCATTAATTTAGTCAAATATTCCGGAATGAAATTTAGTGAATTGGTCCTAATATAATTCAATTAGTAGTGACCTATTTTACAGATGTTACTATGATTAATTTTGAACGACCTCTAAATGAGATAGCGGCGTTTTTTGGCTTAAAGGGTGAGTTCTCAAATCGAACTTCTATCGCGTTCTAGCAATGCGTCAGCGACAAATGAGTGATCTGTGCGGTATGTGGAAGTAAATAATATTGTGATTTTTTAGTATTTGATGAATTAGTAACATAAGTTACTTCTTACCGCGAGCACATCGAAGAGGAAGGTTCTCAGTAGCAGGGAGTAGCCAGTAGTCAGTATAACAGACCCCCGAGCCTATGAAAGTAGGTAACTACCATAAATCCGTTTTAAGCTGCCACCAAAAGATTCTATATAAATCGTGTCCATATCCATCTGAGAGTATAAGCAGGTAGGTAGCGACCTGGTTGCCTCTAACTGTTTCTAAGTCTATGAGTAAATGTCACCACTCACCTACTTCTGTTCACAATGAAAAATTAATCTATAAACGTGGTCTTTTGTTACTATAGTTCATTTATTAAAGCATTAGACAGGATTTAAAAAGGTCCTCTTTCCTTTGTAACAAAGTGAGTATATCACTTTGTAAAATCTGCGATTTTAAAAATGTAAAAGAAGTAGGAGAAAAACATCGGGAACGTTTATGTCACTTTAGTTTTTGTAGTAAACTGGGCAAAGTATTTACAAGTAAATAATAGATAAGTACTACTATTTACCTGCTTGTGAATACTGTGCCCAATTTACAAGGTTTCGTTTTTAAATATTACATTCTTTATTTTTTTATGATTATTGTTGATTCTATACAGCGTTACATACATTTGTTGACCTATGGACTATCAAAAACCCATTGCCTACCCAAATGGCAAAAATATTATGTATATGTATGTACTCGTATGTTCTAAATATGACTAACTTAGACAAAACTGCGCCCTAAACTTGACCATGACGACATAATAGGTAATCTCTCAACAAAAGATAATGAAACAAACATATTATTAAAATTGTTTGGAACTCTATGCTACTTCGAGCCTCTTTTTTCTAATGTATGGACTGTAGAGATAACTCGCAATATTTCTAAATTCAACTTTGTCTTCTTATTATTATGATAAGTAACAGAAAGCATTATTATTTTAGTTATTTAAGTGTTTTTTTGTCTTTGAAACTTGTTATTTTAAGCTAAGACCAAAACTTGATTGTTAGTCGAAAGTGTATGAGATAGGGAATGCAATTTAAATTAAAATAAACTAGGTTTTATTATTATCAATGTACAAGATTAATCGTTCACGGTGTATTATTAATAAAGAAATAAATAAATGTGTTTTTGTAAGTTATTTTAAAAATTTTAATCTATGTTTTTGTATAACCAAAGACAATAAAAATTTAAATAAAATGTT
Source organism: Leucoma salicis (assembly GCA_948253155.1). Lineage (NCBI taxonomy): Eukaryota > Metazoa > Arthropoda > Insecta > Lepidoptera > Erebidae > Leucoma > Leucoma salicis. Next base: position 23,762,399 of record OX411815.1, on the reverse strand, counting down.
GTGTTCATTATTTTTGTTCGTTTTCCATTTATTATTTTAAAATAAACATGAAACTAATATTTTGTGTTCTAATTTTTAAATCCCCGAGTAATTTATATTTATTTTTTCGTTATTCATATGTTTTATTTTATTTAGGGCCTCTTTTACCACTCTCAAGTAAAGTGTCAAATAGACTAATCACCAGTTAAAGTCACCCGTAACTACGGGTGCGAATTTGACGACGTTCGAGTAGCAATAATCTAAAGATTACGTGCCGCGTAACTTACTTGCCTTGCAGTCTGCCAATTAGCATGCTTACTCGACGGTTAGCTGTTGCGTTGTTGTTTTTGCATATTACTATATTTATGATATAATAAGATAATGGATCTATTTGACTTAATTGATCATCAATTAGATGGACTTGAACATTCTGCGATTCAACGAGTACCGAGAATTCGTATATTTAAATTCCGTGTCGGCTATTTTATGGCCCTAGATGAAACTGACTTTTTTGCTAGATTTCGTCTATCGAAATATGCAGTGGACCAATTGCATAACTTTATAAAACATAAGATAAACCCTAAATCACAAAGGTGAGTGGCATTTTCCCATATAAGTGAATTATAATACCTACATAACCTGTCAAAATGTATGTATAATGTATTAGTCCTTTCTGCACCTTAACCATTTCAATTATAATAAGTTGATTCGAACTTAATAACAAAATAAAATCACACGATAATAGGTACGCGATATAAGAAACAATATATAGGTACTATAGATAAAGTAAACTGTGTCTGCAATATGACGTTTGCGAACGACTTTGACGTTTTTGACGTTATATTGAACGAATGCAACGTCTGATTTCTTGCGTCATTCATTTAACCAGTAAGTTGCTACTCAAAGCTTTATTTTCGCTTGTGAAATTGACAGACGATACACGTAACTATTACTTGACAATTATCACTAGTCAAGAAGTAACTAATCAACGCTTTACTTGAAGATGGTGAACGAGGCCCTTAATCGCATAAACTATTTTTCACAGCGCCACATTTACCAACAAGCTAAGTACGCCTGAACTTATGAAATATGCAAATGCAGGGCGCCAAATTTAGGAATAATATTGTATACGTAGTATACATTGCTCCATTGTGTTAGTTGTATGTATATAGTTGATCTATGATTAGTCTTTTTGGCCGTGTGGGGCTGGCTTTAGAATTGTCCCACCCCTCTCTACCTACGGGAGTCGTAAGAGCAGACTGAGGGAATATCAGGGGAGTGGGCAGCAGCACTCCCTCGAGTATTAACAACATCCACTGCGATCGCCAACCCGCCTGCCAAGCGTGGCGATCACGACATTATCCCCCATTCTTGGGGAGGCCTATGTCCAGCAGTGGACGTTGAAAGGATGATTAGTCTAACCTCAAAAATATTTCCTGTGCAATTACAACCCAATTTTTGCTTGTAAGTTCCTGCTTCAGTAAGTTGCTCTGAATGTCACATGTGTTGGCTTGATGTATTCCACATCTAAGAACTGAAAGGGAAATATTAGGGCGATAAAAAATTAACGGCCTTTACTTGGCCTGTGTTCAGAAGTGGCTGAAAGTTGGTTGAGTACCTGAGCCAATAATGTGAGTTGGTTGGGTGCCTGAGCCTATTACGTCAATATGTCAGTCGCCAAATTCTATGCTGTTAAATCAAATACCCCCTTATGTGCTTTTACAAACAGGGGTATTCACTATTCAGAGAGCAAGCACCGAATGCGGCGCGTTTTTTTTACCAATTTTCATTTGTTGAGTGGCTCTTATAAGTAGTAATCGACGCCCATGGACTTAATAATACTTAGAAAACTGCCAAGTCGTTGCTCACCAGTTCATTTCTTGGATGGTAAAAGTGAGTAGGTAGGTACTCCCGCTTGCTATCCAACCGCAAGTAATATATAGGGTATGTCATAAATAATGTTAATTGGAGGTAGCCATGATGTCAAGCTGCAAGAAAATCTATATTTTATTTTAGGATTGCAAAGGTTTGAAGATGGTAAACATTTTAAATCTATATAAATTATTTGTGAATAAGGCAAAAGAGATCTTTTCTTTTTTTGGATGCATGTAAATGCTTGCCGATAGATGGCGTTGGTCGTAAGACAAATGTGGTGAGGAAATTGGGATGATCGAAAGATCGGTAGGATAGCTCAGTGGCTTAGAGCACTTCCCCGGATTGGGAAAGACGCGGGTTCGTTTCCCGCTCCTACTAAAAATCTCTTTTTCCTTATTCAAAAATAATTTATACTTTAAATGATAAACATATTTGTATTATTCCTCGAAAAATAAAAATATTGCCCGGCTTGATTGGGGAAGTATCATCCGCTCACAGAAGATAAGCGTGAAAATATCCACCGCCTATCTCTTCCCTTGGAGATGGCGATGAGCGAGTGACGCCTCTGGTGTTGCTAGCGTCTATAAGCTACGGTATCCGCTTACCATCAGGTAGGCCGTATTCGCACGTACGCACGTAGTGTAAAAAGATGCGAAGGTAAGTTTGTTTGTGTGTTGCGCTTTCGCTATAACTATTGAACAATCATCGTGAAATTTAGCGTACATATAGTCTGGAGTCCAGAAAAGGACGTAGGACAACAAGTTTTCATCCCAGAAAAATGAATTATTCCCATGGGCTAGGTATTTTTACATGGAGATAGATAATTAATGTGGCGTAGAGTGATGTAGTTATATTCTGAAGTCGACGCGGTGTAGTCGCGGACAGACTCTACTTTAATATAATTCTAATCTACCATCAGATAGATATTGATCCTTTCGCTTAAAGTAATAACCAATTTATCGTGTGATCTTGAGGGACGAGTAATTTTCATCTACTTAGATTGATTATTTATAAAATTAATACATTAAACGTGTATGATTAAGTAGTACTTTTTTATTGTTATTGCTAATGATGGCATACGAGCCACGGCCCACCTGATGTTAAGTGGTAACCGTCGCTCATTGATTCAACTCTTCCGAGAGTATTGTCAAACTGCTGCGCACTATTGCATTTATCAGATATGAAATGAAAGAATAAACGGCTATCTTCTGCTACAGCCAAAATACAATGACGTGCTTCATGACCGGTCACACAGGAGACGGTGGTACCGACCCGTTCGGACCCGATAGCAAGTGAGCGCTCTCACTTGGTACCCGGCCCTACCACCAGGGTAATGCAATGGGTGATAATTGCTTACTTAACTTAGTCACCGTACACCCGCGGAAAAGTTTGGCGGAGACACTTCTATTCTTAGTCCATCACCACACGGACGTCCTAATATGTTTCTATGTTTATAATGGTAGATGAAAAAGCAATTTTAGATAGAATTTGCGTAAAGTTCCTTCTTAGTGCTCACAAAAATAGATATAAAGTATTTCTTTAATACTGTAGGTGGCTTTATACGTACATTTTTACGGTCCTAGCCCCTAGCTGTTTAGGCTGTGCGTTGATATGTCTGTCAGTCTATCAGTTTTTTTTAAATTATACATAGACACGCTTTATCGTAAATAAAGCGCAGACTTAGATCAACTATTTGAGGACTGCACAAACAGTTATTTTGTGTGGGAATCAAAAATTAAATGTTTCGATATTTACACCACTCGCTGTCTGTATAGTATATATTTATCTTCTGCTCGTATAGCGCACTTTCATTGGAACATATTACCTATAAATTTCGATTGCGACGGGAGTTACAAGTTAAGTCGTAAATATCCTTTACTGTACAGATTTATGGTACGAATACCTCCGGAGACCTAAACCGGAGGTGAGAGAAAATTAGCTTTTAAAATGTGATCGTCCTTTTTATATAAAACTAATATGTTTTTAAAAAGCTCTACGAATCAAGATGGCTTCTGCTTGTTTTAAAAATGGAACACATTGAGATTCTAAATGAGATCACAGAGCACTTTACTTTAGGATATCTGTCGTTTTATGTGCATATAAAAAAAAACAAAAGAGGCGTCGTGGGACGCCTATCAGATATGAAATATTGTAGTCGGTAGAGTAATCGACTTCCGTGCACGAGGTCGTGGGTTCGATTCTCACTCAGAACAATATTTGTGTGATGAACACAGATATTTGTACTGCGTCTGGGTGTTTTCTATCTATTATATGTAAGTATTTACAAAAAAAAAGTAGTAAGTATATGTATTATATTCGTAATCTGGTACCCATAGCACAAGCGTTAAGCTTAGTTTGGGACCAGAGGACGTTGTGTGAAAATGTCCGTGAATATTTATTTATTTATTTTATTAAATTGAATTTTGAAATTAAACTACGTTTACGAAATCTATCGCGTTTACTTGTTTTTACTACTATCCCGACTTTCGAATACTTTACAGCATTCATGATCACGGGTGGACTTAGATGATAGACGTCCAAGGCTGATATGGCCATACAAACGTAGTTTTATTTCAAAATGTGTAACATTCGCGTAAATATCCGAAAGTTTTATTTTATTGAAACTTACTTTGAAATTAAAGCAATAACAATCAATAAATATTCAGATAGTTATAATACTACTTCGATGATTAAATGAATCTGACCAAATAAAAAATAGGTTTTAATACTAGTTGATATCTTCTTTCAAGTTTACCTTAAATTGAACGGAAATAGTTATATTGGAAATAATCGACAAAAGGCCAAAACTACGAGAAGCAGAGCAATGTGTGATGTTTCATAAGATCGTTCGATTCCCATCAAAACATTTTATTATAGTAAATAACAAAAACAAACAAGAGCTTAAAGATTTTCACATCAACATAAAGGTGCAATATCCTTATTCTAGATTATCTCAAATAAAAATCAAAACACAAAAATTTTATAAGGACTAATCTACCTATACTATTATAAAGCTGTAACATAGCTATGTCTGTACATTGAAGATATTTGAGAAAAAAATACTTTATTAGGCTATAAGGCGTGGTTAGTTAACACAAAACTACTTTTTTTAGATTTTTTGTCAATTTGTCTGTTTGTTCGTTCGCGCATCACGCCAAAATTACTGAACGTATTTTGATGTAGTCTGAGATACCTGAGATATAATAGTCCAAAATCCCAGGGCCACCAGACGCCACGTATTTTCTGACGAATGAAATGTGGCCGATTGCGTAGTGTTAGTATGTACTAAGAACGCATGCCTACCTGCTAGCTTGCTTAGACGGCCAATTTTCAGGTATCAGGTAATCAAGGTACATAAAAACATTACGTACCTCACGTAAATTCTCAAAGCTGATTTTTACGTATATTTTAGGCAATATCCTTAAAAATAAGTCGCCAATACTCCGTCGGCCGAATTGCTTTGCAGACGCTTTAAAGCTCCCAAAATAATTACGTAACTTCACTTAAATTCTGATGCTCCATTTTTATATATGTCCACCAGACAACTATTTTAAAACCTCTTACAAAAAGACAGACCGATCCAAGGGGCCAATCATCCCCTAAATTCAATTTTAATACCTCTGTGGGTAAGAGCGCGAGGGCATTATCCACGCGCATGAGACTGAGTGAGACATGTATTAGGATATATTGACTTCTCTGTCTCTCTATCTCTCTCTTACAGTTGACTCATATCAATTATTAAGTAAGGTGCGAAGAAGTTTTTATCAGAATCTTAAAAAACCTCAGCTGAAAATTGACAGGAAGAGTAATCAGTGTCACTTGGATAGTTGCGCTAGAAAAGTTTAGTTACTTGTATAGAAAAGTTTAGTTTTTTACTTTTATATTGTAATAATTACATCACTGTACTAACAACTTTCTAGTAGGTTTTTAGAGGAATTCCCGATAATTTAGGTATATTTTCTTTCGAGTTATATGTTGAGTGTGTACGTTTTCTTTGCAGTGGCTCGTAGTTAGTATTGTTGTACGAGCACACGCACTAAAAATGAAAATATACTCTAGCGTTGCGAGTTCCGAGCGAATAAAGCATTGATTAATTGAACTACATTCTTATTTCTTTATTCCGGCTGATTTTAAAATTAAATGAGCACTCAGAAATATCGATACTTTAGTATAGTATACTTTAGTATATACCACAATGGTATCGATACCTAGATTCAATACTACTTTCGAGTACTAGTATCGAAGAAATAATGATATTGTTTCATCCCTACCCTGTTCGTTACCCCGAACGATGGAGTGTGCGGTTAGGTCTTAACAAAGAAAAGTATTCGAAACTCTGAACTATCGATACTTTTGTTTCGATACCAATACGAGTACGATACTTTTTTTTCGATACTACTCATGAGTACAGTATCGATACTTTCTATTCGATACCGTGTCCCTAGACACAGTAGAACACTGAATACTTTTCTTGTGAGCAGTGCTGCCAGATACTGAGTCAACTGTAAGAGAGAGATAGACAGACAGAGAAGTCAATATATCCTAATACATGTCTCACTCAGTCTCATGCGCGTGGATAATGCCCTCGCGCTCTTACCCACAGAGGTATTAAAATTGAATTTAGGGGATGATTGGCCCCTTGGATCGGTCTGTCTTTTTGTAAGAGTTTTTAAAATAGTTGTCTGGTGGACATATATAAAAATGGAGCATCAGAATTTAAGTGAAGTTACGTAATTATTTTGGGAGCTTTAAAGCGTCTGCAAAGCAATTCGGCCGACGGAAAGTGTCGGGAGTATTGGTGACTTATTTTTAAGGATATTGCCTAAAATATACATAAAAATCAGCTTTGAGAATTTACGTGAGGTACGTAATGTTTTTATGTACCTTGATTACCTGATACCTGAAAATTGGCCGTCTAAGCAAGCTAGCAGGTAGGCATGCGTTCTTAGTACATACTAACACTACGCAATCGGCCACATTACGTTCGTCAGAAAATACGTGACGTCTGGTGGCCCTGGGATCTTACTCTATAACGTAAAAACTAGCTTTGGGTGCGGCGGAGCGTTTTAACTAAAAGTGTGTGAAATTACTAAATATTTGGACTCCTTTCAAAACTATCACATTTTTATTACTTAACTCACATGTTTATTTACTATGCTCTGTTCCGAATCTCAATTTTAAGGTTAAACAAAAATGTCTTTCATCTGAAGATAGCTAATGTAGTTATGACCGTAATATATAAGTAGGTATCCGATTCAATAAGATTTTGGGATCAAGTATACAACAAACTACCCACGCGAGATACCAATCTTGATAATTCATCCCCGCGGTCCCTTCCACTGAGCCGATTCGATCCAATCACGCCGATTATTCATGATAAATGTATTTGGTAATTTTTATATATATTTTGAGCACATGCACAGCCATTTAAGAGACTTTCTACTAACTGAGCTATCGTGACATTTGCTTGTAACTATAAGTTTCCATAATATATTATTTCTTACTGTCATGATCTAGGCGAGGCAGCTTCGAATTCCCTTCGAGGCTACCATTTTTATTCTGCCATATTGTTATGAGTAGCTAAAGAGGAGGCAATGGTACTTACTATTGGAATCTTTACAGGGAATAGATCTGATTGTCCGATGGTAAAAAATAAAGAAAGAGCTCTAATATAATTAATCTCATTATTTTAATGTTCACTAATTCTTTTTTTCTTTCGTCTAGCGCACCAACGACTGCAACGGTTGAAGATTTCGCTACGCACATACATCTGATTTTTTCAAAGGTGCCAAACACTCATACAAAAAAATACCTGAAATATACAACAATGAAAATATACGCCAAATTATACTACAAATTTTTGGAAACCCATTACAATTTCAATCATTACCACCATTTTACAGGATAAAAAGTTGCTTATGTCGTTTTAGGCTCCACTAAACTTATGCAAAATTATTGGTACTTACTGAACAAATCATTTTATATACCGCCGCAACCGTAACAAACCAATAAACAAACAAACTCACTTTCGCATTTATAATATTAAGGTATGTTGAAAAATAACTCACTATTCGGTGATGGACTAAGAATACAAGTATCACTGCCCCATGCATTCCCTCGGGCCTCATACGACGTAACTAAGGGTAGTAATTGTGGCGTACATACTACCAGCAGTGCTGTAACTAGCTTTTTATGCGCCCGGTGCGAGCTTCAAAACTGCGCCCATAAAAAATGTCCTGATTTTACCCGATTCTGACAATAAACTCTAATGTTTATAGAAATAAATCTATCACCAATAACGTTACGTACGTTTTTATATACTAAATTATGAGTATTTGCACACAGCAGCGTGATACGGGTGTACCGTATTACGCTGTAAATAATTTTTGCGCCCCTCCAGGGTCCACTGGCACCGCCCTAGTTACGGCACTGACTACCAGAAATTACTGACAGTATGGCGGTACGTTTTGTGCATTCTACTAAAAGGTTACGGACTTAGAGTATACATATATCTACTCGTATACTCTAAGTTTACGGATTATTCGTGTACTCACTTGTTATCGGACCCGAGTGAGTTCCCAGTGTGACCGGCCATGACGCCATAAGCACCTCGGTGTGTTTCTGTTGTATCGGGAAATACCTGTCTGGTGCACCGTGGCTAGTCTGCCACCATAAGCCTTAAAAACGAAAATATCATAAGAGTTTTCTCATCTGCATGTGAAATCTGCCAATCACATTGGGCCTGGTTGACTAAGAACTAAATCCTTTACACTCTGAGAGGAGATCTATTCCCAACGGCAGGATAACACCTAATGCGTTGTAAAAAAAGGAAAGAAGGCATTTCAAATTATTTTCCTAAAATGTAATTCATTTTAAAACACCTTTTTTAGTTAAATTTTGATTCATTATAAAGATTCATTTCTGTTGAAAAAGATTAAAAGAGTCGGGTTTTGTCACATTAAGCCATTTTAAGTACGCTTCGAATTTCTCGCCCACACTGTTCCCTATTTTACTTTAAGATACTTAATTCAGCCTCTTTGCTCCAAAGGAGTGTTTACGTTCATTTCTTTGAAATTCGAGTAAAGTATTTCAATAGTACTCGTAGAATGTTCTATATTTATGATTCTAGCTGTACATACTCTGTGTTTGTAACATTCTCTTTAATCTCACTAAGTATTGTTTCAAATGGCGTATTTATTATATTAACATGATGAGGGAGACATGAGAGAGAGAAGGGGGCCGTGTGGGACCGGCTTTAGAATTGTCCCACCCCTCTCCACCCATGGGAGTCGTAAAAGCCGACTGAGGGAATACCGGGGGAGTGGGCAGCAGCACTTCCTCGAGTATTTATAACATGCACTGCGATCGCCAACCCGCCTGCCAAGCGTGGCGATTACGGCAATATCCCCCAAAAAATGAGCACCCAACAAAAAACGGCCCTCAGTCACGGCAGCTCCGCTATTCCGTGGCCTAACGGTAGCGGGCCCGGTAACGGCGGATCAGGGGGTGCGAAGAATCCCGCTACCGAACAAGCCGGTTTCCGAAAAGGCTATAGTACCATAGACCACATTCACACGCTACGCCAGATTATACAGAGTCCCTTCAGCGGTGCCAAATTGACAATCGGTACATCGAAGTGCTGAAGTGCTTGTATAAAAACGCCACCATGTCAGTCCGTGTTCAGGACAAGAGTTCGGGACCGATCCAACTGCAGAGAGGTGTTAGACAGGGAGACGTTATGTCCCCTAAACTCTTCACCGCTGCATTGGAAGATGTCTTCAAGCTCTTGGACTGGACCGGATTCGGCATCAACATCAATGGCGAATACATCACTCACCTTCGATATGCCGATGCATCGTAGTCATGGCAGAATCTCTGGAGGACCTTGGCACCATGCTCAATGATCTCAGCAGGGTTTCCCGACTAGTGGGTCTCAAAATGAACATGGACAAGATGAAAGTCATGTCTAATGTCCATGTCATTTCAGCACCGGTCCTAGTCGGGAGTGCGCTTCTCGAAGTTGTCGACCATTATGTCTACCTGGGACAAACAGTCCAGTTAGGTAGGCACAACTTCGAGAAAGAGGTCAATCGACGAATCCAACTCGGCTGGGCAGCATTCGGGAAGCTAAGGAAGATCTTCTCGTCCAATATTCCGAAGTGTCTGAAAACGAAGGTCTACGACCAGTGTGTGTTACCAGTGATGACATACGGAACGGAGACGTGGTCTCTGAATGTTGGCCTCATATCAAGGCTCAAAGTCGCTCAGCGGGCCATGGAGCGGGCTATGCTTGGTATTTCCCTACGTGATCGAATCCGTAATACAGATAGATCCGTAGGAGAACGAGAGTGACCGACATAGCCCGCCGGGTTGCCATGCTGAAGTGGCAGTGGGCAGGCCACATCGCTCGACGAACCGATAACCGTTGGGGACGAAAGGTTCTCGAGTGGCGACCACGTATCGGACGGCGCAGCGTAGGACGGCCCCCCACCAGATGGACCGATGATCTGGTCAAAGCAGCGGGGAGCCGTTGGATGCGGTCGGCACAAGACCGCTCGTTGTGGCGTTCTCTTGGGGAGGCCTATGTCCATCAGTGGACATTAAAAGGCTGATGGATGGATGGATGGATGAGGGAGAAGTAGAAGAGACTTATCATCTCCCCACTTCACTGCAGCATGAAAACACACATCACTGAAAACGTAGTGCTTATAAAAAATCGCTGTTTCATAAAACTTTAATAACTTTATATTAAACTAGCCTTTCGGTTATATCTCAGGTTCCCGATATAGTAGCAGGATAAAATGTCTACCAGTTTTTAAGTCAAATCAAGGCCTTTCAAATAAAAAAAGTTGCATCAAAATCCATCTAGTAGTTCTTTTAAATAAATTCTAAAAAAAAACTAGTTTAAATAATTTTCTAGTTTTTCGGTCATATCTCAGGTTCCCGATATAGTAGCGGGATAAAATGTATACCAGTTTTAAGTCTAACAAAAAACAAAAAAAAAACAAATTACACATTTACAAATAAAAAAGTTGCATCAAAATCCGTTCAGTAGTTATTGTGTGATGCGCGAACAAACAAAGAAAAAACAAACAGACAAACATTCTAAAAAAATATTGTTTTGTGCTTAGACACGCCTATATAGCCTATTACAGTCATTTTTTATCAAATATCTTAAATGTGCAGACATAGCTCTGTTACAGCTTTATAATAGTATAGATAGACAGATAAAAATATCGCAATATTTTTTTCAAATGGTCAAGTGAATCTAAGAAATAAACTTGAAAAACTTAATTGAAATTTATCTAGTGGGGTTTTCACTGGTGGGACAATGGCAAATTTCTATAATTTATTTTAATTAGATAAAGTATATAACCTGGCAAAGTACATAATATACTTTTCTCCCAAAAAGAGAGTTCCTGTGGTAGTATTTTTTGTATAGAGATCATCAGTGTGCCGTATAATGACGTAGGTATTAATATTCTGGACGAAGTTGTGGGCAGGATCTAGTGTGTTAACAAGCTTATGTTTTAAACTTCAAACAAACATACTCACTTTCGTATACTTACTATAATAATTATTATTCATGCGAAAATGATTTTGTTTGTTTATTTGTTTGATTATTACGCTTTAACGCTGTAACTACTGGACCAATCATTATGGAATTTTGCATGCATATAGTCTAAAGTCCAGAAAAGGGCATAGGCTTTTACTTTTGATCCCGGAAATAGGAATGGTGCCGTGGAATAACTATTTTTACGTAGACATCATTAATGTGCTGATTAGCTTATCTATTTGTATTAAGATGTGTGTGTATGTTATTCCTTGACGTCGTAACTATTTAATCGATCATAACGATATTTAGCAGTCTTATAGTCCGAAATAAAGAGAAGATTAGGCTCCTATATATTCCGGACTAATAGAGGGTTACGGTGGAATGAGAATTCATCTCTAATCTATATTTATTTTTTTCAATTTTTTTGCCAAATAGCCCAGCTTCCAATAAAAGGTTTATTATAACCAAGTATTTATACGTATTTGCCGTGTGGGGCCGGCTTTAGAATTGACCCACCCCTCTCCACCCATGGGAGTCATAAGAGCCGACTGAGGGAATATCGGGGGAGTGGGCAGCAGCACTCCTTCAAGTATTAACAACATCCACTGCGATCGCCAACCCGCCTGCCAAGCGTGGCGATTACGGCACTATTACCCCATTCTTGGGGAGGCATATGTCCAGCAATGGACTTTGAAGGGCTGATGGATGGATTTATACGTATATAAAAAACAAGCCACTGCTTTTTAAAAATATATTCATCCTATAACAAAATTTGCTGGACCCTATCCAAGATAATAAAGATTGTTACAAGACATGAATTTGAGAATTTAGTTCGCACTGAAGAAATTGGCGCCCTAACTGGGACTTACCAGAGGAAGAATTTTTAACTTGATTCTCAAGATAAAGTTACAGAATTTCATTTAATGAAATATGGCGGGGAGATTCGATTGGCAAATATCCCGCAGATAGTTGACGATATTTGAGTGAAAGGAACAGGGGGAATTTAATTGCTTTTTCAATTAGTGCTGCGAGGAAAACTCTTGGGATTCTATTCATTAAAGCGTAATGGAATCGTAGATTAGATAGGAACAGAAAAGATTTTTACGGTAGGCAGCATCTTGGCTGTGCCCTTGGTGTTGCCCAAGTCCATGAGCAGTAGTTACCACTTACCATCAGGTAGGCCGTTGGCTCGTCTGCCACCGTTAGCAAAAAAAACTGGTTTAAGCCCCTGAAGTAAATAGACAGGTGATAATAGTTGAGCATGTCTGTTTGTAGCATCATAGCTTCTTAACAGCTAAATAATTTTGTTTTTTAAAAGGCAATTTAATTAAGTGTGTTCTTAAATGTGATTAAAAAAAAGGAATATAAGATTCAATAAAGAGACGATTTAAAAGTAGTAATATATAAGACTAGCTGTTACCCGCGACTACGTCCGCGAGGAATTTCATAAACATAAATAAAGCAACCCTTGAAATGACAAATTTTTTTTTTATTTTTCGTAATTTTTTTTTTAATAATAAGTGTCCTATGTTACTTGTTATACCTTTAAGAATATGTGTACAAAGTTTCATGATGATCGGCTAAATAGCTTTCACATTTATAATATTAAAGTATGGTATGATAGTAGGTTCTACTGTTATAGCTTAGTAGTATGTTTCGGAACGTCTCTTTTATGGAACTGCTTTTATCGTTTCATCCATTTTCAAAACACATAGCATCACGCCTGTATTCCCCGAAGGGGTAGGCAGCGGTGTATTACACACCCATTATTTGCAGTCAGTTGCTGTGGGATAATTATTTATGAATAGAGGTAATGCCGTAGGGCGACGTATTTATATTCCGAAGGCTACGCGGACAAAGTGGCGGGAGAAACATCTAGTTTTATATACAATTAAAACACAAATATCAGTGAGTATTTCCTCACTAAGCGTATACGATAAATCACTTAATTGAACACAGTAATTGCACATTTGCAGTAACCAACATGAATTAATGATGCTCTAACATGTGCAACAAGTTTTAATGATATTCGTCTAAATTATACTGTGTCGTCTATTACTTCAGACTATTTAAAAGACTACTTTTAAATAGTCTGAAGTAATAGATGACACAGTGACTTTTTGAACAGTATCTATAGTTCATGGACTGAGCGATACCAGATTTAGGTATACATCCACACAACATGAGAGTAATTATATTCTACTTTCTAGGTGCTGTTATAAAACTATACCACTGGATTACTTACTTATCATCACGCTATTTCCCTTGCGGGGTAGACAGAGAGACAGAGTGCCAAAAGGCTCTATTCTTGCTTACATCTCTCGCTTCCCCAACATTCATAATTCTCTTCATACAGCCTAGCCGGTTTCGGAGACTCCTGACTCCAGTTTCCTTCAATACATGACCGATTTGGTCTAGGTAGGTGAGTCTCGGTCTCCCTCTGTACCTACATTCACATTGTATATCTTCTTAACCACGAGCGTCCGGCATTCTTTCCACATGTCCGAACCATCGGAGCATTCCCTTTCGCATCTTTACACCAATACTCTCTTTCATACCTATTCGCTCTCTTACGTCGTCGTTACGAATGCGGTCAGCCAGCCTCACTCCACAGATTCTCCGCAGAGATTGCATTGATTTAACTCTCATGCTCCTTTTTGCATACCCTACTCTCGCTTCCATATATACACCACTGAATCTGTGATATTTCTTTAGTAGTCTGTCGCCGACCCTTTCGGGCGCTTTCCTTCCCCTGAGCGACGCTTCCGCCAACCGGAACAAGTGCAAGTACCAAAACTAATATCGTCATGGTCGAGGCCGGGAGTGGACGAACCGGGGAACGTCCATCACCTCCTTCTGAGAGATGACGTCTTCGGCGTAGGTTGCAACCGCTGTTCAAATACTGTCGTGAGGTCATTCTCTATTGCTGCGACGAATTCATGGACCAAACCGAGCACGACTAGAGCGTGTAATCCGACGAGGACGTCGCAGCCTCACTGGTGACAGCACGGAGTCAATTCGCTGATAGCGACTATGTGCCGGTATCTGTCGAAGCAACTGTGCCCTGACAACCCTTGCACCAGTCAGTAAGGATGTTTGGTATCCGCGTATGCCCCTTGAAGTCTTCTTATCAGGAGTGAATTTAACAGAGAACTGGCGTTATAAACGTTGCTTGTAGAATCACAAAAATGAAATGGTATTGGGCTGGCCTGCTGAAGGACTGATGATATCAGGAGTACAAAGATTTTAGAATGGATACAGCGAATCGGGTAACATAGAGTAGAAGGTCTGACTATTAGATGATCTCATGACCTTGGAAAGTCGGTGGGAATAGACTGACATTACAATCATGAGCTGATTAATAGATTACTTTAAACAAGCACAAAACAGTACCCTGTGCCTTTCGTTGTTCTCTGGACTACACTTATGCCAAGTTTCGTGATAATTCCTTAAGTACTCGTAGATACGGCGTCAAGACAAACGCAAATTTATAATATCCCTACGCTATGTGATATCCAAATTCTTCAGCGTTGTATATGAAATTCGTTACTTTCCGTGTGGTGACGGACTGAGAATACAAGTGTCACCACCCCATTCTTTCCCATGGCTGTCATATAAGGCGACTAAGGGAAGTAAGCAATTATCATCCATTGCATGACTGGTGGTAGGGCTGGGTACCAAGTGGGAATACTTACTTGGTATCGGGACTGAGCGGGTTGGTACCACCATCTACCATGTGACCGGCCATGAAGCACATCGTTGCGTTTTGGCTGTAGCAGGAGATAGCCGTTTATTCTTTCATTTCATATCGGTGAAATAAAATGGTGTGCAGCGGCTTGACAATACTCTCAGTTTAGTTGAGTCCATGAGCGACGGTTACCATTTACCATCAGATGGGCCGTAGCTCGTCTGCTACATGCAATAAAAAATATATATATTAAAACTTTAATGCCTGGACTTTACTTTGCACAAAGAATAAGCATTGCCATACAGCAATGCTGCCAGCCTTCTGGATACGTTTCCGTTCGTTTTTAATGACGATAACGCGGAGGAAATGTTTGATGCCTAGAATTAGTTAGTTATTTGTAAATTATTATTATTATATGTAAATTATTATATTTAGATTATATTTCTTAAACTTTGATAAAATGAAGATCAGCCGTGTGGGGCCGGCACCAAGAATAGCTCCACCCCGTCTCTTCCTATGGGAGTCATAAAAGCCGACTAAGGGATTACCGGGGGCCCGGGCAGCAGCGTTCTCCTGTGTACTAAAAAACATACACTGCGATCGCCAACCCGCCAGCCAAGCGTGGCGATTATGGTAAAACCCCCATTTTGGGGAGGCCTATGTCCAGCAGTAGAAGATGATGGGCTGATGGATGGATGGATGGATTGAAATATTTTTTTAGCCCATTTTTACCAATGCAGTGTCTAAGGAATAAAAACTAGAAAACTTAATTGAAATCTATCTATTTAGATATTTTTATATATATTTTTAGCATTTGACATGCTTAGCACTATACATTAAACACAAAGTGAAAAATGTGAAATCGAAAATAACAGTCAGGAGCAGGATTTGAACCTGCATCTTCTGGATACCGTCCAGATGCTTTACCAATTCAGCCATCCTGACAATTGCTCCTGACTGTTAATTTCGATAACACATCATACTTAACGTCTTTGGGTGACGCCTGCGCCATCTGTCGGAAGTATTTTTCATACATTATACCGACCAGGTAAACTTAATTTTACAATTAAGATTTTACCTAATAATGACGCAAACCCTTTAAATATTTAGATATTTTTATATATATTTTTAGCATTTGACATGCTTAGCACTATACATTAAACACAAAGTGAAAAGTGTGTTTAATGAAATCTATCTATTATTTTGGTATTTTAACTAGAACACAAAAAGTGAAAATGTGAAATTGAAAATAATTATCACGAGCAGAATTTGAACCTGTGTCTCCTGGAATACCGTACCAGACGCTTAGCCTATTCAGTCATAGTAGTAGTCTCGAGTGGATGTGTTATTTAGTGTTAATCTTAATTATAAAAATTGAGGTCCTTTGCTCGGAACAATGTATGCAAATACATCTGATAGATGGCGTAGGCGTCACCCAAGACATTAAAAAAGAAATTTGTTAGTAGAAATTTCTTAAAATAAATTTGTTGATTTTTTTAGTCTCAGCGGATGTCACGGTGGCTGAATTTGCAATGTCTGAAACGGTATCCTAGAAGACGCATGCCAAATCATGCTTGGGACTATTAATTTCGTTTCACTTTCCTCGAACTTTGTGATCTATTCCGTAGTTTTTCCTTCCACGTACAACGGCAGACCTTAATTGTTTTATTTATATAGATTCCGCCCGCCACTGCGTCGACTTTCGAACTTCAAATTATAAATACGTCACTCTAAAATACATAAACTATTTCTAAGTAGTGTTAGGTTTTACAATAAAAAAATAAATACTTTCCAAATCACTCAATAAAATTAGCATCTTTTTAATGATTTGTACTGGCAACACTGAATCGATTGTCGCGGTTTTAAAACGGAGGGTTGTTGGAAAATATATTTGGTTGGACCAGCGTCGTGTTCGGACGATTTACGATAAATGTTGTTGTGATTTTATATCATAAGGAAAGAGGAGAAAATATATCAGTATTATTTCTGGAGATACATGTAAGTCTACTTTGTTTTATTTCCTCCATTATCGGCCCGTGAGTTCTTACATTTCAGATGTGGGATTACCTACATAATAATATCCTGGTTGAAGTGTGAGGGTACAATACTTATATTTTATAATAATTTCGAAACACTGCACGGATTAAAATAATTGACTCTGGTAGTGTGCTAAATACCGAATCCATCCGAGTGCTGTGGGTTCGATTCCCACACAGCGCAGCTCCTTGCGCGATCCAGTAATTGTTCTGAGTCTGTATGTAATTTGTGTTCCTTAATTGTGTGTTTTAAAGTACCCTCCAATATAGGGATTTACTCCCTAGTATACGCTGATGTCTTTACCTTCCTGCGAGATACATGTAGACATAAGACAGGAGGTCACCTAGCTGTAATCCTCATAAAAGTGATTCGAGATACGAGTAATATGGACTCGAGATAATGGTTGCTTATATGTAAAAGGTTACATTTAAACTAAGGTCAAGGTCAAACTTTTGAGGGTTGACCTTGGGCTCCGGGCCCTATCTGTAGGGTACAAGGGGGCCCAAAATTTGGTTATTTTTGAGCTATGGTTAGCCGTTTTCGAGATACAACGGATTTTGTTGTTACACTAAAGTAACCACGTCGTCACAGGTTTTAGTATCATTTTGTCGTTTTATTAAGTGGCTAAGGACCTTACACTAGAAAATAGACCTCCCATCGTTTCTTAGAAATATTTTTGAATTGCTACATAGTTGACATTTAAAAGTTCCAGAGCAATGGAGCACAATAAGTCTCCCCTGCGACGGTTGAGGACGCCTAGTGGGAGCAGCGTAGTTCCAGTATTGGATAGAGGCCGTAGCCGGACCCGAAGAGAGAGCCGAGGCAGTCGCAGCCGAAATCGTGCACTTACACCCAAGCCAGTAGGTAGACGCAGCAGGGACCTCGAGCGTGAGGTTAGTCAGCAGCGTAAACGTCTGCGAGTTCTTGAGAGCGAATTAAGTAGGGACCGCAGCCAAAGACACCGTAGTTCACATAGCAGTTCTCGGGCTAATGATGAATGTCACATTCGTCATCACTCCAAGAAACACGAAGAGGATGCTCGCGATAGGAGCCCTCTTCGGGCTTGCTGCCCTGAGGCGAGACCGAGGCACACTCCGGAGGTGCCACAGCCCCGTAGAACACCAGATGCTGTGAACCGTGCATCTTCTAGTCAACGGCTTAAACGATCGGATAGTCCTACGTTTACTTCTAAAGATATTTGTAATCTTTTAAACTTATTTAGTAAGAAGCAGTGGCAAAACCAATCGCCTCCAGTGGCCTCGACAAGTAATAGTAGTAATATTAACCACAAAAATATTTTACCTGATTTTGACCCTTCTTCGAAGAGTCAACGAGTGGATATCTGGATTAAAAAGGTTAACGAATGTGCCACTGTTTACGAATAACCGAAAAGACCACTATTCATTTTGCTATGCAAAAACTGCAAGGACTGGCTAAGACTTGGTATGAGAGCTTAAATTCTATACTATTTAGTTGGAGTGAGTGGCAACAAAAACTAATAAGCGCTTTCCCATTTGAACAAAATTATGGCCAGTCCTTGGAGGATATGCTTAGGCGTAAGAGCAAATTTAATGAACCATTAGAAATATATTACTACGAGAAATTGGCTTTGTTAAACCGATGTGACATTGACGGCAAGCGCGCTGTTGAGTGTATAATACACGGTCTAGGTGATAAAACTAT
This sequence comes from Leucoma salicis, assembly GCA_948253155.1. Lineage (NCBI taxonomy): Eukaryota > Metazoa > Arthropoda > Insecta > Lepidoptera > Erebidae > Leucoma > Leucoma salicis. The sequence goes on along the minus strand of OX411815.1, from coordinate 23,743,581 downwards.
CAGATCAAGTGCTAATGCGATACGATGTACTCAACCTGATCAACTGTTAGAGTTTCTTATGAGTATCAAAGAACCCTCACTATCGTTTGATCGTACAAATTTTAAAAATAGGCCGTTATCTTTACCTAACCCGACAAACAGTAGCTTGGGTGGTTCAAATAATCGATTAGCTAAATCAAATAATGGTTCACGCAGTGACTTGTATTGTTTTAACTGTAGAGAAAAGGGACACCCTTATCTCAAGTGCCCAAAGCCCTTGATTCAGTGTGGAAAGTGTCGTAGGTTTGGTCGCAAGACTGAGCTTTGCTATATTGGCCAGGACGATGGTAAACGTGAAAGTACACAAAAGACAATGCGTATAATAACGTCGGGATCACATTCAAAATTTATTAAGCAAGGTATCATAAATGGCGTCTTACTAGAATGTTTTGTGGATTTCGGTAGTCAGGTTACGTTGATGATGGAGTCGACAGCCTCTTCATTGGGTGTGGCGCATGACTATGCACCTGTACCCTTGAAGGGTTTTGGTAATTCAATAATATTGTCTAAGGGTAGCGTTGGCATTGATATAAGTATTGATGACGTCAGGGCTCATGTCAGATGTCATGTGGTAGAAGATAGATTTTTGGATACTCCGTTTCTGATAGGACAGACCTATACGGAACAGTCACACATTGCTGTGTATAAAGACGCAGAAGATTTAAAGTTCTTTGACATAAACAGTGACCATACATTGCCTCAAATCAACGAGTCTCCGAATATATCTGTCATCGTATTAGTTTTTACAAACATTGCCATTCAGGGTCCAGCTGTTATTAAAGCCCAGACAGATTCTATTGCTGAGGGAGATATTCTGCTAAATGGTAGAGTCATAGGGAAGCCAGGTCAGCAATTAGTAGTTAGTGGTGGTATATATCATGTCAGGAATAGCATTGTTTATATTTACATTACTCCGTTGTGTGGATCGTGCTCGTTGCCAGCGGGGCAAATTTTGGGCAGGGGTGTAAAAGTACAAGTGGTGAAGCAGCTACATGAACGACCAGATGTCTCTTCAACACAGCGCTGCATTGACTGGGAACAAGTCCATGTAGGAGACTCTATTAACGATTCACAACGACAACAGTTATTAGCATTGCTGGAAAGGTATAGCCATTGCTTTGCCTCAACTTTACAAGATTTAGGGTGTACCAGTGTGACCGAAATGAATATTGAACTAAACAGCAGTCGTCCCGTTGTGTATCGCCCTTATAGACTAGCACATAAAGAACGCGAGCAGGTGAGGAGTATGGTGACGGAAATGTTAGAAGCTGGGATAATTAGGGAATCCGTTTCCGAGTTTGCTAGCCCAATTATACTGGTACGAAAAAAGGATGGTAAGCAAAGGTTGTGCGTTGACTATAGGCTTTTAAATTCAATCACTATAAAAGAGCGATACCCGATGCCAGTCATTGAAGACGAGATTGCTAGACTTTCAGGACAGGCCTACTTCATAACATTAGATATGTCTTCTGGCTACTATCAGGTACCAATATCTGAAGATTCAAAACCTCTCACATTTTTTGTAACACCGGATGGACAGTACGAATTTAATCGTATGCCGTTCGGATTGGCGAACGCACCTGCCGTCTTTCAGAGGATGATGAACAAGGTTTTAGGATCAGCTATATTCACTGAAGCAATGGTGTACATTGATGATTTGCTTATCTATGGGAGGACCGTAACTGAGTGTCTAGAGAGGTTTGAACGCGTGATGCAGCTGCTAGATAAGGCAAACTTAACTTTAAACCTAACTAAATGTACATTTTTACAAAATAGGATTTTGTATCTGGGATACGAAATTAGCGTTGACGGAGTACGACCAGGTAGACAGAAAATCCAATCTGTTTTAGATTTCCCCAGGCCTACCAGTGTTCACTCAGTGCGCCAGTTCTTAGGTTTGGTTGGATACTTTCGAAAATTTATAAGAAATTTTGCTGTACTGGCTCATCCAATGAGCATGTTGTTGAAGAAAAATGTCGATTGGGCGTGGGGTGAAGAACAAGATACGTCGTTTAGGTTATTCAAGGATAGATTAGTTGATAGACCAATACTAACCATTTACGACCCAGAAGCTGACACAGAATTACACACCGACGCTAGTAAGATTGGAGTCGGTGGAATACTACTACAACGATTACGAGCTAGTGAATCGTTTCAGCCTGTAGCATACTACAGCCGCCAGACATCTCCAGAGGAAAAGAACTTTCACGCTTTTGAACTGGAGACCCTAGCCGTAGTGTGTTCGCTAAGGAAATTCCGTGTTTACTTGTTAGGTAAGAATTTCAAAATTGTTACGGATTGTAGTGCTCTGCGCTCTACATTTTCGAAGCGTGATATGATTCCACGAATAGCACGCTGGTGGTTGCAGTTACAAGAGTTTCAATGTACCATAGAATATCGTGCAGGTACAAAAATGACACACGTAGATGCACTATCGCGAAACCCAACAGATGTTCAGGACGACTCAGTTGAGTTGGACTTATACCCTAGTGTGTTATCGATTAGTAGTGAAGACTGGCTACAGACCCTCCAATTAGGAGATTCTGAACTACGTCGTATACGTGATATACTTGAGTCGGATATTGACGCTGACAGTTTGAAACATATTAGGGACACTTATACTGTTAAAGACAACAAACTGTTTAAATGTCTAAACGGAGATAAAGAAAATTTGAGATGGGTGGTGCCAAAAGGGGCTAGGTGGCAACTTTGCCGCATCAACCATGATGATATTGGGCACTTTGGCGTAGAAAAAACCTTAGAGCGAATAAAGAAAACATACTGGTTTCCTAAAATGTCCAGGTTTATTAAAAAATATGTAAAGGCTTGTATTGAGTGTGCTTATACAAAACGGGTTACAAATAATGAAGGTCACTTGCATCCTATTGATAAAGTAGAGGTGCCTTTTCACACTATTCACGTGGACCACTTGGGACCTTTTGTCCGCTCAAAGCGCGGAAATTCTTATTTATTAGTGATTGTTGATGGGTTTACTAAATTTGTTGTCATTAAACCGGTGCGTAATACTAAAACTCTTACAGCACTCACGATATTAGAAGATATATTCTTCATGTTTAGGAACCCCGATCGTATTATTAGTGACCGTGGTACATGTTTCACATCACACGCGTTTAAACGATTTTGTCAAGATAAAGGTATTAGACATATCCTCAATGCAGTCGCTTGTCCACGCTCGAACGGACAGGTTGAGCGGTATAACCGCACTATTTTGAATTGCCTTAAAGCACAAAATCTTAATTACGATGACAAGGATTGGGATGATAAAGTGGGGATGATTCAATGGGGCATTAATAATACCTTCCATAAAACCACGGGAAGGACGCCGTCTGAAGTCATGTTTGGGACCAAAATGAATGCCGAAGTTGATCCTAGGTTAAATGAAATTTTACGTCATACTAATGAAAATTTTGATACAAAAACTTTACAGGAATGCGTTAAAGACAATATTGATGAGGAACAGGAAAAACGAAAACAGTGTTATGACAGAAAACGGCGTCCAGCCCGTGTTTACGTGGAAGGGGAACTTGTCAAAATTACGAGGACTGCGTTTCAAAACGATGGACAAAGTAAAAAACTTATTTCATCATACGTGGGCCCTTATCGAGTAGTTCGTGTATTGGGCAACGACCGCTACGTAATTGCCGCTATACCAGGATTGTCAGGCATAAAAAGCAAACGTAGAACCACGGTAGCTGCCGATCGAATGTTGCCGTGGGTTCATGTAGCCGCCTTGAATGTAAATGATAGTGATGACGAAGTTGTGAATAAGAGTTCTAGCGATGATAATGATGAAGACTAAATGAGTGATGTAATAATGAATTAGTTATATGACTATACAAACAACCTATGTGTAGTAAATAATCATTGTCATAAAATCACAAAAGTAATGATCATATTATTTGGGCTGTTTGTAAAGATAACTGTAATTTTGTTTAGAGTGTAATCCTTGAAAATATTATTCTATTATATAATTTAATTAATGTTTAAGTTTGTATATTAAAGCTGAGGCAGATACTAGTCCTATAACAATATTGTATTTATAGTTGTGCTAGTGAGAAGGAAGGTTCGCAAGCAAAACTATTATGGTATGTGAGAAGGAGGGTTCACTACCATTGTCACTATATTTATTTGTATTTTTGGGATGTCACTTGTGAGGAGAAGGGTTCACATGTAGAGCTACTACGGTATGTGAGAATGAGGGTTCACTGCCGGTGTTGCTATATATGATTACGCACGCTTGTGAGAAGGAGGGTTCACTAGCAATGCGGTTATGGCATGTGAGAAGGATGGTTCACTGCCACGTTAGAGAATTTTTAATAAGTATTGTGGTTGTACTAATGATCAGACAAACTGTTCACAAGAAAGGTCTTGATATTTCTGTGAGAAGGAGGGTTCACAGGTGTCAGACTAAAGGAAATCTGTGTAAAGCTGGATATTATAATAATTATCATAGTTATTCTTTTCTAGAATGTACAATATTGTTTAAGCGAAAATTGTAAGAACTCGATGCTGACCGAATGTTAGGTAAGCTATTCCGACCTCGTGCATGAGGACATGCACAACGTCAGGATGGACGAATGTTAGGTTTTACAATAAAAAAATAAATACTTTCCAAATCACTCAATAAAATTAGCATCTTTTTAATGATTTGTACTGGCAACACTGAATCGATTGTCGCGGTTTTAAAACGGAGGGTTGTTGGAAAATATATTTGGTTGGACCAGCGTCGTGTTCGGACGATTTACGATAAATGTTGTTGTGATTTTATATCATAAGGAAAGAGGAGAAAATATATCAGTATTATTTCTGGAGATACATGTAAGTCTACTTTGTTTTATTTCCTCCATTATCGGCCCGTGAGTTCTTACAATAGCTATCCCAAACACATCCATTTTTCCGTGATATAAAGTAGTGGTAGTTTTTGTGCTCCAGATTATAACTATGCAACATTTCATAACGATTGGTTGAATAGTTACGGCGTAAATACGTAGCAGACTGTTTTTCGCTTTTAACATATAGGTTAGTAAGGTAGTAAGGATTGTACTTACAGATATAGTAGGTACCTAAGTAAGTAATCATGAAACCCAAATATCTGAGCAATCATCGAAAACAACCTAAAAACTACATCTTTCATTTGAATGCTTTATTATTGTGCCAATCAGCGCTTAGAATAAAAAAATAATCTTGATTGAAAGGACTGTACTTCGCCTGATTTCTACCAACTTGGCGTTATTTACTCAGTCCACAATCACCCTTTATATCAAGTTAATGAATTCCGTGACTGCCATAATCGTAACCATGGCTGCCAGATCCGTATCCATGACTGCCAGATCCGTATCCATAATTGCCAGATCCGTATCCGTGACTGCCGTATCCGAGTCCATAACTGCTAGATCCGTATCCATGGCTGCCGTATCCGAGTCCATAACTGCTGGATCCGTATCCATGACTGCCGTATCCTAGGCTATGACTGCCATAACCGAGGCCATGTCCTAGGCCATAATTGCCGTAGGTAACTGTGCGAAGAACTGGGGCAGTGACAATTGGAGCTGTGATTACTGGTGCGAGATGCGTACGTACAACTGGAATATGAGTAGTTCTGGAGACGTGAGCAGTTGAAACCGCAGCTGGGGCGATTATTGGGGTGCTTATGTGCATGCCATGACCTGTAATAGATTTTTATTATTATTATTTTTCACTTACTTACTTATCTTTACGTCATCTCCCATGCGGGGTAGGCAGAGAGAAGAGAGTGCCAAAAGGCTTTATTCTTGCATTCATCTCTCGTTTCCTTAACATTTATAATTCCACAAATTACACCCTGAATCAAAACTAACATTTTTGGATCACACAAAGAATAATTACGTGTGGGAATTGAACTCACAACACGCTATCTAAATCCACTTCAGCGTATGTGTTTCTAAATTATAAGTTTAGTATACTAGATGCTACCCGCGACCTCGTCCGCATATACTTGCTAATAACAATACGTTACTCTACGGTGAATTTATTATGTACTTCTATGTGACAATAAGTCCAGGAACCATTCATTTTTCGAGGATAAGCAGTCGCTTATTTCCTTTTCTGAGACTATTACGCAATATAGCTTAATAAACAAACTCACTTTCGCATTTATAATATTAAGTACTAAAAAAAAGAAAGTCACCATGAAATACTTACCATAAACCCCATGAGGGTTTCCTTGGCTAAAGCCAAAAACAGCCAACAGGCATGCCAACTGAAAAATAAAACAGTTTTTATGACTAAGAATGAATTAATTTAATTTTTAAAATAATCTAATAAACTTGGAGTAATTATTTGTAACAATTTACTCCTAGGAATACTGACAAATAATTAAATTATCCATTAATTTGATTTGATAATATGAATGGATCATATTCGGAAAATAATAAAAAAAGAATGCATATTCTTATAGGCCGGTAGCACCTGCCTCTCTACCTAAGGCGGCTGGTGGCAGACTACCTCGATGGCCGCAGCGTCCTCTTCGTGGACCGGGAAGGGGACGTTGTAAGGAGGGCTATGTCGTGTGGCATCCCACAGGGTTCGGTTCTTGGGCCGCTCCTGTGGGACATCGGCTACGACTGGGTCGTCCGTGGCCGGCTCCCCCCCGGGCTGGGCGTAATCTGCTACGCAGACCATACGCTCGTCACAGCCCGGGGCGGGACCCTCGAGGAGGCGGCAACGCTGGCCACCTCAGGTACCGCGGAGGTGGTCAGGCGGATCGAGGCGCTGGGGCTTAGGGTGGCCCTTAAAAAGTCGGAGGCCCTACTCTTCCATGGGCGCCGACGGGGCCCAGGAAGAGCCTCAATAACGGTCAACGGTGTGGGCTTCCCAATCCAGGCCCACATCAAATATCTGAGCCTGGTATTGGATGGACGGTGGCACTTTGACGAGCACTTCCGCCGTCTTGCGCCAAAGCTCGTCGGCACGGCGTCCGCCCTCGGGCGACTGATGCCGAATTTGGGCGGACCGAGTATCGAGTATCGCCGACTCTACGCAGGGGTAGTACGGTCGATGGCACTGTACGGCGCGCCCGTGTGGGCGGAGTCCATGGCCGCTCGCAATAGCCCTTCTGTGGCGTCCACAGAGGGTTGTAGCGGTCAGGGCAATACGCGGGTACCGCACGGTCTCGACCGATGCAGCCTGCGCGTTGGCCGGAACCCCCCCGTGGGATCTGGAGGCGGAGGTGCTCGCCGACGTCTATCAGCGGGCGTCGACGGCGCGGACGGTGGGCAGCCGCCCCTCGCCGAGCGCAATCTCATCGTGGCGGGAAGATGCCTGCCGCGCCACCGTCCTAAAGTGGAAGTCTCGGCTGGAGACGTCCCGGGCTGGTCTCTGGACCGTGGGGGCGCTCCAGCCGATCTTGGAAGAATGGGCAGGGTGGCAGCACGGGGTCCTCACCTTTTGGTTGGTGCAGGTTTTGTCGGGGCATGGTTGCTTCGGCAAATACCTGCACATGATCGCTAGGAGGGAGACCACCCCAGGCTGTCACCACTGCGGCTGCGGCGAGGACTCGGCGCAGCACACGCTCGAGTTTTGCCCGGCCTGGGATGTGCAGCGCCGGGAACTCGTTGCAGTCATAGGCGTGGACCTGTCGCTGCCAGCCGTTGCGCGTGCGATGGTTGGCAGTGACAGGGCCTGGACCGCGGTCGCCGCCTTCTGCGAGGCTGTCATCTCGCGGAAGGAGGTGGCGGAGAGGGCCCGGGAGGAATCCTCCTTCGCGGACCCGATTCGCCGTCGGCGCGCGTGGTGGCGTGCGCTCGCTTGCCTGCGTCTGATGCCGCCCTAGCCGAGGCTGTGGACGGTGGGGTCAGCGAGTACCCTGCCGTCCGCGGAAGCCTACTACGAAGGTGCGACGCCCAAGTGAACGAGGCGTCGCTCAAGAGAGGGTGCCCGAAGGGGCTGCCGCCTGCGGATCGCGGTCGAAACGACGCGGTACCCGTAATCCGCCGTAGCAAGGGCGGGTGGAGGCGCACGGTGGGTTTTTAGTGGGTGAGAGCCCCACACTACCCCGTTGTCTCCCCGAACAGCGGGGTGTGCGGTAGGACATATTTGCCCATCCAAAAAAAAAAAGGCCGGTAGCACCTCTTTTCTCTAATATAAAAAAAAATACATAACATGGCGGCATAATGTATTAAAAAAGATTCAGAACAGTTGTAAAAAAAGAAAAAGATAAATAAATATTATCTAATAAATTTATTTCGTTGATTGCGGGTTAATCTGATTGTGATTTTGGAGTTTACATTGGGTTATACAATATATTATTCAATAAAACTTTTTGGAGTAGCAATAGGTAGGTATATGAACGATTAAAATTTCAATAGAAATATAAGCAATAATGAATTCCACCACGGCATGGCGGCCAGAGTCCAGAGATACTAGCCATATAATGCAGGAGTTATTATAATGTACTTTCTATTTCCTCACTCGCATAGTCGATAGGATGGCATTTTGGCATAACCAGAAAGGGATCTAGCGCAGGAGCGACTGATTTACACGCTTTTCGAGGTTCAGGGTGAAACTCCTTCTCAAGACGCGCCATGACACTGCCGTTTTAACCGCTTTGTTACAAGTCAAAATTTCAAAAGTTTTCAAACCGGTTAAATTTTTTCGGAGTTTATTCCGTCCAAACACTGTGACAGGGAATTTTTATATATACAAAATATATAGATATAATAAACAAAACAAAACTTACAGTAATGTAGGTGTTCATCGTAGTTTTTTAACAGACGAAGTGTGATTTTGTTAGCAATTGTAAACCGTTTTATAGTACCGCTGAAATCTATACCAACACTGAAACTCGACCGGATGCGACACGCATGTATGGACGAATTGCGTTAGATATTAACATCAGAACCTTGTATTGAGAACGGTGAATTAATTAGCTTTGTCCTTGGACGCTGAAAGTGAACCTGTAATTTGAAACAGCTCATTAGTTTTGGATAGATCAATCATCATGAAGAGAATTTTCAGTTTTATTTGCAGTTGAAATATCCATAACTGTCTGTTGTAAAATTACTTAGAATTCTTTGTAATATTACCTAATACTCCGAAACAGAAGTTCTTGAAACTCATAATTTAAAGAAACAGATTGGGTTAGAATGTATCTCACTCGATCATATCGACATGATATCGTGTCATTGTGATTGGTTGAGAGATCACCATGATTGGCCGAGGCCGATTGCTTCTCATCATGCGTCGGTTTCTTTACCAATCACAAGCGAGACCATACGATGTCAATACGATTTAGTGAGTTACATTCTACGCGCCTAGTTCAACAAGTATTATAATTTATATCTCTGCCTTTGTTAAAAAAAACATTGGCTTTGTGTAAAGCCTGTGCCAAGGCTAATTCGAAAAACATTTAATTTGTTTTTTGTACGAACAGTGTGTTTTTGATTTTCTTAGTTATAGAGGACAAGGGCGTCATAACAGTTTAAGATAAAAGATCTTTAACCAACTTCCGGGAAAAATAGCGAAAATTAGTCAGTGTGGTGACGCATTGAGGGTCCAAGTGTCACCCCATTATTTATTGTGAGTGTCGTATGAGATGGCTAAGACTATTCCATTACTGGTGCTAGAGTTTGATATTAAGTTGGAGTGCTCACTTGCTATCAAGTTTCTACCAACATCTCGCGTGAGTGACCAAGAAGTACCTCGGTGTACTTTGGTTATAGCGAGAGACAACCGTCATTTTAATTCGTCGTCCGATACGTGGTCGCCACTCAGGAACCACTCTTCGTCAACGGTTGCCGGTTCATCAAGCGATGTGACCTGCCAAATGGCACATCAGCGTACTGACCCGGCGAGCAAGGTTAACCACTCTTATTCTGCTACAGATTTCTGTATTACGAATCCGATCACGTAGAAAGATCCCGAAAAAACGCCAGGCCAGTTCCATAGCACGCTGAGCGAGGCGAATATTAAGGAACCAAGCCTTTGTTCATTAAAGTCATCAGCGATAACACGCATTGTTTTCAAATACTGTGCAGTACCTATAAGACAAAATATTCCTCATCTTCCCGAATGCTACAGCTGAGTTAGATTCATCTATATAAAATTATGTTCATTTAGACCAACATGGACCGTTGACGATGCCGCGTACAGAGTTCAAAAATGCAGAGTACATAACCGATTCTAAAACTTGTCCAATAGTAGGATGGTGATCCCACTATTCTCATGCCTATTGGTGGGATAGTAGTTCCAATAATCGGCATGGGTTCTCTCAAAGTGAGAGGCATTTGAACCTCATCATCGTCTATCCAATGATGATGATAATCATATAATATATTTATTTACTCTCCAGACTTACAGCTACTTTTATAGCATTACACTCCAAAGCAGCAGTGTAAATATAAATTATTAAAATTTTAAAGTAGGTACTTATTGTCTATCATATATGATTACGAACTTCGTCATCATTATTTAATATCTATAAAATTCTCGTTTCACAGCGTTTGTCGCCATTCTCCTCCGAAACGGCTTGAACGATTCTTATCTTTTATGTGTATATTCAGTAGGTCTGAGAATAGGATGTAAACTATTTTTCATACCCCTAAGTGATAAGGGTGGTCCACCTCAAAAAGTATTTTTTTGTTTTCCATCCGTCCATCCATCAGCCTTTTAACGTCCACTGCTGGACATAGGCCTCCCCAAGAGTGGGGGATAATGCCGTAATCGCCACGCTTGGCAGGCAGTGCATGTTGTTAATACTCGAAGGAGTGCTGCTGCCCACTCCCCCGGTATCTTTTTGTTGTCTTGGTATTTTATTGTTTTATGGACCAAATTTTTTTTTTTATGATTCGGCGTATTATTTAGTTAATTATTTTTCTATGCTAAAACTTCCCTAAAAATTCTCTAGAAATAATTTATATAGCAAAACAACGTTTGCCGGGTCAGCTAGTAATATATTATAAATAGGTGAGGGAATACAATCAGGTAAATGTCTTATCAGTATCTTTACGCGGATGTAAAAGAAGGATAACACGATGCTAGCTTTGTTTTTGAACACAGCGTGCGGCACGCAATTACAGATGAATACGAATTCTGGTTTATTCTGAGAAGAATCAATAGATCTGTAACGTTTATCAGCAATTTTCATCGTTGATTTATACAGATGGCATAGTAGTTTAGATACCGACTTTCCATGTCGAATTGTGAGTTCGATTCCTACAGAGGATACATTGTGTGCTCTACGTATCATATGTGTGTAAAGTCCCCTAAATAATGCAGGAATTACTGCCTAGTGCAGGATGTAGCCTGCTAGTCTATTAAAAAAAATAAGTGCATATTGTAATACTTATAATGAATCCTCAAAAAAACAATTAAAACATTTAAAATAGAATACTTTAACCACAATGTAAAGAGTAATTTAACTATGAATAGTTTTTACGTTACAAGTACATCTAATACTTGAATAATTATTGTTTTACTAGCTTAATTTCTATTGTTACAAACACATTAGATTCTATAATTACGGTTAACCGTCGTATAATTGTCGATGTTAATAGAACTAATTATGAATTTTGATCGATATAAAACAATATTAAGTCATATGTAGCAATATTCATAGTAGATCAATGATCAGTTTTTTTATTGTCTATGAAGGCAGACGAGCCCTGCCCACCTGATGGTAAGTGCTAACCGTCGCTCATAGACTCAACCATACTAAGAAAACTGTCAAGCCAGAGCTCACTATTTCATTTCGCAGATATGTAATGTAAGAATGAAAGGCTACCAAAACGCACCAACGAGCTTCATGATCGATCACACGGGAGAATGCAGTACCGACCTGCCCAGGCCCGATAACAAGTGAGTACTCTCACTTGGTACCCAGCTCTAACACCAGTAATGCTGTTGGTGTTTGTAAGTGATCACTTCCTTTAATCACTTTCGGGAAAGAATAGGGTGGTGACACTTGTATTCTTAGTCTATCACTATGTGACATGCATGGATTGATCATTGATTATTGGGCACAGATTGTTTAGCAGATTCTAGATGAGTAGTCTTAGGACTTCGCGTCACCGACATGCTGTGCACCCGAAATTCTTACCACCATATTGATTACATGCACAACGCCATGTATAGAAACAATTCGTACTAGCACGAATTTATAAATTACAAAAATTACATATCCAGTCATTGACCTACCAACAAATGGACCTCGTATCCGCGCTCAAAAGAGTACAAATCAAAAGAGATACAAAGCGCTAAAAGAGATACAATCCTGCACCAGTCTCCGTTTGGTCGGCCGACTTGACTATACGTTCAATACGCCGTACTGTTTTGTGAAAACGTGTAAAAACTACTCAAATAAAGTGAAAAAAGAAGATGGTGTATTATATTTTCAGTAAGTAGACTATTGTTTGATCATTTGCAAGTACAAAAGAAAATATAAAATTTTTGTATATTTTGTAAAAATAAATCTTCAACTAATAATATTCACTAGAAGCTGCATAACGTGATCATGGTGCGGCCTATTGGTAGATGCTACATAAGCTAATAAATTATTACAAAGAAAACTCAACACTATTACAAGGCTTCAAATTAGAATATATAAGTTTGTATTTATACAATGTATCTTTGTTTATATAGGTCAATTAGTACTATTTCGTGAATTTTGTACTAGACCCGACGTCAATTTTATTAGGTCAATGTATCCAGTACATATGAGATCTATTTAGATACTCAAAAACTATTATTAATTAAGAATGTTTTAAGTTTTCACTTATTTTGGCAGCCCTTATGACAGCTTATGTTATTTTTTTTATATACTTAATTGTTGTTTTGACTTGTCTATCTCTTGCAGTTGTCATCTTTCTTAGTAGACTCATATGACACGAGAGGGAACAAATGTTAATAAATTATAACACTACGCGTGTTATAATTTATCTGGCTGGCTGTCTTCTCAATTTTATTAGTCACAAATGATGTTAACCACGGCCTCATTTAATGCCTATTATTAAGTCAAAGATAATGGACACAGTATACAAATAAAGATGTAGTTGGAATGCAGCCATTGTGCATTAGAGCGTATAAGTTAGATAATTATAACAATGTGTTGCCAAATAGAACTTTGTTAATTACATAGCGTTTTTTGTGTTACAGCTAAATTTCCTGTTTTAAGTATTGTACCTTCTTTGTAATCAATCATTATGTTAAAGGATGTTTTACTTAATGTAATGTAAATATGTGTATAATTAATTAATACATCTACTAATATAGAATAATTGCATGATTTACGCATTACATTTTACAGCACATAAAAATTGTGGTAATAGTCGTTATTTTTATTAGGCGGGAAATAATTTACTTAAATACGTTTTTATGTTTTGTATGGTGAGTCGGGGCAACGAACAAGGTAGTGTTCCCACACTCATTCACTAAATAAACCCGCCATGTGCCGTCTCTCCGCCTGAATTGGCGGACCGCTGGGGCATTGGCCTATCTCTTAATATTGTGCCAATGTGTACCTCAGATAGATTTCGCAACTTGATTACTAACCATTTAAACAACTATATATTATTTTGAATTGGGTACGACCGCAAGGGAGTACAATAGCTCAGTGGATTAGAGCACTTCCCCGAAAAGGAAGGGACGCAGGTTCGTTTCCCGCTTGTAGTAAAGTTCTCTTTTTCCTCATTCACAAATAATAATTTGCACTTTAACAAATAATATTAGCTGAGCATGTCAAGTGCTAAAAATATAGATCAATAAAACTATATATTAATTAACACAAAGTGTGAAAATTTTAAATCGGAAATAACAGTCATGAGCAGGTTTTGAACCTGCATCTCCTGAAATGTCCCGATAGCAATTGTCACGATGACTGGATTGGCAAAGCATCTGGGACGGTATTCCAGGAGATGCAGGTCCAAATCTTGCTCGTGACTGTTATTTTTAATTTCACATATTCACATTTTGTGTTATTTTATATGGCTAAGCATGTGAAATGCTATAATATATATATAAAATATCAAAATAACTATATGTATAAAGGGTTTTTCAAATAGGGCAGGTCGATGTTGACAGTTTGTGGCGGCCATGTTGTTTTATGCGGCATCCATCTGTCAAATGCGTTGTTATTTCTTCAGTTACTGATGCCAAATCACACCATTGAGAAAAACTTTGACGTTGGTGAAATTGCGACCTCCTGTCAGCAGAAGCCACAAGAAAAGAATTGAATTGAATTGATGCCAAATCACCATGGCAAGTTACACGATTGAGCAGCATGTCCAAATGATAAAACTTTATTATAAAAATGAGTGGTCGTTAGTGTTAACGTTGCGCGCATTACGTCCATTTTACGGCAGACGCGCTGGCCCTTCAAAGTCGACTCTGCAACGTTTGGTGACCAAATTAGAGACGACTGGTTCGGTAAACAACCAACCAACACCCTTACGTCAAAGGAACGCCAGATCCGCCGAGAACATTGCTGCTGTCCGTGAGAGTGTGCAGGAGACTCCGAGGCAGTCGATTTCTCGCCTCGCACAAGAACTCGGCTTTTCGCAGACTTTAACTTGGCGAATTTTGCGTCGGGACTTGGGCCTACACCCGTACGGTTCAACTGACCCAGGAGCTCAAAGTGAATTAGCATAAACAACGCTGTTTGTTCGCTGACTGGGCTACAGAACGTTTGGAAGAGGACCCCGATTTTGGCCGAAAAATCTTTAGCGACGAGGCGTATTTTTGGATGAATGGTTTTGTTAATAAGCAAAATTGTCGTATACGGGACGACCGCAATCCACATGAGGTTCACCAAGTGGTAATGCATCCACAAAAAGTTACTGTTTGGTGCGGATTTTGTCATTGGTCCGTACTTCTTCGAAAACGATGATGACGAGGCCATTACTGTCAACGGCGAGCGCTACAGTCAATGATTAACAATTTTTTTTGGCCTGAATTGAACGATATGGACGTGATAAATAATGGCATAAATGGGCCTTTCAAATAAAAAAATATTTCTTTAATATCTCACATACAGCTTGTTTTATTTAATTTCTACATCGACCCGTCCTTGTTGAAAGACCCTTTATTATCTATAGATTCATGCTTGCTATATAAGGAATCATCTGAACACCATTGATGATCTATTGTGATGATCTTAATGGTAGAGCCTTACTTATCCCAGTATGAATGTGGCCTGATCAGTGTAGCACCATCCTCTCACAGAAGAAAAGCTTGATACAACGGGGTTTACTTGTGGGTACTCCTATACTTATGTTTCGTATGGTGAGTGAGTTGATGCTCCGTCCTCCCTTTATTACCCTCACGCTCCACCGGGCCGTACCTATATGCGACTCGCGTAGTATAAAAAAAAGGGCTTGTACTACCCGTACACATAAAGAATGGGATTGAAAATGTCGTCACTTCTATTGACCTCTCACTCGCACACTGTCGCTATCTATACTCACACACGCCGGTACGGACAACAACAAAAACAGTCCACGTTATCGTTATTAGCGGATTGTAATGAAAATCTATAATGATAGATTCCGTGTATGCTGACAGTACCGGCATAATAAGCCGCCATTTCTAATCCCATTCTTTATCTGTACGGGTTATACACAAAACTGCGAATCGGCGCAATGCGAATTCGCAACGCAGAAAACTGCGACACGAATTGCTGCGATGCAATTTCGTGCGACAAGGCGTCTCACGATTCGGGTGACCATTCCTTTGATGAGCGGGCCGCGGATTTTTACGATGCCACGTCGCATCGCAGTTTTGTGTACAAGCCCAAAACACTGTGGCTGTAAAACCCACCTCTCTCTCGCTAAAGGTTCTCTCTTACTTAAAGCTTTACTTATTATTTAATGCAAAACTTAATTAATTCAATTATTTCTATACAGAATTCTCTTAGCAGCAGTACTACTCCCAATAGAATTTACTTAGGGGAAAGATAAAAATCGTACTAATTAATGTTGCTCTTTCATTTCACAATTAATTCAAGAGGCTCTTGAAAATTTTAAACGACATAGGCGTCTTTTTTATTACTAATTTATTATCCCTGCCCGGCAAAAGAAGACATCGTCAGGAAAATAGCGTAGATTTGGTTGCTTACTAGTGATATTTAGTGAAAATTTGTAGTGAATCCTCACATATCTCAATCCTTACTAATCCTTTGTGATATAATAAATGTAAAAGTGAGTTTGATTGTTTGTTTATTTTGACGCCATAACTAATGACAGCATAGATAGTAGATGAGTTTTTTCTTATTTTAAAATTTGACATCTTCGGTTCTCGTGACAAGTAGTGGTAATAGATAGATAACTCTTTATTGAAACCTTAAAAATAACGTTAGAAACAAAGTTAAAGGCTTAACTGTCTATTTCAATTGGTGGCCTTACCGCTCAGAGAGATCTCTTAATAATCTAATAAAGCACACGTACACATCCACGTACATAAGCACGCATGCATACACGCATGCACGCACGTACACATCCACGCACTCCCGTGCACACGTACGCCAATGCCAATACTTTAGTTAATACACCAAGGGTTTCATTTAATACCTTCACGTAAATCGCTTCACTCCATGAGACGACAACAGTACAGTTATAAAGGCATAATTATATCGTTAAGCCCTTACTACAGCGTACGTAATGATGAACCTCCTCACATAATTAAGGATTTCTCGTCGCAAGTATAAGTAAGTACAACGTTGATAACGCTTTTTAAGAGCTTCATTTCTCAGCTAGATGTCGAACATTTGGAGAAGTTTATACAAAATTAGCATGGTTATCGAACGACGGATATTTATTTAATTTTTTAGCCATTTTGGTTTCAGAAAGGGTCTATGTATATATATGTAGATCGTGTAACTTCAAGGTACATTT
Source organism: Leucoma salicis (assembly GCA_948253155.1). Classification (NCBI taxonomy): domain Eukaryota; kingdom Metazoa; phylum Arthropoda; class Insecta; order Lepidoptera; family Erebidae; genus Leucoma; species Leucoma salicis. Next base: position 23,726,662 of record OX411815.1, on the reverse strand, counting down.
ATTATTCACATCGCCGTCTGACTCGTATCCGGGGATTAGAAAGCCGGCCGAAAGAGGTCACGATGGCGTAATTTATATGTGATATATTACGATATTTTCTCTTTGAGATGGAAATCTTGTTAAAAAGAAAAATGAAGTTAACCAATCTCTTTATTAATATTTATTATATCTGTGATATCATAAAGCTGTAACGGAGGTGTGTCTGTACCTTAAGATATTTAGATATTTTTATATATATTTTTAGCATTTGACATGCTTAGCACTATACATTAAACACAAAGTGCAAAGTCGTCACCCAAAGACGTTAAGTATGAATGTGTTATCGAAATTAGCAGTCAGGAGCAATTGTCACGATGGCTGAATTGGCAAAGCATCTGGACGGTATCCAGGAGATGCAGGTTCAAATCCTGCTCGTTACTGTTATTTTCTATTTCACATTTTTCACTTTGTGTTTAACCTTTAAGATATTTAAGAAAGAATACTGTAATTTTTTGAATTGTTGTCTGATTGTGCTTTGTGTACTAAACGGACTATAAAGAATCATTTTTGTTTGACATGTCTTGATACATTTTATATGATCTAATAACTAGCTTTTATCTATGGCGGAGCCGCGGGCAAAGGCTAGTTATCCTAACTATTATAAAGCTGTAACAGAGCTGTGTCTGTACATTTAAGTTATTTGAGAAAAAAATAGTGTACTAGGCTATATAAGCGTACTTGCGCCTGATGCCGCCCTAGCTGAGGCTGCGGGTGGATGGACCGGGGAACGTCCGCCACCCGCAAGGCATCCCGCGAAGGAGTAACGCTCCGTGTGCGGATGCGTCGCTCATGGAGGGCACACGAAAGGGTAACCCGTCGACGGACCACTGAAGTAATGTACCATAGTTCTAGTGTCCCACCAATTCAGGCGGAAAGACAGCACACGGCCGGTTTTTTTAGTGGGCGAGGGCTCCACACTACCCTGTTCGTTGCTCCGAACGACGGGGTGTGCAGTTAGGTACATTTTTTCCCGCCTTTATAAAAAAATACTATATAAGCGTTTCCGAATAAAAAACGTTTTTTTTAGATTTTTTGTCTGTTTGTTCGTTCGCGCAGCACACAAAAACTACTGAACTGATTTTGATGCATTTTTTTTTATTTGATTGCCCTTGATTAGACTTAAAAACTGTTAAATATTTTATCGGGAACTTAAGATATATCCTATCAAGTAGCTTTAGGCTGCGGCGGAGCTGCGGGCAAAGGCTAGTTATTATATATTTCGTCCACTGCTGGACAAAGGCCTCCCCATATTGGGGGTATAGTGCCGTAACCGCCACGCTTGGCAGGCGGGTTGGCGATCGCAGTGGATGTTGTTAATACTCGAAGGAGTGCTGCTGCCCACTCCCCCGGGGTATTCCTTCAGTCGGATCTTACGACTCCCATGGGTGGAGAGGGGTGGGACAATTCTAAAGCCGGCCCCACACGGCGTCATGTATACGGTGGTACGGTGTACGGTGGATGTAGATCTACATTTAAGATATTTGAGAAATAAAGATCGTATTAGGCTAATTAGGCATCTCTGCACACAAAGAATATTTCGAGTTTTTCTCTGTTTGTTTGTTTTTTTTTTCACATCACACAAAAATTACTTACCGGATTTTGATGAAAAAACATTACTTTGATATCTCATGATTAGACATAAAGACTAGTATACCTATGTTTTATCACACTAATACATCGGAAACCTGAGATATAACCTAAGAAATAGCTTTTGCGTGTGGTAACGCCGCTCGCACAGGCAAGTTTTAAATATAATTATTATAATTTTATTTATTTTTTATTATTATTGGAGGTCATGGCCTAGTTGTATACAGACGGTGGCAATTATATTGTAAGGCTTAGGTGTAATGATGAAGACCACTGAAGGAATGTAATATAGTTCCGGTGGCGAATAAAGGCGGAGAGATGGCACACGGCGGGTTTCTTTAGTGGGCGAGGGCTCCACACTACCCTGTTCGTTGCCCCGAATGACGGGGTGTGCGGTTAGGAAAATTTTTTCCCGCCTTAACAAAAAAAAACGAAAAAAAGGTGTAATAATGAACCTCATCACATAATTAGGGATTTCTCGACGCAACAAATATGTAAGTACAACGATGATACCACTTTTAAGAGCTTCATTTTACCGTAAACTAGAGTTAATATATAAAATTAAGCAAACAGGGTGTTTGATTATAGAGAGAGATCATTTTCAATGTTCCCACAACACTACAAATAATCTGGTGGACCTTCAAGGCAGCCAGTGACGTGACTATGCTTCAAGTATTGTTCAGTCTATGAATACTGCCTTCTACATATTAGGAAGTCTAGTCACTAAGGAACAATCCTTGTATCGCGGGGGCCTTTACAAACATACAATTTCACGGACACAAAGTCAGACTAAACTAGTTGTGGATCACACAAAGAGTTGTCCTGTGTAGGAAACGCACCCACAACAATAGGGCGGGAGACCAGTCTCCAAACCACTCCCCATCTGTGCAGTTATTTAGGCAACTTAATTATGTGTATACAACTTTCAGTAAGGTGATATTATTTATTCTTACTGTCACTAACTGCTAAAAGAAATACATTACACTAATCTACTACAATATCTTCTATACAGGATAATTTTTTAACCAGTGTGCAAACTTTTATTGGGGGTTCTATATCATTACTATTAATTAATGGAAATGTGTTCTATAACACATTTCCATTAATTGTATAATCCGATTTTTTTATTTTTTTATCCGACTTGATATCAGTAAAATATGGACACCAATCTTACGAGCAGCTAGAAGCTTTATTTTCTGTATTTGGATGGTCCTAAGCCCATGAAAGTATAAAGGAAAAATTGGAACTACTCTTACAAATCACATCGGATCACGACCTTTTCTTTTTTTTGTTAAGGCGGGAAAATATAAAATGTTCCTTACCACACACCCCATCGTTCGGGGCAATGAACAGGGTAGTTTGGGCCCGGAAAACCCACTAAAGAAACCCGCCGTGTGCCGTCTCTCCGCCTCTATTGGCGGGCCACTGGAACTATGTTGTAACATAGTTCCAGTGGCCCGCAATGAAGGAATGTATTCCTTTAGTTGTTCACGACGGGTCACGACCTAAACTTAAAAAGTTTATTTCGAACCAGATAAAATTAGCGGTCAGTAACCCGCATAGATAACTACGCGACGGCGCATTGACCAAAGCGCTGATGTAGGTATACCTACGGAAGCGCGCGCGTAATGTGACAATAAAATCTGATTCAAAAGTAAAACCTTTCGTTAGGGATAACTTTATTTTTTAGTACTAAGTCATATCAAAATAAAAAATATAGCGGGATAAAATGTATACCTACTTACCAGTTGTTAAGTCTAATCGAGATCTATCAAATATAAAAAGTTGCATCAAAATCCGTTCAATAGTTTTTGCGTGATGCACGAACAAACAAACAGATAAACAGACAAAAAACCTAAAAAAAATCGTTTTGTGTTTAGACACGCCTACCTATATAGCCTATTTTAGTCATTTTTTCTCAAATATCTTAAATGTACAGACATAGCTCTGTTACAGCTTTATAATAGTATAGATAACTTATTCCTGTCCTGCTAATTAGCAGAAATGTTCCCACGAAATGATGGATTATAATTGATCATAATTAAATGCCAAAATGTACTAAATACATAAAATGAAATAGTGGTTGAGCCTTGCTTGCACGAATGGACCGGCTCCATCGGGGAAGTACCACCTTCTCACAGAGATCAGCGTGGCACAACGGTCGGTACTCTTAATATAATTGGAATCAGTACGCCTTAAATGACTTTTAATTTGAGAAAAATAAAGAAAATTTAGACAGACTCTCAGATTTATATAGTAACTAGCTTCGATTAGGCCCTATCTCAAATTCCCGATATAGTAGCGGGTTAAAATATATACCAGTTTTTAAGTCTAATCAAGAGCTATCAAATAAAAAAGTCGCATCAAAATCCGTAAAGTAGTTTTTGCGTGATGCGCGAATGAACAAACAGACAAAAACTAAAAAAAAATACGACTATATTGCTTAATACAGTATTGTTTTTTCAAATATCTTAAATGTACAGACACATTTTTAGATCTATATTTTTTAGCAATTGACATGCTCCGCTACTTTTTAAAAAGTATAAATTATTTGTGAATAAGGAAAAGGGGGCAAGTGAAGGTGGTTGTAATACAAATGTGGTGAGGAAATTGGGATGATCGAAAGATCGGTAGGATAGCTCAGTGGTTTAGAGCAGATTTGGAAAAAACGCGGGTTCGATTCCCGCTCCTACTAAAAATCTCTTTTTCCTTATTCACAAATAATTTGTACAGACACAGTTCTGTTACAGCTTTAAATAGTATAGATATAGATGACAGACACAGGAAAGATACGATACTCAATTTAAAATAATGATTATTTATTGCAAAACCACAAAAATATCACATAATAAGACTCCTATAATTATATTACATATTTATATTAATTAAAAAAGTACAACGTGCTCATTGGGTTACGAGGTAGAAACTCACTGAGATATTGTTACCTATGATAATTTAAAAAATATTGCTTTGCGGATTTCAAGAACTTGTATATGGAGAAACATAAACCACCTAATAATCTCAGTTTAACAATAAAATAGTTTAAGAAGAAAAAATTTATTTATTTTTCAAACCTTTTTCTGACCCACTATAATATTGGGCACGGGTCTCCTATCATGGTGAATGTTATTAGGCCATAGTCCACCACGCCGACCTAATGCGGGTCGCAGACTTCGCAAGCCCTCGAGAAAATCTCTCAGGCATGCAGGTTTCCTCAAGATGTTTTCCTTCACCGAGCAGTGATAAATTATAAACAAATGCACGCATAACTTACAAAAATCTCGAAAAGTCAGAGTCGAGGACTGGTCAGAGCGTCACGGGTGTCGTATGAGGCGAGGGAAGTAAGCAATTATCATCCATTGCATGACTGGTGGTAGGGCTGGGTACCAAGTGGGAGTACTCACTTGTTATCGAACCCGAGCGGGTTGGTACCAGCATCTCCCGTGTGACCGGCCATGAAGCACATCGTTACATTTTGGCTGTAGCAGGAGATAGCCGTTTATTCTTTCATTTCATATCGGTGAAATGAAATGGTGAGCAGCGGCTTGACAAAACTCTCGGTATAGTTGAGTCCATGAGCGACGGTTACCATTTACCATCAGATGGGCCGTGGCTCGTCTACCACTACAAGAAATAAAAAATAAAAATGTACTACAGTAGAATATTTATATAATAAACTGGACTATAAACTTTTTTTTTTTAATGAAATTGAGCCTATTTAATAAATGATTCTTAAATACATCAAAGTAAGTGCATCATAATGTAAAACTCATTAATAAAGCCTTAGGTATTTGCTTTTGACGTACCTTCTTTCCCTTAAAAATTCCTAAATAATAATTATTTGAATCGTTATTAATAGCTACGTTAGTAATTATTTTACGTTAATATCAATAAGTATATACTATTAAAATCTGTGATCTTTCGAATATATTTATGAGGCTGACTACACTGTGGGCCTAGCCAAGTCGCATTCTACGATCGCTAACGCTATAGAAAACTATTAAAATGTGTGGGAATTTTAAAAACAAAGTATGGGAATTTGACATTTTTTCCGATATCTATAACGCTAAGTCACGTGACTTAGCAAATCAAAAAAAAAAGTCAAATTTCCATACATTCTAATAGTTTTCTATTGCGTTAGCGATCATAGAATTGAACTTGGCTAGGCCCACTGGATCGTCTGAGCGACTAGTTATTTGCGTGGCTGTGTACTGGAGAATTGTGAGTGTCATTTTTTATTTAAAGGAAATTAATGATTCTTTGATAATGTTATTATTAATTATTATTCTTTTAATATAATTGTCTATTAAATTACCTTTCTAAGGTCACTCCTTAATTTAAAATCACATAATTACCAGTCCTATTCGACGAAAACTTGAATTAGAGAACTTAATAAAAGCGGGGCATTGGTGTACAACAGTTTAGATATAACCTATCTATATTAATATGTATTATGTTTGTAAGAAAAAGGTTGTTATTATTTATTACAATGTATAATTCAAAGAAAAAAAAACTACCGTGTGGTGCCGGCTTTAGAATTGTCCCACCCCTCTCTACCCACGGGAGTCGTAAGAGCCGACTGAGGGAATACCGGGGGAGTGGGCAGCAGCACTCCCTCGAGTATTAACAACATCCACTGCGATCGCCAACCCGCCTGCCAAGCATGGCGATTACGGCATTATCCCCCATGACGGGACCGCTCGTTGTGGCGTTCTCTTGGGGAGGCCTATGTCCAGCAGTGGACGATGAAAGGCTGATGGATGGATGGATGGATAATTCAAAGAATTCAAAAACAATAAATTTAAACACTATGCTATAAAGAATATAGTCTATGCTTCTCTTGTGGTGGAAAAAAAATGAGATCTTTATAAATGTGTACAGGTAAATCAAATTGCATGTTTTTTTTTATAATCTAAAGAGTTTTATCATATATTTTTATCCTCGCAGACCCCGGGTTCTGGTGGAATCGTCAACGTGTTGGTTACATGTTTCATTTCTTGGTGTTCCTGGAAATAACAAAAAAAGAACAGAAATTAGTAGTATCATTTGAATATAAAAAGCACAAATATATGCTCGAAAGACCTTTTGGAATTAGTTCAGTAGTTTCATAGATTACTTGCTACAAACAAATGTAAAGTTTACCTCTTTATTATATTAAAACTATTGTATAGATTTTAAGTTAATTGCCTATAATATACAAAGACTCACGTTGGCTGCCTAGAGGAATAGGCAAAGGTTACACAGTACCTAGTATCTTTAAAAATATAAATCAAATTTAAGTTTTTAAGTTAAAAAAGCTATTTCTGCTATTTCGCTGCACTCAACTCTCCTTATTCATTTTGGACCGAACAGATATAAGTTAATGTTAGGCCCTTTCCTGCATTTCCGCACTTATTTTTTAAGATTCTGATAGTTATACATGATGTTACCTTCATAAATGTATACATTGACAGGCTGTAAAATTTAAAGAAATCATTGTATAAAGTGCGCATAAAATTAAAAACAAACCATCCGTTAGAACGCATATATATTTCTAGCGTGTGAGAATCGAAACATTCGATAAAGGAACCAGTATAAAATAACAACTAAAACCTACGCTTCCACGTCACCTATGTAGCAGTTAGTTTAGAAACAACGTTTAATCATCCACTCTGTTCTCTGTTCATCCGTCTTTTTTCTTATCTTGTATTTATTATCTTTTAACTGCCTCGGTGGTGCAGCGGTTGTGTGTGCGACTGCTGATCATGAAGTCTCGGGTTCCCCGGGTCGGGCGGTGCTATTGAGGATTTTCGTAAAAAAAAGATTCTCAGTAGCAACCTGGAGTTTGGAAATGTGCCCGGTAGACGGCAATAGGTTCGCCCGTTATTACGTGGGACTTAAACATAGTTGGCGAACAGTGGGTATATAATACACCTCTGCCTGATAGTGGCGTGATGCGTTGTTGTTTTGTTTCATTATGTTATTATCTTTTCTTTTCCATCTGTTTTTCCTTTCACTGAGGTGGATATCACGCGAGTGATGTCCTTGATATTGCGTGTAAACTCATGACTACTAACCATCATCCATCAACTCATTTACCACGATTGTGAGATAAAAAAATACCTACATGTTCTGAATCAAGTCTGTCCATCTCATGGACGGATCTGGTCATCTTCTGCGCTCTCTTCTGTGCAGAGGCCGCTCTCGCCTGCAATATCTGGAAATAGAATTAATTAACAAAATTATTGAAGTAATTGTAGAGTTTAGTATCCATAAAGTGTTCACACTTATTGATGGACTCGAACTGAGAATACCACCTTTTGAAATAAAACTACGTTTACGGAATCTATCGCGTTTACTTGATTTTACTCCTATCCCGACGTTTCGAATACTTTACAGCATTCATGATCACGGGTGGACTTAGATGATAGACGTCCAAGGTTGATATGTTATTTCAACGGTTTCATCTACCCACAGTATATGATTTTACAAAATTTTTGGTTTATTTATTTTAACCCACCTAATATTCGTTTAGAAACACAGTGAAAATATCTACTTCAAATGTTTATGCTTACAATGTATGAGACTTTAAATTAGTATATTAAAATGAGTATAATACTCCTCTTTAAATTGCAAAATTTTTGTTTTTATTTAGTGCTCAAAAATTCTACCACAAACTACCAATTACTACCAGTAAGAAGACAATCTTGGTTATTAGTTTATATTATTAAATATATTGATTTTGCCAAAAGCTAAGACTAAGAAGCTACCACCGGATCGGAACGCGGCCTGACTGAGAAAGATCCGGCCAGAAAACTCAGTAGGCTACAACTGTTATGGAATTATTAAATTTTGTACGGAATTACTGAGATCTAATAAGGTTTAAATTTTAAATTTTTTATAAAAGGCAAAAACTAATCACTACTGTGGGTTTTATCTACACAATAAGCGCTAACTGTGTCTTGCAATCTTGTGGTGTGCCTTCTTGTATTCTGTTTGGTGAGGCCTATCACAGGATTCCAGCTTGATGGTAAGACCCAGCCGTCTTCTCTATTGAAATTGGGATGTTTCTTAATTTCAATAGCCTCACGTATCATTCTAGGGCGATATCGATGTTCTTTTGCGAGGATTTGAGGTTTGTCAAACCTAATGTAATGGCGGGTGTGGTCCTGTGTGTGCTCACAAATTGCAGACTTTGTATAGCGACTGTGCTTCACATCAGCTATGTGTTCTTTGATCCGAGTTGTTATGGATCTCTTTGTTTGCCCAATGTAGGAGAGACCACAATCTCCTACATTGGTCTCTACAATTTGTGAGCACACACAGGACCACACCCGCCATTACATTAGGTTTGACAAACCTCAAATCCTCGCAAAAGAACATCGATATCGCCCTAGAATGATACGTGAGGCTATTGAAATTAAGAAACATCCCAATTTCAATAGAGAAGACGGCTGGGTCTTACCATCAAGCTGGAATCCTGTGATAGGCCTCACCAAACAGAATACAAGAAGGCACACCACAAGATTGCAAGACACAGTTAGCGCTTATTGTGTAGATAAAACCCACAGTAGTGATTAGTTTTTGCCTTTTATAAAAAATTTAAAATTTAAACCTTATTAGATCTCAGTAATTCCGTACAAAATTTAATAATTCCATAACAGTTGTAGCCTACTGAGTTTTCTGGCCGGATCTTTCTCAGTCAGGCCGCGTTCCGATCCGGTGGTAGCTTCTTAGTCTTAGCTTTTGGCAAAATCAATATATTTAATAATATAAACTAATAACCAAGATTGTCTTCTTACTGGTAGTAATTGGTAGTTTGTGGTAGAATTTTTGAGCACTAAATAAAAACAAAAATTTTGCAATTTAAAGAGGAGTATTATACTCATTTTAATATACTAATTTAAAGTCTCATACATTGTAAGCATAAACATTTGAAGTAGATATTTTCACTGTGTTTCTAAACGAATATTAGGTGGGTTAAAATAAATAAACCAAAAATTTTGTAAAATCATATACTGTGGGTAGATGAAACCGTTGAAATAACATATCAACCTTGGACGTCTACCATCTAAGTCCACCCGTGATCATGAATGCTGTAAAGTATTCGAAACGTCGGGATAGGAGTAAAATCAAGTAAACGCGATAGATTCCGTAAACGTAGTTTTATTTCAAAATGTGTAACATTCGCGTAAATATCAGAAAGTATTATACCACCGTATTAATTTTTAACAGCCTATGTTTCGGATGTAGGAGAAGATAGTAGATATCGGCATTACGCTCATCAGCTCATTGGCTAAAAGTCAGCTTACGGGCTTACTTATTGGTATTTTTTAAAGCACTGGACATGTTCGGCTACTTACAATTATGTGAACTTGCTACTTCGGGTTGTACCCACGAAGATCAATTTCGATATAAAACGGATCCTTTATAGTCTTTGAAAGACTCCGCGTCATTTATCAGATGTATTTACATACATTGATGTCGGTATAATGTATGAAAATACTTCCGACAGATGGTACAGGCGTCACCCAAAGATGTTAAGTATGAATGTGTTATCGAAATAAGCAGTCAGGAGCAAGGGTCACGATGGCTGAATTGGCAAAGCATCTGGACGGTATCCAGGAGATGCAGGTTCGAATCCTGCTCGTGACTGTTATTTTCGATTTCACATTTTTCACTTTGTGTTTACTTAAAGACTGTGTTCAGATGGATAAGACATACATTTCAAAACTATTTTGTTTACAGGTTATCAATCTGAATGGCCCGGCTTTTGATGTGAAACATCTAATGCGGAGGGAGGGTAAAATCGGCTGTTAGCGTGGCGACGCTTTTATTGTACTTGTCCCGTTCAAATCTTGCAAGTTAAATTTGACACAATTTGAAATAATTTCCCGGTTTTCGATTGAGCTGAAATTTTATACGCACGTGTATATCACGTGACAATGCAATATTATGATGACATGGAGCTGATCTGATGATGGAGGTGGAAGGTGGACATAGGAACTCTATAATGAAATGGCGCAACCTCATCGAGTTTGGGCTCGTATGATTCGTCTTGCCAAGTACTTTGTGTCTATATAGTATCCAGGGGCTGATGATGAAGCTGGAAGATGGCCACAGTAACTCTATAATGAAATGACGCAACCACGTCGACTTTCGACACGTTTGCTTCGTCTTGATGAGTACTTTGTCTTTTGATGGTATCCAGGGTCTGATGATGGAGCTGGAAGGTGGCCATGCGAAACTCTGTAATTAGATGGCGCAACTCCAACGAGTTAGGGCTCGTTTGAAATGTCCTGACTAGAACTTCAGTCATAGATGATATCCAGGGTCTGGTGATGGAGCTGGAAGGTGACCACAGTAACTCTGTAATGACACGACGCAACCCCATCGAGTTTGGAATCATTTGATTCGTCTTGACGAGTACTTTCTCTTTAGGTGGTATTCAGGGTCTGATGATGGAGCTAGAAGGTGGCCATAGGAACTCCGTTATAAAACGACATAACTTCATCGAGTTTGGGCTCGTATGATTTGTCTTGACGAGTACTTTGTCTCTAGATGGTATCCAGGGTCTGACGATAGAGCTGGAAGGTGGCCACAGTAACTCTGTAATGAAAATACGCAACCCCATCGAGTTTATACTCGTTTGATTCGTCTTGAAAATGATCATATCTTGACAAAGTACTCCACTTTGTCAAGTTATGATCATTTTATTTCTGCAAAATAATTTCGATGTTTTCACATCTGCTAGACGTCCCCGACGTCTAGTTTTATTTATAATGAATTACTCGAGTAATAAATATCGGAGTTAGTATGGATCACTCGATTCAAATTTCTTTCTATATTGGAGCAAAGATTATCAACTTACAGACATTCTTCTCTGCTCAGCCTCTGCCAATTTCTCCTCAATGTCCGGCAAGCTGATGTCTGCTTGGGGAGGCTGCAGTAGCCTCTGTATATGAGCAGGTGGGGTGACTGGCCGTTTAGTGGCATCAAATTCTTCTAGAGGAATTTCGAAGGCCACAGCTGAAAAAAATGCATTACTATAAAAATTATATATCCTTTTATTGAAATTCGTATCATCCTAGACCATCCATCAGCCTTTCATCGTCCAATGCTGGACATAGGCCTCCCCAATAGGGGGTTTTACCATAATCGCCACGCTTGGCAGGCGGGTTTGCGATCGCAGCGGATGTTTTTATTACACAGGGGAACGCTGCTGCCCGGTCCTCCGGTAATCGTAGACGGTAGGTAGACGGGGTGGAGCTATTCTTGGTGCCGGCCTCACGCGGCACCTATTCTGGACCATCCTTCATTAACTCTATAAAAATCCCACTAGCGAGCTTCCTTCGAATTTGTAGGAATCTAGCCAGTGGAGTTGTAGGCACTAGGGTTTTTGTACTGAGGTTTCTTTTCCCCCTAACGGTGCATCTGCAAAATTTTAAATCTTTGATCCTTGTGATTTTTAGTAACAGTAATCTGAATGATAGCACCTTAGTTTGCCATCAATCTAGTCCTCGACACAGGTGCGAGAAGTGGGCAATTGAAGGCCGTTTTACGATAAACGCAATTCGTTGTCTCTGTCTAACTCTTTAGGAAACAGGTGTGGATCTATGTATGCAAGTTTTACATACATAGTCCTTCTGTAGTTTGATTCAGTTTTTTATATTATATATTGTGTCACAACAACACACAAACAAACACACAGCCTACGTGATGTTAACCGATTGCCGTAGCCTATTGACGGTAGTAACACCAGAGGCATCCATCACGCGTCGCCATCTCCTAGCTAAAAAAGAGGATATGGACGGGGGTTTGGGCCTCCCAAGCTGTCACCACCCATACGAAACAGAAACTGTGTGAGACGACGGTACTTCCCCAATCCAGCCGATCCATTTGTACTGGTAAGGCTCTACCAATACAGTTTGTTTCGGCATCCGTAAAATTAATTTGGTAGTGGCAATTGGACAATAACCATTTGAGGTCTTCTCTTAATAATAACAAAGTTGTTGTCCGTGTTTGTGTCTCCCCTTACTACATAACCACGCAATGGATTTTTACACGGTTGTATGTGTATTTGTTTACAAATAACCACTGCTCGGTGAAGGAAAACATCGTAAGGTAACCTGCGTGCTTGATAGATTTTCTGGACAGTTTATGAAGTCTGCCAACCCACACTGGGTCAGCGTGATGGACTATATCGCTCGCACTATGAGAGTAGACACGTGCCCCATAGTGAAACAGTAAAAGGGTTGAAAAAAAAACAACCATGCACTTATTCCTTCCTGATTTCTGGGCCTATATTTTTTGTTTGATATCAACCTCTCCGATATTGCCTCTGTGGTGTAGCGGTAGTGTGAGCGACTGCTGATCATGAGGTCTCGGGTTAGGTCCCCGGGTTGGGCAGTGTTATTGAACTATTTCATAAAAAGAAAAATTCTCAGTAGCAGCGCAGATATGGAATTGCGCCCGGTAGACGGCAATAGGTTCGCCCCCTATTACGTGGGACTTAAACATAGCTGGCGAATCATGGGTGTGTAATAGGTACACCTCTGCCAATCTCTTCGGGGAATACAGGCATCATAAATTTTGCTTAAATTATTATGAGTTGATAAATAAAATGTTTTGTAATGGAGCCACGAAAATTCAATTTTCTTTGCTTATAGTGACTTGAACATGAAGAGGTAGGTAGGTATGTAATTATATTTATTAAATACTCAGCACATACTAACTTCGGACCAACTTACGTGGTTTGGGCCTCACTGGACTCTCGGGCAGTACAACAGTAGGCAGGTCGTCTCCATCGTCGTGATGGTGGCCGTTCATGTCAGCGCCGTTCGTCGCCTTCTTGGTATCGTCGGTTGCTTCCTCGGGCATAGCAACCCCAGTACCAGATGATCCGCAACCCATTTTGCACTGTGAATAATAAATTATAAATATTATAACATACATACTCGTATATGACAATGAGTTATATCTCAGTTGATGCTCAAGTTAGTAGTAGTAGTTTAAATATTCGTAAATACATCTAAAAAGAAATGTGAAATGGAGATTTCGTGTCACCGTTGGGTGACTCCGATAGCTTAACGGTCCCGAACACTTCCCTGGATTAGATGGGATGCAGGTTGGAATCCTGCTCGCTGTAAAGCTCTATTTTTACGACTTTCACAAATAATTTGTTTTTAAAAGTAGCTGAGCATGTCAAGTGCTAAATACAAATCAAAATATTTAAATATTATTTAAACTATTCTTTTTAACGTCAGAAATCTTCTTACTCAAGCGAATAGGCTAGCCGAAGCAAGCAACTCTCTAATATAAGTTTCCAGAATAAAAAAAAAAAAACCATTTATGGTCAAATATGAATTTATTGATTCTCAAAATATACTGCATTAACATGAAAAAAAAAAACAATTTTGAAAACATTCATGCCTTCCTACGAGATGAAAAACATATTTTTCATACTTTTCGACAGTCTATTCTGGTAATAAAAATCGTATCACACAGAATAATGTTTTTTTTTTTAAATTAACTTATTGTCATGATCGTTTGACTTATACTTTATTTAGCTCTTGACATGCTCTGCTACTTTGAAGTACAAATTATTTGTGAACGTGGAAAAAGAGAACTTTAGTGCGAGCGGGACTCAAACCTGCGTCTCTTCTAATCCGCGGTTGGGTATGGCCGTTGGTCAGTGCGATAGCTTAGCGGCTTAGAGCACTGGGAATCCCGCTCGCACTAAAGTTATTTTTTTTCATATTCACAAATACATTTGTTTTTTTTAATCTTTATTGTCACAATGTTCATAATGTATTATCCAAATACTTTGGAAAATCCAAAACTGCACGCCTCATAATCTTCATTTTTCACAATGAAATTGATTATTTGATAAGTAACTAATAATGTATGGTTTTACTAAGTAGTTTTCAATAAACCACATAGATAGCGCTAATTTCAAAAAGTACTAATGTCAAGCTAATTTATATTAGCTAATTTATATTAGCTTGATACAGTTTATACTGTATCCTTGTAAAAACAAGTTGTAAAATCGCTTGCGCCTGGCCGTCAAAATGAACCTAAACTTCATTATGTCAAGGTTGACATTTCAGTGTCGTAAAAATTGTGGAATGTAAAATATGTTTTTTTCGTGTTTTATAAAGTTGGTGTGTTATTATTTACGTGTGTTTAGTATTTTTAATTATTGTTATGGATAAAATAGTTATTATACTTGACAAATATCATCAGTTCGTCAAGCAAAGGTAAGAACTTTCTTTTAACAAAAAACAATGTACCGGCCGGACGAACGGCGTTCTGTTGACGATAGTAAAACCACCGGCCTACTGGCTATGCGTACGTAAAAAGGTAGTTCTCATGAAATGCGCTGGTTTTAGTGTCGCGTCGAGCGTAAATATTCAGTATTTTTTTGTTTATTTAATAACAATTAAACCACATCGAATCCGGCCGTGAAAATTAATAGGGCTCTATTCCTAATCATAATAATTCGTAAACGAAAAAAAAAAGATTCTATTAGTAAAGTATTATGGTCGTTATCGTGTTAACATACATTACCAACAATTTACAACTCACAGACGTTTAAGCCAGATTTTTTTCAAACAGTTTTTAACTAGTTTAAATAACAAAAATGCCATCAGAAATATCATGAGTGTTTAAAATAGTGTTTGTTCTTTATATGTGTGTGTAGATATTATTTTAAAAGTGCAATATATGATAAACAGAGACATTTTAAGTTTGAAAAATCAGTTGTTTCGTGAAAAACGGGAGTAGAACCCACCTCAACGCTTCGCTTATGAGCAGGGCGGAATAAAAAAACTGAGCAGGGAAGAATGTCATTTTCATATCTTGCCCAGGTCAGGTACTATTTAAACGTCATGATATGTATGAGCACAGCGCAGACAGCTTATCCATAATCCCACAGTCAGTAGTTAGTTTGAAATGCAGATTGCAGACGCAGGGAAATGTACAGTGTAGGTACTTTGTTGTAATAAGAGGACACCATCTGTAAAATCCCTATTCTCAAAAACATCTCCAGGTTGAAAATATCTGCATAAATTATTTGTTTCATGTTATTATTCAAAATTCAAAATAAAAACAGTAATAAAAAAAAAACACCTCGTGTCAGCTAGAATAATATGTCAGATTGCAAGCATTTTGACCTAAACGTAATGGTTATGTTCTCTTTGGTTTGACCGACATGAGCCATGGAGACGGTGCTACCAGATTGCACCAAGGGACGCAGGTTCGAATTCAGCTCGCAGTAAAGCTCTCTTTTCCCACTTTCACAATAAATTATTGTTTGTTTTGTCAGATTTTTTAACAAACATTTTTTTTTATTGCATGTAGTGGGAAACAAGCATCGGCCCATCTAATGATAAATGGTAACCGTCGCTCATGGACTCAACAAACCGATATTTTCATATCGATAAAAGAATAAACGGCTATCTCCTGCTACAGCCAAAACGCAACGATGTGCTTCATGGCCGGTCACACGGGATATGGTGGTACCAACCCGCTCGGGCCTGATACCAAGTGAGCACTCCCACTTGGTACCCAGCCCTACCACCAGTCATGGAATGGATGATAATTGCTTACTTCCCTTAGTCGCCTCATACGACACCTGTGGGAAAGAATGGGGTGGTGACACTTGTATTCTTAGTCCGTCACCACACGGACAAAATAATATATTTTGTCGAAATCGCTGAAAAAGTAGTACTCGTAGTTGGTTGGGCCAAGGTCCGGCGAGTATGGATAATGCTGGATGGTTTTTAAATGCAGCTTTTGTTGTTTTAAAACTGTGTTACGAGCAGTGTGAGGTCTGGCGTTATAATGTAAAAATAATGGTGAAGACCGATCGATGAGTCGGGGTATTTGGCTGTGAGTTTCATGATCATTGTTCAGAGTGCTGCACAGTAGACATCTGCTGTTCTGCTGTGATTTCTTGAGCGGATTTGAGAAAGCTTTACTGTTTTTTCTATGGATATGGCTTCGTTTTAGGGCATTATTGCTTTGACGTGTCATCTTGAGACAACCATAGCGTTGTTCGCTTGTTCCTCTCTAGTCACATGTTACAATTCAGTCCAAAATCCAATGCACGCTGCTGTCTACATATCAGTCAAATCATGGCACCTATTTTATAAGATTTTTACCTTCACCGCTTTACTGCAAATAAGTAAATTTGGGTGTGCTCACGTCAAACCATATCGCTAATACTTTGGTAGTTTGTAGCGGAATATTGGATTAATGCATGTAAATACATTCCGATAGATGTCGTTGGCCGTAAAGACAAATGTGATAAGGGGATTCGGATGGCCGAATATGTCAGTACGATAGCTCAGTGGCTTAGAGCAATTCCCCGGATTGGAAAAGACGCAGGTTCGATTCCCGCTCGTGCTAAAAATATCTTTTTCCTTATTCACAAATAATTTGTACTTTAAAAAGTAGCGGAGCATGTCAAACTCTAAAAAAATATAGATCAAAAAAGTTTGTAACGGATCGGCTTTCACCGTAACCCATCGTTATTTACCTTAGTGGCTGATCTTCCTCGTGGTTCACTTCTTCAGGTCGAAGATTCCACTACAAAAGCTGTTAAACCTATTGGTTGTGGTTAACCATATCCTCACCAAACACAGCATTGACATTATGAGTAGTTTTGGCTGAGTTAGTCCCACGTGACTGCCTCTGTGGTGCAGTGGTAGTGTAAGTGCCTGCTAATCATGAGTTCTCGGGTGCGATCCCCGGGTCGGACAGTGTTATTGAGCTTTTTCGTAAATAGTGAAATTCTCAGTAGCAGCGTAGCAGCCTGTAGTTTGGAAATGTGCCCTTGTATTACGTGGGACTTAAACATAGCTGGCGAATCGTGGGTGTGTAATACACCCCTGCCTACCCCTTCGGGGAATACAGGCATGAAGCTATGTATGTATGTAGTCCCACGTCGAAACTCGTATTTGAATATTACTCCCTGTTACTCCGATTGTTGCTATATCAATCTTCACGTTAAAAGCTGAAGCTGAATGTAAAAACAATTTTATTGAATGTCGAAATTGAAATGTCATTTCTTTTTTTAATTTAGAATATAGTTTTGGTGTGAAAAGAATTTTACTCTAAAATCTGACAAATGCAGCTTTTTTCTTAAGCAGCAACTTCTTCTTTATATAATATAATTTCTCGGTGCTGTGTACTTGCTGAGTGTGTATCTCAGAGTCCTAAGACTGGGGACCAGACTCGATATTATTATTGACTTTGCAGTCCCAGGTATTACGAGGCTGTCACTACAATGACATATATTATACAGAATTTGCTCGTATTTTGCATTTTCAAAGTCGTATACGCTTCGATATCAGACTTGCAAGTTGGGTGAATTCGTCCGTGTAACACCAGCACTCAAAAATAATCATTGTATCGCGGGACTTTACAAACATAAAATGTAACGGACACAAAGTCACTCAGACTCAGAACAAACACTTGTGAATCACATATAGCATTCAGGGGGAATCTAGGAAGGTGGGAATCAAAACCACAAAACCTAGCATGAGAGGTTAATATCCCAACCCACTCAAAAATTCAAAAATTCAAATTCAAAATTCAAAGATATCTTTATTTCATAGGCCTATTAAATAGCACTTAAAATCGTCAAGAATACACTAATAATTAACACGAGCGCCTGAGGCGAGTGCATCCGCAATAACAAAGTGGCGATTGCAATCGCCACAAGCGGCCGGATTCCGAAGTAAAGCCTTTCATGAGAAGAACCCGGCAAGAAACTCATAGGCCACTTTTTTAAATTGCCAATTTATTACAATTTAATATAATCTTTATAACTAAAATGACACTATATCATACAAAACAATTTTGAAAATTAATGAATGAGGAGCAGCTCAAGCCCATTTTATTTTGTCCTCAAGATAATCCGAAACAGTGTAATAACCTTGATTACAAAGTCTAATTTTTATGGCTTTCTTAAACTTATTTCGTGGCATGTTTCGGACATTTTCAGGAATCTTATTGTAAAAGCATATACATTGCCCCATAAAAGATCTACTAATTCTGTGGAGACGAGTACTGTGTGCACTGTGCGCCTTCATTTGCCCTTGCTACGGCGAATCACGGGTAAAGGTCCAAACCAACCAACCATTGTTTCAAAATAACTTCATAATAATTTAGGATTGGGCAGCGTTCAGGAAGCTAAGGAAGATCTTCTCGTCCAATATTTCGCAGTGTCTGAAAACGAAGGTCTACGACCAGTGTGTGTTATCAGTGATGATACGGAACAGAGACCACGTCTAAAGTATAAATTATTTGAGAATAAGAAAAAAAGAGATTTTTTGTACTAGCGGGAATCGAACCCGCGTCTTTTCCAATCCGGGGAAGTGCTCTAAGCCACTGAGCTATAGTACAGGTACTTCGACCATCCCAATCTCCTTATTACATTTGTCTTTACGACCAGCGCCATCTATCGGAAGCATTTACATGCATTAAACCGATATAGTAAGTTTAATTTTGCAATTAAAATTCATACTATTTGATGGCGCGATTTTTTAAACATTTTTGATCTATATTTTTTAGCATTTGACATGCTCCGCCACTTTTAAAGTATAAATTATTTGAGAATAAGGAAAAAGAGATTTTTTGTACTAGCGGGAATCGAACCCGCGTCTTTTCCAATCCGGGGAAGTGCTCTAAGCCACTGAGCTATAGTACAGGTACTTCGACCATCCCAATCTCCTTATTACATTTGTCTTTACGACGGTTTAAAAAATCGCGCCATCAAATAGTATGAATTTTAATTGCAAAATTAAACTTACTATATCGGTTTAATGCATGTAAATGCTTCCGATAGATGGCGCTGGTCGTAAAGACAAATGTAATAAGGAGATTGGGATGGTCGAAGTACCTGTACTATAGCTCAGTGGCTTAGAGCACTTCCCCGGATTGGAAAAGACGCGGGTTCGATTCCCGCTAGTAAAAAAAAATCTCTTTTTCCTTATTCTCAAATAATTTATACTTTAAAAGTGGCGGAGCATGTCAAATGCTAAAAAATATAGATCAAAAATGTTTAAAAAATCGCGCCATCAAATAGTATGAATTTTAATTGCAAAATTAAACTTACTATATCGGTTTAATGCATGTAAATGCTTCCGATAGATGGCGCTGGTCGTAAAGACAAATGTAATAAGGAGATTGGGATGGTCGAAGTACCTGTACTATAGCTCAGTGGCTTAAAGCACTTCCCCGGATTGGAAAAGACGCGGGTTCGATACCCGCTAGTACAAAAAATCTCTTTTTCCTTATTCTCAAATAATTTATACTTTAAAAGTGGCGGAGCATGTCAAATGCTAAAAAATATAGATCAAAAAAGAGACCACGTCTCTGAATATTGGTCTCATATCAAGGCTTAAAGTCGCTCAGTGGAGCATGGAGCGGGCTATGCTTGTTATTTCCCTACGTGATCGAATCCGTAATACGGAGATCCGTAGGAGAACGAGAGTGACCGACATAGCCCGCCGGGTTACCATGCTGAAGTGGTAATGGGCAGGCCACATCGCTCGACGAACCGACAACCGTTGGGGAAGAAAGTTTCTCGAGTGGTGACCACGTATCGGATGGCCCCCCACCAGATGGACCGACGATCTGGTTAAAGCCGCGGGGAGCCGTTGAATGCGGTCGGCACAGGACCGCTCGTTGTGGCGTTCTCTTGGGGAGGCCTATGTCCAGCAGTGAATGTCGAAAGGCTGATGGACGGATGGAATTTAATATTGATATTTTTAGCACTTTATACATGCTTACATACATGATACTACTTACCTGAACATATTTTTTGAAAATCAAATACGTTATTTGCGAGTGAAGTCACACTACCCGCCGCTTGTGGCGATTGCAATCGCCACTTTGTTATTGCGGATGCACTCGCCTCAGGCGCTCGTGTTGATTATTAGTGTATTCTTGACGATTTTAAGTGCTAATTAATAGGCCTATGAAATAAAGATATTTTTGAATTTGAATTTGAATTTGACTAAGATTTTCACAAAAAAGCTCAAAAGAATTACAAAACACAATTTGAGATCCAAATAATATTTAATTTTCCTATGTAAATAGCTTTGGGTATTACGAGGGCGTTTAAATTGAAGGGCCGGTCGGCTTAACCCAGAGTCTAAGGCTTGATACACATGAAAGTAATAACTTGAAAAAATTATTGTTAAAACCATTCTTCCTTCTGATTTCTTGTTATCCTTCTTTTCCATGGGGTAACCGAGGAAGCTAGGGGGAGGCCTATGTCCAGCAGTGTACGCCAAAAGACTGATAGATGAATGGCTCATGGATAGGGTAACCGAGCGATTATACCGTTGTTGTAAGCTATAACAGTAATCGTATACCATCATGCGGTTTGCTTGTTGGTTGTAGTATAAAAAAATGAAGAAAATATGCTATTTATTATTTATCCACGTAGAGCAAGGTCTATAGCGCAAATATACCACTCACCATCCAATTTTGTGCAATAATCGTAGAACTAGTCGTAAAGACAAATGTCATAAGGAGATTGGGTGATCGAAAGATCTGTACGATAGCTCAGTGGCTTAGAGTATTTCCCCGGATCGGAAAAGACGCGGGTTCGTTTCCCGCTAGAAAAAAAATCTTATTTTCCTTATTCACAAATAATTTTTACTTTAAAAAGTGGCGGAGCATGTCAAATGCTGAAAAATATAGATCAAAAATCATAGTTAACTAGTTGCCATTAGTTTTTTGCACAGATGACGGAGGGGTTTAGATAGCGGCCTCCCGTCCGAGTGTTATGGGATCGATTCCCACACAGGACAACTCTTTGTGTGATGCACAAATGGTTATTCTGAGTCTGGATGTACTTTGTGTCCGTGAAATTGTATGTTTGTAAAGTCCCCCGCGCTACAAGCATTATTCCTTAGTGCAGGGTGTTGTCATAAAAAAAATAAAAGAAAAAATCCTCGGGTTCGATACTTGGGTGTTGCAAAAACTGTTAACAATATATAGCTTGAAACTCTTTGATACCCTGCCTGATTGAATACAAAAAAATTACTCTCCCATATTAAGTTGAATCTAGGTAATATAGATGAACTACGAGGTGCAGAGATAAAAGTGTCAGAATATAAAACAGCCTTGGCTGACTGCCCTCGTTACCTTAGTCTATTTTCCCTACATCTGGCGTATTTCCCACTAACATACCTAATACACAAAATGGCATTGAAAGTAAAATCGATGCTAGCGTATTTTTTTGCAAAAGAAACAGCTGTCGACTGTGGTCTCGATAATATATTTTTACAGACAGCTGATTTTTTATTTGAGTTTGATGGCGTACTTTTAATAGAAAATAAACATATTTTATAATAATAGCAATAATAACGATCTTCAGATCGTAATTTTGGGTCACATCACAACGGCCAGTGTCAACAGACACTAGCCCAGCCAGGATGTATTATATAACCACGGAAGTTATGTAACATAGTTCAAGTGGCACCATCCATCCATCCATCAGCCTTTCAACGTCCACTGCTGGACATAGGCCTCCCCAAGAGAACGCCACAACGAGCGCTCCCGTCATGGGGGATAATGCCGTAATCGCCACGCTTGGCAGGCGGGTTGACAATCGCAGTGGATGTTGTTAATACTCGAGGGAGTGCTGCTGCCCACTCCCCCGGAATTCCCTCAGTCGGTTCTTACGACACCCGTGGGTAGAGAGGGGTGGGACAATTCTAAAGCCGGCCCCACACGGCCTCCGGAGAGACGGCACACGGCGGGTTTATTTAGTAGGTGAGGGCCCACACTAACCTGTTCGTTGCCCCAAACGATGGGGTGTGCGGTTAGGTACATTTTATCCCACCTTAACAAAAAAAACATACCCTTTATTCCTCGTCCAGTGAGACAGTATTCCCACACGATCGGAGAGATACCAGGTGTAGCACCAACAGCTGTACTTGCTTCCTGAGGTAAGGAGTTAAACAGCGGCAAATTCTTGACTCCGGATGACTATAGAGCATTTCTTGACAGAAAACCCAATAACTTCAGGAATTTGGTGGTAGGGCTGGGTACTCACTTGGTATCGGGGCCAAACGGGTTGGTACCATCGTCTTCTGTATGACCGGTAATGAAGCACGTCAGTGTGTTTTAACTGTGGCAGAAGATAGCCGTGTACCTAACCATACACCATCATCCGGGACAACGAAAGGGTAGTGTGGGGCCCTTACCCACTAAATAATACCGTGTGCCGTCTCTACGCCTATACTCACTAACACCTGGAACAACAGTGGTTGGGTGTCAGGAGCTAATAAAAGTTTGGGAGTATTTTTAAGATTTTCAAAATTTACTAAATATACTAATTTAGATTTATAATATTATTATAAGCACCGCAAATTATGGAAGTACTCCAACTTATTCATTTTCTTTTTGCTAGACACAAAGAAAATTATTCGCCTCCTCATTAATTCAAACAACCTATTTGTGAACAAAACAACAACCATTCGACGATGTTTTGCAGTGTAACAATCTGAGCGCATTTCCTTTACCCCGACCGTAAACACGGACGAACGATGAAATGAGATGAATTGCCAACAATATTTCCTCATTTTCCCTTGCTTGTGCGCGGTAATATGGCTGTATACGGACTCGTTACCTTTGGATTAAAAACATCTATGACAGTTCCTTTTTTAATTTTATTTTTGTATCTGTGGAGACTTTTTACACCTACGTCCCGTGATAAAACAGAGCCCTGCACGTCTGCCTCTTCGATGTTTATCGTTTTAAGGATGGTTTTGTCCAAGAGCCAGACGCGAACAAATTATTTATATCTTTTTTTTACAGTTTTGAAGCTTTGTAACTCAAAAACGCAGGGTCATACGACTAAACATGTAGGGCGACTAAACATCACCAATCTAATCTGTTAGTTTGGTGATGTTTAGTCTATAGTAATTGCGATGCCAAAGCTGTGTATCTCAAGAAAACACAAATCCCCTAAAATCAAATAAAAAATAAGAAGAAATATTTTTTTAAATTCCGCAGTCACAGCGTACAAATTAATAATATAATTCTTATTAGGTGCTAGATGAGCCATGATTTACCTGATGGTAAATGATAAAACCCCTTCATGGAGTCAACAAAATAATCTAAAAATACTACCAAGACGCTGGTCACCTATCTATAGAGAATAAATAAAAGGATAGCCATCTCCTGCTAAAACCGTGGTGGGCTCTGACTCCATAGAGATAAATCTGGTGGTGCTTACTACTTACAATAGGCAGTGTATACATATAAGTTATCATTAGAAAACTTACCTGCCACTAACTATTTTCTAATCTCCACTATAAAAATACGTTTCATTACAAAACAGTGCGCTTATAAAACAACTAAAGTACTTAGTTAACACAAATACGTCTTCAGCTAGGTACCGAACGGGCGACCCGTGTACCCGCGACCGCATCGTAGACACAACTATCTACTACGATTAACACTATTTTATTTTCAATACATTCTTTCCAATCGGTTAGATGAGTGCGGTGCTATAGACTTGATACTTTGGATTAATAATTTGATCAAATCGTGTCTATGAAGAATAGATTTAATTCCTGCTCTACAGCTGGTGTGCTGTGAAACTTCACAGTATATATACCATTCCGCCTTTCATTATTCATTTCATTAGACATATACCGCTCTAAGAGAACACCATAACAAGTGGTCTTGTGCCGCCTGCTTCCTATAGCTTTTTGCTTTGATCATATCACTGTTCCAGCTAATAGGAGGCTGTCCTACGTTGCGCTATCCAGTAGTGTGCCCTTTACAATTTTAACAATGAGTAATAGCCAATAACTATCAGGTGATTTTGATCTGTATTTTAGTACTTGACATGCTCAGCTACTTTAAAGTACAAATTATTTATGAATGTGTAAAAAGAGAACTTCGTCGTAAAGACAAAATGTGATGTGGAGATTGGGTAAGGCCGAAGGTCAGTGCGATAGCTCAGCAGCTTAGAGCACTTCCCCGGATCGGAAGGGACGCAGGTTCGTTTCCCGCTCGCAATAAAGTTATATTTTTCCACATTCACAAATAATTTGTACTTTAAAGTATCAGGAGCTTAAAGCTTTTTTCTCGTCGGCTACTGTTAAGAACTATTGTATATTGAAACTTATTAGAAAGTATCAAATAGCACATATCCGTCTATAAACAGGACTTTCAAGAATGCTTACATGGAAATTACCATCGCCTACTAAGCTCGCATGAACCTCATTTGCTTTAAAGCTAGAGAAAATCAAGGAGTCGCTATGCGTTCGTAGGAACTAGAGTAGTTTCATTTCAACACTCCGCACTATTCAATACCTGTATTGAAGGATATGTTACAAATATACAAATTACGTACATCCAAACTCTAGTCTTGTTAATGTACAGGTGGCGGAGTGGTTAACATACCAACAGTCCGAGTGTCGTGGGTTCGATCCTCAAAAAAGAAAACTCTTTGTGTCCATCCACAAATGCTTGTTCTGATCCTGAGTATAGTGTGTGTTCGTTAAATTATTATGTTTGTAAAGTCCCCTGCGATAAAAAAGTTATTCCTTAGTGCAGGTACTTTTAAAGAATGTCCTCTTAATTGGGTCACACAGACAGCCGCTCCGTATAAATCCTGGTGGATAAGTCATAAGCAAAGCCGAACAGATCGGAAGCCGACCCTAACAATGTTTGGAATAAGGCTAGGAGATGATGATGATGAGTAAGTATATTTGTACAGCCTTTTTCCTGTACAAATTATTTGTGAATAAGGAAAAAGAGAACTTTAGTGCGAACGGGAATCGAACCCGCGTCCCTTCCAATCCAGGGAAGTGCCCTAAGCCACTGAGCTACAATACCGACCTTTCGGCCATCCCAATCTCCTCGTCACATTTGTCTTTACGATCAACGACATCTATAGGAATACATTCAAATAGTATGAATTTTAATTGCAATATCAATAATTTTGAATCGCTCCATCAAATAGTATGAATTTAAATTGCAAAATTAAACTTACTATAATGAAAAAATTAATGCGAGTCAAATGCTAAAAATATAAATCACAAAAAGCCTTTTTCCTCATAAATTATAATGGGTTTTTCTCGACGGTCATAAACCCACACTGATTCTTCTCTAAAAATGAGACCTGTCCACCACTTTTACAACACTTTGACAACATTAAACTTATTTTTTAGGTTAAACAATAAATATTTAAAAAGCCGTTTTAAAACACACTTATCACACCACTCGTTAATGTTGCGGTTAAATGCTTTTAATGTTGACGAATTGTTTTAACCCATCCTAACATTTATTGTTGCAATATTTATGCTTTTAAATTTTGATTTAATTTTTTTTTAAGAGACTATCTCTGCAATAAGGAATAATCCTTGTATTGCGGGGGACTTTACAAACATACAATTTCACGAACACAAAGTACACCCAAACTCAGAACAACCATTTGTAGATCACACAAAGAGTTGTTCTCTGTGGAAATCGAACCCACAACACTTGGGCGAGAGGCCGGTATCTAAACCACTCCACTATCTGTGCAGTTATAGGTACTAGTTATATACTATTATACTAGCAAAAAGCTGAGCTTTGTGAGGGCTCGCGAAGTTTTCTACTTAATTTATAATTTTCGACAGATGGCGTTAAAATTCTAATTAATAAAAACTTGGTATATTTTTTATGTGTATAAAATACTATGTTTTATAATAGATACAACATCTAGAAATAAATTGAAATTACAGTCAAAGCCCATATCTGAAAGTGTGATAGTATCTCAGCAAAGTGTACCACAATATGCATAGATTGTAGAATAGTAATAATTTGGAGTTCAATGATGCTATGACAATGTTAATACCGGGGGAGTGGGCAGCAGCACTCCCTCGAGTATTAACATCATTCACCCAATCGATACCCAGCCCTACCACCAGACATGCAATGGATGATAATTGCTTACTTCCCTTAGTCGCCTCATACGACACCCATGGGAAAGAATAGGGTGGTGACACTTGTATTCTCAGTCCGTCACCACACGGAAAGACATGCTTAGCCATATAAATCAACACAAAGTGTGTTTTGTCCGTGTGATGTCGGACTAAAAATACAATTGTCACCACCCATTATTTTCCATGGGTGTCGTATGACGCGACTAAGGGAAGTAAGCAATTATTATCCATTGCATGACTGGTGGTAGGGCTGGGTACCAAGTGGATGTACTCACTTAGTATCGGGCCCGAGTGGGTTGGTACCACCATCTCCCGTGTGACCAGCCATGAAGCAAATCGTTGCGTTTTGGCTGTAGCAGGAGATAGCCGTTTATTTTTTCATTTCATATTTGTGAAATGAAATGGTGAGCAGTGGCTTGACAATAATACCGAGAGGTATAGTTGAGTCCATGAGCGACGGTTACCATTTACCATCAGATGGGCCGTGGCTCGTCTGCCACTAAATGCAATAAAAAAAAATGTGAAATCGAAAAAATCCTGCTCGTGACTGTTATTTTCGACTTCACGTTTTCACAATTTGTGTTGATAATATCGTATTCAAAACATTCATCTATAATATCGACTCCATAGTCTCGAAGATAGCACGTCACTCATCGGACCGAACAATCAACAGCACCTACCATTGATTGCCGCTACATAATGCATAGACACCCCACACCATCCCACTTAATTGGGACACCTCCCTGCCCTGAAATTATTCGACCTGCCATTCAAAGCTGGCCTTTCATTTAATTCTACGGCTCAAGCGTTAGTTGTTATTAAAAAGGTCAATCTATGTTGGTAGAGGTATGCATGTCGATAATTTTCCAATCGATTTTCCTAATTATATAGTCTGTGTTCGAGTTAAATCGCGACACGCGATCTGTTTGTGGTGCATCTATATATACATTTAGATAAGTATGTTTTAATTGACAACAACAGTGATGAACTAGCGGTAAAACCAAGGACTGCAAAGACAGTGGTATCAAGTTCGATCCCGAGTCTAAAGTTTCAGACCTCTACGGCACACACCCCTGATTTGCCAACCCACATTGGGCCAGCGTGGTGCACTATAGCTTAAACCTTCTCATCATGAGAGGAGGCCCGTGTCTAATAGTGGGACAGAAAAAGAGTTGAAAAGAAGTAGTCGCGGGCAGAATGTAATAGCTACATTATAAATGCGTTTGTTTGTGAAATAGTTATGTTTCTACGCAATAACTATTCAAACGATAATGTTGGAATTTAGTTTAAACGTAGTCCAGGAGCAAGAAAAGGACACAGCTTACTTTTTTCGGCAAAATGGACTAATTGTTAATGTATAGTGACGTAATTATATTTTGTAGTCGAACACGCGGTCGAAAACGGCAAAATCTATTTATAAATATATCAAGAACTTAATGTATTGAAAATTATGAAGCGTATACATTTGTAACAATAATATTTCAATACAGCTTTCCAATTTGTGTCGACCTAGTTTCGGTCAGAAAGCCTTTAAGAGCTTTTTGTGAAGGTTTTGTATAAAATCATGTTTCATTATTTCTCTAAATAGAAACAATGTGTTTACCACTGATGTATTATGTCAGTCGCAGAGACAAAGAAATAAAAATAATAAAATTAACTAAATTTGAAAAAAGAATATGCATGAAGGCCATCATTATTTTTTAAATTTTAAATAGAATAACAAACAAGCGTAATGCTACTGCCTATTTTTTCTTCTTCAGTAATGCCATGGCTATGTTTAAAAAAAGTAAAAAACGTAACGAAATATTTTAATCCATATGTTAGCACTTGACATGCTCAATTACTTAAATAACAAATTATTTATGAATGTGGAAAAAGAGACCTTTACTGCGAGCGTGATTCGAACCTGCGTGTACGTCCCTATCAATTCGGGGAAGTGCTCTAGACCACTAAGCCATCGCAGTGACTGACGGCTATACCCAATCTCCACATCACTTTTGTCTTTCCAACCCACGCCACCTATCGATACCTACGTATCGTGATGGCTTAGTGATCTAGAGTACTTCCCCGGATTGGAAGGGACGCAGGTTCTAATCCCGCTCGCAGTAGTTTTATTTTTCCATATTCACAAATAATTTGTTCTTTAAAGTAACAAAATAGTTGGTGTACTCTGACATTTTTTTCGGACTTACAGATTAAATAAACAAGTTGTAATTTTCGTTATTTTCTATTACCTAGGGGAATCTTTTATTTTATAAAACTAAAATTAATGGGACTTAAATATAGCTGGCGAGTCGTGGGTGTGTAATACACCTCAGCCTACCCCTTCGGGGAATACAGGCGTGATGCTGTATATTTTTGTTAAAATTAAAATTAAGTAGTCCATTAGTAAAGCCTTACTAATATTATAAACACGAAAGGAGTTGGTTAGTAACGCTTCCACGACACAAGTACTCAATCAATCACCATGAAATATTGCATACGCGATAGTCTCTAGAGACCAGACAAAGACGTTGGCTATTTAATACCATTGAAAAGTGAGTGGTTCCAATAGGATAGTTATTTTGATATTCAGATAAATAATTAATGCGCCTTAGACTGATGTATAATTTTGAAGCTTACAAAATCGCGGACAATATATAGTATATCATAAATACAGACATATAAAATCAATATACCTAAGAAAATCTATATAAACACGTAAAAACAATACCTACTTCCTGATATTTACGCGAATGTTACACATTATGAAATAAAACAACGTTTACGGAATCTATCGCGATTACTTGATTTTCTAACGTCTAACATCTAAGTCCACCCGTGATCATAAATGCTGTAAAGTATTGGAAACGTCGGGATAGTAGAAAATCAAGTAAACGCGATAGATTCCGCAAACGTAGTTTAATTTCATAACGTAAAAATAACTTTAAACTTTGGTTGCTATCTATGGATAGTTGTTAACCAAAACATTTTCTACACAAAAGCAATGAAACCGTTGTCAGAGATGAGCTCTACTAGTACAGGAGCCGCCGCTTCTTTTTTTAAGTGATTAATAACAGGTTCAATCTTTGTGAGTAGGTTCCGTTCGACGAGACGCCCAACTTTTTCTATGTGAAAAATCTCGATAGAGGTAGCTAATAAAGAACGCAGGTATATAACAGTTCAATTTGGTGGGGTGTCGAAATTGTCTGTCTAACAGTAAGTTTAAATGTTAATATAATTGAATAATAAACTCGGAAAAACAATTATCCTACAAAATGGGTAGTTTGACTAGAGCGTGCTCCACTACAAATATGGAGAGACAAATATAAATAAAGAGGTCATTCAAATTATTAACCATCTGCTTTTTTGAATGCGGCTTTGTAAATATTTGTAATTTGTATAATGAAATGGCCATATAGTCCTACAAATTTAGTGGTACGTTTTCTCTGTCCCACGCTTGGAAGTTGTCGAATTCACGGACACTTAATAGCTACCTTTTACAAGATTTTTCCCTGAGAAAATCTTGACTGTCTTATCGAACGGAACCTACTCACAAATATTCAGCCTGATATTAATCACTAAAAAAAATAGGCGGCGGCTCCTGGACCATACGGCTTTAACCAAATATTCTATCCGGACTTGTAAGCCTGGATGTAGTGTCCATACCCCTTAACCAGGCTTAACCTAACAATGAAAGTCATTAGTCGGGTGGGGAGATAGCATGGAAACGCAAGCGCTCGCCGCAACGCTCCGGTTCACAATTTGTACAATATCTAGGCTTTTGTGAACCTCTATATTCATAGTACAGTGGAATGTTCCGTTGGTTTCGTCAATGCAATGTGATTGCTTCTATATATTATTATATTATAACAGGTCTCCTGCATTCAGACTGCACAGTTGGCGGAGTAGTTTAGATACCGAGTGTTGTGGTTTCGATTCCTATACAACTCTTTGGGTGATCCACAAGTGGTTGAGCCTGGGTGTACTTTGTGTCCGTGAAATTGTATGCCTGCAAAGCCCCCCGCCATACAAGGATTATTCCTTAGTGCAGGGTGTTGACTTTAAAAAAAATTGGAAAACGGTTGACCCTAAAGGCCATCCCTGCAACTTCCCGCTAATTTGATACTTAAGCGCTCAAAAAGAGAAAACTGTTGTATGCTTTTGCAGCATTTTTTAAATATTTAAATTGAAATATCTTTTTAATATATGAACCGATTTTCTCGTAGTTTAAGGCATTCATCGCAGATTTTTGAGCTCTTTGAAGAATTTTAAAGCTCGAACTGATCAGACTGAAAATTTCATAAAAATTCTGAAAAATTTTTTTTCGACTACGATATCTCACGAAAGAATTAACTGATTTTGACCGGACTGGTTTTTTGATGTTAAGAGCTGATTAGTTTTTGGAGTTGATCGAAAAAACCAAGTTTAAAAGTTATTCCAAAAAAACAACATTTGAAAAAAAAAATTGTAGCTTTTTTGAGATTTCTTAAGATCTTTCAGTTCGAATTGGTTTGTTAACTTCCGTTGAAAACTCGATTTTCGAAAAACGGGGTAATACCAATAACTTCCCAACATGAAAATTTTCAATTTTCTTAGTGGAAAGTTAAAAAGTTAAGTAAAAAATGATTAATAATGCGTCTATAATAAACACTAACTGCCTCGGTGGTGCAGCGGCTGTGTGAGCGACTGCTGATCACGAAGTCTCGAGTTCGATCCCGGGCCAAACGGTGCTATTAAGCTTTTTAGTAAAATTAAAAATTCTCAGTAGCAGCTCGGAGTTTGGAAATGTGCCCGGTAGACGGCAATAGGCTCGCACCCTATTACGTGTAGTCCGATGGGATGGCGTTCTAGCACAACCGAAGAGGCCCAGGAGCTTTACGTGCTTTCTGAAGCACGAGGCTGAAATGAACCAACTTCTGAACTCTGGGTTGCTATTGAGAATTTCTTGACGGAAAAATCTAACACCATAACTAACTACTAAGATTACGGCATGTCTTCAAGTATGTAATGCAATGGGGATAATTTTTAACGTACCTACCAGTGATCTTTGGTGTTACTATGCTATGTGTGCAATGGTAAACGCTTAGCACTGGGTGGGTCGTATGTTGGTGGTAAGGAAAAGGATGGCAAGCGGCTAAGAAGTATGAGAAGAGGGTTTTTTAAGCATCCAGCCCTCTCACTCTTCATAGCGGATTAACCTAACGCTGTTTCACGCTGATCTTCTATGAGAGGGTAGTGGTACCCCCATAGAACTGGCCTATTCACACTGGGAAAAGCGCTACCACTACAAACAAAACAGCGTTGAAAGATACAATTATTTCATATACTGCCATCTACCGGTTGCAAAGAGAACTACTTCAACACGATGATCATTGGAAACGTAACGCGTAGGTCGTGTGCCGCGTAGCATACATATCGATCGAAAAGCATGTTCAAATCTCTTCATTATCACTAGATGGGGTTAGTGGTACAAGATTAAAAATTTATTCCATAAAATTGATTATCTTGCCTATTAATATTTTGCAGAAATCACATTTTTGTCTTAGTATTTTACACAATTTTATTTGAAACATCGTTTACCTTTTTAATTATAATCTAACCAAAAAATATGTTGGAAGTGTCTCATGATATCTAATAAATAACAGCTTTTTACTAAATGCATAAATAAACTTGCATAAATACCTACCTATAACAAAATAGCTATTTTTAAAGATTTTGTCAGGCTGTTTATTCAGGCATATTTCCGAAACGGCTGGACTGATTTGAAAGAGATTTTCAGTGGCAGATAGGTGATGCTATAAGGAATAATTTAGGCTACTTTTATTTTGGAAAAATTATTAGGGTTCCACACAAAATAAAAATTACTCAATAATCTACTCTGGTTTTTTCACAGAATCTTCTAATCACCTATATTTTATAGATAGTTAGGTTGTAAAAAAATCTCATATTTTTGATGTTTTCATTCTCATATTGTTTGCTGGTGTCACCCCACTGAATAAAGTATTCAGATAATAGCCCACCATGAGAGCCATGTCCATCTTGGGTTTCTACTTTATTTCAATAAAACTGAATAAGATTTCATGAACACAGTACCATAACCATAGATTTTCAAAGAATAGAGAGTAGAGACAACAGCCCCAGATGCTTCCATCATCCGTCAGCCTTTCGTCCACTGCTGGGCATAGGCCTCCCCAAGAGAACGCCACAACGAGAGGTCCCGTCATGGGGGGTAATGCCGTAATCGCCACGCTTGGCAGGCGGGTTGGCGATCGCAGTGGATGTTGTTAATACTCGAGGGAGTGCTGCTGCCCACTCCCCCGTATTCTTTCAGTCGGCTCTTACGACTCCCGTGGGCAGAGAGGGGTGGGACAATTCTAAAGCCGGCCCCACGCGGCTACCTATAGGTACCCATACGATTTTTCTGGCAAATGAGAGTACCGGTGCGTGGACGCCCAAAATACCTCTTCATTCAGGCGAACTGTAAGTTTGTAAGGCATTTTTTTTTGTTTAGGCGGGAAAAAATGTACTTAACCGCACATCCCGTCGTTCGGGGCAACGAACGGAGTAGTGTGGGGCCCTCACCCACTAATAAACCCGCCGTGTGCCGTCTCTCCACCTTTATTGGCGGGCCACCGGAACCATATATTATTACATTCCTTCAGTGGTAAGTTTGTTAGGCCATTGCAGTATAAAAAAAATACAAAATTTTCTGGCGGGATACAAAATTTCTATAAAATACGTTTTATATTAAGTTCTTAGCTATTAAAGAGTGACAACACCAATCTATAATTTAACTCCCTAATTTATAAAACTAACCACAGACGAAAGCTAGTTATTAGGCTATATCCCAGGTTCCTGCAGTAGTAGCGGGATAAAACGTGTGCCAGTGGAAGTCCTACCCAAATTGTGCAGCCGTTTCCGAGATTAGTCAGAACAAACAGCCAGACAGATTAAAATTGATATTTTGTTATAGATACTGTATATAATTTCATAATGTGTTGTAACAAGCTGCTGCACAGATGGCGGAGTGGTTTAGATACCGACCTCCCGTCCGAGTATTGTGGGTTCGATTCACACAGGACAACTCTTTGTGTGATCCACAAATGGTTGTTCTGAGTCTGGGTGTACATTGTGTCCGTGAAATCGTATGTTTGTAAAGTCCCCCGCGATACAAGAGTTATTGCTTAGTCCAAGATGATATTTAAAAAAAAATAAGCTGTTATTAATGACAAACAGACACTTCAATTTTATTTATTTGTATAAAATAGGTATAGTAATAGCCTCCCAAAGTCACCTAACCCAAATATCTGATGACAAAACAAATATTAACAATAACCGATACTACTGTGAAAATAAACGTTTTATAGTAACTAGTTTTCAAAGTATTGAATTACTAGTAGGGCTAAGGGCTAATATACTTTATTATAAGCTAACCCTATCTATCTTTCATTGTATGAACTATTCTTTTGAAGTATCTAGGTCTTGAAAATTGTAGTGATATTAAGGTATAAAGAAGTCAATGTCCTGATTTCCTTATTATAAAGCTGTAACAGGGCTGTCTCAGTAAGATATTTGAGATAGATTTGCCGTAGTGAGCAATTTAGGCGTGTTTTTTTTAGTATTATTATTGGCTGTGTTTGTTCGCACATCACGCAATAACTACTGGACGAATTTTAATTAAACGTTTTTATTTGATAGGAATTGATTAGATTTATAAACTGGTATACGTTTGATCATGCTACTATATCGAGAACTTGAGATATAACCTAAAAACTAGAATTAAACTAGATTTGTCTGCGGCAGAGCCGTGAACAAAGGCGTAAGCTAAGATTTGTCTGCGGCGGACACTCGGGCAAAGTCTAGTAAGCTATAAAAAACCACACCGCCAGAGAAGGAGCTAATTTTAATAAATAATAAGCCAGCAGATGATTTAATATCTGCGTCCCTTTTATAACACCGGACGACCCAGCGTAGGGCAGGTTTCCATCCATTTACTAATGAAATTCCATCAGTCCAAAAGCGATTTGCATATTTTGTTATTTTACACATCTATTATATATAATTCTAGTGTCACCTTGTTACTTACGCTGAACTCTGAAATTATATACCTAACCGATATTCACCTTTTTTTTAAATGTGTGTTTTGCTAGCGTGCGTAAGATAGTATAGTTTTTATCACATATTTTTTATTAATTAATTGCAAAATATTCACGAAAATAAATATGGCGGTACGAAATTCGCCGGGTCAGCTAGACAAACAAACTCACTTTTCCATTTATATTAATAAGGATCCGCAAAATGAAATGTGAGCAGTGGCAAGATTTATATTCAAATATAAGATATCAATCTATCTATCTAAAATATTAATTCAAATTCAAATTCAAATTGAAAAATATCTTTATTTCATAGGCCTATTAAATAGCACTTAAAATCGTCAAGAATACACTAATAATCAACACGAGCGCCTGAGGCGAGTGCATCCGCAATAACAAAGTGGCGATTGCAATCCCCACAAGCGGCCGGATTCCGAAGTAAAGCCTTTCATGAGAAGAACCCGGCAAGAAACTCATGGGCCACTTTTTTAAATTGCCAATTTATTACAATTTAATATAATCTTTATAACAAAATTGACATTATATCATACAAAACAATTTTGAAAATTAATGAATGAGGAGCAGCTCAAGCCCATTTTGTTTTGTCCTCAAGATAATCCGAAACAGTGTAATAACCTTGATTACAAAGTCTAATTTTTATGGCTTTCTTAAACTTATTTCGTGGCACGTTTCG
Source organism: Leucoma salicis (assembly GCA_948253155.1). Classification (NCBI taxonomy): domain Eukaryota; kingdom Metazoa; phylum Arthropoda; class Insecta; order Lepidoptera; family Erebidae; genus Leucoma; species Leucoma salicis. Next base: position 23,691,320 of record OX411815.1, on the reverse strand, counting down.
GACATTTTCAGGAATCTTATTGTAAAAGCATATACATTGCCCCATAAAAGATCTACTAATTCTGTGGAGACGAGTACTGTGTGCAATAAGATTGCCTTTGTTCCTAGTATTAATGTGATGAACATCGCTATACTTATCAAAACATCCGATGTTTTTCTTGACATACAACAGATTTTCGTATATAAATTGAGACACAACAGTTAGAATATTCATTTCTTTGAATTTCTGTCTAAGGGAAACTCTCGGGCCCAGATTATAGATTGCACGAACAGCCCTTTTCTGAAGTATAAATATGGAATTTAAATCGGCGGAACATCCCCATAGCAGTATGCCATAGGACATAATACTATGAAAATAACTGAAATAAACTATTCTAGCCGTTTCAACATCAGTCAATAATCTAATTTTTTTTACCGCATATGCCGCTGAGCCTAACCTACCTGATATTTTTTTAATATGGGGGCCCCATTGGAGTGTGTTATCTATAAGTGATACCTAGGAAAACCGTGGACTCCACAAGGTCCAGTTTAATGCCATTCAATTGTACATTGGCTTCTACATGCCTTACATTGGGTGTAGTAAATTTTATACATTTAGTTTTATTCTCACTTAACTTTAAGCTGTAACAGAGCTATGTCTTTACGTTTAAGATATTTAAGATAATATATTAGACTATTTCGTAGTCCCTGAACGCAAAACATTTTTTTTTAGATATTTCTTCTATTTGTTGGAGATTTAACTAAACTACTGATGGAATTTTGATGATTTTCATTTTGTTTTGATAGACTCTGATTAGACTTAAAAAGTGGTATACATTTTATACCGCTACTATACCGGAAACCTGAGATATAACCTAAAAACTCAGTTTTGGCTTAGGCAGAGCCGCGGGCAAAGACTAGTAATAAATAAACCGATCCATAGTAATTAGTGCGGTACTATCACCGAAATCAAAGCTTGGATAAAGCAAATTGATAGAGCACCAAATTCTAATCGATTCAAACCGTAAATTCGATTTTACTTATTCGGATTTACAAACAGCGTACCACGCGTTTTCAAAAAAGGAAGAGATTGGGGTAAAGCAGCCAATTGTGGGCACAAACGAGTTCAATGAACCATGAATGTAGAACGGTGAATTCGCAACAATAATGGGGTGAATTTACTAATTTACGGCCTTTCAATTACTGAGCCAATGTATTGCGGCTACATTAATTGTATGTATAATCGATTTTAATAAAGGAAAGTGCTCATATTTTTTTTTAATACTATGTATTTCTATTTCCCTATTTTTTTAATAAAGCATATTCTTGTGTGAAAGTGCATAATTATTATGAGTTAAATAACAATCCAATAAGCATACCACAGAACATCGGTGTAAAGTAGTATTTCGTTCGGTGAGGGAGAATGCCGAGCAACAAACCCACACATTCTCTTTTTAAGTTTAAGTAGGTTTTACTAGGTTGTTGCAGTTACTTTATTCTCGTCAATTTAAGCCAAGAAAATTATCCTGTACTGTGTCACAGAAACAGGACACACTTATTTATAATGACAAATATATAATTTCGTATATGCAGTGTAGGGAAGGCAGAGTTACTTTCTTTATAAACAACAAGTCTTTGCCCGAGGTTCCGCTGCAGCCAAAAGCTAATTTTTAGGTAATGTCTCAGGTTTCCGACATAGTAGCAGAATAAAATGTATACCAGTTTTTAAATTTAATCAAAAGCTATTATATAAAAAAAAGTTGCATCAAAATCCATTCAGTAGTTTTTGCGTGATGAGCAAACAAACAGACAAACCGACGACCATACAAACGGACGAAAATTCTAACAAAAACTGTTTAGTGTTCGCGCGCACATGCCTATATAGCCATACAGTCAGTTTTTCTCAAATATCTTAAATGTACAGACACAGCTTTGTTACAGCTTTATAATTGTTAGGAACAATATTCGTAAAACTCTTATTGTAGCTATCTATGAAATTAGCATAATATCTACTAACTCGAGAAAAGTTACAGAGACCGCAATATTATAGTAAGAATATTTCCTCAACTTCCATGGGATCCCATCCTATGGTAGTTGAAGGAACACCTCTAACCTGTGCCAATTTTTCAATATTATATGTGCATTTATTTACAATTTATCACTTCTCAGTGGATAAAAAGCATCGTGAGGAAGCTTGCATGCCTAAGAAATTTTCTCCACGGCTTGTAAAGTCTGCCAACCAGCACTGGGACAGCGTTGTGGATTATTATGGGCTAATCCCTCTCACCATGGGGGACCCACACAATAGCCCTCATAGCACAGAAAATGTGTTGAAAAATAAATACATTATATCCCGGTACTATGTATATTGCAAACCTGAGATATAACCAATTATGTAGAGCTAGTAATATTGATCTGTATATATTTTGGTGTTTTTAATAATGACATATCATTTCTATTCTTTATTAATATTATAAACTATTTAATTAAAACCCAAGACAGTATAGTTCTCCCTAAAAAGCTTTCTTATAGAAACCGTTAAAATAACCAAAATGGTCACACTATGCGGTCATTTTCTGATTGAACGACCAACAATGGCTTGTGACTATACCCATTTTCGGTAACTTACGATTGTTTTGTATTCTTAGCGGCAAGAGAAAACAGTTTTTTTAGGGAAATTAGATCGATAGATAACGGTTTTTGTCGATTTCGACATCATATTTAGTAAATAACAGTGAGATCAAAGTTTATATTTGGAAAATTTCTCATTCACAGTTAACTAATTCTAAAAAGGATTACTTCATTATGTTAAAATAAAAAAAAATAACTACTTGATGTAAATTTAAATGAAAAACCGTATATAGCGAATAGATGTACGAAAAGAGTTCATTCAGTTCTCTTCGGCATTAAGACATGTCCTTCCCTTACCGATTTTGTTTTGTTTAGCATATATTTGTATATATTTTTATTGCATATATTTGTTTAGCGGTTTGGCTCTGCGATTATTATTAAAAATTATATTTATCCTTACTTACCTATTTCTTACTGGTAATATTATAAATGCGAACGTGCGTTTGTTTGTTTATTCGTTTGTTTGTTACGCTTTTACGGCATAACTATTGAACACATCGCGATAATTTGCACACCTGACATAGGCTACATTATATCCCGGATAAATCTATAGTTCCTGTGGGACAGCAAGTTTTGCATAAAAATCATTAGCGTATTGTAGAGTGACGTATTTATATTCTGATGACCAGGCGGGCGCAGCCACGGGCAGTGTATAAATGTATTTTTTGCAAATTTTGTCACAATGCGCGACAAGTTTATCTCAGAAATGCAAACTCACTGCATCCATCCATCCATCAGCCTTTTAAAGTCCACTGCTGGACATAGGCCTCCCCAAGAATGGGGGATATTGCCGTAATCGCCACGCTTGGCAGGCGGGTTGGCGATCGCAGTGGATGTTGTTAATACTCGAAGGAGTGCTGCTGCCCACTCTCCCGGTATTGCCTCAGTCGGCTCTTACGACTCAAATGGGTGGAGAGGGGTGGGACAATTCTAAAGCCGGCCCCACATGGCCTAACTATGGCACCAAACTAATGCACCCTCCACCACCTCCTCCCTCCACTCTTAGAAGATCAGCGTAAAACAACAGTAGGCACTTCTACCGTTTTGTTTTGTTTGGTGAGTGAGAGCGCCAGAGGCCCAAACCTCCTTCTTATCCTTTCCTTATTATCCTCAATTAAGTTCCAGAGTTATACAACCCTCAAAACACGAACCTTAATTGATATTGTTAAGACCAAGGATAGTAAATGCTTGTGTCGAATTGGATTACGACGAATTGAGTCAATGAATTCGCCACCAGCTAGTAAATAAAGCCAACGCAACATTTACTTAGGACTATCAATTTCGATAACACATTCGTTCTTTATCGCTTGGGTGACGCCTATGGTTTCTGTCAGATGTATTTAAAATATTTGCATACATTGTTTCGACCAGGTAAGCTTATTACCAATACAATTAATACCAAATAATGATGCAGCCCTATGAAAATTTTGATATTTTTATATATGTTTTAAGCACGTTCGGCCATTTGCCAGAACACAAAGTCCGAAAATGTGAAATCGAAAATAATAGTCACTCAGCAGGATTTAAACCTGCTTCTCCTGGAAAACCATCACCTAAGATATTAAAAAGAAATGTGTGATTGAAATCGATAGTCCCGCGTGAACGACTTTATTGGCAAAACGTCTGGAACGTTGACCGTGTGGTGATGGACTAAGAATATAAGTATCACCACCCCATTCTTTCCCACGGGTGTCGTATGAGGCGAGTAAGGAAAGTTTTTTTTCTTACCAACGATGGCAGACGAGCAAGCGGCTCACCTAATGGTAAGTGATAACCGCCGCTCATGGACTTTAGCAACGCCAGGAGCGCAGCCAAGCCGCCGCCTACCGCAACTTAAGTGCTCCTTTCAAACCTCGTTTAAAGAGGCACATGTCGTAGCGCCGGGGAAACACCGTAGCAGGTAGGTCATTCCAGAGCTTACACGTACGTGGTAGAAAAGAACGCTGAAAACGAACTGTCTTTGACGAAATCGTTTCCAGGTGGTGTGGATGAACCCTACCGCGATCTCTCGTGGTTCGGTAGTAAAATGGTGATGTCGGTACCACCTCAAACAGCTCCTCTGAGCACTCCCTATTGTAGAGCCGATGAACAACTGCAGACCCTCCGTGAGATCGGGATCATCGACAATTCGAATAGCACGCCCTTGCAGAGAGTCAAGTGGGCCGAGTTGGTACTTAGGCGCACCTGCCCAGAGATGTGATCAGTACTCCATATGAGGGTGGACCTGTGCTTTATATAGCACAAGTCGTTGCCTCGGTGTGAAGTACCGCTTGGTTCTGTTCAGGACGCCTAGTTTTTTACTCACCAATTTGGCTTTGTCCTCCAAATGACTCTCGAACTGGACTTTGCTAGAGATGTCGATGCCGAGGATCCCAATGCTCTTGGAGACCGGGAGAGTTACCCCTTGGAACTGGGACGCCACGATAAATGCGTCCTTCTTTGCAGTGAATGGGCAAACTTGTGTCTTCGTGGGGTTGAATTGAACCATGTTCTTTTCACCCCATTCCGAGGCGCGCCCTAGAGAGCGCTCGACTTCAGACACAAGTTCGGTCCGTTTCTCCTCCAGCATTTTCCGAGGGACTTTCTGACGGCCGGTATATCGCGCATCACTCTTACTGTCATCCGCATAGCAATGTATATTCTCTATTGAGAACAAGTCATTGATATGCAGGATGAACAGTGTTGCGGACAGCACTGAACCTTGTGGTACGCCAGCATTAACCCCTATGGTATCGGAGCAGCCGCCATCTACTACGACTTTGATGCTTCGACCATCCAGGAGGCTTACGATCTATTTGCAGAGTCCCTCGGGGATCCCATAAGGTGGTAACTTCGATACAAGGGCCCTACGCCAGACCCTGTCGAACGCCTCCAAGGCCTCCGCCCAACGGTGGGTGCTAGTGATCCTCTAGGTACTGCAAAAGTCGGCGGTTTATGACTTTTTCCATAACCTTGGAGAGTAAAGATGTCATCGCGATTGGCCTATAATTCGACGGGTCCGACTGATCACCCCTTTTGGGAATCGGGTGAACATGTGCTACCTTCCACGAAGTAGGAACCCTGCCGGTACTGTATGAGAAACGGTACAGGCGTGTTAGGACGGGGGTCAACTCAAGGCCGCACGTTCGAAGAACCACTGCAGAAATGCCATCTGGCCCACGACTTATGGACGTCCAGCAGCCGCAGCTCCCTCCTGGCCGCACGTTGCATAATGCGGATTTCAGGCAAGATCGCGGGATGGTAGGCGGTGTGGCTGCTCCGGCGTCCAAAGTCGAGTTCGTGGCAAAGAGTTGGCCCAAAATATCGGCCTTCTCCTTAGCACTGTGGGCTAAATTGCCATCCTGTTGCCCTGTGCTGCCTTGGCGAGCGACCAGAAAGCTCGACTCCTGGTGGGACGTCTGGCAACGTGTTCTGCCTTGGCTTTGGCAATAGCGTTCTTGTTGCACCTGGAAGCAGCATTAAATTTACACTTCTCCTCTTTGGTATTCCGATCCCGACTTTTCCTGGCCCTATTCCAGGCCAGGTATGCGGACTGCTTCTGGCGTGCAGCCATCCTGCAGGCTTGTTAAACCATGGACGGCTGCGACCACCAACCGGTACTTTGGTGTTGGGGATGAATAATTTCATCCCCATAGTCACCGTTTACGTGACGCAGTCCGCACACATATCAGGATCCTTAGATGAGAAGCATAGCCGCTTCCAAGGGTAGGACGCGAGAAACTCGCGGAGTCCATCCCAATCTGCTGACTTATACTGCCAGACTCTGCGAGACCCATTCGCGGGAGAGCTATTGGTCCTCGCAACAGGGGCTGTGCAGCGGACCAGGCAGTGATCTAATGATCCCACAGGAGCATCGACCACCACCCGGTATCCGCGTGGATTTGTAGTCAGTTGAAGGTCCAACAAGGAAGGCTCATGGCTCTCAATATCTGGGACACGGGTAGGTTGTGAGAAACCATAGGCCGAAACCATATTGAAGAGGTGCCGACCCGGGAGGTCAGTGGTCCAGCCACTCTTTGTGATGAGCATTGAAGTCACCTAAGACCACCACCTCCGCAGATGGATACTGCTCCAATATTTCGTACGTCCCCCGTTTGACGTTCTCAAAAAGTAATCATTCATTGCATGACTGGTGTTAGGGCTGGGTACCCAGTGGAAGTACTTACTTGGTATCGGGCCCGAGCGGGTTGGTACCACCATCTTCCGTGTGACAGGCCATGAAGCACATCGTTGCGTTTTGGCTGTGGCAGGAGATAGCCGTTTATTCTTTCATTTCATATCTGGGAAATGAAATGGTGAGCAGCGGCTTGACAATACTCTCGGTATAGTTGAGTCCATGAGCGACAGTTACCATTTACTATCAGATGGGCCGTGGCTCGTCTGCAACTACGTGCAATAAAAAAAAACAAGACAGGCTCAAATCCTGCACGTCGCTATATTCAACTTCACATTGATGCACTTTGTGTGCCATTTACCAGAAAAGGCCGTGCCAAGTCAGTTTTGGTTGCTTTTGTTATTTATTCCTTTATTATAAGTGAAAAGTAGGTCAGTTTTATCCCCTTATTTTGCCTAATTACATAACATCGCGTAATAGGGGCGAAAATTTAATTTCGGGTACAACCCCGGGTGTTCAAGCGGTTAGAAGTTTTAAAACTATATCAACAGACCAGCGAGCCTAATTAGATGAGTTACATCCATCAGCCTTTCAACGTCCACTGCTGGACATAGGCTTCCCCAAGAGAACGCCACAACGAGCGGTCCCGTCATGGGGGATAATGCCGTAATCGCCACGCTTGGCGTGCGGGTTGACGATCGCAGTGAATGTTGTTAATACTCGAGGGAGTGCTGCTGCCCACTCCCCCGGTATTCCCTCAGTCGGCTCTTACGACTCCCGTGGGTAGAGAGGGGTGGGACAATTCTAAAGCCGGCCACACACGGCCAATTAGATGAGTTACATCAAGTATAAAAAAAAACATTTCGATCTGTATTTTATTACTTGACATGCTCAGCTACTTTAAAGAACAAATTATTTGTGAATGTGGAAAAAGAGAACTTTTAATGCGAGCGGTATTCGAACCTGCGTCCCTTCCAATCCAGGGAAGTGCTCTAGACCGCTAAAACCTAAAAGAACCAAAACGACGCTACATAACATTGAATCATCACAAAAATTTCCGCGTATACTTACCGCATCATTAAAAGTCACCGAAGAACATACATACAAACAAAATGTCCCCGAAATTGGTCACAATTAGCGTAGTGAAATTAGTGTAGCAACACCAAAAGGGGGCGGGCTATATATGGGGTGGTACAAATTGTTGCAACAAATACTTTACGTACATGGTGTTTAGAATTTGCGGTTAGATGTTAAGTTTTAAGTTGACAGTGTTATGTCATTGTTTGTAATGACCGGTTGAAGTGCATCTGCTTAGGAATCTACCACGCCCTTGAAATTGAACCTTGACTTCCTCATGTGACGAGAACGTAATGGAACTGTTTCTAGTTGACTGTACAGATGGCGCAGTGGTTGAGTTACCAAACTCTAGTGCGTGTTGCGGGTTTGATTGCCACACGGAACGATTTTTTGTGTGATACAAATGGTTGTGTTGAGTCTGAGTCTTTTTATATACAATTTATTTGTCAAATCTGCTGCGATGCAAGGATTGGTCTTTATGGCAGGATGTCTATCATTAAAAAAAGTTGTAAAGGTTTATTTTCTACCCAAAACGTGCCATATTTTTAGAGGAACATATTGGGGTTTAGACCTATGGTGCTCGCATTAATTATATACATAAATAGAAGTACGCAATGCTAAACATATGAACTGAATACTAGAAATTATATATAATAACATAATGACTGCCTCGGTGGTGTAGCGGTAGTGTATGCGACTGCTAATCATGAGGTTTCGGGTTCGATCCCCGGGTAGGGCAATGTTATTGAGCATTTTCCTAAAAAGAAAAATTCTCAGTAGCAGCCCGGAGTTTGGATGTCAATAGGCTCGCCGCCTATTACGTGGGACTTAAACATAGCTGGCGAGTCGTGCGTGTGTAATACACCTCTGCCTACACCTTCGGGGAATACAGGAGTGATGCTATGTTATAACAATTATAGAACTCTCCAAAAGTCTGTCACAACGAGCAGTCCTGTGCCTCCCTACGGCTAACGGCTCCTTAAACCTAAATAGGTCTTAGGTCCACTTAGTTTAGTGGGAGCCTTGTGCCCCTAAAATTGGTAACAACGCAGTCATGCTGCCACCAGACGTAAACTTATTATGATGACGTCACCCAAGACGTTAAGAAAGAATGTGTTATCTAAATTTGCTGTCCCGAGCGTGACAATTTCATGATGGCGGAATTGGCAAAGCAACTGGGACGGAACCAGGAAATGCAGATTCAAATCCTGCTCGTGACTGTTTTTTAGATTCCATATTTTCGCACTTTGTGTTAATTTAAAGTGAACTTCACAAACCTCATTTAAACACCGATAAAAGAGTTTTCCTCGCATTAGTAAAGAAATAGTTTTAATTCCACTCTTTTATAACTCTTTTTCACTTTTACTAAGTATGTAATATGCTATAAAATACGAATTAAAAAGTAATATTAGGTTTAATTTTTACTACAATGCCAGATTCAAAACCCTAAACTACTCACGGCAGTGATGTGCTGATGTCAACGAACTAGACTCGATACCAACTTAAGCACAATCGTAATCGTAAACATAGCTTATAAGTACCGTGGCAAACGAAACCCATATCCAACCCAACATCTCGAAAGGAAGTATTAATTGTAACGGCAAAGAGACGCATAGGGAAGCACTTTTATTTTCGCTCATAGCCACATATGAGTCAGTTAAGTATTCCACCTTATATATGAACAATGCAGCAACATCAGACGACTCTGTGAGACACCACGTGCATTTCCATACTAGTAACGAACCATAATTTTGGATCCAATCCATAACCAAGGGACGCTGGCTTACTCCAGTTGTACGTAGTGATGTGCATGACTTGTGTTGTCGATACTGACGAGCCTCGTGGCGTAGTCGGTAGTGTAACCGACTTCCGTGCACAAGGTCGTAAGTTCGATTCCCACTCAAACAATTATTTGTGTGATTAATATCTACAAAAAAAAATATATGTATTATATCCGTGGTACCTATAGCACAAGCGTTAAGCTTAGTTTGGGACCAGAGGACGTTGTGTGAAATGTCCGTGAATATTTATTTATTTATTTATACTTACTGATACTGCTTCATATCGATAGTTTGCAATTTTTCCATTCAATTTACTAAAGTATATTTATTCCCGTTGTGTGTTTTCATGAATGTTTTCTTGTTTTGTAGGTATTAGACTTTTTCAAAGAAAGGTCTCAAGAAGAAAAAAATGCAACTACAGGTCGGATGCTAAAAATATATTGCCTCCCAATGGGTAAATCAATGAGCTAATCAAATTCGCAAAGAGCTCTCGGATAAGGAGATATACAACCTCTCTCGTCAGGAAGGTGTTTTATTTATGTGTATCTGAACTAACATATTCTGATTTTATTTTTGTCTGTTCGTCTGTTTTTTTGTTTGCACATCACGTAAGAACTACTGAACGGGTTTTAATTTGAACGACAAACTTTTTTGTTTTGTAACTCTTGATTAGTCTTAAAAATATGTACTTATGCGTTTTATAAGGAGCCTGCGATATAATCTAAAAACCAGCTTTTGCCTGCATCGGAGCCGCGGGTTAAAACTAGTACAATATAGAACGCTTTATGCTATTTTTTTCATCGTTAGATCCAAGCCAATCTTTGTAGATACATACAATTAAATAGTAGAATAAATTATTTTATCACTCGTCTCTTTTTACAATTAAATTTAATACTATTTACTAGTAGTACAATATTTTCTATCACATATACAATATATATCTAAAAGTTACAATATATAATATCGAGTCAAATTTGCCCAACACTATTGCTGACATATTTAGCCTCGTCCATCTCAGTATGGCAGGGACCTAAAGCGGTGATCGGCAAAGATGCTTATTTAGCACACCGGGAATTTCTTTTCGGTTTGCTCCTCAAAAGGGAAGTTCAATGTTGTTTGTTATATAACTGAGTGAATGAACTGTTTAACTTACGTTTTTGTCTTTAGATTGTTTATGGTTAGTGTTAATTGTATGGACAGACCTATGACCATATGCTTGCGTGAAAGCTTGTTTGTTTTGATGTGCCTGTAAACTGGGGCATTCATGCACTAAATAGGAGTTCGTATATGGGAGTAATGTGAACCTTCTTCGTAGAGATTTTTTCTCTTATTTTTTTTGTATGCCAGCGTTCCGTTTCAAGTAAAAAAAGTGACAGTTATATCAGGTACTCTTTTATCAGAAAAAATATTCTAACTAACCAGTACTTCACATTAAATTCGCCTTCAAGGAGCTTATTCAATATTCAAATCTCAAAAGAAAAAGTCTTATAGAATGTAAGACTGGGAGCGGAAACATTAATTAAAAATGTCAATCTATAGGTACTTGAGTGGTGGATTAATTAAAATCTGAAATCTCAATTTTTTTGGTCATTATAAAGGTATAGTCGAATAGCTGCCTAACAATACATGCCAGAATGCCAAAATGGTCCAAAAAAAATCACAAAGACGACTGGGAAAAGAATCTGATATTTTCCTTTACAAAATATTATGTTTTCTAATTTCAAAAGTCTCAATGGTTTGATTTGGGCTTCGGATAGATATTAGTCAGTTTAATTCGCGCCAAAACGCAATTAGCCGTTCTAAAACCAGCAAATTTTAAATAACAAATTCCGAAGAAAGAATATACTATTAAATAACACTGGCACTTTACTCTCCGAAGCCATAGATACTGTAAAATAATTAAACTTTAGGATAAAACTCTGGATACCACCGAAGGCATGTAAGATAGTTCCAGTGGCCCGCCAATAAAGGCGGAGAGACGGCACACGGCGGGTTTCTTTAGAGGGTGAAGGCCCCAAACTACCCTGTTCGTTGCCCCGAACGACGGGGTGTGCGGTAAGGAACATTTTTCCCGCCTTAACAAAAAAAAAAAAAAGGATAAAACTCTGGATACAAAATCAAAGAATGAGTAATTATTAGTAATTGTTAGACTACAGCCTAAATAACTCTCTCTCTGGAGACCCATGCACATCAGTGGGGTAGTAATGGGGAAGAATGATTTTTCTTTTTTTTTAAGTTTTTTTTGTTCTCAGATATTTATTAAGGCCACAGCTCACGTTACATGAAATCTTACGTCACATTCATAGATATTCAAAATATGATAATCTGTTTATCATTTTAGTGCATATTTTGTGTTGTCAAGTTTGTACTCACTTCACACTGCGAAGGTTACTTATCAGAGTTATCAGCCTTCAAAAACAATATAATTGACACTTAGATTTTTTTATAGATTGCCTTTTTAGTAGTTATTTATTGTTAGTCCTTTGAATAATGCTATTATATACTTTTTTGTTAAGGCGGACAAAATGTTCGTAAACGCACGCCCCGTCGGTCGGGGCAATAAACAGGGTGGTGTAGGGCCCTCACTCTCAAACCGTAAATACGTAATTTTGTGAAATTGTTTCAATATTTTCCCGTCAATCACGTCTGTTAAGGCGTTTGACTGAAGGTTTATAGATAAGACGTCACACTAGACTAACATATAAGTTACTTTTAAATCCGAAAACATGAATAATCTCATATGATAGCTATTTATGATACGTAGACTAAACGGATTTGAATGAGCTGTCGATGTATCACTGGACACAAATAAAGTAGGTATGTTTAACCACAAATCTCACTAATATGATTAATGTGAAACTGAATTTTTTTGTTTGTTTCTGACGTCACACGAAATATGATATACATAATATAGTCCGAAATACCGAGAAGAAGCTATGCATCCTTCTAATACTTTTTATCCTGAAAAAATCAGGGTTCCCGTGGATTGGGTATGTTTGTGTAGAAATTATTTTTGTGCCAGGAGGTGCCTAACGAGTCGATTCCCGCGGCAGTGCCGTGACTTTGCCATGCTAATTTATAAACTCTTCTCTAAATTTTATTTCTTAGACACTTGGTCTTTATCTAAAAAAATATTGCGATATCTTCATATAATATAACGTTTCTAAAACTAAGAAACAATGTTTTTTTTTCGTATTCGATTAAATGATTGTTTTCTAGTAATATAATAAGCAACATAGATGAAGTCAAGTATTCGCTAATGGTTTTTATAATAAAATTGTAATAAAGATCATAATTTCCAAAAGCGAAGCTCTTGCCAATTGTCAACCTGAGACTGAGTATAAAACTCGATAACTATGACTTGCTCTTCATCTAACTACCAGACTTAAGCTTTAATAAGCACTATTTTCGTATTAAAATGTTCAAAATAATACCATCATAATCTACCTTGTATTAATCTAGATTTCATGCTTGAAATTCAAAATTAATACCTCTACTCTCTCCTTATAAAAAATATAGACCTTACTAATGAACTATACTTGCTTATTATAAAAATATGCATTGAATAGAAATGTTACCGTCGGCGTCGGCTCGTGCACTCATTAGGCCTAGATACTTATAATTGCGTAAACATATTTAAATTTTTACTGTGAGTACAATCTGCGGTAGATATTAATGGAGCATTTTGGATCAGTATTAGGTATGTGTCGCTGGTTCGAATCCCGCTCATAAGAATACTTAACTGTTTTTTTTTTGTTTATTCTCGTGAATAGCCTAAAACTGAGGGATAATGTATTACATTTTGTTTGTACATATATTTATAGTATCACCCCATTATATGCGTCTTAGATAACTAAGAATAATACACATAAAGGGAAATCTTGAAATCACCAACGTCTCCCGTGTGATCGACCATGAAGCGCTTCAGTGTGTTTTGGTTGTAGCGGGTGAAAGCTGTTTTTCTTTCATTTCACAATCGTGAAAGGTTAGCAGTGTCTTGACAATGCTCTGAGTAAAGTTGAGTTTATGAGCTGCAGTTAGCACTTACCATAAGAAGGGCCGTGGCTCCTCTGCCACCAGCAACAACTGTAGATACAATATATATTGCAAGCCACCTTTTCTTGCATGATAAACTTATACACAACTACATACATAATATGTATATGTGCTATTTTTCCATTATTTCTCATTAAACCATGACAATATTTCCTAGTGGTGGCCTTGCTTATCCCTTAGCATGATGGGTCTGCTTGATCGGGGAAGTACCACCCTCTCACAGAAGATTAGCGTGAAACAACGGCAGATACTCCTGCCGGTGTGTCTCGTATGGTAAGTCAGAGTACCGGAGGCCTAAATCCTATCCTCTCTTTATCATCCTTCCTATCCTCTCCTTATTATACTTCTTCTCTAAATCCCATCCTTTTCCTTGGAGATGGCGACGGGCTAATGATGCTTCTGATATACGGGCCTTGTGGCGTAGTCGGTAGTGTAACCGACTTCCGTGTGCGAGGTCGTGGGTTCGATTACCACTTAGGACAATTATTTGTGTGATGAACACAGATATTTGTACTGCGTTTGGGTGTATTCTATCTATTATATGTATGTATTTACAAAAAATAAGGTAATATATGTATTATTATCCGTAATCTGGTACCCATAGCACAAGCGTTAAGCTTAGTTTGGGACCGGAGGACGTTACGTCAAATGTCCGTGAATATATATTTATTTATTGTTATTTACTAGCTTCTATATGCTACGGTAACAGCTGACCATCATGGGCCATATGCTTTTTGCCACCTACGTAGCATAAAAAAATATGTTGGCTTGTTTATTACTTATAGCACTTGAAATACTCTGACAATTTGAAACAGAAAAAATAATAGACGATAGCTCGTAACTATCGTCTTAGTTTTTACATATAATATTTATTCTAATGATTACAAACATTAGACGAGACATTAGGAACTTAATAATAAACATAGCATCACGCCTTTATCACACTTAACACGAGATACAATATAATGTACTCGATCATATAATTACTAAAATAGGTACTTTAAATAACCTTTTAGCAACAGATATGAGACGCTTATTTAAAGAGAAAACCCTGCAAAAACAAATATTAATTAATATTGACATGTTCCGTCAACACAATGCAACTTACACAAAAATATATAAAATAATTACCATTGATATAGCAAATTATCATTGTAAGCTTTTTTTTAAAAATCACACCAAAAGATCAAAATTATATTAATTTTTAACGTGTTCCGCCCGTACAAATAATGCATTACTGAACTTGTAAATAAAATTCGTTGCAACGTCATAAAATATATTGTTCAAGTTATAATTTCATGTATTACAAAATTAATTCAATTGTCATTTATAATTACTTTTTAAATAATAACCTAATTATATAGTACCTATACATTGGCAAAAGGTTCATCACTTGTAAATTTTATTTAATTGTGAAAGCAATATTTGTTTCATTTCTTGTTTTATTGTTTTATAGCAAGTGCACTCAAAATAAAATCTTATCCATATAAGTAAGATTACGATTATTTTATTATACATCGTAATTAGGTACTCGTAAAATATAAGTTTTGCGAAACGTTTTACAATCCGTATTGTAATATGACACAATTTGTTAAGAACTACAGACTTTTCGAATACCTTTTTTTTTTTCAATCCGTAACACCAGAGGTATCACTGGCGCGTTGCCATCTCCAAGAAAAGACATAATGAGGATAGGAGAGGGTAGGAAGGATAATAAGGAGAGGATAGGAAGAGTGGCATCCAGCGTTCTCACTCACCATACAAAATACAACGATAGGAATACTACCATATTCCAGTCATAGGAATACTACCATATTCCAGTCATAGGAATACTACCATATTCCAGTCATAGGAATACTACCATATTCCAGTCATAGGAATACTACCATATTCCAGTCATAGGAATACTACCATATTCCAGTCATAGGAATACTACCATATTCCAGTCATAGGAATACTACCATATTCCAGTCATAGGAATACTACCATATTCCAGTCATAGGAATACTACCATATTCCAGTCATAGGAATACTACCATATTCCAGTCATAGGAATACTACCATATTCCAGTCCATTGTTTCAGTGGGATAAGTAATGCTTTACCGTTAGAAAGTTTGTTTTCTTGTTTATTCGTTTGTTATGGTTTCAAGGCATAACTACATAATCGATATTCAGAAATTTAGCATATTATATTACGCAACCCAGAGAGGTACGTAGGCTATTTAGATTTTTTATATATATTTTACAAGCAGGATTTGAACCTGCATCTCCTGGATACCGTCCAGATTCTTTGCCAATTCAGCTATCGTGACAACTTCAAATCCTGCTCGTGACTGTTATTTTCGATTTCACATTTTCCAATTTGTGTTTAATGTATATCGCTAAGCATGTCAAATGCTAAAAATATATATAAAAATTTCTAAATATTTATAGGGCTGCGTCATTATTAGGTAAAAAATCTTAATTGTAAAATTAAGTTTACCTGGTCGGTATAATGTATGTAAATCCTTCTGACAGATGGCGCAGGCATCACCCAGGACGTTAAGTATTAATGTGTTATCGAAATTAGCAGTCGAGAGCAATTGTCACGATGGCCGAATTGGCAAAGCATCTGGACGGTATCCAGGAGATGCAGGTTCAAATCCTGTTCGTGAGTGTTATTTTCTATTTCACATTTTCCACTTTGTGTTTAATACATATAGGCTCTTTATTTCGGCAAAATATACGGTTCCTGAGCGATAAAAAATTCTGCTTACAGATAATTAATGGGCCGTTGAACACTTGGGTATTTTTAATATTTTACGTATGCAAACTTAGACTGCACTTATATTTAATGGATGTGATTGTGTTCAGTAGAGTCTAGTTAGCTTACGTGGTCTCTTAAATATGCGAATGGTACACATTGGTGCCAGGTAGTCTATCCTCAATCGGCTTCCTACAGCTGACATAATTAACGTGCGCTATGTGACGCGACCTGTATGAGCCCGCCTCCCCTTATGGGGAAAGGGGCGATCAGCTTAGTTTACTTTCGTCGCGAGCGTCCGCCGGATACGAGCAGGTACCGTTCGGCGCATGCGCTGGCAGTCATACCGATTTGATATTACATCCGTTTGGGAAAGTTTTATTAGCAACGTTAGAATTTTATTGCTTTTTTTTAATATTTAAGATATTTGTTTATTTTTAACTCGCTTTATACCAGCATCGCATCTATCTTAGATAGTAACTGAATCTTTGAACGTAATTTGCATCCACTTCAAAATGTTGGAATACATTGCAACATTGCACAATTTTTGTCCGTGTGGTGACTAAGAATACAAGTGTCACCACCTCATTCTTTCCTATGGGTGTCGTATGAAGCGACTAAGGGAAGTAAGCAATTATCATCCATTGCATCACTGGTGGTAGGGTTGGGTACCAAGTGGGAGTACTCACTTGGTATCGCGCCCGAGCGGGCTGGTACCACCATTTCCCATGTGACCGGCCATGAAGCACATCGTTGCGTTTTGGCTGTAGCAGGAGATAGCGGTTTGTTATTTCATTTCATATCTGTGAAATGAAATGGTGAGCAACGGCTTGACAATACTTAAAAAAAATTATAAAGGAATCTGTCCTCAATTCAATACAAATTCTGGACAATACAATAATTTAAGAATTTTGTACGGTTTTTTTTTGTTATAAACTGGTTCTATTGATATATCTACGATAAACAAGTAATAGGGTTTTTAAATAGAAGTATATTGATGCTCTTAAAGTACAAATTATAATTTGTGAATAAGGAAAAAGAGTATTTTAGTACAGGCGGGAAACGAACCTGCGTCCCTTCCTATCCGGGGAAGTGCTCTAATCCACTAAGCTACAGTACTATACTCTTTTTCCTTATTCACAAATTATAATTTGTACTTTAAGAGTAGCTGAGCATGT
Source organism: Leucoma salicis (assembly GCA_948253155.1). Lineage (NCBI taxonomy): Eukaryota > Metazoa > Arthropoda > Insecta > Lepidoptera > Erebidae > Leucoma > Leucoma salicis. Next base: position 23,673,761 of record OX411815.1, on the reverse strand, counting down.
CAAGTGCTAAAATATAGATCAAAATATATTGATGCTGTTTTGAGACTAAAAAGAAAATAAGTTTTAACTAACTAACTTATCATCACGCCATTTCCCTTGTGGGGTAGGCAGAGAGAACAGAGTGCCAAGAGGCTCTATTCTTGCATACAACTCTCGCTTCCTCAACATTCATACACGCTCGCAGGTTTCGGAGACTCCTAACTCCGCCTTCCTTCAATACATGACCGATTTGGTCTAAGTAGGTCTCGGTGAAAGTGAGTCTCGGTCTCCCCCTGTACCTACATCCTTCCAATTTCGCATTGTATATCTTCTTAACCAGTCGCTCGTCCGGCATTCTTTCCACATGTCCGAACCATCGGAGCATTCCCTTTCGCATCTTTACACCAATACTCTCTTTCATACCTACTCGCTCTCTTACGTCGTCGTTACGAATGCGGTCAGTCAGCCTCACTCCACAGATTCTCCGCAGAGATCGCATTTCGACCGCATTGATTTTACTCTCATGCAAATTCATCCACTTGTTCTAGCACACCATTTCATATTGCTACTCTAACATGTGTTCTCGCTTCTTCTCTTTCAAAAACCATTATTTTTATTTTGCTCACATTCACACGACCTACGTGGGCCTTTTCTTACAATCTGCCATTACGTTGACTAGAGTTTGCAGGTCAGGTTTTATGGAGTTAAAAAAACTAAAAAAGCCTGCTTTTGTAGTCAAAAGTATATATATATAGATATAGTTATCTTAATAATCAATTTAATGTCAAGCACCATAGACTTATTTATACACATTATAATATTATTAATTTTCTATTTATATTTCATTTTACATTGTTTTTTTTTTTTAATAGATAAAGGTTTTTGTTATCTGCCTCTGTGGTGTGCAGCGGTAGTGTAAGCGACTGCTATTCATGAGGTATCGGGTTCATATTGAGATATTTCGTAAAAAAAAAAAGGAAAAATTCTTCGTAGCCAGTAGCCCGGAGTTTGGAAATGTGCGAGGTAGACGTCAATAGGCTCGCCCCCAATTACGTGGGACTTAAACATAGCTGGCGAGTCGTGGGTGTGTAATACACCTCTGCCTACCCCTTCGGGGAATACAGGTGTGATGCTATGTTTTTTTTTTGTTTTTTTTTGTTTTGGCCGTATTCTATCCCAATGGCGGTTGACAGACCTCACAAGGCGTAGAAAAATCTCTTACGCCACTAAGAAAGCTTAGCAACTGCTAAGACAAAGGTAGTCTTATATACATATAGTAAGAAAGGCCCAAATAAACAAAAGCCGAAATAGGACGTTACAAGACGCGCAAGCGCACATCAAGATGGCGATATTGTTATGCAATTGGCGCGAAAGTAACTGTCAACTACCTTCCTGTAGCACCGGATATTGAAATAAATAAAATAATGTTGGTAATATTGCAGTGCGCCCACGTCCGCACTTGGTCTCTAGAATTTATGATTGACATTAATGAATTATTTTGGTATGAAAGTATTCATTTGTATTGTAATGATTGTGTTTATTGCTTCGTTTAGAAAAGTCTCTCGTAAATAATAAAGATAGTATATTTTCTACCTGGAGTCTAAACCATACACAGCTAGTGCGGTCTCAATGTGTCTTTCGAGGGAAATTATGAATATGATAATGAAAACGTAATTTTCCATTGGGCCTTTTCGCAAACTAAGATTACGTCGACATAAGAAGGATATAAGGGTAGGTGCTATAGACATTGGCGCGAATATTACCGAAGGGTACCATAATTTTTTTCATGTTGATTTCAATTTATCATTTTCCTTTGTGCATTTGCCACTAGAATGATCGGAAAGGTTAGCTATCTTTTGCGTAGCCTATATCGGATGGGTATATGGACACTTGTGTTCCTCTGCAACTGCTAAAAATTTCATTTCACGTAAAGGAATTGAATGAATGAACAGCTATCTCCCCCTACAACCAAAACACAGCGAGGTGTGTCACGGTCAGTCAGATGTTGGTGGTACCGACCCGCTCGAGCCCTACAAATGAGTACTCTGACTTACTACCCAACTATACCCACCAGTAATGCTTAGGGATAAAGGCTTAATTACTTTACACACGTGCAGGCAATATAGGTAGTGATACTCTCATTCGTAGCCCATCACGACACGGGCAATAAGTCCCCCTAGGTGGGCTGTGGAGATCAGATAGGTAGTAATTCCGTGTGTACTGATGACCAGTTAAAACCGAATAGATCGGAAGCCGAATTTAACATAGTTTAGATAAAGGTTAGTGGGTTGATATGATTTAAAAGTTATAAACTTTAAACCATCTTCACTCTGTCATAATACTTTTGGTTGGAGTAAAAGAGACTTGGATTTGACTGGATGGCTTACATCTATCTGGTTTAATCAAACTACAAATAAATAAGCTGCATTAAATACTGCTCCTTTGTCCGTCCTATTGCCAAAAACTCTGCAAGGAAGTAAGCAATGTCAGGATATGATCTATTTATTTATTTATATGCACAAAACACATTACAATCAAAAAATTTAAAAGTACACACTTAACAAATAAGTTTTGTTCTGGATTGTAACATAAAGTATGTGCATACAGCTAAAATAAACTTATATTAATACAGGAAAATATCTAAATATAGAGACGCTATTATTTTAGAATATTCTGGATTCCGGATATCTCAAACGCCCATTATGGGGTAGAAGTAAGCAGGTCTTTTTAGATATTTTTATATATATTTTTAGCATTTGACATGCTTAGCACTATACATAAACACAAAGTGAAAAATGTGATGTCCTGCTCGTTACTGTTATTTTCGATTTCACATTTTTCACTTTGTGTTTAAGCAGGTCTTACTTAATTTGGAGGATGTCTTTCAAATTGGACTTAAATCTGCTGAGGTTGTGAAATATATCCATGTATTTGTTATCATTAGCCATTTTGTTATATAGTCGCGCCATTCTTGACAAAGGGTTGTAGCAGGAAATGTTATTTTTATAAATCTGAAGAGCAAATAAATTTGTCTTATTAGACCTGCGGTCTCTAAATTTAATAATAAAATTGAGTTGAGAAAGTAAATCTGGTGAGTCAATAATAGAGTGAATAATTTTGTAAAAATAAACCAAGTCAAAAAATAGGCGACGAGATTCTAGTGTTTGAAGATTAAATGTGCGGAGTCTACTTTGATAATTTAAACTTGACCGCCCTGGGTTATGGCGATGATAGAGAATCCTAAGGAATTTCTTTTGAACGCGTTCGATGTCATTAATGTGTATCTTGTAATATGGCGACCATATAGGACTTCCATATTCCAATATTCTCCTAACTAGAGTAAAGTATAAGTACATTGAACTGCTGGACATTTTAAAACCTTTGGTAGTTCTTAAAACAAAACCCAGCAGTTGGTTGGCTTTGGATATAATATAACTATAGTGAGCGCGAAATGAAAGCTAATCGTCAATGATAATTCCTAAGTCTTTTACAACTTGTGATCGATTGAGAACTTGGCCATTAATATCGTAGTTGTTCATAATTTTCGTGCGCTTATTACTAAACGATACAACTAAGCACGTATTAATATTTACAAATACATATGGTTATCCTTACACCACTCTGATATAGTATTTATATCTTGCTGAAGGGCTAAGCAGTCGGTTGGATCAAATATTGAAGTAAAAACTTATAAATCGTCTGCGTATAGAGGCAGTTGCAAGATGGTTCTGAATTGAATCATTAATAAAAGCTATAAAAAAGAGGGGCCCTAAATCATCATTGATCATTATTCTGTTGACACCTATTATACGAGTATGTATGTGTTTACAAAAAAAAGTAATATATGTATTATATCCATAATCTGGTACCCATAGCACAAGCGTTAAGCTTAGTTTGGGACCAGAGGACGTTGTGTGAAATGTCCGTGAATATTTAATATATTTATTTATGTAAACCCATTTTAATCTAGAGAAAGTGTGTAGATTGTTTACGAATATGTTTTAGTCATAGCATCACGCTTGTATTCACGCATGTAGGCAGAGGTATATTACACACCCACGGTTCGCCATCTACGTTTAAGTCCCACGTAATAGGGGGTGAGCCTATTGTCGTCTACCGAGCACATTCCCAAACTCCGGGCTGCTACTGAAAATTTAATTTTCACGAAAAAGCTCAATGACATTGCCCGAACCTGGGATCGAACCCAAGACCTCATGATCAGCAGTCGCTCACACTACCGCTGCACCACCGAGGAAGTTAAGTCTTCTTGACAATCATTGAGATATCGTCAACCCATCTAGTAGATAGTGTACAAGGTCTACGTTTGGAAAATATATAAGGAATATTTTATATTTACGTAAAACGGTTTATGATATTATACCTAATGTGTATTAAGATCAACTTCCATCAGTTCAAGATCAATAACACAAACAAGTTTGCTGGCAGGTGAACGGTTGACATTTGTTATGAAAACCTACAAATTAGTAAGAATTTCAGAAAACATAACACATATATTCTCAAGAATGTATGCACCTGTATTTATTTCATTTTTAATGTTTGATCGTGAAAATTAACGATTATATAACATTTCATTATATTATGTCGATAAGATAGGAACTTATTTAATGATAAATACATAAAATTATAATTTCTTTTTACAAAGTTTTGGAATGCGGATATTTTTATATTATTGGTATATTATTGAAGTCATAGTTTAAAAAACATAGTATCACGCCTGTATACCTCGAAGGGGTACACAGCGGTGTATGGAACACCCACGGATCGCCAACTATGTTTAAGTCCCGCGTAATAGGGGGCGAGCATTTGGCCGTCTATCGGGCACATTTCCAAACTCCAGGCTTCTACTGAGAATTTTTCTTTTTAAGAAAAAGCTCAATAAAATAAATAAGAATTTTTAGAACATTCTAGAATTATTAAGATATTTTTATTTGACTGAAAATACTTTGTCCCCGTTCCATTTACTACCGCAATTGTCAAACGAGACAACTGTTGGAAGTAAGTACCTACATAGTATCACTTTATTGGATGAAAAAGTCGAAAATAAGCTGGTGATACAAAGGTTTAATGCTTACTTTTGGACCCGAACCGAGTATCACGGTCTTTTTTTTTATATAGGGTAAACTGTATAATGATTGGCACTCTAAGCATATTTAAGATATTTTAAATTGATAGGTGTTTAAAAAGTCAGCAAACATTGATAAAGGGTTCTCTGGTATGGATAATTTCAAATGAAAATGCATTAATCAATCTAATGAGAGATTTTTAATATAAAAACTAAAAAAACAAAATAAATATTTGAAATTACAGTCATTGGCACCATAAGTACAGTTACTGTTATTAACAAATAGAAATCAGTCATTGGCACCTAATAAAGTAAGATTATAACAGAAAATTGGTCAAAAAAGCACTCGTTGCCATTATTTACCTAAAAACTAAGCATAATAATAAATAATCTATGTTACAGTCGTTAATTGATGACCCTTATTAAAAAGTGATGTTTTAACAGCATGGCGCCGGTATATCTTTATTTTCTTTAGTGCTGCCAGCTATAATATTATAAAAACTACTTTTTTCTGCAAGCAATGTTACTATTGCAGATTATGAAAAAAAGTAGAACAGATGTTTTTTGCTATACCAGTTCTTAATGTGTGGATTTAAAACCCAAAGTGCCAATGACTAAGGGGGTGCCAGCATAATTTACCACCTCTATTCTATACATTTAAGACATTTAAGAAAAAAATACTGTATTAGGCTATATAAGCGTGTCTAAACACAAAACAATTTTTGTTAGATTTATTGTCTGTTTACCTGTTTGTATGTTTGTTTGATTTTGATGATACCACGCAAAAAGTACTGAACGGATTTTGATGCAACTTTTCTTATTTGGTAGTTTAGACTTAAAAACGGGTATAAATTTTATCCCATTACTATATCGGGAACCTGAGATATAACCTAAAAAGTACCTTTTCGCGCAGCGGAGCCGCGGGCAACGGCTAATAATATATAAGTTTTATATGACTTTATATAAACAGTTGTTAATAATTATACATGAATACCGCAAGTATCAAGGGGTGGAGCAACATGTGTGGAATGTCCCTACTGCTCAACAACTTATGGATCGAATTGAAACAAGTTGTCCTCAGTATATAAGTATTAATTTATACAATATATTCTAGTACTGCTTCGAATATATTAAATTTTATTTGTTATATGGGTATAGTTGGTAGGAGTGATAGCCTAACGGTAAAACCAAGGACTTCAAAGACTGTGGTATCAAATTCGATTTCCAGTCCAAGTTACAGACCACGTAAACACCTCTGAATTTTCGAGATTTTTCAAAATAATGTATGTATTTATTTGCAATTTATCACTGCTCCGTGGTGGAAAACATCGTGACGAGACCTATGGGCCTAGCCAAGTTGCATTCTATGACCGCAAACGCTATAGAAATCTATTAAAATGTATGGGAATTTAATATCTGTAACGATATCTATGGCCGTGTGAGGCCGGCGTTAAAATTGTCCCACCCCTCTCTACCCCCGGGAGTCGTAAGAGCCGACTGAGGGAATACCGGAGAGTGAGCAGCAGCACTCCTTCGAGTTTTAATAACATCCACTGCGATCGCCAACCCGCCTGCCAAGCGTGGCGATTACGGCATTATCCCCCATGACGGGATCGCTCGTTGTGGCGTTCTCTAGGGGAGGCCTATATCCAGCAGTGGACGTTGAAAGGCTGATGGATGGATGGATGGAACGATATCTATAACATTAAGTCACGTGACAACGTTAGAGACGTAAAATTTTTATATAATTATAGTTTTATATAGAGTTAGCGGTCATAGAATGCAACTAACGATTATATAATGTTTAGATATTTTTATATATATTTTTAGCATTTTGACATGCTTAGCACTATACATTAAACACTTCCGACAGATGGTGCAGGCGTCACCCAAAGACGTTAAGTCTGAATGTGTTATCGAAATTAGCAGTCAGGAGCAATTGTCACGATGGCTGAATTGGCAAAGCATCTGGAGGGTATCCAGGAGATGCAGGTTCAAATCCTGCTCCATCCATCCATCCATCAGCCTTTCGACGTCCACTGCTGGACATAGGCCTCCCCAAATTGGGGGTATATTGTCGTAATCGCCACGCTTGGCAGGCGGGTTGGCGATCGCAGTGGATGTTGTTAATACGTGACTCGAGGAAGTGCTGCTGCCCACTCCCCTCGGTATTCCCTCAGTCGGCTCTTACGACTCCCATGGGTGGAGAGGGGTGGGACAATTCTAAAGCCGGCCCCACACGGCCAAAATCCTGCTCATGACTGTTATTTTCGATTTCACATTTTTCTCTTTGTGTTTAATGATTATATAATGTTTCAAAAATTAAATAATGCAACTTGGCTAGGCACACTGCTTGCCTGAAAGATTTTCTCGATGCCTTGTAAAGACTGTCAACCCACACTGGGCCAGTGTGTGGACTATGGCCTAATCTTTCTCAACATGATAGGAGACCCCAGAAAAAGGGTTGAAAAAATTACCTACAAATAAATACCTACTAATTTAAAGGCCTTAATATAAAAAAGAAAAACAGATATTGAAATTTTCCTAAGGCATATTCATCGAAACTTACGCCTAGAGAATTAATTTATTTCTTAGTTTACCAAACTACTTCTAATTGATACTCAGCGCCAAGTAACATCACAATATGACATAACATCACAATCAACATTCGAGACACATACGCCAATACATAGTTTTTCTCTACCACGTGGAATCTCCCGTAAATTCCCGAGGGCGCATTAAAATTGTATAGGATCTCAGTTTTTGTAATGTATCGTATATAAGTGCGCACAACTGGCTACGTTATTGTAATTAACATAAGATTTGCAGTAATAACAGCGCTGTGCTCGCGCGCTACCGAAATGGATGCAGCAGCTTTTTGCAGTGGCATCGTACGCTGAATATTATAGGCTACCTGAGGGTATACACGGGGGCATTCTTAAGCGCATACCTCCTTACGTTAGGCATTGCGGCATAGAGCACTATAATAGCTTAGCTGTTTATGAGAAGAACTGTTTATTATTAATAGGCATATGTTGCGATAAGTTGTTAAAAAAATGATAAATGTTAGTCACAATATTTGTAAAAAAAAAAAGTATGTTTGTTTATATTTTACTGCGTGAGAACTTAGTACATTTTTTGTCGCTATTCTTGTAACCTTAAGATTAGATTATAAAGAAATTTGTCTTTCATGTTTTTATTTTATTTTACCTTATCTAACACTTCGCTTTAAATATTTTTTTAATTTGCCGGTACCTACTTGACAGCATCTGACTGCATTTTTTTTGGGTCCTGTTACTTGCCGGATTTAGATTAATATATCTGATACCTAATATTAATAATCTTTAAATTAACTATTTATTTTATATTGTAAAATTAAAAAAAAACAAAGCAGTCATGAGAACTGCCGAAAGAAGTGAAAACTTATAAGTATAAACAAACAGCTGTTATTTTTGGATATCCAAATTAATTGTTTGATCTTAAATTAAAACTTGTACATCAAAATTCATTCATTCAATAAAAAAAATATTATTTAAAATTATTCATTTCTTCATTCACAGCTGGCCCAGCGCAATAATTTATACTAAATAGGAACAGATATAGTGTTATCGTTAACACGTCACGTGACCATGTCGATGACGACTTATAAGAATTTACTCCATATCCAAACCTACCTATAGAAGATTTCAATTCAAAAAATAAAGCATCGAAACTTCCTAAATCATTTTATCAATTACAAATCCGTGCGTGTTGTTTTTGAGATTATCCAGTAAAATAATCATCCCGGGTGTAACGACGTATGTCGACGGGAGACAGAACTACGCCCTTTGCTCCGATCAGTGGAGACTTATCGACAATTGATAATATTATTTTGATCATACGACACGGATTCTCAACTATGCCTATATAAGATACCAATATCTCTAACACAGTCGATCCGTGACCACGGCTAGTGAAACCCAGTCGAAACGTCGGGAATAAAAAGGTATTTTACAACTAAATAGATACGAGTTAAGCCCCGTTACCTATAGCATTTAAAATAGAATAGAGTAATGAAACACGATAATTTAAAATCTTATAAAAAATGCCTTATTTAAAAAAAATGTTCCAAAGCTTTCTTAGAGTAGATCAAGAAAACTATAATAGTAAATAATCAATATGATTATTTTAAACCAACATATTTTATCAAATAAGCTATATTTTAAAATATATGTATCCAACAATCTTGACATCAAGATCGTAACGTCACGACTTCGACCCGACTTCGAGCAGTCATAAAAGTCGCGACAAATAAAGGCTGCGCTTCTTACAACCCGATTCCTACGTTACGTTGCGTATGTGCCGCCGTGAGTTTTTGTATCGCCTCGTAACACGATCGTCCCATCTCATAATTTTAGACGTTTTTATACTCGACTCCTGCACGGCCCTTATTAAGAGGGTGCTCGATTACGTTTGATAGAAATCATTGGCTGACAGTTGCTATTGCTATTAACAAAATTATAATTCTATAAATATTTATTATTAGAAATTATTTTTGATTCGATTTTACATTAGATACAAGTGCAGGGTTAAATTAATTATAGGAATTTATATTATATTCGCCGTGCCGTAGCCGTGTAGGGCCGGCTTTAGAATTGTCCCACCCCTCTCCACCCATGGGAGTCGTAAGAGCCGACTAAGGGAATACCCGCACTCCTTCGAGTATTAACAACATCCACTGCGATCGCCAACCCGCCTGCCAAGCGTGGTGATTACGGCACTATCCCCCATTGTTGGGGAGGCCTATGTCCAGCAGTGGACTTTAAATGGCTGATGGATGGATAGATATTATATTCAAGACCACGTACTCGTGTGGACTTTAAAATATACATAAATACATCTCTCTACGGCACACTAATGATCTATTTGCAATATCTATTGCCATTTCCAAGAGCTATCCATTATCGGTGTGAAATCGTAACAAACTAACCAAGTCAATTTCGCGTTTATAATATTATAAGCATCCCTCTCAACATGAGAGGAGACCCATGAACAATAGCTGGACAGAATAAGCGTTAAAAAGGATTGTTTATTGTAAGGCAATTTCCTGAAGAGGGATTGTGTGTTTTTGTGAAATCTGCCCTGGGCTAGCGTGGCAGACTATAGCCAAAAGATGGTCAAAAAAGCTCTATCAAATTAGATGATAAGCATACATATGTATAGTGACAAATTAAGATGTGATGTGTACCTGAAGTATTATTACCTCAAAAGCAGAAAAATTAATATGAGAGAGTTAGAAGCATTATGTCAATTAATCTGGCTGATAAAGTATATATCTTCCTGCCCTTAAATAAGAAAGCTAAAAAGTTTAAGGATTCTAAAGTCCATCAAAAAAGCAACTAAAAGATAGTAGGGATATTTCTCTAAAAATCTCCATTAGTTTAAACCAATTTTTAGACGTACTTGCTATAGAGTTACACGTAATGCGACCTCAGATAGATAACTAAACGCATTTGTTAGCGGTACCTACTGTTTGCGTCATAGCAGTCACCAGCCGTCTCGTCAACATACTGCGAATAACAGCTACCTTAGTACTGTGGATATAACTGAGATGGAACCAGAATATAGACAATGGAGTGCTCGGCTAGTTATTGGTTTTTATCTAATATATAAAATTCGCGTGTCGCAGTGTTTGTCGTCATTCTCCTACGAAATGGTTTGACCGATTCTTATGAAATTTTGTGTGTATATTCAGTAGGTCTGAAAATAATATGTCAACTATTTTCCATACCCCTAACTGATAAGGGTGGTCCACCAAAAAAAATTTTTGTTTTTTGGACCAAATCTTTATTTTAATTTTTTTTTGATTCGGCATATAAGTTAGTAGATGCCGTGTGGGGCTGGCTTTAGAATTGTACCACCCCTCTCCACCCATGCGAGTCGTAAGAGCCGACTGAAGGAATACCAAGGGACTGGGCAGTAGCACTCCCTCGAGTATTAAAAATACCCACTGCGATCGCCAACCCGCCTGCCAAGCGTGGCGATTACGGCACTATCCCCCATTCTTTGGGAGGCCTATGTCCAGCAGTGGACGTTAAAAGGCTGATGGATTGGATTGGATATAAGTTAGTTATTTTTTTCTACTCTAGAAATTCCGTAAAAAATCTCTAGAAATAATTTATATGACAAAACAACGTTTGCCGGGTCAGCTAGCTTTAATATAAAAATAATTACTAATTATCCGAGGCTTACGAATTCGTTCTATATGCTTTGCCGCTAGTAGCAGCAGATGAGCAAGTCGTAACCACTGAAGTAATATCACACAGTTCCAGTGGTCTGCTAATCAGTGCCATAACTAGGGCGGTGCCAGCGGTGCCCAGGCACAGGGTGCAGACCCCGGAGGGGCGCAAAAATGACCAGACCAGTACAAACAATCCATCCATCCATCCATCAGCCTTTCAACGTCCACTGCTGGACATAGGCCTCCCCAAGAGAAGGCCACAACGAGCGGTCCCGTCATGGTGGATAATGCCGTAATCGCCACGTTTGGCAGGCGGGTTGGCGATCGCAGTGGATGTTGTTAATACAGGAGGGAGTGCTGCTGCCCACTCCACCGGTATTCCCTCAGTCGACTCTTACGACTCCCGTTGGTAGAGAGGGTGGGACAATTCTAAAGCTAGCCCCACACGGCCCGTACCATAAACAATACCTATTATTTATTCCGGGGTCTGCACCCTGTGCCTGGGCACCGCTGGCACCGCCCTAGTTATGGCACTGATTAGCAGACCACTGGAACTGTGTGATATTACTTCAGTGGTTACGACTTGCTCATCTGCTGCTACTAGCGGCAAAGCATATAGAACGAATTCGTAAGCCTCGGATAATTAGTAATTATTTTTATATTAAAGCTAGCTGACCCGGCAAACGTTGTTTTGTCATATAAATTATTTCTAGAGATTTTTTACGGAATTTCTAGAGTAGAAAAAAATAACTAACTTATATCCAATCCAATCCATCAGCCTTTTAACGTCCACTGCTGGACATAGGCCTCCCAAAGAATGGGGGATAGTGCCGTAATCGCCACGCTTGGCAGGCGGGTTGGCGATCGCAGTGGGTATTTTTAATACTCGAGGGAGTGCTACTGCCCAGTCCCTTGGTATTCCTTCAGTCGGCTCTTACGACTCGCATGGGTGGAGAGGGGTGGTACAATTCTAAAGCCAGCCCCACACGGCATCTACTAACTTATATGCCGAATCAAAAAAAAATTAAAATAAAGATTTGGTCCAAAAAACAAAAATTTTTTTTGGTGGACCACCCTTATCAGTTAGGGGTATGGAAAATAGTTGACATATTATTTTCAGACCTACTGAATATACACACAAAATTTCATAAGAATCGGTCAAACCATTTCGTAGGAGAATGACGACAAACACTGCGACACGCGAATTTTATATATTAGATAAAAACCAATAACTAGCCGAGCACTCCATTGTCTATATTTTTGCGAGGATTTGAGGTTTGTCATACCTGATGTAATGGCGGGTGTGGTCCTGTGAATGCTCACAAGTTGCAGACTTTGTATAGCGACGGTGCTTCACATCAGCTATGTGTTCTTTGATCCGAGTTCTTATGGATCTCTTTGTTTGCCCAATGTAGGAGAGACCACAATCACAATCCAGCTTGTACACTCCTGCATTCTGGCACTTGACTGGTGGTAAAAATTGACTAATTCTTTTGAGTGGCTTATAGCAGGTTTTAATTGAAGCTTTCTTGAGAATGTAGCCAATCTTGTTAGTGACTCCTTTAACATAGGGCAGGACTGCAGGGAGGCGCTCAACTGTGGGTGGCTTCACTCGGTTTCGATCCCCGGGTCGGGCAATGTTATTGAGCTTTTTACTAAAAAGCAAAATTCTCAGTAGCAGCCCGGAGTTTGGAAATGTGCCTGGTGGACGTCAATAGGCTCGCCCCATATTACGTGGGACTTAAACATAGCAGGCGAATCGTGGGTGTGTAATACACCTCTGCCTACCCTTTGGGGAATACAGGCGTGATGCTATGCTTACTTCCCTTAGTCACCTTGTACACCTGCGGGAAAGGATGGGGTGGTGACACTTGAGTTGTAGTCTTGGCGCGTCACCACACGGACAACACTTCTCTAATAATATGGGTTTTTAAATTCAGTTAATTTTCCAAGAAATTTTTCTATATAATGATTCTGTAAAGAGCTCTTTGTTCTACACATTTACACGTGAAAACCGTCCTTCAGAGGAGCGTGCCTCGCACCCCAATGTGACGAGCCATATTCAGACCGGACGGACGATTTAGGCGGACGCGTGCGCGGTCATAGCGATCGACTTGTAATGTGACCAAGCTTCAGCGAAAATTCGGATCAATTAAAAGAATTGGATATTTATTTTATAATACTAGATTATTTTACTTATTTATTTAAATACAACTAAATCCTGCAACAATCTCCATGCAGCGATTATTTATACAACAGAAGAAAAAGGCATAACTGCTTCTGTGGAGAAACGGTAGTGTGAGCAACTGCTGATCTCGTGTTCGATCCCCGGATCGGGCAGTGTTATTGAGCTTTTTCGTAAAAAGAAAAAATCTCAATAGCAGCCTGGAGTTTGGAAATCTGCCCGGTAGATGGCAATAGGTTCGACCCCTATTACGTGGGACTTAATCATATCAGGCGAACCGTGGGTGTGTAATACATCTCTGCCTACCTCTTCGGGGAATACAGGCGTGATGCTATGTTTGTAATAAGTCAGAAAGTACAATCACACTTAGAACAACCATGAGTGGATCTCACTAAAAACTGACCAGTGTGGGATTCGGACCAGCAAACGGTTAGTTTGTTTCAATATTTTGTCTTTATTTATAAATAGATTATTATTTAGATATTTTTATATATATTTTTAGCATTTTACACGCTTAGCACTATACAGTTTTCACTTTGTGTTTAATGAATAGATTATTATTTACAAAATATTATTGTGTTCCTTTTGGATATAGGTATCTAACAGAATATTATGAATTTATTTTTCCGGTACATTAAAACAAAATAATGGTCACCGTAAACAAAAATGACGCGCAAATCCAATTATGGTTTTCCATTATTATAATACTCATTAGCAAAATATTCATGCACTAGCAACATTGAATTTTTATATACCTATCGATTATGTTTATTGTTCATCAGGAAAATGCTGCTATATTTCTTGTTAATGACAACAGAAAATACTCAAAGGGCTTTGTGTCGAGTTTTCGTGCTGAGAATGGCAAACAAGCTTATAGACTACAACCCGTATATTCTTAGACAAAGGATTTCTTAATCTAAGCGTACATTGTAATGAAGTGTCAAAAATTCAAAATGCAACGGTTAATTTTGATATCCGAATTAATTTCTATAAGTGAAAATCATAAAGTGAGTGCACCTTATAATGTACAAGAAATATTATCCAACCCATTGTTCTACAAACCTTTATACAATTTTATTGTAAATGTAGTTGGAAAATTATAATAAGTTAATAGTAGTAATAAGACTAGTAGTTAAGATAGGTTTAAGGAACAAATTATAATTTGTGAATAAGGAAAAAGAGTAATTTAATACGAGCGGGAATCGAACCTGCGTCCCTTTCTATCCGGGGAAGTGCTCTAATCCACTGAGCTACCGTAGTATTTGTTAGAAATACCCAATCTCCTTACCACATTTGTCTTAACGACCAACGCCACCTATCCGAAGCATTTACATGCATTAATCTAATATAGTAAGTTTAATTTTGCTATTAAAATTCATACTATTTGATGGCGTGATTTTTTAAACATTTTGGTCTATATTTTAGCACTTGACATGCTCAGCTACTCTTAAAGTACAAATTATAATTTGTGAATAAGGAAAAAGAGTATTTTAGTACGAGCGGGAATCGAACCTGCGTCCCTTCCTATCCGGAGAAGTGCTCTAATCCACTGAGCTACCGTACTATTTGTTAGAAATACCCAATCTCCTTACCACATTTGTCTTAACGACCAACGCCACCTATTGGTGTGTACCAAAATGTAGGCTTAAGGACTTGTATCCATTGCCATAAATAAATTTAAAAATAATACGACCCATCTATGATATAACGCCACTCGATGGTAACAAGTTATTGTAACCCATAGACTCTATTACAGTAGTAGCCACTCTAGAGGAAGGAATGGGAGGTGGAAATAAAGCATGATAAAGAAAAGATGTGGACGGGTGCAGACGGTCAGCACTCTTACTCATAGAACAAAACATAACACCAGCACCAACACTCCTACTCATAGAACAAAACATTTGTGTTTATTTATATGGCTAAAACATGTCCAATGCTAAAAAATATATAAAAAATATCTAAATACAAAACATAACAGAAGAAATACCTTCCGCTAATTTGTATCGTTTGTGAAAATGTTTGTCAATCACGCCTAAACAAAATTTCCCTGGGCCTTCTCAACAGAAGAAATTCCGCCCTCTTGTAGTAGATCAGGATGAAACAAGAGTAGGTACTCTAATGGTTACCACTGAAGTAATGTCATAATGTGTAGTTCAAGTGGTCTGCCAATACAGGCGGAGAGACGGCACTCGGCGGGTTTATTTAGTGGGTGAGGGGCCCCACATTACCCGGTTCGTTTCCCCGAACGACATTACATTTTTTCCCCGCTTTAATAAAAAAAGAAAAAGGTAGTCTTAGCGTTGTTTATGGTGAATGAGAGTTGCAAGGCCTAATTAGTAAGTACCTATATAATGCTTAAGTTGTTATCTTTTAACAGGCTGCAATATTGGGTTTCAATCCATAACTGTCCCACTAGCACGGGACTCTTAGAATGAATTTAGGTTGTAGTGCAATGCTGTACCAGTACGAATTAGCAGACTACACAAGCCGTCGAGAAAAACTCTCCTGGCTTCCTTACAATATTTCCGTTCCCCAATGATAAAATGCAGAGACTTTCAAAAGGGCTTATTGTTCATTTCGGAAGAAACAAACAAGAAAATAGTTGAGACAGAAATCAAGAAATGCAGAGGTACAAAAATTGTCAAGGTAGGGCCGCAGTCTTGTCAGGCTACAATTTTTAAACTTTATGTTTTATTTTATACTTTTCAATTTTAACGATTGATAAAAGTTATGAGAATGTAAATGCATATCTTGTGAGCATTATGCAGGTACTGAGTTCGTAGAGTGAAGGGATTCTTTGAAAGAGCCAACATTTCCTAGCCTCATGATGAAAACTTTATTTAAAACTAGCGCTTTAACGCAGTTTTTTTGATGTCGGTTAAAATGTAACCTATGTTACCCGGGCTATAATCACGAATCGATTGACACCTTATTCATCAAAATCGGATGAATAGTTTAGGCACTACAGATGAACATATGTAAATACAAATATACATAGACTGCTAAAATCATAACCCTTACTTTTGGCGTCGCCTTAGTCAGGTAAAAAACATTTTTTCTTAGTGCAACTTGGTTCCAACTCCACATTTACAGATATTATGGCGTTTTATAACAGCTTATTTCGTCTAGAAATTTATCTACAAAAAAAGCATTGCGTTTAACGTCAGAGACTTACTGTTTAATGTTCTTAATCCAGTTAATTCATCTAACCATTCATGACAAAAAAAGCCCTTTAGAAAAGAGACTCCATAATTATCAATTAAAAATAATAAGTAGATATATATAAGTAATTTCGAAATATTAGACACTGACTGCATAGATGGCGGAGTGGTTTAGATACCGATCCAACCGAGTGTTGTGGGTTCGATTCCCACACAGGATAACTTTTTGTATGATCCACACACGGTTGTTCAGACTCTGGATGTACTTTATGGCCATGCCATTGTATGTTTGTACAGTCCCCGCGATACAAGAATTATTCCTTAGTGCAGGGTAAAAATACGCGTATGTTTTGAGTGGAGTTCGAGTATTTAGACTTGTTAATATATAGATGTGGGAAAAAGGTTCGGGAAATACGCTGATATTGTTGAAATATACCTTTAATTCTGGACGTCTTTATAATACACTATATTATTACACTCCTCTTCTTCCATCCGTCTCTCTCAAAAATCATTCCTTCGCTTCTTAATCACTTCGTTCTTCCCATTCGCTCAGATCATAACATACACTTTAAACGGTCACTCTTACGTTCCATTTTCCATATTGATAAAGTTTGTGATTTATATTTCTAATTGTTTATTATTATATAAAAAAATCCCAAGTCAAAAGAACGAAGCCTCCGGGAAGTTTTATAATTAGCAACAATAACTTCACCTTACAGTGACAATAAAAATTTATTAATATACAGTTTATAATTAAGCAAATAAAGTTGCAACTGAATCTAATTCCTCAAACAAAATGGAGTTATAGGAAATAAACTAGAAAAGTTGCAGGAAAAAAATAATTTAAAATACATACGGTGGTTTTCCTTGAAGTGACTATACTAGTAAGTTTCTTTGTATTTAGTTTAACCCGCGTAGCCTCATGAATATAAATTCCACTTAAGATAAAGTATTATAGGGGCTGAAAGTTTGTATACGTAACATTATGAGATATCGATCTTATTATTCATCATTAATTCATAAATACAAAATGGCTGTTTGAATATTTTTAAATTAGAGTACAAATTATTATTTGTGAATGAGGAAAAAGAGAACTTTAGTACGAGCGGGATAGATGGAGCTGGTCGTTAAGTCAAATGTGATGAGGAAATTGGGTATGACCGCAAGGTAGTACGGTAGCTCAGTGGATTAGAGCACTTCCCCGAATAGGAAGGGACGCAGGTTCATTTCCCGCTCGTACTAAAGTTCTCTTTTTCCTCATTCACAAATAATAATTTGTACTCTAATAGTAGCTGAGCATGTCAAGTGCTAAAAATATAGATCAAAATATTTTTAAATTATTTAAGTATATATATCTTTCTATGGTAGAAGCAACCGTACTACCATAAGAATAATTAATTATATGGTACCTACTACTTTGTACAAATTTCTATCAAAATCAACACAAACACATAATGTGTTAATCTGACTAGATGTCACCATCATATTCTTAGAGAATTTCCTAAATAAATGGGTCAGCTCAGTTAATGTGGTAGGTATTAAACGAAACAACCAGATTTCGAGAGCATCAGTCGGTTCAAGAATATTTCGTGTCCCCAGACACTCCTTCGATTACCAAAATCAGTGTCGCAAGCCTTGACAATGCTTTTATACCTGTACCCGTTAATTAGAATTGTCCGCGTGGTGACGGACTAAGAATACAAGTGTCACCACCCCATCCTTTCCCGCGGGTGTCGTACAAGGCGATGACGGGAAGTAAGCAATTATCACACATCGCATGACTGGTGGTAAGGCTGGATACCAAGTGAGAGTACTCACTTGGTATCGGGCCCGAGCGGGTTGGTACCACTATCTCCCGTGTGACCGGCCATGAAGCACATCGTTGCGTTTTGGCTGTAGCAGGTGATAGCCGTTTATTCTTTCATTTCATATTCGTGAAATGAAATCGTGAGCAGCGGCTTGACAATACTCTCGGTATAGTTGAGTCCATGAGCGATGGTTACCATTTACCATCAGATGGGTCGTGGCTCGTCTGCCACTACAAGCAATAAAAAATACCTATTCCTAACAATAAGGCAAGTAATTTAGATATTTTTATATATATTTTTAGCATTTGACATGCTTAGCAACATACATTAAACACAAAGTGAAAAATGTGAAATCGAAAATAACAGTCACGAGCAAGATTCGAACCTGCATCTCCTGGATACCGTCCAGATGCTTTGCCAATTCAGCCATCGTGACCCTTGCTCCTGACTGCTAATTTCGATAACACATTCATACTTTGCGTTTAAAATAAGGCTACTTCCATCAAAGTAGGTGAAAATACACATTAACCATATGATAGCATTATATGCTATGTTTCGTGTCTCCAGACACTCCTTCGTGTGGACTAATATATAATCGCGGTAGATTTCGTAAAAGTAGATATATTTCATAACACTTATTAGTATGTATTACATGCAGAGATTAAGTTTGCAAACCAGACTGAGTGGTGATGTGAGATAGCCATGTTCGGTCACCAGTTCAGTCACTCTTGAGTTTGTAATGCGTAATTTTTACGCCAATACTGGAATTCGCTGTTATTGTGAAATGTTTTAAATACAGTTGCAGCAGATACATATTTTCTGTTTTTATTCTAATCCAATCCATTTTTGACGTCCACTGCTGGACATAGGCCTCCCCAAGAGGGGATAGTGCCGTAATCGTCACGCTTGGCAGGCGGGTTGGCAATCGCAGTGGATGTTGTTAATACTTTAGGGAATGCTGCTGCCCACTACCCGGTATTCCCTCAGTCGGCTCTTACGACTCCCATTACAATTCTAAAGCCGGCTACACACGGCTGTTTTTATAAATATAGACAATCTATTTTAAGCAACGAATAAAACCCGCCGTGTGCCGTCTTTCCGCCTGTACTGGCGAACTACTGCAACTGTGTGACAATACTTCAGTGGTATTATTATAGACAACCTGTTCCTAGAGATAATCATTATACAGCGGGGGACTTTAACAACATGGGGTGACACAAAATACACCCAGACTCAGAACAAGCATTAATTTGTGGATCACACAAAGAATTGGTTTATGGGGAAATCGAACCCAATGTTTCAGTCAGTATCTCTACCACTTTGCGATCAGTGCAGTCAAATAGATACCTGACGTGTTGAGTTCTGTGGGTCCGATTCGAGAATGGTTGTCGTCTCTTTTTCAAAGAAGCTTGATGAATAGGCGTTATAGAGCCCACTATAGTAGGATTCGACTGTAGTACCACGCTCTCACAGAATTTATTTTACTTGTTATAAGATGAGCCACGGCCCACCTGATGGTAAGTGGTAACGGTCGCTTAAGGACTTAACAATACTAAGAATACTTACTGCCAAGACTACCACCACTTACCATTTTATATCGCGGATGGGAAATGTGAATATGAAGTTATAGTAGTTACACCATATATTATTTATATAATTGAGTGCTATACTATATATTGGTGAGTGAGAACAACAGAAATCCAAACCTACTCATATCCTCAATGTCCTCACAGTCTCCAATCACTCTGGTTATTTTTGTAACATCTTAAACCCGAAGGCCCAAAACCCTTTCCTATCCCCTCCTTATTATCTTTCCTATCCTCTCCTTAGTATCCTACTTTCCATCCATCCATGAGCCTTTCAACGTCCACTGCTGGACATAGGCCTCCCCAAGAGAACGCCACAACGAGCGGTCCCGTCACGGGGGATAATGCCGTAATCGCCACGCTTGGCAGGCGGGTTGGCGATCGCAGTGGATGTTGTTAATACTCGAGGGAGTGCTGCTGCCCACTCCTCCGGTATTCCCTCAGTCGGCTCTTACGACTCCCGTGGGTAGAAAAACCGGCCCCACACGGCACAAGATAGTATCCTGCCTATCTTCTCCTTATTCTCCTTCATATCCACCTCCTATCCCTGTCAGTGGAGATGGTGACTTGCGAGTGATGCCTCTGGTATTGTAAGCATCTATAGGCTACGGTAACCGCTTACCAACAGGTGAGCTGTATGTTTGAAAACTTGGTTTATAAATAAAAGTAATTTCACCTACCTTTTTTTGAGGCGGGAAAAATGTACCTAACCGCACACCTTGTCGTTCGAGGCACTGAAGTAATGTCACACAGTTCCAGAGGTCCAGCAGTGAACCATGATACCAAGCGGTGGGCTTATTAAGTGGGTGAGGGCCAACACACTACTCTGTTCGGTGCCCCAAAAGACAGGTTGTGCAGTCAGGTCCATTTTTTTTTTTAACTAAAAAAATCTATGAATTTTTGTCACGTAATGTTGTTTAGACAAAAAATAATTGATGAGAATGACAATTTAATATAATTATTGCCAACAAAACACAATGTTCATTTGTTTTCGCAGTTTGTCTCAGACTGTTAGTTACACTTCAGTTGAAGTGGCTAGCGGTGACTAATGAATGTAGATATTGCTAAGAGAGCGTCGGGTTTTTAAATTAGTCAAGTGAGTACTGTAAATGAGAGCTTTTTTTTTTGAAAGAAATGATATTGGACTTAACTAAGGACTTAACTATACTAATTGAGTTGTATTTACTGTTTAAAAAAAATGTCTGAAAGGAAACGAAGTGCAAATTGGCTATTACATGAAAAAATGTTATTGCTAGGACAATTAAAAATTAAAAAACAGACGGAGTAACCGTTAAACAGAAAAGTGCAGAATGGGTGAAAATGTCTGTCGAATTTAATTCTCAGACCGCAGGAGTACCTACATAGAATGGCTGAGAATATAAAATGTTCAATTTTTAATAACAAATTATATTCTGCCGCTTTAGATAAACGAAATCTATTCATGAAATCGGCCACATTTAACTACCTCGGTGGTGCAGCGGTAGTATGTGCGACTGCTGATCATGAGGTCTCGGGTTCGATCCCCGGGTCGGGCAATGCTATTGAGCTTTTTCGTAAAAAGAAAAATTCTCCGTAGCAGCCCGGAGTTTGGAAATGTGCCCGGTAGACGCCAATAGGCTCGCCCCCTATCACGTGGGACCTAAACATAGCTGGCGAATCGTCGGTGTGTTAATACACCTCTGCCTACCCCTTCGGGGTATACAGGCGTGATGCTATGTTTTTCTTTTTATTCATGAAATCATTTTCTTTGCAGTTGTAAAAATGTTCATTTCTTTCTTTTTTACCAACATGGACGTCTCAAATTTACATTGTTATCTTCACTATCGCTTTCACTGTCCGATAACACAATATATACAATATGTTGGCAACGCGCCGTAACACGGCCCTGGTAAGATATTTTTTTAGATTGATACGAGGGTTTACTTATAGCCCATTTTTACTAGCACAAATACATTTTAATGTACCACGCCGGTATATAGGTGCCCTACGGGAGCGACGCCGACCTCTATTGGCATCGACCGATGCACGAACTAACATAGGTCGATTTGCACCTGTGCCCCGCGCCCTAAATTACATCAACGAGACCTTATCCTGCGACATAACACTAGATTTGTTCTCATGCACAGAGAGCAGGTTCATGCGTGTCGTAGACCGATATATTGAGACGAAAGCCATTAGTAGCAGTATTTGTTAGCTTTACTACTTTACACCTATTAACTTTGAACTCAAATAAGGTTCTATCTCTATTGTATAAATACAAAATAATTGTCTAATCTTATTGTGTAAGGAAAATACTG
Source organism: Leucoma salicis (assembly GCA_948253155.1). Lineage (NCBI taxonomy): Eukaryota > Metazoa > Arthropoda > Insecta > Lepidoptera > Erebidae > Leucoma > Leucoma salicis. Next base: position 23,651,442 of record OX411815.1, on the reverse strand, counting down.
TTAACAATAAGTATGTATATAAATAAATAAATAAAAAAAAAAAAAAAAAATTCTTCTCAAACGCTGCATTTTTCTAATTTCTTTGTATTGTATTGTCTCGCCGAGTAATAAACGTTCCTTGGTGCACATGTTAGTTTATCAACCAATTATAATCTAATAAAGACAAAAGAGACATCCTCTTGCTCTAGTAATAGTATATTGTGTAATAATAATAAATTAAAGCCTATCAACCTGGTACATCAAAATATTCAAGGTATGCTTGGTAAAGAATTGGAAATTGAATTATTTATTAATGATTGTGAATTAGATATTCTTTGTATTACAGAACATTGGCTCAAAAACAATCAATTCATTTTCAATTTTCCCAATCACCAGGTTGCTTGCTCATTCAACAGAGACATTAGTATACGGGGTGGTGCCCTAATTATTATAGATAATAAAATTAAATATAAAGTACGTAATGATATTATGAGCCTCTCTGTTGAACGGGTTATTGAAATTGCTTGTATTGAGTCTGAGCAGTTCATTGTCGCTTGTGTTTATAGACCCCCATGTTCACCATATGATGATTTTGAGAGACACTTAGAGGATATTTTATTTAAAGCCTCCTGTTCAAATAAAACAATTGTGATCTGTGGAGATTTTAATATAAATTTGACTTTTAGATGACAAAAATGTAAGAGCGAATCGAGAAGTGGCAACGGCATTTGAAAATTATTTTACTAATATTCCTGTTTTAACAACAAAACATCTGACGTTGTCTCCTACTGCAGCCGAATCGCTCCTTAGGCAATGTGTTCCGATATGTGATACTTCCCTTAAATTCTCGGATGTCAATGTAAACAGTGTTATAAATTCTTTTAAAAGTCTTAATATTAAAAAAACTGCGGATTTATGGGGTATGTCTGTTAAGTTAGTTAACTCAATTATTCATATTATTGCTCCCCAATTGACATCTGTGTTTAACGGTTGTTTTGTTAATGGTGTATTCCCCGACCTTATGAAGTTTAGTAGAGTAATTCCTTTGTTTAAATCTGGCAGTACCTCAGACCTTAATAGTTTTCGTCCAATTTCTGTACTACCGACACTAAGTAAAGTATTTGAGAAGCTTATTCTCAAACAAATGGTTGATCATTTTGACAATCATAAATTTTTTCATAAAAACCAGTTCGGCTTCACTAAGAATCGCTCTACTACTGATGCAGGTCTAGAATTGTTAAAAACCATATTTAAAGCTTGGGAAGATTCGCACGATGCGTTAGGCGTATTTTGCGATTTGTCTAAAGCATTTGACTGTGTACATCATGAAACCCTCATTAAAAAGTTATACCATTACGGAATCAGGAACAGGGCTCTCGAGCTTTTGACTTCTTATTTGAGCAATAGAATTCAAAGGGTCGATGTTAATGGCACGTTATCACATGGGTCTCTCATGACAATGGGTGTGCCGCAGGGGTCCATCTTGGGGCCATTTATGTTCTTAGTCTATATTAATGACCTACCATACTACGTAGGAGATAATCGAAATATTGTGTTGTTCGCAGATGATACATCTTTATTATTTAAAATAAGAAGGCAACAACTTAATTATGACGATGTGAACAACACACTATCTAAAGTTGTTCATTGGTTCAATACTAATAACCTAGTTTTAAGTGAAAATAAAACTAAATGTATAAAATTTACTACACCCAATGTAAGGCATGTAGAAACCAATGTACAATTGAATGGCGTCGAATTGGACCTTGTGGAGTCCACGGTTTTCCTAGGTATCACTATAGATAACAAACTCCAATGGGGCCCCCATATTAAAAAATTGTCAGGTAGGCTTAGCTCAGCGGCATATGCGGTAAAAAAAATTAGATTATTGACTGATGTTGAAACGGCTAGAATAGTTTATTTCAGTTACTTTCATAGTATTATGTCCTATGGCATACTGCTATGGGGATGCTCCGCCGATTTAAATTCTATATTTGTACTTCAGAAAAGGGCCGTTCGTGCAATCTATAATCTGGGCCCGAGAGTTTCCCTTAGACAGAAATTTAAAGAAATAAATATTCTAACTGTCGTGTCTCAATTTATATATGAAAATCTGTTGTATGTCAAGAAAAACATCAGAAGCTTTGATAAGTATAGCGACGTTCATCACATTAATACAAGGAACAAAGGCAATCTTGTTGCTCACAGTACTCGTCTCCACAGAATCAGTAGATCTTTCATGGGGCAATGTATATGCTTCTACAATAAAATTCCTGAATATGTCCGAAACATGCCACTAAATAAGTTTAAGAAAGCCGTAAAAATTAGACTTTGTAATCAAGGTTATTACACTGTTTCGGATTATCTTGAGGATAAAACTAAATGGGCTTGAGCTGCTCCTCATTCATTAATTTTCAAAATTGTTTTATAAGATATAATGTAATTTTAGTTATAAAGATTATATTAAATTGTAATAAATTGGCAATTTAAAAAAGTGGCCCATGAGTTTCTTGCCGGGTTCTTCTCATGAAAGGCTTTACTACGGAATCCGGCCGCTTGTGGCGATTGCAATCGTCACTTTGTTATTGCGGTTGCACTCGCCTCAGGCGCTCGTGTTAATTATTTTAATTCATCCATCCATCCATCAGCCTTTCGACGTCCACTGCTGGACATAGGCCTCCCCAAGATAACACCACAACGTGTGTTTCGCTCATATGGGGGATAGTGCCGTAATCGCCACGCTTGGCAGGCGGGTTGGCGATCGCAGTGGATGTTGTTAATACTCGAGGGAGTACTGCTGCCCACTCCCCCGGTATCCCTCAGTCGGCTCTTACGACTCCCATGGGTGGAGAGGGGTGGGACAATTCTAAAGCCGGCCCCACACGGCAAATTGAAATTCAAAAATATCTTTATTTCATAGGCCTATTAGTAGCACTTAAAATCGTCAATAATACACTAATATTATTTTAATTATTAGTGTATTATTGACGATTTTAAGTGCTACTAATAGGCCTATGAAATAAAGATATTTTTGAATTTCAATTTCAATTTGTGCACAATCAATGATCGGCACCGCCCGGCGGCTGTCGCCCAGCTGACATAAAAATTTGACGCCATTTTGATTTTATCTGAGGAATAAGCCCGTTATCTCTTCAAAATTGGTGGTATAAGAGTTAACCTCGTATAACTTTGTTATTCTTAGGATAAGTAGTTGGTGAAATGAAAACATGGTTATCTGAGAGTAAGTAAGAGCTTTATCCTTGGAATAAAACTTATTCTACTTTGGTGAAATCGGACCTAAGAATATTATCCCGTCAAGGGTACAAAGATTTTTTCTTTTAAGTTTTCACTTCTATTGGCTGTCCTCATAACTGTAGTTTTTTACATCTCACTTGTTTCTGCAACTAAATACGAGCCATAATGATGACGATATAACCGTATAATAATACGATATAATACGAGCCATAATGATGACGATATAAGAAAACTTAATTAGTTACTAGAACTTATTAGATTGCTTGCACTTACGATAATTAATATTATTATATTGCTAGTATTACAAACGTTGTACCAGCGAAGTAAGAAATACACAACAAAACAATTTTTTTTTGTGATAGTGGAAAAAGAGTACTTTACTGCGAGCAGAATTTGAACCTGCGTTCCTTCCAATCCGGGGAAGTGTTCTAGACCGCTAAACGGTGACCGACGACCATGCCCAATCTCCACATCACAATTAGCCGTGTGGGGCCGGCTTTAGAATTGTCCCAGCCCCATCCACCCATGGGAGTCGTAAGAGCCGACTGAGGGAATACCGCGGGAATGGGCAGCAGCACTCCTTCAAGTATTAACAACATCCACTGCGATCGCCAACCGGCCTGCCAAGCGTGGCGATTACGGCACTATCCCTCATTCTTGGGGAGGCCTATGTCCAGCAGTGGACTTTAAAAGGCTGATGGATGGATTGATGGATGGACAATTGTCTTTACGACCACCTATTGGATACATTTAGATACATTATTCCACTATAGTAAGTGTAATTGGCTTCTCGGTCTAGACACTTCCCCGGATTGGAAGGAACGCAGGTTCAAATCTTGCTCACAGTAAAGTTTTCTTTTTCCACATTCACAAATAATTTGTTGTTTAAAGTAGTTGAGTGTGTCAAGTGCTTAAATACAGATCAAAATACACAACAAAAGAAATTTTTTGCCAATTTCGTCAACCATCAAACTACAAAAATAATAACAAAACAATCTATCAATTTAATATATATCCCCATCTATCAATCAACTTTTTTAGCTGAAATCAACATCGGTGTCAATATCAGGCACCTTCGCAACTGATCACAACGGGTAACGCCAGATTGATTAACAAGTGCACACGATTGCTATGCCGCCTGTAAGGGCACAAGCTTGAATATGTAATGTCTGCCATATTCGGTGCACGTCAAATGTGAACAGCAATGGCATGGAGACACATGTTCCTAACTGTTTATAGTATTTTTTTTATACTAAAACATAAAATCAAGCCTGTAATCCCCGTAAGGGGAAGACAGAGGTCTACCGGAAACATTTCCAAACGTCGGGCTGCTACTGAGAATTTTTCTTTTTACGGAAAGCTCATTAGCACGGCCCGATCAGAACGAACCCGAGACCTAATGATCAGCAGTCGCTCACACTACCACTGCACCACAGAGGGAGTTAAATATTCCGATATTCTGTAAGAGATTGAGTATTCCCCAAATCGAATGATCCGTTCACGTTGACAAGCATGAATGGGCCAACTCGACATGTCTTTCACCGTAAAAATCTTTGAGTCTACGAAGCTCTTGAGTTAGTTGGTCTGTGCCTCAATAAAACTACCTCAATTTCATTGTTCAGAACTCGAAAGCAAAATATTAAGTACTAGAAAGAAAGAAAATATTACTGTAGCAGAGATTCGTAGCCACGACTTCTACGATTCTGTTGCTCATATGTTGCTGAGCGTTTCTGTGGATGGCTCCTTTAGAGGCGAAACACGTGTCGAATTTGTGTTCGGATTTTTGCGGAATATTGCAACATTGTGGTTCTGAGAGCCCTGCCGTATCACATAGTTCTGTGGCGTTGGTGAGTTTTTTTGTCATTATCGTGCATGCTCCTTGCTATTATCACGTTATCCTCTATCTGTGAGAGTGCGGATTGGCAATCTTAAGTTATTTTGTATGTATCCAAAGATAACTGGGATTGACAATCAGTGGGTGACTGGCTCTCCTCCTAAAATATCCATTCTATAATAATAATGATGGACATCCGCCAAGTACCGCTTCAAATAATTTTCAACTATTTAGCTAACTTAAGTAGTAGTACTCGCAATTATCAATTTCTGCCTCACATCACACTTACCGCACACTGCATTTTATTTAGATTTCTACTACTACTTATATTCCGTGTGGTGACGGTGTCATCACCCCATTCTTTCCCACGGGTGTCGTATGAGGCGACTAAGGGAAGTAAGCAATTATCATCCATTGCACGACTGGTGGTAGGGTTGAGTACCTAGTGGGAGTACTCACTTGGTATCCGGCCCGAGCGGGTTGGTACCACCATCTCCCGTGTGACCGGCCATGAAGCACATCGTTGCGTTTTGGCTGTAGCAGGAGATAGCCGTTTATATTTCATTTCATCTGTGAAATGAATTGGTGAGCAGCGGCTTGACAATACTCTCGGTATAGTCGAGTCCATGGGCGGCGGTTACCATTTACCATCAGATGGACCGTGGCTCGTCTGCCACTAAAAGCAATAAAAAAAAAACATACTACTACTAACAAAGGTATTGGCGATGGATTTTGTTGATGGTTGGACATTTATCCGTCAATCACACCTAGACAGACTTAAATTAGATTACTAAAATTAAAAAGATACTTTTTGATATTTTTTAGCATTTGACATGCTCCGCTACTTTTTAAAGTACAAATTATTTGTGAATAAGGAAAAAGAGATGTCGTAAAGACAAATGTGATAAGAAAATTGGGATGACCAAATAGGTCTGTACGATAGCTCAGTGGCTTAGAGAACTTCCCCGGATTGGAAAAGACGCAGGTTCGTTTCCCGCTCGTACAAAAAATTTCTTTTTCCTTATTCACAAATAATTTGTACTTTAAAAAGAGACAATAAAAATAACCATCAAAACACCGTTGTCCCGAAAAAACCCGGCTGTGTGGGGCCGGCTTTAGAATAAACCCTCTCTACCCATGGGAGTCGTAAGAACCGACTGAGGGATACCGGGGGAGTAGGCAGCAGCACTCCCTCGAGTATTAACAACATCCACTGCACACCCTTATTTAATCTATCTATCTATCTGTACTATTATAAAGCTGTAACAAAGCTGTATCTGTACATTTAAGATATTTGAGAAAAAAATACTGTATTAGGCTATAAGCGTGTCTGAACACAAACCATTTATTTTAGATTCTTTGTCTATTTGTCTGTTTGTTCGTTCGCGCATCACGCAAAAACTACTGAACGGATTTTGATGCAACTTTTTTGTTTGATAGCTCTTGATTAGATTTAACAACTGATATACATTTTATCCCGCTACTATCTATATCGTAAACCTGAGAGAACTAATAAGCCTAAACAATATATAGGCAAAGGCTAGTTATACTTAAAAACTGGTATACATTTTATACCGCTACTATATCGGGAACAACCTATTAACTATCTAATACTTTCTGATATTTACGCGAATGTCACACATTTTGAAATAAAACTACGTTTACGGATTCTATTGCGTTTACTTGATTTCATACTATCACGACGTTTCGAATACTTTACAGCATTCATGATCACGGGTGGACTTGACGATAGACGTCGAAGGCTGATTTTTTATTTCAAAATATTAACTAGCTTTTGGCTGCGGTGGAGCCGCGGGCAAAGGCTAGTATTATTATAAAGGATAGCAATGTTCCTAACCGCACACCCTGTCATTCAGGGCAACGACCAGGGTAGTGTGGGTGGGGCCTGCACCCACTAAAGAAACCCGCCGTGGGCCATCTCTCCGCCTTTGCTGGCGGGCCACTGGAACTATGTTACGTTCCTTCGGTGGTACTTGTTACGATCCTAACACCTTTCATTTTATTTACTTTCATCAGCGCTTTCATGCATCCTCGTCGGTTACGAGTACTCTTGGCCTGGCCTTCCTTAAAACGTCTCCCTGGTCAAAATACGTTAGCCTAGGTCGACCTCTATCTGCTAGGGGTGGAGGAACTCACCTCACCCCTGGCTAAAGAACGTCTGAAGGAACACCGCGTGGTTTTAGTAGGTAGAAAACTAAAAAAAAAAGAGAAGGCCTCTACCAACTTGCCCATTCACAGCCGCTTTGTATATTCGTTTCGTTAATTTTCTTTCATCAGCAGACGATTATCATCATCATAATTAGTTTCTTTAATGCAAAACATACGTACCCATAAACATGAAAAAAAATATAAGCAAGATTTAATAACTTGCATTTACTTACATAAAAGTAGCATTTGTAATATTTCTCATAAAAAACAATATTGTTCATTATAATTAAAACGAGTATAAACTTATTCTATGAATCAACGACCATTATTTGGAATAAGAGTCGTATATTAATAACAGTTTTTACACCGTGAGAGCGCTCATCTGAAAACTAGTTTAACAATAACTTTCAATAACGTTTTTGCAGCTCGATAGTTTTATAGTTCATTACCATTCATTCGTTCATTGGCTGGATCTTAACCAATCACCGTTCAATCAATATATTATTAAATACAGAATATAAATACTTACTGTACATAGGTGCGCCAAATATGTCACCAAAGACCCTAGACCTGTAAATATGAATGCTATTTCATAATTGCTGAGGAAGGAGTGTATGCTTCAAGGCTCAACTTACAGTGGATATTATCTACATTTTTAATAGCATACAAGTTTTTTTTTACGAATCGCAGTTATATTTTTTGTGACCATGGCGACTTGGTGATTAAGAATGTTTGTTATTATAGATGGACAGTGGATTCGTAAATAGATTATGCAGGTATATTGAGTAAAAAAAATTACTTAAAGCATAAATAAGCGTTCGTATTGCACAGATAGCGTAGTGATTTGGAAGACGGCCTTCCGTGCCAAATGTTGTAGGTTCCATTCGAAAATAGGTCAGTTATTTGTGGTTCAGAACACAAAGTGCAAAAGGTTGTTTTAAGTCTAGGTGTCAATTTGTATCCTTTAAGTGGTACCTAATTATGTGTAATGGGCCGTGTAGGGAAGGCTTTAGAATATTGTCCCACCCCTCTCCACCCATGGGAGTCGTAAGAGCCGACTGAGGAATACCGGGGAAGTGGGCAGGAGCACTCTTTCGAGTATTAACAACATCCACTGCGATCGCGATCGCGATTACGGCACTATTCCCCCATTCTTGGGGAGGCCTATGGAGGAGGTGGACTTTAAAGGGCTCATGGATGGATGGAACTGGTAATTATAATTATCCTTTCCTGTATCCGGTAGTTAATGAAGAAATAAAATATTGTTATTATAAAAAAAAACTGTATTTTATTAGAGTTAATATCAAAGAAGGAATATCATCAAAGTTAAAAAATTACCCGTAAAAGTAATGTAACAAGCTGAAAAAGCTATCTTGTAAATCCTCTGCCGGCGCGCCCCCTCGCCAGGCTGTCGCCTTAAGTATCTTGTACAATTAACATGTTTTCTCATTATACTTCATTGTAGTTGAAGATTTCGTATAATTTCATCCCTCAAGGCAATAAGTAGGTAGTACTTAACAGAAAAGAATAAAGAAAAGAATACTCTATAGCCTGTGGGCTAGATATACTCGAAAAGTTTACAATTTCCTCCGTATACAATACAATAATGCGTTTAGAGTACTGTTGGGGCTGCCCCGCTTCTGTAGTGCATCCGGGATGTTCGCAGAGGCGCGAGTGGACTGCTTTCACACCACTATGCGAAAACGGTGTGCATCCTTGGTGCGCATGGTGCGGGCTAGCTCAAACAGCGTGCTGGCCATGATTGCAGACAGGCTAGATTGTGAGTATGTTGGTCACTGCTGCGCCACCTCACACGGAATGGTGAGGTGATTGTAAAATAAAATATTATGTGTTGTAAATGTGCCACTAACATAGGTTAAGTCTTTAAGTTTTATGTATTACTAACAATAATGAATCATGGTTATTTGAATAAATGAAATGAATTATTATTATTATATACGAGTAGAAGACATGTGGAAAGAATGCCGGACGAGTGACTGGTTAAGAAGATATACAATGCGAAAGGGCAAGGATGTAGGTACAGGGGAAGACCGAGACTCACCTACCTAGACCAAATCGGTCATGTACTGAAGGAAGGTGGAGTCAGTAGTCTCCGAAACCAGCGAGCGTGTATGAAAAGAATTATGAATGTTGAGGAAGCGAGCGATGTATGCAAGAATAGAGCCTTTTAGCACACTGTTCTCCCTGCCCACCCCGCAAGGGAAATGGCTTGTTGATAAGTAAGTAAGAAGAAAGGTGATCGGTTAAGTAGTTACGGCGTGAAAGTGTTACAAACGCACTTTCATATTAATAATATTAGTAAGGGCTAAGTAATATTAAAAAGAGCTCGTATAATTATGATGTGCTGAGTTGAGCCTGTAGGTAGGTACTTTACATCTGTACATCAAGTAGGCTCGCCCCCTATTACGTGGGACTCAAACATAGCTGGCGAGTCGTGGGTGTGTAATACACCTCTGCCTACCCCTTCGAGGAATACAGGCGTGATGCTATGTTTTTATGTTTTACATCAAGTGTAAAACTGTAGAGGTATAACTATGACTGTTTCGTTAGTTAGATAACCAGTGGCCCTAGCCAAGTCACATTCTATGATCGCTAACTCTATAGAAAACTATAAAAATGTATGGAAATGTGACATCTATAACGTTAAGTCACGTGACTTAGCGTATAGATATCGTTAAAGCTCTCAAAGTAGTTTTCTATAGCGTTAGCGATCATAGAATGTAACATGGCTAAGCCCACTGACGACTAAGTTGACGATTAAACCCTGAATGGAGTGAGTGTTATTAGACTATTCATTAAATCCTGGCAGAGACCGAGACAGGTTGGGAGTCCTGAACTGATTACCAAGGGTGAGCAAAGGTCGTAATTAACTGATGACCTGTATTTACACGAAGCAACAGCCTACGTGACCTTGGTGTTTAACTGATGACCTGTATTTACACGAAGCAACAGCCTACGTGACCTTGGTGACCCAACAGTTGGGATAACTGGAAATCTTAAAAAAAATTTTATTGCATCTAGTGGCAGACGAGCCACGGTCCATCTGATGGTAAATGGTAACCGTATTTCATGGACTCAACCATACCGAGAGTATTGTTAAGCCGCTGCTCACCAATTCATTTCACAGATGAAATGAAATATAAACGGCTATCTCCTGCTACAGCCAAAACGCAACGATGTGCTTCACGGGAGATGGTGGTACCAACCCGCTCGGGCCGGATACCAAGTGAGTACTCCCACTTGGTACCCAGCCCTACCACCAGTCATGCAATGGATGATAATTGCTTACTTCCCTTAGTCGCCTCATACGACACCCGTGGGAAAGAATGGGGTGGTGACACTTGTATTCTTAATCCGTCACCACATGGATTAAACGGTTCTTATGTATATATCACGAGATTTGTCTAGTGGTAGGCCTGGCTTATCCCAGCATGAATGGGCCGGGTCCATTGGGAAAGTACCACCATCTGACAAAAGATTAGCGTGAAACAACGATAGGAACTACTTTTTTTTAAGGCGGAAATTTTTTTTGTGTCATTCGGGTTAACTAACAGTGTATGTGGGGCCCTCACCCACTAAAGAAACCCGCCGTGTGCCATCTCTCCGCCTTTATAGGCGGCCCACTGGAACCATATTACATTCATTCAGTGGTAACGATAGGTACTCCTACCATTGAGTTTCATACGGTGAGTGAGAGTGCCGAAGGCCCAAACTCCCTCCCCAGGAATCTCCTTATTATCCTTTCTATCATCTCTTTAATATCCTTCCTATCCTTTTCCTTGGAGATGGTGACGTGCGAGTGATGCCTCTGGTGTTGCTAGGGTATATAGGCTACGGTGACTGCTTACCATCAGGTGCGGCCGTATGCTTGTTCGCTACCCAAAAAAAACATATGATATGTCTACCACTCAGCGCACGACATGCAACGAGTAGTCTATAGCAATCGACATCATGTGTCGAATGCAAAGTCGAATGATAACTCGAACGTCACTTTGTTTTTGTTGTGAATAGTTGTGGACTTGTGGTTGTGAAATGTCTTGTAAACTTAAATTTTGTTCCAACCCAATCCTTGATATCAAGTGGAAGTCAAGAAAATGGGCGATGAGCTAATTGTCGCATTTATTAATAATCTGGTGGAGGCTACAGAAGATGCGGCACCGGGTATTCCACGTCGGCAAGGTCTGTGGCATAATAACGCTATGGAGTTAAGTGATGCAGCGTTCCAAAAAAACTTTCGCCTATTGAAGGAACTGACGGATGAACTAATAGACATAGTGGAACCAGCCTTATGTCATAGGACAAGACTCTTTTTATTTATTTTTTGGCGGGAAAAAATGTTTCTAACCGCACACCCCGCCGTTCGGGGCAACGACCAGGGGTAGTGTGGAGCCTGCACCCACTAAAGAAACACGCCGTGTGCCGTCTCTCCGCCTTTATTGGTGGGGCACTGGAACTATGTTACATTCCTTCGGTGGTATAGGACACGACCCTGCATTTTTTAATTATTCTATACTTAGAAACACAAATTAACAAACAAACGACACTGATAAATATAATACTATATTGTAGGATTTTTACTTTTTATCGTTTTTGGTAAAACATTTCGTATAATGCAAGTAGTCTTTCTACAATTTTTTGTTATACTATAATACATATATTAATATTGCACTAGGAGATCTTCTAACTGTGCAGTAATGAACAGAATTATAATATTAAATTGACGCTACATATATATAAACACCTTCTTTTTTTTTTAAGGCGGGAAAAAATGTTCCTAACCGCACACCCCGTCGTTGGGGGCAACGAACAGGGTAGTGCGGGCCCTCACCCACTAAAGAAACCCGCCGTGTGCCATCTCTCCGCCGTTACTAGCGGGCCACTGGAACTATGTTACATTCCTTCGGTGGTATATGTATATATAAACACCTAAAACATATTTTAAAACATTTTTATCGCTTAATCGATATTTTTCCCAACACAATCGATACTTTTATAAAATAATCGAGAAAACGGAACGTCATTTTTATATGTCTATAGAAAAGTCGAAGACAAGAATCTCTATTGTGACCGAGAATACAATTTTCTGATACTGTAGACATTTTGGCGACATTTTCCGTAGAGATTTTAAAATTAGAGATTATCTCTAATTAGACATTATCTCTACAAAACGAGAATCGGGGTCCTGGTCCCAAACTAAGCTTAATGCTTGTGCTGTAGGCACCAGATTACGGATATAATACATATACTACTTTTTTTTGTAAATACATACCTACATATAATAGATAGAAAACACCCAGACGAAGTACAAATATCTGTGTTCATCATATTTGTCAATAACACTGCCCATCCCGGGAATCGAACTCGAGACCTCATGATCAGCAGTCGCATACACTATCGCTGCACCACCGAGGCAGTTTGTTTGCTACCCACGTAATATTAAAAAAACGCATATTTTTTAATACTTTTATTAAGAAAATTTAAACAAAAAGAACTTTTTAATAAGAATACAATAATTACAGCGATGTTACAAACGTTCAATAGACCACAGGTAATAAATAAACGCAAAATTAGCGCCATATTACAATTACAAGGACAATAGCTACCATGACTGTCTAAACTGTCTTGGTAAAATTCCTTTGGCCCTGTACAAACTGTCCTTGCGAAATTGCTGCTGTCATGTTTTAAATTCAGTTATACCAATTATTTTGTTTATACAGTTATATCTTTCATCTCTTAAGGCGACACTAGTCTGGCTATATTATACTGTTATGAACAACTGAATTTAATATAACAAACGAAAAATGTACTCTGTGATGTATATTGAAAAACAAAACTACTAAATACTGATATAACAATCATAGTAAATGCTTTCAATGATAATGCCGAGAAACTTATACTAAAGTATAAACTCGCGGTCCTACTAACAGCGGGCAGTAAGTGGTAACCGGAGCGGGCGACTTAACTAATATACGATACATAATACATATTTGTGGTTTCAGAACTAAGAAACGATACAATGAATCTCGTATTAACATTTGTATTTGATGTTACATGAATATCAATTAGATAAGTTTTTAAATATTAAAAAAAAACAAAATACTTAGCATCACGCCTGTATTCCCCGAAGGGGTAGGCAGAGGTGTATTACATACCCACGACTCGCCAGCTATGTTTAAGTCCCACGTAATAGGGGGCGAGCCTATTGACGTCTACCGGGTACATTTCCAAACTCCGGGCTGCTACTGGGAATTTCTCTTTTTAGGAAAAAGCTCAATAGCTTTGCCCGACCCGGGGATCGAACCCGAGACCTCATGATTAGCAGTCGCATACACTACCGCTACACCACCGAGGCAGTTAAAATATTTTTTTCAACTATTTAGTTTGAAAAAAGACCAACCCGCTTCCGCATGAATTGAACTAAAACTAAAAAATAAAAATTTAACTCCAAACGGCACTAAAATAAAAAGTAAATCAATAAATAGTCTATATTTACGAATTACATTTTAAACAAGTGTATTTATATAAATACCGCATTACACTGAGAAGTATTAATTTATTATTTGGTACAAAAATACACATATTGTTATTTTTCATACAAACAATATTAATATCTACTTAATTAGATACAAAGAAATTTTAATTTTTTACACTTGATTACAATACGTACAGATTAATTTAGGATTTTTAATTCATTGGCAAGGTTATACAATATACATATTTTAAGTTATTTAATTTTTTATTGAGAATATAATTAATTAGCTATATTTACAATATAAGCGTATAATCATTACAAAGATCTACAAAAAAGTGCCAAGCCATATTTTTGTGGATTAGATTTTTTTAAATTCAACCTTAAGTGCTTACTCTGACTTCAAATTTTCAGTAGAAAACAAAAAGAAATCATGTGTTATCATCACCCAGCCCCTTTCATTAAATCGAAATGTCCAATATATTAAAATTTGATTATTATCTAACCATATTGAGTAGAACACCATTTTAGTAGTCAGTTAAGTAATTTTGTCATTTTTAATGTTTTTCAATTGTGGTATATTTTAGGTTGACCACCCCGAACACTAGTTTTACTTGGATCTGCCATTTGATCTCCACAAATTAACGGAACGAAAATATTCTAACTTAACAATCCTTCATGAATGATCAGGCATACTCTCTTTATATTTTCCCTTATGAGTCAGTGATGATTTATGAATAAATAAGCACATAATTTAGAGGCAAAGTTCTTGTGAACTCACTACATCAAATGAAATGTCAAAGGCACTAGTAAACTTAGAAACATACAGTAAAACTACAGTAGTTATATGTAATAGATTACGAAATAATTATTTAGTAATTTTATAACAAAAGTAATGTATTTAATTTTGAATATAAGAAATTTGCGAAATCGTTCACAAATTTAAATAGCTAATTATTGCGCAATTAATAACATTACATGACCTTTCACCGGCATCTTTAGGTAATTGATAAATATAATTATTCAGCATTCTTTAAAAAATTAGACTTGATTCTTAGATTATTTAAATAGAACCTGCATGAGAGAAAATAGGAGCAGATATAAAATTATAAATAAAAGAGCACTTAGGAAATTGCTCCTCTCTGCTAAGTTCACGAGAACTGAATATTTATAACCGTGATGTCGAGAATTTGGAGTCAAAATAACGTAGTGATATAATTTTGAAAGCATCTTTTTATATATTATTACAGAACGTATGTTTGTGGAATCAACGTGACTCAGTTTGGAGATACATCATTACATATTTTATATATAAAAAGTTTCTATTCGAACTTATCTTTCAAGTATCATTGGGATACATTTTCGTCACCCAATACGTCTAATAGAAGAAATTTAAATACAAATTAGTGACTAATCGTAGAACCTACGAGTTCAATGGTTCAGAAAAGTGGGTTCGAGTCTAATATGTAATGATTCTTTTCTAGATTTTGAAATTTTAAGGCATTTTGATTGTAGAATGTTTTAGGTATACCAGCCCCCATTGAGCCAGCAAAAAGGCCTAAAAACCTCTCATCCCTAACGGAAATTCATCACTAACATTGAAATTTGTAATATGATTGAGGTTTCTCTATTCAGTATATTGAAAGTGTAAAGAAGAATCATTACTTCTGCGTGCCTATGAGTCTACCAACTCACAACCGGTCATAGGGCTATGGCATATGTTCCATTCATTAAAAACAAACTAAACGCTTACACTGTAAACAAAGCCGTACAGCGAACAATGATGTCATAATAACATGTTTACATAGTGACACCATCTTTGATTATATGTATCTACCTACAAACAAATACAGATATTTTGATATTGCTAAGTCCAAATGTATAACTTAAATTAAATTTTTCATAAGTTTATTATAAAATTTTCCAGCCGTTGCGCGTTGATTCTGGAAAAGAAAACACTTTATAAGCCTCGACTACAGTGAAAACATCGACATCAACAGTCTTTAGAAATCTGAGGATATGTGTGTGTGTGGTGTGTGTGTGTGGTGTGTGTGTGTGTGGTGTGTATGTGTGGTGTGTGTGTGTGTGGTGTATGTGTGTGTGTGTGCGTGCATATGTGTGGTGTATGTGTGTGTGTGCGTGCATATGTGTGTGTGTGTGGTGTGTGTGCGTGTAGGTGCGCGCGTGCGCGTGTGTGAGTGCATATGTGTGTGTGTGTGTGTGTGTGTATGTGTGTGTGTGTATGTGTGTGTGTGTGTATGTGTGTGTGTGTGTATGTGTGTGTGTGTATGTGTCTGTGAGTGTGTCTATTTAATATAAAAAATATTATTTTTAGCCAGTTAGGGTTTAGGGTGTCCTTACTTTGAAGCCATCTCACTTCCTTCCAGTGCTTAAGTCTTGAAGTTCACTACTGTCGTCACTACTTGCGCTTGGGCAGCCGTTGGTCACAGTAGAAGGCGGAGCCCCAGCCGCTGCTGCCATTGCCATCGACAGCGGGATGGTAATGAATTGTGGTTGGTTTGAAGATGAAGCTGTGGATAAAATAGCAGTGTAAGCTCTTATGCGGCTTTTAAAGTAATTTGTGGATATGATACAGCTACCCCAAGACCAGCCTTAGCTAGATTCTTGATGTGGCCGATTTCAATCACAAGATAGTTTATTAGGTGATCATCTGTCTGAGCCCCTATGTATTATGATTCTATGAAAATTGCTCCATCCATCAGCCTTTCGACGTCCATTGCTGGACATAAGCCTCCCTAAGAGAACGCCAGAACGAGCGGTCCTGTGCGGTTTTGCTCATATGGAGGATAGTGCCGTAATCGCCACGCTTGGCAGGCGGGTTGGCGATCGCAGTGGATGTTGTTAATACTCGAGGGAGTGCTGCTGCCCACTTCCCCGGTATTCCCTCAGTTGACTCTTACGACGGGTGGAGAAGGGGTGGGACAATTCTAAATCCGGCCCCACACGGCCTATACGGCGGAAAATTGCTCACCAACTTGTAAATTTAGTGATAAGGAGTATGAGGGTTTAATTATGGTTCCTAAAATAATGATCTCCTAAAGTTTTGTAACCTCGACTGGCTCAATAGGTAGTAATCGAAGATAAATAGTTATTCTGATATAAAAGGATTCTAGTGTTTAGTCCTGAACAGTAACTGGTAAACGTTTGTGAAAGAGACTTTACAAACGTCTAACTCATTCAGCAGACAGACAACGTAGAGATACTTTAGGATTATTTCCTAGAGAGTAATGATAGAAAATATCTCACCACCATCCTGTCCTTGATTAGCCAGTCCAAGTATAAAACTATGTGGATATCCCATAGCCAGATTGCCGAGTCCTAAATTGTTTCCTATGCCATCCAATCCAACACCCGCTAAGACCCCGGAGTGATACAACATAGCTCCTCCGGGGAGGTCCATTGGTTTAGGCAGGATTTTGGGCAAAGACTGTGTCGGCTTGCTGCTGTCAGCTTCTTGAGTAGTCGATGATGTGGACGCTAAGGGTTCATTGTGGATCTCTCTGTAACAAGATTAGAATATGTTGTCTCATCATCTCTTTCATGGCTGTCATAGAGGGCCAGATAATGGCTATGCTCATTCAAGTTGACCTGCATACTGGCAGGCATTAGTTGCGAGCTACCCACCTAGATGTGACTCTTAACACTAAAATCAAGCCAGTTAGCATAAAGCAGCATATTGCAGTCGACTGCTGCAAATAATTCATCTCAATTTACTTCACAAATGTTTCCAGATACTATTCACTCGGTATCCGCCACTTTTCCAAGTCATCAAATTATTTAGCAAGGCCCACTCTAGGTTTTCCGATTCACTTTATCCATTACTTAGAATGAACTTTTCTACTCTAGCAATCATTAATCATCATTTTTACTTAAAGATGAAATGTCATATGAATTTAGCATTAAAAATTCATTACACCTATGTATATTAGACGCCTTGAACTTGGCTGTAGACTTTTTGCATGAGGATAAAGTATGGAGATCTACATGCATACGCCGATTCTGTAAAAGAATCCGTCAGAGAATCACTGGAGTAAGGGACCCAGGTTAATTCTATCGAGATCTTGGTATTCACCAACACTTCATTTTTGTGACAAATTTCGATGTCTTGATGAAACTAAGCAGATCAAGGGAATGATGACGTCTAGATATTCTTACTCCATCTTCATACGCAGTCACAGAAATATCGAGTTTTGTGCTTGTAGTAAACTTGTTACTGTTAAAGAATATACTCATAAATGTAAACGTTTATATGATTGAGTATTCGTTACTCAATCACACAAAAACGACGGATATGATTTGGATCCATTCAACGCTCCATTCAGGAAGGAAATGAATGCGATAAGGAAAGTATGTGGATATGCGGGATCTTTAAAAATCTATGTCTCCTACCAGTAGGGCTGAACACAGAGTAAAAAGTAAAAGAAAGAAACTAAACATAGTTTTTGACTTAGACACAGATAGTTTATATCCTGGAATACACAATTTTTAACCTTTTAAAGTTAATATTTAGATATTTTTATATATATTTTTAGCATTTGACATGCTTAGCACTATACATTAAACACAAAGTGAAAAATGTGAAATCGAAAATAACAGTCAGGAGCAGGATTTGAACCTGCATCTTCTGGATACCGTCCAGATGCTTTACCAATTCAGCCATCCTGACAATTGCTCCTGACTGCTAATTTCGATAACACATCATACTTAACGTCTTTGGGTGACGCCTGCGCCATCTGTCGGCAGTATTTTCATACATTATACCGACCAGGTAAACTTAATTTTACAATTAAGATTTTACCTAATAATGACGCAAACCCTTTAAATATTTAGATATTTTTATATATATTTTTAGCATTTGACATGCTTAGCAGTCAGGAGCAATTGTCAGGATGGCTGAATTGGTAAAGCATCTGGACGGTATCCAGAAGATGCAGGTTCAAATCCTGCTCCTGACTGTTATTTTCGATTTCACATTTTTGACTTTGTGTTTAATGTCTTTTAAAGTTAATATTGTTTTCCGATAGTTATTTATGTAAGAGTTACCTATCGATTATAATCTGAACTTAATTACTAGACATACATCAACCAATATTTTTAATCACTTGTATTTCTTCATTTTCCAATTCAGGTGTCCACGCCAGGGAAGTCGCGGTCAGTAGATACTTTTTATAAGTATATGCATAAACTAGTCTAGTAGTAGAATAGTTATCTTGTGGTAGAGCATTGCTTATCGTAGCATGAATGGGCCAGCTCAACCAGTGAAGTACCACCCTCTTACAAAAGATCAGCGTGTTGCATGTATTGAGTGAGAGCGCCCGAAGCCCAAGCCCTTCCTATCCTCTCCTTAGTATCCTACCAATCCTCTCCATAATATCCACTGCCTATCCACCTCCTATCCCTTGTCATTGGAGATGCCTCTGGTGTTGCTTACGTCTATAGGCTACGGAAACTGCTAACCATCAGGTGGGCCGTATCGTAGCATATAAAAAAAAAAAACGTAGCTGCATCATCAATCATAACAATAATTACCTTTTTATATTGTCTCTGTCAATAGTATCATTTTGAAGCCATTCTTGTTTGTGAACCTGCATCAGTTTCTCGCTTGGTGATTCTGGTTCGCTACCGCTCTCGTCTCCACTGTCACCAGATGATGCTGGTTCATCCTGAATATAAAAAAGGAAATGTCCTTTATGCTGAATCGATATTACAAATAAATAAAGGTATCTATTGTAGTAATATAATCTACTTATAAATAAAGCCTTTCTTCACCATTAACCATTAAATCACAAGTCACAATCACAATATAACAGGAAGGTCCTATGACACACACACACAGAGATATATATCCTGCATTGTGACGTCACACATATAAATCACATACGTAATTAGTTGGTATCAAACGCATCAGAGGCACAATTGTTAATAAATACCTACATAGGATGATTTCCAGGGACGCAGCGAGGTTCGATACGATCGGGTACTGTTACCGTTGGCTTAGTATGGATGGTACGGTAAGTCATAATTTTTATTAAAAAATTGATTACATAGGTACATCAAATCTCGCTTATTTACCAGAGGGAGAGTCAACAGATTGTCACCAATCATAAACGGCCTTATGCCTCCCACTTTTCACTATTATGGGAATGAGACGTGAAGGGTAGCGAGTCCACCTTAATACATACTCAAATCTCCTAAAATAGTCAGTTATCTATATACCTATAGTCCTTTCTTTTAACGAGATTCAAAGAGAGAACTAACAGTATTCACCACTTACCATCAGGTGGGCCACTATCTTAACTATTATAAAACTGTAACAGAGCTGTGTCTGTAGATTTAAGATATTTGAGAAAAATGTCTGTATTGTATTATTATAAAGGTGAAACGCAAAACATATTTTTTTTAGATTGTTTGTCTGTTTGATTTTTCACGCATCACGTAAAAACTACGGAACGGATTTTGATGCATTTTTTTTTAATTGGTAGTTCTTGATTATATTTAAAAATTGGTATACATAAAATACAACCAAGAAAAGCGGACCCGCGGCGAAAGGCTAGTAAACTATAAAAATACATATAATATATTTAATTTATTCGGCTTCTAGTGTAACTGAGTCCAGGTTATTGTCCAGTTAAAGAACTCCACGATGTATTTAATGAAAAATATCAATTAAAAATAGCTCCATTTAAATAGAGAAGTACTGAGATACTTCGCAGACTGTATCTACAGAACGCGAGGCGAGACTTTTCGGCATGTTTGAGTCTTTGGTGGACTTTGAAAAATGACTCATATTGACTTTTCATTAAAATTTAACCCAAGTGGAAAAAGAGAGCTTTACTGCAAACAGGATTCAAACCTGCGTCCCATCCAATCAGGAGAAGTGCTCTGGGCCACTAAATTTCCGCTTTCACAAATAATTTGTTCTTGAAGTAGCTAAGTATGTCAAGTACTAAGATACACATCAAAATATCGATTAGGAAGTAGATTCGAATCCTATTCGCAGTAAAACTATCTTTTTCCACTTTCACCAATAATTTGTTATTTAAACCAAAACAAAATATATATAAAACTAAATATATAACTGTTTACTTTTCCTATTATTCATTTAATAATCCCGCAAAATGGGGCAACTCCATAATTTACTTGTATCGCTCGTATAATCTCTATGATAAAGTATAACACGGAACGAGGGTAAATATTTGTAAAAACTTTTGCCAATAGAATACATTTAAAACCCTCTCAAGTAAAGTGGTGAGCTGAATGATAAAATATACAACATTTTTTTCCTTTATTCCAAGAAAAATAGAACACTCAGAGAAAGCAAACAATTCTTGGAGAGCTTTAATGCACTCTTGAAATATAACAGACTGAAAGAGAACAATCAATTCAAATAAGTACTTTGAGTAAGGAATATTAAATTCTGAAAATGTACTTGTTTTTCGCTCGCTTTAATTTCGCACGAGTGTAACTTAGTTAATTAAGAAAATCTTCAAGAATATTAAAGAAATATAGCTCTGTAGTGCCTTTGGTATTTTCATAAATCTATTAAAGATAAGCAAGCGTGTGCCACTAATTTTTTGGCGACTCAATTATTAACTGAAATTTTCTACTTTAGAAAAGAATTAGGATACACACAAACCTTATTTGAAAAATTAAATATTTGTTTCAAAATCTATTACGTAGTTTAGAATAAGATAGAAAAGAAACTCCCGTTGTTTATAGATAGTCGATTAATAGTCCGATAGTATTAGTAGTCGATAACAGTCGAGGGGTAGGTGTGCTACTTTTACTACGGGGGCCCATGTTTGGGTTCGGAGTTTGAATCCCAAGCTTGCTCAAGATGTCGGTTTAATTTATTCTCAATTCTCCAGTCGAGAGTAAAGAATAACAGCGGTGCAGTGCCACCAGCACGTAAAACCACGCCGTGCCTATTTTATTTTTAGTCGTGTTGGATTGCTTTCTATATGAGTTATAGAAGAGAGAGAATAGAGAATGGATAAAGGAAATGACGAAGGAGTATGGGCTTCCGAAATTCTAGGAATAGGTACCTCGCATTATATTACATCAAATTTTGTGAGAAAGTTATACGTTCTGGTCGAGTCTGCCCTTTGGTGCTGGTATCAACAAGGCTTAATTAAATTTATTGTGGTAGTGAATCACACTAAATAGGCGCATTTACGACGTCGAGTTGCGGAAAAATAACATAAAAAAACATAGCATCGCGCCTGTATTCCCCGAAGGGGTAGGCAGAGGTGTATTGTACACACCCACGATTCACCAGCTATGTTTAAGTCCCACGTAATAGGGGTCGAGCCTATTGACCTCTAAAACGCGGAAAAATAAGCCCCTGTTTACAATACAATAGTGTATTTAGGTACTTGTAATCTCTAATACCTATTATGCAGGCAACTGTATGGTGGTGAATATCCAGTTTCATTCACCTACCTAAATCTGGTGCAGAGGATGGAAGAGGAAAATAACTTTTGTCACCAGCGGAGCTGCGGGCAAAGGCTAAGTATTATAAAGTTGTAATAGAGCTGTCTGTACAATTAAAATATTTGAGATAAAAATGATTGTATCAGGCTATTTAGAGGCCTCTGAACACTAAACAATTTTAGAATTGTTGTCTATTTTTTTGTTCGCATATCACGCAAAAACTACTGAAAATATTTTGATACAACTTGTTTTTCGTTTGATAACTTTTGGTTAGATATAAAACTGGTGTAAATTTATCCCGCTATTATATCGGGAACCTGAGATATAAACTAAAAACTAGAAAAACTGCGGCGGAGCTGCGGGCAAGAACTAGTAAAAAAATAAAGGCGTATCCACACTATTGCATTGCGGCTAACTCGCGTGGGCGTTCCCTTTATTCGCCGACGCACTAAATAATAATAATTGTGGTTAACTAACTACCGTTTAACGCATTCGGCTTTCTTCTGTACATCTGATAAGACAGCGCGTACAGTCAGCATCAAAATCAACAATATGTTTTTTTTTACAATTTTATTTTCACTGTTTGTCTAATTTATTTATTGGCTAAAATACCAACCAAGAAATCAAGAAATAATTATTTGGGTCGATAATCACACCATTAAAGTAAAATAATTGTATAAAGCGGAGCGGCCTGCAAAGGCTCTTAAGACAATAATTTTACTTTTTTAGCACATTTTGGGCATTATTTATTACCTGTTTTGATGAAATTTTAGAATATTCTTCTGTTACGAAAAATTACAAAAATGTTGATTAAATTCTAAGCCTCATCATGATTTTGAGTTTAATCAACATTTGTGCCACTCATTAAACCAGTACATACAGTATGTTTTTTCTCTTAATTAGATAACATATATAAGAGCACTTTTAAGTCTAATCAAGGGCTATCAAATAAAAAAGTTTCATCAAAATACATTCACTAGTTATGGGATGATGCACGAACAAATAAACCTCTCTTCTTAGCCTTCGGATTTCGCTGATTATCAGTACACACGGAACAACTGCCTACTCGATTTCCATGACACGACTAGTAGACTACTAGACAACTGACAAACTTTGAATAAGATTGAAAAGTAAAATAGTACAAATAGAAATTATGGATAACATCAAAGCAAATTTAATTAACAAACTAAATAATTAATTAATGATAGTTTACAATTAAAAAATCATGTGCTTACGAATTGTTTTGCTGATTGTACATCGTAAAGGCGCTTTGTGCTCACGAGCCTACAATCGCTCGGTACTCCGTTTTTGGACGTTATAGTTTATTCTGTACAGCTGTGACGTCACAATGCTACAGTTACCTCATTATTGTGCTAACCGTACACTACGTTTTATTCACAATTGTTTTAGTTTTTAGATTACGAGTGGGTGGTACGTTTATACATTTTTTTGAGTTGGGACGTCCTTAATACATTCGAAAGTGCGTTTGTTTATTTATTACGCTTTTACAGCTTAACTGCTTAACCGATGATTATGAAATTTAGCATAAATGTAGCCCAGAACTATTATTATTAATATATCATTCCTGTGGGAGAGCTACTTTTGCATAGAGATCATTCGTTTTCCGTAGAGTGACATTCTTATATTCTAAAGTCCACGCGGACGAAGTCGTGGGCAGAATCTTGTGACTACCTACAAATAGATATCCTGATGCTTTGAAAGCTTAGAGTATATGCAATACCACTGAAGTAATGTCACATAGTTCCAGTAGTCAACCAGTACAGGCGGAGAGACGGCACACGGCAGGTTTATTGAGTGAAGAACTACCCTATTCGTTGCCCGAACGACGGGGTGTGGTACATTTTTTTCGGTCTTAACAAAAGAAAAAAAGGAGCACATGCAATACCTCATCTCAAAATAAAAAACACATCATGTAAAAAAAAATAAGTCTTGAGTATAACATAAATTAAAATTGAGAAATGTAATAATAAATTTAAATTTATATAAAACTTATTACGTAGTATTAAGATAAGGGTACGTGTAAAATACCGATTAAAAAATTTACTGTATGGAACAATCGTCCGATCGTATCAGTTCTGATGGTGTCCGATACTGCTTTACCGGCCATTGATCGCCATACGATAAAACCGTACTAATAACCCATCAGATTTTTAAAGTGACTAGCGGCTTACTTGTTGGTGAGCACAAATTGCTATTGAAACCGTACACCAGTGATACTTCAGTACTATCACAGAACTTTTCCTATCTACGAGTATCTATACGTGGGCCAACATCTTCGCCACAATTTCAAAGGATGTTAATCCAACCAAAATTAATCAAAAATAATTTATATTTGAAACCGATAGTGAGCACTTACTCCAATGAGTCGATTTCAGTCACTATTGAATGTATATTCAATAGTGATATCTTCTGCTTTGATAAAAATGTAACTGAAATTATTTACGCATTGAGATAACTCGTTATCCCAAATAGTGCAGATTTATTTCATTTCTCGTAAAAATTATACGTTTTTTTTGTTAAGTTGGGAAAAATAATGTACCTAACCGCACAACAGTTATATTAACCAAATATAAAACAAATAAAAAGGCAATGTATTAAAATGAAAATTTACTAAAACAAATATTAGTTCTATGTTATGATAAACATAAATGTATTATCAAAGATAGGCATATGTTTAATAACTAACTCGCTTTCATTACACAATAATTTGGTGCTTGTTACGTTCACAACGATCTCGAGGTAAGCTTTTAACCATGCGTAAACAACAGAAATTTTCATATTACACGAACAGGGGTCCGATAAAAATCAACTCGGTAACAACGAAAAGCTATACCGAATACATTGTAAATCATTATTCAAGGGTCCCATACAAGTGTCCAAACATACACACCGACTAACAAACATGTGTATACCTGAAGAATTCCTATTATACCGCAGGGAATGTGTCTGCCTGATTTTGAATGGTCGCTTATTATGCATCCATTTACACCCAAGAAGCGATAACAAGGAAATAGTTATTCTAGAATTCACGTTTATGGATTTTTATATTGTTTTTTTTTATTGCTTGTAGTGGCAGACGAGCTACGGTCCATCTGATGGTAAATAGTAACCGTCGCCCATGGACCCGACTATAACGGAAGTATTGTCAAGCCGCTGCTCACCAATTCATTTCAACCTGAAATGAAATATAAACGGCTATTTCCTGCTACAGCCACAACGCAACGATGTGCTTCATGGCCGGTCACACGGAAGATGGTGGTACCAACCCGCTCGAGCCCGATACCAAGTGAGTACTCCCACTTGGTACTACCACCAGTCATGCAATGGATAATAATTGCTTACTTTCCTTAGTCGCCTCATACGACACCCGTGGGAAACCCGCGGGGTGGTGACACTTGTATTCTTAGTCCGTTACTACACGGTTAGTAAACAAGAATACGGCATACCTGATGGTAAGCTATCGCCGTAGCCTATAGGCGCTGGCAATACCGGAGGCGTTACCCACGTGTTTGCAAACCCAAGGAAAGGAAGGCCGTGGTTTAAAGAGGATAAGAAAGAAAACCCCTGCACTAGGACAAACCCCTTTATAACTAAGGAGTTCATAATTACAATAACGGACACAAAGTACACCCAGACTAAGGACAATCATTTCTAAATCAGACAAAGTGAAGACGCTATTAAAATTTATAAATTTATGCTAGTATGTAACATCAATAGAAATAATTAGTTCTCCTTCTGTGTCGTCATAATAAGTTATTAGGGTATAATGGGGCTAACTTAATCATACTTGATTATAAAATTAAAAATTTAAAATAAATACAAAGCAGTTATGAGGACTGCCGACAGAAGTGAAAACTTAAAACTATAAACAAACAGTTGTTATTTTTGGATATCCAAATTAATTGTTTGATCTTAAATTAATTCACAGCTGGCCAGCGCAATAAGTTGTACTAATAGGAACAGATATAGTGTTATCGTTAACACGTCACGTGACCAAAGCGTTCGGTGACGATGACGCGATTGTTGATTGTTGTTCACCCACGAAGTGCCCAACGCGCCTAAAGAAGTTTACACTTAAAAAAAAAACACAAAGAATTGACTTGTACGGTAATCGAACCTACAACACTCGATACGGGACATTGACATCTAAACCATTTCGTTATCTGTGCAGTTTCGCCGCAATAAAACAGTAGTATTTACCGTTACTTCATGAAAATATACTTTGAAAGGTCTTGACTGGCCCAAACGACCCAATTCTACTGCAATCAATTAGGCTCTTACTTGTACCTACGGGAGGATGACTTTTGTTTCTTTTATTACAGTAGTCGCAACGGATCTTTGTGTCTCTGAAGTTGGTTGCAAGACGCTGCGTAGAAGGGTATTTTTGTGCAAGCAAGAGATATGCGTCTTTTACAGTTTACATTAATCGAAAAATGTTTGATATGCTTTAACAATTGTAATCGATAATCATATTATTTATCGATCGTACTAAATGATGTGGACTCTTCTTATATCTAGTTAAAAGCTTATTCACCCAAATTTTTAACGTTTTATTGATTATAGGTAAAACTAATAAATAGAACCTAAGCAATTAGATATGAAAACATAATAATCTCGATTGTTTCGATAATCGAGTAATAACATTTGAATTGGTCAGCACTAATCGAATTATTCCGTCACAATCGCCACTTCTTGCTCTATGCCTAACTTCAGAGACACAAAGATCCGTTGGGCCTACTATAATAGTCTGAGGTTACTTTTTAAAAACCACTAATGCTGTCTGGTTTAATTTTGTTTCGCAGTGCGTAAAGTAACTAACTTAAATAAGCCTTGAAAAATTTACATAAGTGATAATACGATTCTTGCGGACGGTATAAGACAAGTGTTGAGCTCTTAGCCTCTTAGAGACCTCCCGTTGTTTGGGGCAACGAACAGGGTAGTGTGGGGCCTTTACCCACTAAAGAAACCCGCCGTGTGCCGTCTCTCCGCCTTTATTGGCGGGCCACCGGAACCATATTACATTCCTTCAGTATGGTAGGTAGGTAGTCCTACCGTTGTGTTTCGTGTGCTGAGTGAGAGCGTCGAAGACCCAAACTACCTCCCTATTCTGTCATTGTTACCCTTTCTATCCTCTCCCTAGTATCTTACCTATTTTCCTATGCACCTCCTGTCGTGTGGGGCCCGCTTTAGAATTTTCCCACCCCTCTCTACTCACAGGAGTCGTAAGAGCCGACTGAGGGAATACCGGAGGAGTGGGCAGCAGCACTCCCTCGAGTATTAACAACATCCACTGTGATCGCCAACCCGCCTGCCAAGCGTGGCGATTACGGCATTATCCCCCATGACGGGACCGCTCGTTGTAGCGTTCTCTTGGAGAGGCCTATGTCCGGCAGTGGACGTTGAAAGGCTGATGGATGGTTGGATGGATGCACCTCCTATCCCTTTTCCTTGGAGATGGCAAAGTTCATGTGACTTATGGTGTTTCTGGCTTAGTATAAAAAGAAAAAACTTTTTGATGACAAAATCACGCATGTTAAAACGACAGTGAAACCCACTCGGGTCCGGTAACAATAAATTAAATTCTATCATATTTCCTGTCTCTTCCAGCACTCTACATCTTAGTAGAAGATACGAAACAGTGGGGCAAAGGTGTTTGATACGCATCTGGATCGCAGTAACAAGGGGCATGTTCGTGTCAATCGCGCTAATGTTAGCGCGCCGACCACTTTGTGTTCAAGTCTCATGCGTAAGTACCGAACTACTGCATCGAAGGAGCGTGGGTGGGTTCAACGAATTGATGGGGAACCGCACAAAAACTACTAGCGGCTTACAGTGAAACATTTCAAGTATAAAGTATACAAAAGCATTTTTTTTTTTTTTTAAAGTTTGTGATTTTCTAACCTTGCTCATTTCAAATGCTACAAAAGACAAATCACAATTATATTTACAATAATTAAGTCTACCATATCGAAACAGTGGATCTAGCCAAGTTGCATTCTATGATCGCTATCGCTAACTATTAAAATGTATGAAAATTTTACATCTCTAACGTTAAGTACGTGACTTATTGTTATAGGTATTGTTAAAGACTTAGATAAATATATGTTCTTTATCTATGGTTAAAGATGTGATCTAACCACTAAACACTTCCCCGGTTTGGAAGGGACGCAGGTTCGATTCTCACTCGCACAAAAAAAAAAACTCTTTTTCCACATTTCACAAATAATGATATTCTATTTTACTTCTACGGCAGCTCATTGGTTAAGTTGCGTAAGACGAAACTCTTTTTATTACTCATGCTGCACTAAGTTCGATTATCAGTCATCTTTGATTTTACGACGGTTCAGTCTCATTCTTGTAAAATGATGTTCCGTTTAACATTTTTTTTACCATTTAGTTCCCATCGTTTCTAGGAAAATACCAAAATCCTAAAAACAAGAATAGTTTATTTATATTGATTGAAATATAAAGTAGAAAATAATATTTCTTTTTACAACGCGGGTGGCAAACAGGCATTTCGCCCACCTGATGGTAAGCCGATACCGTAGCACAGACGCTAGTAAAACCAAATTCATTACTCGTG
The DNA here is from genome assembly GCA_948253155.1 of Leucoma salicis. NCBI lineage: Eukaryota > Metazoa > Arthropoda > Insecta > Lepidoptera > Erebidae > Leucoma > Leucoma salicis. The sequence goes on along the minus strand of OX411815.1, from coordinate 23,622,657 downwards.
TGTTGCCAACCCCAAAGAAACAAATAAGAGGTGGACAAGAAGGATAAAAAAAGTTTGTGTGTGTGTGTGTGTGTGTGTATTAGTGTACACACGTAAGAAGTGAAACTTCTTTATACCATCATTTTTCGAAAAATGATCTACTATTTACAACTTTACAGAAATTGGTTAAATAAAGCTAAATTAGATAAAGTTTAAGCAAAAGGCTTTTATTTATTGATTATCATAGATATGGATACAAATAATACAATTATTTCACCTTATTGTTACTAAGATTATTATAGCATTTCATGAATTATAATAGAATTATTACGGCGTTTTATAGCAGAGTGCCTATTGCCACCTTCCAGCTCCATTATCAGACCCTGGATACTATCTAGAGACAAAGTACTCGTCAAGAGGAATAAAACGAGTCTAAACTCGATGGGGTTGCGTCGTTTCATTACAGAGTTACCTACTGTGGCCATCTTCCAGCTCCATCATCAGATCAGCATTTATGTCATTATAATATTACCACAGTCGAAGAACCATACAGTTAGTCCACGCCTTTGACGTTGACGAAAAAGCCGAATCCGTCTAGACATTCGTCGCGACAAATAAAAGTGCTAGCGTTGTCACATCGGCAAGAAATAAAAATACATTATATTAGCATATCTATATTTTTTTACATTATTTTTTTTCTACACATTCAACAAATTAAGTAAATTAGAATTTAAGTAAATTATTATACAATGACGTGTAGCAAACAATCTGTTGAACCGGCTCTAAAAAAACATTTCCCCCACGTAAAAAGTAACCTAACTCGAATACCCTACTAGGATACAAATCAAAACACTCGTAAAATTACAATAATTTTCAAATGTACAAATAAAAAAAAGCAAATACATAACATCACGCCTGTATTCCCCGAAGGGGTAAGCAGAGGTGTATTACACACCCACGACTCGCCAGCTATGTTTAAGTCCCACGTAATAGGGGGCGAGCCTATTGACGTCTACCGGGCACATTTCCAAACGCCAGGCTGCCACTGAGAATTTTTTTTTTTTTTTTAGGAAAAATCTCAATACCTCTGGCCGACCCGGGGATCGAACCTGAGACCTCATGATCAGCAGTCACTTACACTACCGCTGCACCACAGAGGCAGTTACAAATGTACAACTGATATATACTTTCGATTTTTTGAACTACTAGATTTTAAACTCCTATTATTAAACTTTATTATATAATGTATTCTCCATTCTTATAAATAATTTAATTAAGAAATCAATTGGAAAGCATGAATAATGTTTGGCTATGAACTCTATTTTTTTACCAACCCCATAATCGACACCCATATTGAAAATTTACACAAAGTACGCTGCAGCCATCTTGGAATATAAAAAAAAACAAAATTCGAACGAAGCACCCTTTAAATGCCCCATAATTGATACCCATGTTGAAAAATTTCATGGAATTAAAAAAAAACATAATTCGAACGAAGCACCCTTAAAAACCCCATATTTGATACCCATGTTGAAAAACTCCGTGGCCGTGTGGGGCCGGCTTTAGAATTGTCCCACCCCTCTACACTCATGGGAGTCGTAAGAGCCGACTGAGGGAATTAAAAAAAAATCATAATTTGAACGAAGCACCCTTAAAAACTCCATAGTTGATACCCATGTTGAAAAATTTCTTGGAATTAAAAAAAGAAACCAAATTCGAACGAAGCATCCTTTATAACCCCACAATCGACACTCATGTTGAAAAATTGCACAAATTACGCGACTAACATTTTGGATTTAAAAAATAACAGAATTTTCGACTAGCACCCATAAAAACATAAATAACAAAATTCGAGAATGTACAAAGCCTCAAAACCCATATTTAAAAAAAATTTAAGGTACGCGGCGGACATCTTGCATATTCTCAAAAAGTAGCATGAGTTACCATAACATTAAAAATTTCAAAATTGAAATAGTACGCAAAATAGATTTACCTTTCCTGTGTACGTGGAAACTGATGATACTTCAATTCCTAATTTTAGATGACCCGCAGTTTGTAACCGCACACGTAGCACCATTTTAATTTAAATCATTTTTTTTCGATAGCCCTGAAAAATAGCTCCCGAACGAGTGAGCGTAAATGTGCCGCCGTTCGGGAGCGCCCCGCCCGCGTCTCACCCCGCACCGCACCTCACGATTGCTCTGCCTAGACGTCTTCGATTGCGACTGTATGTTCTTCAACTGTGATACATCGTCACGCAATATACATATGTCTTATTTTATTTATAGTCTTGTAACCCATATTTAAAAAAATCATATAAAATAAATATGGCGCGTAACGGAAAAATATTACTTGAAATAAAGATGGCGCGTAACAGAAAAACGTTACATTGAAAATTTCACCCATACGTCGATAAAGAAGTTTCACTTCAATAGGCAGAGCGTAAGGACGGGGTTTGGGCCTCCGACGCTCTCTCTATACAAATAGGCGTACGCTGTTTCACGCTGATCTTCTAATGAGAGAGTGGTACCTCACTGCCGAGCTGGCCCATTCGTCCTGGGACAAGCAAGGTTCTATCACTAAATACTTATTATATACGACGTGACGGGCCTCGTGGCGTAGTCGGTAGTGTAACCGACTTCCGTGTACGAGGTCGTGGGTTCGATTCCCACTCAGGACTATTATTTGTGTGATGAACACAGATATTTGTACTGCGTCTGGATGTTTTCTATCTATTATATGTATGTATTTACAAAAACAGTAGTATATGTATTATATCCTTAATCTGGTACCCATAGCACAAGCGTTAAGCTTAGTTTGGGACCAGAGGACGTTCTGTGAAAATGTCCGTGAATATTTATTATATTTATACTTTTTTAACCCATTTCTGTTACTCTATTGGTTACGGGTCACCTTGGGAGGATTGAGAAGGCCTCTGGAGAATTTTTTTTCACGCTTTTTATTAGCTTCACCTGTATGTTTGTATATTTGTAACCGACTCCTTTGGACGCGATTTTGACCCACTTTAAACGGCCAGATTTCGTTCAAACTTTGTAGATTTATCGAGGACCGATGACAATACACTAATTTGACAAAATTATTCGGTATTTATCGGTTTTTAGGGTTCCGTAGTTGTTGAATGTGTAAGTGTCTGAATCGCGATATTAAAAGATGTGCTCCGGCGTTGTCCGATGTTTCTGAATCGCGATATGAGTGTTTGCGAAATAAGAATCTTTTTGCTTTTATTTTAGTTTTTAGTATAGTTATTTATCTATGTTCTACTTTCATGTAGTCTTTGACTTTACTCTTGTCTCATTGCTTCTTACTTTTGAAGTTTTGATACTATTTTGAGACTAAAAAGAAGAAAATAAATTATAGTTTAATAAACTAAAATAACACGCTTAAATAGCTAGTTGAACTAAACTGTAGTAAATAATATTACAATAAATAATGATTGTAAAGAAGCGTGGGGTGCTTTTACTATATAGGTGAACTATTTGTAACATTCGACTATGCACCTCACGCTTTTTTACAATCATTATTTATTGTAATATTATTTACTACTTTTTAGTTCAACTAGCTATTTAAAGCGTGTTATTTTAGTTTTTTAAACTATAATTTATTCTTACGATGTTTTCTTTCACCGAGCAGTGATATATGAAAATTTGTAAGCATGCATACACGACGAAGAATGGAGATCAAGACTGAGCTAGAGCAAATTGGCAATTATGAATATTGAGGAAACGAGAGATGTGTGCAAGAATAGAGCCTTTTGAAACTCTATTCTCTCTGCCTACCTCGCAAGGGAGATGGCGTGAAGTATTAGTACTAACTTATTATATATAAAATCATATAAAGTGTGTGGCGTGAGATGACCTCGGACTGAGAATCGAAGTCTATACGACTTTCTTTGCAGTCCTTGTTTTTACCACCAGTCTATTAGTGCTATAAATAATAGTCACAAAGTATCAATCCAAAAACTATTTATTCGCTAAAACTAAAAGACAAATACGAACAAACCGACATCAGATCGTGTGAGTGTTGACGCATGTCCATTGTGGTGCGGTTTCGATCCAGAGAGGCGCAGATAACCGTCTGATTCGACGCGTGAATTATAAACGACCATTGGAGCCAATTACTTGGTTACAATTTTCAGAGTGGATATTTATAGTAACGATAGGACGATCTCGGAGCAATTTTAGATTCACCTTAATTTAGCCAACATCTATGTATAATATATTAATTATTAATTTGTAATATTAATAATGTGTAATAAGTGTAATAATGTGTAAGTAATTTTATAAATATCAGTAAGTATAACATAGGTGTAATTAGATGTAGGGGTAGAGGCGAATAAGGGAAGTGGGAAGTAAGCAATTATCGCTCATTGCATTACTGGGAGTAGGGTTAAGTACTAAGTGGGAGTACTCACTTGTTATCGGTCTCGAGTAGGTCGGTACCACCGAAAACTGTGTGACTGGCTGTAATACAACTCTATGTGATTTAATTGTATTGAGATATAGCCGTTCATTTATTTCCTACTCATCCGCGAAATAAAAGTATAAGCAATGTTTGGCAGTACTGATGACACCACGAGTTACCACTTACAATCAGGGCCGTAGCTCATATGCGGCAGCATGTAAGCGGTTATATAAAAAAAAATATTCACCTTTGAAATATTTACGTAAATATTTCAAAGTATTGTGTGGTCTAGTAATTAATTTCGCCCGTAAAGTAGTCTAGTCGTGTAAGCGCATAAAGGCAGTAGCAATACAATGAGATGTCGTAATTTCTAATGTTAATAACATAATAACAAGCCAGAACCTATTTAGGATTGAAATTGTAAGAACCAGAGCAATGACCAACTGGGAAAGTGGGATAAGTCAAGATATTTGAGTGCTACAAGTTATTAAATTTTATGTTTCGATGAAAGTCAGAATATACTTTTAACCCGAAAAAAATAATAATCATCGTAAGTATATTAGGCGTGTAGGTCAAACCATAAAACAAAGAATGTTTCTACCCCAATAAGTAGTTCCTATGGGATGGCTTCAACAACTCAACGACCAAATTTTGAAGGTCATGCAGAGTCAGGGCCATAAGCTAGTGAATTTAGAATTACAAACCATTTTCAAACATAATTGAAATCACAAAAAAATATTAACAAAAAAATGTTCGAATATTCATCACAATTATTTCCGACAGTGAGAGTGAAACCAAAACAAATACCTATTCATTATTTTTAATGACATCTATCTCCGCGTTAATTTGAAGCGATAAATCGAAAACTCTTTTGCAGGCCCAAAGCGAGCGATGAATACAATTTAATATTTATAAGTTGTTTTGCCATCATACGGGATATTTTTGTATCACAAGATTACCTGGATAATTTTTTTTTTGGTTGATATTTTGATACTATTATATATTTCTTAAGAATCTGACATGACAAATAAACATAAACCCCGAGCAATTGACAAAAATGGCTGAATTCTCAAAGCATCTGGGACAGTATTCCAGAAGATGCAGGTTCAAATCCTTCTCGCGACTGTTATTTTAGTTTTCACATTTTCGCATACATAAAAATTATCAAATGTGTTGGAAATTATGTTATTGCTTAAAGTACAAATTATAATTTGTGATTAAGGAAAAAGAGAACTTTACTACAAGCGGGAATCGAACCTGCGTCCCTTCCTATCCGGGGAAGTGCTCTAATCCACTGAGCTACAGCACTATCTTTTAGACATACCCAATCTCCTTATCACATTTGTCTTAACGACCAACGCCCTCTATCGGAACGCATTTACATGCATTAATCCAATATAGTAAGTTTAATTTTGCTATTAAAATTCATACTATTTGATGGCGTGATTTTTTTAAACATTTTGATTTATATTTTAGCACTAGACATGCTCAGCTACTCAAGTACAAATTATAATTTGTGAGCACTTCCCCGGATAGGAACAGACGCAGATTCGATTCCCGCCTGTACTAAAATACTCTTTTTCCTTAATAACAAATTATAATTTGTACTTTAAGAGTAGCTGAGATATCAAGTGCTAAAATATAGATCAAAATGTTATTGCTTTCTCCGAAGTACTAGTTCTATGAGACATGTTTATGTGCAAGTTTCGATGTTGTATTAATACCCTCTATTCCACGACTGAGGAAAGATTTAACTAAGAAAGAGAAATCATATTACAAACAAAGTTTAGGTATACCTATTGATTTAGTATGTGTGTAGTGTAATAATCCATTAAAAAATAACTCGTTTCCAAAAATTCGACATTTGGTTGCAAAGGAAACTGAAGTCCTTTTTTTTCAATATCCGACTTATGGTATTTTACCTATAGGTGCGTATCTTAGAAGGCATACGGAAGTACAGGACGGTCACAGTGCACAATAGTCGGTAAGATGAAAGCCGTTTAACATGCGTTACGAAACCACCACTGTTGTCCGATCTGCATTGGCTATTGTCTATATTTGCTGCTGATAATTATTTGCGCTAATCTCTGGACGTATTTTTCAATCGATCGCGTGATCATCACCGAACGCTCCGATCTTCTTTTGGTAATTAACACTTCTTACTTTACGATATAATTCACAAGTTTTCACTTCTATCGGCAGTCCCCAAAGACTGCCCCGCATGTTTTTTTATTTTCGTTCTGCATATACCATGGCCTTATTTCCAGCTAAATCATAGGTTATCTAAAACCAGGTTACGACCCGATATGCATCGTCTATACAGGAAGATAAACGATATTCTTCTAGTAGTTTTTTTACATTAGGCAGCGACTTCACTGAACCTCTGGTATTGTTGGTATGAAAGGCGGTTATGTCTTAACATCACATTAGTAGGTATATTAGCACCCTTGCGATCGGGAAGGTCATTAATTCAACAATAAAAGATATCAGTAGTTCACTAGAATAAGCTTGAAGGAAATCAAAAATCAAATCAGTCAGATATAGCTCACATTTATTACGATATTCCTTTCACGGCTGGCGGCAGTTTGCCGCGTCCGATCGTTCGCTACCTAACGTCAGCTTTGCTACGAAAAATAATAAAAAACGAAACATAGATTCCAACTTCGAACGGGAAACCTACATACACGATATTTGTGCATCTACGGTTCTTTCAGTCGGGTAGTTTAACGCCCACTCTAGATACAGCGTGTGTAAAGATTGATCAATTTTGAAAACAAGAACTAACGGTTATCAAAGGCTTTATAAAATTAGTATATTTCCTGATATATCGTCAAGATGACGTTGTAAAGTGGGTGGGTAAATATGAAAATTTATTTGAGTTGAGAATCAATCATTATGATTAATGTACTGCCTCTAATTTGCTCCATAACACTAGACCATGCGTTACTCCAGTTGCCTTCACGATATATGTTTTTTTAGTTTTTAACATTTCCCATCAACTATAAATTATGCTATAATTACATACCTATATAAGTACATTTCATGCCATTAAATTCATTTGTATTTTGCGAATGAATTCAATGGCATTAAAAAAAAATGTCTTAATGCAAAAACGTAAACAAGCACTCTTGATTTGTTATACATAAAATGGGACTAAAGCTTAAAACGATTGGAATCCATTTAGCTGAGTAGGCTTTTAGAGAAAAGAAATGCGCGCACCATTTCCTTTTATTCTTCTTTAAATATTGAAGAGCAAGATATATTCATTATTTAGTGTATAGGGTAGGCATGTACTGGTTGAGTGGAACTTAAAAATGTTATACGATAGTACTTGCACGATTTTGTGCATTATTTTAAGATTTTTTCTTTAGAAAGCAAGTCACTTTAGCAAGTCATTAAATTCGATCACTACTATTATTAAATTAATAATATTTAGTTTATCTCGATATACTAATGTATTCTAATTTTATTGAACACTGCAAAATTAGCAAATAATTACATTTGAAAAAACTAAAAACACCAAAGTTACGAACTATATGTAACTATAAAAACTATATGTTTTTAGTTAAAGTTTAACCGATAGCATTTTATTTAAAGTTTGTTATCCCTATTGTTATTTAGCCCATTTCCAAGTTTGGGACAGTGAGTGATTGTGAAATAAATAAGGTTTTACCCTCCCTCAGCATTAGATGTTTTCACATCAAAAAAATAAAGTGTCTCAATCACAGCCTAATAATTAATGACAGGAACTCTAGTATGATACGATACAACGCCAAATGAAGCATGCTGTATATAGTTCCTCAATACAGTTCACAGGTTTCACACCGGAGCGTTCATAACTCCGCCTCGAAAATTTGCACCGCGTCGATTTTGCGTCGAACGTGACGAATCCATATCGATGCAACGTCTTTCTAACGCAAATCACAGGCGGACGCGATCGCATCAGGTCGGCGTGTCGGCCGCGGGCGGCGATACCGTTTGCCGGGGTATTGAGTACATACCTACCTACATTTTGCTTTCAGTTCTTTTTGATACAATAGTAAGCTTTTTTCAAAAGATTTCCTTTGTTTTTTTTTTCGTTTTATTGTTTCATCAATTTATGTTAGCACTATATTCAGGACTTCAAAGATTAAATACATCTTCGTCTAAAAATAGCTCTCCCACGGCAACTAGTAATTTTTCCGGGATGAAATATAACTGTCCTTTTCTGGGCTCTAGACAATATTCTTTCATGATGATTGGTTCAGTAGTTACATCGTTATAGCGTAACAAACAAATACGCTTTTGCTTTATATTATTAGTAAGGATTTAGTGTTATTACATTTATTACATATACTGTGGGAGCGCAAAGAAAATTGTTAGTAACATCATGTAAATGGCGGTGACGTGGTCCGCCACACGTCACGTCTCGTACTCATGAAGGCGAAAAGTAGTAGCAGCTAAAGGTCATTATAATATGACTATCAGATGTTTCTACTATCTAAGTCATCGATCGTGACAATTGTTCGGGACTGCGAATTTCAATAACACATTAATTCTTAATATCTTGGATGATGCTGAATTTGAGACGGTATTCTAGAAGATGCAGGTTTAAATCCTGCTCATGACTGTTAATTTCGATTCCACATTTTCACACTTTGTATTAATTAATTATATAGCATAGATGACTGGCAGAGTGGTTTAGATACCGGCCTCCCGTCAGACTGTCGTGGGTTCGATTCCCACACAAGATAACTCTTTGTGTGATCCACAAATGATTGTCTGGGTGTACTTTGTGTCCGTTAAATTGTATGTTTGTAAAGGCCCCGCGGTACAAGAATTATTCCTTAGTTCAGGCTGTTGTCTTTTATAGAAAACAAAACAAAATATGAAGAATAATATGTGGAGCGATGCGCATAGATATAATAACCAATGCGAATGTAAGGAAGCATGAAAGTGAGGCCAGTGACTAACCAGAAGACACAGAGGCGAGAGGAACCTGCGTGGTTAGAAGAGTATGAATGTAGACGAACCACGGAGTACAGAAAAATATTCCTGTACTCCATGAGACGAATGCTCAAATGACGATTTTTAAAGCTATTGGGAGCGGAAATTAGTGCAATGCAAAATAGAAATGAATATGAATCTAGCCAAAGCCAAAAAAAAAGCTAGTTTTTAGGTTATATTTCCGGTTCCCAATATAGTATCAGGATAAAACGTATACCTTATAATCAGTTTTTATTTTTTAACAATAAAAAAAGTTGCATCCGTTCAGTAGTTTTTGCGTGATATGCCAACAAGCAAACAGACCAACAGACAAAAAATGTAATAAAAATGTTTTGTGTAGAGCATTAATTATTTTTTTCTAAAATATCTTAACACGTTACAGCTTTCTAATAGTATACTTAGATATAAATGTATATGATAGAATATAGAAGACATACTGCGCCGACCACTGTAATGTGGATAACAAGTGACATAAATAATTATAAAAAAATGCCAGTCTGTAGACGGACTAAGAAAACAGGAAATTACCCTATTCCGACAACTTATGGCCTTACCTTTAAATAAGTATAATGAAGGTACCGGTATCAGGGCAGTCTAATAATCAACTCTTCTCGCTATGTGGAGGAGCCTTAACCCCAATATTGGGACTATGTACTCAGGTTGAAAACAACGAAAAATACAAACAAATTGTCATCTTTTTTCCAGTAATCCACATCTCCAAAACATATCAAGCAATCAGACCACACACGAGCGGGTCACCGTTGTCAACCCGGTCACGTTGCCACACAAAAGATAACGGTACTACCGGAGACTAATTAATCTCGAGAACAGCTGTTTTATGCATTGTTTGTTTCACTCGGGAGTTTCAACGGGAAATTTAAAAATTAAACAAAACATATGCTCGTGAGAGATTTTTTCGAGTATTGTAACGACAAAACTGTGATTGATTCAGAAAAATGAATAACGTTAATTATCATGTTTTTAATAGATAGATAGATAATTTAATTATAATAGTGATGGTGTTTGGTTTGAGAACCGAACTGCCGCAGGGAGTGTTAGTTCAATCCAAATAGAGTACGAAAAAAATCATGTTATGAGTCTAGGATGTGTTTTGTATTTGTTTTCGTATGATCTCGTACCATTATTATTAAGGAGTTATATATAAAAAGTCCGTGTGGTGGCCAGCTTTAGAATTGGCCCACCCCTCTCTACCCACGGGAGTCGTAAGAGCCGACTGAGGGAAAACCGGGACAGTAGGAAGCAGCACTCCCTCGAGTGTAAACAACATCCACTGCGATCGCCAACCCGCCTGCCAAGCGTGGCGATTACGGCATTATCCCCAATGACGGGACCGCTCGTTGTGGCGTTCTCTTGGGGAGGCCTATGTCCAGCAGTGGACGTTGAAAGGCTGATGGATGGACGGATGGATATAAAAAGAAGAAAAAAAAACACCATGTAACGGACACAAAATTTAATGTAACCTGACAAACAAAATATGTTTGTAGAAGGCACAAAAAATTTGCTAGGTATATGGAAATCGAACTCACAACATGGACCTCAATACTAAACCACCACTTTTCATTCAAAGTGTTAACTCGTCAAATCTTTGCTACGCACTGAATAACCAATGATTTATCAAGAGTCCGACTATAGACGAGGCCGCAGGCCACCGGCCTATCACGACCGTGAGCTTATCAAACTCGCTCAAACACGACACGAGATGTGCAAGCACATTTATTTAAAAAGTAATTTGTTTACAAGCACTTTGTAAACACGATGGATTGGATAACCGCGCCTCCCATTGTAGGCTTTCCGAATTCAGAATGAATAAATGTGTCGAGCGGGAAAGTACCACCCTTTTACTTGTACTAAGTACTTGGCGTGTGACAGCTCCGGAGGTTCAACCTCCCTCCCTCACTTCATTCTATATTCTCTCCACCTCCTGCCCCTTTCCCTAGACCCCACTGGAACCCCTGGCTGGTTTTAGTTAGAGCATATACATTTATAACCAGAAGCAATAAAAACAACACTATTTTCGGCTTCTATCATGTCACAAATAAGATTTTACTAAAATAAAATCTACAACGTGAGTGGCAAACAAGCATATGGACCTGATGGTAAGCAGCTACCGTAGTCTAGCAACGCCAGAGGCATCACTCGTGCGTCGCTATCTTCAAGTAAAGTGATAGGAGGTGGATAGAAATGGCAACAAGGAGATGATAAGAAAGAGGGGGTCTGGACTTCTGTCGCTCTCACTCACCATATGAAACGCAACGATAGGAATACCTACCGTTTCTTCACGCTGATCTTTTGTGTGAGGGTAGTACTTATTAATAATGTAGTAATAATAATTTAATGACTTATTTTGTAGTCTCTATCTGTGTGTATAAAGGTATAAGCTGTAAAATCTTCCCACAGTAAAAAAAAATACTAGTTTGAATACTTTCGAAGTTTACACAAATATCATGTTAGTCCGCAGCTAATTGGTGTCAACACTTACGTTATATTGCTAATTAATAGATCAACATAACAGCCACTTATAATGTAATATTAAAATACTAGCTTCTACCTTCAATTTCGCTTTCGTGGACTTCCAAATTTGGACATAGAGCCGTCTAAGCCTTTGAGTAAACTTATTTATCTGAGTGTCCATGCCATAATTTATCTGCAATTTTTAAACATTTAGGTAGCTCAGTAGATTAGAGCACTTCCCCGGATTGGAAGGGACGCAGGTTCGATTCCAGCTCGCACTAAATCATCTTTTTCCTTATTCACAAACAATAATTTGTACTTTAAGATAGCTGAGCATATCAAGTGCTAAAAATACAGGTCAAAATATTTAAAAAGTCACGCCATCTAATAGTATGAAATTTAATTGCAAAATTAAACTTACTAAATTGGATTAATGCATGTAAATGCGTTCCGATAGATGGTCGTTAAGACAAATGTGATAAGGAGCCCCCCCCCTTTCGGCAGTACCCAATGTACTGCCGAAAGGGGTGCGGTAGCTCAGTGGATTAGAGCACTTCCCCGGATTGGAAGGGACGCAGGTTCGATTCCCGCTCGCACTAAAATTCTCTCTTTCCTCATTCACAAATAATAATTAGTACTGAAAAAAAATAGGTAAAAATGGCTGGTACAATCTTGGCTTTGATAAAAGTTTGACCTAAACTTGAATTAGCATGCCTGTTGTACTACAATAAGCTTCTTAATTCATTCGTAATTATTAATTTTAATACTGACAACTCGAACGCATATTCTATTCCGACACAGTACAAATATTCAAGAATTTCACAAATAGTTGTGCTAAAACCACACCATGATTATTCGCTAGTGCAGGAAGGTATGTTACCAAAGTTATATTAACTGGATTGAAACTCGATATACTGGACGAATCGATTATCAAAGTACGTAAATATCAGTAGAGGCGTCATCACGGCTGCAACGGTTATTACACATTAGCATATAGATGAAAGGGACGCCCTGATCCGCCCCTGTGCAAACATTAAAGTTAGGCCATTAAAATAGCGATTAAATATATCAATAGTATTTTGTACCTTTATTGGTTATTTAAAACAATATAATACGAGTAGAGGTTTGAATATGAAGTTGCCATTTCAACGCACTGACCTTTTGAATTAAAACTTAAGCCTCCATAGTGTTAGATTTCAAAGTGAAATTTTTTCACATAATAACTATGACACTCTAAATTCTGAAAAAGTACGCCACTGGATATTCAGTTCAATTGTTTTTAGATTTAGTTTTTAACATGAAGATGGTTGGAGGCGGGTCTACCGCCTATAAAGCCTATTACAGTATTTTTTCTCAAATCTCTTAAATGTACAGACACAGCTCTGTTACAGTTTTATAATAGTATAGATTAGTTTAATTTTGACTATTGAAAACAAGGCCGGGTGCATAGGTGGATGGTGCCGGTAGGTGTGTGCCGTACGAGGTCTGGACCTTGGACTAAGGACTGAACTCTTACTTACTCTCCTTGCAGTCCTTAGTTTTACCACTAGGATTTCACTGCTGACTGTTTTAAAACTATGTTTTTAACTTTTTTAAATAGACAAATTTTGTGTACGTGCCTACTCATAAATAAACTACGGTAAACTGGTGTATTTAACCTTACTCGCGTGTTCTAAGGCCATCTCCTAAATGTCACTCGAAAGGTTTTGACGCGTCCCTGAGGCCCAACTCTTGTCTTATTAATTGTTTTAATTCATCGCTGACTTTTTGTTACATTTCAACATGTCTTACTCAAACTTTAAGGTTATAGCGAAAATTATAGTAATCTCTGTTAACAGGAATCGATGAAAGAGAGCACAGTAGTGTAGGCCTACTAAATCAGTGCTTTTTTATATTGATAGAATTGATATATTATAGAATTGATCATTGCACACACTGATATCCCACGCCACACACCCATGAGATTTCTATTAAGAAATTTTCTCTGGCAATGGTACGATTGCATGTTTAACATATTATTGGGATACCTCTTCAGAGACTTCGGAATACCATCACTGGATGTACCAAATTTGGTCTGACATATTCACAAACCAATGTTTAAATTAATTATTTCAATACTAGCTAATACCAGCGACTTAGTTTTTATAAGGGCCAAGTCTAACAAATAAAAGAGAAATCTTAATTGAAATCTATCCCGTAATTTTTCCATGATGCGCGCCCAACGCCAAAGCTCTATTATTTTATTTATTACTTCAAAATATTTGCAATAACACATACTTTCTATATCGTTAATTAATTCTTCCACATATGCGTCAATGACATAAAGGATAAAAATAATAATCGTATATTAAGGGAATATAACCTGTTATTTACCAACAGACACGAACTTTAAACATCGTATACAAGATCAATCCTCGACAATAAGACCAGATTAGATACGGAAGAGATTTAACACCAGGATAGATCAAGTCCATCATTAATATGCAATGCAATGTAAATTATGACTATTCAGAGCAATTCCAAAATAGTATACGAAATGATGCATTCAGTTTCAAAAATGGATCATGTCAGCCATCTACTGGACATGTCAACCAAAAATTCAAACCTACATTCTAGCCGTACTAACTTAAGGTGTAATCCGGCTTGAAGAGTTGACTCTATAAATCAGATTGACAGTTCTGTCATCTGTCAAACGACACGTCAAAGCGCGGGTAATTAAAGAAAAAATGTCGCTGTGACCTTTGCTCGGGTCCCGACTTGGTCACTGCGACCAAACATGATTTTTATTACAATAACTAGGTGGTGATGTCATGTTTGTTTACTTTCCAAACAAACATTTAAAATAAGTTGCATACACCATGTATAATAATATACTACAGCCCTACATCGTCAAATGTGGAGATTTCTCAACTAATAATAAGCATTATGGTGGTATCCATAATTTTTTGACAGTCATCAGAACGTTAGGCTGCACACACGGCTCGCCAGGATGAATTTTGTTAGAAAAACTACTCTCCGAAAGCGCGTATCATCTTCTCCAGGACATGTGAGTGGGAAGCAAGAGATGCATGTTGCATCGCTATAGACGATATATGCATGTTTTCTTCGCCGATGAAGCCAGAGAGATTGTGAAACAGTCAGGTTAATTTTACCATTAGCAATCTCTGTGTTATGTGGATGCATTATGATCAAAATTTCGACATATTGCTCAGGTTTTTTGAAATCCGTGGATGCGGATGCAAATGCGCTTTTGAAGATGTCATCAGGTGAGTTTTCAAAGAAATTGCGGTATGCCCCTTGTGCGACTTTTTTGGCATTGGGTCTTTATACGTCTTACTTTATTTAATTTACGATTATAATATTTACGTCATAAATTAGTACCAATGGCCATCCTTGATGTAAGACTTAAAATTAATAGTTGTCACACAATTTACTATAAAGACCATACTAGAGAAGAATTTATTCCTTGCGTACTACTAAGTATAGTAATTAATACTATCGTATCCGACCGGTTGAGCGCCAGCGATCAAAAACCATCAACAACTAATAACTCTGTGTCCCCAGGTTAGTTTTAAAGGAGCTTCTGGTAAAAAATTGTTGGCGTTGATTTATAGACACGATTTTCCCACGTGCTAAGAGGAATAAAACCCGGAACAGATAGTGGGAATATACATTACAGACCGATGGAAGTTTTTCTTGGATTTATAGTGATGGGATGGTAGTGTCGAATCTTAGTAGATTATTGCAATCGATATGCGATTCACAATATTAAGTTTTAATCTAAAGATCTGAAGTCTGGTTTTGAGCCAGAACATAGTTCGAAAATATCAAATAGAAAATGATAAATAAACCCAGACGCATTGCCAATTAAGCTATCGTGACCGTATTACTCGTGTCTACCATATTTTTTCTTTAATTTCCAAATATGTAGGTGCTTAAAAATTATACAAGTAGGTACCTGGTTTTGATCCAACTAATTTATGCAAATGACAATCAATTATTTAATTAATTTTAGTGTTTTTCTGTTCTTGTTTGTACAAAAACATTTATAAATATTCGTTCATAACATTTTTCAGTGGTAAAATTCAGGAAAATCCCTATTTGGCTGTCACTTGAGCTGAGAATTAATTTCAAAATGGGTAAAGTGTCAGCTGAAAGTGGATTCACTAAATCCTCTTTCCACCAGTATGCTGACAGAAAAAATAAAACAGATAATATTATGAAGGTTTATGTGAAATAAAAGGACAAAAAGATTATTAGTTTACGAAAGTATTTTTGTGATATGTCTTTTTCTTTATCGAATAAAATTATTTCGCATCCCTAACTTACAACTAGGATAGTATAAAACAAGGTATGTCACTGCTGCGTGCACTTCTATACATAGAACGTGGATGCACCTATAATCGATATTAAATTATGAACAACCAGCGTGTAATAGCAATAACAATCGATGGATAATCGGTAAACTTTTTTCAAGATTACGATGTTTTATCGAGAGATATGATCTGAGCAATCCGGAGAGGCAGTGCGCAGACGTACAGGTACTCAATTGGTTTTGCATTTAATAGAGACTCGAAACCATAAGGAGATATGTATCCTGGTTCCATTATGCCTATGCAAGAATTTCTCTCACTCAAAAGTAGGCATTGAGATCCATATACATAATTCTCAAATTCCCTTGTCAACTTTTGCAGTTAGTCCTGACGTTTTTAATCTTTTATAGAACACTGCGCGATAACGTGAAATATCGGTGGTGCAGCGGTAGTGTGAGTGACTGCTGATCATGAGATCTCGGGTTCGATCCCCGGGTCCGGCAGTGTTATTGAGCTTAGTCGTAAAAAGAAAAAATCAGCAGCCCAGTTTGGAAATGTGCCCGGTAGACGGCAATAGGCTCGCCCCCTATTACGTGGGATTTAAACATGTCTGGCGAACCTTGAGTGTTTAATACACCTCTGAATACCCCTACGGGAATACAGGCGTGATGCTGTATCCGTTGTTGTAATTAGTGGTGATATACCAACTTTGTCCTGTTAGTACGAATATAGTCTTGCTCTCGCAAAATGATCTTACAAAACCAACTTCGCTCATAATTATCATCCTTTTTTTTTGTTTAGGCGGGAAAAAATGTGCCTAAACGCACACCCCGTCATTCGGGGCAACGAACAGGGTAGCGTGGGGCCCCCACCCACTAAAGAAACCCGCCGTGTGCCGTCTCTCCGCCTTTATTGGCGGGCCACTGGAACTATGTTACATTCCTTCGGTGGTCGCTGATATCATCCTAGCAATTATTATAAATGGGAAAGTATGTTTGTTTGTTATGCTTTCACGCAATAACTCAAATGATCATCACAAAACTACATACCATCCATCCATGCATCAGCCTTTAAACGTCCACTGCTGGACATAGGCCTCCCCAAGAGAACGACACAACGGTCTCGTCATGGGGGATAATGCCGTAATCGCCACGCTTGGCAGGCGGGTTGGCGATCGCAGTGGATGTTGTTAATACTCGAGCGAGTGCTGCTGCCTACTCCCCCGGTATTCCCTCGGCTCTTACGACTCCCGTGGGTAGAGAGGGGTGGGACAATTCTAAAGCCAGCCCCACACGGCCGAAACTACATACATACCCCGGAAAAAGGGATTCCTGTGGGATTACCTATTAGTGTACTATAGAAAGACGTAAGTGTTATTTATATTCTAAAGTCCAAGCCGACATATCGTTAGCAGAATTTTGTAGGTCATTAATACACAAAAACATAATTTTAGTACTTACCATCCAAACTAGTCTGAGTCCCCGCATAATAAATTTCTTTGTGAAACTTAACTAAATACTTACTATATTAAAAAAGCCGACCATTTTTAAGCAACATTATATTATCTTTGGGGCGATAGGTTTAATAAAATTTATGTACTATCCAGTAAAAACACTGTATAGTAGGTAAGTACTGATTATTCAGTTATGTGTGTCGTATTTTTGACGAATATAATTGATTGCAAAAATATGACATACACTTGAATCAAAATTATAATTTAAGTATTTCAAAACGAATTGTGCATTATAGAAGAAATGCAGGTTCCTAAATTCCTTTAAAGCCCTAAAATCTTGACTGTTATTAAAAATGTAAAAATGCGGTTATTTGTTTGCTTGTTTGCTTGTTCGCTTTCACGGCATAACTGGTCCACCGATCGTCATGAAATTTGGCATAGTAATTTTTTTTTATTGCATATAGTGGCAGACGAGCCACGGCCCATCTGATGGTAAATGGTAACCGTCGCTCATGGACTCAACTATACCGAGAGTTTTGTCAAGCCGCTGCTCACCAATTCATTTCACCGATATGAAATCAAAGAATAAATGGCTATCTCCTGCTACAGCTTTAATATTTTATACTTAACTGATAAGAGGCAAGTGAACTGTGTTATTAAACAGCCCCCAATTTACTTGATAGCACGCGCACGGAAGAAACACTAATTTAAAACACTTTCGAGGAACGCAGCTCGGCCGTCTCTTATTTATCCGATAAATAAATATAAATCTTTTTATTGTGCGGACACGTCCGGGGACGGAATCCGGACTAAGGGCCTGGCCTTAAATGGTGGGGGAGTTCGCATCACTTATGTATTCCAAGCGAGGCGCGCGCGCTACAAAAAATCTACGCTACGAGTGCGTACGCGATCGTACGGGGATGCCAGAGGGCAGGGCTGCCACGTGCAATACAGGGCTGCCTACTATGTACTTGAAAGATACTTTTTGCTTAAACCATTTCTATACCCATGTTGGGCAACAATCTTCCCGTAGAATTGTAGTAAAGCCATAGTCCACCTTTCTGGAGCAATACTTGGGAGACTTTATAGGTTTTGGAGAAAATCCTCTGAGACACAGGTTTCCCCACGATGTTTTCATATATCTATAATCTTTTAAGAGTATGAATTTCTCGCTCGTACTAACCATCTCTTTTTCCTCGTTCACAAATAATAATTTGTACTCTAAAAGTAGCTGAGCATGTAAGAGCAAAGTATGCAGAGGGTGTCCGTGAACGGCTGACAATGGCAAGTCAGCCGGGATCTGACATAGAAGAATGCTAGAGAGTGTTGAAAGATAGTATGGTAGATACAGCGAAAGAAGTATGTGGATGCTCAAAGAAGCATAGGAAAGTGAAAGGTGATGCATGGTGGGATACGGAAGTAGCAGCTTCCGTAGACCAAAAGAAGAAAGCGTGGCTGGACTATGTATCTTCTTTGAACCTGAGTGCAAGTATCAAAGAACAGAAAAAATAAATATACCGGCAACGTAAGAATAACACCAAAGCCTAAGTGAAAGAGAAGCGTGATAGAGCAAATATGATTGCAGAAGAAAGGCTGACCAAAAACTTCGAGAGCAACACCAAACTTTTCTGGAGGGAGGTGAATAAATCTCGGAGTGGTTGGTCAGCTTTCAGAATGAATAAAATAAGGTCTAAAGGTGGAGACATTCTTACGCAAACACAAGATGTGTTAAGCCGATGGAGTGAATATTTTGGAGATATGTATGCGGATGTTCAGGGTGATGCTGGTGTCACATGTGATCTAACAGATCAGCATTCGGTACCGGCATCCTCTGATGACATTAGTATGGATAAAGTTGAATGGGCGATTAGAAGTTTGAAAAAGGTTAGGTAGCGGGTATTGATATGGTGTCTGCTGAGATGATCAAGCTTGGAGGCTCATGTGTCTGGGAATCCTTCCTGATGCTTCTCAATTTATGTTGGAGCTCAGGAATGGTTCCCAAGGACTGGAGAAGCGCAGTCATCGTGCCCTTGTTTAAAAACAAGGGTTCACGTTATGACTGTGCAAACTACAGAGCCATAAGCTTGACCAGTTAGGCAGCCAAAGTGTATGGTAAAATTGTTGAAAAGAGAATGAGGATGGTGTCTGATGAATTTTTGTGTGAGGCACAAGGAGGTTTCAGGTGTGGACGAGGATGCATGGATCAAGTGTTTTCTCTGCGCAACATTGTGGAGAAGCATCTAGCTGTAGGCCAAAGGGTTTTTTGCAGTTTTGTGGATTTTGAGAAAGTATTCGACACTGTTGTACGAAAGGAACTTTGGGACATTTTGCCGGAGTATGGTATTAGCGGTAGACTGCTACAAGCGGTGCAGTCCAACTACATGGGCGTTGGTCGTTAAGACAAGTGGGATGAGGAAATTGGGTATGATCACCAGGTAGTACGGTAGCTCAGTGGATTAGAGCACTTCCCCGGATAGGAAGGGATACAGGTTCGTTTCCCGCCCGCACTAATGCTCTCTTTTTCCTCATTCACAAATAATAATTTGTACTCTAAAAGTAGCTGAGCATGTCAAGTGCTAAAAATATATAGCTCAAAATGTTAAAAAAAAAAACACGCCGTCAAATAGTATGAATTTTGACAGCAAAATTAAACTTACTATATTGGATTAATGTATGTAAATGCATTCCGATAGATGGAGTAGGTCGTTAAGACAAATGTGATGAGGAAATTGGGTATGACCAGGTAGTATGGTAGCTCAGTGGATTAGAGCACTTCCCCGGATAGGAAGGGACGCAGGTTCGTTTCCCGCTCGCACTAATACTTTCTTTTTCCTCATTCACAAATAATAATTTGTACTCTAAAAGTAGCTCAGCATATCAAGTGCTAAAAATATAGATCAAAATACCTATCATATATCTATAATCAAACACATGCAACATTTTAAGACGCCATAATAGAATAGTTTTAGAACAGTATCCACGACCGGCAAAGAACGAAGTCTTGTTTTATTTAGAGCTATACATTATAATATTTATGATAAAGTACTTACTTCTCCTATTTACCTGTCTTAACGCAATAAACTTGAACTACTAGACGAATATTCATGCGGTATTCACCAATGGATAGAGTGCTGGTTTATGAGGAAGAATACAAAAACCAATACAATTTAAAACATCAAATAATTTATGCACCCTGCGTAGCCACAGATAATAGTTAGTTTATGTATTATTTATCATTTTTTAAGGCGCGAATAATTGTACCTAACCTCACACACCATCATTCGGGGCAACGAACAGGGTAGTGTAGGGCCATCACCCACTAAATCAACCCGCCGTGTGGCGTCTCTCCACAGACTCGTATTTCGAGTTGACAGAAGCCCAACTGTGAAAACCAACTTGTAAAAATATTGTCTTATTCTATAACCGAACCCAGGAAGTTATAATTTAGACGACTGGCAAAAAAAGTCTAAACGTTTGATAACTATTTAGCTGAACAAATTATTTGTGAAATGTGGAAATAGTTATTTTTTTCCACATTTCCGGGGAAGTGCTCTAACGGCTAAGCTTCGACGCATTGGAAAGGACGCAGGTTTGATGCCCGCTCGCACTAAAGTTCTCTTTTTACATATTTAACAAAAAATTTGATCGTAAATAACTGAGCATGTCAAGTTCTAAAATACAGATCAAAACTATTTAACGGGTCATGTCATAAGCAAGACGTTTGCTTAAATTCGTATAAACGTATCCACTAGAATTAGAACAACAGTTTAGGTAGATCTACTAAACATGCTGATTGATTGATCACAAGATCGAATCTGACACATTACAGAACATAGTTACACACTACCTACGTCATTGTGTTGTTTTGAGGTTCATCGGTTCTCATCTACTGTGATGATAACAATATCCGGTAAAAAACTAAAACATAGCATCACGCCTGTAATCCCCGAAGGGGTAGGCAGAGGTGTATTACACACTCACGGTTCGCCAGCTATGTTTAATCTCACGTAATGGAGGGCGAGCCTATTGTCGTCAACCGGGCACATTTCCAAACTCCGAGCTGCTACTGAGATTTTTGTTTATTACGAAAATGCTCAGTAGCACCGCTCGACCCGGGGTTTGAACCCGAGACCTCATGATCAGCATTCGCTCGCACTACCGCTGCATCACAGAGTCAGTTATGTATATATATACATAATATCGGGTAAATTTTACAAAACTAAAAAACTAATTTCACTAAATTAATCCATCCATCCATCCATCCATCCATCAGCCCATAAACGTCCACTGCTGGACATGGGCCTCCCCACGAAGGGGGGGAAATGCCATAATCGCAACGCTTGGCAGGCGGGTTGGCGATCGCAGAATGGTGTTAAACGTTGCCCATTCCGCTGGTGCTCCCTTAGTCGGTTTGCACGCCACCCGCGGGCAAGTAAGGGGTGGTGACATATCGTATTCTTCATCTGTCACCACACGGACAATATCACTAAATTCATAGCGTTATTTAATTTATTTGTTTGAGATTTCTATACTATGTACCTATATCGTCACGGGAGATATGATATTGTAAAGTACGCAAAAATCGGGCTAGTATAAAATCCATTCAACGCGATAGACAAGGTATACAAAATTACAACCCATTCCAAATTTTACAAATCCACCCAATCCCCCTTTTAAACAAACAAAAACCTTATTTTATTAAGAAATTGTTAAGTAAAGAATTCTGAAGCGCTAATTTTACCTTGTAATGTCCACCAAGCAAACGGTATGGGGAACAACTCATTAAAACAACAAACATTAATTACCAACGCCTCAAGCCTTACTGGTAACACCATACTTACTATTCTAAGGTAATAAATATATATTTTTTTGCTGGCAACACTGCGGGGTGCCACCACACTGGCGGTTTTAATCGTCACCATTGAATTGTAGATACATAATCGTGATTAGTACTGTTTGTTTTTATAATTTTCCATCCGTATAGTACAAAGGAATTTTTGAAATGTTTGGGGTGATGTAGTGTTTGTTTTTGTTATTCATTTAATGCATCAAAATTCACAGCTAATTGTACCAAGCCGTAATCGTAATGATACAATTGTCGAAGATACGATTTAAACGTAAAATTAGGCTTGTTTTTACATCTGGTTATGTTATGAAAGGTGAAGTGGTTGACAGTATATTTTGTTAAACACAAAGTGAAAAATGTGAAATCGAAAATAACAGTCACGAGCAGGATCTGAACCTGCATCTCCTGGATACCGTCCAGATGCTTTGCCAATTCAGCCATCGTGACAATTGCTCCTGACTGCTAATTTCGATAACACATTCATACAACGTCTTTGGGTGACGCCGTCCGCCGCCGTGGTGGACGGTATCCAGGAGATGCAGGTTCAAATCCTGCTCGTGACTGTTATTTTCGATTTCACATTTTTCACTTTGTGTTTAATGTATAGTGCTAAGCATGTCAAATGCTAAAAATATATATAAAAATATCTAAATAGTATATTTTGTGTTTAAGTTCAAGATTAATAATAATCCGTAAATAATATGGCTCTAGAATATAGCGCTTAATAAGACTTTAAGAAATTTTATCTATGGTATTTCTTACCCTTTTTTTTTGTTTAGGCGGGGTTGCACTTTACCCCTTTTTTATTTATTTTTTGATAAGGCGGGAAAAAATGTTTCTAACCGCACACCCTGTCGTTCCGGGCAACAAACAGGGTAGTGTGGGGCCCTCACCCACTAAAGAAACCCCCTTTATTGGCGACCACTGGAACTATGTTTCTTTCGGTGGGTGCATCTTACCCCTACCTGATAATCAATTACTGTCTGATGTTGCGAATATTAGGCGTTTAAATTTAATTTTATGGTTAGTCTTTAGTCTCTTGAGGTAGAGTTTTGCCTATCCCAGAAGGAATGGGCCGGCTCGATCGGAGAAGTACCACTCTCTCACAAAACGACGGCACGTACTCCTACCGTCTGTGTTTCGTGTGTAAATGAGAGCGATGGAGCCCAAACCCCCTGCCTATCATCTCCATAGTACCTATCTTCTCCTTGATATCCTTCTTATCCGACGGGCCTCGTGGCGTAGTAGTGATTGTGTGAGTGAGTGAGTGATTCCCACTCAGGACAATTATTTGTGAGATGATCACTGATATTTGTACTGCGTCTGGGTGTTTTCTATCTATTATATGTAGGTATGTATTTACAAACAAAAAGTAGTATATGTATTATATCCGTAATCTAGTACCCATAGCACAAGCGTTATGCTTTGTTTGGGACCAGAGGACGTTGTGTGAAAATGTCCGAGAATATTTATTTATTTATCCCTTTTCTTGGAGACAGCGACGCGCTAGTAAGCCTTTGGTGTAGTTAGCGCCTATAGGCTACGGTAACCGCTAACCATCAGCTGGGCCGAATGCTTGTTTGCCACGCACGTCGTCTAAAAAATAAAGTTCTCTCGTCAAAATAAGCCACCAAGTCTTTTTGCGACTATTTTTCCGTTCTGAAATTGGTAATCAAACCCAAGATACTTAGCACGGTAGCTCAATATCAAACATATTACACACCGGGGTATCCCCGTGAGAATTCAATGGCTATTAATTATTAAGTAACCTAAAGCAATTGGATAGTGACGTTTTGTTTTAATAGCCTTCTTTTTTGTTAAGGCGGGAAAAAAATGTACCTAACCACATACCCCGTTGTTCACGGCAACGAACAGGGTAGTTTAGGGCCACTGGCGGACCATTGGAACTGTGTGACATTACTTTAGTGGTCCGTCCGCGGCTTACGCACACGGAGCGTCGTCGCAACTCCGCGGGAGGCTTTGCGGGTGGCGAACGTCCATCCACCCGCAGCCTTGTTTTGATAGCCTAACAGTGAAAATAAAAAGTGAAAGGCAGTGGTATCGAGTTCGATCTGCAGTCCAAGACCCTCGCATGGCACAACTCTGCTTCTCAATATTTTTCGAATTTATGTGTATTTATTACAATAAAAACAAAATAACACGATTTGTTGAAGGAAAACATCGTGAGGAAATCTAAGTCTGAGAGAAATTCAGAGAAGAGATTTGCCTGAATCCATCTGACTTTGAGAGGACACCCGTGCCCAAACCATCCATCCATCCATCCATCAGCCTTTTAATGTCCACTGCTGGACATAGGCCTCCCCAAGACAACGCCACAACGACCGGTCCCGTCATGGGGGATAATGCCGTAATCGCCACGCTTGGCAGGCGGGTTGGCGATCGCAGTGGATGTTGTTAATACTCGAGGGAGTGCTGCTGCCCACTTCCCCGGTATTCCCTCAGTCGGCTCTTACGACTCCCGTGGGTAGAGAGGGGTGGGACAACTCTAAAGCCGGCCCCACATGGCCAATAGTAGGTTGAAATAATAATGGTATTATTAATCTGGCCCCAGATACAATAAGACTCAGTATTCTCATCAATTGTAAACAATTAATCCTACAAATATCTAATGTCATATCGTATAACATATGAAGCATATGTTGGAGCTGATATCAGCTTAGTACTAATTATGTACAAGTCAACTCTAAGCTATATGATAAGGGCGCATATATACTAAATCCTACTAATATTATAAAAAGTGAATTTGTTTGTTTGTCATGGTTTCCTTGGTAGGTCTAGCGATAGCGTATACAACTGCTGGACGAGGTCTCGAGTTCGAATCATTGTTGCGGCTTTCATCGTGGGACTTTGCAGACATACAATTTCATGGACATAATGTACATTCAGACTCAGAACAATCATATGATCACATAAAGAGTTGTTCTATGTGGGAATCGAACCCACAACACTCGGGCGGGAAGCCGATATCTAAACCACTCCACCATCTATGCCAGTTAGTTGAAAAGGGCCGAACTGTGTTTCTGTCAGTAATTATTATTATTTTTATTGGATGTAGTGGCAGATGAGCCACGGCCCATCTGATGGTAAATAGTAACGGTTGCTCATGTACTCAACTATAACTATACTAAGAGTATTGTAAAGCCGCTGCTCACCATTTCATTTCACAGTTATGAAATGTAAGAATAAACGGCTATCTCCTGCTACAGCCAAAAAGCAATGTGCTTCATGGCCAGTCACACGGGAGATGGTGGTACCAAACCGCTCGGGCCCGATACCAAGTGAGTACTCCCACTTAGTACCCAGCCCTACCATCAGTCATGCAATAGATGTTAATTGCTTACTTCCCTTACGGCCGGTCTCTATAACCTATCTATCCTTTACTAGAAGTTAAAATGGTTACTATTAGTATCTATAGACTACTATTTCTGTTTCAATAAACAAAGATAGATAGAAATATTTATCCATGACTTTGATCTATCTATCAGAGGGCCTACTGCTTACCATAGATAAGTAACTACATAGAAAAAGTTTGAGTGTTTCAATAACGCTTTTGCGCTTACTGTGGATACGTCTAATAGCTAGCGGTTACAGTTTTACTTTATCGCCCAATTTTGGCGGATATAGGCAAGGCTTTTTCGTATTTTTACATAAATATAACAACATAAAGTTTTAAATGGATCTGTTTAGTGATGAAAGTGATAATGAGATGTTTGAAACCGGATTATTTGATTCAGACTACAGGTTAGTAGAATTGGGGGATCGTCGGGTTGGTGTTCGAACAAACTATGAAAGTGAACTTTCCAATTCAGAATTTGTTATAGATTTAGGTTAAATAACGGCGGTAAATCAATTACTGTTAAAAACGAAGAATTTCGCTGCTCTATCTCGAACTCAACAATAGTTCCATAAAATAAACATGTGTCAACCATCTGTCGCCGAGTGAAAGACAAATAATGCGTTTCGTTGTTATTTAGGTTCATAAGGTTTAGTTTGCTATTGTTAATTTATGAATGTAGGTAAATGTTTAGCACTATGTTTTTAAAACTTTTTATTACATAACAAACACACCAATCACGGTTAATAATGACGTAAAACATGTTATTAGTAATTATCTTAGAACCTGAGACCCTTATTAACAAATGCAAAAATAAAACGTGTCAGAGGGACGCGCTTACAGAAGATAGAACTGTTATCTATCTTTGATCCTTAGTAGGCACAAGTGATTTTTTATATTGAAACGGCAGTTATAGATAGTTTAAAGTTAACAGTTTACTGGGAATAGCAGTTGACTTTTAACTCTGTAATCGCCTTGTACGACATCCGTAGGAAAGAATGGAGTGGTGACATTTGTATTCTTAGTCAGTCATCACACAGAAATTTATCTTTGCTTCTCGATAGAGATTAGTTACAGTATATCTATCGCGATGTGTTGTTTATTTTGTACCAGTATATCCAACCCTAATTATTAAAAGCCTAGTTGTAAACCTTCCTTGTTCAATATGGACATCATTGAATAAAAAACTCGTTCAAATCACTTGTTAGTTTTGTTCTAATTGTATGCTATTGAGCAAAAAATAAGGAAACGATCATATAAAATATGTGTTTACATATATATGCAACATCTCATTAGTCTTTATTAAAAACTACCTGGCCAAACAGACGTAGTGCTGTCTTAGATATGAATATTCAATTAATTGTTAACTGTCAAACGCGCGAAGTTAAAATAGTCATTAGGTTTTCTCAGATTTTTCTTACTTTTTCTTTTCGTGAGAACCTTCTACATAGTATTATAAAACCTAAAACAGCAACGTATGAAATCGGTTATCGTTCTGAAGTTATGGCGTGGGAAATAGGGGTTAATTTTTATATGTAATTTTTACGTGAATATTTTGCATTTAATTAATTAAAAGTACGCGATGAAAACTATCCTATCTTAGACTCGCCAGCAAAACACACATTTAAAAAAAGCTATCCCTCGGGAATCATTTATTATTCCGGCCATGTCTTATTTTGGGTTTCGGACTATATGCACGCAAAATTTCATGACGATTGGAACCACTGATGGTTACAGTGTGATAACGTAATAAACAAACAATGAGCTTCTTTGTTTATTTTTCCTATTAATAATATTAAATCGTAATTAATATTATTTTTGCGGTTACGTTCAAATAGTCATAAGCAAGTTATAGACTATATCGCACTTATTTGTTATCATTATTTATTTATTCATTTATTATACAACAAGTACTAAATTTGACATTAAATATTGTCCCACAAAAGTGGTTTAGCGTTTCGACTGTGTTGATGGTATGGATTTATATACTGACTCCTACCACTATATAAATCTGCTCCGCCCCAGGTCAACTGGTAAAAATGTGTAAGGATAGAGTTTATAGGTACAAAAGTTATATTTAAATAAACAAATAAAAAGATGAGATAGAAATACGAACCTAGAATTTTCTGGAAATCGGTTAAGCCTTAAAATACTACTGCTGTATCAATAAGGATGATTCATACCAAATGAAGCTATTACCTAGCTTAGCTCTGGAAAGTACAGTTACTCAAGAGCTTGTCAAATTACCAAACTATTGTGGTAGAGACATTATTAGGGGATAGTAAGTACCACTTCTAGTTTTGAATTTAATATTAAATATTGTCTAAGTGTTAAACATTCCAGTATCCGAGCTTTTTCTAGACAAGTCTACGAAAAAAAATTACCAATAAAATGACAAGAAAACACCAGACCAATATATATCTAGAAATACAAACATAAATGAATAGTTCTTCTGCATCTACAGTTTAGTATAACAAATCTTGAAAATTGCACTGAAGACCAGTGCCATCCTCCATCATCAACGTTCGAAGAAAAACCTCTAAATCTGTTCCAGAAAGCTATATAATTCAATTACTCCACCGAACAATAGCACGTCGCGTTTAAATCCAAGTATCGACGTTTTTACACCGATAAACGCAAATCACCAAAAAACTCGAACACCCACAAACCAACGAGTTTTCGTGAGAAAAACAAAAGAATCTAAACAATTTTGGTTCCTATCAATATTCATGGGTATACAGAAAGCCTTGATGGTGGCCTTACACAGACAGATTCCATTAGCGGCGCAGTGAGTTTTTCGATTGCAATTAACCTTTTAAAAAGTTTGAAGAAGTTCGGTTGCCACGCGTCGGACGCGCGACGCCCTTACATGGCCACCGCACGTCTGATCACCTTGCTATACCACGGTGGTTGCTCTTTAAATTCCACAACAACCTAAACCGTATGCAACACACAATTGATAAATTAGTCAAAATATAATGGAATAGGGCACATTTTTGGACTGCAACATTCAAATGTGATTGTGCTGCTTAAAACAAATGACAATAAGTTCTACAAATACCTGTTAATATCAAATTAGACTTACTAATAATATTCATTTACATTGCAGTGATAACTTGGTGATAAAACTATGGATTGCAATGACTAATGATATATAGTTTGATCTGGGGATCGAGGTATCCGCACAGCACACACCCCTGGTTTTAACTATTTTATATATAATATATATTATTTAAATTATCACTGCCTTGTAAAGGAAAACATTGTGAAAAAGAATTAGAGATTTTCCCGAGGTTTATGGAGTCTGCCAACCCAGGCTGGGCCAGCGTGGTGAACTATCTGCTAGAAGAGGACGGTGGTAATTTTAATTTAAATTGCCGCATACAAAACATACAGCAAAAGCCTTATTCCCATAAAGATTAAAATTGACAATTATTTGTGAAAGTGGAAAAAGAGAGCTTTACTGCGGGCCGGATTCGAACCCGCGTCCCATCCAACCCGGGGAAGTGCTGTGAACCGCTAAGCTACTGCAGTCAACGGTGACAATCAATCTCCACTTCACATTTGGTGTAGATATACACATTACATACGACCAATTTGTTCTTTAAAGTAGCTGAGTATATCAAGTACAAAATACAGATCAAATATTAAACATTAGTAGTGATAACTTTGTAAATATATTAATGTCATAGAAACTGCGCTCTGAAAATGAATGTATCGGAGGGGTGTCGCTCGGCACTTCTTGCGATAATCGAATAATTAATTACAAGTAATCCCTAATGCTATAAATGCGTAAGTGAGTTTATTTGTTACGCTTTCACGCTGTACCACTACCAAACCAAACATCATGAAATTCTGCTCACATATAGTCAGGAGCGCAGAAAAGGGCATAGGCTGTTTTTTATCCCGGAAAAACACTACGTTAATGGCTTGCCATCAGGTGAGCTGTATGATAGTTTGCTAACCTCATAGTATAAAAGTAGAAAAAGATCACTAATAGGATTCGAATATGCAACTGTTTGGCAATCTGTTCACCGTGAGTATCACTTACTTCACGCAACATTTTGTCCGTGTGGTAACGGGCTAAGAATACACGTGGCACCACCTCATCCTTTCCCATGGGTGTCGTATGAGGCGAATAAGGGAAGTAAGCAATTATCACCTATTGCGTTACTGGTGGTAGGACTGGGTACCAAGTGAGAGTACTCACTTGTTATCGGGCCCGAACGGGTCGATACCACCGTTTTCTGTGCGACCGGTCATGAAGCACGTCAGTGTGTTTTGGCTGTAGCAGAAGATAGCCGTTTATTCTTTCATTTCATATCTGAGAAATGAAATGGTGCGCAGCGGCTTGACAATACTCTCGGTATAGTTGTTTTCCATGTTCCCACTTACCATCAGGTGGGCTGTGGCTCGTCTACCATCACAAGCAATAGAAAAAAGTAGAATATTAGTGTTTAGATTTTTAGAAAATTGAAGAACTAGGTACCCTAAGTAGTTCGTAAATATAGGAAACCAGTACAAAAATATGTATTAAGTAAACTATCATAAAAAATGGCGTGTGCAGCACCGTAACGTCGGTCTTTGTAAGGTTAGTTTATCAACATACTGAGCGTCCCGCGCAAATTTTAAAAAATAGAATTTGTGCAGCAAGATCTGCATGGCGCCGCCTCTTTTGCGCTCGCACATCCAGACGATTTAAAAATGTAGTTTCATAGTAATAGTGTGAATTCGTTGCATTTTGTCTTCATTATATCTGTGTACTTCTGTACCTTACCTACATACTTACTGTATCTTCGTTTTATCTCTCTTACCCCTCATGTAACGAAATATACCTAACCTACATACTAAATATACCTACGTGACGCAAGTCAATTATTAAACTACCACCTGAGAAATTTTGCGTCAAAAATATTCAGTAAAAATAATATATAGCAGTAAACAATACAAATAATTACCAAACATACCTTTTACGTCTTCCTCGTTTCTACTTTTCGCTGTGCCCAACAGGGTCCATAATTGTTACTCTTATTTATATGCTACCACCTTACTAAGTATGTATATACATCGTGGAATGCGAAACTAAATGAATATGAATATTTTATAAAATAAATAACACATTTTTTTCCAGTCCTGTTCAAGTCCATTTTCAAGGATCTGTAAATTACTAACAAACCGTACAAATCGATTAATTTGTATATATCTCGTATCAGTACATCTTCGCCCACAAATCGCCGTTGCACAATTTCTCAATCGCACTAACAAGGAGTATGCAAATCGCTCGATATCAGACACGTCAACAATAATTAAGCCGGCAAACCGATACATATAATCGATTAAACACACGATTATAATCGTCGAATCGATCATCGGAGCATCGGCTCGATTTGAGGTCGGCGTGAGTGTTCTGTCAGTGAATTGCACCTTCATTACAGATACAGGAGCGAGTAGCAAATCAACCAGACAGACGTACGGACAGACGAGCGGTTCGCACAATAAGATATTTACAAGAGAACTGGAATCGATATATGAGTGTGCATTGTTGGAACTGATCGAAATGTGGTTAGGATTGTAGGGTAATTTTTGTTTTGACAGTACAAATGCGCTGGTTTATGTGTTTAGACTTTAGTGTTGATTTTTTTAATGTGGCTGACGGCTTAGTTGCTACATTTTGCGGGTTAGATTCCTATACATAATAAGCTTTTGTACAATGTAAAAGTACTCGTAGTTATTCTAAGGCACGAGGATGTAGGTTTAAAAATGATTCTTTCACAATGGGAGGTGACTTGACTGTGCCCTACCCACTCATCAACAGAGCATCTCTTGTCAATAGGATTACTTACCTCTTTTTTTTGTTAAGGCGGGAAAAAATGTTCCTAACCACACACCCTGTCGTTCGGGACAAC
Source organism: Leucoma salicis (assembly GCA_948253155.1). Lineage (NCBI taxonomy): Eukaryota > Metazoa > Arthropoda > Insecta > Lepidoptera > Erebidae > Leucoma > Leucoma salicis. Next base: position 23,590,925 of record OX411815.1, on the reverse strand, counting down.
GACCAGGGTAATGTGGGGCCTGCACCCATTAAAGAAACCCGCCATGTGCCGTCTCTCCGCCTTTATTGGTGGGCCACTGGAACTGTTACATTCCTTCGGTGGTAAATAGGATTACTCCCTGACTGTAACAACAGATTATATCGTCTATATATGACGGAGTTATGCCCGAATATACATAAAAAATATAAACATCGAATTGAGAACCCCCTCCTATTATTAAGTCGGTTCAAAATAATTAATATTAACAACAGAAGAATTTTGTGATTATTAAGTATTAATTTAGCATTTCACATGCTATTTTACGAGCAACTAATTTGTGATAGGGGAAAAAGAGATACCAGCTAATAGGAGTCGAACCCACGCCTTTCCCATTATCGGTGGGCACGCTTGAGGGCTGTTGATAGCTTACATACTCATTCATGCAGTAAAAATGCACCAAGATTGTAGCAGTTGGTGGGTATTCGAATTTCATTGTTAATTCGTAATATTTTATTTTTATAATTCGTGGGTGGCAAAAAAATACACGAAGCTCCTGATGGTAAGCGCTAACAGAAGCCTATAGACGCTAGCAACACCAAATTTTCATTTGAATATAAAGTTTATTCAGTCTATTGGCGTATTTTTTTCCCTATTATAGTCCAACTATTGGGCATGGGTCTTCTTACAGTAAGAAGTATAATATAGTCCACCACGCTGGCTCAGTGCGGGTTGGCAGACAAAACAAGCCGTCGAGAAAATCTACAGTGAGTAGTGATAATTTATTCTTCATTTTATGTGATCTAATCTCATTTTGGTTATAAGAATTATATTAAATTGTAATAAGTTAGCAATTTAAAAAAGTGGCCGGTGGAAGGCTTTACTACCGAATCCGGCTGCTTATGGCGATGCACTGGCCTTATATATTATAGGCCTAAAAAAAATAAAGATACATTTTAATTAGAATTTTTGAATTTCAAAAATTTCGTAGTCGGAGGTGTGCTCCATGACCTTTGACTAGAGTTTGAACTCGATACCATTGCCTTTATACTCCTTGATATTACCACTAAGAGAGGGGACGAGGAAGTGGACAATAAATATAATAGAGTAGAGGATGAGATTCAAATCTCACCATGCAAATTAAATAGTAGGAGTACCAAACGTTGCTTATCATCGATCTTCCGTGAGATGTAGATCCAGCCCATTCATTCTAGAAGAAGCAAGGCTCTAAGAAATATCCTAGAACCAGAATGTTCTCTCTAGGATTTTTTTAGCGACCTAGTCCCCTTACTCCTCTTCGTCTGTAAAGTGACCCAAATCCACTGTTGCCTTAATAAATTGATAGTGATTAAATAAGGTCCGTCTGAGGCCGATTTGTTGTAAATGTAGGCAATCACGGTGAGTTGCGTGTTCAAAGGAATTATGTACCTTTAAAAGATATTTCATATGTTTTCTTAATATCACGCAATTTGCACCTTTATCTTGGTTCAGATTGTGTTTGCAAATTTGTATGCGTGGATTTAGTATTGGGTTATTTGTCCTTACAAATATTATTAACGTAAAAGTGAGTTTGTTTGTTTGTCACACTCTTAAGACGTACCTACATGAACGATCGTCATTAATATAGTCCGAATCCCAGAAAAGGCCCAAGGCCCGTAGAATGAATCTCACTGAATCGTGTCGACATCGTGTCGTCTCGCTTGTGATTGGTAGATAAACAGACGCGGGATGTCGTAATAATCCCTCGGCCAACTACTGTGATCTCTCAACTAATCACAATGACACGATACGATGTCGATACGATTTAGTGATATACATTCTAACGTCCCAGGCTACTTTTTATCCAGAAAAAAATGCATATTTCCTATTTTGGGATAGCTATTTTTGTATATAGATAATTAAGTATGCCGTACAGTGACATACTGATTGTATGTTTATATATATGGCCGTGTGGGGCCGGCTTTAGAATTGTCCCACCGCTCTCTACCCACGGGAGTCGTATTATAAGAGCCGACTGAGGGAATTCCCGGGGAGTGGGCAGCAGCACTCCCTCGAGTATTAACAACATCCATTGCGATCGCCAACCCACCTGCCAAGCGTGGCGATTACGGCATTATCCCCCATGACGGGACCGCTCGTTGTGGCGTTCTCTTGGGGAGGCCTATGTCCAGCAGTGGACGTTGAAAGGCTGATGGATGGATGGATGAATATATAATACGTCCCATGACTGAAGTAGTATATAGTACATACATACATATTGTCACGCCTTTTTCCCGTAGGAGTAGGCAGAGACCACTTCTCCCCACTTGCTACGATCCTTTTTTTTGTTTAGGCGGGAAAAAATTATGTACCTAACCGCACACCCCGTCGTTCGGGGCAACGAACAGGGTAGTGTGGGGCCCTCACCCACTAAAGAAACCCGCCGTGTGCCGTCTCTCCGCCTTTATTGGCGGGCCACCGGAACTATATTACATTCCTTCAGTGGTCACTTGCTACGATCCTGACACACATCTTTCACTTCAATTACTTTCATCAGCGCTTTCATGCATGCTCGTTGGTTACGAGTAATCCTAACTTGGCCTTCCTTAAGAACGTCTCCGATCTGGTTAAAATACGTTCGCCTAGGTCCACCTCTACCGTATACCGATAGTATACTCGTAGTATAAGTAATTATGTAAGTATATAATGTCAGGCCCGACCTCCCTCCCTATTCTCCATTTTACTGGTGCTAGGGCTGGGTACTAAGTGGGAGTACTCACTTGTTATCGGGTTCGAGTGGGTTGGTACCACTATCTCCTGTGTGATCGGCCATGAAGCACATCAGTGTGTTTTGATTGTAGCAGGAGATAGCCGTTAATTCTTTCATTTCATAACTGTGAAATGAAATGGTGAGCTTGACAATATTCTCAGTATAGTTGAGTTCATGAGCGACGGTTACCTTTTACCATCAGGTGGGCCGTGGCTAGTCTGCCAGCATAGGCAATAAAAAAAAATAAAAAAAATCCTCTCCTTACTATCCATCCTCTGGTGTTGTACCTTCTTATGGTGTCGCACAAGTGATGCCTCTAACGTTACAAGCGTCTATACTACGTAATAAAAAAAAAACAGAATTATAAGTAACTGTGTAATTGAAGTGAGGGTACATGTAAATAAAGTGTTATTTCATAACGTATCATCATCGATAATAACGTTTAACTTAAAAACGGTTACTCAAATCGCGGCGAATAAACATTCGCAAAAGAACGGTAAATTTTAAATGGTTCGCCCAAGGCAGATGGGTCCCTGCTAAAGATCACACAGTTAATTAATCACGTACACAGGAGATTCCGTGATAAACTTACGAAAAATAACGCCTTTAAGAATGATATATAAGCATCGTCGGCTTTTAAAAATTAACTGTTTGGCTTACAGCTATTAAGTAAAGGAAGTTACGTGTTGTGTTATCGCGACAGATAATTTTCGTGTGTTCGAGTGCTCGTGTCGGTGTAAGAAGCGGCCTGAAATAAGGCGGACAGTGCTCAAATGAATGCTTGATATATTGGTGACGATATTATGGTTTTTAGAAGGTGAAATAAGGTATTTTTTTATATTGTACGCCCCATAAGCGAAGCGTTGAGGTGTGTTCTACTCCAGGTTGACACGGCACAGCTGATTTTTCAAACTTAAAATGTCTCTATTTATCATATATTGCACTTGTAAAATAATATCTACACACACATATAAAGAACAAACACTATTTTTAACACTCATGATATTTTTGATGCCATTTTTGTTATTTAAACTAGTTAAAAAACAATCTAGCTTGGACGTCCGTGAGTTGTAGGTAATGTATTTATGTTAACACGATAACGACCAAAATACTTAATTAATCGAGTCTTTTTTTTTCGTTTACGAATGATTATGACTAGGAATAGAGCCCTATCACTTTTCACGTTCTGATTCGATGTGGTTTAATTGTTATTAAATAAACAAAACAATACTGAATATTTACGGCATTTACGCTCGACGCGACATTAAAACCAGCGCCTTTCATGAGAACTACCGTCGCATAGCCAATAGCCACCTGTGGTTTTACTATCGTCAACAGAACGCCGTTCGCCCGGTCGGTACATAGTTTTTTGTTAAAAGAAAGTTCTTACCTTTGCTTGACGAACTGATGATATTTGTCAAGTATAATAACTATTTTATCCATATTAATAATTAAAAACACTAAACACACGTAAATAATAACACACCAACGTTATAAAACTCTAAAAAACATATTTTACATTACACATTTTTTTTTGCGTGGCCTTGGCGTCACGGTGTTTTCACTTAGAACAAGGTATAAAATTATAAGGCAACCAAGTTAGGAAGATAAATGTTTTAGAGATTTCTTGTTGAACTCATGGATTTTTAAATAAGTCATATAATATTGTCCAAAGTTGCAATTTTCTATTGATAGATGTCGCTGTTTTAAAGTAAAAGAGATATTGGCAAATGCAGCCCTAGATGTCGCAAGTGGTAATTTTAGATGTATTCAGTTGCTGTTGTATATATAGAACCACAATATTGCTTTTTTGTAAGGAAACTAGCGATGTCTTTTTGTTTTCTTAAATTGTTTTTGTTTACAGTTTAATAAATTATTCAATTTTACATGTTTATATATATGCACTTATGCAGGTATATATGTAAACTCATGGATTCTTGTTCTTACTAATTGCCAGATGGCGCCTTGCAAAATGACAGAGGCAGACCAACATAGAAGTACTTCTTAAAATTAGCGCTAGATGGCGTATAAGTCATGAAACCCACATTAGTACTTTTTGAAATTAGCGCTATCTATGTGATTTATTGAAAACTACTTAGTAAAACCAATACATTATTAGTTACTTATCAAATAATCAATTTTATTGTGAAAAATGAAGATTATGAGGCGTGCAGTTTTGGATTTTCCAAAGTATTTCTTTTATTTTAGCTAGCTATTTTATTTTGACGCATCAAGATCTTTTGTTTTTATTTTTGTTTGTACGTTTATATCTCCAGAACCACTAATCATATTACAAAATTCTACCTATAGTATAGACATATTATAATCCGGTCCAGCTTTATTTGCAGCTTTAATAAGTAATGAAACATATTAATTATTTAATAATTCTATGTAAGCGATGGCTTAGCGGTCTAGAGCACTTTCCCGTATTAGAAGGGACGCAGTTTCGAATCCCGCTCGCACTAAAACTTCTTTTTCCAAATTCACAAAAAAATATTCTTTAAAAAGTAGCTGAGCATGTCAAGTGCTAAAAAACAGATCAAAAAGTAAAAAATATTTATCTTCTATAATAAAATGGAGAATGTGTGGTGGAATTCTTTGCAGAATGATTTAAAAAGCTGTTTAAATTTCCCATCCAACTGTCGATCTTTTTACAAAAACGCCATCAAACTGCCGATATTAAGCACCCAACAGGCCGAACTGCCGGTAGATAAATTAATTTACTGTTTGCAGTGAATAATTTTGCATATGTTTTTTACACGTAAATGAGATTGCAACAAATTGAAGGCATTAACACCATTACGTAACATTAAAGAATGTGTAATAATTATCGTTGTCGGTGTCTTATCTTCAATACCTCGGTCAACTTCGTGCCTTACCTGCAACAAAAAAAAATACATATTTTATTTTTACTAACAATGTGGTTTTTATATTTGATAGGCACTTTTCTCAAGTGCTGGCACTGATCTTATAAATTGTACGACCCTGATTTGCGTCGTGCCTACTTTTGATTGCATGTTATTTGTAAATTTCGTGTATATGTATATAAAAATATTATGTTATAAATTTGTGTTAATTTATTATGAAATAAAACTACGTTTACGTGTTTACTTGATTTCGTTTTTAGAGACGTTTCGAATACTTTACAGCATACATGGTTGATGTATATCAATACAACATACAATCCGTTGTCTCTGCTTTGTTCTCTGGGAAACAAGCTTTGTACATATGCATATTCGTAGTTACTTTTTGAGGTTGATTTCATTTTGTAAAGCCTTTCCTTTATCAGAATGAGGAGATTTAGGACATTGTCTTTCACTTTGGATCTAATGCAAATTGATTCTTAAATGTTAATTGGGAATCGACACTTTGTAGAAGATAATTATAGGATCCCATCAAAAACATAAATGTGCTCGCCAATTGTTCATCTTGAACTTGTCTAGCTTGGGTATAATTTTACTCGTAGCGTTAGAAGCCTTATGAATACTATATGGCATTAAATTATATACCGCAAATAAATACTTTGTATTGTAAAATAAATTGATCATGATAGCATATAATAACAAAAAATAATATTTTTATACAAAATAAATTGAAGGATCTAATGAACTATTCAACAAAAGACGCCAACCCCATAATCAAAACAAAATTATGTCGCACAAATCATACGAAAAGCCAAAACCCAACCAAACGATGTAATATTTATACACATTTCGGATTCATCTTTGAAGAAAAAAATAATAAAAATATATATTAGAGTCCCCTAATTGAGCAGTGCGAATAATGACATATTTATATCCGAGGCTCGAAGGACAAAAACGGAAATATTAATAAATTGTTATTGAACTAGCGGGTCCATAACACGGCCCATAACAGCCGGCGCCTGCGTTCGTGTAACAACAAAAACTAATATCATAAATGCACCTTAGATGCGGCAGGGGTTAAGTATATTTGTACAGTATATGTGAAGATTATAGAAGCGATGTGTTCGACGAAAATCTATTTTAATTTGTCTTTTACTTATTGTTTTATGTAATAAGCTATTTTATACTATACAACTTACATGAACACAAAGTAGGAAAATATGAAATCGAAAATAATAGTGACGAGCAGGATTTGACCCTGCATCGCCTGGATACCGTCCAAGATGCTTTGCCAATTCAGCCATCATGATAACTGCGCAGAACTATCTACTAATTTCGATAACGCACACCTTCTTAATACCTTGGGTGAGGCCTGCGCTATCTGTCGGATGTATTTGCGTAAGTACATTATTCAGTCCAGGTAACCTTAATTAATAAAATTAAGATTCATACCAAATAATGAAGCAGTCCTATAAATTTTTTGATATTTTTATTTAAGTATATTTTAAGCATTTGCATGCAAATACATCCGACAGATAGCAGAGTAGGCGTCACCAAAGACATTAAGAAAGAATGTGTTATAGAAAGTCTTCTTATCTTGGAAGGGGTTTATGCCGTTTCTGTAGGGTGGCACTTTTGTGTTTGATAATTCTTGTGCCAGAGGGTGACGTACCTATTTAGATAGACGTGGCTGGTTATATCATTATAGTCTAAAAGATGAATCACATTATTTGGTAAATTATTTAGCAAGTGACTTTTCTGCAACATGAATTTTAAACAATTATGTAGAAATGAACTCTTTTGTAACATAACATTTCGTATAACAGATTAATTTTAATTCTCTGACACCAAATCATATACTGCAATTTGAGAACAGATCGCCAAAAGATATAGCATTAATTTAGCGGGAGAAAAAACTGAATATGATTCAACGGACATACCAGAATTGTATATTATATATAATCATATACATAACTATGGATAGAAGAATTTATTTGTTATAAGAACGTTTTACGACGAAGGCATCTGATTGTTCGCTTATGCGCGTATTATGAGCCTTAATGTGACAGACGGAATGTATTTAGTTTGTTTTTAATATTTGAATTTGTTTTGAGAATTGAATGGGCTTTGGAACTTAGTATTTTTGGCACTTTTAATTTTTTTTAAGTATTTTCCTTGGTGAAAATAACTAAAATACAGGTTTTGAAACTTATATTTTTACCCAAGTAAGCCAGACCAGATTCTCATTGTGCCACTATTTTTTCTCCGAAATAGGGGGATATTGCTATCGTTCGCTGGAGTTTGTCGTAAGCAAATATGGTATTTTTCATGCTGTTAATATGTTATTATGACGAATATAGTTTGGTATCAAATTAACGTTCCCATCTGCAGCTAGGACTGAACGGTAAGCATCATCTTTTTTTCATTTGGAACCTGTTTTACTGTTACAGGGCAAGAAATCTGAATCTCTATGCTGATGCGGAGGAGTCTTAACTCCTCTCTTGAGCGTGGAGTGGATCTTGAGAGTAGGCGGGAGCTTATCACTGCAAAATCTCCTAGTACTGCAAAGTCCACGACCGACAGTTACCACTGGGAGGCTTCTCCATCTAATAACTAAAATATTATTTCGAAACACGTGAGATATATTATTAAATTATCAAATTACATATGGTGAAAAATCTATACAAAAACATATGTGATTACATACATTATACGATCCATAAAACAGTCGTACTGAACGGAAACGAAATAAAACACGGTAAACGAAAATATATCTACTCAAACGAATATAAATTTATTTAAGTATCGAATAAAATAGCTTTTTTGCGAGTCCGATTCAATACGATTCGTATTGAAATACAATAAACAATAGTTAATTGTTGTTCCACGTTGCAAGAAACACGAAGATATTAGGTTCTATGTTTCGGCGATGCACTTTTGTGATAAAGTCCGCGTAGCATGAGGGTTATGATTGATGATCGATATTAAATATTCGAATTAATACGTGAATCGATTCCATTCGATAAATTTTAGATAATTTTTGTGGGCACGGGTAGCCTTTTTAAATGCTTGATGTGTTCTGATATCATTTTTGTTGGGACATTTCGCGATTTAGAGAAAAGATTACTTTTAGCTTGCCAAATAACCTGGGTTTGCTCTAGCATATTTTTAAATATTGTTATTTTGTGGGAATAAAACTTACTTTGCTATATTTATTTGCGACGTCATAAATTAAAGCTAAATCTCTGAATTTTTGATTGCAATACTACAAGCATGTAATTTTTTAAACAAAAAGTAAAAAATTTAACAGTCACGAGCAGGATTCTGCTCGTGACTGTTATTTTAGATTTCACATTTTCCACTTTGTGTTTAAAGTATAGTGCTAAGCATGTCCATCCATCCATCCAACCTTTCGAAGTCCACTGCTGGACATAGGCCTCCCCAAGAGAACTCCACAACATGTGTTTCGCTCATATGGGAGATAGTGCCGTAATCGCCACGCTTGGCAGGCGGGTTGGCGATCGCAGTTGATGTTGTTAATACTCGAGGGAGTGCTGCTGCCCACTCCTTCCGGTATTCCCTCAGTCGGCTCTTACGACTCCCATGGGTGGAGAGGGGTGGGACAATTCTAAAGCCGGCCCCACACGGCAAAGGCTAAGCATGTAAAATGCTAAAAATATATATAAAAATATGTACCAATGTAACACTTAAAATATTAAAAGACGCGAGCAAATTGTAACTGAATTTTAAACGGTAGTAGTCACCTATCTAATGGAAAGTGTTATCATCCATTTAATGACCCTCATAATATAAGAAGCTCAACAAAGTTGATGCTTACCATGTAGATTAAACAATACGCTCGTGATATTATCGTTACCTTTCAACACCGTAAAGAGAGGCATCATGGCTGTTTGAGAAGAACGAAGAAGATAGTTGGACCTATATTTTCAGATCCAGTATGGAGTAAGGATGAGAGTGACCGACATAGCCGGGTTGGCATGCATGCTGAGGTGGCAATGGGTAGGCCACATCGCTCGATAAACCGACAACCGTTGGGGAAGAAAGTTCTTGAGTAGCGACCACGTATCGGACGGCGCAGCGTAGGACGGCCCCCCACCAGATGGACCGATGATCTGGTCAAAACCGCGGGGAGCCGTTTGATGCGGTCGCAGGACCGCTCGTTGTGGCATTCTCTTGGGGAGGCCTATGTCCAGCAGTGGACGTTGAAAGGCTGATGGATGGATGATGGAGTAAGGTCTTGAGAAATTTCCCTCGTCTTTTAAAAATTGGTGTTACGACATAATGTATACTTATTCCTTGACGAAGACAATGAACAAACACACACACGATATTTCTATTAGAGATTTGAAAGATTCCAGTTGATATCGTGTTCCATTTCATTATATATCCTTTGGCTTCCAAAGAATTCTTGAATCTATGAATTTTAATGAATATATATGAATGATATTGTTTTTATACTATGAGAGTGCCAAACAAGCGCATAGACTTTTTTTTTATTAAGCCGGGAAGTGTCACCACTCACCATCCCTCACCCACTAAATAAACCCACCCTGTGCCGTCTCTCCGCCTTTATTGGTGGGCCACTGGAACTATGTTACATTCCTTTAGTGGTAAATAAGCGCACAGCCTTTCTTTTATTTTTTTGTTAAGGCGGGAAAAATGTTCCTAACCGCACTCCCCGTCGTTCGGGCAACGAACTGGGTAGTGTGAGGCCCTCACCCACTAAAGAAACCCGCCGTGTACAGAGTCACCGGCTTTATTGACGGGCCACTGGAACTATGTTACATTCCTTCAGTGGTAAACAAGGGCAAAGCCTTTTTTTTGTCACGAGGAAATCCTTTATGGATACCTAGCCTTTAGACACTAGTGACACCAAAGGAAGAGAAAGAGAATGATAGAGAGGAAATGAGTTGACCATTAAAGAAAGCAAAGGGTGTCGGTCGCCAGCGCTTTCACTCGCTGAGAATATTTGTTCGACTGTATATGAGTTCGGCTAATGGCCTAAAGTGCCGACCAACGTTAGCGTCCTTAATGATTCAGAAAATATATAATATATTAAATATATTTTAATTATTTGACGAATGTGCTATATTAGACTAAATTAAATTATCTCTTATTTATCACTTTATTATATAGTATATATTTTTTAGATAGATAGGTACCCTGCACTAAGGAATAATCCTTGTATCGCGGGGGACTTTACAAACATAAAATATCACGGATACACACAATGTACTTTGACACCTCAGACTCAGTTCCATTTGTGGATCAATCTAAGAGATGTCCTGTGCGGGAAACGAACCCACAACACCAACACTCAGGCGGAAGGTCAGTATCTAAACCACTCCAGCATTTGTGCAGTCACATTGACAGCTAAATTCGCACGATCCTGCGTAAACTTCTGAATATAAAAATTTCACTCTGTGGCACACTATGATCTCTATGCAAAATATTGCTGTCTCACAGGAACTAAGTATCTATTTTTCCGGGAAAAAAGTAACCTATGTGCAATGTTTTCGGGAAAAAAGTAAGTAACCTATGTATTATTGATCTAAAAATAATTGTCTTCCAAAAAAAAAATAAAAAAATATAGATCAAAAATGTATAAAAAATCGCGCCATCAAATAGTATGAATTTTAATTGCAAAATTAAACTTACTATATTGGTTTAATGCATGTAAATGCATTCCGATAGATGGCGTTGGTCGTAAAGACAAATGTGATAAGGACATTGGGATGATCGAAAGATCTGTACGATAGCTCAGTGGCTTAGAGCACTTCCCCGGATTGGAAAAGACGCGGGTTCGATTCCCGCTCGTACAAAAAATCTCTTTTTCCTTATTTACAAATAATTTGTACTTTAAAAAGTAACCTATGACCAATTTTTCCGGGGAAAAAAGTAACCTATGTCCAATTTCTTCGGGAAAAAGTAACCTATGTCCAATTTTTTCGGGAAAAAGTCCATCTATCCATCCGTCAGCCTTTTGAAGTCCACTGCTGGACATAGGCCTCCCCAAGAGAATGCCACAACATATGTTTAACTCATATGGGGGATAGTGCCGTAATCGCCACGCTTGACAGGCGGGTTGGCGATCGCAGTGGATGTTGTTAATACTCGAGGGAGTGCTGTTGCCCACTCCCCTGGTATTCCCTCAGTGGGCTCTTACTCCCGTGGGTGGAGAGGGGTTGGACAATTCTAAAGGCTCTACACGGCAAACACGGGAAAAAGTAACCTATATCAATTTTTATCGGGAAAAAGTAACCAATGTCCAATTTTTTCGGGAAAAAAGTAACCTATGTCCTTTTCTGAGTATATGTTTACTACATTTCATGTTGATCAGTTGAGAAGTTATATATAACAAACATTTATATGTTAATGCGAAAGTGAGTTTATACTCACTTTTTGGATTTATAATACATATTAAGTAAGGATAGCGGATAAGGTAGGCGGCGGACCACTGAAGTAATGTAACGCAGTTTCAGTGGTCCGCCAATACAGGCGGAGAGACGGCACACGGCGGGTTTATTTAGTGGGTAAGGGCCCGACAGTACCCTGTTCGTGCCCTGAACGACGGGGTCACGAGGTGTGCGGATAGGTACATTTATTCCCGCCTCAACAAAAAAACGAGGATAGTAGGTAAGAGACTCGAAAGTGTTCGCAAGAATTTAATTAAATTTTTAACATAAGCTATAAAACAGCCTGTATATCGAGGTACCACATATCAGACAATGGGCTTCAATACAGGAGCCGCGACCTATACCACGACCATATCGTACCGTATCATCTCTGCTACCGACTTCACCCTGTGACCTTTGGGGTGACTATGATCATTGAGAAAATCGGATACATTTTACTCTTAAAACAGGTACTTTCTTAAGTTTTTATACCTACTAATATTTTTTTTAAAACCCATTTTATCCCTTTGTAAGGGATGAGTCTTCTCTCCGAGGGTTTTTTTATTACCTTCAGTGGCAGACGACCCAGCGACCCACCTGATGTTAAGTGGTAATCGCCGCTTATGGATGCAGTAATACCAGAGACTAGAGGCTGCCTACCGTGAAGATTGTGCTCTCCTTAAACATCTTTTAAAAAGGATAAGATTTTGCAGGAAGAAATGAACGCTGAAAACGTACTGTATTATACGATACCGCTTCCGTTCGGTGGTGGTGTGGATGAACTCTATTGCGGGTGGTAAGATGGTAGAGCGGTGAATATGGTCCTAAATCAAACAATTCCTGGGAAAGGGATTTTAGACGTAGTCTTAGATGATGATGAATGGAGTTTTAGATGAGCTGACTTTACAAGTCCTCGAGAAAATCACTCATACACGATGGTTTCCTCAAGATGTTTTGCTTCACCGGTCTATGATTAATTTGTCAACAAACATATTTATACAAATAAATAAAATTGAAGTGATTGTTTGTAATGCCTAAATAATAGCTTTTAACTAAATGCATATGAAAGTATATATGTTACCTATATCTAAATAACTAGTTTTAAAGTTTTTGTCTATCTGCCTATTTGTTCCTGCTTATCTCCAAAACGGCTGAACGGATTTGGAAGGGTACTGGCAGATAGCTAATATTATAAAAATTAACTTAGGCTACCTATATTTTTTTTGGAAAAATAATTAGGGTACTGCACAAAAAAGAAAATAACTAAGTATATTCCACGTGGAAGCTATCGCGGGTTGGAGCCTGTACTGTTTGAAAAGTTAGAGTTGTAGGCATTGCGAGGTCTTCACCTCGGACTAGAAATCGAACATGACAGTGGTTCATATTCTTTTTTATATTAAAAAAGATGAATAATTAAAAATATATATTTTACAAAGAATTAGCATGGGACATACATATTATAAAAATAATGCTTACTAATATTATGAATATTATGCCGTGTGGGACCGGCTTTAGAATTGTCCCACCCCTCTTCGCCCATGGGAGTCGTAAGAGCTGACTGAGGGAATACCGAAGGAGTGGGCAGCAGCACTTCGGGGAGGCCTATGTCCAGCAGTGGACTTTGAAGGGCTGATGGATGGAATATTATGAATGTGAAAGTACGTTTGTTTGTTTGTTACGCTTTGACGCCATAACTACTGAACCGATCATCATACAATTTTGCTTACTTATCGTTTAAAGCCCAGAAAAGGACATAGGCTACCTTTTGTCCTGGAAAAATGTGTTTTTTTTTATTGCCAACGGTGGCAGACGAGCAAGCGGCCCACCTCATGGTAAGTGCTACCGCCGCTCATGGACTTTAGCAACACCAGGAGCACAGCCAAGCCGCCGCCTACCGCAACTTAAGTGCTCTTTTGAAGCGGAGGAAACACCTTAGCAGGTAGGTCATTCCAGAGCTTACACGTACCTGGTAGGAAAGTTCTCTCTCGTCGTCTGTTATATCTGCACAGAGATAATTATTAATGTGGCGTAGTGAAGTATTTATATTTTGAAGTCCACGCGGACAGAGTCAGGGGCAGAATCTAGTAGAATATATAGTCCTACATATCGCATGGTGACCCTACAAGTAGCTCTTGTTTTTCGAATGCCAACGTTCGTGTCCTGCAGAGCAAAAGCGCAGTCATAAACTCAAGATCAAACGTCCACCCACACTATTCGCGTTGTACTTTATCGATTGACGGTTTTATTTGCGACCCCTTCAAGTCATTCACACAGAATAGCCAATGGAAAGTGAAGTGAAAATATATGTTTCAAAATAGTATGGTCATATTTTTTCTCATGCTGTTTCGAGTGTGGAATTATGTATGCACACATTGTTACTAACATTGGACAATCGTTTTAAGAATATTCTCTTATAACCCTTTTTAGTGTTCCACTGTTGGGCAAGTATCTTTTCACAATTTGAGGATCATTTAGGTCCTAGCTAATCACGCTGATTGGCAGCTTCACAAAATATCGGAAATGCTTGCATAGTTCCGTAATGATGGCTTTTTTACTGGGTAATAAAACTTGCTTTCTTTCTAATTGTGCTAATAAAACTAATAAAGCACTGAACCGATTTTGATTAAATTTGGTATGGAGTTAGCACTAAGTCCATCATTTTTTAATTTATTCTTTGTGGGAATTATTAAAATTTCCCTATTTTGAGAGTGTAACTTTTTTTATTCAAAATGTAATATCAGACCTTAAAATTACTTCAATCCGGCATTACAAATTATAAAAATATTTTACCGAATAAGATGTGAGCGAACTAATTCTTCGCATAATTTTGTTAAATTCTTTTAGTAGGTATTTAATTCAATAGATATAAGTAATTAACTAATATCTGCGCAAATAAAATTACGTTAATAACTACTCGATAACTGTCGTACAAAACCGTATTACGGCTCCAAACAAAATTATTCATAGCGACTTCACCAAAACACACTGATTTATCTCCGCATATAATATTCGAATTTTTTCTCACTTTAACATCGAATTCAATCATAACCGGAGCCGGGGTTACCCATCATCCTGTCTCATTAAGACATTATTTCGAAACTAAAAAAAAAGAAGAGGGAAAGCCTCATTGTACTGTCCGAGCCCGTATAGGCTTTTTTTCTTATAATTTATGGTACGTCACAGAACATTGTGTAAGTACTATATGAATTACGAAAGGCAGATAAAAATGGTTTTAATTGAATTAAATTGCGCACCATGATATACGGCGAAAGCTGAAAACTTTATGAGAATTATAAGACAAAAAATAATAGTACATTTTTGTTAGACTTTTTTTTTGACGGGCCTCATTGCCTAGTCGGTAGTGTAACCAACTTCCATGCAAGGTCGTGGGTTCGTTTCCACTCAGGACAATTATTTGTGTGATGAACACAGATATTTGTATTGCGTCTGGGTGTTTTCTATTATATGTATGAATTTACAAATAAAAAGTACATTGTATTATATCTGTAATCTGGTACCCATAGCTCAAGGGTTAAGCTTAGTTTGGGACCAGAGGACGTTGTGTATGTGAAAATGTCAGTGAATATTTATTCATTATTATTTATTTATTTTTTAATTTTATTCTTACTATTATAATAACTGATGTAGTAGTCTAGCGGTTAAATCAAGGACTGACTGACAGGTCAGTGGTATCTAGTTCAAAACCTAGTCTGACATCGAGACCTCATACGGCACACGCCTCTTATTTTTCGATATTTCTGAAATTATGTGTGTTTACAAATTATCACTGCTTGGTGAAGGAAAACATAGTTAGGAACCGTGAAAGATTTAATCTACAGCTTGTAGAGTCTACCATCCAGCACTGGGCCTCATTGGTGGACCTATATCTAAATCCCTTTCACTCTGACAGGAGAACTGATCAAAAAAATATGGCTTCACGGAAAGAACTACCATTCCTGGACCGCTGGAACTTATTTGTTAATTTCGAGTGATGTAAAATAATCTATATAAACTATAGAGGTGCTTCTAGAGATATTCGACTTCGAATAAACAGTATTAAATGCACAGTTAGCGTAGTGGTTTATATACTGGTGAGTATTGTGGCTTGTATTCCCATACCAGATATTCTTTAAGTCTTTTTGGAAGTTTGTGAAAACCCCACCCTTGGCACTCTGTCCTCTCTGCCTATCCCGCAAGGGAAATGGTGTGATGATAAGTAAGTAAGTCAAACCCCAAGGTATAAGAATTACACTAGCGTCGGGTGTATATTTTAAACGAAAAGTACAGAAATATATTTAAAAAAGTATCGAAAATTTTTTCATCAAGCTTATTTAACACAAAGAGTGAAAATGTGAAATTGAAAATAAATCACGAGCAGGATTATGTTATTTTTGATTTCACATATTTCACTCTTTGTGTTAATTTATATGGCACAGCATGCCAAATGCTAAAAAAAATATATCAAAATATCAAAGTAATCATACATTCACTGAATAATAAACCGTAAAGATTTAACAATTTACAAAAGCAAAGACAAATACGTTTGTCGAAACAGATTTATTTTCTTCTAGGAAATATCTTTAAAAATGCAATATCTGCAGCAGACGTTTACCTCGTCCTCAACTGCATATATTACACGGCCTCGTACAAGGCACTGAAATATTTACGTAACTTACATTTTAAACTATTATATAAATCGGTAAAAACCATCGTACTGTTTGTCCACGTGATATAATGTGCGAATATTTTTTTTAAATAAATATTCACGGAAGTATTCACACTACGTCCTCTGGTCCCAAACTAATCTTAACGCTTGTGCTATGGATACCAGATTACGGATAATAATACATATATTACTTTTTTTGTAAATACATACATATAAAAGATATATTGAAAGCCTATTTAGTCTATGACCCAGTTTTATTCAACCCATTACCATCCCGTCGGGCCCAAGTCTCCTCTCAGAGCGAGACGGAATTAGGGCTTCATCTACCACGCTAGTGTAGCTGCGGGTTGTCCCTCAGTTAACCGATCTAAAATACAGACTAGAGATTCCTAAAAATGGAAATGTGTCTATAAATGTTTCGTCTTAGCTATTAAGTACTATGTTTTGTCAGTTACACAACTTTGTGTGCTATTTAACGAAGACCTGTAAGAAATTGTTGAATCGAAAAAGTGGGTCATGAGATTTTGTGTATTTAATTTGAATACAACTGTTATAATAGAAGTTATTGCTATTAAATCTAACTATATAAGTTAACAAGAGAACCTGAGTAATAGCCTATTGGTAAAACCAAGGACTGCAAAGACAGTAGTATCAGGTTTGCTCCACAGTCCAGATGTAGAACACTGACTTGTCGAGATTTTTTGAAATTATGTATTTGTTTACAATTTATCATAGCAACACAGAAAGTAAACATCATGAAGAAATATGCATATCTGATAGATTTTCTCAACGGCTTGTGAAGTCTACAAACGCACATTGGGCCAGCGTGTTGGATTGGCCTAATCCCTCACACAATGAGAGAAGACTTGTGTCCAATATTGTGACAGAGAGGGCTTGAAAAAAAAATAGGTATATCAACTTTTGTTTCGAACAGTAATCTTGGCGCTAATTCCACTTCCTACCACGATTATACTAATGATGTCAACACGTAGCGCATTAACCGTATTTACAATTGAAATCACATTAGTCGCTGTTAGTATTTCTCTAGCGATTTCTAATCGCTTCGGGTTATGCATACCAAGTACCACGCTTGCCAGCAGCCGCATGATGAATAGATTTTACTACAATACCAACTTCATTTACAAATCAATCTATCAATTTTACTACAAACGAAAAGAAACAAGGACATGGTTAATGTATTATCACCAATGGAGTCTCTCCATTTGTCTTAACAAACAACCACAACTTCGTCAAGGCCCCGGGGACATTTAACACTTATAAAAAGTTATCATTAAAAAGCTTTTTAATAACTATTACTTTATTATAATACTCATTAATCTGTTAAACTATGACCAGTCCGAATCAAAATTCAACAGATAAAAGTCTCTTTGTTTGTAAACCAAACGTAATAAAAACAAAAAAAGAAAGAGAGTTTGGATGTTTACGACATTAGCAGTCAAATCCGTGTATACATCAAAATTTTTTATATCTATTTTATACACTATGAATTAAATGCATCAAGTTCCACTACTTACGAGTATCCCTAAAGAATTGAGATCAGAGACTAAAGTTGTCATAATATATTTAAGTACATAACAATGTCATAGATTCTCCTCATAAACAGGAGAAACAGTTAAATATCTTACTTTTATCAGAGGAGCTGTATTTCCTGCGAGCTTGCATGATTGCTAAAAACACAAAAAAATGTTAATCATTCGTATATTTCGACAGTGTGTACCATTCGACACAACCACGAAGTTGCAAACTCGAAGAAAATGGGTATAAAATTAAATAATTATGTTGACATTACTTTTATTGCGTTACAGTAAAACTAATCAGATAATATTTGGTTCTGAAGTGACTACACTTAAAACAAGGAAACCAAAATCAAACGAAGTAGGATGAGAATGATGGCAGCAGCTATTGATTGAGCTCTACATGTGTCACCTCCAAATCTATATATAGTATCCATGTAATTGACGAAGTAATTGTTGTTGTTGTTGTGTAATTGTTGAAGACTTCAGAGGAACCAGGTTTTTTTTTATTTTGCCCCATAATTGGTTTTCCCCAGGACTAAGGTAAAGAATATCTAGTAATTTAACACAAAGTGTGAAAATTATTAGTATTTAGTCATTCAACACAAGCTCAATAGCTGCCCAAAGAGCATTTTCTTTTATTTGTATGCCTTAAACGGCTCCGCGCCCCAGTACAGTATAGCCCAGAAGCACCTGTAACTAATAAAAAAAAAAGTCTGTGGACGTGCTAAATTGATTAATTCGTATATTTTATAGATTCCAATGTAAATTTGAGAAATTAATGTGGTCTCGCTTCGGTGGTGGTATTATTGTCAGATCTTTGCAACATTGTAATGCAGTAGCAGATACGATTGTTGCTGTATATTAAAATAAACAAAACATAAGTTTAAAGAAACGTATTTCTCCTGCCTTTACGCGTCAATGTCAATTATAATTAAACAAGTACAACACTGATTTTTGTAATAAATGTAAGCAAATTCAGGTCAACTGTGACTTTTACATCGTGTCGTACTTAATTCGAAAGTTAAGATACATGACTGATCCACCGGACAGTTCAAGTCATCTTGTGTGGTCCTCACTCTACCCATTTTGTCACAAAAACCTACGGATTCGCTTTTTGTGTAACAAAATTACTACTGCATTTACACATGTAACCGTAACTCACAGAACCAACCTTAATACCATGTAATAAGAAATGCTTAATTGCAAAAAACATTTTTGCGAAAAAAACTTCCAAATTGTCTTAGGACTTGTCAAAGCCAAATGATTTCGTCGTGACCGTTTCTTCAATTAATTGTAGGAAATAAAAGGAATTCGAGTAAGTTTCTTTTTTTTATTAGAAGACCTCCTTCGTTGATCACAGCGGGATTGAAGTGGTGACTGCAATCAGACAAACTTTTGTATTTATTAATCTATTTTCGATGAAATCGCAGTAAGTTATGGTGGATTTTGTAGGGTTTTGCACAGAATATTAAAACTTTCAAAGTTTTTGAGATTTCGTTTGGTGGTCTCGTCTCCTATAGTTGTTTACGTATTCTTACGTATATTTATTTACTTGATTTATGGGTTAGCGTAATCAACAAACAATATCCGTTGTGTGCAACGTCCACGAGTGCACTAGAATCTTATGTCGTGTAAATATCAATCTTACGCTTTGTTATACCATCATAGCTGCTGCTGAAGAATAACTTAAAGTAGACAACCTTTTTCCATACCGGGATACACTAACTTCTACATCATCACAAAATATTCTCTCCTTATGCTCCATATGAGTAAGAAACAGATCTATTTTGACCTCAAATTCCATATGCACATAAGCTGGTGCTAGTTATTAGTTACTAGTTGCTGGTATTAGTTACTAACATCTAGTAAATGGATGAACTGGGAATACAAAGCTTCTTCTATTTCACAGGTATCGTAATATTTATCTAAGAAAAGAAAATTAAGCATCTGATTGTTGGAGCAGATCAGCTCAAAAAACCTGATATCAACCCAACTAGCTTCTACCTCATTCTAGGCAGACTCAGACTAGTAACTAGTACCTCAGTGAGTGAAGCAAAAAAAAAATTTAAAAAGGTTGTGAATGTTTCAAATAAAATCAACACATGGAAAGCACAGTAAACTTTTTCTTATTGGGTAAAATCAATTGCCATATCAAATAATCAAGAAACAGATCAAAGATCCCTGTTTTGCCCAACCAAAACTTCTGTATACATACCACTAACGTATTAACCTTAGAATAATAAATTATACGTTCACAAGCGATAATGACCCAATTGGCAACCAGCTCAGACGCAGCATCCAAGTAAAAATGGGAAGGTAATTAAATTCACGTCAGCACAGAATGCCTCAAAAATGCCGCAGCGAATCTAACAAGCAACACAAGTTTGTATAGGCAAAAACATCCGAGTAAATGTTGCGAACACGGTTCTAACACGGTTGAGCACATGTCCCAAGTTTTTGTGGACATGTCCAAACTTGTCTGTTTATGCACGAATCTGTAATGATGCTGCGATTCTTTAAACGAGAGCAGGAAAGCAAGGCGTGATTTTAAATGGATGTTCTGAAACTATTTGATGTTAAAGAACTACTGGCTGGCAAGCGTTGCTTTGCCCGAAAAAAAACGTATAAATAAACAAAATAATAAGGGTTTAATTAGACCGTGTGGTGCAGAAATGATCCAACCCACAAACTGGACAAAATTAATGTTTTAATACCAAGCAATCGAAAATAATCTCTATTTTTATGTCGCGACGACTCGTTTTATTCTGCAAACTACATTTTTTTATGATAGGATATATACCAACCCAAATCTACGAATAACACTGAAAAAATAAAGCAGAAGTGGTTCAAATCAGCATAACTTTTATGCGGGTTAGCTCATTTCTGTACAACACTGTCCAATTATTGAGAGTCTAAAGCCATTCCGAGACCTATTCATGTCCTCATAAAAAATCCTTCAAAATCAGTTTAGGAGGACTTCAATGACTATCTCACGTACATAAGAATTATTTAGTTTACACACACACACACACAGGTTTCGCCTTCTAGTGGGACAAGTGTAGGTCTTGACTTTGAATTTTGGTGGAGCCCGACGTGTGGTACTTCGTTTTCAATGATGCCCCAATGAATGAGAACTACCCGTGTTTTGGAAAATACGTTACGACTTGCGTCTAATGTTGTCCTATCATGGATTATAAGAGTGAGAGTATGGAAAGAGTATCAGTGTTCACTCACACACTTGTACACTATTAACTTACGCTAGTTAATCTCCCTTGAGATTGACTGTAGTAGCCGAAATTAGTTGGGCAAAAGATCATCCTAAAACAATAATACAAAATTCCTCTCCAAAGTTCAAAACATCGAACAATCCATGTGTTTCTGCCGATGGAATTAATGCAATCTTGAGTTTCGTCTGATGTGATTAAACGTTTTACTTTGTAATGTATTATCTTAAATGTCCTTTTTGTGGGACGTTTGACAATGCCTGTATCCACATATTAATGCCGAAATTCTCATGTTAGTGCGACCTTTTATTTTTTGGTGTCTTCAATTTGAAGACAAAGGCTGCAAAATTGAAATTTACATGAAATGTAAATAGAAAAAGTGAGATACTTCTGTAGCTTGTAGTTTTTAGTTAAATTTAAGACGAGATATAGCAGTGATAGCTTAGTGGTAAAACCAAGAACTGCAAACAGAGGTATCGAGTACCATTTTGCAAAAAATACACACCTTTGACTTTTTGAAACCAAAAAAATACACAGATTTTTTTTGCAAATGATCTCTACACGGAGGAAATCTGCATGCCTAAAAAAATCTTTCACTGAGCTAGCGTGGCGGACAATGGCCTAAACCCTTCCACTCAGAAAGGAGTCCTGTGTCTAAAAGAGAGATCGAGTCTGTATGATTATGTAAAAATACACAGTGTCATAAGAATCATAAGAATCAACTAATACGATTTCATATCGTTATAATGGATTAAATAAATATTCCCCCTGTGGGAAAGGGTAGTAGAAAAGTACCTGCCATAAAAAGTGTAAAGCATATTTGAAATAAATAAGCAACGTTAAAAAATCACTCCTGAACCGTTCATTAGTATATGAATTTAATAACTCAATGAGTGACTGCCGTTACATGCGCCATGAATTTAGGTTTAAAGAGACAGTGCCATTACATTTCTTATTTAATTGGCTCATGAGCTATTTGTATACAAAATTTTATGACAATTTTAAGCAATTAAAAGCATTTAATTTAATGCATATATAAAGATTATAATAGAAAAACTAAACAATAAAGAGTTTTTGTTGAACAGAATGACAAATTATGAAATAAAATCATGTTTACGGAATATATCGCGTTTACTTGATTTTCTACTATCCCGACGTTTCGAAAATTGCATTCACGGTCAGTGGTGGGATATTGAGATTCCGTAAACACAGTTTTATTCTGTACTGTCTAACATTCACATAAATATCAAAAAAATGTTTCACAGAATAAATGTATTGCTTTCTCTAACTTGCTTTTACTCAGGCGAAAGGCTAGAAAGACATTGATAAGCTTTAACCTCTTTGTCAACCTTACTTTAAAAATAGAAACGTGGTGCACTTTGAAACAGTGATAAGTTATATCAATGACTTTCCTATATTTATCTCACCTAATTATATGGTCACCCTACACGTGCTTTAGCTAGTTGTCTTATTATGATAATTTCACACGCCCTATTCACTGTTACATGATGAAAGCTGCTGATGATAATCATTTGTTCTTGTTGGCTCCCGTTGTAAGTAGTTATCGTTGGTGATTGATTAGTGACTGATAACTTGATTATACGAATGTAGGAGTACTTTAACAATGAAATATATGTACTGTTTAAACTTTTTCATTTTATATTCAATATTTCACTTCATCACGGGCCTCGTGGCGTAGTCGGTAGTGCAACCGACTTCCGCACGAGGTCGTGGGTTGGATTCCCACTCAGGACAATTATTTGTATGATGAACACAGATATTTATACTGCGTTTGGGTGTTTTCTATATATTATGTGTATGTATTTACAAAAAAAAAACGTAATATATGTATTATATCCGTAATCTGGAACACATAGCACAAGCGTTAAGATTAATTTGGGACCAGAGGACGTTGTTTGAAAATATCCGCGAATATTTTTATTTATTTGCCCGTGGCTCTAAAGCTAGTTTTTAGTTTATATCTTGAACCAAATGGTGTATGGCTCTCATAAAGAACTAAAAAAAAAAAAAAACGAGATACCCCTATCGATCCAGCCCATTAATGCTTAGATAATCAAGGCTCTACAACGAAAAAATTTAATATATTGTTATAATCTCTGCGAATGAATACTTTTTCTTAATGAACGCAGATCGATAAACAATCTGTTACTAATATAACATGTTCATAGAATAAAAGAGACAAAAATATTATTTCAAGAACGATAAAGCGAGACAAAAATAGAAGTAAAATGTAACCTCAATTTTATTGTAGCCTTATATGGGTTAGAATGATGTAATTGGAAAATATTTTATCGTATTATAATGCTTGTAATTAAATGTATAGAGTTGAAATTTGTTTGAGGAGTTTGTAATCGTACCGTGTGCAACTGACATTGATTATGACAAGTAAATTGTAATACTAGAGTCGTCTCACTCAAACGGTTAAAATGTGTTTTTAAAGCTTCAACGATTCAATTATCTATCCACCCATAAATTTTACTACTTGATGTAGGCCTCTTTAAGAGCGCACCACTACGAACGATATTGTGTCGCCTGCATCCAAAAGCTCCATCATCAGTCTGTCTGAAGGGAAGTAGTCCAACGCTGCATCGTCAGTTTCGTGTTTGTTATTAGAGAATCTTTCGTCCCCAGCGGTCGTAGGTTCATTCTTTTTTGTAATAAGATACTAGTGACCCACCCTCGCTCTGCCCTGATTCAATTGTCTAATGAAAATGTCTAGGATTTGAATCAACTATAACTCTCTATTAGAGTATTTTAGAATCTATTTTTGTTCATACTACGAATCTATTTTGACAAACAAGCATACGGCCCACCTGATGGTAAGCGGTTACCGTAGCATACAGACACTAGAAACACCAAAGGCATCACTTGCGCGTCTCCAACTCCAAGGAAAGGGGCAGGAGGTAGAATGGAAGGATAATAAGGAGAGCATAAGGAAGAGGTTTAAGCCTCCACACTCACTCGCCACAGGAAGCGCAGGAGTACCACCTTTGTTTCACATTGATCTGTGAGAGAGTGAGTGGTACTTCCCCGATCGAGCTGCCCCAATCGTGCTGGAATAAGCAATTCAAATCTTAAGGTACAGCTTATGTCACTAATTTACTTGACGAAAAACCATTTCAATTATCTAAATAAAACAAATAATTAGGGTTTTTATACTAATCAAATCATGTTGCCGTGTGGGGCCAGCTTTAGAATTGTCCCACCCCTTCTCCACCTAAGGGAGTCGTAAGAGCTGACAGAGGGAAGTGGGCAGCAGCACTCCCTCTAGTATTAACAACATCCACTGCGATCGCCAACCCGCCTGCCAAGCGTGGCGATTACGGCACTATCCTCCATATGAGCGAAACAGCTCAGGCACCGCTCGTTGTGGCGTTCTCTTGGGGAGGCCTATGTCCAGCAGTGGTCGTCGAAAGGCTGATGGATGGATGGACGTAAATCATGATCCTATCATGAATTGATCAGCTTGGAGATGAGGGCCTGGAGAGAATAATAGAGGCAGTAAGAATTGGGACTCCGGCGCTCTCACTCGTCGTTCATAATATTAGAAGTACCTAAATTAATCTCTCGATAATTTATCAGGCCAAGCATCATAAGATCTTAAACAATAAAATGATGAGCTGTAAGTTTTCAATCTGGTATCAATTTTAGAGTATGACTTATAACCAAGTATGATGGCTATAATTATGTAAATAATTAATTGGTACGTGGGCTTTAAAATCACCTTGTTTACAGATAGTTCCACTCACTACATAATTAATTATGTATACATTTAAATAATACATAAGTAACTATTATTCTCGTAAAAACAATCTCGGTGAATACTCTTGAAACACTGTATAAAGAAAATAAATTATACATGATATTTTTACATATTTTTTGAGCATTTAACAGCTTAGTCATATTAATTTATTGATTGGTGACGCCTGCGCCATCTGTCGAAAGTATTTGCATACATTATTCCACCCTAGACAATAAAGAATGTGTTATAGAAATTCGCAGTCCCAAGCAATTGTCACACATCAAAGCATCTGGGACGGTATTTCAGAAGATAACATAGCATCACGCCTGTATTCCCCGAAGGGGTAGGCAGAGGTGTATTACACACCCACGACTCGCCAGCTATGTTTGAGTCTAAAGGAGATACCGGTTCAAATCCTGCTCGTGACTGCTATTTTAGATTTCACAGTTTGTGTTAATCATTTTATTAACCTTTTATATTAAAATAAAATGCCTCAGCGGTCTAGCGGCAGTTTATGCGAGTGAGGGTTCGAATCCCGGGCTGGCACAACAAATAATTATTGGGTTTATACATCAAGAAATTCTGAATAGCAGCTCGGAGTTAGTACGGTCTTGTGTTTTGCGCCATAGATATAGTAACGTACGTTATACTATATCTAGGTATGGTTTGCGCGACCACCGAAGGAATGTAACATAGTTCCAGTGGCCCGCCAATAAAGGCGCAGGACGGTACATGGCGGGTTTCTTTAGTGGGTGAAGGCCCCTCACTACCCTGTTCGTTGCCCCGAATGACGAGGTGTGCGGTTAGGTACATTTTTTCACGCCTAAACAAAAAAGAAATTGGTATGGTTTGCGCACATACTCGTTCACTATACTCGTAACTTTTCCTGCGTAGCTGGGTGTCTATTAACTTACAATTCACTGGCTATTGGTAGTGTCTATTGACACTTATCATAGTGACCGAGTGACTTTGGTCCGGAGACCATGATGTTGCCAAAATTTAATGAAATACATTCAAATCTATATTAATGTTAAAGGAGTGCGGTAGTGTTTGCGACTGTGGATCACGATAATTAGCTAGGGCCTAATAAAAGTTTTTGGCTTTTCCGTCAAGAAATACTTAGGAAGTTCGGAGTTAGGAAGTTGGCGGATTTTTTTTTAATGTTGTCCGGGTAGTCTTATACCTGGCCCTGCTGCGAACTCTCCCTTACCATTGAAGGTCCTTGAGTTTCTATTAAATTTATTGACTTTCTTACATGTTTTTAATTTTGTTTTCTATTATTAACGCTTGTTTATTTTATTTTCTACCGAGTCTTTACCCGCGGCTCCGCCGCAGCCAAAAGCTAGTTTTTAGGTTATATCTCAGGTTCCCGATATAGTAGCGGGATAAAATGTATACCAGTTTTTAAGTCTAAAACAGACAAACACAAAAATTTAAAAAAAAAATGTTTTGTGTTTAGACACGCCTATATATTAGTCATTTTTTTCAAATATCTTAAATGTACAAACACGCCTCTGTTACAGCTTTATAATAGTACTAGCCTTTGCTTGCGGGTCCCCCGCTTTTGGGTTGTATCTCAGGTTCCCGATATAGTAGCGGGATTATAATGTATAGCAGTTGTTGTCTAATCGAGATCTATCAAACAAAAAAGTTGCGTCAAAATCCGTTTAGTAGTTTTTGCGTGAACAAAGTTAACAGATGTGATGAGGAGATTGGGTATGGCCGAAAGATAGGGTAGCAGCTCAGTGGATTAGAGCACTTCCCCGGATTGGAAAGGACGCAGGTTCGTTTCCCACTCGCACTAATGTTCTCTTTTTCCTCATTCACAAATAATAATTTGTACTGTATTTAATCTGAACTAATGTTAATGGTTTGTTATAGTTTGTTAAATCAATAAACCCTGAAACCCCTATCTTCACTATTAAGAAACTACATTATCCAGAAGTCGGAGCAGGACGTGGAGCAGCTGGTCGTTTATAAAGAATAATCTGCGCAGTGCACGTGACATGTGACTAGTCGATACTATTATAAAGCTGTAACAGAGCTATGTCTGCACATTTAAAATTGAGAAAAAAATTACTGTCGGCTTCTTCTGTCTGGAGACAGTTAGCAGACAGTCCACCTTATTCCACTCAGGTGGGGTCGGCACAGCGAATTTTTCTCTTCCACTCTCCTCTATCAGCCGTCATCTCAACACACACTCCTTTTTCTTCCATATCGTCATTCACACACTCCATCCATGTTTTTTCGGTCGACCTCTTCCCCTTCTACATTGCACTGCCATTTCCATACATCTTCTGGACGATATCCAGGAGATGCAGGTTCAAATCCTGCTCGTGACTGTTATTTTCTATTTCACATTTTTCACTTTGTGTTTAATGTATAGTGCATAGCATGTCAAATGCTAAAAATATATATAAAAATATATAAATATCTTCTAGTTACTTACATGCATCGCCTCTCGACGCATCACATGTCCATACCACGCTAACCGTCCGCTCCTTAATTTATCAGTCACTTACTTTCAAACTTCCTGTGATGTACTCATCTTGTCCATTCTAGTCACTTAAAAACTACTGAACTCATTCTGATGAATCTTATTTGTATGATAGCTCTTGATTAGACTTAAAATCTGGTATAAGTTTTATTGCACTATTATAACCTGCGATATAATCTAAAAACTAGGTTAGCTATGTTGGAGCCACGAGTCAACGCTAGTAATAAATAAAAATAATTCACAATACTAATACAAATAACATAAGTATATGAATCATTACTAACACATCACTTATTGTAAATCAATACACTTTTAGTGAGGTACCTCGTAGTATTTGAAAGTGATATCGTTTATATACAACGATATCACTTTCAAATACTACGAGGTACCTGTATTCTACGAAATAAAACAATATACAGCGAATCGATTATCCTACAACTTTACCTAGAAATTACACAAAAACAATAAATAGCCATGGACTTAAACCAGCGGAGCGTATAGCGGGAAAGGTCATCAGAAAAAGTATTATTTTATTATTCGGGTTTCTAACTATAAGGCTTAATAAAACCAAAGTAATATCAGCATATTATTTTTATAGTAGGTTTCCATGGAGTCACCACTGAAGTATTGTCACACAGTTCCAGTGGTCAGCCAATACAAGCGGAGAAATGGCGGATTTCTTTAGTGGGTGAGGGCCGCGCACTATACTATTTGTGGCTCCAAACAACGGGATGTGAAATTAGGTACTTTTTTCCCGCGCGTCAGGGTATGTACAGGCACAAAATATATAAACGTATTTTATTCACTCCAGTAACTAGACAAAATTGATTCGCAACGCATACAGCTTTCACCTCGCTCAAATACACATATTTTCATACGATTCATTGTTCTATACCACAAAACAAGTTTAGTCAATAAAAATGTAGTCCCAGTTTAACAGGTGAGTGTAATAAATATATGAACTAGCAGCCTGTACAAACAGCACGGCTGATCACACAAGCAAAAAAAATTCTACATGCCAAGAGGGCTTAAGAATAAAGATTTTCAGAATGTTCGAAATATTTCCTAAAGCTTTATCCCACGCCCCGCTTATCGCCCCACTGTTATATGTGTCCTCAACCTAAAGATTTATTCATATGTAACCTTGATACAATGACTAATATATTTTTGCATGGAACTTCAACATTACGGTCACGTAACATACGCTGACAATGTGAGCGAACAATGACATTTATGTTGCATTATCCGCTAATCAAACGTAGATATATAATGAGCCTTATGACGTAGGTGAACGAAAAATAGCCCGAGCAGCTTCCGGTTGTTTATGGTTATGGTGAGTTATTAGGTGACCACAATGCTGATTTAGCGCTTAAAAATCTTTAAAAACATCTAAAATACAGCGCAATATCGTAAACATTCTAACTACACAATAAAGGACAAAAACCAATTGATTTGAATATTTTTAATTTAAAGAATTTGAAAAAGTGTCTTTAAATACAGCACCTATTCCACATGAAAAAGATCTATTTCATATCGTCTTTGTATATTCAATTCATTTAAATATTCTGAATAAAACAAGCCTTTTTGAACAACAAGTTCTAGACCTAGAACGAGATGTTCCTGGATTGATATAATATGAGTGGATTGAGGTTAATTAGCTCACATTGAAAACTCTTAGTGACAGTACATCTGTCTCCCCGGTAAATTATTTCTCTATACAGCTATCGAATTTCTTATATTCATAGATTTTTATTTTAATACACCTATCATCGCCCAATTTAATAGTAGATTTTTTTAATAAATCTTTTTTACATAACATCAAGCCTTTAAACTTAAAACAAAATGCCAAAAAGACGTTTAGGGAATTTCCCTAAATAAAATAATTGACGGCAGTATAGCGCAAATGGAGACTAAATTAAGATAATAAATAAGATGAGAAACAACCCTAATGTATAAGCTAGAGTTTTTCAAAGTTTACAGACCCCATTTTTTTATTTTTGTTTAGGCGGGAAAAAATGTACCTAACCGCACACCCCGTCGTTCGGGGCAACGAGCAGGATAGTGTGGGGCCCTCACCCACTAAATAAACCCGCCGTGTGCCGTCTCCGCCTTTATTGGCGGACCACTGAAGTTTACAGACCCGTAAGGATTCGGTTGGTAATAATGGGTATAAGATTTTTTTGATTACATTGTACGAGTGATTAGTTCAATTTCGTAATTTACAGCTGTACTGTTGAAAGCTTATTTGCTCCACATATTCATTATGATTGATAACCTAGTAGGAAGACCAAGTACTGCAAGAACGGTGATACCGTGTCCAACCCACAAGGCGCACACCTTTGACCTATCAAAGTTATGTATGTAATTATTCACGAATTGTCATTGCCCGGTAAAGGAACACAGCGTAAGAAAACCTGCATGTCTGAGAGATTTTGTCGATGGCTTGAACCAGCACCACGGAAGCTTTATGGATATTTTTTGAACGCCCAAACAAGTTAATGGTTCATCGCATACAGGCATAGTAACATCTATAATTAATATTTAGATATTTTTATATATATTTTTAGCATTTGACATGCTTAGCACTATATATTAAACACAAAGTGAAAAATGTGAAATCGAAAATAACAGTCAGGAGCAGGATTTGAACCTGCATCTCCTGGATACCGTCCAGATGCTTTACCAATTCAGCCATCCTGACAATTGCTCCTGACTGCTAATTTCGATAACACACCACCAAAGACGTTAAGTATGAATGTGTTATCGAAATTAGCAGTCAGGAGCAATTGTCAGGATGGCTGAATTGGTAAAGCATCTGGACGGTATCCAGGAGATGCAGGTTCAAATCCTGCTCCTGACTGTTATTTACGATTTCACATTTTTCACTTTGTGTTTAATCTATAATTAATTCCTCCACATTTTTTCATAATTCTTTCTCAAACTGGAATAGGCTTTTCAACTTTTTTCAATAACTTTTCGCTAGGCTTCTTAAAAGTCTTGACACTTACAACACTTTCGAAATGTCGCGAATACATTTCTTATTTTCCATATTTCCATCGGCTCTTGTCAGAAACTTTTGAGTTGATTCTTTCGTTTATTCACTGATGAAACTAAGAAGGCTTAGGCTAACTCTAGCAATCTTGTCTTGAAGCTTTCCTCTCACACAGAAACGTTTGATAACT
Organism: Leucoma salicis; assembly: GCA_948253155.1. NCBI lineage: Eukaryota > Metazoa > Arthropoda > Insecta > Lepidoptera > Erebidae > Leucoma > Leucoma salicis. The sequence goes on along the minus strand of OX411815.1, from coordinate 23,560,050 downwards.
ATTTCTAACGACGACGTAAGAAAGCGACTAGGTATGAGAGAGTATTGGTGTAAAGATGCGAAAGGGAATACTCCGATGGTTCGGACATGTGGAAAGAATGCCAGACAAGCGATTGGTTAAGAAGATATACAATGCGAAAGTGGAAGGATGTAGGTACAGGGGCAGACCAAGACTCACCTACCTAGACCAAATCGGTCATTTATTAAAGGAAGGTGGAGTCAGGAATCTCCCAAATCGGCGAGCGTGTATGAGAAGAAATTAATGTTATGAGAGAATTATTATGCAAGAATAGAGCCTCTTGGCACTCTGTTCTCTCTGCCTACCCCGCAAGAGAAATGGCGTGATGATAAGTTAGTTAGTTTGCCTACTTTTAACATAAATACAGAAACTTGCTATTAGATAACTAAAGATTTATTTTTCTGGGCGGCCTCCAGTTATTAGATAAACTCAAGGGTGTCACCCCAAGCCAAAAGTTTGAATAACTCTGATACTTCCGGAATTAAGGTCTGATTTAATAGGATTTCAGCTAATGCACTCGTTTGTTCTTGACAATACAAGTATGTGAGTACATAACCGAGTTACGAGAAGTAGTAGCTTTAAGTAATTGATTACTTAATTAGTTTATGTTAGAATTTCAAGCAGGATTTTTAGGAGTTTCAGGCCTCGTGGCGTAGTCGGTAGTGTAACCGACTTCCATGCACGAGGTCGTAGGTTCGATTCCCACTCAGGACAATTATTTGTGTGATGAACACAGATATTTGTACTGCGTCTGGGTGTTTTCTATCTATTATATGTATGTATTTACAAAAAAAAAGTAATATATTATGAATTATATCTGCAATCTGGTACCCATAGCACAAGCGTTAAGCTTAGTTTGGGACCAGAGGGCGTTGTGTGAAATGTTGTCAATATTTATTTATTTATTATTATTCTCTTTATTAATTTTATATCACATTATCTACATTTTTAAATATATTATGAAAAGAAACAAACACTCACACAAACATACTTACAAAAATGCAAACAAAAACACAAACAAGTAAACATAACAAAGTTAAAAATGTATAAAATATTAGACCACCGACATCGGGTGCTGGGACCAAGCTGCCGGTGGTTAGGGCTCCAGAGTAAGGAACCTCCTCACAGTACGTGCCGGTCAAGGAGTACTGCCTTTTGCATGAAGCCCTTACGCCACCTGTCCAACGAGAGTCTCATTAGATGTTGGTCGAGACCCTTGGCAATCAGTTAACCGATTATCGGAACAATAATTGTTGAATCAACATCCCACTTACTTATAATTATTTATTAATTAGCTTTAGCATTCTCGTCGAGGAAGGTTCTACGTTGAATTTCTGAACAAACTAGCTCGGTAGTGCAGCGGTAGTGAAAATCTTCATATGATTTAATCAAGTGACAAATAAATATTATATAATACAACTTTCTACTCAGGCATTTATTCAAAATAAATACCAAATACCTCGTTTGCTTATTGTGCATTATCCGTGCCTGTGACAGGAAAGAGGGTCTACTTATATGAGATTCGCTTCAGCAATCAGTTCCAATATACCAATCGGTAACAATTTGCACCCCATACTACGCCTCAATAGACGTCTTTTCAACATACGTCTCAGACCTAAGCATAAGAATATCAAGGAAAAAAATCATTTTTATTTAACCTCAGTTTAAATTATCTGCGAGTTAAGTTCACGTCTTGAAATAAATAAAAAAAAAAATTCACGGACATTTTTCACACAACGCCCTCTGGCCCCAAACTAAGCTTAACGCTTGTGCTATGGGTACCAGATTACGGATATAATACATATATTACTTTTTTTTGTAAATACATACATATAATAGATAGAAAACACCCAGACGCTGTACAAATATTTGTGTTCATCACACAAATAATTGTTCTGAGTGGGAATCTAACCCACGACCTCGTGCACGCAAGTCGGTTACACTACCGACTACGCCACGAGGCCCGTCAAAAATAAACTTAATATACGAGTGCTTTAACTACTAATTACTTAAGTGCTACATAAATCAACTGAACAATTAAAAACAAGTACTGCAGTAAGGTATATATAAAGATTAACATTACTTAATGTTACTTGATTTATTTAATAGCAAAACAGGCGTTAATTATTAAACTTTTTTATTTTTGCATAAAGTTCGCGAATATTTTCTTGCTAAAATTGTAAAAATATATTTTCAATACTGATGCCGTAATGGAACTAAAATTTTTTTTTTTTCTTTGCACGGTAGTTTAGTCGGAAACGTATTTTACCGCATTGTTTTTCTACTACTTAAATTTAGTTAATAGACGACTAGTAGGTACATAAAAAATAAAAATTGTTTTCAATAGATGAAGCAATATTTGAAACTTTAAATACTCAGATGATATAAAAGTCATGATATTGTAATCAAAAGGCCATCATACTTCAAACTATTTTAGCATAACAAAAACATTTCCATCATTTTCTCGGATTCTGGGAGCGATTTCCCGAGTTAACCCCTATTGCATTTATAGGTTGTCGAACTCTAGGAGCTGTTTTTCATTTCTCATGCCGTTTTACTTGTATCATACTTTTGTTGTCATTATTTACTGAAAAACGTACCAAAAGCCATTAACAATTAAATTAAAAAGTGCTCCTACACACCCCGTCCTTCGGGGAAACGGACAGATTAGTGTGGAGCACCCACTAAATAAACCCGCTGTTTACGTGTACGGTGGTCCACCTGTACCACTGGAGCTGTGCCACATTACTTAAATGGTCCGCTGGCGGCTTACCCTTTCGGGTACACTACTGAGCGACGCTTCCGCACACCGGAGTGTCGCACCTTCGCAAGAGCCCTTGCGGCTGGTAAACCAGACTTAAAGTCATATAAAATAGTTTTAGAATCACCGTGTTTTTAAAAAGATCAGCCATCTCCTTTACAAACGAAAGACACACGCACGGCCGTTTAAAATAAATATACACATTTACGCGTTTGCGTTCAACAATAAGTAAAAGCTTTAAAAATTAACAAAATTAGTTATTGAAATAACCAATTGGTCATTCATGTTAGTAATATTCAAACTGCACAATTACACTGCGTTCAATGTGATTGAACTTTGTGACACAAAATTCGACGTTAATCTGAACGCGACATCCGATTCGGCCATTCGCACCGGAAAGTATAGAGACGTGGCATGTATCGAATATTGATCCATATAGTTATATATTTCTATAGTTTTACCAGCCACTTGTAGACTACAATGCATCTGAAGGTTCTTACCATAGACTAAGTATATAATTAAAGATTCGCTTTGTTTTAACTAAGGATGAAGAAAAGGATGCACATATTAGGTTATAGCAGGAGTGAGTGAGACACATGTATAAGTGTTTTATCCTTTTCGCGCATGCGTTATTTTTGTTGGGAGCTAGTTGAATTGGCTCCCACCAACTATAAGGTGGCCAGCCATCTTTATCGGTAAGTAAGCTTGTTTTTATATTTATTTGCGTAAAAATAAACCTTCATTAATCACGTTATATATGCTAATGTTACATGTTTTAATACATTTTAAGCAAAATATAAGTATAACTGCAATTTCATTTGTAGTTATTCGACTAAAACAGGTAGGGCATTTATTGTCTACGAAGTTATAATTATAGTTATTCCGGTTATCATAAGTCAAACTATCGCTATGAGCGACACTGAATACTCTGAGAACGTGTCTATTATATCTTCTGTCTACGGTTATTACCTGCGCAGTGTGGAATAAGTTCCAAACGCCGGAATTTCCGACAGAGTATAAATATGGTCTTTACAGCAAGTGAATGTGCACTTTTCAGTGGCTTTTAACAGTAAATGTTATTGTCTAGCAACTAATGTTGCTACTAGCAACATCTAGCTAGCTATTAGCTAGTGTACATACTAGCTAATAGCTAGTGTACAGTCAAGTGCTTGTCTGTGATAATTAAGAAGTTTTTCGCCTAAAGCCTAAAGCAAATTAGGGCAGTGTTTAATTATTGGGGCTTCTTATTCGCCTTAGCACAATTAATATATAACGAGACAAAATGAATTCGGATAATCAAATAACATTTTCTTAAAAAAAAATATTAATAATAATACAAAATGAATTTGTTTATTTAAACCTGTTAATATTTTCATAACCCATCCAACTCGTCACACGTATTTTCCTTGTTGCTTGAACTTTTACTTATTTAACCTTTATACTGTTTACATACGCCTGTTTCCCAGAGGGATAGAAGACGCCGAACTGCCATTTATCATAAAGGGGCCTTCCGTTGCCTCATTTTTGGAAATAATATATAATGTTTATTTTGGTCGTAGTCGTAGTCGTAAGAGCCGACTGAGGGAATATCGGGGGAGTGGGCAGCAGCACTCCCTCGAGTATCGCCAACCCGCCTGCCAAGCGTGGCGATTATGGCACTATCCCCCCATATGAGCGCACACGGCCACTCGTTGTGGCGTTCTCTTGGGGAGGCCTATGTCCAGCAGTGGACGTCGAAAGGCTGATGGATGGATGGATGGATGGTTTATTTTGGACAAATAATAATCACAAACTCGATACGTCTGCATGTCTAATGAATGAATGATATTTCGCATCACATGATTCAAACCCCTATTACCTAAAGTTTAGAACACAATACTGCCAAAAATGTTTTGTTCTGTTTTTTAGCACTTGACATGCTCAGCTATTTTAAACTACTACTGCCAAGAAGATGATAGGTATATCTAGTCTCTCCCACTATTCTAAATGCATTTCTATATAGTAATGCCTAGTTAGATAGTCTTTATCTACGAAGGAGATTATTGTTGAATGTATAACGATTTCATAAGTTTCTTCTATTGAGCTATATTAAACGGGAAAATTCTGTTAGGCTCGTCAAACACGTAGCTATAATATATATTAATATACCATACTATAATATAAATGGCGTGAATAAAATAAATGGTGCGAATATAAGTTAGTGACGTTATAGAAATATATATTATAGCTGCATGTTTTTGTCTTTTGTTTGCAATAAAAGAGGGGTGGTTTAAAAAAATGCGGAATCCCATAGAAATAGTTGAAAATCCTAAATTGGTAATTGTGTATGGGAATCGCATTGTTGAGTTACAGACCTACTGTCTCTTGGCTAACAGACGACAAATTGTCAGCTACTGTCATTCTTTCTAAATCATTTTTATTGAGAATTTTATTAGTAACCTAATCTAAATTTAAACCTTAGATGATGCAGATTGATTAGGATTGATAATCGCTGATAAAATAAATTGTAGGTAATACGAATTTCACCAGGTCATCTAATATTAATATAATATATATTATAGCTACGTGTGTGACGGCTTTAAACTCAGAACACAGAATGAACAAAAATTTCCACGGCTATGGTGCCTAATGTGTTGTCCTTATATTGACTCATAGTTGCTTGCAGAAGTTTCAACTAAAACTTTTTCATTGTGTGCCGAGCAACTTTGGACTTTTTAATTTAAATTCACCGAATATTATTCGAGTTACGGTGATTTGAGTTTAGACTTGCTTGCGCAAAACTGGTTTAATTACTAAAACATTTAACAAAGTTAAAATTTAGCTCCGTGCTTGGGAAGAGACTAAAATTGACAAATCTTTTCTGTGAATGCACAGAAGAAGAAGGGTGAGAGAAACATCCAAAACTCAAGTTAAGAAATATATCTTCGTAACCAGTTGTAAGATCTACAAGTGCACACTTGCAACCTAAAACCCTCTCACTCTGGGGGTCGACAATATAACAAAACAAAAGAGACAGCAACGATCTAAAAATGTGAAAAGCCACTCCCCTAAGCGATATCTTCTCACTGTGGAAGAATACAAATATTCTAACTACCTATTTTGTTACCGCAGTTGTAGTAAGAACTACTCAAGGTAATGCAGAAGCATTAATTCATTGCCCTTCTCCGAAATGCACAGTTGAGCAGCGACTTGGCAGTATTCTTAGTAGGTATTTTAGAATCCACCAGCGATTTTTTTTGCTTGTAGTGGCAGACGAGCCACGGCCCATCTGATGGTAAATGGTAACCGTCGCTCATGGACTCAACTATACCAAGACTATTGTCAAGCCGCCGCTCACCATTTGATTTCGCAGATATGAAATGAAAGAATAAACGGCTATCTCAAGCTACAGCCAAAACGCAACGATGTGCACACGGGAGATGGTGGTACCAGCCCACTCGGGCCCGATACCAAGTGAGTACTCCCACTTGGTACCCAGCCCTACCACCAGCCATGCAATGGATGATAATTGCTTACTTCCCTTAGTCCCCTCATACGACACCCGTAGGAAAAACTTTACCATCAGCTAAGCCCTAAAGATAATTAAACTACAATAATTGATTGTGTATTACAAACAGCCGGATACTAGGTTTTTTTGTATAGTCCAGCTGATATGTGATTTTAAACACAAAGTTGTCAAAAGTGCAAACACCTCAAACTTCCTGATCGCCAATGTCCACAGCATACAAAACACTCCGGATGTGCTATGTGAACTTTCTAAGCGGCAAAATGTAGCTTGTCCTTTACAAAAGAAATATAATCACAAATCTCATCTTTCTCTATATTGCAACAAAGTACATTTTTGTTTGTTTACTTTCTTTGTAAACTGGCATCATATTTTGGGCTTTTTTCATGTAAAGGAAGTACATTGATGACATAATGGCCATTGTACGTGGTTTTCATTTATAATAAGGTAATTTCGGTACTTGTAATAGATGTTTACGGGTGTTGAATATCTGATAAACTTATAGACAATAGGTTAAGTGTGCAAAATTTTACGAGTCGGCGTGATTCAAATATTTTGCATTATGCTGGTTGCATTTCTGCTGGCGGAAGGAAATATTCGCTCATAGTTATTTTTTGTGTTTCTATTACTACTAGATTTTACTGTGACTTCATTCGCAAATCGATACCAAAATTTTAAAATTGCTATCCCACAGGAATTTTAAACTTTCGGGATATGGCTTCCGATTATATAATATATTATGCATACAAAACTAGAAAACGTAACAAGCTAACAAACCAATTCACTTTCGCATTTATATTATTAAGTAAGAATTTAAACACAGATTGAGATTAGCAGTCGGGAGCAAGGGTCACGATGGCTGAATTGGCAAAGCATCTGGACGGTATCCAGGAGATGCAGGTTCGAATCCTGCTCGTGGCTGTTATTTTCGATTTCACATTTTTCACTTTGTGTTTAATGTATGTTGCTAAGCATGTCAAATGCTAAAAATATATATAAAAATATCTAAATATTTATAGGGTTTGCGTCATTATTAGGTAAAATCTTAATTGTAAAATTAAATTTACCTGGTCGGTATAATGTATGAAAATACTTCCGACAGATGGTGCAGACGTCACCCAAAGACTTTATGTATGAATGTGTTATCGAGATTAGCAGTCGGGAGCAAGGGTCACGATGGCTGAATTGGCAAAGCATCTGGACGGTATCCAGGAGATGCAGGTTCGAATCCTGCTCGTGGCTGTTATTTTCAATTTCACATTTTTCACTTTGTGTTTAATGTATGTTGCTAAGCATGTCAAATGCTAAAAATATATATAAAAAAATCTAAATATTTATAGGGTTTGCGTCATTATTAGGTAAAATCTTAATTGTAAAATTAAGTTTACCTGGTCGGTATAATGTATGAAAATACTTCCGACAGATGGTGCAGACGTCACCCAAAGACGTTATGTATGAATGTGTTATCGAGATTAGCAGTCGGGAGCAAGGGTCACGATGGCTGAATTGGCAAAGCATCTGGACGGTATCCAGGAGATGCAGGTTCGAATCCTGCTCGTGGCTGTTATTTTCGATTTCACATTTTTCACTTTGTGTTTAACCTGGTGTTAATATTGGAGGGTATATTGTGTATGCATGATGCAGCGACACAATTAGGAAGGATCGGAATGTGACAGTACTCATAACGAATGTAACATGAAAATAAAGCAGACCAAGGCAGTTTTAAAAAGATAATCATAGGCAATGATCGTTAATTTTACAATGTTATTATTCATTATTTAAAACAAGCTATATTATACAAGAAATGTATGTACTAATTAGAATTTTAAGAAGTTCCTAAATGCCAAATAATAATTTATAAACAGATAGACAACAAACTCGGAGTTCTGTATTTCGTGTCAATCTTATCGATATAGTTTTTGCCACAAGTCTAAGTCTACCTACTTCTCTAGGAACGCTCAAAATCGTCCCTAGAGTTAGTTATGTTGCCTAGAGCAATTGTTATTAATATTTAACTCGCATTCGTCGATCACAAATAAACCACATAAATGTTGACCACAATACAAACACATGTGATTGTGTCCACGTGTGACATTGTTCGGAAGCGTTTGGCGCACGTTCGTTCATTTCCGTTTGTGTTCGGTGACATTCCATTAGCCATGTTTTAGAGTAACCCGGATATTTTGGGACTGTTTTGTTGTAAATAAATGGCTGAAACATGTAGTGGAATGCAAATGTTTGCCATTCGCGGTGACTGCTATGTAGCTATTAAGCAAATAAGAGTTTACGGTTGAACAATATTTCAATATCAACGCCATTTACTCCACTATAAGCAAATAAACAATATTTACTACACGATTTTAAATAAAAACATTTAAAGCTTTGAAGACTTTTTAAGATTATTTTAGTGGTATTTAGATATATTTTCATGTCAACGTTATAAGGCAAGTTTTCAGCACAACACCGACTAAATTATATGAAAATATATATAGGTACGATATGATGTTTGAGAGCAGATCTTTAGTTTATAATCCACAATTAAACATATCCAAAAAAAAATGGCTTTGTCGCGACGTTTGTTTTGAAAAACTATTTTTATAATGAATTTACATTTGTAGCAGATATTTTTATACAGTCGCTATGAAAACAGCTTTCAAAGTTATTTTACATTTGTGATAAAGAAACTTTGGACGAATATTGCTTGTTATGTCCTTTAATTTTCAAAAGTGAGCCAACCTTATTAGTATACCACTGTTTATTTGAAAATCGTAATTCGGCATAAGTCTTGCATTTCTAAGTTTTTTTTTCATTACCATGTCAACGGCCGTTTGAAGGCGGAAGCGTTGTCTGCGCGGAAACCGGGAAGTACACATTGTGAATTTTTTTAATTTTCGATTTGCAGGATATCGGGCTTTTGGGCCAGTACGTTGACATCGCGATCGCGGTACCTTGTGGTGATTTAATGACTTAGCGCCACTATGGGGACGTGGGTTTTATATTTATTGTATGCATTATGGATTCTAGCGCCGAAATGCGTAATATTTAACGAGGAGAGTTAGCTACTGAATTATTGAAATGTATTATTCTTTGATTGAAATGTTTTTTTATTTATATGGACATAGAGCTTGTGATACCTATAAAGTAGAATAGCGGTAGTGTATAGTCAGTACCTTCATCAAATACACACTTAAATTTAGCAAGGTTATACTTTAAACAAAGTTTTAGTAATAGAGCCTTTTTTTTATTGCTAATGAAGGCAGACGAGCCACGGCCCACTTGATGGAAAGTGGTAACCGTCGCTCTTGGACTCAAATATACCGAAAATATTGTCAAGCCGCTGCGCACCATTTCATTTCTCAGGTATGAAATGAAAGAATAAACAAACGGCTATCTTCTGCTATGCCAAAACACCCTGATGTGCTTCATGACCGGTTACACAGGAGACGGTGCCGACTCGTTCCGGCCCAATAGCAAGTGAGTGCTCTCACTTGGTACCCAGCCAGTAATGCAATGGTTGATAATTGCTTACTTCCCTTAGTCGCCTTGTACGACACCCGCGGGAGAGGATGGGGTGGTGACTTCTATTCGTAGTCCGTCACTACACGGACAAGCCTTGCTTATCTCAGGCATACTAATTATCTTTAAGTAAAACAAAACTATCACAAGCGAATCATTCATTTATCCGAGTTTAAAGATATCCTTTTCGAGGCTCCATACTATATATACCTAAGCAAAATTTCATAATTTACCTATTAGTAACAATTTAGGTACCATCTATCAGCCTTTTAAAGCCCACTGCTGGACATAGGCCTCCCCAAGAATGGGGGATAGTGCCGTAATCGCCACGCTTGGCAGGCGGGTTGGCGATCGCAGTGGATGTTGTTAATACTCGAAGGAGGTCTGCTGCCCACTCCCTCGATAATCCCCCAGTCAGCTCTTACGACTCCCATGGGTGGAGAGGGGTGGGTAGATTCTAAAGCCGGTACCACACGGCAAACGGACGATTAAAAACAGACGATTTAGGTACATTTCTTTTTAAATATAAAGAGAACACGTCTTTTTTTTAAACTAAGGAACTGCACTAAGGAATAATTCTTGTGTCACGGGGGATTTTACAAACATACAATTTCACGGAGACAAAGAATTGACTTGTGTGGGGGACCTATAAGCCCGGTATCTAAACCACTCCGCCATCAGTGCAGAGTTTTTTGTAAGTACTTAGTTGTTTCCATTTATTTAAATTTGGGTGTATAAGTATTATGTGTGTCTGTTTCTACGAATATATAATATGTAGATAATTAATCAGCGTTTACAACAAACACCTGCGAAATCAACTCATTTTATCATACTTAACATCAATCGAACATGTCCTAATCATTCATTAATACTATGTTTAAGCAACTGTACGAAATCAAGTATAACTTAAATATATGTTCAATTTACAACTTTATACATCCAATATAGGGATTATATTAATTTTGTTGGTTAAAATAGCAAAGGTCGTTTGAAAATAGAATTAACTTAAATGGTGGTAAGGTTGGTATTAGTCGGCGTAGTAGTGACGTCACCGGCGCCTGCGCATCCCACACAGATCTCATTCACAATCGCACAGATGATTTATTCATCACGACATGTGATAACTGTCGTGATCTAGATTGCTAAATGTGGTCTTTGATTGTTGAATCTGTGGATTTTTAATAGATATTACGTTACGTTTGTATAGAACCGCTCACATAATATATTTAATTATACTAAACAGATAACGTAGTGGTTTAAATGCCGAGCTCCCTTGTTGGGTATTGTGGGTTGTATTCCTACATATCATAATTAATTAATAATAAATAAATAAATATTCACGGACATTTTTCACACAACGTCCTCTGGTCCCAAACTAAGCTTAACCCTTGAGCTATGGGTACCAGATTACGGATATAATACAATGTACTTTTTTTTTGTAAATTCATACATATAATAGAAAATACCCAGACGCAATACAAATATCTGTGTTCATCACACAAATAATTGTCCCGAGTGGGAATCGAACCCACGACCTCGTGCACGGAAGTCGGTTACACTACCGACTACGCCACGAGGCCCGTCAATTGTGTGATCCACAAATTGCGAAGGCAAGCAGCTTCAGCAATATCCCACATTATGGTAACCAGTGGCATCACTCACGCGTCGATAATTCCATGAATAGGAGGCGGAGATAAAGTATAATAAGGAAAGGATGGAGGATAAGGAGGGTGTTTGGGCCTTGTGTGTCCTCACTCACCATACGAATCATAATAGTAAAATAAAAGTAGCCGAATTTACTCATATATTTATAATATCAGTTACCTGCTACTGATAGTCCCGTCAGTCAGTCAAGCAAAACGACAGATTAGTTGGAATAAATAGTCAGAAAAAAAATACTACTTTGTTATAGATAATGTACTATATATACATTCATATGCATTTATTAAAAAGCACCCAGTGCGTCTTCTGCGGGACAGGAGATCGCTGGTCATCTTCTATCCACGCTCTGCCGCCTCCTTTGAGTACATTATCTCCTCGCTAAAGGAGACGGCGGCGTCACACCCACTCTCCTTCTGATGGCTTGAACAATAGCCGAGAGCGAGAGGTCGACGAGTTCACGGTGCCGCTCTCCATGCCAGACAATTTACCAGCGTGTGTAGCGTGTCCTCAGGGCAGTCGTGATGGCACCGGGCTGACTCTTCCCGGCCTATGCAGGTATTTCCCAAAGTACCAAAGCCCAGAAAGCACCTGCGTCAGCTGGTAAGAGAGGGCGCCATGTCGTTTCTCCAGTCACTCACCCATAACAGGACTTAACGCCACAATCATGGCGTGCCCTAAAAATGGATGTGGCCTGATAACTAAGCCAAAGCACACATGGCCGGGATTGCCAGTAGTCAAAGATATTTGAGAAAAAAATACTGTACTGTTTAGGAGGCGATTTTTGCTAGAATTTGAGTCTACTGAACCGATTTTTTATAAAACTTTTTGTTTTCTCTTGACCAGAGTTAAAAAGACTTGTAAGCATTTTATCTCGCTAAAATGTATATCTAGATCCAGAGCTATATCCAACCAGCTTTTCAACATGGAAGCAGAAGACAAAATCTGGTAGTTATAATATTAACGTGATAACTTCCACTTACTTGCCCAACTTCTCGGATGAAGTTTCTAGTGCAGTTTGGCAGTTCAGTTATTAGGAAACTCGAACTAGCGCACGTTTATGTTATGAACATAACAATATTGTTATATATTACTAGTTCTCGGGGATCATAATAATTAGAGTGATATCCTGACATGAATACACATCTACGCAGCTATACAAATAAATAAAATTGAAGTGTCTGTTTGTAATAGGTATGTGAATATTTATGTTGGAGAAATCATTAGGGTTCCCGCGTAAAAAAAAACAACCTTGCGGATCTCTGTTCTCTCTGCCGACCCCACAAGGGAGATGGCATGATGATAAGTAAGTTAAGCTCTTTTGTAAAGACACTCCATAACTGATTGACTATTGGACTTCACCCGTAACTATGTATTCTGTAAATTATTCCAAACTTCACGATGTGTTGCCAGGGTTATGACGGACTAAAAACACAAGTGTCACCATCCCATTCCTTCCCGCGGGTGTCACATTATTCTACATAGTGGCAAATTAACCTGATGCAAGTGGTAAAGTCTACCGGTCATAAACTCAGTAATACCATGAGTATGACCACGCCACTATGTAGATAGTGGCGTGGTGGTGGTGGACGAAATTTAATCACTACTTGTGGTAGAAGATCAGCTTTCATGGTCGTTTATGACAAAGAAGACGATGGCATATACCCGTTGCTGTCTTCAACACGTGTGGACAAATACTTCCCCCAATGACCATTTGGTATCTTTCTTAGACCAATAATTATAATTGAGTATAAATATTGCACATAAATACGTCATTTTATCCAAAACATTGTTCTACGCAACCTGCAATTAAAACCACCTACAGTCAAAGCCTACAGATTAGAGAAAAAAACAATGAAAAAGGCGCCAAACACGAACAGCTCTCATATCACAGAGAAATTCTACCAAAATAGGCTAACAATGAATCTAAATATCGTTCATACATCCATTGTAAGTTCTAAGTGGTCCATTGAGACACGGTAGCAAGCCTAAAATGGTAACATCGTGGGGTTTTGGACAAAAAGCCTGTTTAATTGTTTACATCTACTGTTTTTGGACGGAATAGGAGACAAAATGTCCTTTTAGGAATGCTGAGTCAGACACCCACGCCTGACGACCCGTCGAATGAAATTTTAATATAACTTTGTTACTTGAAATGAGTCTTTGTTTTAAGTAATTTTACGACAAATGGATTTTAGAATCAGGATTAATTTATTTATAAACGCGGGGCGCACTTAACTACAAGTGATGATTTAACTAAATTAGAACCATTATCTACTAATATTGCAAATGTAAAGGTGAATTTGTTTGTTTGTTAATTCGTACCGTAACTATACGATCATCGTTAAATTTGGAATACATAATTATAGTCCAGAGTATAGAAAAAGAAATGGAAGGTTCGTGAGGAATATGATATTATTTTCTTATCCTTACAAATAAAAAACATCTGTATTTCCGCTAACTCCTCCTAAATCACGCAACAGATTTTGATGCGGTTTCCACCAACAGTTTTTTTTATGTATAATACATGCATGTTATTAGTACATTGCACCCGTGCGAAGCCGGACCAGTTCTCTAGTAATAATATAAATACCAAAGGGAGTTTGTTTGATTGTTACGCTCTCACGCCATAACTACTGAACGAATCATCATGAAATGTTGCATACATATAAGTCCAGAAAAAGACATAGGCTATTTTTTATTTTTGAAAATGTATGGTTCTTGTGGAATAACTATTTCACAACTTTCTGGCACATTTAACCATCTCTCTGTAAATATAACTATATTTACAGAGAGATGGTTAAATGTGCCATAAAGTGAATAGATATTTATATTCTAAAGTCCACGAGGGTGAAGTCGCTGGTGGCTTCTAGTAGTAGGCCTTGCTTATCCCAGCATGAATGGGATACTTCTACTGCACTCTCTCACAAAACATCAGCGTGAAACAGGTAGGTGCTCCTACTATTTTGTTTCTTATGGTGAGTGAGAGCGCCGGAGGCCCAAATCCCCTCCCTATCCTCTCCTTATTATCTTTCCTATAATTTACATTTGGGTGATTTCCTATAATATACATTTGGGTGATATATATACGTACATCACAGTTCGGTGTTAGCTTTAGTTCATAAGCTTGATAAAGCAGTAAGTTGTGTATACTATATTATTGATTTGTGTAGAAATTGAACAACACGGAGGTCGGTTTTCATCTGGCATCTATAGAGTATTGCCGATGCCTGCCCAATAATACGAGTACTACAGTAAAAGTCCTTTATAATTAAAAAAAAAACTATGCCACAAGTACTCAATCATTAGATATTCTATCGAAAAAAAACTTATTTTGTGGTTTTAGTTGCTGTTTCTATAGACTACGCCGACTACGGTAATCACTTACCATCAGTGGTTATGATTACTTTTTTTTATACCCACATAGTATAAAAAAGGACCTTTCAATAAAATAAAAATAGACATACGTACACATAAATAAACACGCATAATATGGCACCTCCTTTCTCATCCGTCGCGGATAAAGACAATATACTTACTTTAACCCAAAACATGAAAGTTAATGATTTCAACATCAACAATATACGTCGCTTCAGTAAGATTTCCCAAGAGACACGCCCGGGTCTATATAGTTGAAACGCACTGACCTGTCCTCTACAGAATCCCTCAGGTACAAAATACCAACATTACAAACACATTTGCAGTATAAAACGTTATGATTTTCCCGCCAATTTACCGAATGTAAGACATAATTACGGATTTATGTTGTTAACCTTTCTAACGGGTATTCTTTTTTTCCTAAGTACATATAATAAAACTGTAACAGAACTGTGTCTGTACATTTAAGATATTTATGTTATGTTTTTTTAGATTTATTGTCTGTTTGTTCGTTCGCGTATCACGTAAAAACTACTGAATGGATTTTGATGCAACTTTTTTTATTTGATAGGTTTTGATTAGACTTAAAAAGTGGTATACATTTTATTCCACCACTATATCTGTAACCTGAGATATAACCTAAAAACTAGCTTCTGGCTGCGGCAGAGGCTAGTAATACAGGTATTTAGGAAACAATTTTGGGTCGCAAAGTTATGAACATGTTTGACTAGACCCTTGGCTTCGACTGGGCACTCAGAGCAAAGGGCCCTAGAACAACCATTTGTTGATCACACAAAGAGTTGTCCTGTGTGGGAATCAAACCCACAACACTCGAGCGGGACATCGGTATCTAAGCCACTCCGCCATCTGTGCAGTAAAAAAAATGTGACGAACATTATGATTGGTTCAGTATTGACGCCGTGAAAGTGTGACAAACAAACTAACTTTCGCATTATTAATATTAGTAAGAATACGTGATATTTGCACAACAGAACGACCACCCAGGTGGTCTTTCAGAGAGCCGAGGAAATCCGGTAGGCAAGGTACAGAATTAGTTAACGCAATAACTCAAAGACTATTTTACAATAGTGCATTATCAATGCGCTATTGTAGATTGCCGCCTCATGGATTTGAGAATCGCCAGTAAAATTTATATAGAGTATCGGGTGTTGCCATATTAAATCGCGATTATTATTTTGATATTCTTATACATTTTTAAGCATTTGACATGCTAAGCCCTGATATCTACTATTATAAAGCTATAGCAGAGCTATGTCTGTACATTTAAGATATTTGAGAAAAAATAACTGAATTAGGCTATACAGGCGTTTCGGTTCTAGGGCCGCTCCTGTGGGACATCGGTTACGACTGGGTGCTACGCTGTCGGCTCCCTCCCGGGCTGGCGGTCATCTGCTATGCGGATGACACGCTGGTCGTGGCCCGGGGCGGAAACTTTGAGGAAGCGGCGTTCCTGGCCACCTTAGGGACCTCGGAGGTGGTCAGGAGGATCGGGGCGCTGGGGCTTAGGGTGGCCCTGGACAAGTCGGAGGCCCTGCTTTTCCATGGGCCCCGACGTCGGCCACCTGCTGGCGCCTCGATCACGGTGGACGGGGTCCGAATTGGAGTGCAGGCCCGGATTAAGTATCTGGGCCTGGTGCTGGACGGGCGGTGGCGCTTTCGCGAGCACTTCCGTCAACTATCTCCGAGGCTCGTCGGTGCGGCGTCCGCCCTTGCACGGCTCATGCCGAATATGGGCGGACCCAACAATGCGTGTCGACGGCTTTACGCGGGGTTGGTCCGGTCGATGGCGCTGTACGGCGCACCCGTGTGGGCGGAGTCCCTGGACGCACTAAACAGGGCTCTTCTGTGGAGGCCACAGAGAATCGTCGCGTCCAGGGTCATACGTGGATACCGAACGGTGTCGACGGAGGCGGCCTGCGTGTTGGCCGGAACCCCTCCGTGGGACTTGGAGGCGGAGGTGCTCGCCGAGGTGTACCGGCGGGCGTCGCAAGAGCGGGAGGGGGGTGGACGTCCCCCACCCAGCGTGGTGGCCAGATGGCAGGGCGACGCCCGCCGAGCTGCCATGGCCAACTGGAGGGCGCGGCTGGAGGCGCCCCGGGCCGGTCTTTGGACCGTAGGGGCGCTCCAGCCAGTGCTGGAAGAGTGGGCAGGGCGACGGCACGGAGTCCTTACCTTCCGACTGGTGCAGGTGCTGTCGGGGCACGGTTGCTTCGGCAGATATCTGCACATTGTCGCAAGGAGGGAAGCGACTCCGGGCTGTCACCATTGCGGCTGCGGCGAGGACACGGCGCAGCACACGCTCGAGTCGTGCCCGGCTTGGGCCGAGCAGCGTCGTGAACTTGTCGCAGCAATAGGGGGGGACCTCTCGCTGCCGAGCGTCGTCAGAGCGATGCTTGGCAGCGACAGGAATTGAATTGAAATGAACGTCCGCCACCCGCAAGGCCTCCCGCGAAGGTGCGACGCTCCGTGTACGGATGCGTTGCTCAGATGAGGGTACCCGAAAGGGTAAGCCGCCGGCGGACCACCGAAGGAATGTAACATAGTTCCAGTGGCCCGTCAATAAAGGCGGAGAGACGGTACACGGCGGGTTTCTTTAGTGGGTGAAGGCCCCACACTACCCTGTTCGTTGCCCCGAGCGACGGGGTGTGCGGTTAGGAACATTTTTTCCCGCCTAAACAAAAAAAAAAAAAATAAAGGCTATACAGGCGTGTCTAAACACAAAATGATTATTTTTAGATCTTTTGTCTGTTTCTTTTTGTCTGTTTATCTCTTGATAAACCTAATGTTTTCTAATGGTAGAACCTTGCTTACCCCAGCATGAATGGGCCGGCTTGATCGGGGAAGTACCACCCTCTCACAAAAGATCTGTAGGTACTCTTACCGTTGTTTATATAGCGAGTGAGAGCACCGGATGATGAGATGTTTCAAGGTCTGTCCGACCCGTTTAAGCCCAGTAACAAGTGAGTACTCCCAGTTGGTATGTAATTATACCCTTAGCCGATTCGTACCGGGACACCCACGGGAAAGAATCGAGTGTTAAGGCTAATATTCTTGACCAGACACCATACGAATAAAACCTACTTTTAAATAATCTAGTTATAAAATTACTTAAGTAGACTTCTAAACGAAGCAAATATCTTTTTCATTACTCATACTCGGAAAGTAGGTTTGAAGTTGCCTGAGGAACGGGTTGAAATAGTAATAAAGAATAGAAAAAAGGGCTGAACCCTTTTTTTTTGTTAAGGCGGGAAAAAATGTTCCTAACCGCACACCCCGTCGTTAGGGGCAACGAACAGGGTAGTGAGGGGCCCTCACCCACTAAAGAAACCCGCCGTGTGCCATCTCTCCGCCTTTATTGGCGGGCCACCGGAACCATATTACATTCCTTCAGTGGTCCGCCGGTGGCTTACCCTTTCGGGTACCCCCAACTGAGCGACGCATCTGTACACGGAGCGTCGCACCTTCGCGGGAGGCCTTGCGGGTGGCGGGCGCTCCCCGGTCCATCCACCCGCAGCCTCAGCTAGGGCGGCATTAGGCACAAATATTCACGCCTGCGCCGCCCCAGTCGCTGGCGGCGGTTTTGGTCTGCGGAAGGATCAGCCTCCCTGGCCCTCTCTGCCGCTTCCTTCCGCGAGATAACCTCCTCGCAGAAGGCAGCGACCGCGGCCCAATTCCTGTCGTCATTAAATGACCTCTTCTTGGTGATTTTAAATCTCAAATTTAAGAGAAGCGGTAACATTTTTAGAACGTGGGTCTACGATAAACTTCAAAATGGTAAATCATGGGATTTGATAAAGGAATAAGGAAGATCTTGCGGTTCGATAGAAAACGGGCTAGAGAAATATATAAAACTAGCCTTTGCCCGCGGCTCCGCCGTAGCCAAATGCTAGATTTTTTATTATATCTCAGGTTCCCGATATAGTAACGGGGTAAAATGTATACCAGTTGTTAAGTCTAATCAAGAGCTGTCAAACAAAAAAAAGTTGCATCTAAATCCGGTCAGTAGTTTTTGCGTGATGCGCGCGCAAACAAACAGATAAACACACAAAAAATCTAAAAAAACCGTTTTGTGTTTAGACACGCCTATAGATATAGCCTAATTCAGTATTTTTTTTTCTAAAATACCTTAAATGTACAGATACAGCCCTGTTACCTACAGCTTTATAATAGGATATATATGTATCTATACTCTTTGCTTTTTGTACCTACTTTTAAATTGTTTTTCTATATTAAATCCCACAGCCGACTCGCACATTCTTTCCCAAAATTCTCGCAATCACTCCCGGTAACCTTACCTCCAGATCAAAATCCCCCTATTAAAATCAGCACAGTCGCACCTTAAGTCTTCCATCTCCTAGCATTAGGAAAAATAAATATATTAACTCTCTTTCGAGACTTCCTAAACATCGATTTTTAACCCCGATGTTTATTCTGCCCCAGGGAGATGTTATAGATACGATATGCACTCAAGCTTACCATACACTCTCAACTTGTATGCCCGGAATTCTTTACTGACATAAAACCTTTCCATTGCTTCAACCATCCGCCTCATCCTATCATCCATGCTGGACGGCTGTCTCAACACAAATCTCTCATTTTAAAAACAATATTTCCTTGAGGCTCTTAACAGAACGGACAAACAAAAGAAAAACCTTTGACGCTCCTATTTTTCTAAAATTTTCAACAGGAAAAAAGCTGTTTTATACCAACATTAATTATATTGAGAAAGTAGAGTTGGCACTGAATGGCACTTACTAAAGAGTGTTTTCCACAATGAGAAATAAGCCTTCTTGAAAAACACTACTAGTAACATAATTATTAAAGACTACATTGTACCCGCGACTTCGTCCGTATGGACTTCAGAATACAAAAACGTCAGTGTACATCACATTAATTATTATCTGTATATTGAATGTATCGCACAGGAAACATTACCGGTCGGATTCCAGATTATTTGTATTCAACATTTTAGGGTGATTGTTTTAGTAGTCACGGTGGAAAAACGTCACAAACAAACAAACTCACTTTGACATTTATAATAGTAGTAAGCATATACTTAACTAGAACACATTATTGCCACATCGGAATTTATTTTCTACTAGTAACTATCTGAACCCGCGGCATCGTCCACGCGGAGCTCGGTTTTTTTTACGTGTTTTAACATCCTTATATTAGAGCTTAACTTGTAAATAAAAACATAAAAAAGTAGCCTGACGCCTCTATCCCCGAAGGGGAAGGTTTATTGCTCACCCCCAGTTTGCAAGCTATATTTAACTCCCACGTAATAGGGGGTGAGCCTATTGCCGTCTACCGGGCACGTTTCCGAACTCCGGGCTGCTACTGAGAATTTTTCTTTTACGAAAAAGCTAATAACACTGTCCGACCCGGGGATCAACTCCGAGACCTCATGATCAGCTTTCACTCACACCGCTACACCACCGTGGTAGTAATATGCAGAAAGTCAATTTGATTCTACTGTTAATTGTCGTTGAGAAATGAAACTGTATTTACATGTAGTGCACATGACAATATTATATTTTGGTATCATTGAGCTGATCTGATGATGGAGCCAGGAGGTAGATAGTGGAATTCTTCAGTAGTACTAGTAAACTCTCAAATATGGTGTCATATGATTCGTTTTGGCGAGTACTCGTCGCTATCTATGTACATTGTAGGTATGTACTTTTAATTTATTTAAGCAGAGCGCTCCACACTTTTGGATTGTTCAATTTAATCTAATAATTCTATAATTTTTGGTGCATGATATAAATGTGTTCTGTTTTCTTCTATTTCTCAGCCCATTTAGTTGTCCCACTATTTGGCCCGACTAATATCTTAAATGTACAGTCATAGCTCTGATACAGCTTTATAATAGTACCTATAGATAGATGATATAATACTTCCCGATAATTTTATTTCATAAAGCATAGATGATGACGGTATACAATAACTTCGAAAAACTTTACATATTCAGTTATAAAATTCATTAACTTAAGACTAAATTTAATTCCGTTTCATCCTTTAAAATAGAGGTTTTATGGGTATTTACTCTGTTCCAAATTTCATAATAATCGGTTCAGTAGTTTAGCTGTGAAAGACACAAAACAGAATTCACTGTCGCATTTATTATATTAGTACTGTTGTTGTTTTGTATAAACACTTAATATTCATTTCGTTATTCGTAAAAACCTTTACCCATTAGTTATGCACCCGTAAGTATTAATGTATTCGAGTTATTTGAGAAAAAAACAGCAGGCGCATGTTACTCAACCGCGAACGATCAAATTGTTGAACATTGACAAATAGCGTTAGCACATTGGCACCCCACCACGATGTCTGGCCACCATAGCACCTTCGCCCCACCAGCCTCGAGTTTCCCACTTTCCCAGACCGAAGTGAAGTCAGCTGCAAAGAAGTGGGCGGAGCGAAAGCGGGGCGGAGTATACGCGGCAAGCCCGCAAAGACTACTGAGTCATTCCGCTAAGCGCCTTCAAGCGTGGCTCTATTGACTTGGTAGACAGCGTCAATTATTTAAGAAAAAAAAATCTAATGTCTATACAGATGGCGGGCTTATCTTAGACCTCTTTTGCGGATGTTCCATTTTTAAAGCAAATATTTTTGCGAACCACATATCGTTCTTTCGACACGTATTTTAAGTTTTTTCTAAATCTTTGGCATAGTACGTAGTTTGCCTTTGCTTACTAACATAAAAAAAGTAAACGTCTTCTACAAAAAAAATAATATCTTCTCTTTTTAAGACGTAACTACTTAACTATCATGAAATTTTGCATAGAAGTGCTTCAAGGACATGGATAATATTTTATCCTGGAAAATGAATGTTTCCTCTGGGATAGCTTTTTAGGATAAAAACAATGTGCTGTTGAGTGTCGATATTGACCCAATTCTGAAGACCACACGACGAAGTTAGTCGCGGGCATAAACTAGTTACTTAATAATAAAGTTTCTGACCTTTGCTTACACCATTTGTCGCGGCTCATAACTAATTCATGACTATAATTGTTTATTTAGATATTTTTATATATATTTTTAGCATTTGACATGCTTAGCACTATACATTAAACACAAAGTGAAAAATGCGAAATCGAAAATAACCTGCTCGTGACTGTTATTTTCGATTTCGCATTTTTCACTTTGTATTTAATAAAATTGTTTATTCAGTTTTATTGTAAAGTACGTATACTCTTAAATATAAGCAACCATGCTGTATAGCACTAAAGGAAATATGCATTGTTTTTTAATAGAACGCTATAGTGATGTTTATACATAGTCGATAATATAATTGGAACGCAATTTGAGCTCGACGGAGATCGGCATGCGTTTGGAAATAAAAAGCGGATACGTGCGACGAAAGAATCGATAGATTATAGTTTTTGCCGATCCCTTCACTAGTCCCTGCTACATTGTTTGAGTGGACGTCAATTAGGGATAATGATGAACTGTGTTTTTGAGTTTCCACAAAGCGATTGTTCAGGTTTCAAAATACTTGGATAAATGATACTGCCATGATTTTTTTACCTGGGAAATGTTTACATTTCTCTTAGTCGCCTCTCTACAGGTATTTAATTATTGATAGATTTTATATATTACTTGTATCCCTGACTACTGTAAACGAAAACTGCTAAAATAGGTAGGTAGGCTTTTAAACATTTTTTTGACACCCCTGCAGTAAGGAATAATCCTTGTAAGGCGGGAGCTTTACAACATACAATTTATGAATTTGAGAGACAGTAACCCAGACGCAGAACTACAGTACTGTTTTCGGATTACACAAAGAATAAACCTTAGAGTATACTTAAGCTATCTATACTCTAAGAAATAAACAGTCTTGTGTGTGGAATCGAACACACAACAGTAAGCACAGTTGGTTGGTTCCTAACTCACCATCTGTGGAATCTTATCAAGTTATTACATACCAATAAATTAGGTACTTTTAAATCTCAAAAGCAGGTAGGTCAATATATTACAACACAAAGTGCGAAAATGTGAAATCGAAAATAATATTCACAAGCAAAATTTTAACCTGCATTACTTGGGAAACTTTTACAGGTGCTTCTGCTCGGGACTACGAATTTCGATAACACTTTCCTTCTTAATATCTTGGGTGATGGAAGGAAAAATCGATATATCATACAAATCTGATAAGACTATAAGATTATTTAGATATTTTTATATATATTTTTAGCATTTGACATGCTTAGCACTATACATTAAACACAAAGTGAAAAATGTGAAATCGAAAATAACAGTCACGAGCAGGATTTGAACCTGGCAAAGCATCTGGACGGTATCCAGGAGATGCAGGTTCAAATCCTGCTCGTGACTGTTATTTTAGATTTCACATTTTTCAATTTGTGTTTAAGACTATAAGAGTTAGACTAATTAACTAAAGCTGACTCTAATATAATTACGGCAAAGATGATAATGATCAGTAAGAAATGATGCAGTAATAGCCGTTTCTGTGAGGGCGGGAAAAATGTACCTAACCACACACCCCCATCGTTCGGGGCAACGAACAGGGTAGTTTAGGGCCGTCACCCACTAAATAAATCCGCCGTGTGCCGTCTCTCCACCTGTACTGGCGGACCACTGGAACTAGAAGGCATTAATTAGCCTCATGGCGTATTCGGTAGTGTAACCGACTTCCGTGCACGACGTCGTGGGATCGATTTCCACTCATGACAAATATTAGTGTGATGAACACAGATATTTGTACTGCGTCTGGGTGTTTTCTATCTATTAATATTTACAAAAATTAGTATTTACAAAAAAAAGTAATAATATTACTATTAATTAATAAATTTTATTATTACTTCAGTGGTCCGCTTCCGCATATCAGAGCGCATCTTCGCGGGTGGCCATTGAGTAACATACTTTTTATGATATTGACCCATTACGGATATTGACACTAGTTATAGTTTCATGTAAGTAATAATAAAATTCTATAATCTAAAATATTTTGTTTAAAACGTACTTTTAAAAATACAGATTATTCCGAAGTATATACACAGTAGACATCTACCGTGTTAAAGACATATCTATTTCTTCATTTACTAAGAAAAAAATACTTTTAATTATATCTTTAATAATTTTGAGCTAAAGAAAACCCCAAGAACTCCTCTTGGCCAAAATACTTGGTAAAATACTTAATTACCGACAGTCAACTAAGTTAGTACCATTAAACGAAGTTCGGAGTTAATCAAAGTTTGACAATTAAATCTTATTTGTTCTCTGCGCACAACTTTTGATTTGGATGACGATTTCTATATCATCTAATTGCTTCCTAAAAGACATAAAAGTATAAACAATACATTAAGTAATCTATCTTTTGCAGATTTCTCAATGAGTTATTTTGTCCATCCTTGGTATAATCTATACATACATTCAACCATTGACCTAATAAAAAAGGACGTCGGGTCCAGTACAAAATTTATCAAAAAAGTGTCTCTAGTCAATAGACAGTCTATATTAATACATACAAAGTTCAACGTTCTAATTTGAAACCTTATTCAATTATAATAGTGTTAAGTTTTCTTTGCAATAATATAATTTATCAGCTTATGTAGCTTCCAATAGGTGCGGCCTATAAATACGTTAGTTAGCTTTTTACTTTATTTGAATAATTTTTACACGTTTTCACAATACGTCGTATTGTCAAGTCTCTTTCTCTCTCAGCGTTTTCTTTAAAACTCGGGCAGAGGTACCTATTTATATATATATATTTAACTTAGTGTGACAATATCTGACAAGGAGAGATTCGGTGTCTAAGGTTACGTGTCGTTCTCAAAACTGAGATTGAAGTAAACACTTCAATTGTTTTTAATCGCAATTAATTATATGGTAAGAAAAGGGGAGCGTTCTAGATTTTATGAAGTAATATTTAAGTACAGAGATTCGCAAACATTGTGATAAATTATGCAAATATGGTTGGAGGTCAGGAAAAGAAGCAGATTTTTTTTCAATATTTTTAATATATATCCTATACCCGTGAATCGAATCCATCCATCGAATATTGTTGATGTAGATTACATCCAACACACATAGGTACTGACTAAATGTATACAATATAAAATAATACACTTGTTTTAACTATATTTCAATGTTCACAACACAAATCTGAGAATGCAAACAAAAATCTCAGTAGATACAGTTTACGGAGAATAATTGGAATTCGCAACACAGAACGTCTCTATCTAACGAATTTCTAATTTATAGTGTGCGATAATCCACCCCGGCAGTAAATCGTGCACGCGCGCATCTAATCGGCCATGGTGTCGGCATCTAGCGGCACCTTTACAAACCAAGATGCAGAAGCCCGCCGCTCCCTCAGATTAAAAGCTATGCAATATTTCTATTTGCGTTCTATGCCATTATCTTTGTTAGTGCTAGGTGATAGTACTATGCGGTTTAATTGTTCAGTTAAGTGGTGAACGGATGGTAAAGAACGGTGGAGATCGCGAATATCTAGGCTGGGAGAATTTATATAAGACTAGCTGCTACCCGCGATTTTGTCCGCGTGTTTTATTTTTTTGGCCGAAACCCATTGATGTAATAAAAATTGTCGTCGGGTCTAGTACAAAATTCACAAAAAAGGTGTCTCTAGTCCAATCTTTAGAAACGTAGGTACATTATATTAATACATACAAACTTCAACATTCTGATTTGAAATCTTGTACATATTATAATAGTGTTGAGTTTTCTTTGCAAAGAATGGCGCGCGATTGTATCTCTTTTAGTTCAGCCACTTTTGAGGGCGGACAAGAGGTCCATTTGTTTCTTGACACTGGTGACCCAAATAATGGTCTGGAAATATTTATGAAGTATGAAGGCAGTTTTGTAAGAATCTATACCTAATGGTGGTAGGCTTTAGTATTCTCACGTTTCTCACTTAATGGAGAAGAAAAGGGTACTACCCTTCTTCTTTAACATTAAAACCATTCATAAATTACGTCACGCTAAATTCCCACTCTACGTCATGACGTACTCACCATGGTCTGTCATAATTTTTGGGACTGTATAAATATTACTTCACACAAGACGTTCATCCCGTCTCTTACTCTGCGATCAAAAAGATATTATATAGAACTACCTGCTAAAATTACCCACCGCCCCCCTTATCTTTCGTCACGCCAAGCTATACCATCTCCGTTCTTTCCCATCAGCAGGGCAGTGGCTTGTCTGCTACGATAGGTAATAAGCAAATATGAGTATTTATATTTCCTATGGGTATTTCAACATTTCAGATATGTGGATTATGCAAAAAGGAGTATGAGAGTAAAATCAATGCGCTCGAAATGCGACCTCTGCTGAGAATCTGTGGAGTGAGGCTGTCTGACCGCATTCGTAACGACGACGTAAGAGGGCGAGTAGGCATGAAAGAGAGTTCCACTGAAGGAATGTAGTATGGTTCCGGTGGTCCGCCAATAAAGGTGGGGAGACGGCACACAGTGGGTTTATTTAGTGGGTGAGGGCCCCACACTACCCTGTTCGTTGCGCAGAACGACGGGGTATGCGGTTAGGTAGAATTTTTCCCGCCTAAACAAAAAAAAAAGGTATGAAAGAGCTCCTAAACAAAAAAAAAGGGTATTGGTGTAAAGATGCGAAAGGGAATGCCCCGATGGTCACCTACCTAGACCAAATCGGTCATGTATTGAAGGAAGGTGAAGTCGGGATTGCCGTGTGGGGCCGGCACCAAGAATAGCTCCACCCGTCTCTTCCTATGGGAGACGTAAAAGCCGACTACGGGATTACCGGGGGACCGTGCAGCGGCGTTCCCCTGTGTACTAAAAATATCCACTGCGATCGCCAACCCGCCTGCCAAGCGTGGCGATTATGGATAAAACCTCCATTTTGGGAAGGCCTATGTCCAGCAGTGGGCGATGAAAGGCTGATGGATGGATGGATGGAGTCAAGAGTCTTCGAAACCAGGCGAGCGTGTATGAGGAGAATTATGAATGTTGAGGAAGCGAGAGATGAATGCAAGAATAGAGTCTCTTGTTACTCTGTTCTCTCTGTCTGGGGTAGGCGAGGGAAATGGCGTGATGGTAAGTATTAGTAAGTAGATATGTGGAAACCAAAGAGCTAGCATATCAGTATAATCTGTCATTACAATACATAATAGTATTACTAACTCTTACTTTGTCATCATCAATCATATTCAGTAATAAAGGAATTTGTGTTTTTGTATTTAAAGTACTTATGTTTTTGAATGAGAGATGTATAACCGGCACCTACGCACGCACAAAGGACTAAGAAAGATCACTGATACGGTCAGAAAAATAAAGGCCGTTGTGTATTCTTAAACTTGTTGATGCTTGTAAGTCCGCAGGTTCGAATCCTGCTGGTATATAATTTTCTATTTTGTACTTGGAGTTCTATTAAATAGCCGAGCTTATCAGATACTTAAAACAAATATTATAACTTATTTTATAATTATATTTTTAAAGAGAAATTCGTACTGTTCAGTGCATTTGGTGGTTTATGAGTTGCTGACGTCAAATTCTTAGAATAAAGTCCGTCACAACGTAACTATAATTATATTTTAATATAAATCATAACAAGGCATATTACGATATATTTTAATTATACAAATTTCGAGTGATAACATGCAGCTATAATATATTTTTCAATAACGTTACTAATTTATACGGAATTACGAATATTATAGCTACGTGTGTGACGGACTTAAAGCTATACCAGAAAATTGACTACTGGATTCTGGAATAAATTTATATCCACAATAATTAACATACACCAAAGTACACCTACACAGAATTACACAAACAATATTCCTGAGTGGGAATCGAACCTACAAACAAATCTTAGAAAAAGAGGTCGGTATCTGAACCTTTTCGCAATTCAACAAGTCATCAAAATAAATTCGAAATAGTATTATAATAATATACGAAACAAAATTTAAAAATATATTCTTTGATCACTTAATTCACTTATATTATTAAACCTTTGACGAAAATATCGATTAATTCTGCAAACACAATTCATAAATAACCTACAAATATAATGATAAATATTATTTTGCAGTAAATAACTAGTGCTGTGCACCATACTGTTATGATTTAGAGTGTCGATATCGATTACTTTGTCGTGGCGAATGCCGAGTCGATAAATCGCGGTATGTCTCCGCCACGCCGGGCACCCGTACTAACGAACCACGAACAAGCCTTTCGTTTAACCGTTTCGATTATAGTTCCTTTGTATGCGATATTAATGACTTTTATGTACAAGTTACGATAATTGTTTGAATAAAAATATTGCCTTACCTGTACTGCAACAAGCATCTTACCTGAAACAAATAAACATTTATTAGTACAATTGTGACATTTTTATATTTTATTCCTTTTAATTAAGTTAAAATATAAATCTATATTATACAGTAATAATATAATTAAAGTTTCTGAATATTTTTTTCTCCGAAAATACCCAGAGCTGCGTAGTCTTACATAATATTACAAATTCATTTCAATAGCTTTTTAGTCGATTATGATAATTATCAGTGATGAGGATGATAGATAATATATTAAATAGGGATAATATATTAATACTGATTTTTTAAAAGAGCTTATTTTTTTTAATGTTTCGTTGGATTAAATGGACTAAAACATTAGGAAGTAAGTCTCTTTGACGTTGAGCGTATTTTAGTAGATAAATTTCTGGATAAAATAAGCTGTTATAAAACACCATTGTATTATTAAAATTATTGAAAATGTGGAGTTGGGACCGCTGTATTCATACTGCTAAGACGCTAGGATATTTTAAATAAAAGAAATTTCTTCAAAAAACCACCGATATGTAGCCGAACAAGAGTGTCAAATTGTACTCAATTAAGCAAATACGGTGAGTTCCGTTGATCGCGGCCGTTTCATGTGTGATGAAAGTAAACGTTATATTTGAAGCCTGTAATTGGCGATAGTGATGCGAATATTTCGGTAGAATTACGCCGATAGTGGTGTGAATATTTGTCACGATATTCTAATATTACATTTGAGAATTACGTTATTAGGTGAACATAGATTACTATATTGATATGAAGTTATGATTATCAATCACTATGATGGAAAATCAAAACAATAATTTTAAAGGATAAATTCAATAAACGCTCTTTAAATATAGATTTTAGGTTATAGAAGTTGTTCAGACAAAAATACTCGATTAAACTCCAAACCTGCTTCTTTCCTCTTTTATACAACTTTTCCAATAGATACCTATTTTTTCACTGATGTTGCTAGCGTAGGATAAGGGAAATGCCTGATGTACACGCAGGCTTTGCATTATATTGCCACAATTGTAATATAAAAAAGCATGCCGGTAACTACGTCCGTATCGAGTTCAGAATAGAAATATGTACATCAATCTACGGACCACTAACTTATAATAAATATAGCTATGCCACGGGAACCATTCATTTTATGTGGGATAAAATTCTTTTCTGGGCTTTAGAATATATATTTGAAAAATTACACGATGATTGGTTCTGTAGTTACAGCGTCAAAGTGTAACAAACAAACTTACTTTTTATTATTAGTAAGAATACTAGTCACTGTCGTGTGACAGTACAGACGCAAAGATACTCGTGTTATTAACACACATAATTAAACCTTTCAATACTGAAGGTTAAAAAATCACTGATAACATATAGTCGGTACGCATAATAACACTAATTATCGATATAATGACATCACTATAGCAGTTCATAATTATGAATGGAACATTTTGTTTCCGAGTCGCAGATTGCCCGCGGCTCAATTCATATTTCTTGTTTTTCATACTTTCTTTTTAGGAGTGTCTTCTTGAAAGTACGGGTTATCGAAGCGTGACAGTGGTTATATAGTTGGGTTCCATATATACAACATGTTTATAATTAATTAACATAGCGTGCGCATAGACACGAGATCAGAGAAGATCTTTAAACTGTGTCTGCAGGTACATTAAAGAAATTAGAGAAATAAATATGTAGTGTAATGTAGTGTACACAAACAGTTTTTATAATTTTATTTGTTTATATAGCCGTGAATAACACAAAAACTACCGAACGTATTTTAATAAAACTTATTTATAAAATCGTACCTATACATTTTATAGGCATCAAATATTAATTTCTAACTATATTCTGCCCGCGACTTCGTCCACGTGGAATTCTGAATATAAGTATGTTCCTTTACTGCAAATTCTCTATAACATTTATGTAAAAATAGCTATCCTACAGAAACCATCCATTTTTCTTGGATAAAAACTAGCCGATGTCCTTTTCTAGACTCCACTCTATATCTATGTAAAATTGTTTCAATAGTTACAGCGTTAAAGCATAACAAACAAACTCATATGTAGTACTCAATTATGGTCAGAATGACTGCAATATATTTAACAGATGTCATATTTCCATCCATCCATCAGCCTTTTAACGTCCACTGCTGGACATAGGCCTCCGCAAGAATGGGAGATACTGCCGTAATCGCCACGCTTGGCAGGCAGGTTGGCGATCGCAGTGGATATTGTTAATACTCGAAGGAGTGCTGCTGCCCACTCCCCCAGTATTCCCTCAGTCGGCTCTTACGACTCCATGGGTGGAGGGGGGTGGGACAATTCTAAAGCCGGCCCCACATGGCAAGATATCATATTTAGCAATCAATAAATAGTCTATCATCCTGCACTATGACAGTTTGGTTGATTATATTAAATCTCTCTTTTCCGAAAGGATATCCGTGAATTAGGACAGTTGTCGAAAAATTGGTACGCGGTTCCAAAGTTCATCCGCACTAAAGGAACTTAACCCGTGCACCAGAACCCTAAAACATGTTAATTGTGTAGCACCTATCATCACCGTTGGCGCTAAACACAGTTATTACTGAAATTATCACCTGCTCATCTTATGTGTAATGATATTTTTTTGATAGACCGCACTCACCATACAGCGCGTATGTTTGTTTAAAACTATTACTGCTAGAATAAATGCCGCGTGGCCTAAGTGAAGGAAAGTAGCGAGTTAATTTGTTTTTATCGTTTATAATGTCAGACGAGTCACAACTCGCAAAATATTAAGCGGTAATCGCCGCTTACGGATTCAGCAATGCTAATAATAATGCCAAATCGCTGTTAATAATTTTATTTCATGTTCTAATCCTAACTATTATAAAGCTGTAACAGCGCTGTGTCTGTACATTTAAGAGGGTGCATACCCAAAATTGCGTATATTTTATTGGATTTTACACCAATTAAAACCAGTCGTAAATTAAAAAAATAAATAATATCAGAAATACCATTATACTTTTAAGGGTTGTTTTGGCCAAAACATAAAATAATAATTTTGGCTCGATAGAAAAAATTCGTGAAGTAAGGTCTGAATTTCTAATATTTTCGTTTATTTGCCAATATTATTGAACGAATTAGCTTAAAAATTAGAAAATAATATTTATTTATACATAAACAAGGGCTGACATTGAGGGTTTTTTGTAAACATCTTTATTTATAGATTTATTTCAATAAAACGCTTTTGTCGCTTAATACATTTTTATTCCACGAAAGAAGTCAATCTTTCATCGCATGTCTCGGGAACATCAAGCGTATACCTGTTTCACAAATCAGTCGCGCTTGCTCTGTTGAGACGAGAGGATTACGGCCTATTTTATGCTGCTCTAGAGTTTATAGTGTTCGTAAATTACACGTCTAAGCATGGGGAACAAAAAAATTCTTTGAAAAAGGTCAAGAAAGGAGATCTAAAAAATATTAAAACTAAAGTGATGGCTAATTGTCGGAGGTCACCTACTAATAATAATTCTTATTTCGTTGAAAATAAATAGGCACAAGAAATTTAGTGAATGTAAAACATTATTATGATGCTGTCTATAAATATATACCATATTACTACAATACTACTAATTATTATTGACAGAAATACATTGAATTTATATTAGATCATATTTTATAACTTTCATATAGGAAGTTGAGACAACGAGAATCAAATTCCTCTAGTAGTAGTAGCTAATTCATGTAGTATAATCTAAATAAACAGATGATTTTATTTGATCTCTGTAATGTATACAAATTAATAAAATTTGAGTCTGTGATTTCGAAATATAGGCTGTGTTCTCAGCCAACATAGATATTCGCATCTGTGTAAAACCATATCTAAAATGTTTTGTCTGTCTAAATAGAGTATAACAATTTTTAAAGATTTTATCTCTCGGTCTGTCTGTCTGTTTATTTGTTTCGGCTAATCTCAAGAACGGCAGGACCGATTTGTACGGGACTATCACTAGCAGATAGCTGTGGTTACAAGGAGTAACTTAGGCTACTTTTATTTTGGAAAAATAATTGGGTACTTACCGCATTTAAAAAATAAAACCCATGAAATTGCGAGTTTAATACCACTCCGGAGTGCCTTGACCGATTTGGACGGGACTTTTACTAGCAGATAGCTGTTGTTATAAGGAGTAACTTAGGCTACTTTTATTTTAGAAAAATAATTAGGGTACTTACCGCATATAAAAAATAAAACCCATGAAATTGCGAATTTAATACCACTCCGGAGTGCCTGGACCGATTTGGACGGGACTTTTACTAGCAGATAGCTGTTATTATAAGGAGTAACGTAGGCTACTTTTATTTTGGAAAAATAATTAGGGTACCTACCGCATATAAAAAATAAAACCCATGAAATTGCGAATTTAATACCACTCCGGAGAGCCTGGACCGATTTGGACGGGACTTTTACTAGCAGATAGCTGTTGTTATAAGGAGTAACTTAGCCTATTTTTATTTTCGAAAAACTATTAGAATACCGCGCGAAAAAATAAAAGCCACGTAATTGTGAATGAATACGGATTCAAATAGAGATATAAGTACATCGAATATCGCGCTCATCGCTGGACCGCAAAGAAAAAAGGTTGGTTAAAAAATCTTCAATATCTTCAAAAGTAGCTGACCTAGCTTTATGAAGTAAAGACTAAATTAAAGAATATTTAGTGCCACATAAAATAATATGTAAAACTTTTTATTTATTTTTGACAATTGCATAAAAAACTGAAACAGTACAATCATGGTCGTTTTAGTTTTGCAATAAAAAGTTATAAATATGGTGTTTCTGCCACTACTACTACTAAAAGCACGACGGGAGGAAGAGTGTACAGAAGACCGGGAGAGCGCTATAACCAAGCCTGTACCTATAGAAGAAAAAGGGCTGGGATTTCTTCAGACACATGGAGTGACCAGCACGCAGCCCCGAATTGAACCTGATTGAGCATGCATAGGACGAACTGGGATGACGTGTACGTCACCGGAATCCGCCGCCAATAACGCTACGTCAAATGATAAAAGCTCTAATAGAGGAATGGCAGAATATTCCACAGCATCGCCTAAAAAACCTAATAGAAAGTATGCAAAATCGCATAACAGCAGCATTATAAGCTCGTGGAGGAAAACACAGTACTAAAATTCGGAAAAACGGCACATCTGTAACCAATCTACGTTTACGCATTTTTATTTATTTTACATTTAAGTAAAAATTATAAGCTTGAATTATTATTTTTTTAATTTAGTCTTTATTTCATAAAGCTAGGTCAGATACTTTTGAAGATATTGAAGATTTTCTAATCGACCTTTTTTATTTGCGGTCCAGTGGACAACCACGGCTAATCTGAACGGCTGCACTGATTTGAACGGGAGTCACGGGACGGTGATTGTTACTTTTATTTTGGAAAAATAAATGGGATTCTGCACTAAAAAAAAAAATATTCCACGCGGATGAAGTTGCGGTATCAGCTAGTTGTTAAGAATGAAATGATGATAAGATGTTCTGAAATTCTCTCACCATGAAAACAGACCCGTGCCAGAAAAGGGGTTGCAAAAAAAATATTCTGAAAACGCTAAATGAAATTTAAGTTAGTTTTTTAATAAAAATATCCGAAATTTTTCGAAAAATATATAAAAATTAAATATGTTGAAAAGTATAAACAAAAATATAAACGAAACACAAGTTTTTAACAAATTCTTTAATTTTAGGTACATTCTAATATTGCAAACTTAATTATTTTTATTATATTTTTCAACTCCAACAAAAACATGACCTTAGCAGAACGTTTTAAAAAGCCAGGACGCTGCTTAAAAACTATCCAGGACACCCCAGGACACTCAAAATACCAGGACATGTCCTGGGAAAACAGAACGGTTGGCAACCCTACAGTGTGAGTGACTGCTGATCATGACTCATGAGGTCTCAGGTTCGACCCCCGGGTCACCACCGAAGGAATGTAACACGGTTCCGATTGCCCGCCAATAAAGGCGGAGAAACGGCACACGGCGGGCTTCTTTAGTGGGTGAGGGCCCCACACTACCCTGTTCGTTGCCCCGAACGACGGGATGTGCGGTTAAGAACATTTTTTCCCGCCTTAACAAAAAAAAAGTTCGACCCTCGGGTCGGGCAGTGTTATTGAGCTTTTTCATAAAAAGAATAAATCTCAGTAGTAGCCTGGTAGATGGCAATAGGTTCGCCCCCTATTACGTGGGACTTATAAACGTTTCGGCAATGTGGGTATGTAATACACCTCTGCCTACCCCTTCGGGGCTACAGGCGTGATTCTATTGCTTGATTCTATACATTTCCCTGTTTGTTAGTTTGTTTATTCGCGCATCACGTAAAAACTACAGAACAGATTTTGATGCAAGTATTTCGGCATAACTTATTTGATAGCTCTTGATTAGACTTAAAAACCGGTATGCATTATATTCCGCTACTATATCAGGTACCTGAGATATAACCTAAAAACTAGCTATTAGCGGCGGCGGAGCAGCAGGCAAAGTCTAGTACTAGGTAAAGAAATTTAAACATAAAAATTCAACATTTTTTTTTACATTTTTCCCACTATAAGCTTTTTTGTCCGTGTGGTGACGGACTAAAAATACGAGTGGCACCACCCCATCCTTTCCCGCGGGTGTCATACAAGATGACTAAAGCCCTCGTCACACAGAGGCGGGAGCCGCGGGAAAGCGACCGCGAATGCGCAACGGGCGCGTTCCTATGTGACAGGTTGCATACAAATTCGAATATTACAAAAAAATCCTGTCCCGGATCGCGGACGCTTTCCCGCGGCTCCCGCCTCTATGTGACGAGGGCTTTAGGGGAAAAAAGCGATTATCACCCATTGCATTACTGGTGGTAGAGCTGGGTACCAAGTGAGAGAAATCACTTGCTATCGGGCCCGAACGGGTTGGTACCACCGTCTTCTGTGTGACCAGTCATGAAGCACATCAGTGTGTTTTGGATGTAGCAGAAGATAGCACTTTATTCTTTCATTTAATATCTGCTGAGAAATGAAATGGTGTTCAGCGGTAAGCACTTTATAAAAACATCAGAAGCAGAAGCTAGTAATAGATAAATACGAGTATACCGATTGTTATCAATGATATGTACACAGAATAACACTTTCTAATTTGTGACAACGGAATCTTTCATTTGTTGATTTTTTCGCTAAATTATTTGCATATACTACAGAAAATATGCAAGAGACCGGCCGAGCGTAGGCAAGTAGTTACCGCGTGGCGTTCGTGTTCTCTGTAAGGGGCGGGGCAAGGGCGCGCGGGTGACATACGAAATTTTGCTAGGGTTATACGCGCTCTTAAGATATTTGAGAAAAAACGTCTGTGTCATAATAAATATAGGCTATATTTAGGCATATCTAAACACAAAACAATTTATTTTTTGTGTCGGTTTGTTTGTTTGTTCGAGCTTCACGCTTATAGAAAAAAAAGTAATACTTTTTACCTAAACAGTAATCATAAGGAAAGAACAAAACTAAAAAAAACTGATCAACAATACGCTATGCAATTTGGACTATATTTATCTTATAACTTGCACCACACATACAACAATTTCGTTCAATGACAAATAAGAAAAGATGATTACACACCATTCGATCATTAATGAGTAATTGATTCAAACTATCCATCGATCCGAAGTATTAGTGATGCTCCACTATACCTCGCACAATTATTGATTCTGTTTTATTTGTTCGATTAATCGACACACCGGATATTTAAAAATGGAACAACCAGCAATGGAGTGAATAGCAAACGATTGACTAGACTGTTTTTTTTATTGTGTCTTACCTAAGTTTACTATTATAACACTATTATAAAGCTATAATGGAGCTGTCTGTACTAAGGTATTTGAGAAAATATTAGATTTATTTAGTCTTTGATTTTTGTCTCTGAACACAAAACCCATTTTTTAGGGTTCCGTACCCGAAGGGTCAAAACGGGACCCTATTACTAGGACTTCGCTGTCTGTCCGTCCGTCTGTCGGCAGGCTGTATCTCAAGAACGGCGATAGCTAGACAGTTGAAATTTTCACAAATGATGTATTTCTTTTGCCGCTATAACGAAAAATACTAAAAACAAAAAAATAATAATATTTAAGAGGGGCTCCCATACAACGTTTGTCTGTCCGTCCGTATATCACCAGGCTGTATCTCAAGAACGGCGATAGCTAGACAATTGAAATTTTCACAAATTATGTATTTCTGTTGCAGCTATAACAACTAATATTATAAAACAAAAAAATAATAATATTTAAGGGGGGCTCCCATATAACGTCTATCTGTCCGTCCGTCTGTCGCCAGGCTGTATCTCAAGAACGGCGATAGCTAGACAGTTGAAATATTCACAAATGATGTATTTCTGTTGCCGCTATAACAACAAATACTAAAAACAAAAAAATAATAATATTTAAGGGGGGCTCCCATACAACGTCTGTCTGTCCGTCCGTATGTCACTAGGCTGTATCTCAAGAACGGCGATAGCTAGACAGTTGAAATTTTCACAAATGATGTATTTCTGTTGCCACTATAACAACAAATACTAAAAACAAAAAAATAATAATATTTAAGGGGGGCTCCCATACAACGTTTGTCTGTCCGTCCGTATATCACCAGGCTGTATCTCAAGAACGGCGATAGCTAGACAATTGAAATTTTCACAAATTATGTATTTCTGTTGCCGCTATAACAACTAATATTATAAAACAAAAAAATAATAATATTTAAGGGGGGCTCCCATATAACGTCTATCTGTCCGTCCATCTGTCGCCAGGCTGTATCTCAAGAACGGCGATAGCTAGACAGTTGAAATTTGCACAAATGATGTATTTCTGTTGCCGCTATAACAACAAATACTAAAAACAAAAAAATAATAATATTTAAGGGGGGCTCCCATACAACGTTTGTCTGTCCGTCCGTATATCACCAGGCTGTATCTCAAGAACGGCGATAGCTAGACAATTGAAATTTTCACAAATTATGTATTTCTGTTGCCGCTATAACAACTAATATTATAAAACAAAAAAAAAAAATATTTAAGGGGGCTCCCATATAACGTCTATCTGTCCGTCCGTCTGTCGCCAGGCTGTATCTCAAGAACGGCGATAGCTAGACAGTTGAAATTTGCACAAATGATGTATTTCTGTTGCCGCTATAACAATAAATACTAAAAACAAAAAAATAATATTTAAGGGGGGCTCCCATACAACGTCTGTCTGTCCGTCCGTATGTCACTAGGCTGTATCTCAAGAACGGCGATAGCTAGACAGTTGAAATTTTCTGCGAAAAAAAAGTGCGCAAACCCATTCATTTTGGTCCTAAATATATACGATTGCGCACGCTTACCCACTGCGCAGTTACCTTATGACTCGTTTAGTTATGACTCTAATGGTAACATAATTCCTTACATTTAAAACTGTTTAGTTATGCGCATCTAAGTCTAAGTTGAATACCACGAAATGAGTCAAATTTTACTTGCAAAATTTGGTAACAGCCAAACACCATGGTTACAGAGAGTTACAATAGTGTAATGTTGTTTACCTAGTCAATGGTACGGAACCCTTCGTGCGCGAGTCCGACTCGCACTTGGCCGGTTTTTATTTAGAATTTCTGTCTGTCTGATGTTTCTTCCAGATTCACGGAAAGACTACTGAATTT
The DNA here is from genome assembly GCA_948253155.1 of Leucoma salicis. NCBI lineage: Eukaryota > Metazoa > Arthropoda > Insecta > Lepidoptera > Erebidae > Leucoma > Leucoma salicis. Next base: position 23,522,192 of record OX411815.1, on the reverse strand, counting down.
TGATAGCTCTTGATTAGACTTAAAAACTGGTGTACCTTCATTTAATCGCGCTGCTATATCGGGAACCTGAGATATAACCTAAAACTAGCTTTTGGCTGCAGCGGAGCCCCGGGCAAAGGCTAATACTAAATATATATTTACTTGAGTAGGGATATATATCATGATTTATCGCTAAGCTACCGCCCATAATTGGCCACGCTGGCCCAATGCGGGTTGGCAGACTTCACAAGCCGACGAGAAAATCTCTGAGGCATGCAGGTTTCCTCATTATGTTTTCCTTCACCGAGCAGTGATAAATTGTAAACAAATACACATATACCTAACATCGAAAAATCTCGAAAAGTCAGAGGTGTGTGCTGTACGAGGTCTCGACCATGGACTGGAGATCAAACTCGATACTACTGTCTTTGCAGGCCTTGATTTTACAGCTAGGCTATCATTGCTATTAAGTATATAAGTTGCAAAAGCTAAGTCTACCATAATTCATTGGGACATAATAAATAATTACGTACTAATTTAGAACGTTAATATGTCCGTCATCTTGCATGCCACAGATACTCTGTATCGAATATGGTATATTGAATGCAGAGCACTCTAGGCCACCTTGTATAACTACTCTAGATAGACATTTTTGATCTGTATTTTAGCATTTGACGTGCTCAGATACTTTAAAGTAAAAATGATTTGTGAAATATGGAATAAGAGAACATTAGTGCGAGCGGGAATTAAACCTGCGTCCCTTCCAATACGGGTCGTAAAGGCAAATGTGATGTGGAGATTGGGAATGACCGTTGGTCAGTGCGATGCTTAGTGCTTACAGCACTTCCCTGGATTGGAAGGGATGCAGGTTCGATTCCCGCTCGCACTAAAGTTCTCTTTTTCGAAATTACCCAAAAAAATATGTACTCTAAAGTTTGATGGCGCTTGTAAATATGTACAACTAGATTCTACGCGTATAACTTAAGAATATAATAAGCTAGACTAGTCAACCCGTGCGGAATTTCACAGTTCTATATTAATCAAGCCGATTCGATATCTATAGAGAAATCGACGCATCCATTAAAGAACCTCTTCTTAGATGATTTTAAATCACAAATTTAAGGGAAGTAGTACATTTTAAGACCGTGGGTCTATTTTTCGTCATTAGCTGGCACGATAAGCTTTAAAATGAAAGGTAAATCATGGAATTTGATAAGGGAATAAGGAAGATCTCGGGGACCGACAGAAAAACAGGCTAGAAAAGTAATATATAAGTTTATGCGCGCGACTACGTCCGCATAGACTTGAGAATGTAAATACATCACTCTTTTTATGTCCTTGTATGGGTTCTGAGACTGTAGGTATGTAAGCTAAATTTTATGAGTATCAGTTGAGGCCTTATGGCAAAAAAAAGAGAAAAAAAAGCAAGAAATATAGCATCACACCTGTATCCCCGAAGCGGTAGGCAGAGGTGTATTACATACCCACGGTTTGCCAACTATGTTTAAGTCCCACGTAACAGGGGGCGAGCCTATTGCCGTCTACCAGGCACATTTCCGAACTCCGGGCTGCTACTGAGAATTATTGTTTTTCACGAAAAAGCTCAATAGCACTGCCCGACCCGGGAATCGCACCCAATATCTCATGATCAGCAGTCGCTTACACTACCGCTGCACCACAGAGGCCGTTAAGAAAAAGAGAAACCGTAGAAAACAAACAAACGCTCTCTCGGATTTATAATATTAGTAAGGATTGACCCAATTCTATGTCCCACGCAGACGAAGTCGCGGGCGGCAACTTGTTCGTAATATACGTGTAGAGATTGTACACATTAAGTAGGTTCATATAGGTGCACTAATATTTTTTGCAGGTGTACACCGATGTTGGCGCGTTAAAGCTCGTAAATCGTGTCATTTTCACGTCATGCATCTGCGTTTTGACGAGATAATAACACACCATCAGTAGGGCCATGAGAACAGCGTTTTCGCAATTTTTTAGGGCGTTTAATACCAGATACGCCGTGAGGTCACCAAATCCACAAACTTGATACTAGTTCTAAAATCTATCGACTTATTACGTTAAATATCTCTCAGGTCTTAAAGATATCTAAAAACAAATAGAAAATTGAGATTGAGTATCATCAGTAGGTGCCTGCGATAGCTTAGCAGTCCAGAGCACTTCCCCAGATTGGAAGGGATGCAGAACGAACCTTTTTCACAAATTATTTGTTTTTGATAATTATGATAGCGTTGGGAAATTTTCCGATGAGTAAGGCTACTCGCGTCCTGCAACGCTATTTAAGATATAATTCGAGCTTAGCCGGGTCGAAGGAAAAGAGATAAGAAGTGGAAACGAAGTAGAACTTTGAAGAGGGATTTGTAAGATATTATATATTCTGTATGAGGGTGATAATTCCTCAGTCGATCCAACGCATTCTTGCTGGGTGTAAAGATACGTTTTATCTGTAGTTTCGTGGCCACAACTAGTCCTTTAAGAATTTACACAAAACCGCAAATCGTTTATTACTTCACACTCGATCCACAACTATTTACAATAAAAACAGTAAATAAAATCGATTGTTTACAAATAATTTATAACTTTTTAATGTGTTTTCTGGTTGTATTTTTTTGTTAAAATTATCTATTGCCACAAATATTTTTATGTCCTGCTGTTGAGTAAGTCACGTATCGTATTACCAGCCCTAAGATTATGGTATAAGCGGTAGAGCTCACTCACCAAACGAAATACTAAAATTTTTCACAATAATATTGATTATTTGATAAGTAACTAATAATGTATTGGTCTTACTAAGTAGTTTTCAATAAATCACATAGATAGCGCTAATTTCAAAAAGTACTATTGTGGGTTTCATGTCTTATACGCCATCTAGCGCTAATTTTAAAAAGTACTTCTATATTGGTCTATAGAAATAGTTCTAATGAAAGCTGTAAGTGCTGGTTTTAGTGTCGAGTCGAGCGAATATTCAGTATTTTTTTATTTATTTAATAACAATTAAACCACATCAAATCAGACCGTGAAAAGTAATAGGGCTCTATTCGTAGTTATACTCAAGTTAAAAAGAAAAAAAAAGATTTGATTAGTAAGTATTTCGGTTGTGATCGTGTTAATATACATTACCTACAACAAACGGACGTCCAAGACAGAACTTTTTTAAACAGTTTTTTAACTAGTTTAAATAACAAAAATGGCATAAAAATATCAGGAGTGATAAATAAACATATTTTAAGTTTTAAAAATCTGTTGTTCTGTGTAAAACGAGAATAGTACCCTCACCTCAACGCTTCGCTTATGAGGCGTGCAATAACAATACACTATTATGGCGGATGTGTTTTAGATACCGGCCTGCCGCCCGAGTGTTGTGGGTTCGATTCCCACACAGGACAACTCTTTGTGTGATCCATAAATAGTTGCTCTGAGTCTGGGTGTACTTTGTGTCCGTGAAATTGTAACTTTTCAAAGTCCCCCGCGATACAAGGATTATTCTTTAGTGCAAAAAATTAATAAACCATAAAATTTTGAACTGATATTTGCCGTGTGGGGCTGGCACCAAGAATAGCTCCACCCCGTCTCTCCCTATGGGAGTCGTAAAAGCTACAGTTATTAAGAGAATGATAAGTTTTCATTTTTTTTTTTGTTTTTTTTTTTCGTCCTAAATTAAGCTTAACGCTTGTGCTATGGGTACCAGATTACGGATATAATACATATATTACTTTTTTATGTAAATACATACATATAATAGATAGAAAACACCCAGACGCAGTACAAATATATGTGGTTCATCATACAAATAATTGTCCTGAGTGGTAATCGAACCCACGGAGCCTGTCAACTAAATTCTAAACATGTATGAAATTCTAAAATCGAGTCACAATTCCGTCTCTAGTTATCTATAAAACAGTTAATAATTACATCGATTAAGCGCCAGCTCGGGCGACGCTGTCCAGATTAATTGTATCAGATTAAGCGAGTATCGAGTCGAGCTGATCGAATTATATCGATTGAAATTAATCGATTATGTGTTCGATTTTGTGCTACTACGTTACATTTTAACGTTAATTTGTAGAATTACTCTTATTATTTTGGGGTGGATCCCTTTATCTTATCGGTGTTTTAATCTGACAGACAGTACAGCGTGACTGCAAAGATGTAGGAGTTAATACCGACCTCACGTTGTATGTTCGATTCCTACAAAAGACAATAACAAATTTTCCATCTACTAAAAGATCATTTAATTTCGCAGCGGCTTGGCAGTATATTAGTATTGCTGAGTCAATGCGGCTCAACTGCTACAATTAGCAATAAAAAAACCATTGTTATGAGTCAGGGGTGTACATTTTATATATTATTTGTGTTTGTAAGGTCGCTACCAGTAGTGATAGCCTAGCGCTAAGATCAAGGAATGCCGTGGTATTGAGTTCGATCCCGAGTCGAAGGTTCAGACCTCCGACTTTTCAAGATTTTTCGAAATTATGAAAAATTTGTTTACAATTTATCACTGCTCGGTGAAAGAAACCTGCCTGAGAGATTTTCTCGACGGCTTGTGAAGTTTGTCAACTCGTATTGGGCCAGCGTAGTTGCCTAATCCCTCTCCCATGTAAAGAGACCCGTACCCAATAGTGGGACAAAAAAATACAGCCACACTTCCCTCCTCTTCTAATTTTAGTATTAGTGGTAGCTATGGGCTGCTATATATTTTATTGCCAAGTCTATGAGCGGAAGTTACCACAAATCAAAAATGTTTTTTATACATATTCCAGATACTTAATTTATTTTCAAATATTCTTCAAGGTGTATACATTATACAGGTGTATGTCAATATTTAATGAAATCGCACTAAAAACTAGCGTCTCATGTATAATAACATATTTTATAGTAAAAAATATCGTATGAATTACGCATAGCGCCAGCAGGAGCTCCCGCTGAGGTCGCTTGGCTTTACGGCTATATTCTATAATGTCGGAGTTACCTCGTTTGGATAAAACGATTTTTTTTAGATTTTTGTCCGTTTGTTTGTTCGCGTATCACGCAAAAACTACTGAACGGATTTTAATGCAACTTTTTATTTGATAGCTCTTGATTAGACTTAAAAACTAGTATACATTTATCATCCCTTTCCTATATCAGGATCCTGAGATATAACCCAAAAACTAGCTTTGGCTGCAGCGGAGCCGCGGGCAAAGGCTAATAGAACATAAAATAATAATAACGATTTGGTTACAATTTAACAAAACTATCCAGACTGCTTTATGTTAAGTTTATCCCTTAGTCTAACATCCTCCATTCTTCAAATTATGTATATATTTGTTTTAAATAATTCTTGCTTGGAGCAGAAAAAGAATGTGCAGATACTTCAACATCTTTTTTTGGAAAGCGAGGAAAATATACCTAACCACACATCCGATTGTTCAGGGAAACAAACGGGCTAGCGTGAGGGAATAGGATATCCCTAAAATTTAATTTATAATGTTATACATAATAAATTAAATAACAAAAGAGTCTAGCCCTTTTGTCATTCCTCCAGTCCCTCCAGAATCAGGACATCCTCCCCTGGTGGTCTCTTAAGAAAATTCCCGAAGCGTGTGCCGTTGCAATAACATGAAATACGTCACAAGTAACTACTTAAAGCAGAACAACGCAAAGGTTCTTCAGATTTAACTGATAAAGGACTTCAAAATTAATCATTAGGAGGACGTTATATTGAAACTAAACTTTATCACGTAAGAAATTTAAGTTCTTTAACTCGGAGCCCTAGCGTTATATAGATCACAATGGGTAACTTTGAACACTTTTAATGGTACTCTAATTAGATCTTAATCTAATTTGATCTTTGGCCGTGTGGGGCCGGCTTTAGAATTGTCCCAAATCACTCTACCCACGGGAGTCATACGAGCCGACTGAGAGAATATCGGCGGAGTGGGCAGATCTAATTCCATCCATCCATCCATCAGCCTTTCAACGTCCACTGCTGGACAGGCCTCCCCAAGAAATGGGGGATAGTGCCGTAATCGCCACGCTTGGCAGGCGGGTTGGCGATCGCAGTGGATGTTGTTAATACTCGAAGGAGTGCTGCTGCCCACACCCTAGGTATTCCCTCAGTCGGATCTTACGACTCCCATGGGTGGAGAGGGGTGGGACAATTCTAAAGCCGGCCCCACACGATCACGAATTAGATCTACATCCTAACTATTATAAAGCTGTAACAGAATTGTGTCTGTACATTTAAGATATTTGGGGAAAAATTACTGTATTAAGCTATATAAATATAGCTATATATAGTATCTAAACGAAAGTTTTTTTTTTATTTTTTGTCTGTTTATCTGTTTGTTCATTTGCGCATCACGCTTAAACTACCTACTAAACGGATTTTGATGCAACTTTTATTTGATAGATCTTGATGAGGCTTAAAAACTGTTATACATTTTATCCCACTACTATATCGGGAACCTGAGATATAACACAAAAACTAGCGTTTGGCTGCGGCGGAGACGCCGGCAATCAAATCGCTCAAATGGTATCTATAACTTTTAATTGCAAAATTAAACTTAATATAATGGAATATTGCATGTAAATGCATTTGATAGGTGGCATGGGCCATATTGACAAATGTGATGTGGAAATTGGGAATGGCCGTCAGTCACTGCGATGGCTTAGCGGTCTAGAGCACTTCCCCGAATTGTAGGGGACGCAGGTTCAAATCCTGCTCACAGTAAAGTTCTCTTTTTCCACATTCACAAATAATTTGTTCTTTAAAGTGGCTGAGCATGTCAAGTGCTAAAAAACATGACCAATAGGTACTTATATATATGTTTTTTTTTGTACTATATATCGGTCTACTCGCTATCCATCGTAGCAACTAGCATACGACGTAACTCTACTGGGCGTCAAAGCATACTGCCCTTTTTTGCGAGACTGGTTCTCTTTTACAATTTCCTACAGCTTAGCTACCATGGCATAAGCTAGGAGACAGTCGTTAATAATGTTGCCATTTTATTTTCAAAGTAACTACAAAAATTATGTCATGTTGCTATTTTATTTTTAACTTAATAAAATCATAACATTCTAGTGTCAGCTCAATAAGGCTATTAATGACACTTATTTTTTTATTTAATATTTCTTCTAAAATATATCAGTTGCTGTAACAGAAAAAAAGCTCTATTTATGAAACAAAGCCACAGGTGTTCACAACAAAAGCGCCGCATTTAGCCAGAAAGCCTAATTAAATGACTAAGCACATTGTGACACACGTTGGTAATCGCATGCGCAGCTGACGTAATCTACACCAGCGCCTCTCAAAGTATAGCGTTACCCCTAGTTAACACAGGTAAATATCAAATGAGTTATAAAAAAATAAAAAACGCATCTGCTTTGCCAAAAAATAGGATTAAAAAATGTAAAACAAATTTCGTAAAAAGAAAAATTTCCAGTAGTAGTCCGGAGTTTCGAATATAGACAGCAATAGGCTCGCCCCCTATTACGTGCGACTTAAACATAGCTGGCGAACCGTGGGTGTGTAATACACCTCTGCCTACCCCTTCGGGGAATACAGGCGTGATTCTATGTAAATAAAATGATAGAGACGACGGAGGACTTTGTTTTATAATTTCTCCATCCACCCATCAGCCTTTCAGCGACCAGTACTGGACATAGGCCTTCCCAAGAGAGCGCCACAATGAACGGTATTGTGCTGACTGCATCCAACGGCTCCCTGCGGCTTCGGTCGGTCCATATATGATGGGAGGCCGTCCTACACTGCGCCGTCAGATACGTGGTCGCCACTCGAGAACTTTTTTTCTCCAACGGTTGTCGGTTCGTCGTTATATTATATCATGTACCTATAGAGATCGAATTGTCTAGAAGTTTTAATGCAGTTACGCGAATATTGTAAATTTGAGAAACTGTGACGGAAACGATCCAGATTGCGCGGGACGCAAACCTGCAATAGTTAGATACGAGTATCTAATTACTAAGCCGCTTATGGTCCATTTTGCATACGACAGCATAGATGTTTGTTTATATTGTCTTGTCTTCTGAGTATTGATTACTTTTGATATTGAAGTATGCAAAGCAGTTTTGATTTACATTCTATCAAAGTGTAGATGTAAGGCTCTATCAACTTTATGAATTGATATAAAAGATCATGAGTATTTATACCTATATTTTGACATTCTCGGTTATTTACCAGAATACAAAGTGCGAAAATGTGAAGTCGAAAATAGTAGTCACGAGCAGGATGTAAGAAGGAATGTGTTTAGATGACGCAGACGTCAACCAAGACATTAAGAAAGAATGTGTTATTAAATTCATTGTCCCGAGCAAATGTCTCGATGGGTGATTTGAAGAAGCATCTGGAACGATTTTCTAGGAGGTTCAAATCCTGCTCGTGACTATTATTTTCGACTTCACATTTTCGCTTCCTGTGTTGTGGCACAAAATATCAAAATATTTATAGGTCTGCGTCATTACTTGGTATGAATCGTAATTGTTCAAGCTTACTTGGTCGGAATCGACAGATGGCGCTGGCGTCACCCAAGATATTAAGAAGGAATATTTTTTTTTTCTTAAGAAAAATATTTAATTACCGACATTAATGTATCATATTCATCACTTAAGCGATTACCAAAATTCTAAATGCTTTTTAATTTAATAGTTAAAAGACGTCTCTCAATGAACGCTAGGAAGGTGTAGTAAAAATTGATTACTACAAGTTTCCAAAAGGCGTAAGAGCAAATACCGCTCCCAATAATCTATAAAAATACCAATTTTATTTATAAATATCAAATATTGCTTTACTGACTAAGATACATCAAAACACGGCCGAAAAGCGACCGCATCTCAAGTTCAAATTTAAATAACCAATTACCGGACATCACATCCTCTGATTTATCGGCCAATTTTCTCGGACACCGATTGTGTTGCAAAATTAAAAGTTATCGGCGACTTTGTGTCTTCACGTTTGCACGTCAGACACCCGTATGAATATATTTTGTCTCGAAATGTCAACACTGTATACAGTGGGAGATAAATATTGATTTATCGGGATTTCTCCGAGGGAGTGAAGATGTTCCCTGTTTCCTGACTGACTGTATACTGCCGTGTTGTGCATTTATAATAACTAACATTCGTGTGGTATTGGAAATTCGGTCATCTGTCTATACTATTATAAAGCTATAATATATCTATGTCTGCACATTTAAGATATTTAAGAAAAAAATTAGGTACTGTAATTAGGCTATAGGTAGGTATAGGTGTGTCTAAACACAAAACTATTTTTTTTAGATTTTTTGTCTGTCTGTTTATCTGTTTGTTTGTTCGAGCATCACGCAAAACTACTAAACGGATTTTGAAGCAACTTTTTTTATTTGATAGCTCTTGATTAGACTTAAAAACTGGTATACATTTATACATTTTGACGTTGGTATATATTTATATACTGGAAATTGGTATATTTGTAAAAAATAATGCACATTTTTTCTCCAAAATCAGTGAAGGTAGTAAATTCATGAAAAGAGATCCTACTAAGTTGAAGCACAGCCCATCTGTGCAAAAGTACTCTTCACCTCACTAGCTGTTACATGATGTCTACACAAATTTACAACCATATTCCTCAACATTTTAGAGAAATGCCAAAAAACCAATTTCCATTTAATCTAAAGTCATGGTTGGTTGAAAAGTGCTTTTATACATTACAAGATTTTTAGGTTTGCAAAACATGAATTTTTAACTATATAAGTTTGCATAACATAATATGTTCTAACTGGTATTTAAATATTCGCATGCCTACTATATAAGCGAATATGTCGGGCTGTCAATTTATTAAAATAGCTTATCTTATCTACATAGCACGCCTGTATTCCCCTAAGAGGTAGGCAGAGGCGTATTACACACCCACGGTTCGTTATCTATGTTTAGGTCCCACGTAATAGGGGGCAAGCCTATTGCCGTTTACCGGGCAATATTTCCAAACTCCGGGCTCCTACTGAGAATTTTTCTTTTTACGAAATAGTTGAATAACACTGCCCGACAAAAACACATACAATGGAAAAACAATTAAACCGCTGATACTTTAGTGCAATTTCTCTCACAAAACATAACACCGATTGAAAATCGTGATGAAAGTAGAAAAACATTGGTTAGCCCTTGCCGGGTGTCCTAGATGTGTGGTCCGGCTGGCTCGCACCCCGTGGCGAACCATTCGTCGGCACTTACGTTGCACTTAATCATGTATGTTCCGCCCTATACACTATGAGACCTAACTTAGTATGCTGCACTTAGATTATTTAGAGACACACAAAATAAATAAAGAGTTACATTAAATATATCAGTGACAGTCTTTTTTTTTGTTAAGGCGGGAAAAATGTTCCTAACCGCACACCCCGTCGTTCGGGGCAACGAACAGGGTAGTGTGGGGCCCTTACCCACTAAATAAACCTGCCGTGTGCCGTCTCTCCGCCTTTATTGGCGGGCCACCCGAACTATGTTGCATGCCTTCGGTGGTAGCAGCCTAGTGGTAAAAACAAGGACTGCAAAAACAGTAATATCGTTCTATCCCTAATCCAGGTCCTCGAACGCGAACCTCAAATTTTTCATGATTTTTCGAAAATATGTATAAACTCGACCCGTGCAGAATTCATTAAAAGATCTCTTCTCAGATGATTTTAAATCTCAAAATTAAGAGAAGCGATTAATTTTTAGACGGGGTGCTGTTGGTATATTTTTCGTCATTACGATAAGCTTTAAAATGAGATTTGAAAAAGAAATAAGGAAGATCTCACGGACCGACAGAAAACCTGGCTAGAGTAATAATAAATACTTTGGAAAATCCAAAAGTGCACGCCTCATAATCTTCAGTTTTCACAATAAAATTGATTATTTGATAAGTAACTAATAATGTATTGGTCTTACTAAGCAGTTTTCAATAAATCACATAGATAACGCTAATTTCAAAAAGTACTAATATGGGTTTCATGTCTTGTATCTAGCGCTAATTTTAAGAAGTATTTCTATATTGGTCTATAGAAATAGTTCTCATGAAAGGCGCTGGTTTTAGTGTCGCGTCGAGCGTAAATATTCAATATTTTTTTGTTTATTTCATAACAATTAAACCACACCGAATCAGACCGTGAAAGTAATAGGGCTCTATTCGTAGTAATACTCAAGTTAAAACGAAAAAAAAAGGACTCGATTAGTAAAGTATTTCGGTTGCTATCGTGTTAACATACATTACCTACAACAAACGGACGTCCAATACAGATTAAACAGTTTGTTAACTAGTTTAAATAACAAAAATAGCATAAAAAATATCATGAGTGTCAAAAATAGTGTTTTTTCTTGATATGTGTGTGTATATATTGTGTTACAAGTGCAATATATGATAAATAGAGACATTTAAGTTTGAAAAATCAGTTGCTCTGTGTAAAACGGGAATAGTACCCACCTCAACGCTTCGTTTATGAGGCGTGCAATATATAGGATTATCATTCATCCATCCATCCATCAGCCTTTTAACGTCCACTGCTGGACATAGGCCTCCCCAAGAATGAGGGATAGTGCCGTAATCACCACGCTTGACCGGCGGGTTGGCAATCGCAGTGGATGTTGTTAATACTCGAACGAGTGCTGCTGCCCACTCCCCCGGTATTCCCTCAGTCGGCTCTTACGACACCCATGGGTGGAGAGGGGTGGTACAATTCTAAAGGCGGCCCCACACGGCAATTTTCAATGCTCGGCAAAAAATAAATATCGTGGTGAAACCTGCATGCCTGATAGATTTTCTCGATGGCTTGTGAAGTCTGTTAACCCGCACTGGGCCATCGTAGACTACAGCTTTAACCATTCTCCTTCTAAGACGGCTCAAATCTTCTCACTCTGAGAGGAGAAGCACGCTAAATTAATATCTCTTATCACAGACTAATGCATGGCTCCTGTAGTAGCTATCCCAGCTATTTTACACAGAGATTATTATTGTGCAGTAAAGTACCGTATAGAGTACCGTATACCGTTATTGTAAACGCGGCCGAAGTCGCGGGCAGTCTCTAGTTATGTATAATTCTTTTATTTTTTTATTTAGAAGTATGTAAAACTATCCACCAAATAACAAGAAGCCTACAGAATGTCTTAGTGTTATGCTTTCTGAATAAAAAATTAGACGTCTCGGGATTCTATTATAATAAACGAGAATATTGTTTGAGTCTTAGTTATATAAATTCTTATATTATTCTATCCATAGACGAATTAAAACTGTTATGGGTTTATTGATTGACGTTATACTTCCTAGTAACATGCTTTTGTCAACAGATGACGCTGCCACGCTAACAGCCGGTTTTACCCACCGCATTAGATGTTTCACATCAAAAAATTAAAAAGCGTGTAGTTTCGGTTTTCGGGGTACGCCATGCAGGTTGCGTTATATTTACAAGGGTGATATTTTAATTATTATGATCAGCGATAAAACGAATGCTGCATGCGTTAATATAGCTTGTAGATTGGTTATAAATTGTATGGTTATAAATTTTTAACATAATTGATTATTGATTGGCACGTATCATAAACGGTTGAGGTTTCTATCCGATAGAAACATTTGAGGTGTTAGGAATGCTTTACGTAGCTATTATTTAACTGCCTCTATGGTGCAGCGGTAGTGTGTGAGCGACTGCTGATCATGAGGTCTCAGGTTCGATCCCCGGGTTGGGCAGTAAACTTTTTCGTAAAAAGAAAAATTCTCATTAGGAGCCCAGAATTTGTGCCCGGTAGACGGCAATAAGCTCGCCCCTTACTACGTGGAACTTAAATATAGCTGGTGTACCGTAGTACCGTGGTTGATAATACACCTCTGCCTACCCCTTCCAGGAATACAGGCGTGATGCTATGTTTATTATTTATATGATAGGTTTACCTTTGAATTTGAATTAAAATGTTATTTGTCACTGAAGTAATTTGATTATAAAGGTATGTATTTTTATTGAATTTAGGGATTTTTTAAATTAATTTTTGCTCCTTACATTTTTCGCACTAATAAATAAATACCTAGTTCTTGAAATTTATATCTAATCGCTAAATTGGATTTCTGGACTAGAAATAAAAGTTCGTCTCGTATATAATGTACCTATATAATAATAATATTTAAAAATTTATATTATTAGTAGTTTCCACTAGGTAAGTATATAAAAACGAAAAATAATCGCTTTGAGCTTAACCTTCAGACCATATATGTCTTATCCGTTATCAGAAGCGATCGTATTTCGTAAATTTGTCGGTTAATTACGCGATCTCTTACGCAACACTAAAATGCTACCGTTTTAATTGAACTTAAAAAAAAAACTTTAATTGGCGGCATGAAAATGTGTTTTTTTCGTATTATGACAATCGTAAATCAGACAGCATTTAATAATGACTTTCGTTTTATCGTAAATAGTTAGTTATTTTTATTGTGTTATTAATATCGATAAATTATTAAACTTATTTGTTATTGTAGGTATAGTTCGGGTCCAGGGAGGTGGCCAGGTGGCAGGGCGACACACGCCGAACTGCCATGGCCAGATGGAGGGCGCGGTTGGAGGCGCCTCGGGCCGGTCTTTGGACCGTAGGGCCACTCCAGCCGGTGCTGGAGGAGTGGGCGGGGCGACGGCACGGAGTCCTTACCTTCCGACTGGTGCAGGTGCTGTCGGGGCACGGTTGCTTCGGCAGATATCTGCACATAGTCGCAAGGAGGGAAGAGACTTCGGGCTGTCACCACTGTAGCTGTGACGAGGACACGGCGCGGCACACGCTCGAGTCGTGCCCGGCTTGGGCCGAGCAGCGCCGTGAACTCGTCGCGGAAATAGGGGGGGACCTCTCGCTGCCGAGCATCGTCAAAGCGATGCTTGGCAGCGACAGGAATTGGGCCGCGGTCGCTGCTTTCTGCGAAGAGGTTATCTCGCGGAAGGAAGTGGCGGAGAGGGTTAGGGAGGAGGATTCTTCCGCTGACCCAAACCGCCGCCAGCGACCGAGGCGGCGCAGGTGCAGGTACTTGCGCCTCATGCCGCCCTAGCTGAGGCTGCGGGTGGATGGACCGGGGAACGTCCGCCACCTGCAAGGCCTCCCGCGAAGGTGCGACGCTCCGTGTGCGGATGCGTCGCACAGTAGAGGGTACCCGAAAGGGTAAGCCGCCGGCGGACCACCGAAGGAATGTGTTAAGTCCCACGTAATAGGGGGCGAGCCTATTGACGTCTACCGGGCACATTTCCAAACTCCGGGCTGCTACTGAGAATTTTTCTTTCTTTTTTTAGGAAAAACTCAATAGCATTGCCCGACCCGGGGATAACAAATAACAAAAAAACATATGAAACAAATAACAAAAAAAATTCAATCAGTATGTTTGTTCCGGCTAATTTACGGAACTGTACCGATGTAGACAGACGGAATTTCCACTGGCTAGTAGATAATTATAAGAAGTCACTTAGGCTACTTTTATTTTGAAAAAAGAATTAGAGTAGCGCAGGAAAAAAATCCTAAATTCTGTTAGTGTTTAATATTGACAAAGAGCATTTAAATGACGTGTTTCACGTACGCAATGTTACCATGGATTTATTTTACATTCATTAGGAAATTATGTTTAGGTAATACTATAGTCATAATAAGGCAACAAAATTATTATTAAATGGGGAAACCAAGATGAGTTCCCTGTAATTTTAGTTGGTAATGTTACTACATTACCTAATGCTTAAATCGGTACTACTTAAATTCACTTACGCTATATCCATCCATCCATCCATCAGCCTTTTAACGTCCACTGCTGGACATAGGCCTCCCCAAGAATGGGGGATAGTGCCGTAATCGCCACGCTTGGCAGGCGGGTTGGCGATCGCAGTGGATGTTAATAATACTCAAAGGAGAGCTGCTGCCCTCTCCCCCGGCATTCCCTCAGTCGGCTCTTATGACTCCCATGGGTGGAGAGGGGTGGGACAATTCTAAAGCCGGCCCCACACGGCACGATATATATACAATTGGAATACCACGTCATGCCAATATAAAAATGAGATAATCCGTCGTGCTGTTATTACCGTCGGAGGGGTACGCCATAGGTACGTCAACCTAAGGGCAGGTTAGGTACGCGACGAAGGGACCAGACGGTATGACTGATGCCTTGGAATGTTGGTAAGGTCTTCCGACACTCTTGCTACATTATCTACCAAGCACTTCTGACTATGCTTCAAAGTAATTATATTTTTGAGCCGTTTAACGTCGTAACGCTTCGAAGCCAGAACGCTCGCAAATTTTACAAAGAAATTAGGAGTAGACTAATTGACGCTTCACGTAATAAGAAGGCCAATCTTTACCTAACATAAAGGATTTCATGCATTGATATTCCACGTGGCAATGTGGCAGTCTTCTGGGCACGTTGCGAGTAATCAACGATGCGGATGCATTTGTGATGCATAATTTTTTTACACACACAACACAACAAAGCGTCACGCCTGTATTCCTCGAAGGGGTAGGCAGAGCTGTATTACAAAAAATATTTTTTTTTTACTTCTTTCTTTTTATTTTCTTTGTAATAGAATTTAACTAATCTCCAAAACGGCTGGACTGATTTCTACGGGATGTTCACTGGCAGATAGCTAATGTTATAAGGAATAACTTTGGCTACCTACTTTAATTTTAGAAAAATAATGACGGTTTCGTACTGCCTACGTGGGCGGGCTTGTTAAGGCGGTAAAATATGTTTCTAACCGCACACCCCGTCTTTCGAGGCAACGAGCAGGGTAGTGTGGATCCTTCATCCACTAAAGAAACCCGCCGTGTGCCGTCTCTCCGCCATTTATTGGCGGGCCACTAAAACTATGTTACATTCCTTCGGTGGTGCCCAAACCCCATCCTTACGCTCCATCTTATCATTATTAACCTTCCTCTCAATTTTCCTTGGAGTTGACGACACGTGAGTGATGCCTCTGATATTGCTAGCAGCAGCACATGGACAGTATGCCCGCGTGGTATAAAAAAAATTACATGTATTTTTTATACGACGTGGGTGGCAAACAAATATACGGCCCACCTGATGGTAAGCAGTTACCATAGCCTATAGAAGCTAGCAACACCTGAGGCATCACTCTTGTGTCACGAGCTCCAGGGAAAGCCATAGGAGGTAGATAGGAAAGATATTAAGAAGAGGATAGGTATAGTTTGTACCACCGAAGGAATGTAACATAGTTCCAGTGGCCCGCCAACAAAGGCGGAGAGATGGCACACGGCGGGTTTTAGTGGGTGAGGGCCCCACACTACCCTGTTCGTTGCCCCGAACGACGGGGTGTGCGGTTAGGAACATTTTTTCCCGCCTAAACGAAAAAAAAAGTTATAGTTCGGGTCTTCAGCGCTTCCACACACCATACGAAACACAAACCTACCGTTGTTTCGCACTGATCTTGTGTAAGAGGGTGGTACTTCTCCCATCGAGCCGGCCCATTTAGGTACATTAAGAGAAGCAAAGCTCTACTATTAAAACTGGGTATTCAATCATGCTCAAAATGCGACATCAATATAAAAGCTTTCCATCCATCCATCCAACCATTAACCTTTTAAAGTCCACTGCTGGACATAGGCCTCCCCAAGAATGGGGTATAGTGCCCGTAATCGCCACGCTTGGCAGGCGGGTTGGCGATCGCAGTGGATGTTGTTAATACTCGAAGGAGTGCTGCTGCCCACTTCCTCGGTATTCCCTCAGTCGGTTCTTACGACTCCCATGGGTGGAGAGGGGTGGGACAATTCTAAAGCCGGCCCAACACGGCATCAAAGCTTTGTATTAATTTAAAAACCGCGTATAGGTACCTACTTAAATCAAGTAGGTATGTCTAGTTCAGTAGAAAATGTATTCCATTTGTATTGAAGTAAAATCAACAACAATTACTTGTTAACAGCACATAATATTATTTATTCGTATGCAACTTGTATTAAATTTGCAATTAAAATATTAACGACCGAAATCAATTGAAGGCGAAAAAACTTTTATTTAACATAAAACGTTTGTTTTATTTCACATAAAACATTTTATTCGTTTATGTTATTAATTATTACATATTGGCAACACTTACTCCTTTAGTTTATGGTATTTTATTTGGTATCGGCGACATCAAACCTCGAGGACTAAAATTCGAATGTACTTAGTAACTTTTATAGGAACGGTGATCGAATATTATGAATTTACCCGATGACCCTAGACCCTAGACCCTTCTATTAGAAACAAAGTTATTGACACGGCACTAAATAACTGCGGCCATTTCGTTATTAATCTATGATAGTATAAAAAAACGGTAAATTTTGCTTGTTATAAGGGGATAATCTCTTACACTAAAAGAAATGCGTGCGGTTGTGGCTATAACATGCAAAAACATAGGTAAAGTATCTGACAAACATTTCCAGTGTAACGCAATCATACAAACAAAAAACGAACTTAGCTTTACTAAACACATATCATTTTGCAAAACACAAGAAAGCACATTAAATTGTATTAAAAACTGAATACCAATCAATCAAAGTCAATAAAGATATTAAATATTTACCCGCGCGTCACTGACAGTCGACATTGAGTCGAATTTAATTTACTCTTAATTTCGCGCCAACGGTGATACGATTTTATTTCGATTTGGCAAATGGCGGCTACACTTGGCGGGAATGGAACATTGCGATGCGGCTACCACGAGATGACGACGTGTGGAAAAGTGCATCATTAAGATATATCGGTTTGGCGTTATACTGTCAAATATGATGATTTTTTAAGTTAATTACTACATTAATAGTGCGATAGTTGTTGCTAGTATACAAAACATGATATGTGTTTGTGAATGTCTTTAGATCATCAGAGCAATCATGTTTATAACCATAATATAACAGACATAAGCAGCATAAATTTTCATCACATTTAGGTGATTCGATTTGATTAAGCTAACGATATATTGTATGAGATATCGAGAAAGTAAAGATGAAAAATAAATATAAATACTACCGGCAGGCGGAAGGTAGAACGCCCTCCGGTTTAAATAGTTACTGTATACACACACGGTTTCTATTTAAACGTTTAGTAACACACATAAAACTGCAAACACCCAGGTATTTGACAACATAATTGATTAAATGAAGACATGAAAATTGTCGATGACTTCAGCTAAGTCAATATAAACTTTGATCAAAGTTTAAGTTTTAATCGCCGTCGTTTCGAAGAATCCTCGTGATGCGAACGTAATTGAAGTTTACGAATAACTCGGCGCGTTTATTAGTGTTGTAAGAGCTTGTTTTAATCGTTTTCTAAAGAGTTACTAGAAAAGCTATAATTACGACTCTGTTACATCTTGGGGTCGTTTCGGTACTTAAGAAGCGAAGTATGCAAAAAAAAATTGAGATTAGAAAACTGAGTTTGAATTTATAAAAGTCTAGTACTTAGATAAAAAAACGTAGAATGTTTTGATAGTTGTTACAGCGTTAAAACCTTTTTAAAATTTAAAAAAAACGCAGTGCCGACATGTAGAGTTTGACCATTTTATCACAGAATTAAAAAAAACATTTCTGTCAATTTTCAAATTTTGGAAGTATAAGCCGTCTAGACATAAACAAGTATAGAGAACAGTCTATCCATTTTCAAAGTGCATAGCTAATGTAAAATGTGTACCTATATTATAACTTCTTCTTGAAAAATTTATAAAATATATTTGAAGTAAATTTTTGCAAGTTCAATCGTCTTGCCAGATCCGAACAGATAATTTGCTTACAATATAATCGTACAAAGATTGCGACTTCAAGGAAAGGGGGTAAAAAGGTAGAGGCTATTATATTCAAATTCACTTCGGAAGGCAATTTATAAGGAGTTATTGACAAGACCGGGGACCGAACCCGACGCGGTGGCTAGCGTGAAATTCTTACTCGGTATCTTTTGAATCCACGTTAATTGAACGCTGGAGACAATATTGTTAAAGTTTTTATACAAGATTAAGCGTAGAAGCAGAAAATATATTTTACTTTATACCTGCAGATTTAAATTTGAATTTGGAATTAGTTATTCTTTCGTCACACCATTTTATTTATGCCATGAAGGTGATAACAGCCGATTAAAAAAATAAGGTAAATCAACTTATCTGACCAGAAAGGTCTAATTTCGTATCTCTTGTGAAGGAAAAAAAGAAATACAGGAATTTGAAGAGAAACGTGTTTAAATCACATCGATATTAAAATTTGTATTTTCGGATGACTCTACTTTTTACTAGGAATTACTTTTAATGCAATAGTAATACAGGACTGTTGAAACGAGTACCTAGTCAGTTTTTCTGCCAAATGAAAGTGGACACAATGCTGGATTTCACAAGACAGATTACAGTGGAGCGCATTAATAAGGTGACATTTATACTTTGCGATACGATACCAGTACGACAGCGTAAAGATGTCGTATCGGTATCGGTTGCTATTGCTGAGGCAATATCATCCAACGCTTAGTTATCCTAATATTAGTAGATTGTCTCTATATTCGATACAATTTGAAAGATTTCAATTTTTTGGACTGACTACCTCCTGACCTTCATCGCCTAAAGAAGTGATTATGTTCGAGGGCACTTCCTAAAACAACCGTCATAGATGATAAATGACAGCCGAGACCAACGGCTCAACGTGCTTGTCGGGAAACGTCAAAATTTGTAACCTAACATTTTTTATTCGAGACCTGAAATAGTCGTAAACACAAAATGTCTCAAGATGCCCCATGTCTCGATCTCGAGATAAGATCGTAATCTTTTCGGATATTGCTCGCTATAATCATATGCGTACTTTTTTATTTTTGCTTTTTTTTATAAGGGCGTAGTCGAAGCGTGCCGGACAATGAGACGTGGCTGAAAATATAATGCCATATTGTTATTTAAGCTAACTTAAGGAGTATGGCGATTAAAAAGCTTTACTTTGAAATCATTCGTGTTGCTTTTTTGGTTTCGAGAAAATTAAGGCTCTTCCAAAAGACGACTATGGCGATGGTCCTGGAAATGGTCAATACAGTAAATTGTGGATGATATTTAAAAATTTCTTTGTCACCTTGTATTCAAAATGCAGAAAAGTTGTTTAAAAATATAGATAATATAAATCACATATAAACTACCTGAATAAACTGTAGTACCAACTTTCTCAATAAGTACAATTATAAAAATAATTAGTATAATTACGCTCATTGGTAAGTTTCATAAGTAGCTATTAATTACATATTATCCGGCGTTCAAAAATATTTCCGTTCAAATCATTTTGAAACAAGATTGTGTGGGTTGCGGATTTACTTTCTATCGAATATTTCAAAGCAAGCTCGTTATAATTACATAATAGTTGTTTTATCAAAAAAGCAGTTCCTTATATAAATATTTCTTAAATGAAGGACCACTTAGGAATGTTATCTTATAATACAACGTAAGATCACTGTGACTTAAAATACTAGTATTTATAAAACTCCTTTCTCCACTCAGACAAATTTAAGTTCGGGGTTTCTCAGGAGTCACTTCGCATTTTGCAATTTCATGTGTCTTGCTCTCACCACACTAATGGAAAACGCCATAAGATATCGTGATGTTACGTTTAAGCTTGCTTAAACGTAACATCTTAGCTTATTTGGTGATATTTGGGCAGACTGATATCTAGATAAATGACCTGAGGTTAGAATTCTCGAGACACGTATTTCTAAATTTACTAACTTTGATTTAAGCGGTGGTGAGGGTTCTAGGTAAAATATTGTGTTAAAATATTCTGATAGACAAATGATCAAAAAGTTAAAAAAACCGTCGGAAACCTCGGGACACCATCGAACTATTACTGTGTGATAAATAAAAAAATAGTAATTAGTTGTAATTATTATTTTTCTCTGTTCGTTCAGTAGGCTTTAGAGATAACAAGTTGGCATGCATCCGAGTACGAACGAGGAAGGGGCGGCCAGAATTACGAGCGATTCTCGCCCTACGGCGCGCACGCGCACCGATTTACGCGCGTCATAACACAGCTAGTAACGTACAAGTATCGATAAAGCGATTATTTATATAGTATGTTGACAGAGACATACATGTCACCACCAAATTCTTTCCCGTGGGTGTCATAGGAGCCGACCAAGGGAAGTAACCAGGATCACCCATTACATTGCTGATAGTAGAGTTGGGTACCAAGCCAGAGTACTCACTTGTTATGGCCCCGAGCAGGTCGGGACCATCATCTGCCTTATGACTGTGCCAAAGTCCCTGGCGTGGTTCGGTTGTAGCGGTAGATAGCTGAACATTCATTCACTTCCACGAAATGAAATGGTGGGCAACATCTTAACAGTATTCGTAGTATTCTTGAGTCCATGGGCAGCCCTTACGACTTACCATCAGGTGGGCTGTAGCTCACCTTATGGTAAGTGAGTCAACCATAATTATTTTTATCTACATCTGCATATAAGTACTATATCTCTGTAAACAGTAAGTATTAAAAATCTCTTGCAAATAGGGATTGATTGCTAGTGGCTAATATTGCTAAACTTCTGTTTCTTCGTTATTGAAATTTTTGTTACGGATAAAAGTCAGTAAGTACCTATTAATAAATTATAATAGTGAAAATCAATAGTTATTGACGTTTAATATTCCTACAGGCAGAATTTATCATAAAATTCTCGATATGACTATGATAATAAGGGGCACATCACTATATCGCCCTCGGCAACCACGCGCGTTATCGTACCTATAAAAATGCACCGTGATCCCTGACACTAACCAAATTATTCTCGCTCCTAACTCACAGATAGCGGGATTGAATCCCAATCTCATCCAGGGTACTAAAGCATCAGATATATCTTACTATAATATGTCAGATTAATACTAGTATGATAGAAACACGCTTGTAAAACCATAAACTTAAAATAGTATACTCTAAACTAAATCTATATGCAGAACAGATAATCGACGCGCCTCGTGGCGTAGTCGGTAGTCTAACCGACTTACGTGCACGAGATCGTAGGTTCGATTCCCGCTCGGGACAATTATTTGTGTGATGAACACAGATATTTGTACTGCATCTGGATGTTATCTATTATATGTATGCATTTACAAAAAAAAGTAATATATATATTATATCGGTACCCATATATATATTATATCGGTATCTGGTACCCATAGCACAAGAGCTAAGCTTAGTTTGGGACCAGAGGACGTTGTGTGAAAATGTCCGTGAATATTTATTTATTTTATTCTAAAGAACTCTACACGTAATTTTGAAGTGAAAACTTCTTTAGGCGCGTTGAGCACTTTTTGTGTGAACAATAATCATGGAACTCGCGTCATCGTCACCGAACGCTCCGATAGAAGGGAAAACGAAGTAATTTGTGATCAAAAATAATAATCTAATAGCTCAACGATACAATTCACAAGTTACTTAGTTTTCACTGCTATCGGCAGTCCCTAAAGACTGCCCCGCATGATTTTTTTTTAGTTATACACTAAGACACTAGTCTTATAGACTCTCCTCCATAATATAATGCATTCTGGCCATTATAAAACTTATAATTCTGAAAATCACAAATAAATAAAATCACAATTCAACGTGAAATTTGTAATTCTATCTTATCTATTTCCAAGAAACGCGAAGACAAATTATTAAAAATAGTTGTTTTTGAAACACTGGATATTGCACCCAAAATAATGTAGTCACAGCTAATCAATTTTTATCTGATGGTACACGCAAGTTAGAGACTTAAAAGAGTTTCATAATGCCCACTCTCTTTTTAATTACGAAAAACACCTTGATAGTCGTAAAAATATAAACAAATATTATGCCACATTCTGTTTATCAATATCAACGATCAGCAACATATCCTTAAGATGAATACAACAAATAAACAACAGAAGTATAAGTAATATAAGCCGCAGTTTCATTTTAATCACGAACCATTTGAAGAATTTTCATTCACTGAACATAAATAACGATTTGCTGTTCAGTTCTTCTCTGGCCGCCTACACTTCTAAGTAAGACCAGTGTTTCTTAGTGTGGTATTATGATATTAGCCTAATATATAGCCTGACTGGAGAAATAGACCCTTTTTTGGGATGCACTTCTAAAGATGATATGAACCTGAAATAAAATACGAAAAGAACGCTTTCTCCATCTCATCGGTGAATCTAGTTTTGTATCAGAATAAGAGTTTCAGGCTATAGAATTATAGCCCTTTTTTATATTTTATTATCAATACGAGAATATAAATATATATTTTTATTGCGTATGGTGGTAGACCAGCCACGGCCCACCTGCTCTTCTCAAACCTCGTTTAAAGAGGGACAAGTAGTAACTCTAGGGAAATATTGCAGCAGGACGTTAATTCCAGATCTTACAAGTACGTGGTAGAAAGGAACGCTGAAAACGAACAGTATTGGACGAGATCGTCTCGAAGTGATGTGGATGAACCCTCCTACAGCGTCTCGTTTTCAGATAATCTAATACTAATTTCATTAATTTTGCAATTGTGATATAGCCGATGTGTGTCTGAGAGCCGCTAAGCTGAAGTGGTTGTTGGTCAGTGGCGCCCCAACCCAGTGATAAGGCTACGCAGTAGACCCAAACCAAGGTAGGGGGACGTCTTAGGCAATTTTTGGCGAGAAGTAGCTTTAAACAGTAATGTATGGAGAGAATGGAGGGAGGCCTTCCTCCAGAAGTGGGACAGGGGGAGGCTGCTGTCTCAATATTCGCTCCAGTTGTAACTAGTATAAGTTAGCAAAATACATATGCTCTGTGCATATTCTTTGTTGCGGGTCCTATAATAAATGAACCCCGTCGACCGTAGCATGTGGCCGGCATAACTCGTACATAAACGTTCGTGGAAAAAAACTTGCAGGCCTGGACTTCTGCCAATTGTCGGCCCAATACCTACGCTCGCGCTGCAACCACTTCTGTATGCGAACATTCATTAGCCGAGATTTTGTTATAGTTTAAATTGTCGTACTTTTCATTTTTAATTAAAGGACATTAATTGTTCACGCTGTTTTCGCCTGATCAATGTAAATCATTTGGTGTAAGGAATAAGCTACTGGCTAAGAGTAAAACTCATCAAGTTAATAAAAATTACTTACATCAACATACTCGATACCTATATCTTGTTCTACGACTAGAGTATAACTAACGCGCGCACGAACATAACAAAGATTCAAATTAATAGTAAAAAATGAAATATTTGGCTTTTACTTACCTGTATACTTTTTATCATTACTTCATATCAAGAAATACATTATGAAAACCAGTATATTATTGGCAGTATTTAATTGTTGAACTGAATAATCCATTCATGCAAGCTACAACCAATTTTTTTTTTATTGCTTGTAGTGGCGGACGTGCCACGGTCCATCTGATGGTAAATGGTAACCGTCGCTCATGGACTCAACTATACCGAGAGTATTGTCAAGCCGCTGCTCACCATTTCATTTCACTGATATGAAATGAAAGAATAAACGACTATCTCCTGCTACAGCCAAAACGCAACGATGTGCTTCATGGCCGGTCACACGGGAGATGGCGGTACCAACCCGCTCGGGCCCGATACCAAGTGAGTATTCCGACTTGGTACCCAGCCCTACCACCAGTCATGCAATGTATGATAATTGCTTACTTTCCTTAGTCGCCTTGTTGTGCCGTTCTCTTGGGGAGGCCTATGTCCAGCAGTAGACTTCGAAAGGCTGATGGATGGATGGATATGATTTGCTGTAATAGTGCATTGTTATCCTAGGGGTGAAAGTAACTTATTTAGTCTCGAGACGGGGTTTGGCGCCCAAGCGCAGCGAAGGCACCTATAGTTCGAGGGACTAAATAAGTCTTTAATCCGAGGTAAACACTGTGTTTTTCATTACAAATACAATGAAACCATATCTGAATCTGATAAACTCATTGTGTTAATACAAAATAATACAAACTGCTATACGGAAGTATATAAAACAAATCTCTACACCTCGAAAAAATAAATGAAGATCGGATTGCCGCTTTCTCGCCAATATTTTTTTTGTGGCCGACCAGCATAACAGCCATTATTTTACATTTTCACATTGAAAAAATGGTAAAATATTTTACCCAAATCTATATTATTTTAAAGAAATATCTGAAAGTAAGTAAATTATAATAGGTGGTCGTTAAAAAAAAACTTTAATACTTAACTTTGTTATTTCAATTAAACATCGCGCTGTGATTTAGTGGCTGTAATAAGTTAGAATAGGTTCAATAGAAATGTGAAAATAGAACTAGTTTTTTTTTTAAATAATTTGCCAGCTGTCAGTTGAAAACGATTCTTCCTAGGGCTGAAAAGTATTACTTTCAACCCGCTCCTCAGGCAACTTCAAACCTACTTTCCGAGTATGAGTAATGAAAAATTGCTTTATACTTTTACTTCCTTTATGTTTTAAACATAATACTTTTAAAAAATTACCCAAATTGTAGAGATTATTTCTTTCCAGTGAGTGAACACTTTCACGCACACATCTTTCTAGAAGTGACTTCACTTTTTGATTGGTGTCTTTATTTTATAGTTAGTCAGAGGCCATGTCCTGTTTTTTAACTTCTTCTTTTTGACATTGTTGGCTCATAATAATATCACAAGTAGCTAAAATAAGGAGATAATCGCACTTAACTCTTGCTTTGGGACAGCGCTAATTTATAAGTAATGGATATAAAACCGGTAATTGATATTAATTATTCTCTGTACTTTGCATAAATACTGATATATTACGTTTGACAATTTAAATTTATTTTGTCAAATTTAATGGAAGTTTCGAGAAAGGGCGATCTTTTAATTTTGTTTCTACATAAAGTTATGCAATTATATAATAATAGAAGTAACTGAAAAGACAGATATCTATATCTATACTATTATAAAGTTGTAACAGGGCTGTGTCTGTACATTTAAGATATTTGAGAAAAAATGGCTGTATTAGGCTATATAGACGTGTCTGAACACAAAACAATTTTTTTTAGATTTTTTGTCTGTTTATCTGTTTATCTGTTTGTTTGTTCGCAAAAACTACTGAACGGATTTTGATGCAACTTTTTTATTTGAAAGGCCTTGATTAGACTTAAAAACTGGTATACATTTTATCCCGCTACTATATCGGCAACCTGAAGATATAACCGAAAAACTAGCTTTTGAATGCGGCGAAGCCGCGGGCAAAGGCTAGTTATTTATAAGATAAATCGAAGAATTATTAGCTTAAAATATGCCACCATAGAGTCATAGTTTTTAGAAATGAATAGTTAATTCATTTTCTAACGTCTATTACTTCAATTATTGAACCTTATTTTCGGTCTCGGTGCGGGTACCTACACCTAAGGACTGTTTAATCAAATTAAGATTTGTGATTTAGGAGCGCCTGAAGTCAACTGCGTAGTGTGAGTGACTGCTGATTATGAGGTCTCGGGTTCGATCTCCGGGCCAGCCAGTGTTATTGAGCTTTTTCGTAAAAGGAAAAGTTCTCAGTAGCAGCCCGGAGTTTGTAAATGTGCCTGGTAGACGGTAATAGGCACGCCCCTTTTTACGTGGGATGTAAACATGGTCTAGCAAACCGTGGGGAGTTATACACCTCTGCCGACCCCTTCGGGGAACACAGGCATCATGCTATGTAAGATAAACCAGCTAAAAAGATCACAAGTCAATGATAGTTGGTAAGAAATCGCGGTATTTGAAAAGTATTTGAATCTATAAATTAAAGAAAAATATTTAGGTTGCCGGACATATTTTCTGATCTAAATCCCTCTTTTTGTAATGCTACCGTAGCAGACGAGGTTGGTGATACATGGTAATTGCCGCTCATGGACATTGCAATAAAAGGAACAGCACCTGCTACACGCCATAAAAATTGACCACTGCGCTGCGACACGAGTTCCCACTCCTGTCGCAGCGCAGCGCGCAACAGTTATCTTCTTCTGCAACCGACGTTTTACGGCTGTTGGAAGATGGTGGTACCTACCTCTCGAGTCTGAGTGGTAGCTTTTATTTGTAACAAACGCTTCCACCAGTAGACTAGTCCTTGAAAATTCATATTTAAAGTCAATAATTGGTAGCGGGTTCTTAAAACCCCTAGACGTCCTTAAATCACTGGATCTTTACAAAAATAACAATTTTTTAGAAGAAAATGCGTGTAAATGTGAAATAAAAAGTCGCAGGTTTGCTCTTGCTATCTATTTCTAATTCCCAATGTTGTAGTTTGTGGTCGAGTAAATGCTTGAGCATGTCGATTTAAACAACAATTTTTATTTCGATTTGTATTTTAGCCCTTGACATGCTCAGCTACTTTAAAGAATCATTTGTGAAAGTGAAAAGAAAGAACTTATGCAGTATGAGTGCACTCTTCACTCATTGATTTATGCATACAGTTGTAGTTTAAATAACCGAGGCAGGCGGACCACAAATATATCTATAAAACAATGAAACTTATCATTAAGTTTGGACATGACGTAATTTCAGTATAAATAATATAGTAGGTATTTGATTTGTGTTTAACGACAAGATTATTACAATTTTATTGTAATACGCATTCTGCACAGAAGTATCCCACTAGCGAGCAAACCACTTTTTTTGTTATACATCTTCTCAATCGAGTAGCAAGATATATCTACCAGTTTTAAGTCTAATAATAAACCATTAAACAGTTTCATAAAATTAATTCAGTAATCACCATTTCTTGTGTTTTCTCCCCGAAATTATTTTCCGGGTATAAATATCGTTAATTGTAATAAAAACGGAAATATACAAGATGAGTAGTTTCGGAGTTCATCGCGGAAAAATAACGTGCACAAAGTTTTTATGTATAAAGAACTACTAGATTATGTAGGTCGAGTTTTCGGATATCTACACTGAATTATACAGCCTACCTTTTTATTTTTTTATTTAATTGAACGTACTAATCGTCAGGAGTTCAGTTTTAAATAAAATCTTGTTTAAACTTTTCTAATATATATCCAATAAGGTTTATGCTGATAAAGTTTATCTTTAGGCTAGCTATTTTAGCTAGAACTTCTAGGAGCGGAACAATTTTTGAGTTGCAAGCGTGAAAAAGGGCTGAATTGTGAATTATAATATGTTTTGAAATAAAACTATGTTTACGGAATCTATCGCGTTTACTTGATTTTACTACTATCCCGATGTTTCAAATACTTTACAGCATTCATGATCACGGGTGGACTTAAATGATAGACGTCCAAGGCTGATATCAGCGTAACATTCGCGGAAATATCAGAAAGAATTATAATATATTTTATGTTAATGAATATTTAAAAATTTCGCGTTTGAACCGCAGAGTAAAGCTAATTATAAATTATAACGGATAAAGTGCAACACGAACGGACTCTATGAACTATCCGATCCTATCCTATTTACTTATTTCATCGTTCGTTGCGATATATGTAATTTCTATAGCCATGATCACTACCTAAGTATACGCAATTACTTGCTAGGTAAACGCGACAAAGCTGAGTCATTCCTTGATTAGCCTGGCCTGTCACGTAATGTTCCAGCCCACAGATCCCCAGGGGTCGACTATCAAGTACTGTCATTAACAAAGTTTATTAGTGGATTCGTCTTTTATTGTGTATAGTTTAAAAGCCATCCTTGTCCTCATGCCCATTAGGACATATTAAAAAAAACATGCGGGGCAGTCTTTGGGACTGCCGATAGAAGTGAAAACTGTTAATGTCCAATTGGTTTAATAGTTCTTTACAAACCAAAAATAATTTAGAAATTGTGTTTTTTCTTTATATGTGTATATATATTGTTTTACAAGTGCAATATATGATAACCAGAGACATTTTACGTTTGAAAAATCAGTTGTTCTGTGTAAAGCGAGAATAGTACCCACTTCAACGCTTCGCTTATGAGGCGTGCAATAATAATCTAATAGCTCGATGATACAATTCATAAGTTACTTAGTTTTCACTTCTATCGGAGCGTTCGGTGACGATGACGCGAGTTCCATGATTTTTGTTCACCCAAAAAGTACTCAACGCACCTAAAGAAATTTTCACTTCAAAAATTATCAAAAGACTTCTTATGACTATTCAATCTCAATAACCAGAGGGTGGGTGCAGGACAAAGTACATACGAGCCTAGAGGCCGGAGCGGGACGGGTCGGGCTTTAAGCACAACTGGAGCTTACGTAAATACTGTATTAATTAATTTGTAACGACAGACAAACAGATCTCGATGCGTTATGATATTTTTCTGTACATATCTTTGTATTATTATTTTTTTGGAATCGAACGCAATATTCGGTAGGTACGAAAAGTCGGGTTTTCAAACATTTTTTTTATAACATGTAGTAGCAGACGAGCCACGGTCCATCTGATAGTAAATGGTAACCGTCGCCCATGGACTCGACTATACCGAGAGTATTGTCAAGCCGCTGATCACCAATTCATTTCACAGATATGAAATGAAATATAAACGGCTATCTCCTGCTACAGCCAAAACGCAACGATGTGCTTCATGGCCGGTCACAAGAGAGATGGTGGTACCAACCCGCTCGGGCCCGATACCAAGTAAGTACTCCTACTTGGTACCCAGCCCTACCACCAGTCATGCAATGGATGATAATTGCTTACTTCCCTTAGTCGCGTTATACGACACCCGTGGGAAGGAATGGGGTGGTGACACTTGTATTCTTAGTCCGTCACCACTAAAAATAATAAAGCGGTAACAATAATAAATAAAGTGATGATAGTCTTAACAACAAATACTGAGTATTGAGTTTGATCGTCGGTTAGAGGAAGAGATTTAATTTAATTTCTCTAGTAAGGCTTCTCTGACTTTAAGGCTTTCTCGGTAACTTATGGAGTATTTAAAGCGGCATTACATTGTTTTACTAGTAGTCTAGCGGTAGGGTATGCGACTGCACCATTGAAGGAATGTAATATAGTTCCGGTGGCCCGCCAATAAAGGCGGAGAGACGGCACACGGCGGGTTTCTTTAGTGGGTGAGGGCCCCACACTACCCTGTTCGTTGCCCCGAACGACGGGGTGTGCGGCTAGGTATATTTTTTCCCGCCTAAACAAAAAAAAAGGTATGCGACTGCGGATCACGAGATTCCGGGTTCGAATCCCCGTCAGCAACATGTTATTGAGTATTTCCGTCTAAAAATTATCAATAGCAGCACGTAGTTGGAAAATTCTCTTATTCATATCCTCTCCTTAGTATTCTACCCATCCACCTCCAATGCCTTTTCCTTGGAGATAGCAACGCGCGAGTGATGCCTCTGAAGTTGCTAGCGTCTATAGGCTACGGTAACCGCTTACCATCAGGTACGCTTGTTTGCCATCAATGTAGTATAAAAAAAGGTCATTGCATGATATTCATCCCTTATTGATGAGAGAACCGTCCCCAACAGTGGGGCGATGATGATACACTCGTACATCCATTACCGATGATATACTCGTATATACCTAAAGACGAAGTTGCGAACAGAAAGTAGTATTTCATAAAATAATGCTACAACAACAAACCTACTTTATATATAAATTAAATGTTTAGATTAAATTATATATCTAGACGGACTGTCACTCTTACAAACGCCATAAAAAACGGGTGGGAATTATTATGCTAGTGTGCGTGACAGCTGTCATTACGCTTGTGCAATTTGTGTTTGTGTGCGTGCGTAATGATACCAGTTTCAGTAGCAGTATTCAATTATGGGAAAATTATATTATCATAGATTTAAGACATTCTTATACTACAAAATATTTCGTAGGTATATAGTCAAATATCTCTTTCTATTTACTCTCATAATCTACTATATTATAAAAAAATATATACTATATTATAACCTCTTCTTTAATGAGAATACTACTATAACTCACGATAATTATAAATTTAAAAATGTAATGTAATTAATTCCGAAAATGACGACTGTGCAGCTTTATGGATCCATTAAAAACGCTAATAATTATGTTAGGTAATGTTTCTCTCTATCGTTAAAATATCATCAACTTTGCAAGATCACGCGGGAAATTTAAGTTCATAAACTGGTATCACATAAAAAAATACGAACTAAAATTAATTTATTTTCGGAATATTTAAATTACTTATTTAGCCAGTTATTGTATGAAATAATGTTACTAACCGATGATAAGAAATATCTTTAGTGCTCGATTTTTGTAGTTTCGGCACACTTTAATTACACACGTTGACATTTTAAATGACACACTAATGCTCCTGGATACGACCTTGTCAAGTGACGTCACGATTGACACTAACAGCCATAGAACAGCATTGGGATGAAAAGTTCATCCCAATTTTTTCTGACGTACTTATAACGCCGAGGGTCCATCTAGAAATATAATTAATCTAAGATTAAATGAGTACGTGTAACCTTTACGCGCGGTTGAAGTAAAACTTATTTAAATTTTATGGTAGATTATTATTAAAAAGATTCGTTGTAAAATAAATGGAATTTTGCACTTTGAACTCTTATACTATCACTACACTGACACAGCTACTACAAAATGAAGCGAACGAGTTGCGTTATGATAATGTAATTTTTTCACGTCCCATGCTTGTATACACAGTATAAATATTTCGGTAGAAATTGAGTCTGTTACATTGATAATCGACTAAGTAAATCGATAACGTTACTATATATACGATGGAGAAATTCTTTTACTGTACGTTACTTCCTTTTAATACCGTTACTTCCGTCCGAAAAACGCTCAGCGCCCTTAGAATGTGGTTCACAAAATTGTATCGACATCGTGTCGTCTTATCTGTGATTGGTAGAGATATAGACACGTGATGTCGCAATAATCGCTCAACTAGTCACGATGATCTTTGAAGATCTCTCAACCAATGACAATGTTACGATGCGACGTCGATACGATTTAGTGAGTTACATTCTACGGACCCTGAGTTACTTTTAAGTCACGGCTAAATAAGTTTTACTTCAATATAAAATACAACAAGCCACAGGGTATCATAGCCCAATTTATTGTTTAATAAGTATTTGAGTAAATGAAAGACCTCCCCGAATTGCGTTTATGTAAATTATAAATAATTACTCAGCACTTGGGTCCTTGATGGAGTTTTGTGCGGAATATTAATACCTGAGATAATTTGTTTCAATATATATTTTTTATATTCTTAATGTTGTAGTGACATGTATGTAATAACTGTAAGGGCCGCGAGTTTTAATTATTATTGGTATAGAGTTGGTGGGTTTTTCCGTCAGTAATTTATTTGTAAGAAAAATGGAAATGATATTAACAAATGTGGAAATGTGTCTACGGAATAGATAACCACTTGGTTCTGATTAGAAAATATGTTTTCGCACTTGATGGCATTCAGAAAGAATATAAGCTATTAAACATTACACTGCTACCTTCAGCAAATATAAAAAAAAAACTAACGTATAAACAGCATCTGACGTCACAAATTAAAACTGAACTGCGTATGCAACTGTATGTAAAATATAGATGGCGTTTTTCTAAAAATTTGCAAATGGAACCCCGTGGCACACATAAATTTAGAGAAGGACATCTCGGAAGCAATAGCTATTGTAACTCATCTTGCAAGAACGGTATACCATCGTCGAGGTTAGCAGCCGTGGAATCAGCTGTAAAAATGAAGGATCTTTTCGCTACAACTACTTTGTAATCAGTACATATTATACATAATCATTACACAGTAGGTGCATCGGAGATAACAAAAAGATGCGGCCGAATAAAAAGCGATCATACGAAATCACGACCACTCGCGGGCACCGACCACCGCATGTTGCATGGTATTGCTTATTGTGAACTCATTGAATTAAAGCAGTTGTACTTATTTTAAATAAGTCTCAATCACGATTTTAATACAGGAACGTTAATCCTATTCAAATCTGTGCATATACTTAATAGAACAGTAGAGCTCGGTGTGTCTGGAAATTTGGGGAAAAAGATTTTTTGAACTATCACAAACCTTGATCCGAAAAATCTATTTCCGCATCTATACTATTAAGAAGTATGTAGAGGAGATGTAACAACAATTATTTTTTTTGTCTCTGTTTTGTTTCTATGAAATTATTGAACTGATAGCCTCTCCACCCATGGGAGTCGTAAGAGCCGACTGAGGGAATACCAGGGGAGTGGGCAGCAGCACTCCTTCGAGTATTAACAACATCCACTGCGATCGCCAACCCGCCTGCCAAGCGTGGCGTTTATGGCACCCCCATTCTTGGGGAGGCCTATGTCCAGCAGTGGACGTTAAAAGACTGATGGATTGAACTGGTTTCAATGCGAGTTTTATGGGTACAATTGGAGCAGAATATAGATTTTACTTACTTACTTACTTATCATCACGGCATCTCTTTTGCAGGGTAGGCTAAGAGAACAGAGTCCTCAACATTCATAAATCTCTCGCTTCTCCAACATTCATAATTCTCTTCATACACGCTCGCCGGTTACTGAGACTCCTGAGTCTACCTTTCTTCAATACATTACCAATTTGGTCTAGGTAGGTTAGTTTCGGTCTCCCCCTGTACCTACAACCTTCCTCTTTCGCATTGTATATCTTCTTAACCAGTCGCTCGTCCGACATTCTTTCCACATGTGCGAAGCATGAGAGCATTCCCTTTCGCATCTTTATACCAATAGTCTCTTTCATACCTACTCGCTATATTACGTCGTTGTTACGAAAGTGGTATAGATTTTATTTAATTTAAATTAGATGCCAAGAAAAGCTTGTACCCATTTAACTAAAAACGAAGTTTAGAGCAAATGCTAGTGATAAACTTAGGTTTACTGATGTCTTTTTTTTTCCTTCATTGCTGACAGGCAGTGGAAGATTAAATAGAAAAAAAACAAATAGAATATTTCGAAAACTAAGGTAAGATGGAGAATCGACTTTGATACCTCCGTGAGGGCAACTATAAGTCTCGCTACTAAACTATCTGCTGTTTTTTTATATATTTCTCACACTCAATATATTGACATGTTATTAAAGTCGCTCAAAAAATTGCAGCCGTCTTCTCTCCCTTAGTTTTAGTATTAATCATTGTAATAACTCGAGTGATTATGAGCGAAATGATTTATCTGTAGTAAAAGAACTTGCACGCAAGGCACGGGAATGCGAAGGCCTGGGATAGATGAGAGGGATAGAATACTTCGCAGGAATAAAAGTATACTCTGCGAGAATGTCAATCGATTTTCTGTAACCAGTGATGCTTATACTTTGTTCTGCTATTAAGGTTGAATGACAGACGTATTGAGGTCCCCAATTTGAAGTCTCGATTTAGTAATTATTGAAGTCTGAATTTTTATATGCCAGTTAAAGTCCCGTCATAATCAGTCCAGCTGTTCCGGAGATTGGCCTGAACAAACAGACAGACAGACAGCTGTCTGTCTGTGTCTTATAACAGATAAAAAATATAAAATGCTTTTTTTGTTATAGGTAATGTATATTCTTATTTTTACTAAATGTAAAATGCTGTTACTTAGACATTACAAACAGATTTTATTTATTTGTATAGATGTAAGTGTTGTGCTTTCACGCTGTAAACTACTTCACCGATCATCATGAAATGTCGTATAAATAAAGTCACAGAGAAGGACACGGGGTTTTTATCCCGGAAAAATGTAAGGTATTGTGTGTCTTGTTTTCGCATGAAGATAACTAATGTGCCGTAGCGTTACCTATTTATAATTATAGTGTCCCAATTCTAAGCCTGACGTGTGTAATGGCGAACCACTGGAACTGTATGACATTACTTCACTGGTCACCTATTTTTGTTTGCCATACTGGTTGACTGCACAAATAGCAGAGTGGTTTACATACTGGCCTCCCACCCGAGTGTTGTAGGTTTGATTCCTACACAGGACAACCAATCCACAAAAAAGTCTGGGCGTAATTTGTGTCCGTGAAATTGTATTTTGTAAAGTCCTCCGCGATACAATAATTATTCCTTAGTGCTTGGTGTTAACTTTAAAATGTGTGGTGTTGGTGCTTTTGTGTTTTGTTTTTTTTTTTGTTTTCTACGAATACAAGTATGTGAACCTGGTACTAAATTGATCCATAACAAGCTCTAATGGGATGCCGCCGGTGGGTTCTACGAATCGCGACGCCCTCCGGTCTGAGGCGTTCCGCTGGCGGATGGAACAGACATACTAGGGCATGTGCTGAATTCACCTGTTACGACCTCTAGTAAAGGAAGCTGTTTTTATAAGTATGTTAGACGTGAGAATTAAATACGCATTATTGTTTACGCGCAGCTAAATATTTGTAAGTATTACCTACTTATTTGAGAAATTATTATTACATTTAATACTTCTTGAATGTAGTCTATAAAAACTTAAATAAAATTTTAGTGTCTGTTTGTAATGTTTAAATAACAGCTTTTTACTAAATGCATATGAAATTATATGTGTTCTTTACAACAAAGTACATTTTTTTTAGTTTTTGACCGTTTGTGTTTGACGACAAATATCTTCCTGGACCAATTTGGAAGGGACTTTCATTGGCAGATAGCTGGTGTTATAAAGAGTTACTCAATTATTTGGGTTCTGCGCATAAAAAGAATATTGGGCCAGCGTGGTGGACTATGGCCTTAATCCCTCGCACTCTTAGAGGGAAACCGTGCCCAATATTATAGTGGGACAGTAAGGGGCTGACAAAAATATTATTTATTAAATGAAAAAGTAAATGCACTCTGATATTTAGAAGGGCAAGCCCTTCCGTAATCGTAAATTAAAGGCGATAAATTCCGTAAAAGTAATTTTATTTCATAAAGCGCAGTAGTAACATAAGGGCGTGTGCACACTTACGATATCGATCACCGCGTCGCTCCCACGCTGTCGTGCGACAAAAAGCCGCGCTCATTAGAATGCGGCGCGCGACACGGACGCACCGCGGCCACGGCATTGTGTACACAATTGCGCTTTTTGACCGAGCGCACCGACTTTAACAAACTGGAATCATTTTGAAACTAACACGATCGCTGTGGCTTCGCACGAGTGGAATACCTACCTAGTAGATAATGCACATGCCTTTAATTTCGTCTTATGCACGTCCATTACAAAAAATAAAATAAATAGTAGTATATACCTACCATAGTATTAAGAAGGCCTGAACAATTCAGATTCAATATTTTGATGGAGATTACAGCAAAATTAATTTTCTTACACTTATGTACATGCTATTGTGCATATATTATAATAGAATTAAGGGTGGAGGTGTTGTATAATGTTATCCTAGATATAAGTATGTGTCTTAGGTGGGGTGCGGCAGGGTACCGTGTGTCAAGCCAATGTCGCAATAAACGCCATTAGATAGGTACATATATCTGCGTTTGATTTACCAACGTTAACCTGTTTTCTGAAATAAGAAAAATGCTTATTTAGAACTAGGTGAATCGTCTGTAATCTGGCTTCTTCTGTTTGGTACATAAAATCTTATACTTACAGCTTCTTTTATGCTCGCAGGTTAAAATAGACCTGACGTTATTATACAGACTGATCCTTCATTACCAATTCTGTTTCCGAAAGGGATAATTTGACAAAAAAACTTTTTGTCTTTTGGGATTCATGGGTGGTAGGCAAATTTCATCAATATAATCTTGTGTCTTTAAAAAAACCTAGTTACTGCTTCCACATTAATTGCGACGTATACGATTTAATAATTATATTACACATTGCAATAAAAAGTTTATACTTTGGCTGAAATCAGCAATATGTAGTATGTACTCCTCGTATGAATATTTGTTTATAGGAAAAAATAGACGACGGTATCACCAACTATTTTCACAATTATTCAAAATAGCGTCAATACAGCAAACCATCTTTCAAATCTAACAATAGAACAATTCAAACTTTTTGGTTACATAAATTATTTGAAAATTTTCAATAGATTTTTTTTTGTGGCCTTTTTTCGCATTCCAATTCGGAAATCCGCGCGGCGCGTAGCTTCGTCCTGTTTTTTTGTCGTAAGCAACACACGTGCCGGCCGACGTCGATTGTCGCCTGTTTTTGCTGCCTGCTAATCAATTTTCGAACCAACGGCTTTTGAGAGGATTACAGGCTGGATTGTAATCTATTTTATATATTTTTAAGTATTTTTATACAGCGATAAGCTAGGGTATAGCTGGCCTAATTTAGTCCTAACGTTACAAGGGACGAGCTGGTTGCCATTTGCCGGACACATTTGCAGATTATATGATGTTTTAGAGAATTTCCTAAGCCAAATAATATAAAACTTTTCTTATGACAAAGGACTGGACCCCCTTTTTTTTTTTTTTTTTTTTTAGGTGGTCAAAAATGTCCTACCGCACACCCCGCTGCCCGGGGAGACAACGGGGTGAATGGGGCTCTCACCCACTAAAAACCCACCGTGCGCCTCCACCCGCCCTTGCTACGGCGGATCACGGGTACCGCGTCGTTACGACCGCGATCTGCAGGCGGCAGCCCCTACGGGCACCCTCTCTTGAGCGACGCCTCGCGCACTTGGGCGTCGCACCTTCGCGGTAGGCTCCGCGGACGGCAGGGTACTCCCCGACCCCACCGTCCGCAGCCTCGGCTAGGGCGGCATCAGGCGCAAGTAAGCGCGCGCACGCCGCCCCTCGCGCCGGCGGCGAATCGGGTCCGCGAAGGAGGATTCCTCACGGGCCCTCTCCGCCACCTCCTTCCGCGAGATGACAGCCTCGCAGAAGGCAGCGACCACGGTCCAGGCCCTGTCACTGCCAACCATCGCTCGCGCAACGGCCGGCAGCGACAGGTCCACGCCTATGACTGCAACGAGTTCCCGGCGCTGCACATCCCATGCCGGGCACGACTCGAACGTGTGCTGCGCCGAGTCCTCGTCGCAGTCGCAGGACTGGACCCCCAGACCATCACACCGGTCACTCATTAGATATTATTATCTGTTACACAAAAAACACTTGGTATACGCAAATGAACGTTAGTAAAGTAATGCGGTAACCTAGCAACATCTTTGACGGGCCTCGCGACTACGGTAGTGTAACGGACTTCCGTCACGAGGTCGTGGGTTCGATTCCCACTCAGGACAATTATTTGTGTGATGAACACAGATATTTGTACTGCGTCTGTATGTTTATAAACTAGATAAGTTTATTGTATTTATAAAAAAAAAGTAATAAATGTATTATATCCGTAATCTGGTACCCATAGCACAAGCGTTAAGCTTAGTTTGGGACCGGAGGACGTTGTGTGAAATGTCCGTGAATATTTATTTATTATTATTTAACGTCTTGTTTATTACAATCCTATAATGCTATGTGTAAAAAGTCTTCCTTAAAATTGGAACTGAATCAACCATTTCTTCAACGACACATTAACATTCCAGATTAGAGAAAAGAGTAATCTACAAAATGGCGTAATAAACATTAATTATGATGCAGTATTAGAAGAGATAGTTGATGTCCAAAGTCCAGCGGTACTGAATCAATTAAAAAGTCATGTTGAAATGAGTCTAAGGCCAGTGCATAGTCCTCTTTACAAGTGCCAGGCCATTGCGCTCCTCAATAGTGGGAGCTTCGCTCGGTTTTTGGACAACTTTATCCCACTGAATGGGTCGTTAAATCTCCCAAGTTTCTGTACAGAATCGAGGTGCGAATTTTAACGGTTGGCGAAAGTAAAAACCTGGCAGTTTACTTGACTAATTGTCTTTGTATTTAATCGGTTCTTCTTTGAAGCGATCGGACGTGTAGATGGGAATAGGTCCTACCTTTTGAATATTAAAAAGTCTTCGAGTCTCTTATGGGCTGGTTGTATTGAACTAAGAAAATGTTAATAATGTTCAGAAGATATGCAATGCGAAAGTGGACAGATGTAGGTACAGGGGGAGACCGAGTCTCACCTACCTACACCAAATCGGTCATGTATTGAAAGAAGGTGGAGTCAGGAGTCTCCGAAACGGCGAGCTGTATGAAAGAGCCTTTTGGCACTCTGTTTGCTCTACCTACCCCGCAAGGGAGATCGCGTGATGATAAGTAATTATTGAACTAAATATTAAGACGCTCGAATTAATTACTAAATAGTATCGCAGAAAGCAAGTTTTAATAAAAAGTAACGTTCTAGCTTAAAAGAACGACGAAGATTTGAACGCGATAAATTTGTTTTGTAACATACAAATTGATATTTCTTCTTATTAGTTTGGTAAAAAAGTTGTTAATTTATGTTGTACCTACATTTTTTTTTGTGTTCGTTTTATTATTTAATGTGTTAATGTACATACTTTGTTGCAATAAATCTTTTTTCTTTCTTTCTTTCAAATTTTACACCTATAAGTGACCATTATTTGCTTGTACTAGACGCAAAACGGATTACAATTCGCTTAATATTCTTTGGCAGAAACACGAATCTAATCGCAGTGTAATAAAAGTAGAATGGAGGAAGCCATTTATTCGTTCATAGGTCCGCATTAAATTGGAATTAGTACGGACAGGGTTTTCATTACATTTCCATTCCAAGACGGGTTATTTTGATACAAATATGAATGACTAAATTCTACCCGCGGCTTTGTCTGTGTGAACTTTAAATTAGCCTGCCAATTCAGCCATCGTGACAATTTGCTCCTGACTGCTAATTTCGATAACACATTCATAGGTACTTAACGTCTTTGGGTGACGTTATTTTCGATTTCACATTTTTCACTTTGTGTTTAATGCATAGTGCTAAGCATTTCAAATGCTAAAAATATATATAAAAATATCTAAATAAAAAGTGTGTTTACAAATTATTGTTTCGTGAAAGAAAACATTCCTACTCTTAGCAAGCGTGGTGGACTTGGGCCGAAATCTGTCTCAATCTTAAAAGAGACTCAGATCCAAATATGTTGAGAAAATAAAACAATTTATTTATCATTTTATTGAAGCTTGGTAACCCTAAAAAGCCGTCTCTTTGGCGGGTACAATACGATGTAGTAAAATCGGGATTCGAACAGGGAGCAGTTTCGAATAGGCAAGTTAATGTTTTAAATTGGGGTACAAGTGGCGTTCGTGTGGGAGGGTTAGTACTAAAACAATTGCCTGTTTCTAATAAATACAGGTTTATTGAATTGTAGAACTCGGGGCTTGTAGAACATAATATTTATTGTTTTGTTGAAATGTTTTACTCAGGGGATGTCATTTCGTATTGTAATAAACTTGCCTTGTCGGAACATTGTATGTGTATATCATATGGATGTGATATAGAAACTGTTCAACACGGGAAACTTAGTGTGAAAATGTGAATTAGAGAATGATAATTACGCCGCAGCCATCCATAGTAAGACAGAATATGACATGAAAATTGGTGACTCAGTTGGTAGACCGTCTGGAACGGTGATACAGAAAACGCAGGTGTAATGCTTACTTACTCCCCACACTACCCTGTTCGTTGCCCCACATGAGATTTTTTTTCTCATTTTGTTCATCAGTTGTAATGCTCATTTTCTGTCTCACATTTTTACTCTTCTTAGTGATCTGTTAAACGGCTAAGCATTTCAAGTACTTAAAATATATATAAAAATAACAACAGAGTATGATGACCGGTGTTACATAAGGCGCAAGTTCGGATCCCATTCGCAGTTCTGTATTTCTTAACAAATTTAACTTGGTTACTGTTAAGCGAGTCTTTAAACCCATCTCAAATCCACAATGAAAGGGAAATTGGCTTACGATGTAACGTGGCTACAACTGATCGGTATATTGTGAATATATAAAAATATTATTTCAGCCTTGCTACTCATGAAGTCCCATGCCATAAGTATGCTCTTTTTTTGTTAAGGTGAGAAAAATGTACCTATCCGCACACCCCCTCGTTCGGGGCAACGAACAGGGTAGTGTGGGGCCCTCACCCACTAAATAAACCCGCCGTTTGCCGTTTCTCCGCCTGTACTGACCCTCAATGGTACTGTGTGACGGTACTTCAGTGATCCAGCGGCGGACAGCAAATAGCCTTAACTTTATGGATGTGATATCATCCATCCATCAGCCTTTCGACGTCCACTGCTGGACATAGGCCTCCCCAAGAGGGGATACTGCCGTAATCGCCACGCTTGGCAGGCGGGTTGGCGAGACTTAAACATAGCTGGCGAACCGTGGCTATGTAATGGGGAATACAGGCGTGATGCTATGTTAATTCTATGAATATCATGTCTCCTGGGAAACATTATTATCTAGATCGCAGTATTATCTAAAAATAAAAAAATTATGTTAAGTTCTGCCTATTAAAGCAGTTTAGCGTTCGTGTCCAGGAGGGTTAGACGGAATCTCATATTCGAGAGTTATATCGATAAGTAATCGCGGACGCATCGTTCTCTGCAGTTATTTTTGTGTTTAAGTTTCTTACAAAGTGTTTGGACCTAATCTGTAAAATAAAAGTTATTTTAAAGTGATATCTATCGAATCAAGAAATAACTCAGCCGATAAACTCTGTAAATTTAAGGAATATCGTAAATTATTAGTGATTTTAGTTTTATAAACACCGTCACAAATCATAATGCAAGTGTCTAACAGAAACGCGTAACCACCGCATATTCCACGGCGCTTACGACGTTTTTCGCGCGATACTCGTGGTTCGTATCAATAGTATTGGTAAAAAGCAGGCCGAGGATTGTTTTAAGATTGGCGTTATTATCAAGTGGGTGCACGATATATAAATATTAAGTATAATACAGACACATTCCTTGACTATTGGATTGTTAAGAATATAGAAACAATGACCTCGAGTGCATTATCTTGGGGATGTTGCAATAATGATAATATTGATATAAACGAGAAATATATTAAATGTGTTCGCTGTAACAAATCATACCACTTTCTCTGCTTATCCATACCGGTAATTAATATTGGTTCCGATGCATACTGTAAGTGGATATGCCCTGGTTGCTTGAGTTTGATGCCGAAAACATCCAAAAAAGATTCCACTCCCATTCGTAATGTGTCCACAGCTAGAGGTAGTAAG
This sequence comes from Leucoma salicis, assembly GCA_948253155.1. NCBI lineage: Eukaryota > Metazoa > Arthropoda > Insecta > Lepidoptera > Erebidae > Leucoma > Leucoma salicis. The sequence continues at coordinate 23,480,297 of OX411815.1, read as the reverse complement.
AGACCGGCAATTAATTCACCCCCTGAAATCAAGGGCATTACCACCGAGGACGTACGTACAATCGTCGAAGACGTAATTAAGGCTGAGTTTGCTACCATGCTTCAGCAAATAAATTCATCTATGCTCAATATCGTTAATAAGGAGCTGGAGCCGATAAAATCTGATGTGAAAGAATTGAGTGCGTCACTGATGTTCCACACTAACAAATTCGATGAGTTCCAAACTGAGCATACGGCTGTCAAAAGTGATTTGAAGAACCTGGTGTTGGAGAACACTCAGCTGCAGAATACAATTACCGATTTAAGACAAAGAGTAAATTATTTAGAACAGCAAGCGCGTTCGAATAACGTGGAGATACAATCTTTACCCGAAAACAAACACGAGAATCTGTACACTATCGCGAAGCAGTTAGGCTCAGTAGTTGGATGTGAAGTAAAAGATAGTGACATTCTGAATGCTACTCGTATTGCAAAGCTTCAGTCTAATAGTACGCGCCCCCGTTCTATTGTAGTACAGCTCGCGTCCACGAGATTTCGCGATCGGCTGCTTGCTTCTGTTATTGAATACAACAAAAAAAATACTAATAATAAACTGAACAGTGCTGATTTTGGTCTGGCTGGCAATAAAACACCCGTGTATGTACTAGAGCATTTATCCCAGGCTAATAAATCTCTCCACGCTGCTACTAGAATTAAGGCAAAGGAAAAAGGTTATAAATATGTATGGGTCCGAAGCGGCAAAATTTTTGTTAGGAAATCTGATGATACTGGTCATTTACTTATTGGTAACATTAACATGTTGAATAAGATTGTTTGACTTTTTTTTTTTTCATTGCATGTAACTGTATTTAATCCATTATAAAATTCAATTTAGTTAAATTGTATTACCAAAATTGTCGAGGGTTAAGGACAAAAACTGGTACCTTTTATAGGAATATCTGTTGTAACGATTATGATATTGTTGTAATAACAGAAACTTGGCTTAATGATACCGTGTTAAGCAGCGAGCTATTCGACAATAGGTATGTAGTTTACAGAAGAGACAGGGAGAGTTCTAGCTTGTTTCGCAGTAAGGAAGGCGGTGGTGTTTTAATTGCAATTAAGAAAAAATTTAATCCAAATCGTGTGAAACATTGGGAAAGTAATTGTGAGGACCTCTGGGTTACTGTGGATTTGTCTATGTCTCGTACAGGGCGTCGTATGGCACTTTGTGTAGTATATTTACCTCCACCTATACGTCGCCCAGTACTTGAACATTATTTGGATAATTGTAGTAAAGTTTTTGAACAAACTAAAGATATAAACACTTATGTAATTGGCGACTTTAACATGAGCAATATTGATTGGAATTTGGTGAATAATATAAATAATAGTTTAGCATTGCCTAGCATATGTCAAATTTTGATTGACTTTACCTGTGTTAATAAGCTTGAACAAGTTAATTCAATCGCTAACCCTGCTGGTCGTATATTGGATTTAGTATTATCCTCTTCACCTTTTTGTAATGTAAGTCGAAGCCCAATTTCATTGAGTAATGTCGATCATCATCATCCTCCTCTGGAAATTGACATGACGTTCAGCAAAGAAATTAACTTACCATATAATAATTCAAATCATAGATTAGATTTTTATAAAGCTGATTATAGTCAAATACAAAAATTCTTAAATGAACACGATTGGCAAACAATCTTTTCTGAATGCAGTAATGTAAATGACATGATAGATGTGTTCTATGGAGTTTTAAACGCTGCTATACATAAATACGTACCATTTCGTATACCTAGAAGTAAAAAATATCCACCGTGGTTTAACCGAAAAATTATTAAGATGCTTAATCTAAAAAATAAAATTAGGATACGGTTGAAAAAATACAAAAACCCTCTTGATGCCATTGAATTAAAATTGATTAATAAACGATGTGAGAAACAGGCTATTTTATGTTACAATAATTACACCAAAACCCTAGAAAACGAGATCGTAAGGAACCCTAAATTATTTTGGACACATATAAAGAATAGAAGGGGCGGTTGCAGTGCATATCCCCTTATTATGTCGGATGGGAGAGCAACTACTTCCGAAGGTACAAAAATCTGTGAATTATATGCTACCTACTTTTCATCTGTTTATAACTGTGATCGGGATACTACTTATGCGGTTGAAACAGAATCACTAATTAAATTGCAAAATTATAGCTTATGTTTAACAAATCCTTATATTAATTATGATTCCTTACTTAAAAAACTGCAATCCATACAATGTACTAAGGGCGCAGGGCCTGATGGAATTCCTCCTTTATTCATTTACAAATGTGCATATGAGTTGGTTTTACCTTTACTGCTGATATACAATGCATCCTTAACATCCGGAATATTTCCTTTAAAATGGAAAATGGCTAAGGTTGTCCCCATACACAAATCTGGTAACAAAGACATTATAACAAATTACAGACCTATATCTATATTGTCATTTTTTGCCAAAATTTTTGAATCGCTGGTCTGCCCACATATCCAACATCATTTAAAACTATATATTAGCGAGCACCAGCATGGTTTTTTCGGTTCGCGGTCCACAACCACAAATCTTACTCTGTTTACAGAAAAAATAATGCAGGCAGTAGATTCGGGGTACCAGGCTGATGTCATCTACACAGACTTCAGCAAAGCTTTTGATAAGGTCTCGCATGAAATTCTAATCAGCAAATTAATAGCTTACGGTTTTATGGGGTCTATACTGCAGTGGATAAAATCTTATTTAGACGATAGGTCTTTCTTTGTGGTTGTTAATGGGTTTCAGTCAGGTACTTTAAATATCACATCTGGTGTGCCACAAGGTTCACATTTGGGTCCATTGCTATTTAATTACTTTATTAATGATGTCCCGGATTGCTTTAAACATTCAGAAGTTTTCATGTATGCAGATGACCTTAAGTTCTTAAGGGTTGTAAGAACCGAAGAGGATGCATATAAATTACAAAGTGATATATGTAGATTAATGCAGTGGTGTGAGTGCAACAGAATGCATCTTAACTTAAAGAAATGCTTTCATATAAAATTCCATAGAACACATAATTCAATTAAATCTAATTATTTTATCAATGGAGAATCAATAACTGAATTGGACAACATACATGATCTAGGAATACTTTATGATAGAAAGCTGACCTTTGTTCCACACATTAATAATGTAATTAAGAGAGCATCTCGGATGTTGGGCTTTGTAATAAGAAATTGTAAAAACTTTCGCAACTTTAAAACCAAAATTACACTATATAATAGCTTAATTCGAAGTATCTTAGAATACGGTAGTGTAGTCTGGAGACCACACTATGCTACCCATTCCTTACGCATAGAACGTATTCAGAAACGGTTCGTCTGGCACCTGGCTTTCTCTACAGGAGTAGCTAAAACAATACACTCTTATAAGGACAGATTGAGGAAGTTCAGTATGCACAGCCTAGACAAGCGTAGAGCTTTAATCGATGCATTGTTTGCTTGTAAAATATTTAATAATAGTATAGATTGCCCCCGGTTGCTTTCCCATTTTGAATTCCGCGCTCCTACAAGAATGCCTCGTCAACGTATTACGCCACTTCATCATCCCCATAGGAGGACAGTCCTAGGCGCTAACTCGCCTTGTGCAAGGTTATGTGAAATAATCAATAGATATAGCGATACAATTGATATACATTTTGACTCGTTAGCTCGTGTGAGGCGCCAGTTGTTGAGGTGTTTATCGGATCAATAGTAGGTATAAATTAAATATTTCTGTAAGTTTCTTAACTAAATATTAGTGTATTTTTGCAGCATTAGCAATTAATTTCAAAAATGATATACTGTAATACCATACAAAGTTCTTCTTGTTATTGTGCATGAGGTGTTTACCTTTAAGTGGTTGTTACATTGTTATTTTATCCTAATGTATGTTTTACGTGTATGTGTCAATGTAAACAACTGTTGGTAGACCAAATAAATAAATAAATAAATAAATAAATTAAATATTAGTAATAATTAGAGTTCTTGCAAAAGAGTATTTACTCTACATTTTGCAATTTAAACACATTTCACCCAGTTACATACATTGTTATTACCTCATTAACTAGACATGTAATTTAAAAGTATATCATGAACCAAGCATAACGGGCTGTCACAAATTACATATAATCTCACATTGCTCTGTACCGAATAAGTTCGAATAAATTAATCATACAATTTAATACCTGATACGAATAACTAAAGGGCTGTAATTAAATGATTTACTTCACAGACTATGTTTTTGCTTGTAGTAATTAAGAACGACTCTCTTTACACCACCAAACCAACCACCAAAGAGAGTGTTTTTAATTACTCAAGTAAAAAATAACAAACAGTATGTTTTCGTCACCATAATCGCTCTGGAGACCACCTAGAGACAACGGCTTGCAATTTTACTTATTATTTTTACTTATTATCACGCCATCTCCCTTCCGGGTAGGCAAAGAGAACAGAGTGCCAAGGCGCGTGAGTCTCGGCCTTCTCATGTACCTACATCCTTCCACTTTCGTATCATATATCTTCTTAACCAGTCGATCGTCCGGCATTCTTTCCACATGTCCGAACCATCGGAGCATTCCCTATTCTTTATATTAATACACCTATAATTTATTTAAGTATTTAATGTCGTGACAAAAATTATTGTTACCTATCTACGAGTATATAAAAACCAAATAGTCATTTATACGATTGATCTAAGGTAACAAGAGTCGCGAGGAAAAAGTATAAAATTGAGCGTTACATTTATTTTAGTTATAATTAAAATGTTATTAATGAAATACGTAATTATGGACTTTATTTTTAAGAGAGCTCATTTCGTGAAGAATGTTTAAATGGGCAAAAATAATAAGCGGTTACTCTTTTTAGCGGTGAACAGAATGCTTCTTGTAGATAATTTTCTAGAGAAAATAAGTTATTATAAAACTCAATTTTATTGAAAATCATTAAACATTAGAGCGTCCCGCATCCGATTTTGTACCGCGGTACGAGCACATCTACCCACATATGACACTCGAGAGCTTAAGAGTATGGAGTTGGCGCTGAGTGGCACAAAATCACGGATTCTTCCAAAATTAGAAATTAAGCCCTTTTGAAAAGCCACTTCTCAATAAAATTATTAATTAAAATATGCGTAATTTGACTGGTTATGAAGGCTTGAAAACTTAAATTTAATTTTCTCTTTCAATTAGTTACACGGTTTTCAAGAAGTACCTAAATATTTTGAGTTTGAACTTTGACGGACGTTAAACGAGAAATACGAACTAATCAAAGAAGTTTTAACATTTTAAGTTCAAAATTAACAGCGGGTTACTTAATGATTAAGAAAAGTTCGCAACCTAAAAATTATAAAAAAATATCTCTCTAACGTTATAGAATAACAAATTTAAATCAATCGCACATTAATAAAGCACTGCACAGATGGCGGAGTGGTTTAGATACCGGCCTCCCGGCCTAGTGTTGTGAGTTCCATTCCCAGACAGGATGACTGTTATGACTCTTTGTGTGATCCACAATTGGTTGTTCGAGTCTGGGTGTACTTTGTGACTGTGGAATTGTATGTTTGTAAAGTCCCCCGCGATACAAGGTTTATTACTCAATGCAGGATGTTCTATTAAAAAAATAAAAAATAAACAATGCCGAATGAATTTTACCATGTAGTTTTACTAATTTGCCATGTAGGTATTTTGATTAAGTATACAGTTAAAACATAAAGGAGTCTAAAACAAGCAGCCCCTGAGCTTAATGTTATGATTATGATTTACAGCTGAAATCAATTTGCGATACTAATTATTTATTTACTGCTGATAGCGGTAGACGAGCCAAACAGTCATCCGACGGTAAGTGGTAATCGCCGTTTTCCTTATTCGGTTTAAGAAACTCTCACTTTAATTAAATGCAATAAAAACACAAAACCTAAATTCTAAGCATATCACATTATTCTGATACAATGTTGGCCAAAGTAAAACTCCTCAACCAAACAAATAAAAGCTCAAAAAAAAAGAAAAATTAGTAACGATTAAAAACCTAATATGAATTTTCTAATTTAAAATTCGAAATAATGTAACTGACATTTGAATTAGCCAATAATACTGCGCGTACATAAATCGCGGTAGCACGCGCTCTTCTTTTGTAATTATTCAAAATCTTCACTGGCGACCGGTATAAGGGCATATAACTCGGCCGGTAATAGCGTGGACATGGCACACAATACTACTGCCTGTGCCTTTACTATGAGTTAAGACTATGTGTAACCCGGTACACAAATTTGTTCCAAAATTTTGTTGAACCGAAATCTCCGCCTGCAACATTTTATTACCAATAATAATAAGCTATTTTTGATCGAGGTGGAGAGGAAGAATAATATGGAGATGTATTATTATTTAGTAGCGGTTTTGGGACAAAGATTTATAATAAATTTAACACCGCTTTGATATATTAACATTATATATGTGCATATCACCAAATTGTTCGTATTATCTAGTACTAATTAATGAGAAATACATTGCAGAATAAAAAAAGAACTATTATAACTATTTCTTATATTGAATAATATAAAAATGTAAGTAATGAACCTTATCTTAGATTTAAATTGAGGACGTAACTTTATCCCGCCGTGGAGGCGGTTATTTAATGAAATCTCTTGTTTCCATTACGACAGCAATTCAAAATTACTTTAACAAGACTTTTAAATCTATACAAGAGCTATTAAAGAAAAAATATCAAAACTGTGTAGTATTTTGCGTAATGCGCGAAAAAACAAACAGACAAAAATTCTACAAAATATTGTATTGAACTCATAAACGCATAGCCCAAATGAGCCATAATTTATTCTTCATAATTATTTATCAGATACAACTAATATTATATTATTTATAATGTTTTTTAGTAGTTCTTACGTTTAAAATTATAATACCATTTATAACATACAATTCTACACTTACTACTAAAACGAAAAACATTAAATATGCGGTAAGGATGACGTTAAAATAAGATTTCTAAAATACATAGTCCATCCATCCATCCATCAGCCTTTAAACGTCCACTGCTGGACATAGGCCTCCCCAAGAGGACGCCACAACGAGCAGTCCCGTCATGGGGAATAATGCCGTAATCGCCACGCTTGGCAGGCGGGTTGGCGATCGCAGTGGATGTTGTTAATACTCGAGGGAGTGCTGCTGCCCACTCCTCCGGTATTCCCTCAGTCGGTTCTTACGACTCCCGTGGGTAGAGAGGGGTGGGACAATTCTAAAGCCGGCCCCACACATTTAAACATAGTAACACTAGTGATATCACATAAACAAGTATTTTCAGATAATCTAAGTACCTACTATATGGCTAGCAGCGAACGCTAGAAGTTTCATGGACGGATGAATATAAATATTTAAATAAACAAATTCCTCATTTAATGAACCACGTTATATCCTTATGGGTCCGTGCGACCGACCATCGTAAATAGAGCAGTGTCACGCGCGCGTACAATGTACAAGCCACCCCGGGAGTCAAAACTAGCTGTTTGAATCAGTACACTTACAAAAGCTCCGACAACATCCAAAGGAATATCAACATTAAACTACACCAATTAAGTTCAATATTCGTTTGGCAGTTAAAATACACAAGAGTATGAATAACGCCATCTGTTAGGCGAAATTGGAATATATTAAAATGCATTAAAGTTCGTTTCGTAATGTTGGTACTTGGTGTACAATTAAAAGGACATATTTATGCGAGCTCTCGACTGGATGAGTCATTTTGTGGAAGAAAGGGGATGTCTATGGAAGCCTATTGTTCACTATGAACTAAGTCTACGGTGATTTAGATTGCGTTTAATACAAAAAAATATTGCGTATGCAGCGTGCTGCATACGTGCCATGGTAAGCGAAATTTCTTAAAAGGTTGTAATGGATATTCTGTCAATTCTCTTTCAATTGTGAAATATCGAATTGGCGTCTAACAGGTTCCTTTTAAACAAAAAATAAGTAAGCTTTTTTTAAACTCCGCGGGTGGCAAGTAAGCATACGTCCCACACCTAATGGTAAGCGGTAACTATAGTTTATAGGCGTTAGCAACACCGGAGGAATTATTTGCACATCAAGTCCCAAGTAATTTCCTCGATCGAGTACTAGTTAAACCTATTGAAAATAGTATTCTTGTTACAAACTTTTTGAGAAGAAATACCAAATGATAAGAGAGCCCAAGGGTGATGGTGAGATCAACGAGAAAGTCGTTATACTAGTAAAAGCTCTTTTACAAGTAATGAATTTTGTTTTGATTTTATATCTAAGTTATTTTAGAAATGTGCAACTATTTTGTTGAAATTCTAATGAGAAATAATGTACAATCACCTTTTTTTTTTTTTTTTTTTTTTTTTAAATCACCTAGGTACTTCATTATTATAAGTGCCACATAAGTACCTAACAAATATATAGTGATAATGACGTACCTTTCTTTTTTTAAGTAGTACCTATAAGATAATTTTTGAAAAACTTGAGAAGTAGAAATCGGACACTACGAGAACATGCTACGGTAGCTCAGTGGGATAAGCTTCCTCCAAAACCCGTGAATTCTAAACCAATTTTAATGAATAGACTTAATTAATAAAATTAGGTTACAAACTACAGATTTTGGGGAATCCTTACTTAACATTATAAATGCGATAGTGCGTCCTACGTAATACGACGAGCCTATTCGTCTACCGGCCACATTTCCAAACTCCGGGCTGCTACTGAGAATTTTTCTTTTTACGAAAATATTCAATAACATTGTCCGACCTGGCGATCGAACCCATCATATATAAATAATGTGCCGTAGAGTAGCGAACAGAATCTAAATCATTATACAAACGAAAGGGTTAAAATATTTAAAAGAATTCAAATACTCATAAATAGCGATGACCGATTGAAGATTGTTTTAATCTAGCAATAGGGAGGCATAGACAATTCTCTTAAATCTCGTTAAGCATCGATCTAATACTAAAGTATAAACAGCCGGTACGACTTCCTAAGGTCCATATTTCAGTAAAGACCTCCACTATGACCACCGGATGAGGTCACGGTGCTCAAAGCCTTAAACAAATACCTTATTACAACAAAACACCATTACTCAAACCCTATAACACTGAAAAATGTATCCTAAAACATCAACAACAACGCTTAATTTTGCTTGTCGCGGTACAAAAATCTGGATTAAAGCAAATTGTGTCATTTTTTATGGAAATTAAGATCTAGATTCCGTTGCAAATATTAGTAGTTGAGGATGTTTTGGATTTAAAACTAAAAAGGTACAGGAGATCTCCACAGGCGGCGCCAGGTCATTCAGATAGCATCGTATGACCAAAAGGTCCTCGGGCGTCGTTTAATTGCGGGGTGCAGGTTCGAGTCCCAGTTGGATCGGTGGGCGGTCGGTGGCAGTATTTATAAATTGTCCACGCGGTAGCCAGCCTGGGTGGTTATACCTGGTAATGGTTGTCCATGCATTAACGTACAGAACACAGTTATAGATAATGTTAGTATTATTTTTATTTACGATTTAATTTATTAACTTATCTTTAGTTGTATTGAATAATCATTATTAGTTTTAGATAACAGATACTACCTCTGTGGTGCAGCGGTAGTGTAAGCGACTGCTGATCATGAGGTCTCGGGTTCGATCCCCGGGTCGGGCAGTGTTATTAAGATTTTTCGTAAAAACAAATTCCCAGTAGCAGCCCGGAGTTTGGCAATGTGCCCGGTAGACGTCAATAGGCTCGCCCCCTATTACGTGGGACTTAAACATAGCTGGCGAGTCGTGGGTGTGTAATACATCTCTGCCTACCCCTTCGGGGAATACAAGCGTGATGCTGTGTTTGTTTGTTTGTTTAATTAACAGATAATTGTATTTAATAACATATAAACTCCTGAATTGCGCTTAGCATGAACCACATATTATGAATGGGGAGTCTTGAGATTCTGCTCGTGATTATTATTTTCAATTTCACATTTTAGCGCTTGGTGTTCAATCATTTATTGATTTTGGCCCTTTTTTTTGTTGAGGCGGGAAAAAATGTATCAAACCATACACCCCGTAATTTGGGGCGACGAACAGGGTAGTGTGGGGCTCCACCACTGAAGTAACATAGTTCCGGTGGCCCGCCGATAAAGGCGGAGAGACGGCACACGGCGGGTTTATTTAGTGGGTGAGGGCCCCACACTATCCTGTTCGTTGCCCCAAACGACGGGGTGTGCAGTTAATAAAATTTTTTCGCCCTTAAAAAAAAGAATAGGGTAGTGTAAGGCCCTCACCCACTAAATAAATCCGCCGTTTGTCGTCTTTCCGGCTTATTTTAACCCTACGCAGATTAGTAAAAGTGCGATAATGAGTGACCATAAAACAGCCTCATACACAACCGTGAAAGGTACTTATTAAACCTGTAAGTTCTCTCAATGTATCTCACAACCATCAACTAGGGTGAAAGCCCGTGTTATCGGCACTGAGGTCGTATCGCTCGATCGTCGCCAAAGACGCCGCGCGTTTGTACTCTCCCGCCTCACGACGCACGTCGCAGACTTTGATAGTGTCTCCACATCTCATCTAGGAGTCCGCATCGTAATGTTTCATATTTCAAAGAGCACTTACAATATGTTGTGTCTAATTGACGTTGAATTTTGTTCATTGTATTTTTTTGTAGATCAATGTATCTAACCGCACTCTTCATTATCCGGCGCAAAGAACACTGTGTACCATCTCTCCGCCTATATTAGGATACATATAGAAAAAAAAATTATAAGGGGAGTATTTTGATCTGTGTTTTAGCAGTGGACATGCTCAGCCTTTAAATAGCAAATTATTTGTGAATGTGCAAAAAGAGAGATTTACTGCGAGCGGGATTCGAACCTGCGTTACTTACAATAATCTGGGGAAGTGCTCTGCGATGGCTTAGCGGTCTAGAGCACTCCCCGGGTCGGAAGGGACGCAGGTTCGAATCTCGCTCGCAGTAAATCTCTCTTTTTCCACTTTCACAATAATGTGTTAATTATAAGGAGAGGTTTGGGAGGATAATAAGGAGAGGATAAAAAGAATAGTAATAAGAGCATAGTATGGATAATAAGGCTCCGGCACTCTCACTCACCATACGAAACCCAACTGCTGTTGTTTCACGCAGATCTTTTGTGAGAGGGTGGTACTTCCCCGATCGAGCCGGCCAGGTTAAGCAAGGCTATACCACTATTTACTAAGATAATTTTAGTGATTACTCAGTAATTTCTTCGAAATTTACTCGTTTCGTTTTAGACACCGTGTGTTATCCGTGTGGTGACGGACTAAGAATACAAGTGTCACCACCACATTCTTTCCCACGGGTGTCGTATGAGGCGACTAAGGGAAGTAAGCAATTATCATCCATTGCATGACTGGTGGTAGGGCTGGGTACCGAGTGGGAGTACTCAACTTGGTATCGGGCCCGAGCGGGTTGGTACCACCATCTCCAGTGTGACCGGCCATGAAGCACATCGTTGCGTTTTGGCTGTAGCAGGAAATAGCCGTTTATTCTTTCATTTCATATTGGTGAAATGAAATGGTGAGCAGCGGCTTGACAATACTCTCAGTATTGTTGAGTCCATGAACGACGGTTACCATTTACCATCAGATGGGCCGTGGCTCGTCTGCCACTACAAGCAATAAAAAAAATACCTATGACAAGGAATATTTACATAATGGAAAGTATACTAGTATTGAGGCAAACATTTGTAATTAGCTGTAAATTGACTATTGACTGTTGTTGTTGCAAAGTAACTTTTGTTCTCATGAATTCAGAATTATAAGGCGTCCATGTAAGTAATAAACCAATTGTTAACACGATAACGACCAAAATACTTTACTAATCGAGTCTTTTTTTGTCGTTTACGAATTATTATGACTAGGAATAGAGCCCTATTACTTTTCACGTTCTGATTTTCAAATTCAAATTCAAATTTTCAAATTCAACTTAAAAAAAGAATACTGAATATTTACGGCATTTACGCTCGACGTGACACTAAAACCAGCGCCTTTCATGAGAACTACCTACCTTTTTACGTACGCATACCCACCGGTGGTTTTACTATCGTCAACAGAACGCCGTTCGCTAGGCCGGTACATTGTTTTTTGTTAAAAGAAAGTTTTTACCTTTGCTTGACGAACTGATGATATTTGTAAGTATAATAACTATTTTATCCATAACAATAATTAAAAATACTAAACACACGTAAATAATAACACACCAACGTTATAAAACACGAAAAAAAACATATTTTATATTCCACAATTTTTTTTTTGCGTGGCCTTGTCGTCGCGGTGTTTTCACTTAGAACAAAGTATAAAATTATAAGGCAACCAAGTTAGGAAGATAAATGGTTTAGAGATTTCTTGTTGAACTCATTGATTTTTAAATAAGTCGTATAATATTGTCCAAAGTTGCAATTTTCTATTGATAGATGTCACTGTTTTAAAGTAAAAGAGATATTGACAAATGCAGCCCTAGATGTCGCAAGTGGCAATTTTAGATGTATTCAGTTGCTGTTGTATATATAGAACCACAATATTGCCTTTTTTGTAAGGAAACTAGCGATGTCTTTTTGTTTTCTTAATTGTTTTTTGTTTACAGTTTAATAAATTATTCAATTTGACATGTTTATATATATTATATGCATATTTATATATTTTTAGCATTTGACATGCTTAGCAACATACATTAAACACAAAGTGAAAAATGTGAAATCAAATAAAATATTATATGCACTTATGCAACTCATGGATTGTTGTTCTTACTAATTGCCAGATGGCGCCTTGCAAAATGACAGAGGTAGACCAATACAGAAGTACTTCTTAAAATTAGCGCTAGATGGCATATAAGACATAAAAACCACATTAGTACTTTTTGAAATTAGCGCTATCTAAGTGATTTATTGAAAACTACTTAGTAAAACCAATACATTATTAGTTATCAAATAATCAATTTTATTGTGAAAAATGAAGACTATGAGGCGTGCAGTTTTGGATTTTCCAAAGTATTTTGATAGATTAATATCACAAATATTTTGGCCTACATTAGGTACCTAACCATACACACTTTCCTGAAGTTAATCAACATGCGAATTCTCGGTATAAACTCTAGGACTTTTCTACTCAACAGCCTAGCGTATTTTACGTGATTGAATCACAAAACATACGTGCATACTAATTAATGCCTTCAGAAAATTTTAATTTCATATTTACTTTTTGGTTTGTTTGAACGCACCAAACTCTGAAATTTAGTACCAGTGGATAGATTTGTTTTGAATTTCTAAGCTTCTTTATCCTAAAAAAATTAAAATTAAAAGACCACGGTACACCTTCGGCGAGAGGAGTAATTGGTGAGTAAGTGTAGGTAGGCATAGAAGAGAATGACCGTGAGTGTTTCCATCCATCAGCCTTTCGACGTCCACTGCTGGACATAGGTATCCCCAAGAGAACGCTACAACGAGCAGTCCTGTGCCGACCGCATACTTTTTTTGTGTGCTCATTATGGGGGATAATGCCGTAATCGCCACGCTTGGCAGGCGGGTTGGCGATCGCAGTGGATGTTGTTAATACTCGAGGAAGTGCTGCTGCCCACTCCCCTGGTATTCTCTCTGTCGGCTCTTACGACTCCCGTGGGTAGAGGGGTGGGACAATTCTAAAGCCGGCCCCACGCGGCGGGTGAGTGGTTAGATATTGTCTAAACCACAATTATATGCAATTGAAATGGTTGAACGCAGGGAATAGGTTATACATAAATAATATACTAAGATTTAAAGTATTTTTCATTACAAAGGCAGGCAGAGTTCAAGGAAACGAAGCTAATGATACATAGTTATGAGTAAGTAAGGATGTGGACTTGGAAACAGTCGCGGATGTCAAATATTGACGAAGAGAACACACAGATTGTAGCCACAACGTCGGCAACTTGTGACAATACGAGTACCTATCACTTAGTGATACGTCACAGAGAACAACCGAGACTTATGAATATTTTTTTTTTTATTGCGATGATAAAATAGATCGTATTTGAGCAGTTCCCTAATTAGCTGAATTTCATGCACATAATTTGAAAAACCAGCATAATATAAAGAATTCCATAATAAAAATAAAAAAGTTATAAGTACGCTGACTTCCTTGCCGGATTCAAATATTTTTCCAAAGACACGCCCTGGCTTGGCACGAGCAAGTCACAAATAATAATATCTTTATCTTTTGAAAATCTACAACTCTCTAATATAGCATTTTTAAGAATATTTTAAAGTTTAGTCAGCATATTTAATTATCCAGGAGACGCAGGTTCAAATCTTGTTGTGACTATCATTTCAATTGCAAATTTTCGCACTTTGTGTTAATACAGAATTATTATAATCATCTCAGTTTCCGCTAGCCTATTTATAATTTGATAAAATTCGGATAAGTCTATATGGATTATTTAATTGGCGTTTATCCGAGTTTTTCCTGATATTACACAAATTATATTCGCCAATAAGGAAAACAACAAATCTATTATTCTCGTAATTTAAGCATTAAAAGTTTAGGTGCAATTTAGTTGTGACATTTATCAAATTAACTTAGGTCTTTGAGTCAGACGACTCACTACGCCTACCGTTATACCTGAAGAGCTAACACAACCAGTGCATCTTACCTGTACCCAGTGTACCCACGGAACTGAGACGTGGACCCTCTCGACATGATTAGTCCACTTTAACACTCTATTCCATAAATTATAAAGGAGACTAGCCTTATCCTAAATTCAATTACAACAAACAAATTTAATATTCATTTTACAGGAAACCTTTACTATTCTAGAAGACAAAGCCTACGTCTTTCTCTGTATTCTGGAATATACGTAGGCCAAATTTAATGATGATCGTTTCAGTTTTTATAATTGAATGATTATTTCAGGAATTCCCACACATTGCCTTATATGGTTTCATATGCATTCTACTAATATAATGTAAAACCCATATATGACTATACGTAGTCATGCATGCGTCAGAGGAAAAATATAATTATATTTTGGGAACCGATAAATCCTTACCTATAGATAAGTAAGGATTTATCGGAAGGACAAACTCAAAACGACAGTACTTTTTAAACTTTCGCATTTTAGATTCATTTTATTATAACACATTTAACGAATCTATACGCGCATTAAACTTCTTAAAATACATATTTTGATGAACCTCGACGTTTCGGCTGAGTTGCACCAGCCGTGAAAACGAGTAGACTGGTGAGATCAGGGGTGTTAGTCAGTTATATTGTGTGAAAGCATCTTCAACTACCATCACTTTCTGACCGCAAAGTATTAAGGAAATTTCGGAGCTGGATAGCGTTTCACGACCCTAAAATCCTCTCCACGGAAGCCATTTCTACCCAAGGATCGTCCGCGAGGCGCCTCCATCTCGTATGCTTGTTTATAATTCACGTAGTGTAAAAAAAGAAAAACCTTTTTCTGGTCTTCATTTGAGAGGCGGTCGTTTGCCTAGTCGCGGTGACCGTTCGAGGATCTCTCAGCTCCAGCAATCCTCGGACCGTAGGCAAATATGACCAGCCTTTGCCACTAAAGTTTGCCATTTCTGCAACTAGGTCTTACGGCAAAGACACTTCTCTGCCGGGGACTCACTTCGAAGTCTATCAAGCCCAAGCATAGCTCTATTAGTGACCTTTTTTATCAAAACCATTAGGGCCTTTGCCCTCTCGTGCTCAATACCTTGAAAGGAAAGAGCTACTTAGCTCATCACAAAAAGATGGAGTCAACTTAATTAGACTATTAAGTTAGCGGGTACAGTTCAATCAATGAACTCATCTAACAATTTGATTAACGACAACAATTAATTAAATCAATGTGTTAATTACTTATGATTTGATTTTAGTTCATTAGCGACATAAATTGACTATTAATTTTTTATACCCATCTGTAAAAAAAGCGTAAATGAATTTTGAACATTAAGTGCGAAAATGTGCAATCAAGAATAATAGTCACGAGCAGGATTGGAACGTGCATCTCCCATAATACCGTTCCAAATGCGTTGCCAATTCAGTCATTAACTATGTAGATATCGAATTCACGAATTATTTCAGTCAAATACATTAATTATTCATTCAAAGATTACTACAAACAATTACACTGAAAAGTTCACAGTTTATAACCGAATTAAGAACAAAACAAACATAACAATATCCCACGGTGCTCCCGAACAACGTAGCAACTGCAAAATCCGATATTTAACGCCTCAGGATACATAATTATTATGACAGCACAATGCGTCGCAACAAGGCGACGACATGCCGACAGCTGTTTACATGTCTTGTGTGCTTGTGAGACAAAACTGAGAGATAGCATCGGGAGAATATCGCATTAATCTCGTTTAATATTGCGCGTACCATTGTTAGTTTTGTGCTACAAGTTTGTCTGCACGACAGTTAACTGGGGTTAACTGAATGTCCCCTGTGTCTAATCAACAGTTCCGGATTATAAGATTTTTCATAACATTATGGTACGATGGATAAAATGATGGATTAATGTCTACGTTACGCTTTGTTAGGTATACGAAAGAAATTAACAAGTACCTCTTTGTCTTCCTGGACCGAGCAAGTGAAAAACAAGATGTAGCTCGTATACATATTATTATAGCCTTAATAATACTATTATAACTTATGGACTCAACTATAGGGTATTTAGAGTACTGTCAAGTGATGACATTTCATTTTGCAGATGGGAATTGAATGAATGGACGGCTATTGCCAACTACAACCCAAACACATCTTCACAGTCGGTCACAATGCAGGTGGTACCGACTCGCTCCGTCCCCATAACATGGGAGTACGCCCACTTGGTACCTAGCCTTACCACCAGTGGGTGATAATTGTTTACGTCCCTTAGTCGCCTAGTATGTACGAGGCGACGGTGTTGTCACCGCGGCAAAGAAGGTATTGATAATTATATTCATAGTATGATCATTCTGCAATCTTGCACTTTGATTTGCAAATCTATAATTTAATGAGAAATTGTCTCGCTTTTACCAAATATTTTTTTTTATTGCAAGCAACCGGGAGCGGAGTACCTAGTCCTCTATGCTGGCTCAGTGCGAAATGACGGACGTAACAAGCCATCGAAAATCTTAAATTTACAGGTGTCCTTTAGATGTTTTCTATTACAGCTCAATGATAATAAAATTTGTGGATGAATATGCACATCATTTCGTATGCCTTCTGATTCTTGGTCCTCTGAGAACTTATCTAGGTAATGCTGTCTTACTCATAAATTTTACCTAACCCATAACAAAATAAGCATAATTACTTGATATAAACAACCACACACCGGAAATAAAAAGAACACAAAAACTGCAAAACAATTTCAAATCACGAAACAGGTTATACACATTGTTAATATAATAACAGCGTAGGTGTGCCGTGGGTGTGTCTCGCAAAAAGGTCCCATATTTAAATAAGTATATTGCTGCTTTTGTGATAAATCAAAACTCCGGCACAGCCTTATGACCTGTGCCGGTGTGTTCTTGTTTGACCAGTAAATTGCTAATTTACATAACATTAAATAGAGTAAGAGTTGAAAAAGTCCCGTCTGGTTCTAGTGGTAGAGTTGAATACCAAGTTAGAGTACTCATTTGTAGGGATGGACTGAAAGTTGTTTTACATTCGGTTTAACGGAATCTCGGTGGCTTGAACAGCACTTCGGCATTCGGCCGAAGTTCGGTTTAAATGCCAACATTCGGAATAAGAAAAAGTTTAAGTTTCTACTAAAATATAGAGATATCAATACTATCATAGTTGTTAGGAGTCTCATGGTCAGTTGTTCGTTAAACTATAATTATATTATAAACTAGCCTTCGCCGCAGCCAAAATCTAGTTTTTTAGGCTATATCTCAGGTTCCCGATATAGTCTAATCAAGAGCTATCAAACAAAAAAGTTACATCAAAATCCGTTCAGTAGTTTTTGTGTGATGCGCGAACAAACAAACAGACAAACAGACAAAAATCTAAAAAAAAATGTCTTGTGTTCAGACACGTCTATACTTATAGCATAATACAGTCATTTTTTCTCAAATATCTTGAATGTACAGACACAGCTCTATTACAACTTTATAATAGTATAGATAGATAAATTAAAAAGTATATACAAATGAATTAGTTTTTTTTTCACAATAGGAAGGTCTGAAAATAAAAAACAATAATTTAAAATACTAGTGACACCCTTACAGTGACTGTTTTTTTTTTGTTTTATGACATTTTATTCCCGAGAAAGCACAAACAGAAATGCGGCCGAATTTTCTATTTATACCAAATGTTCAGCCGGAGTTCGTATTCGGTTAAAATCACATTCGGCCCATCACTACTCATTTGTTATCGGGCTCGAGCGGGTCGCTACCGCCGTCCCCCGCGTGACCGATCATGAAGCACCTCAGTGCTTTTTGGTTGAAGCGAAAGATAGCTAATTATACTTTCACATCGCATCCACGAAATAAAAATGGTGAACAGTCTTTCGACAGTTACTCTTGGTATACTTGAGTCAATGAGCAGAGTTTATCACTTACGTTCAGATGTGCCATGGCATCTGCTGTCGATAGCAACAAAAATATATTCCAATTTATCGTATACAATAGATATGTAGTGTGGATTTTTTTTATTGTGTTGATTTTTTTATTAAGGAAGTTAGCGACAGTCTGTTATTTATTGCCGGAACTTCGAGCAGGGCGTGTCGTTTGATTTATTAAGCATAATAATAAAAGTTTTATTAATAAAATACGTTAGTCATTTGACCGTCTTATAAATAATATGAATTAGAATTTCAATATTGTCAACAAATTCTCGAATAACAGATATCTAATAGAAACAGTTTTATTATTTTTTTTTATCCTACGTGAGTGGCGAAAGAGTATATGACCCATCTGATGGTAAGCGATTTCCGTAGCATTAGACGCTAGCAACACCAGAAGCATCATTCACACATCGCTATCTCCAAGGACAGGGATAGAAGGTGGATAGGGGGGATAATAAAGAGATGATAGGAAGGATACTAAAGAGAGGATAGGTAGGATACTAAAGAGAGGATAGGGAGGGGATTTGGGCCTCCGGCACTCTCACTCACCATACGAAACGCAACGGTAAGATTGACTACCATTGCTACACGCTGATCTTTTGTGAGAGGGTGGTACTTCCTCGATAGAGCCGGGCCCATTCATGCTGTTATTCTAGCAAGGATCTATCACTAGATACAGATTACAAGGCGGTAAAAAATATATCCTTTTGTAGCGACATCCATCTCGCCACATACAAAAACCGACACATGAAAACTGTATCCTACATCGCGATATTAAAGTTATCCGAGCGATGAGTATATATAGAAGAACCCGACAACAACCGTCGGGCAGTAGCCCACCAGACACAACACCCGTCTGGTCGGAGGATCCTCCCTTTTTCCTCCCTTTGAAATGGTGGATGAGGAACTTTACACCCTGTTCCTCTCACCCCCAAACTTTCATCCACCTCCTATCCCTTTCCTTGGAGATGGGGACGTAGCTAGGTACGAGTGATGCTTCTGGTGTAGATGGCGTCTATAGGCTACGCTAATCAGGTGGGCCGCATGTTTGTTTGCCACCCACGTAGTAAAAATGTATTTATATAATTCTTAATGATTATTATAAGCAAGGAACATAAACAAAGAATATAAAATAATTATCCAATTCACGCGTGATATTTATGTGTACACAAAGGCCCAGATAGTGTCCCTATTGCGGCTTAATAAATAACCGTAAGAGACGGTGGCGTTGTGGGCGGTGGCTCATATTAAACTTTTTACTTAGGTCTTTTAGCATCACATAACTAGGTTATATTGTTTATTATTTCGAAGGCAGTAAATTATGCATGCGTAAAAAAAATGTTATGTAGGTTGTGGTTGTGTTAGAAAGTCTATATTTTATTGTTCTTGGGTGACATAAACATCGAAAAAACTATCATTAATGACCTCTATGTCATAATATACAGTTAAAAAGTTATATACCTACCCCTAACCTTGAATTCTAAACTGAGAGTTATTTAATTATATTAATATTTCCGTGTACACTCCTTTAGTCTCAGATTTTATACTGGGTGCAATTATCAAAAAACAAGCTTGAAATTTGGTATAGATGTGTCGTCTGGAACACTACTCTATAATAACCCAAATCTCCTCCCTATCCTGTCCTTATTATTCTATATCTATAGGCTACGGTAACCACTTACCATCAAGTGGGCCGTATGCTTGTTTGCCACCCACGTAATATAAAAAAAATACAATAAAGGTGAAGAATTAATTAATAATTATGAACAATTCATTGTTAATTTGAAGTACCTAATTGATTTAAATACAGTAGCCACAACGGATCTTTGTGTCTCTGAAGTTGGCTGCAAAACGCTGCGCAGTAGCCATTTTTGTAACGCAAGGCATGTGCGTCTTCTACAGTTTACATTAATCGAAAATGTTCGATATAATTTATCGATCGTACTAAAACATGACTGTGGACTCTTCTAAACCTAGAGTAAAGCTTATTCACTCAAATCGCTCGTATACTTTTTATTGAATAAAAAAAATATAACCTAAATACTTAGATATGAAAACATTATGATCTCATTCGACTGTTTTGTTAATTGAGTAATAACATTTGAATTGGCAGCACTTATCGTATGATTATGTCAAAATCCCCACTTCGCGCTCTGTGACTAACTTCAGAGGCAAAATGATTCATTTTGACTAAGTTGTGACTACTATACTTCTTTATGCATCTTATAGTCTGTTCTATACGTTATATCTAACATACATTACATGAATGAGCTCATTAGCAGGATGAAACAGAAAATACTACAAATGTATATGTGTAATATTTTTACTCGAGGCGCTAAGCTTGTAAACAAAATAAAATTCTACCAAACCTAGGATAAAAAACGACATTAGCATTATAATAGTCTAAACTTACTTAGAATTTAGAATAAGCTGTGCTTCGTAAACTTTATAAACGTACATAAAAATTACAAGACAAAAATAATATTGTCCGCCGTAGTACCGCCCTCGTTTTGAACACGTCACAATAGCGATTGATGAATGAATTACATTTTATTTAACGTTATTATGATATTATCTCTAACGTATTGTTAGGTTTAGTTGTCATTATTTAAGAATCTTACACTTATATTATATGCAAATAAACGTAGCATAATGACTAAAATTGTAAAATACTTTGGAAAATTCAATAGTGCACGCATCATAATCTTCATTTTTCACAATAAAATTGATTATTTGATATGTAACTAATAATGTATTGGTCTTACTAAGTAGTTTTCAATAAATCACATAGATAAGGCTAATTTCAAAAAGTCCTGTGGTTTTCATGTCTTATACGCCATCTAGCGCTAATTTTAAGAAGTACTTCTATATTGGTCTATAGAAATAGTTCTCACGGAATAAGGATAGCGATAACTATTTTTTTGTTTATTTAATAACTATTCAACCACATCGAATCAGGCCGTAAAAAGTGACAGGGCTCTATTCGTAGTTATACTGAATCGTAAATGAAAAAATTACTCAATTAGTAAAGTATTTCGGTCATTATCGTGTTAACATACATTACCTACAACACACGGACGTCCAAGACAGAACTTTTTTAAACAGTTTTTTAACTAGTTTAAATAACAAAAATGGCATCAAAAATATCATGAGTATTAAAAATAGTGTTTTTTCTTGACTGTGTATATATTATTTTACAAGTGCAATATATGATAAATATAGACATTTTAAGTTTTAAAAATCAGTTGTTCTGCATGAAACGAGAATAGTACCTGCCTCAACGCTTCGCTTATGAGGCGTGCAATATTTTATTTTAATATTAGAAATTAATAATTATTAATTTCTATATCTTATAGTTTTTATTGCCTTATTGGATGATCCCACGCCTTCTATCGGATGTATTTTCATGGCCAAGCATATCAAGTGCTAAATAATGATAAAATAAATCCTTTAGGTACCTAGGTACTCCTTCTTTGAGCCTGGCGTTGCCACACAGCAATAGCTTGGCCACCCTGGTATTATTATTATCCCTCGATGAAAAAGAAAGTTTTTGACGGGACGAAATGACAAGCGGTTCAAATCTTGTCACATACTCCAATAAATTTATTAATTTACTGAAAATGTATTGGTCAATGAAGTATTCCTTTGACGTAGTTATGTATACTAGCAGATCGGCCATGAGTTATCATACAAAAAAGTTTCATCACAATCAGTTCAATAGTTTATTCGTGATGTGTGAATAAACAAATATACAAAACTTCAAAATATACTTTTTTAGTTCCGATATAGGTAGTATTTTTCTCAAATACCTATAGACATATATAGACAGTTGCAGATGTATAATAGTATAAATAACGTAATCATTACATCTATTTCTGGATTTGAACCTATAGCATAACGTGAAACTATTCCTAACAATCCAATCGTTCAACGTACATCCACTTATAATACGAATACCAGTAGCAAGAAACGACATACATTAATTTTATATGCGATACTATCTAATGAGTATTGTAAACGCACCGAATACAATCGTACCGTAATCCTACAACACAATTGTCCGTATGTCCGTACATTTGTCAATCTTGATAGCACAAATAACACCGGTTTAACATTTCGAAGATTTATCGTCCATATGAACTTTTGCTAGTAATAAGTGTTGTAGGATTTTTAGTGCCGTTTGCGTAAGTTTATTTTTAGTTTTGTGTGTTATGGTTCGGCGATGTGCAGCATGTCTTTCGTGGGCGGCGTTTAGTAAATTTACTGGCGTTAAATAGTGGCCGTAAGTTTATTCGCCAACTACGTATTATAAAAAAAAAACAATAAAAAAATATCAAGTAATAAACTCGGCCGTGTGGGGCCGGCTTTAGAATTGTCCCACCCCTCTCCACCTATGGGAGTCGTAAGAGCCGACTGAGGGTATATCGGGGGAGTGGGCAGCAGCACTCCTTTGAGTATTAACAACATCCACTGCGATCGCCAACCCACCTGCCAAGCGTAGCGACTACGGCACTCCCCCTGTTACCCTTTCTCTCCACCGCCTATCCCTTTCTTGGAGATGGCGACGTGCAAGTGATGCCTCTGGTGTTGCTAGCGTCTATAAGCTACGGTAACCGCTTACCATCAGGTGGGCCGTATGCTTGCTTGCCAACCACATAGTATAAAAAAAAATATATGTTGCACATCTTCCACTTTATTGCATACAGAGCAGTGATGCTACTTTTCTCATAAGGTAAGCTAAACTGTTCAATGGAATATGTCTCAAAGCCTCAACGCCATTACAATTTCGGCTCTGTTGATATTGGTTCGATTTATCTACGAAAATCTAGATATATTAGGTTAGATTGTCCTACTACCAGATACTATGTATCTTTGAACAAAATATTTGGTCCGCTGTTTGAAGCACCGATTTTTAACTAAATGTAACAGATACCGTAAAATAGGGAACCAATTGAAAATCTGTTCCGTCGAGTAAAACCAATATGAGCAGGAATCTACTGCAGAATAATATTTTTAAATTTGCTGTTCGTTTACGCATCGAAAAATTGTAAGGCTTCGAGGTACACTGAGCCAGGTGCTGCGAAAGAACCTTACGCCCTTAACAGCAGGCAACCCAAAATTGGTCAGAATTATATCTGCCAGTTCCACTAGAACATATAAATTACTAATATTTATTAACACACAGAGAGATTAACTTAACAAGAATTTTGGAAGGATTATGGAAATACTATGACTGGCCTCGTGGCGTAGTCGGTAGTGTAACCGACTTCCGTGCACAAGGTCGTGGGTTCGATTCCCACTGAGGACAATTATTTGTGTGATGAACACAGATAATTGTACTGCGTTTGGGTGTTTTCTATCTATTATATGTATGTATTTACA
This sequence comes from Leucoma salicis, assembly GCA_948253155.1. Lineage (NCBI taxonomy): Eukaryota > Metazoa > Arthropoda > Insecta > Lepidoptera > Erebidae > Leucoma > Leucoma salicis. The sequence continues at coordinate 23,456,316 of OX411815.1, read as the reverse complement.
AAAAAAAAGTAGTAAATGTATTATATCAGTAATCTGGTACCCATAGGACAAGCAAAAAAAATGTCCGCGAATATTTATTTATTTACTATAGAAATTGCAATAAACATAAGAAATTAATTCCCATTCTTGTCAATGCTGAATTTTATGGTAGGCTGCGGATTGACAGTGCTCCCGAAAATCAATGAACAGTAGCTTACCATCAGGTGGGTTGATTGCCATCATAAACAATACTTAGTAGAATTGATGGAAAAGATAGTGGCTACAAAAGATGCCTCTGGTATTGCTAGCGTTAAAATAACAGTAACTAGGTACATATAAGACAGATTTAGTATTAAAAAAATGCGTGATAGCGTAAGTACACACCTAATGCGTTACAGAACCGATTCTGTTGCGTATGAAATTTAACCAGACAAAAGTGAAATGTAAATTATGTACAAATGAGTAAGTGATAAGCAAATAATTACCGATTGGTTGTTACCCGTTTATTACTAATGAAGCAGAGCGCACTAAACGCGCGGTGGGCGGAGCATGGGAACTAAACGCACCAACAGAAATACGTTGCTGAAGTTCAATAGCTGGTGTAAAGAAGAAGCGGTAGCGGTGAACATCGCTTGATAGACACGATGACCACCAAAATCATGGTAAATGGTAACGTGCGCTTATGAGTAACCTAAATATAAACCTCATCAGAATAAAACCCAGAGCTTTACATTTTCTAAAAGTTATGAAGACTATCAATGCACATACATATTATAGTATCTGAAAATGTCAAGATGGTAGAAAACATATTACATACAAAATCATTTTATTAGTAAATAATCTATATTAAAGGTATGTCTGTACCTACATTTTAGATATTTGAGAAAAAAAATTAAACAGCTCTGAATACATAACATTTTTTTTGTCTGTTTGTTTATTCGGGCTTCACGCAAAAACTATGGAACAGATTTTTTGATTTTGATGAAACTTTTTTGATTCATAGCTCTTGATTAGACTTAAAAACTGGTATGCGTTTTATCGCGCAACTATATTTATCCTACTACAGAGCTACTATATGTAACCTGAGATATAACATAAAAACAAGCTTCAGACTGCGGTGGCGGCGGTCCAGATCCAGGTTCACGCAAAACATGCGCTCAGATGTGGAGTTGCGGAGAACAGCCCGCCGAACCATTACCAATAATGATAATACTTTCTGATATTTTAATAATAATATTAACTTCGGCATACACACGTTGCAAGCACATACCTATACATATATATAGTACTCCTTTTCGGTGATCCACGCAAGACTTCGCTAAACGCTTCCTTCTACAAACTGTACCAAACACTACGCGTTATACGCTAATTGTAAGTTAAACCTTCTAAGTGGCAAACGAGAAGAGTAATTGTTTTATACGCTGCTCGTATAGTATTTGAGCTTCAAAATGATTGTTTTTACTATTAGCTCTTGTGTTAATAAGAGAATTCTTCTTGTCTGGTTATAATTGGTGAACGAAGTGTATTACCATGTACTGTGAAGCTGCTAACGTTTACAAGGGAGTTTAGCAACTGTAGTACATTCTACGGCTTCAAATATATATTATTTTTTCGTGTGAAATAATTCCTGTTTAGCTACTACTAAAATTAACAGCCTCTGAAATTATTAGACCAGGTTGAATAGTTACTCAGGCTTAGTTATTTTGTTGTGATATTTGTCATGTTTGATAACCCACCAGGGCACTCGAGGTCGATAACTGAAGCACCACTAACAACATAGTGTCATCATGCCTTATCCTATAGGTATTATATTTTGCTCCAAGTTCTATGTACTACGTAAACTGTAATAAAATCGGTCCAGTAAATTTGGAGATATGCTTTACAAACAGACAGACGAAAAGAAATTAAAAATCGTTGTTTTGTGCTCCTCTCTATTATCGTCCCCTATCCATTTAATACATATATAACTTCAATGTACAAACATACTCTACTGTTTTATTATATACTACTAGAATTACCCACGACTCCGTCCGGTTTTAAATATAAAAACATACATCACTCTACGGCACATTTATTATGACTATGTAAAAATAAGTAGCCCACGGAAACTATTCATTTTTCCGGGATGAAACGTAGCCCAGGTCCGCTTTGGGCGCTAAAGTCAAATAGACAGGATGAAAAATATAATGTTTGGTTCAGTAATTACGGCGTGAAAGCCTTACAAACAAACAAACTCACTTTCGCATTTATAATATTCGTAGGAACTACACACAATGACCACTGAAGTAATGTAACACAGTTCCAGTAGTCCACCAATACAGGCGGAGAGACGGCACATGGCGGGTTTATTTAGTGGGTGACGGCCCAACACTACCCTGTTCGTTGCTCCGAATGACGGGTATGCGGTTAGGCACATTTTTCTCGCCTTAACAAACAATGGAACTACACATAATAATACATAATACTATCAAAAAACTAAATTATATTATGATGGTATGCAGACAAGTAGGTACTTAAACAAACAAGCTCCATTAAATCCTAATAGAGCTTAGAGTTAGGTAGATTCAGAGCTAATAAGCTCTAAACATCATTATATAAAAACACGTTTGTTCACACAATAAATTCTATTTACACATCATTTCAATATTTAATACGCAATTTTTCATAATAATCTACAAGTTTCGCTTCAACATAACAAACAAGTTTCATAATACACGCGACTTTAAGTCCTACACGCCCAAACTTACCAAAGGTTCTAGAACGACATGTCCCAGAAAAACACCAGAGTAGCTTACACAATTCTTGCAAAGGCAAAAATACCGAAGGCGAAAATTAACGCGCTCGCGTTCTCAATAGGGTTGTCTAAAATATTATGTACGAATGAATGAGTGAATGAATATTTATTTCCACGAATATTGTAGCATAAGTTCTTATAAATTTTATTTTATCATAATATTTATTTTTGTCATACTTATTTTTTTATGATTTAGCTCAAATTGATATAATCAATGAGTGCATAGAGTTAACGACCACTGGTGTATTAATATGTATATTTCATATTATAAATGCGAAAGTACGTTTGATTTTGTTTTTTTTATGCCTTCACCTCATAACTTCACAACCGATCACCATCAAATTAGCATACCGGCACTCAGAAAAGGTTCTAAAAAACTTCTTATCGAAATATAGGCGAAGATTTATACATAGCGAGCTGTGCCCCGCCGTTTCACCTACATTTTTTTAGAAAAGTACAGTTTTAATTCTTTGACGTCAGATGGCGTTTATTAGGCAGCTAATAATTATACTAGTGTAAGATTCTTTATGCATCAAAGAGTTTGATTTTGGTACACAATTTGAAAATCGTGTTATTTCCTTGACACTTTTTTTTTCCCTAAGATTAGATCCTCAGTTGCCTATAAAAGTGTTAAAATATTGAATGTAAAACTTGAACAGTTGCTTACTTAAATTACCAAAAACAAACAGATTGTGCGATTGGTTCACTATGAGAAAAACTGACAACCCTAATTCTGACATACCCTTGACCGGCGCAAGTGCAGTGAATCATGCGACACCCGGACGACGCAAACACAAGGGCGTCAAGAAACTAAATGAGCTTTTGGACAACATTAAACATATTCAATCCAGTAGTTTTTTATTATTTTATTGATTGAATAATTTTTAAGTAATAAATTTTAATTTTAATTGTTATCTTACTATATAATTTGCTGTTGAATTTTATACGCGGGTGGCAAACAAGCATACAGCCTACTTGATGGTAATCGGCGACTGAAGACTATAAACGCTAGCAACACCAGAAGCATTACACGCACTACTCCAAAGAAAGGGGTAGAAGATGGAGAGTAAGGATAAGAAGGAAGGAGGGGGTTTGAGCCTTCAGCGCTCTCACTCGCCAGGCAAGAGCCGGTTCGACTGCGGAATTACCACTCTCGCATAGAAGACAGTTATTCCCACTATTACCATTTATTTGGTGAATCAAACCAACGGAGACCCAAACCACTTCCTCGTCTCCTCTACATCAGCTCCTGTTCCTTAACCTGAAAAAATTCTAGCATTTATTTTTGTGATAATTTATGATATTTTTTTGCTACTTGGGTGGCAAATAGGCAAACGGCACCCTAGATGGTAAACAGTTACCGTAACCTATAGACGCTAGCAACACCAGAGGCATCACTCGCGCGTCGCTATCTCCAAGGAAAACGATAGGAGGTGGATAGGTAAGATACTAAGGAGAGTTTAGGAAAGATAATAAGGATATGATAGTTTAGGCCATCCGCGCTCTCACTATGGCGATACGTAACACAACGGTACCTACTTTTGTTACACGCTGATCTTTTGTGAGAGGGTGGTACTTCCCCGATCGGGCCGGCCCATTTATAGATGATAAGCAAAGATCTACCACAAATATCAAATTGCTGTCTAATATTTTATCATTAAGAGTATATTTAAGAATCATTTCGGCTTTAATAATAAGAACGCTGGTACGTACCACCTGGAATGCCGTGACTCAATCCGTATTGACAAAGGAGTCACGTATTATTTCTGTCATTGAAGTGTTATCTTACTTGATAGCTATCGTTGGTAATGAGACATTTCAGAGAATAAATTCTTATTGAAGTTGATTAATTATTATAACATATTTAACGGGTCTATACGCAACATTAAACTTTTTTTTATTGCTAATAATGGCAGACGAGCCCACCTGAAGAAAAGTGGTAACTGTCACTCATGGACTCAACTATACCGAAGGTATTGTCAATCCGCTGCGCACCATTTCATTTCTCAGATATGAAAAGAAAGAATAAACGGCTATCTTCTGCTACAGCCAAAACACACGGATGGCTTCATGAGCGGTCACGCAGAAGACGGTGGTACCGACCCGTTCGGGCCCGATAACAGTACTCTCACTCGGTACCCAGCCCCACCACCAGTAATGCAATGGGTGATAATAGCTTACTTCCCATAGTCACCTTGTACGACACCCGTGGAAAAGGATAGGGTGGTGATATTATTTTGTATTCTTAGTCCGTCACCACACGTGTAGTGGTCACGAGTAGACTACTCGAGTATACTACTCGTGACCACAGCAGGTAAACTCAGCCGAAACGTCAAGGTTAGTCAAAATTTGAGTATTTTGAGAAGTTTAATGCGCGTAGAGACCCGTTAAATGTGTTATAATGAAACTCAAACGCCAAAGTTTAAAAAGTACTATTGATTAATTATATTGATGGCGCAGTGGTCTAGATAATGATCTCACGTGCTAAAAGTTGTGGGTTCGATTCCCATATAATGATTTGTGTGATCCACAAACCTTTGGTACCTAAGTCTAGATGTACTTGTATTTCGCGTATGTATATTCGTGAAATCCCCCACAACACAGGGTTCCCTAGAGCAGGCATATAAAAAGTATAACTGAACAGTCACCAGACGTCGCCATGCGATTGTGACTGTGTGGAAATTAATAATGATGTACCCGAGATTTCAAATTAAGAATTTCCCTTTTATTTATGACGTTTCCATATCAAGAATACCATGAGCAACGATTAATGAAGGAAAACAATTTCAAGAGAATCGGTAATAATTAACTAAAGTCGCCAGGATGAGGTGGTACCCGCCCTAGGCGCGACGTACGTCAATAAATTCCATTAAGAACAAACTTACATAAGGATGAGTATAAGATATAAATCCACGTACTTTCACCCACCGACAAGCGCACTTTATTAACGCCGCACACAGAGTAAAAATATCGGTAGGATAAAAGATTATTTTTAGTATTGCAGTTTATACATACATACCTATATACATTTTCAAAGAAACAATTGAAATAGTCCATCCATCGATCAGCCTTTCGCCGTCCACTGCTGGACATAGGCCTCCCCAAGAGAACGACACAACGAGCGGTCCTGTGCGCTCATTGTTAATACTCGAGGGAGTGCTGCTGCCCACTCCCCCGGTATTCCCTCAGTCAGTGGAGAGGGGTAGGACAATTCTAAAGCCGGCCCCACACGGCACCAATTGCAATAGTAAATTGTGAAATGCTCAAAGATGTTTTTTTTTAAATTATCTATCTATTGTCATTTATTTTATAAATGATGTTCTCACTAATATGTACGTTTACTCAAAATATCTGGGATCGGCCATAAGATTATTTCGGATTTCCAATTCTCTCTCTCTCTCAAAATCTTATGTAAATACATATCATTATTATATTTATATTATGTTTAATTACCAATAAAAAGAAATCTTTTTAGTACTTCTTTTTTGCATGACCTAAAGAATGGCTGGCTGAGAATGCTTTTAGCATGAAGTCCAACTTGTGCACTTAATAGTGCATCCAAATTTTAAATTAATAAAGTTTTATTTTAATTAAAATTATTATTGTATTAAAGGTTACTGAGTCTGGGGTCTGTTTTACAAAAAATATGGTGTCATAAACCCCTAGTAGTTAAATTATTTTTTCTATAATATCATGATGATTTATAATTATTCATTACTACTTTCTGTGTTTCGTCGCATGGACTTCAAAATTTGGTCCAAAATACTGAAAAACGTGAATAATTAAAAACAGCATGCAGTAATTATTCAATTTTAGTATAAGAACACATACCCTAAATATTAATTCCATGTTACTTCTATTTCCCGCGAAATTTTATGCAAACCCGTTCAATTAGTTTGTGTAAATTACTGACAAATATTTCCAAACACTGTAAAAATAATAGGACTACCTTAGTAAAGAAATATTTTATCAATCACTTGTACAATAAATATCCTTTATCTCAACGAACTACTGTTTATATTTGTATACTGTGACAATACCGATAACTGCGAACTTCCGAAGTAAGAGATTCGCGTCGCTCTCCCGAAATTAAATTGATAAGATTATTGTATAATGTTCGTATCCGACATTCGACAACTTTTCTCCCATTACGCTGATCTTCGATAACCCCTTCGTGATATAAGACCGACAAATTTTATAAAAGAAATGCTAAGATAAGGGCAAAAAAGAAATCATCGTTACACTGACCTCTTGCACTTTAAGCATGTACATTTTTACTACTTATTCAGTATGTATGGACTTCGGAAATGCTTCAATGCTGAGACGATAATGGCCGTTTAGGCTTACAATTCTACGAAAAAAAATGCTAGGATGGACGGATAATAATAATTATTTATACTTGAGATTTTCTATTTTAATTGAATACATAATGTGAGGTATTTTAAAACTAAGTTCTGCCGGCGTCATCGTCCGCGTAGACTTCAGTCAGTATATACATGTAGTAGGGACATCTTTTAGGGCACATTGAAAAAACCCACAGGAAACGTCAATTTTTCCTCTCCGGGCTCCAAATTATATTATATAGAAAATTTAATGATGATTGGTTCAGTAATTACGGGAGATAGTAATAATAAGGCAAACTCTGTGTTATAGAAAGAGCTATTCTAAGAATATTTCTTGGAAATAAAATCTCTAGTAAGAACGATAGTAACTGATATAACGCGAAAAATTCACACACTCCCGTGGCACTATATCTCCGACAGGTCACGTTGATGAATCCTCAATTGTTAGAGGTAAAAACTATAAAGATAGCGACCACGCATCGAAAGACACAACCAATGCAGCCGGCATGGGTCCCATCGCTGTGGCGTTGTTGTATAACGAGGTTCTAATAAAACGGGTATTAAACATTAAACACAAAGTGAAAAATGCAAGCATGCTAAGCATGTCAAATGCTACAAATATATATAAATATGGGTATTAAACATTTATGAAATACAATGATCTTATTTATAGCTTACTATTTTTAGCTATTTTTTATAGCTGCTATTCCAAAGAGGACCCGAGTCATCGAGTTGACAGTTTTTGTAAGATCGTTAAAACCTTCGCATTAATAGGCACATCGCTGCCACAGTTAACTGCCGAGGTGTCAAAATTAAAAATAACATACTGTGTACAGTTGTAAGTGAATCTATTAGCAAAATGGCAAGTGGGAAATTTAAAACGTGGCGGTTCCGACGTCATTTTTTGTAAAAGTGACTATCCTACGGGAAGCATCTATTGCTTCGGGATGAAAAGTAGCCTATTTCCTTTTCTGAACTTCAGACTATATGTATGCAAATTTCATGATGATTGATTTAGTAGTTACGGCGTAAAAGAATAACAAACAAATGTATTTGTAATATTAGTAAAGAATATATAACATCATATTTGAACTTCTTGTTAAAATACTGACACTCCCATATAAACGATTATCCATTATAACACTATATAACATTATAGGGTAAAATTAATTTTTAATAAAGAAAAGAAAGAAAAAACAATCATCACCGATTGCCCCCCTTGAAATATAAAAATTCTAAAAACACGAAACACGTCAATCTGTTGAATCACAAACCAACAATTTCACTTACCAAATTTTGTATTTTTACGATTCACAGGACATACATTAGGATCCTTAAACGGTATAGGCTGTAGTAGTCGGAGTATCACGTCCCCATTTCTATCCTCTCTCTATCGGCATCTTCTCCTGCTTTATCACCCTTTTTACCCACTTCCGATTTCCCAGGGTTAGAGACACGCGAGTAGTGCGAACAATGTGGTGTTAGTGTTGCTACAGGTTACGGGCAATGGCTTACGATCAGTTGGGCCCGTATACTCGTTTACTACACTTGTAGAATAAAAAAGGTCTATCGGTAATGTATTCGCCTTCTGATCATGTGTTTGAATCGCAGGTCGAGCCATCCATCCATCCATCCATCAGCCTTTCAACGTCCACTGCTGGACATAGGCCTCCCCAAGAGAACGCCACAACGAGCGGTCCCGTCATGGGGAATAATGCCGTAATCGCCACACTTGGCAGGCGGGTTGGCGATCGCAGTGGATGTTGTTAATACTCGAGGGAGTGCTGCTGCCCACTCCCCCGGTATCCCTCAGTCAGCTCTTAAGATTCCCGTGGGTAGAGAGAGGTGGGATAATTCTAAAGCCGGCCCCACACGGCCCAGGTCGAGCCAGCAGGTTCGTTGCCCCGAACGACGGGGTGTTAAAACCGTTGTCCTGCGACTGATGTTTCTCCGTCCGTATCAGAATGCCGTCCCGTCGGACTATGAGAGTGAAGGTAGAGTGAGGGTACTTGTGTCTCCTGCGTAATCGGCTAATTTCTGTTGACACAGCCCGCCATGAACGATATCGGCCCGTTAAGTATCGCAACCCAGGCTACCTCTAAGTAAGGGATGTTGTTTTTACTGATATACGGTACCCTAAAACGTTCAAGCTAAACAGCTGTGCATTATATTAACTTTATTGTCACATATCGTTACGGATCGCAAATCATCGTCTGCTAAGATGACTTTAAATATTTCCTTGGATTCTAAAAACACTCATTATATACGAACAGGTGCAAATATGTTAGACCACTATCGCATCAAATTGGCATAATCTTATTGGCTGGTTTTGTTACTATGAAACTGTAATTGGCCTTATGCGTAGAGCAGCTTCGATGTCAATTATAACACCCGCGGTGCGTCGTTTCTTAAAGCTCCTTATTGCTTCAACGTGGCATGGGTCTTCATTCAGGGTACCTCTCCTACGCTCCCTAATGGATAATTTTGAAGTAAAAGCTTCTTTTAGCGCGGTACGCATATTTTTAGATGAGATAAAATCTCTGGACTCGCGACACCGTCACGAGACGCAGCTATAGTGTGTGCATTGGAAATTAAACTTGACACACTTCCCGGTTTCCGATTGAGCTGAAATTTTACACCCATATGTATATCGCGTGACAATGCATTATTATGATGACAAGGAGATGATCTGATGATGGAGCTGGCAGGTAGACCTAGGAACTCTATAATGAAACGACGCAACTCCATCGAGTTTGGGCTTATATGATTCGTCTTGACGAGTACTTTGTCTCTAGATGGTATCCAGGGTCTGAGGATGAAGCTGGAAGGTGGCCACAGTAACTCTTATAATGAAACGACGCAACCCCATCGAGTTTTGGACTCGTTGGAATCTTTTACTACCTATTTATTTTATTTTGTCAAGTTATGATCATTTTATTTCTACAAAATAATTTCCATATTTTCACATCTGGTAGACGTCCCGCGACATCTAGTTTTCACTTCTGTCGACTTTCCCGGAGTGCATGTGCATTTTTTTTATATTTACGAGCGTGTAAATAAACAAGCGGCAATACGGCCCGTCTGATGGTAAGTAGTTTATGTAGCCTATAGACGTTATTAACACAACATAACTCATGTATTGCCAACCCCAATAAGATAGGAGGTGGATAGGAGGATGACAGAAAGATGAGGACACCTCCTCACTACTCACCGGTAGTTAGGATAATAGGGATATGAGTAGGTCTTTTAGGCAAACTTTACAAGCAGTTGAGGAAATGATATTTTCCTTCACCTGGCTGTGATAATTTTTGAACACATGCACATTTTTGTCCGTGTGGTGACGGACTAAGAATACAAATATCACCACCCCTTTCTTTCCCACGGGTGTCGTACGAGGCGACTAAGGGAATTAAGCAATTATCATCCATTGCATGACTGGCGGTAGGGCTGGGTACCAATTGGGAGTACTTACTCACTTGCTATCGGACCCGAGCGGGTTGGTACCATGATCTCCTGTGTGACCGGCTATAAAGCACATTGTTGTGTTTTGGTTGTAGCACGAGATTAATTCTTTCATTTCATATATGTGAGATGAAATGGTGAGCAGCGGCTTGACAATACTCTCGGTATAGTTGAGTCCATGAGCGACGGTTACCATTTACTATTAGGTGGGCCGTAGCTCGTCTGCCACCATACGCAATAACAAAAAAACAATTCTGATGTACAAGCTTTGAGATGGTCTTAAACTGGGGAACGAAATTGTCCGTTTTGGTAGTCATCGGTATCACCATGAGGCTATATCTGCTATAATATGCTGGCTATAACGACATACCATATCGTTTTATATACATGAGGTAATATACTAGACGAAGAAACTGCCACCATTACTCTACGTGTCAGGGACATAAGCTGACCGTTATACCGCATCGCCTGTCTAAGACTGGTAGGCTGAGACATGTAACCTGGGGCCTGCTATATATAACAGTCTACCACTATCTGTTACACGTTCCGGGACTAAACTAGACTAGAAAATTTAAATGTTGATTCGAATATAAACCCTTTTATACAATTTAATTATTACTATGTTACGATGTTTTTTTTTTTTATTAACTCGCTTTCTTGTCTGTCCGGGTGGAATTTTGTAATTGATTTTAAACTAACTTCCCGATGAGCTAGATACTTGAAATTTGGACCGTAGCTCAGAATTGGATGACAATGTATGAAAATGTGAAAAAAGAAGAAGAACATAACTCTAAAAAGCAGAAAATAATAATGAAAAAGAAAATACTATGAAGTATGAAATAATTAAAAAACTTGTAAAATTGGAAACAAAAACCTTGGGGCACGCTATTAATGCATCGATGAATTGTCTGCTACATACGCCCTTCCCTTCTCTATACAGTAACATGATGGATGGAACGAAAATATCGCTATAGACAATTAATGTTAATCATTAGGAATTCGAAAAGTCTTTATTGTGTACCTCGAATTGGAATAGAATAATGAGAATAGAAAAAAAATATATAAAAATTTAATTCTTTTCAGTTACAAAACTACTTCAAGACGCGATGCCAACCACATCCAACTGGTCTCGGGAGCATAGTGGTCCAAGCTACGCAGTGGCTTGATTGTGCTTATTATTACTTAACCTTCTTTCTATTACCACCGGTGACAGTAAAAAAATACACCCCAATAAAGATGCCGAAGATTGTAAAGAAACCACGGTATCCCTAATAAACCTGCAGAAAAACACTTCTTGAAAATATAGCCACATTTATATTCCGAAACATTGCATCAAAATATTTCCACGAAGATCTGCTTAAACACTATTACGATTAAATTAAATCATTTTGAGCCCGCAAATATTCATGCAGCGATAACCATTGGAATAATTTAAAGGTAATGAAATACGTAATAAGGCATCCGGCGGCATTCATTGTCCTCTTAATCGGAGAAGGAGCTGGATAAAGTCCTTAACAATGGCAATTGTTTAAATGATCTCAACTTTTATTTGACCATAGATAGCTGCGATTAAAATGGCAGAGTGTTGGGGCTGAGTTGCTTTTCTGCCTTGGTATTAAAAGGAAAGTTCCATTGATTAGAGGATTCATGCGGAATACAATCAATTATATCAGACGAAACTAAAAATAAACTTTGTTATCATAATATATCTACTTCTCTATGGAATCCAGTTATCAACGTTACTATTATTATAAATGTGAAAATGAACTTGTTCGTTTGTTACTTTTATACTGTAACTACTGCACCAATCATCACAAAATTTTGCGCACATATAATCTGGGGCCCAGAAAGAACATAAGCCTTTTATCCGAGAAAAACGAGGATTGTAGGATGTTATTGTTGTAAATAGATTATTATATGACAGACCTTGACATAACTGCCTCTGTGGTGCAGTGGTAGTGTGTTATATTGCTGATCATGACGACTTGGGTTCAATCCCCAGGTCGGGTAGTGTTGTTTTTCGTAAAAAGAAATATTCTCAGTAGCAGCCCAGAATCTGGAAATGTCTCCGGTAGACGGCATTAGCCTCGTCCCCTATTACGTGGGACTTAAACATAGCTGGCTAACCGTCGGTATGTAATGCACCTCTGACTACCCCTTAGGGGAATACAGGCGTGATGCTATGTTATTTATTATTAACACTCAGTTCTTTTATCAAAAGTTCTGTATTTAATTGAGAATAATAATTAGACGTTAAACATTAGCACTACAGTGACCATGGTCGATGGAAAGGACCACAAAAGTGATAGCAGAAATTCGTTAGATTCCATGTAGGTAAGTATATTCAATTAAACGTCAGAAAAACCTTGATAAATTATGTTCTAATGACGATGGGAATCAAAACGCTTTTTGTTCCATGAAATCCGAAAAATCCAAGCAGCTCGGAATGATAACGCTGGCTAATTGATGTTAAAGTGCGCAGTTTCGAACTCACACGGGCCAAAGGCATAAATTAAAGATACTGCGTTTAACGAAATGCTCCCCGTGGCCTCATGAATTGTTAATACAATTTTAATTAAACTTCATAAAATTAACATCGGGCTCAGTAAAAAGCCGGCACTCACAGCCGACTGAGTGTATTTGACGAATCATTTTTTTACTTGCAGATGCGATATAATTAAATGTCTCCGGTTCTCGACGTAAATAAAATTTACATAGCGTTGATTAGATTTCATTACACGGACAATTAAATACATAGCGTGGTGAAACACGCTTGTCTGAGGTATGCAAATTTCTTTATTTGGATAAAGATATTCAATTTGCTACGGTTTAAGATGAAAGTTGTGTCATTTTTAAGATTCATATTTCTGTTAACATATTGATCTTCTATACTATTATAAAGCTGTAACAGAGTTGTGACTGTACATTCAAGATATTTGAAAAAAAATGGCTGTAATAGGTTATATAGGCGTGTCTAAACCGAAAACATTTTTTTTATAATTTTTTGTCTATCTGTTTGTTCGCGAATCACGAAAAAACTACAAGACGGATTTTGATGCAACTTTTTTATTTGAAAGGCCTTGATTAGACTTAAAAACTGGTATACATTTCATCCCGGGAAACCAGCTTTTCGCTGCGGCGAAGCCGCGGGCAAAGGCTAGTGTAATATATAGCTAGCACTTCCTCGGTTTGGAAGGGAGGTTCGATTCCCGCTCGCACTAAGGTTCTCTTTTTCCACATATCATAAATAATTTTGTTCTTTAAAGTAAATGAGCATGTCAAGTGCTAAATAAAATACAGATGTAAAAATATCTTCGTTAGTGTTAAATATTAACAGTTTCATCAATGATAGGATGAGGACCGCCGGAGGCCCAATACTATCTTCTCGTTATTATTCTTCCTGTACTTTCTTTAGTAACCATATTATCCTTAATGTGGAGAGCACCATCAATCTTTTTCCTCGGAGTTGGCGACGCGAGTGATGCCTCTGGTGTTGCTAGCGCCTATAGGCTACGGTAACCGCTTACCACCAGGTGGGCCGTATACTTGTTTCCCACCCACGTAGTGTATAAAAAATCTTTTAGTTTCTTTTTTGTTGGAAGCTATATATATACGCTATAGCTACGTCTAATTATAAATTACATTCACGTTTACGTAAAATGTGCTTAAACAAGTTACCACCAAGTGACCACCGATACCTATTTATAATTCTCTTTTGTGGTGAAGAGCAGAATGCGAACTAATTAGTTTAATAAGGCTAGCCTCTTTGGCCAATTTAATTATCACAAGTTTTTCTGTATATATAAAAGAACTAGCGGCCCGCCCCGGCTTCGCACGGGTATTTAACAAATATTTCAAAATTAAAAATTATAATACACATACCTACACTATTTGCGTCAGGTTAATAAAAAAAGAAAATTATAAAGAAAGTTTGAATATTATTATTGTAATGAACTTTTATTATTATTATTTTATTAATAATTATTTGATTTTATATTTTTATTTCTAATTTTTGTAAAAAGATCATATATACAAAACAAAAGCCATTTAATTGTGTCAGAGCTTCCCTTTAAACGATATTTGACGTTGTTTTATTTTGTGGCAGCTAAATAAATTGATTTTCAGGAGCTCCGACCTGCGATAGGCCAACATACAGTTGGCCATGAGTAAAACATTCTTTTCGTAGGTCGATGAGGTCGATCCCTACTAATTCGAATCTTTGGCCTTGGGACTTGTAAATAGTTAAGGCGAAAGATGTTTTTACCGGAAATTGAATCCGTTTAAATGGGATTGGCATGAGCCAGTTGACCAGCTCCTGGACTGGTGATAATGGTCGCTACAATTAAATTATCCTTCAATCTATACTAATATTATAAAGAGGAAAATTTAATTGTTTGTTTGTTTGCTGGACATTGTGAAAGCGATGCTTCTCTCAGAATATTTTCCCAATTATCATTTTCTAGCTAACCTCTATCACAGCAAGCTGGTTGATAGGTCTCTTTGAGAACTCCGTGCACGGTTTTTAAGTACTCGAATGAGGTTAAACCGCGAACGTGATGTAGCGACATCCTAAGATAAAAAAAATTGATTGAGAAGGATGTACACCGTACCACCGCAGGAATGTAACATAGTTCCAGTGGCCCGCCAATAAAGGTGGAGAGATGGCACACAGTGGGTTTCTTTAGTGGGTGCAGGCCCCACACTACCCTGTTCGTTGCCCCGAACGACGGGATGTGCGGTTAGGAATATTTTATCCCGCCTTAACAAAAAATAAAAAAGGATGTACACCGTAGACACTTCCTAAGGATGCATGGATCAAGTGTTTCTATGCGCAACATTGTGGAGAAGCATCTGGCTGTAGGCCAGAGGGTTTTCTGCAGTTTTGTGGATTTGGAGAAAGCATTTGACACTGTTGTACGAAAGGAACTTTGAGACATTTTGCCGGACTATGGTATTAGCGGTAGACTGCTACAAGCGGTGTAGTCAAACTACATGGACTGCAGAGCTTGTGTGCGGCTGGATGATGGAATGTCACCCTGGTTTGACGTCAATACCGGCGTTAAACAGGGCTGCGTTCTATCAGCCTGACTGTTTTGTCATATATCTGGATAAATGTCTACAAAGGTTAAATGAAGTGAATGTGGGAGTTCAGATGAGCGACTCAGTGGTTAACTCGCTGCTATATGCAGACGATGCGGTCCTATTATCGCAGTCTGCGACTGACCTGCAAACCCTAGTCGACGTAATGGCAGAAGATTGTAAGGAAAGGGTCCTACGTGTGAATGTGAGCAAAACCAAAGTAATGGTTTTGAAAGAGAAGAAGCCAGAACAGATGTTAGAGTAGCAATAGGAAATGGTGTGCTAGAACAAGTGAATGAATGTGGATTCAGTCGGGATAGAAGGTACACCACTGATGTAGAAAGAAGAGTGAATGCGGGAAATAGAGTGAACGGAGCATTGGGACAAATTCTCGGCAGCCACCACCTCAGCCAGAAGGCACGTGTCGCAATACACAACGCAGTGCTTGTCCCAACGTTATTATATGGAAGCGAGTGTTGGGTATGTAAAAAGGAGCATGAGAGCAAATTCAATGAGGTCGAAATGCAATCTCTGCGGCGAATTTGTGGAGTGAGGCTGATTGACCGCATTCGTAACAATGACGTAAGAGAGCGAGTAGGTATGAAAGAGAGCATTGGTGTAAAGATGCGAAAGGGAATGCTCCGATCGTTCGGACATGTGGAAAGAATGCCGGACGAGCGACTGGCTAAGAAGATATACAATGCTTTCCTACCTAGACCAAATTGGTCATGTATTGAAGGAAGGTGGAGTCAGGAGTCTCCGAAACCGGCGAGCGTGTATGAAGAGAGTTATGAATGTTGAGGAAGCGAGAGATGTATGCAAGAATAGAGCCTCTTGGCACTCTGTTCTCTCTACCTACCCCGCAAGGGAAATGGCGTGATGATAAGTAATATGTACTTACATTTTTAAACTCGTGATATCTTTCAAATAGAATGTCCGAATTGAATAATTCAAAAAGTTATATAAAGGTATTGAAGCAGTCTTGAATATGAACTAATTCATTTTGATAAGGATTAATACCAAGATACAAATAAAGAGCCTTTTCTAGCGGCGGCATTTCGATAAATTTTTTAAAATAAAATTTGCTTATTGTGGCATAACTACAAGAGATATATGCTGTCGAAACATTTTTTGTAAATAATGATGTGTTGTGCAAAGTCGTATTACATTATTTTATTCTATCATCAATACTTTTAGCAACGCACGCGATGTAAAGAATATTATAGGTATTTTTTTTACACCTTGGGATACATTATTGGAGTTTTAGTAAGGATCCCTAATTTTTTGAAAATAAAATATAGCCTATGTCATCCGGGGATAGTGTAGGTTCTTAACAGTGAAAGAGTTATTCAAATCCGTTCGTTAGTTTCGGAGCCTATTCAATGCAAACAAACAAACAATCAAATCTTTCCTCTTTATAATATTAAGTATAATATAACTTACTGATTCCCATACATATCAACACACTGCTTAAACTTCTGGGGTTACTATAGTGAAAATTTACATAATATATGGGTATTTTGGGTACTGTAGGTGAGCACTAAAAAAGGATTTAAAATTGGTTTTTCGTCTATCACTATGAAGCGAGCTAATAACGCACTGCACGGGTAATGCGCTAGTCTGTGTATATTTAATTGAATATTTGTAATCGCTTATTTATAATAAAAAAAATATACTGCCTCTGTGGTGCAGCGGTAGTGTGAGCGACTGCTGATCATGAGGTCTCGGGTTCGATCCCCGGGTTGGGCAGTGTTATTGACCTTTCTCGTAAAAAGAAAAATTCTCAGTAGCAGTCCGGAGTTTGGAAATGTGCCCGGTAGACGACAATAGGCTCGCCCCTTATTACGTGGGACTTAAACATAGCTGGTGAACCGTGGGTGTGTAATACACTTCTGCCCACCCCTTCGGGGAATACAGGCGTGATGCTACCTTTTTTTTTAACGTTATTTATAATCGTTTAGGCGGTCCAGCGGTAGACGATGAAGACTGATGTATGAATAACAATTCCTGTTCATTTAAACTATTGGACCTTTACTAATTTGTGATATGTGCTAAAAACATATTAAAGCAAGCCCGAAAATGATAAGGCACACATTTTTCACAACCTTAATCCTCAAAGACATAAATAGGTATTGAAACAAACAAAATATACTGTGTACTTTAGCCAGATGACGTAAATGTTTGAAATAATGATCTCTGATTGTAATACAATCCGCTGCGTCTCAGTTTCTCGGATCAGTCAGGAGTAAACAACCTTTTTCCTTCTGTTGACATATAAGAATATATTGTACTTAAGAGATTTCTTATTTCACGAGAGCGGTTTACAACCATACGGCCAACCTAATGATAAGTGGTTAAAGTACCCTATAGATATCATATATCTACGGTGGTATTATTCACTAGCTGCCATTCCCAGGGAATGGGACACGAGGTGGAGTGGAATGACGATAAAGGAAGATGAGCAGGAGGAAGGATTGTAGAAGACAAGACAAGGGGATCCTTGCTTTCGTGCACGTCAATCTGCATAGTAATAAGACGAATGATTTGTTAATCACACAAATATATTATCCGGGGTAAGAATCTACCTCACAACTCTCACCACGGGAGGTTGGCATCTGAACTCTCTCTCTCTCTCTGCCTTTCTCTTGCTCTACGCTGTTTGTGTTACTTAAAAAAGTTGGAAAATAATGTTATATCACATATTTGAAGCGAATACAAATGGTTTTTTTTCTCTACCCAAAACTTGCCCCCCGCAGGTATGGGAAGAGGGGACTCCTCCTCCACGCTGATGCAGTGCGGGTGGTAAGACTTCAAAAGCCGTTGAGAAAATTTCTCAGAAATGCAGGTTACTTTATGATAATTCACTGAGCAATTAAATTTTGTAAACAAATACAAAATATCATTTCGTAAAATTTCGCGTGTTCGACCTAGGGTTTAAAGTTTGATCTCAATATCACTAACGACATCTTTTCACTCTTTTAATTCCTACTAGATTACAATAAATGGTTGAGTACCCCTGAATCGATGATATATCGCTAAAATCGATATTGTCATCAAAGTTTCGAGATACAGCGTGAGCTGATGCCTTGACCAAGCGAATTTCTTGCACGTTTCTCTACTATACTAGGCATTGCCCGCGGCTCCACCGCAGGCTAAAGATAGTTTTTAGGTTATATCTCAGGTTCCTGATCAAATAGCGGGATAAAGCGAAGCGCCAGTTATTAAGTCTAATCAAGAGTATAACATGAGAGTTGTGAACAAAACATACAAACACAAACATTCTAAATAAAATTGTTTTGTATTCAGAGACGCCTTGATAGGCGTTTTTGCTTACGTTTAGTACAGACATGGCTCTTTCCCAGCTTTATAATAGTATTACAAAATGACATTACCTCACATTCTGAGTGTTCAATTCAATTCCCACACTGGACAATGTCCTTGTGACCAACAAGTGGTTGTTCTGAGTCTGGGTATACTTTGTGTCCGTAAAATTGTATATTTCTAAAATCCCCCGCGATATGGGTATGATTTCCTTATGCAATTTTGTCTTCTAAATGGATGTTCAGTCAGATGTAGGTACTTTGTATCCGTTAATCGTAAGTCTGTAAAGGCTATATACAGGGAATATATCAGTTTTTAATGCTTAGATGGTGGCAGGCGAGCCACGGCTCCTGGCACCTGCTACAGTAAAAAGGCAACGATGTGCTTCATGGCCGGGCACATGGGAGATGGTGGTACCAACCCGCTCGGGCCCGATACCAAGTGAGTACCTACTTCCAATTGGTACCCAACCCTACCACCAGTCATGCAATGGATGATAATTGCTTAGTTCCCTTAGTCGCCTCATACGATACCCGTGGGAAATAATGGGGTGGTGACACTTGTATTCTTAGTCCGTCACCACACGGACAAAAATTACTTCCCTTTATCGCTTTGTACGACACTCGCGGGAAATAATGGTGTGGTGGCACATGTATTCTTAGTCCGTCACCACACGGACAAATTTTAGTGTGAAGACTCCTCGAGCGCGATGTGTGGGTAAGTGTGCTCATAACGCAGTATGAAACTGGATCTGGACGCTTTAAGGTTTAAAAAACGTGTGCTTCAATTCTAATGTTGAACCAAACGGACATCCTTAAAGTACATCGTTGAACTCTTTTATATGACACCGCTTAAAACCCGCTACAAGCATACCAATATTGCATTGCTAGTTAAAATTATACTTTATTTTCATAAAAATAAGGTTCAAAGAATTGATAATAGTGTTAGACATCTTGACGGAAGCATTGTGGCCTCGCTTTAGTCGTATGGTCTAAGTGAAATCATATATTATGAGAACTATTTCTTTTTTGTTATTTACAAAGGCACGTGAACGACGACGATTACTTCAGTGCTCCGCCAATACCAGGCGGAGAGACGGCGCAAGGTGGGTTTACTTAGTGGTTGAGGGCCCCAGACTACCCTGTTCGTTGCCCCGAATGACGGGGTGTGCAGTTAGGTACATTTTTTCCCGCCTTAAAAAAAAAAGGTGAACGACGACTCATAAGTGTAACTGTCATGGACTCAGAAATACCCTAAAGGTAATAGGCAATTTCAATAGTTAATATGTCTGCAATGGGGTTATATCATCGGATATCTAGACTATTAGTTCGAGAATGAGTAAATAAAATCCAGCGCTATACGTAATTAAGTATTAACTAATTTAAATGTGATCTGTATTTTAAGAGCAATTCTCATATTTTTTTTATTCCATGTAGTGGCAGGCGAGCCACGGCCCATCTGATGGTAAATGGTAACCGTCGCTCATGGACTCAACTATACCGAGAGTATTGTCAAGCCACTGCTCACCATTTCATTTCACCGATATGAAATGAAAGAATAAACGGCTATCTCCTGCTACAGCCAAAACGCAACGATGTGCTTCATGACCGGTCACACGGTGGTACCAAGCCGCTCGGGCCTGATACTAAGTGAGTACTCCCACTTGGTACCCAGCCCTACCAGCAGTCATGCAATGGATGATAATTGCTTACTTCTCTTAGTCGCCTCATACGACACTCGTGGAAAAGAATGTGGTGATGACACTTGTATTCTGAGTCCATCACCACAACACGGACATAATATCTTATGATGACATTTAATTAATTTTTGGATAATTTCAATCTTACGAAATCTAAAAACAAACACAGGTAGAAGGCAATGTTGGTGGTGATTACTGATGTGTCAGCTGAGAGCTGCTTCATATAAGAAATATCAATAAAGTAAAGATGCCTCTAAAAGATGCAGTTACTGCTGTTAACGTACATGACGTAGGTTTTACTGTCAAAATGGACAAGACTTTGAAAATTACCTGCTTGGTTCCTAAACCAATCAAAAACTCTTAATTCATTTACCTATATACTCTATCACGAATGTAGTTTTGTTTTTATATTATATAAATTTAATATTTCCTCTTAAATTCTTTTAGGCGTTATTTACAACAAATAGAAATGGTTTTCGAAAACTACACTAAAGCACTATAATAACAATTCACTTTTATAAAACAAATAACTCGCAAATCGCTCATGACTTCTACCGGCCACTTAGTAGAACGGCGCACGCGCCATCGCGGAAGTGACGTCACGGCGCGCCCCGTCCGCCGTTTTATCTCGGCCACGCGTGCCCCATTTATCGATAACTTTCCGCCCAGGGGTCACTGGGCAGCTTTCAACCATGTCAAACTTTTTGGTTCTTTTACGTGAAAATATTCATTCACCATGCGTGTTATCGAACATAAGTTTCTCCCAATTTGAGCCACAACATCCGTATCCACGTTATTCCAGCCGCCTTTTTTAGGTTATAGGGGCCTGGCCAAAAAGCCAGAGGCATTTGTTATTTGCGTAAGTTACTCCTCTGGCATTCTATTTTACATTAATCTAAATTTTTCGTTATCCACTTGTTATTTTTTATTTGAGCGACCTTCGGCTCTTTAACAGACATGACCACCCATTGTCATTTCAGTGTAGTAATACTACCAGCTGTTGGTTCTCTTTAAAATTTACTCATTTTGGTATAATTATGCCTTGATGAGAAACTCCGAGCTGACTATTCATAAAAGCCTTTGCCCATCAACAAAAGGCAAAATATTTTTAGGTTATATATCAGAATCCCGATATAGTAGTGGGATAAAACGTATATCAGTTTTTAAGTCACTTCAAGATTCAAGATCTATGAAATAAAAAGGCTTTATTAAAATCCGTTAAGCAGCCTTTGCGTAATGTAATGTGAACAAACAAACAGACAAAAACTAAAATTTAAAAAAAAGTTATGTGTTCAGAGACGCCTAAATAGCCTAATACAGATTTTTTTTCTAAAATATCTTAAACGTACAGACACAGCTCTGTTACAGCTTTACTAGGTACAGAAACAGTAGAGATTTTTAGGAATGCGATGAAAAGCAATTAAGTCTAAGAAAGACTATGGGCAAAATATTTATGACTATTTTGGAGTAATTTGGAATGATCAAATATCAAAGTACAGGTAGATAGGAATCATCTAACAGTCTTTTGACGTCCTCTGCTAGATAGTCCTCCCCAAGACAACGTCACTACGCTGGTCTCGTGCTGGTTCACAAGACTTCGCGAAAATCCCTTAGGCATACAGGTACCCTACGTCCGTCACCCGCAAGGCCTCCCGCGAAGGTGCGACACTCCGTGTGCGGATGCGCAGCTCAGTAGAGGGTACCGAAAGGGTAAGCCGCCGGCGGGCCACTGAAGTAATTTAACACAGGACCAGTGGTCCGTCAACACAGGCGGAGAGACGCCACACGGCGTGTTTCTTTATTGGGTGAACGCCCCACACTAGCCTGTTTCTTTGGCCCGAACGACGGGGTGTGCGGTTAGGTAAATTTTTCCGGCTTAAACAAAAAAAAACTCTCACTCACTCGATATGTCTCGCAAAAAAGTGTAATTAATTTCAACCCCATACCTCGGAAAGGGCGTAAAGCGCTTGGATCTGCACTATCTCCGACTGTCCTATAGGACTATGAGAGTGAACAAATAGAAGAGAATGCACTCGTGTTTGCGCAAAGACTTGTGCCCTTTTAATATCTCCAACGTTCATGTTGTGTGTCTCTTAACACTGACCCCCGTTACTGACATTAAGTACAGTCTGCAAATCATCATTAGTTTCAGGAGAATCAGCTCCTGTAATTATGCACGAAGCATAGAGTTATAAGATACTAGCTTTTAGGTTATATCTCAGGTTCCAGATATAACAGCGGGATAAAATGTGTACGGGTTTTTAAGTCTAATCAAGGGCTATCACACAAAAAAATTTGCATCAAAATCCGTTCAGTAGTTTTTGCGTGATGCGCGATTGAACAAGCAGACAAACAGACAAAAATTCTAAAAAAAAGTGTATTGTGTTTACACACGCCTATACAGCCTATTACAGTTATTTTTTTCTTAAATATCTTAAATGTGCCTGCCGTGTGGGGCCGGAACCAAGATTAGCTCCACCCCGTCTCTTCCTATGGGAGTCGTAAAAACCGACTAAGGGATTATAGGGGGACCGGGCAGCAGCGTTCCCCTGAGTACTAAAAACATCAACTGCGATCGCCAACCCGCCTGCCAAGCGTGGCGATTATGGTCTGCACGACTAGGTATGCTGTTTTGTTCACTAGGACATATTTCTTTGTTAAATTCTAGCAGATAGCTGATATTCCATCCATCCATCCATCCATCAGCCTTTCGAAGTCCACTGCTGGACATAGGCCTCCCCAAGAGAACGCCACAACATGTGTTTCGCTCATATGGGGGATAATGCCGTAATCGCCACGCTTGGCAGGCGGGTTGGCGATCGCAGTGGATGTTGTTAATACTCGAGGGAGTGCTGCTGCCCACTCCCCCGGTATTCCCTCAGTCAGTTCTTACGACTCCCATGGGTGGAGAGGGGTGGGACAATTCTAAATCCGGCCCCACACGGCACTGATATTGCACTAACACAAAAATATGTTTGTACGAAATCAAACAGTTCAGAAGCCTTCAAAGTTTTGTACCAATAAATCACACTCAGCAAAGATTACAGCCTAGATATACCAACATTGCAAATATATTTTCTAAGTAACTAAGCAACAAGAAGGAGATACATATACAAGTATATACAATTACGTGTGCTAAAAAGGGGCCACATAATTTTATCATAATATGTATGTTTAAATCAATAAGCTTGAAGTTGATAACCAAGTGTTTATACGAGGAGGGATCAAAAAGTAGTGAGAACGACATACTCCTTGGTAAGAAAAAAATAATACTGGCAGGCATAGCTCAGATACATATTTGAAATATTAATAAAGAAAAAAATATTCGATTCTCTTTTGTTTTTTTCTGAATGTAGTTATTTGTTTGCTTCGGGTCGGAACGTGTTCTCGAAAATGGAGAAAAACGAAGTGCGAGCCGTTATTAAATACCTCTGTTTAAAAAAGTTAACGACGCAAGAGATTCATTGCGATTTGGAGGCAACATTAGGAGAGTCTGCTCCGCCGTATTCCACTGTTGCAAGGTGGGCTTCTCAATTTCGAGTAGGCAGACCGAGCACGGAAGACGAACGTATCGACGTCAGTCACCCAAGAAAATGTTGCGAAAGTCGAGAAAATTGTATTGAGCGATCGAAGAGTTACCATCCGATACTTAATTCAAGAAACGGGCATTTCATATGGAAGTATTCAATCCATATTGAAACAATCTCTGAATATGAGAAAAGTCTCCGCAAGATGGGTGCCGAGAACGTTAACCGACAGTCAGAAACAAAATCGACTTGACTCTTCGAAGATATTTTTGGACAAGTTTCAAGAAGATTCTGAAAACTTTTTGTCTCGTTTCGTACCAATGGACGAAACATGGGTCCATCATTTTGATCCCGAGACAAAACAGCAATCTTTGCAATGGAAACAGCCATCATCACCGACCCCGAAGAAGTTTCGTGCCGTGGCATCGGCTGGCAAGGTTATGGCCTCAATATTTTGGGACTCAGAAGGGATATTGTTGATTGATTACCTGGAGCGTGGAACCACTATTACAAGCCAATATTATGCAGCTTTAGTTCCAAAGTTGAGGAATGCCATCAAAGAGAAAAGGAGAGGGAAACTTCGAAGGGGCGTGCTGTTTCATCACGACAACGCACCCGCGCACAGGTTGCCTGTTGCGATGGCTGCCATTCAGCAAGCTGGCTTCGAATTGGTTGACCACCCCATTGTTTAGTTATTCACTAGATCTGGCGCCTAGCGATTTTTATCTGTTCCCCAAATTAAAAGAATACTTAAGGGGAAACAGGTACGAAGACGATAACGAGGTGATGGATGCCGTGGAGAGCTTTTTGCAGGACCAAGACAAAACTTTTTTTTTGAAAGGGATTAAAGCCTTGGAAAAGCGCTGGACTCGGTGTGTAGAGAGACTCGGAGACTATGTAGAAAAATAAATTATTAAGTTATCAATGACTATTATATATTCTATCTCATTCTCACTACTTTTTGATCCCTCCTCGTATGGTTCATTTAGGATTAAAAAAATTTGAAATTAGAATTAAAAATTTAAAGTTTAAATTTGTATGCAGTAGATGTGTTAAACGAAATCTAAGTACGTTATCTGTTCGCTAGTAATAAACAGTGCTAATGTTGGTACGCATGCGCGTAGATCTTCAAGATAGTGTCGCAACGGCGCCTAAGTAATAAGGCCGGGTGTACACTGACATTATTATAGCATAAAAAAATTATTAGCTGCGTAAAGTTCGATAAAGATGATTATCGTCCATTTTCAAAAATAACAAACTAATATAAGAAACAAACTAATTATACTATAATGTGATAACGTATTGACATTACGAGTATATCCGACGTTTACAACTTCAGGACTTTGTATTTAAAGAGGAAAGCAGAGGTCAACATAACCGCTTCTGTCAACTATGTAATGTAGCTAAGTCTCACGTAATAGCAGGCAAGGTTATTGACTATTAATAATTATTTGACTATAAATTCGAAAGTGCGTTTGTTTGTTTTTTTGTTACGTTTTCACGCCATAACTACTCAACCGATGTCCATGAAAATTGAGCAAACATAAATAGTCTCAAACTTATAAAATGCCATAGACTACTTTTTATTCAGGAAAAACCGATAGTATCTATGGGATATTTTTCATAGAGATTATTGGCGTGCCGTAGAATGGCGTATTTCTATACTAAAGTCTTCGCGAATATAATCTAGTACAATGATACTTGTCAGCCAGTGTATGTAAATATCATCGTTTTTTTATTACATGTAGAGGCAAACGAGCCACAGCCCATCTGATGGTAAATGGTAACCGTCACTCATGGACTCAACTATACCAAGAGTATTGTCAAGCCGCTGCTCACCATTTTATTTCACCGATATGAAATGAAAGAATAAATGTACCATAGTAACAGAAAAGATACGGTTTCTATTTTAAAAGTGAAGTAATTTGGCATATTTTCGTTCGGAAAAGACAATAAACACAAATTCGGTTAGGTAACTCCTAACTCAAATTCAATTTTGAGCGTCAAATTGATAAGAAAAGGCACTTTATAATAGATCTGTGTTGCTAGTGTAGGTAGGACTGCCAGAAGGTGTCAACGTGCATTTTTATTTTTTAAAGTTTACAAAAATGACTTCTTTTTAAATTCTTAAAAGTAATAAGCATTTCGGAACTATGTCCAGTCAAAAAAACCTACGTCTTGATACGCAGTATTAAGTTTTATATGACAAATATGTGAAAATATATATGTCTGGTTAGCTCTTCAAGTATAAAGGCGTAAAGTCTACAAAAAATAACAACACTAAAATATTCTCCAGTGTACACTAAGCTCAACACTTAAGATCTCAATTTAAACCCTTAAAGAATATAATAGTTTGTAATAATAGTCTATTCGTTATTACACATTAATTATATAGAGAATCTTATATTAAGACGTTTATTTGTTAAGTAGCAGCATAAGAATATAATAGTCTGAGGTAATTGTCTATTAGTGCACAGTAATTATATATATAGAATCTTCTATTTAGACATATATCTGTGAGCAGCTTAAACGTGAAATGATGGTAGTGTTTTAATGAAATAATCCTGCGTGAGATCAGTAATAATTGTTTGTTAGCACTCAATATTATAGCCACAGGGAGCCATTGGATACCACCGAAGGAATGTAACATAGTTCCAGTTGCCCGCCAATAGAGGCGGAGAGACGGCACACGGCGGGTTTCTTTAGTGGGTGCAGGCCCCACACTCCCCTGTTCGTTGCCCCGAACGTCGGGGTGTGCGGTTAGATACCTTAATTTTGAGTGTGTGTTATTTATCCCGGATAAATGACCCAATAATTATCCCAGAATAAAAATAATAAAACATATTATATTATTTATATATTTATATAGCCTCGATGGTGCAGAGGTAGTGTGAGCGACTGCTGATCATGAGGGGACGAACCCCGGGTCGGGCGGTGTTATTGAGCTTCGTAAAAAATAAAAATTCTCAGTAGTAGCCCGGAGTTTGGAAATGTGCCCGGTAGATAGCAATAGGTCCCCTATTACGTAGGACTTAAAAGCATAGTTGGCGAACCATGGCTGTGTTATACTACCTACCCCTGTGGAGATACAGGCGTTATGCTGTTTTTTGTTTATGTGTTATTTCTAATAATGTTACCAGACGAGCCATGTTAGTAGTAGAAGACTTGTAGCCTAATTGTGAACTTGAAGTTCAAAGGATTGGCAAGGTTAAGCTACTTTCACTCGGCTGGCAATCAGATGGGTGACCAAAAATTTTAAGCGGCGGGGGGTGTGTCTTGTCATAAACTACGAGTGGTCACCGAGGGGAGAGAGGGATCAAAAAATCTTAAAAAATAGGTCATGTAGTATCATCCATCAGCCTTTTAAAGTCCACTGCTAGACATAGGCCTCCCCAAGAATGGGGGATAGTGTCGTAATCGTCACGCTTGGCAGGCGGGTTGGCGATCGCAGTGGATGTTGTTAATACTCGAAGGAGTGCTGCTGCCCACTCCCTCGTTATTCCCTCAGTCGAGTTACGACTCCCATGGGTGGAGAGGGGTGGGACAATTCTAAAGCCGGCACCACACGGCAAAGTACTATCGTTAAAAAATTAAATAAGTTGCATAGTAGCCCACAGCACCTGCTCATGACTGTTATATTTGATTTCATATATTCATACTTTGTGTTAATCTATATGGCTATAAATGTCAAACTCTTCTCTCTAAAGTATATTATTATCTCTATGCAAAATAGCCTTTACATTTCCGAGATAAAAGTCATCCTATGTTTTAATCCAAATAATAAACTATGTGTGTGCTAAATATTATCCAAAAGTATACAGCCGTTTTTGCGTGATTGAATAACGACACAAATATCCAAACACAAGCTTTCAAATTTATCATATTACCTACTAGTTTTTAGGTTACAGGTCTCTCAGGTACCCGTTACAGAAGTGGGATAAAACGCAAAACAGTTTTTAAGTCTAATCAAGAGTATCAAAATCCGTTTAGAAGTTTTTGCGTGATGTGAGAATAAGAAAACAGACAAACACAGATTCTAAAAATAATTGTGTTGTGTTTAGAGTTTTTTTTAGCTTGTTACAGCTTTATCTATACTAATAAATGGAGAGCCGGATTTTTTGTTCGGTTATACTGCGAAAACTACTGAACCGATCGGAATAATACTTATACCATAAGATGTAGCGTGTTTCGGAGAAGCTTTTAGTATAATTATGATATGTTGGTGATTACTTGTCCGAAACCTATATTTTTTATGTGAAACATCTAATACGGAGGGAGGATAAAACCGGCTGTTAGCGTGGCGACATTTATACCTAATAATATAAATCCGAAATTCATTTTTCATCGACAATACTATAACCCGAGCGAAGCTGCGGGGAATGTACTAGTAATAGTATATATCCTAATCTATAAATTAGAATTAAAAGTTATGCTTTTAAATATAAATATAATATTATATACATTCATAAAACAGCACCTGTTGGAAAAAGAAAGTAAAAATAAATAACAAATAAGTATTTTAAGCGTTGTCGGTTGCACTTAAGCACGGGATATCAGATCTGAACGACATAAGCAATGTGAAGGTTCAGACATAATTAACTGGCGTAGGTCACGTGAACCCAGATGTGTGCGCAGCTTTAATTTAAGAAAATAGATTTTACCCGTTATTTTAAGCTTATAACATATTATATTGTGGCCGCGATTTCTTCCGAGTGAACTTTTTTTTTAAGTAAAGACAACACCCTGCACTCAGGTTCACAACAATCATTTGCGGATCTTACAAAGAGTTGCCCTGCGTGGGAATCAAATCCACAACACTCGGGCGGGAGGCCGGTATCTAACTAACCACTTCGCCATCAAAATATAAATCTATACTATTATAAAGCTGTAACAGAGCTATGTCGGTACATTTAAGATATTTGAGAACAAATTACTGTAATAGCTTATATAGGCGTGTCTAAACACAAAACTATTTTTTTTAGATTTTATGTCTGTTTGTTTCTTCGTGCATCACGCAAAAACTACTGAGCGAATTAGCTTTTGGCTGCGGCGGAGCCGCAGGTTAAAGGCTAGTTCTATGTAAATATTTTGATCATATTTTAGCACTTGACATGCTCAGCTACTTTAAAGAACAAATTATTTGTGAAAATGTGGAAAAAGAGAACTTTAGTGCGAGCGGGAATCGAACCTGGGTCCCTTCCAATCCGGGGAAATGCTCTAACCGCTAAGCCATCGCACTGATCAATGGCCATACCCAATCTCCACATCACATTTGTCTTTACGACGCTATATAAATAACCCACTCTACGGCATACCATTGATTAAATTTTCTGCCCCACAGGAATTATCAATTTTTCTGCGATAAAAATTAAGTGATAGCCGTCCTTGGGACGATACCATGAGCTCTGACAAGCCGGTGCCCACCATCGAGGTTAACCATTACGCTTGAGAAGAGCGTGAGAAACGGAACGGCAATTTTCGCCTGCATCTAAAATGCATCAAATCATAATTTAAAATAAAAAAATTTGACTATACCCACCTATTCAGGTCTAACAGTAAATGGAAACACAAAAATAATAAATATAACAAAAAGTAATGAATGTAACAATGTCCGAGACACAACTAGAAAACTGGTCAGGTTTTCATGAAGAGAAAAAACTTCTTAACGAACAACCTCGTTACATCTTCGCACGCACACACACCGTATGTGATTAAAACTTCCACTACTGAAGAAGCCATTACGAAAATCTAAAACTGCACCAATCCAAAATGCTTTCTACTCTTTAATAGATGTTTTAGTGAAAATTTCGCATCAATAATTACGTAATATCGCAACTTATGGAGATATTTAGCCACATGTGACCACCGTATTTGGTATCTTGTTTTTATCATATAGCTGTCTCTTTTATTCGTGTGGACGCGTACCTCTGTCTTTATCTAGTGACGTCGCCGAACGGTAGTTGAGCCGTCCTACTGGGATCTTCGAGACACCTTGGAGGTGAACATGTTACGTCTTTAATTGCGCAGGCGCATGCGCTATCAAGAGAAAACATTTAACATTGTCAGTTCATACAAATAAGCTTATCAAGTGAAAGCCTAGAAGTAGATTTAAGCGATGCGAAACAATGGTATCAAGTTCAATTCCAAGTCTAATTCAAGCTCTCTGATTTTTACTTAAAAAGGTATATAATGTATTATTTGACAAATTATTATCACTGCTCGTTGAACGAAACCATCGCGAGGACCCTATTGAATCGTAGGGCTTCTATAAACAGGTTGTGTCACATTCTAGTCACATTCTAGTCACATTATAGTCATAGTTCGGTTATTAATAGAGCCGTTTCATAACGATATTTTCCTTCACCAAGCTGTGAGTATGCGCACAGAAATACAGAGATAATTTTGAAAATTTAGACGTGTGTGCTTTAAGAGTTCTTGACTCGGGAGTAAACTTGGTACCAATCCCTTCAACAATTGTTCTTACTACTAGGCTATCGCCATTTATTGCATAAATATAATTTAGTTAGTATGTATATTTATGTTCTAGTGTCCCAATAAGGTAAGATCTTTATATACAACATTGACAAAGGTGCAATTTGTAACTTGAATGCTCGCGACCATGTAATCATAACATCGTATATACATGAGCTTAGAATTTCGTATGAGTCACGAATATTTTCTATTGTTACTACATGAATAATATGACCAGCGGAATCAGCTAAAATAACTTTGCCTTTGAATTTAAAACCACAACTGCAAGAGATGAATATAAATCATCCGTGCCTTGATGGACTAAACACGTCAAGGCCTCGTTATGTTCTTCAATTTTATATTGTCATAACTACTCTTAATTAAATGAGCTAATAAAAACTGACTTACATGCTTATCATCACGCCATTTCCCTTGCGGGATAGGCAGATAGAACAGAGTGCCAAAAGGCTCTATTCTTGCATATATCACTCGCTTCCTCAACATTCATAATTCTCTTCGCACACGCGCACCTTCCTTCAATACATGACCTATTTGGTCTAGGTAGGTGAATCTCGGTCTCCCCCTTTACCAACATCCCTTCACTTTTTATCAACTGTTTGATTCAAAATGTAGGTATTTATTGAGTCGAAGCCTATATTTAGACCAATCATCCTCGTAGTTTATGGGCAGGTAAGATTACTCTAAAAACGGATAAATATTGGAGTAGGAATGTCCTTGATGGAGCGTACGATGGACTCCTAGCAGGTGAATCGATAACCTAATTAAAGCCACAGGAAACCATTTGATGCAGGCGGCATAGGATCGCTCGTTTTATGAGATCTCTTGAGAAGGCCTACATCCAATACTGCACAATATAGATATTAATAAAAAATATTGATCGATAGATGTGGGAATCAAAGCCACTACACAGATAAAAATATCTCACCAGTTTCTGGACTAGCGCAAAATTATATCAGAACATGGGCAATGCCAGTCGCGTGTCAGCCATGAATTAGTGGTGTGCGACCTCGCGTGTCGTCAGCCTGGAGTGTCGATATTTTATATCGATATTTACCGATGCGAAGCCACGACGACTTATTGCCACCGATCGTCTGATAACAAGCCGATTTGTTAGCAGTGTGCCGTTTTATTTTTGTATTAACGATGTCAGATCAATTGATTTTTATGGAATTACTATTTCAAAGTATTATTATAAAGTTACATAAACTGTGTCAAATGAATAATGCAAGCCCTTTCAAAGTTCCGATTTTGAATTCGACCTCAAAGACAAACTCGTTCGGAATTTCGTACTAACTAAAGAAATTTTGCAAAAAAGATAATTATGTCTTTTAATGTAATTTATTGAATTTTTAACTTATGGTTGTATTTAAATGAAAATAAGTATTTACTGCTATAAATCGTTGAATCCTTCGCTTGCTCTATTATTTAAGAGCAGAATCAAAATATATGACGGGCCTTATGGCGTAGTCGGTAGTGTAACCAACTTCCGTGCACAAGGTCGTGGGTTCAATTCCGTTCAGGACAAATTATTTGTGTGATGAACACAGATATTTGTACTGCGTCTGGGTGTTTTCTATTATATGTATGTATTTACAAAAAAAAGTAATATATGTATTATATCCGTAATCATAATCCGTACCCATAGCACAAGCGCTAAGCTTAGTTTGGGACCAGAGGACGTTCTGTGAAATGTCCGTGAATATTTATTTATTTATTTTTATTTATATGGAAATATCTCATGGTTGCACTACAATAGTACCACAGGCAAGTACTTTGCCTGTATGTGCATAGCGCAGTACTTGTAGCTGACTCTTCAGTAAATCAATCTAAATATTGATTGATAGAGTTATGACTGACGCATACTAGGTAGTAAATTTAAAATGTTTGCATTCAAATTATTTCTTTCAGAATGCACCAATGATATTACGATCGTACTTTTTAAAAGTGACAGTTCTGTTGTCATCACCCAATGTAAATTATTATTTAATGCACTCCACAGCTTCGCACGCAACAGATAACAAATCATAAAAATGTAGCGTGCGAATCATGCTGTGCGGTTTAATAATTCACGTTGTACATCAAGATAGTAGCCGCTTATATTTCAGGTGCATCCAAATAAATTCATATTCATAGCACACATTTTATCGATAACAAGTCCCGTCACTGGCGCAGAGTCGGCTCGTTAGGTCTGCGGTAATATGTTGACATTTCTGTCGTCGAGTTGCGGAGAGTATAACTGATCGCATAGTTTACGATATGGACACAAATTAGCAAGAGTCTCCATGCAGCGCTAATAATTACGAAAAAAGGTAATAACGCATCTTTAGGTAAAACCAGCAGTAGCGTATAGATTGAGCGTTAGAAAGGGTGAATAATTGTTTTTGTCCAAGTAAGGTGAGTGAAATGGGACGTGAGATTTTCTACCATTCGTAATAAGCATCCAGCTTTAAGGAGATTTATGGATATATTTAAAGTGCCTTTACGCGTTTCTAGAGAATGTCGTTTTAAATTTTTTTTAGTGCATTAAAATGCAAATTTCTAACGAAACTTTTAGTTACAATGTGTATTATTTTATTTATAAAATTAATGTATGATAAACATGAAATATTATTTTATATTATATAAGTTCAGCTAATAGAGTAAGCTGCATAAACGTTATGCCAATTAATAAATACTAGCGCGGCTATAGCGCGGCTATAGTAGCGGGATAAAATGTATACCAGTTAAGTAAGTCTAAAGCATACTACTCGTTGTATTTTAGAAGGCTCTTGCTTCTAAAATACAACGAGTATGCTTTAGACCACGCGACTGAAGTAAAACTTAACAATATATATATATATATATATATATATATATATATATATATACATATATATATATATATATACAATAAAAAATCGATTTAAAATGTAAATTTTCTACGCATCTATTTATACTATTATAAAGCTGTAATAGATCTGTCTGTAAATATGAGATATTTGAGAAAAAAATAATTGCCAATTTAGGCGTCTATGAACACAAATCGATCGGGCGCACAATGTGAACGGGCGAGGCGAAGGGAAGTTGAGAGGGTGATATAAGTTAGTGAAGATAGAAAGAGAGAGAGTTACGTTTCGTATATTACTGTAGAGGCATGAGAGAGAGGTACGGGCACACATTTTCTTTCTCTCCTTCTCATTATTAATAGATATTAATATTGTTAATAATATATATATATATATATATATATATATATATATATATATTATATAAGTTCAGCTAATATATATATATATATATATATTATTAACAATATTAATATCTATTAATAATGAGAAGGAGAGAAAGAAAATGTGTGCCCGTACCTCTCTCTCATGCCTCTACAGTAATATACGAAACGTAACTCTCTCTCTTTCTATCTTCACTAACTTATATCACCCTCTCAACTTCCCTTCGCCTCGCCCGTTCACATTGTGCGCCCGATCGATTTGTGTTCATAGACGCCTAAATTGGCAATTATTTTTTTCTCAAATATCTCATATTTACAGACAGATCTATTACAGCTTTATAATAGTATAAATAGATGCGTAGAAAATTTACATTTTAAATCGATTTTTTATTGTATACATATAAGCACCGTATTGTGGCTGCTGATCTTAATAGAGCCCTTCGGGAAAGAACTTCGTAAGATAATGCAGCAAAAGGACGTGTGCCCATACTTTCATTTTAGTATCTCACTCAGTCCACGAAGGAGGGAAATCACACACAAGATCGACGGCTTAACCTAAGGAGAAATTGAAATCGATATTGTTACTACTTTATTAAATCTATGACGGGCTCTGCATTCTAAGTCCGACATCATAAAAGTTATAGGGTAAACTAAAGTATTGCTGGCACCCCCTTAGTCATTGGCACTTTGGGATTTTAAATGCAAATATTAAGAACTGGTATAGCAAAAACCATCTGTTCAACTTTTTTTTCGTAATCTGCAATAGTGACATTGCTTGCAGAAAAAACTGGCAGCACTAAAGAAAATAAATATATACCGGCCGCATGCAGAACTGTTAAAACATCACTTTCTAATAAGGGTCATCAATTAACGACTGTAACATAGATTATTTATTATTATGGTTAGTTTTTAGGTAAACAATCGCAACGAGAGCTTTTATTGACCAATTTTCTGTTATAATCTTACTTTATTAGGTGCCAATGACTGATTTATATGTGTCAATAGCAGTAACTATACTTATGGTGCCAATGACTGTAATTTCAAATATTTATATTGTTTTTTTTTTGTTTTTCTATTAAAAATCTCTAATTAGATTGATTAAGGCATTTTTATTTGAAAATATCCATACCAGAGAACCCTTTATCAATGTTTGCTGACTTTATAAACACCTATCAATTTAAAAAATATATATATATCCATCTTAAATATGCTTAGAGTGCCAATCATTATACAGTTTACCCTATGTATATTTAATCTGAAATATATAATTATTTCATTTCAATAATTTCTTTAATGAACAAATTATATTATGAACGTGGAAAAAGAGCTTTACTGCGAGCAGGATAAAATAAAGTTCTCATTTTCCACTTTCACAAATAATTTGTTATTTAAAGTAGCTGAGCATGTCAAGTGCTAAATACAGATCAAAATAATTTCTTTATCGCCAGCATTGATAGTAAAAAAGTGCAATAAAACCCAAACATACTAATGGTTCAGCTAACTACTCTATTTTTATCGTACTGGAGATCGATACCATTTATAACATCACTATCAAAGCATTCGATCTTATAGACTAGTGTTGTAATAAGCAATATCGTTTCGAGACATTTCAAAATTATCGTATATTGCATGTAGGTAAATACATTCGCACTACCTACATGCTTGCGCTTATATTACTATTTAATTCCAGATAACATACATGGACTGCAGAGCTTGTGTGCGGCTGGATGATGGAATGTCACCCTGGTTTGATGTCAATATCGGCGTTAAACAGGGCTGCGTTCTATCAGCCAGACTGTTTATCATATATCTGGATAAATGTCTACAAAGGTTGAATGAAATGAATGTGGGAGTTCAGATGGGCGACTCAGTGGTTAGATCTCTGCTATATGCAGATGATGCGGTTTTATTAGCGCAGTCCGCGGCTGACCTGCAAACCCTAGTCGACGTAATGGCAGAAGATTGTAAGAAAAGGGGCCTACGTGTGAATGTGAGCAAAACTAAAATAATGGTTTTTGAAAGAGAAGAAGCCAGAACAGATGTTAGAGTAGCAATAGGAAAAGGTGTGCTAGAACAAGTGGATGAATTTGTATATCTTGGATGTGGATTCAGTCGGGATGGAAGGTACACCACTGATGTAGAGAGAAGAGTGAATGCGGGAAATAGAGTGAACGGAGCATTGGGACAACTTCTCGGCAGTCATCACCTCAGCCAGAATAATTATAAATACATAGGTATATATATATATTATATCCCTGAAAAATTATGGGTTTCTTTGGGGTAGCTGTTTTTGCATATCAATGATTAGCTTGCCGTATTTTAAGAAGAAATATGTATACCAAAATTTTTAAGTCTATGTACGATGTCGCGAGTTAAAGATAGTTGGGCTATAAAGAGGAATGGCTCGAAATGAACACTAATTATTTCAATGGAACCACTGGCTTCAATCTACCAGTAATTGTGCATGTTACTGATGCAGGTGTCTTGTGTAATATATTTATAATTGCTGTACTAGATAACGTTAATTTATGTAAGTGCTTAAGTACTTGTTAATGTAATATATCAAGTAACAATGCGCTTACAACCAGTAATGATTACGGTTTGTTTTATTTACAAATAGTGAAGTTAAGTAATTTTATCGGTTCTCATAATGTTTATAGGTAATGTAGGTATATTAATGCAAGTAGTGATAGCCTAGGACCACTAGTACTATGTTGGATTACTTCAGTGGTAAGCAGTGATAGCCCTTTTTATTTTGTTAAGGCGGGAAAAAATGTTCCTAACCGAACACCCCGTCGTTCAGGGCATCGAACAGGGTAGTGTGAGGCCCTCACGCACTAAATAAATTCGCCGTGTCGTCTCTCCACCTGTACTGGAGAAGAAACAGCATAGGGCGGGTTTGTGTGACATTACTTCAGCGGTGCAAACAGTCCCCCTGACGTTAACCGGTAACCGTCGCTCATGGGCTCAGCAATACCAAGAATACTGCCAAGTTGCAGCTTACCATTTCATTTCGCAGATTAGAAATGAATGAACTGCCGGTGATCTCCCTAAAAGTGTATTATCACGGACGCAACGTACACCCTGACTTAGAACAACCATTTATGGATCACACAGAGTTGTCCTGTGTGGGAATCGAACCCACAACTCTCGGACGGGAGGCCGGTATCTAAACCACTCCGCTATCTGTGCAGTTGTCATAACAAATCATAATTATATAAGATGTGTTACCAGTTTCAAGTATTGATGGCTACGACGCATGTAACACAATACAGGACAACTGCTACCACCGATACCATCACCATCTACATGTCACAAACACCTTATTTCCTAACATATGCGTTATAACCTCACGAAAGTACTACCGCGTACTTTAAACGATAAACATTATTAAGCACGAATCTCGTCTTTGTGACGTGTGAAATTAAGAGTAAAGATAAAATGTTACAGTAAATAACATATTTTAGACATATTTTAGTCTTTCTAAATAACAAAGAGAAAAATTTCCAAGTGGTAAAGCTGCGCATATCCCAGCATGAATGGGCAGGCTCGATTGTGGAAGTACCACCCATTCACAGATGATCAGCGTGACATAACGATAAGTATTCCTACCGCTATGTTTCATATGGTAAGTGAGAGCGCCGGAGGCCCGAACCCTTATTATCGTTCCTATCCTCTCCTTATCATCCCTCCTTTTCACATATGCTATACCTTTCCTTGGAGATGGTGACGCGCGAATGATGCCTTTCGTGTTGCTAGGCGTCTAAAGGCTACGGTGACCGTTTACCATCAAGTCGTGTGCTTGTTTGCAACCCACATAATATAGACAAAAAGATATATAATTAACCCCATTCTATTTTTGTTTTGTTTCTTTGTATCATAACGTTAACTGCCACCGATTTGTAAAATGGTTGTTTGTGATGTAGAAAATTACATAAAATGACACTAATCCATTTACTAGCCAGGGTGAAAGTACAAACTGTGCCCATTTTTGGAAGCCACAATTATGAACTAAGTGCCTGGTACTGCGTATTATTTGTGACTACAAAATTAAAACATTCGTTGTTGGTAGCCGGCCATCGCGGAGCCTATGTTACTGAGTCTGGGATGAATCTTGCCATAATATTTAGCACTTTTATGGATGACGGTGATTCATCGTCTTCAGTGAGTTATTAAATTAACATTAAACTGTTGATTAAACCTACTTGTGTCTACAAATAGCTTGTCAGCTTGGAATCCTACATTCGGTGTATTCCACTCACTGAAAGCTTCCACGACGGCTGGGTATTAAATACAAAAAATCTATTATTTTGTTTACCTACAACAAAATATATTTTGCTATATTATTTTCATGTATAAGGCATTCGTTTTAGGAATTTACGCAAAACACCAATTTCGCAAATCCCTATGACATCTTATATTAATTTATAACCGTACAATTTACGTTACGACTTCGTAGTTATAATCTATAAAAATTAAACAAAAATAACGCATCAAAACGGCTATAATTCTGGACCTTACAACTTCGATATTAAGATTGACATGATATGCAAAGAAAAAATTGTTTATTAGTAAGCAAAGTTATTTATACAGTTTGTAAACTAAATTTTGTCACTAAAACCACTCTTATGCGTTTAAAAATTAAGTTTACGTTTATTTTAGAGACGTGTTGTTGAATGTGTTGCATAATTTAGTGAACAAAGTGATGATATTAATTACAAAGATGCATCTTACGCGGTAGTTCGCAGCGTATAACGGTACGTGTTGACAGGCGAAATAATACGTTTAGTAAGAATTTACCTGTATAATTATTTTCTATTAACACATTAAAAGTATTGAGACTGGCAGAACTACTTTTTATCGGGCCTCGTGGCGTAGACGGTAGTGTAACTGACTTCCGTACACGAGTTCTCGGGTTCGATTCCCACTCAGGAGAACTATTTGTGTGATGAACACAGATATTTGTACTGCGTCTGTGTGTTTTCTATCTATTATATGTATGTATTTACAAAAAATAAAAGTAATATTATATGTATCATATCCGTAATCTGGTACCCATAGCGCAAGCATTAAGCTTAGTTCGGGACTAGAGGACGTTGTGTGGAAATGTCTGTGAATATTTATTATTATTTATTTATTATTATTATTGGTAAATGTGACAGAAACGCCAGCGGCTCCATTATGGTAAGTGGTTACCTCTGCTCATGGACCTTAACATCATCAGAAGAACAGGAAAACCAACACCTTTTCTTTTTGTTAGGACTTGAAAAAATCTACCTAACCGCACACCCCGTCGTTCGGGGCAACGAACAGGGTAGTGTGGGGCCCTCACCCGCTAAAGAAACCGGCCATGTGCCGTCTCTCCGCCTTTATTACATTCCAACCATGTTACATTCCAACAGTAGTAGGAAAACTGAAACCTACCATGAATGTGAGGAGTGCTCTTCTGAAAATTTGCTTAAAAGAGGATATGATTTAGTTCTGGGGATATGACGGAGGAGGTATATCATGAGGGGAGTAAGGGATAAATAAGTATCAAGGCAATTCTAAAGCCGTGTGGGGTCGGCTTTAGAATCGTCCCACCCGTCTCTACCCACGGGATTCGTAAGAGCCGACTGAGGGAACCCCGGGGGAGTGGGCAGCAGCATTCCCTCGAGTATTAAAAACATCCACTGCGATCGCCAACCCGCCTGCCAAGCGTGGCGATTACGGCATTATCCCCCATGACGGGACCGCTCGTTGTGGTGTTCTCTTGGGGAGGCCTATGTCCAGCAGTGGACGTTGAAAGGCTGATGGATGGATGGATGGAAGTATCAAGTGCGGAAATAGAAGATGCAATGAGTGGGCTTTATTCAACATATTTTTCTTAAAATTATCTCAACTACTAACTTTAGAACAAACTTACTTACCTATAGTCTTACATTTAAAAAATTATAGGTGAAAGAAAATGTGCAATCACCACAACTGCCAAACTTGCTATCGTTTGCAGAGTATGTTAAGATTATTTATGTGTATTTTCACATACAACATCGATGAACCAGGAATGTAACATAGTTTCAGTGGCCCGCCAACAAATGCGGAGAGACGGCACACGGCGGGTTTCTTTAGTGGGTGAAGGCCCCATACTACCCTGTTCGTTGCCCCGAACGACGGGGTGTGCGGTTAGGAACATTTTTTCCCGCCTTAAAAAAAAGGTAACATCGATGAAAGAAAAAAGTGAAAGTTAATGTAACCAATAATATACCTTCATTACGGTTGACATACTTACTTACTTATCATCACGCCGTTTCCTTTGTGGGGTAAGCAGAGAGAACAGAGTGCCAAGAGGCTCTATTCTTGCATACATCTCTCGCTTCCTCAACAGTCATAATTCTCTTCATACTCGCTCGCCGGTTTCGGAGACTTCTGACTCCACCTTCTTTCAATACATGACCGATTTGGTCTAGGTATGTAAGTCTCGATCTCCTCCTGTACCTACATCCTACTTCCTCAATCGAGCTGGCTCAGACAAGCAACGCTCTATCTATCGCTAAGATGTCTTTAAAAAAGATCTTAAGATCCCACAGATCTACCCAGTTTAGCAATACTACAATTTATATAGATCACAGAAGCAGTAGCGAATACAGTAAATTATTACTTCAATGCACAATTCGAAGGGTGAATAAGTCAAAATAAGCTTGCGACGAAGTGTATTGTCGATGATCGTAAACAACATTAGCATTGTCGTAAATTGTCACTGACGTAACGACATGATACTACAGTAGCAACTATAAGGCCAGTAGCACAGCGGGAACATAAGCAGAGCGAGCCGCAAACTTTTCTTCTATATTATTATAAAGCTGTAACAGAGCTTTGTCTGTACATTTAAGATATTTGAGAAAAAAATACTATTAAGCTATATAGGCATGTCTAAACACAAAACATTTTTTTTTTACCCTGCTCTTTTGTCTCATATCAAGCGAGTAATTATGACTATTATATGCTTACTTCCCTGAACTATGCACAAAATGATGGCTAAGCACTTTTTTGTATCACACACTTGAACGGCATATTTATCTTAAGTCTAAGACACAAACAAGATCTATTCACATTCGATGTAAAATAACATATGATTGAACCAAGCCCCATGCATGGACCATGTGTAGAAAACTCAACATCAACATCTTTTCGATAGGTAATCAATTTGATGTAAAATATTCTAAATAAAGTGGGGGTGTTGCTTAAAGATAAGTGTATTTAATCCAATAGCTCTTTTAGTTCTAACCATCAAAATCTATCAACCTTCCGACCTGGGAGATTAGAACGTAACACACAAAATCGTATCGACATCATCGTGTCATTGTGATTCGTTGAGTAATCACCGTTATTGGCTGATGGATTATTGCGACATCACGCGGCGTCGGTGTCTCTACCAATCACTATGAGACGATACGATGTCGATACGATTTTGTGATTCACATTCTAAGGGGGTAAACTAGAAACCTTAGCCTTAAATTTAAATGTCAAAAATGCTAGACTGAAACTAAATGTATAAAGTTAGCACATTTGAAGCATGATGCAATACAAGAAGTTAGGTATTATATTTAATCATTATGCATAATCTTTGTTAACTTCATCGGATATATTGTAACCACTGTATTTGCACAAAAAAACACAATTTAATAGAAATTCGCTCATGGTAAGGCTCTAAGTTACAATAACTATCAATTATCGACATCAAAGCTCGCCACGATTGCACCATGCCACATGCACGAGTATAGAACACACATTTTATACAAGGACTTACACAAAACCGCTCACTTCATGGGTCTACACAGGTTATAGGTGAAGTAGGCGTTACACTTGGCAACAATAAGACATCATGATTTTCCCTGTAGTGACGAATTATAACAGTGTCACCAGCCCATTTAATGCCGAGGGCGTTATAAGACTACTAGACAAATAATAACGTACAGTCATTGGCAGAGAAGGGAGCAACCCATCAAACTAACTTATCTGGTTAATT
The DNA here is from genome assembly GCA_948253155.1 of Leucoma salicis. Lineage (NCBI taxonomy): Eukaryota > Metazoa > Arthropoda > Insecta > Lepidoptera > Erebidae > Leucoma > Leucoma salicis. Next base: position 23,414,407 of record OX411815.1, on the reverse strand, counting down.
AAACACAAACTATATATATATATATATTATCTGGTTAACATAAAGAAGGTCCTTACTGTATCACATGGTGAGTGAGAGTGCTGGCAGCTTAATCCCCTCATCATCCTGTTCCCTATACATCCGCTTTATATTAAACTTTCTTTGGGACACTATCATTCCTCTCCAACCGTTCACCTTTCCTATCTTGCTTGTCATGCCATCATTCTCCTCATCCCCTCTTTAATATCATTCCCCTACATTTTGCTGCCCGTTCCTTGGAGTTAGCAAAGCGCGAGTGATGCTCCTGGTGTTGTTAGCGTCTATAGGGAGAAACCGCTTGCCATCAGGACCGTAAATTGCCACCCCTGTAGAATAAAACCAAAACCTTCCCGTTTGTCGAGGACGTTCATGTCAGGAAGAAGATACCAAAGCTGTGGCGTCGAAGTTTATAAAATAAAACTATTTATATGGAATCTACCGTATTTGCTTAATTTATTGCTATCCCTACGTTTCGAATATTTTACAGTATTCATAATCACTGGTGGACTGAGGTGTTTGACGTCTAATAGTCTATCTCTAGCATTGGCAAAGTCCAACGGGATATAAAAATCAGCTGCCGTGAGTTAGTCTCGCAAGAACTAAAACAGCAAGAGTAATTTTGATAAAAATAATCGTGTATGTTTGAGTGGGTCTATGAATGGCCTCACAATTGGACTCGATATTTGGTACTGTGATCGTGTACCAGGAGTTTTAGATGACTCGCAAAATGTCACCCCAAATTGCCTTTATTAAAAATATCTGTGACTGCTAATAGAAGGTAAGCTAAGAGTAAAACAACGGCTGCCGGGTTCAGCTGGTTAGCAATAAACTCGCTATTAGCAATAAAATCATATACTTTGAGGACATATTGTATAAATATCTACTTATTTATGAGTTGTGTTTAAATATCTAGATATTAACATAACACAAGATATGTATCGAGGTGACTTATCTTTGAGTGAACCGGTCTTTTATAGGTTTGTTTATTCTGAGTAATCTCGGATAAGATAAGGTACGGTCATGGTTTATGTTTGACTGTCTTTAAGCCCTTCACTATTCGCCGGGAAATCGTAAGTGACACAACCCGTAGATGCACAGACTTTCTATCGGCCAATAGTATGGTCGGACTCATCAGACAACATCTTGCGTATATTTATCCCAAACGTTTATTTTCAATATTTATTATTGTCGATACTAAATTTCTACGCCTCATCAATGTGCCCTAAGTATCTACGGTAACATTTTTTATTCAGACGCAACAAATTTCTGATTTAACGTAAAATTTAAACGTAAAATCAGGTTATTACCTGTGCTGAGTGCTCTCAGTTTCTCACACAGCATAAAGACTCTCAGAAGAAACGTTCTAAGTATATTCTAGAATGCAAAACAAAAGATTAGACGAACGTTTGTGATTAGTCGAAAGTTCGACACGTGTGTCGAGACCGACGCTTGAATCACGAAACTAATCACAATGAAGCAAAACGAACATTCGTCTAACGTTTCTTTTTACATTCTAAGGGAAGATTCTTATTTATTTTTTCCGCGATATAGGGCTCATTATACAGTTTGCATTTTTTTATTTTATATAATGTTGCCGAGCGTTCTTGAGAATGCCTCGTTTAGAGGCGAAACACGTGTCGAATTTATGTTCGGATTTTTGCGGAATATTGTAATATTGTGGTTCTGAGAGTTCTACCGTATCGCATGGTTGTGTCGCGTTGGTGAGTTTTTTGTCATGATCGTGCATGCTACTTTGCTATTATCACATTCTCCTCTATCTGTGAGAGTACGGATTGGCAATCTTAAGGTTATTCTGTCCAAAGATAACCAGTATTGACAATCCGTGGGTGAGTGGTGGGCTCTCCTCTTAAAATATCTATTCTATAATAGTAATAAAAAACTATAATAGCAAGGAAAAACATATATCGCTAAGTACTTTAATGGTATTTTATTTTTGCAAAAATATTAACTAAAAAGTTGAGGGAATAACGATTACGTACCTTGCAGAGTTTCTTCTTGATAGTTGTTTCCAGATTCTGTAGGAGAGACAAAATATTCGTTAGATGTTAGACAAGCAAAGAAAGTCAAATCCTGTTAAAGATTACTTGTATTACATTGTTAGTTTGCGATCCATCAGAGTTAGCATTAGAATATGTATTATAATAATATTAGGGGTTAAAATATGAAACTGCAGTTTCGTCATGCAAAACTAAAAACACTTTTTGTAGGATTTAATTCATTTATTTCATCAAATGACATATATTTTTTTTAAATTTAGAATACTATAGTTTTCGTTGCAAAAAAAATTCACTCTGTAATCTGACACTATGTAGGTTTATTCGGCAATTTCGTATTTAAACCCCCATTGTTAACTAATTAAATAAATTATTAGGTATCTAGTAGTCATACTTAACCTAAAAATAACTTTAACATTAGCAGGTTGGAACTAATAGTACAATTCCTAAACAAATTTTAGCATCTACATGATACGATCATAAAATACAGCAACTTGATTTTCTAATTACAACGTACCTAATAAAATTATAGTTATATTATAACTAATATTACAAAATTATGTTCCCGACTGATTTTTTTATTTAATTATATAGAATTCAGATTGTATAACCTTAGTTAATAAAAATATTGAATCCTAAAATTATTTGCAACGTTATAAAAGATAAAAATAATTTTCATGATTGCATGTTAAAATATTGAAAATATTTACTAACAAAACTGTATTATTACGATACATCACCAATTTACCATATCATGCGATTAATAGACTGCGTAAATATTAATAGAAGGGGAAATCTAAGAACAAAAATAAAAACAAGATTAAAGTTCAAATCTTTTATTAAACACAAATCAAAACACAGATAGGTATGTTGTTTTATAATGTTTATTACAGCGCCATCTGATGAATTAACAACATACTAAATTAACAGCTATATATTAACCATCACCGATTAATAGCACACCTTCTGCAGAAAACCGTATCTAAATCGGTAGCCTATGTTTCTGCACCACTGAAGGAATGTCGGCTGGGCAGCGTTCGGGAAGCTAAGGAAGATCTTCTCGTCCAATATTCCGCAGTGTCTGAAAACGAAGGTCTACGACCAGTGTGTGTTACCAGTGATGACATACGGAACAGAGACGTGGTCTCTGAATGTTGGCCTCATATCAAGCCTCAAAGTCGCTCAGTGGGCCATGGAGCGGGCTATGCTTGGTATTTCCCTACGTGATCGAATCCGTAATACGGAGATCCGTAGGAGAACGAGAGTGACCGACATAGCCCGCCGGCCTGCCATGCTGAAGTGGCAATGGGCAGGCCACATCACTCGACGAACCGATAACCGTTGGGGACGAAAGGTTTTGTGAGTGGCGACCACGTATCGGACGGCGCAGCGTAGGACGGCCCCTCACCAGATGGACCGATGATCTAGTCAAAGCTGCGGGGAGCCGTTGGATGCGGTCGGCACAAGACCGCTCGTTATGGCGTTCTCTTGGGGAGACCTATGTCCAGCAGTGGACGTTAAAAGGCTGATAGATGGATGGATGGAAGGAATGTAATATGGTTCCAGTGGCCCGCCAATAAAGGCGGAGAAACGGCACACGGCGGGTTTCTTTAGTAGGTGAGGGCCCCACACTACCCTGTTCGTTGCCCCGAACGACGGGGTGTGCGGTTAGGAACATGTTTTCCCGCCTTAACAAAAAAAGGCTTTGTTTCTGCTATTGCTGGGTTGATTACCACGTAGGACAATAATTGTTTGCATGACCTACAGATGACAGAACACCTAAGAATTAGCACCATTTATTTTGTGTCATTGAAATTGTATTTTTATAATATTATTTATATGGCGTGTGGGGCCGGCTTTAGAATTGTCTCACTCCCTCTCCACCCATGGGAGTCGTAAGAGCCGGCTGATGGAATACCGGGGGAGTGGGCAGCAGCACTTCCTCGAGTATTAACAACATCCATTGCGATTGCCAACCCGCCTGCCAAGCGTGGCGATTACGACACTCCCCATTTGGGGAGGCCTAGGTCCAGCAGTGGACGTGGAAAGGCTGATGGATGGATGGAAATTGTATTTTTGTTAATTCACCCGATTATTCTTCAGTGCAGGTAGGTACTTATTTCGAAAAATATATATATATATTTATAAGTATCTTCTTTAGTTACATCAAAATAATGTTATTTTAATTATTTTATTTGTCCGCAGGCCAACCAAAGTTCTGACAGGACAACGCCTGCCGGATTCAAATATTCGCCGATAGCTTTCCAACAGGTGATTAAAAGCTGGTTTATCAATTTAACTGCATTACTAAAGGTTTTACAATATAGTTTATATTACGCACAAGCAGAAATGGAGCTTCGATGATACATATTGGGACACCGTCTAATGCTCAACTAGCTGGAATGCTCAATGGTATGAATAGTATTTATACCAACACAACCAACAAGATTAGTTTATAGATCAAAGGCGGATAGGGATTATCTGAAAAAAAAAATCATCGTAATGTAAAATGCATCTGTACAAGACTAGTGTCACCGACATAGTTCACACAATCAGTACATCGATAGGGTCAGCGGTAAAAAATATCCCAGTGACTATAGCAACAAATGTTGAGTGGAACACTCATCCTCTAGATGGTCTTACTTTAAGAAAGTAACGAGAATAGGCTGAGATGACACACGAAATGTAGATTGACGATGACGATGTATTATGTCATATTGCTAGAAAGAAACAGAGGGATTAGAAGAGCTCGTAATCTAATTGTGCACTTGCGGTTCGAACAATGGGCAACGTTACGCAACTTTCACTCAGATGGATGACCAAAAAGTGACACACCTTTTTTTTGTCAAGGCGGGAACAGCTAAGCTGAACACTTTGGAAGCAGAACTTAACAAAGTTTAGGGTAAGGCTAACATGATTGGAAAGAAACGCGTATTTTAAAATATTACTTAACAAAATATCGTTTGTGTATTTACATCATGAAATTTGCTCTGCAATTAAATACGACTTAACCTCAAACTTAAAACATAAAGCCGCTCCTTAGCTATACTAAAAAAATAATTAAGGTAATACGATGACACGCTTTGATTTCAATAACTTGCGAAAAATTTTTGTAAATGACAGTAAGCTATGTCGACGTCGATTTACCATCAAAAGTGTCTGTATACCAAGCATAATAATAAAAAGTTATTGAGCCATCAGGGACGCCTGGCAGATACGAAACATGTAAATTATATATATTGAAATAATTTTCTTTAAAAGCTAAAAATAAATATATTTAGGTATTATTACTTTTAAATTAAATTTTCATCATTGTTTTATTAATTGTAATAATTAATTCTGAAAACCTTCATCTTCAAAATTTGATCCTTAGAGGCGTTTAGGCATAATCCAAAGGAACCCCTTATCGGTGTAAACAATATTCCAGAGTAACAAATGTCAAACAAATCCGTTTATTCGTGAAGTTATTTGAGAAAAACAGCTATCCTACGGGAACTATTTTCGAATTCCCGCTCGGGTGTTGTCGGTTCGATTCCCACACAGGACAATTATTTCTGTGATCCACAAATGGTTGTTCTGGGTCTGGATGTAATTTGTGTTCGTGGCATTATATGTTTGTAAAAGTCCCCGGCGATACAAGGTTTATTACTTAGTGCAAGGTGTTGTATTTAATTATTTAGACGTTTTCTTTTCCAAACTAGTAAGTATATAATTCTAGTTATCTTTACATCAAGTGCTTTAAATATATAATACCTATCAATAACCCCGAATAAAATTTTACAAGCATAGTGAGAGCCCGTTCATTTCGTATATAATTCGGTCATACCATTAAAGAATACCGTGTCCCGATAATAAATAACACATATAACGTTAATAAAGTAAGTATAATCAGTACGAAGATTGTTTATTTTATTGAAGCGAGTCACGAAAATATTCAATAAAGTAAATATGTATCGACACACTAAAGAGTTAAGATAACGTGTTGTACACATCTTATAATTTATTATAAGTACAAGTAATAAGTGCTTGTGGAAGCTCTTCGTATCATTTTCCTGGCGTTATTTTATATTTGTATGTGCAAGCCTGTTGCTGTTATATATACATATCATTCTTATTCTAGGATGACAAATAAGTATATGGCGCGCCTGATCGGGCATCACTAGGGTATTACTAACCCTAATCATGAGAGGTAAATAGGAATGATATAAACCAAAGAAGAAAATGAGAGGCCTTGTTTACCGCCGCACTTGGAAAATAAAGCTGTTTTTTTGTTTTTTTTTTTCGACGTATAGGTATTCTATAATGAGGTTTTATCTCCCACTTTTACAGCAAAGAATGCGACATTTAAATTCGTATGATCCATCAGCCTTTTAAAGTCCACTGCTGGACATAGGCCTCCCCAAGAATGGGGGATAGTGCCGTAATCACCACGCTTGGCAGGCGGGTTGGCGATCACAGTGGATGTTGTTAATACTCGAAGAAGTGCTGCTGCCCGCTCCCCGGTATTCCCTCAGTCGGCTCTTACGACTCCCATTACAATTCTAAAGCCGACCCCACACGGCTAAATTCGTATAAGTAGGGTAAAAAGTGCCATCACTGAGGTAATGTCACACAATTCCAGTTGTCCGCCAATGCAGGCAGATAAACGGCACACAACGTGTTTATTTAGGCGGTGAGGGCTCCACACTACCCTGTACGTTGCTCCGAACGACGGAGTGTGGGGTTAGGTACTTACATTTTTTCCCGCCTTAATTAAAAACGCGTGATTTTTGTTAATTAGATTCTATGAAAATCACATTCTAGTGTCTCCTTGGTTTAAAATATATAAAAAAATAATTTAGACTAGTTTTTCCACGCACGATGCCTATTTAATCAATTTCTCTCAGAAACAGCGCGACATATAAAGAAACGACATAAGCCGAAGCCGCTAAATCTTATTGTAGCCGGTGGTCAGCTGTCATACAGCGTCGACCCAGATAACGATATAATTGCAAACCTTGAACTGCACAAGCGCCGCCAATACCACGCATTTTGAATGCTTGAAGCATTATCTTCTGTCCTAATTGTAGGTATAGGAGAAATGTGTTAATATTAAAATATTAACTCATTCATAGTAGGTACATGTAATTATTACAGGATAGGGCAAACATTGAGGGTCACTAATAGGCCTACACGAGACTGGTACACATATCAATTTGGTTTTTTCGAGTTCCTACAAAAGTTGTTTTCTATACAACATCTATAGGTAGGTACTATTATAAAACTGTAACATAGCTATGTCTGTACATTTAAGATATTTCAGAAAAAATGACTGTAATAGGCTATATAGGCGTGTCTAAATACAAAAAAAATTTTTTTAGAATTTTTCGTCTGTCTGTTTGTCTGTTTGTTTGTTCGCGCATCACACAAAAAACTACTGAACGGATTTTGATGCAACTTTTTTTATTTGAAAGGCCTTGATTTGGCTTAAAAACTAGTATACATTTTATCCCGCTATTATATTGGGAACCTGAGATATAACCGAAAAACTAGCTTTTGGCTGCGGCGAAGCCGCTGGCAAAGGCTAGTAGGCTATATAGGCGTGTCTAAACACAAAACAATTGTTTTTTAATTTTTGTCTGTTTGTTCGTTCGCGCATCACGCAAAAACTACTGAACTACAGCATTCACGATCACGGGTGGACTTAGATGTTAGACGTCTATAGCTGATGCCAGCCGAAACGTCGGGATAATAGAAAATCAAGTAAACGCGATAGATTCCGTAAATGTAGTTTTATTTCATAATGTGTAACATACGCGTTATTGTATTTTTTTTTTGCATGTAATGGTAAATGGTAACCGTCGCCCATGGGCTCGACTATACCGAGAGTATTGTCAAGCCGCTGATCACCAATTCATTTCACAGATGAAATGAAATATAAACGGCTATCTCCTGCTACAGCCAAAACGCAACAATGTGCTTCATGGCCGGTGGTGGATGGTCACACGGGAGATGGTGGTACCAACCCGCTCGGGCCGGATACCAAGTGAGTACTTCCACTTGGTACATAGCCCTACCACCAGTCGTGCAATGGATGATAATTGCTTACTTCCCTTAGTCGCCTCATACGACACCCGTGGGAAAGAATGGGGTGGTGACACTTGTATTCTTAATCCGTCACCACATGGATAAAGTATATATCAGGAAGTTTTACAAAAATATAGTTATTAAGCACCTTTTTTTCGCATTGATTGTGTAGTGACGACAGAATTGACTGTGTTTTACCTAAATACCAACCTTTTTTTTTTGTTATGGCGGGAAAAAATATTCCTAACCGCACACCCCGTCGTTCGGGGCAACGAACAGGGTAGTGTGGGGCCTACACCCATAAAGCTACTCTGTGGAGTGGGTGAAAAACAGTCTCTATCCGACAGCCGTACCAGAAGCACATGGTGATGCGTAGGCGAGCCAAGTACTTTAAATATTATTATTATTACTACTCTAATAATAATTAAGACCGCTGTATAGCCGTGTGGGGCCGGCTTTAGAATTGTCCCACCCCTCTCTAGCCACGGGAGTCGTAAGAGCCGACTGAGGGAATACCGGAGGAGTGGGCAGCAGCACTCCCTCGAGTATTAACAACATCTACTGCAATCGCCAACCCGCCTGCCAAGCGTGGCGATTACGGCATCATCCCCCATGACGGGACCGCTCATTGTGGCGTTCTCTTGGGGAGGCCTATGTCCAGCAGTGGACTTCGAAAGGCTGAATGGAATAATTAAGAGTAGCTACTACAGCATGTTTGTTATGTGTAGGGTTTATTCCCTAGGGTAGGTATATGCTAAACCACTCCACCGAAGGAATGTAACATGGTTCCAGTGGCCCGTCAATAAAGGCGGAGAGACGGCACACGGCGGGTTTCTTTAGTGGGTGAGGGCCCCACACTTCCCTGTTCGTTGCCCCGAACGACGGGGTGTGCGGTTAGGAACATACATTATTTCCCGCCTTAACAAAAAAAAAAGGTATATGGTAAACCACCCTCTATTATTGAATTAGTGTAACTATTAGCCACGTCATAAATTAATTGGTACGCTATATTTGGCATGAAAAAAAAACGAAACGCCATCTGCAAAGCCCTAGAAGTAATAATTGAAATAGATAAAGTGTTCAAGCTTGATTTAACTACATATTATTTATTCTTAGATCACAGATGAAAGGAGCGAATAATCTAGAAAATGTTAATATAGCTATTAGTAGCTTATTATCACGAAATAGATAAGAAATCACGGTTAAGGGTTGACATGTTATTAAGATGGCTCTTTATGCTCTTAACACGTTATTTAGCGCAGATTAAATATGAATATCGTTTAGAAAATGCTTTCAAACGTTATTAAGACTTGCGTGGTTCCTTTAATTCCGTACTTACATAGATTTAGCAAACATTTTGGCGAAACTATTATATTTTGTAACGAAAACAAATTTTGTGTTGAATGTTTTGTTAAAAAATAAAATAAATTTTAAATAAACAAATTGCTCAGCTTTTCTTCAGCTCTTACTTACTTATCATCACGCCAACTCCCTTGTAGAGTAGACGAACATATGTATAATTTACTTTGTTATATTACTTAATACTTTATTAATTACATGCTCACGAACTAACTCATTCTACAATAATTATATGATAGGTACTCACTTCGCTTCAAATTAATTGATCATTAGATTGAATATACGTATCTAGGAATATCCATATATTATACGCTTTCCGGAACACCCGTTGATATCTCGGAAAATGTGTATCAAATTAATTTTATTTATGTCTAACTTAATTCCTCTTTGTGTGAGTATTAATTGCCTATATTTGATGACTACATAAAGATAAATAAACGATATCAATAATAACGTTTCTTAACGATAGAATAGCACAAATATTAATTGTTGTGGGTTGAAACAGATGACTAGAGATGTTTATTAAAAATAATATTAGCAGTTATTTTCTATGATAACCTAAAATGGCGCATAAAAATCAAAGAAGCATTCTTGTTTACCTGTTCCTGCTTATTTCATGCGAAATATTAATAAAATATTGAATGTTTTAACTATAAAAGGGTCAAACAGACATGTTACTTTTACATTTATTATATTTAGTATGTATACGTACATTATGTGCTGACCAAAACATTGATCAGTTAAAGATCCCTTTCAAGTTCATGTAATGAAATTATCATTAATTCTTGCAATAATCGTAGTTAATTTAGATATGATATATTCACACACACTCATGCAAACCGACCTTTACGATGTAGATATATATATGGTTGAACACTAACCTGAAAATATAAAAAAAACGTAATTAGTAAAACAATCGGTACTAATATAATATTTTTATCAGTGACAAACCAGCAATCCGTAATCATTATCGTAATTCATGAAGTCTGCAACATGCCGATCATAAGAGCAAGTTAATTTCTAGGTGACGGATAAGAGTGCGTTTCCACTGACACGGACCTGGGCGGAGTGGAGAACAGCAGTGAAAAATGGCAAGTGTTCCATTGAAACGGAGCGGGGTGAAGTCAAGAAGCAGGGGTGAAGACAGAACGGACTCGAGTAGGCTGTGGTGTCGAGCTGAGCATAGGGTAGACTTGTCAGGCCAGAGCTTGTGCGCTGCATTTTAGTTTAGTGCAGCTCTGGTCTGCTCAGCAGCCCCTTTACCCCCCTCCGCTTCAATGGAAACATTTGCCACTTTTCACTGCTCTTCTTCGCCGACTCCGCCCTGCTCCGCGTCAGTGGAAACGCACCCTAATAAGGAAGTAAAGCGTTCAGTCACATTGTGTAGCGGCTTAGCAGTGCTCCTGTAATTGGTAAGTTTAGCTTAGTTCTAAAGCACAACGAATTTTTAATGGTAAGCTATGTACATCGTTATTATACTCTTTTATGTAGAGTAGTTGATAGTACTGCCTCTGTGGTGCAGCGGTAGTGTAAGCGACTGCTGATCATGAGGTCTCGGGTTCGATCCCCGGGTCGGGCAGTGTTATTGAGATTTTTCGTAAAAAAAAATAAGAAAAAATTCTCAGTAGCAACTCGGAATTTGGAAATGTGTCCGGTAGACGTCAATAGGCTCGCCTCCTATTACATGGGGCTTAAACATAGCTGACGAGTCATGGGTGAGTAATACACCTCTGCCTACCCCTCCGGGAAATACAGGCGTGTATGTTTTTTTTTTTGTTAGTTGATAATTTTGTGGCAGTCTCGAAAAGAAATTATTTTCATAGCTGGCTTCATCTTAAGAAGCATCGAAATACAGTTCTGGAGTAGAGTTTTTAATAAGTCATAGTCCTTTTAGTTCATTTGAAAATTGCACCCGTTCGAAATTCTGTTATGAACTGTCTATGTAACGTATATATGTAATATTTTTTTAGGCAAAACAATGAAATGACACAAACACGATATATATTTGTTTGTAAACAATTCAGCGACAACTCATGTTTGTTGGCAAGTAGCTTGTGTTGTTTGGCAGCGCGTTTTTTAAGTTTATTAATCATAAGACTACTTTTGTATATCAATATCTGTCGGTCAAGAAAAAAATCCTTGAACATTGGTCAAAAATGCAATCAATAACAATAGAAATTATACATACGGTTTGAATATTATAACATACCTACTCATATATATAATATGTTATTAGGTAGATATAAAAATGATGATGATGAGTCTTAAAAAATAGGTGACAAAATTGCTAACTATTATTTTATTATAGTTTTCTGAGATTATACAATTACTTGATAATTACGAAGTTTAATATTAAAGGTTGAAAATTAATTGTTTCATTCGTCAGAGCTTGTACGGTAGACCTTGATTATCACGCCCTCTATGTTGGGAGCTTTTTTTTATATTTATATTTTGCAATCAGTCTGTCAGACTATGAGCAAAAGTTTGTGTAGGTGGACCCAGTGGTTTCTTGGTAAGGACGAGACCGAGGCCGTCTGTATTTAATATTTTACGTCTTCTGCCAGACAGACCATCAGTGCCATCCAGTGATTTTGTCAAGGCTCTGTTGCAGGAGTTCTGATGCCCTATGTGGGCATTTGCTTGGTGCCAGGATTGCTGTGTCATCTGCATAGGTAGTTATTGTTAGTCCAGAGGACTCGGGTAGATCTGCTGTAAATATTGTATATATAAGATTGGTCCGAGAACAGAGCCTTGGGGGGGACCCCCGCCAGAATATTGAGATATATAATTGGAGTTTATATAATGCCCAAATTATGTTATTTTTTATACTTAGTACTCCCTTAGGCACCTCACCTATACTGTTACGAAGCTGTATGTGTCTGTAGATTTAATAGATATATACTTGAGAAAAAATGATTGTGTTAGGCTATTTAGGCGTCTCTGCCACTAAACAATTTTCTATAGATTTTTGTCTGTTGTTTGCTCGGGCATCAGGCAAAAACTACCGAACGGATTTTGATGAAACTTTTTTGTACAGAATTATTTTTTTTTGTTCGATAACTCTTGTTTGTACTTATTTATTTATTTATTTGCTTATAATGTGGTAGGTACAAAGATGACAGATAATTTTAAAAGAACAAGACACATTATGCCATGTTATCATGGTATGCAAATGTTTAGCATAATATATAACAATTGACAATTATTAATTAAATTCAGGCAACATAAAATATAGAATAATAAACCAAATTACAATAGATAAAAAAATTTAAAAAATTGGTATATGTATTAGCCCGCTGCAGACTTAAAAACTGGAGATATAACCTTAAAACTAGCTTTTGGCTGCGGGGCCGCGACAGACTAGTAAATAATACCAAGAATTCTTAATGCATAATAATAAATGTCAAAGCTTGAAACGGGAAATAATTATTCGCCATTACTGCATTATTTTTTTAATAGCATAATAACTGTTATTTATGTACACAACTAACGCCCGTATCAGGCTAACTAGACTCGTGTTATCTCAATAAAATCACAAACACAGTTTCAATTATTATTTCATTTCTTTATATCGGATTATGCGGTCCTTTAATGAACCAATCGATGCCTGATTGATCCGATTCCTGATCCGCATTTATATCGATTCATAAAATCGATATAATATTACTTGACAATTAACGCTCGGCTATGAATTAATATCATAACAAGCGTAAATTAGGATACGTAGATAATACTCTGTGCACATTTAGTCCTATCCTATTACTGTAGATTATATGCGAAGAGCTATAAACTCTTCGTGTATTAATATAATAAATGGGTGAATCCCACGGACTTTGCCTTGCCCGAAACATTGTTTGGTCTACAATTAGCGCGGCACCTTGATTTCTTTTTTAAACGGCAAGGATGATATATAACTCCAAAATACACAAAATCAAATGGATACGATTCTTTTTCACATCAAAAGCAAAGATGGCTTGAGGCTCTAAATATTTAGCATTAATGCGATACAAAAATAAAAATAAATTTATTAGAATAAAATGCGTTAGAACTTAGAACACATACTTATCCTTAGTCTTGGACAATTATCATCTAAGTCCACCCGGGATCATGAATGCTGTAAAGTATTCGAAACGACGGGATAGTACAAAAATCAAGTAAACGCGATAGAATCCGTAAACGTAGTTTTATTTCAAAATGTGTAATATTCGCGTAAATATCAGAAAGTACCTATTACTTATCCTAACTATTATAAAGCTGTAACAGAGCTGTGTCTGTACATTTAAGATATTTGAGAAAAAAATACTGTATTAGGCTATATAGGCGTGTCTGAACACTAAACAATTTTTTTTAGATGTTTGCCTGTTTGTTCGTTCGCGCATCACGCAAATAACTACTTCTGAACGGATATTGATGCAACTTTTTTATTTGATAGCTCTTGTTTATACTTAAAAACTAGTATACATTTTATGTTGTACGAGATATAATCTAAAAACTAAGCGGTGGAGCCGCGGGCAAAGGCCATTAACGATATAATAATATGTAGATAGATCAAAGTGTCTCTTAATCTTGCTACTTATAAGAAAGGTGAGACTGCACCTCCATCCAAAATCCACCTCATATAAAACCAACCCCTGGTGTTGCTAGCGTCTATAGGCTACGGTGACCTCAGATAGTATGCTTGCTTGTCACCCTCATAATATAGAAAAGTGACTCTTGCATAACACTGTCCTTACGGCCGGAATGATGAACGCGTTTCGTACAAAGTGTGGTCACCTAACAAAACATATTGTCCGCTGCTATTTAAAAAACGATTCACACATGCGTACCGATAGTGCGTACATTTTTATCAAAGAAGTATAGTTTATACTCGACTACGGCGAAGCCAAAAGGAAGTGTTATGAAAAAAAATATAAAGACAAATGTAATAAGGAGATTGGGATGGTCTAAGGACCTGTACTATAGCTCAGTGGCTTAGAGCACTTCCCCGGATTGGAAAAGACGCGGGTTCGATTCCCGCTAGTAAAAAAAAATCTCTTTTTCCTTATTCTCAAATAATTTGTACTTTAAAAAGTGGCGGAGCATGTCAAATGCTAAAAAATATAGATCAAAAAAAGTGTTATGATATTTTTGATCTATATTTTTTAGCATTTGACATCCTACGCTACTTTTTTTTAGAGTACGAATTATTTGTGACAACAAATCTCTTTCCTTATTCACAAATAATTTATACCTACTTTAAAAAAAAGGGGGTTGTGATTTCAGCAGTCTATATTTGTACCTCCGTAGTGCCTAAACTATTCATCCGATTTTGATGAATAAGGTCTCAATCGATTCGTTATTATGGCCCGGGTAGCATAGGCTATATTTTAACAGACTTCAATACACAAAATTTGGCACACAGATAGTTCATAACCTGGATTAAAACAGCATACTTTTATGAAATTTAAATTTTGTAACTAGATTCTGCTCGCGGTTACGTCTGGGTGGACTTCTACATTAAAATGCATCACTCTCATATTAGATATATCTATGCATCAAGGCATATTAGTTATATCTATACAAAATATATAAAGCTATATAATAGAGAAACTTATGTGCGCTTTGCCAATTCATCTCTTTTTTTGTATCGTTATTTGTATTGGAGCTTATAACATTAATTAAGCCATCCCCATTATAACTTAAAATAAACAAAATTCACAAAACATGTCAAAAAATTACAGAAAAAAAATGTATGCATATAAAAGCATATTTAAATCGCAAAGCTTTTTAGTAGCTTTAAATATCGGAGTGGCCAAAATAGTTTGAACCACGCGGACTTCCAAAAGTTTCACATTAAAATCTTGTATAACATTTTTTCCTTGCACTTTGTTCATGACACATTCTATTAAAACATGCTGAACATCTTCCACCTTACTGCATACAGCACAATTGGGAGGAACGGCTCACCCCATAATATGCTCAAACATTTCGTATCACCACTACTTTAAATAACTATTTCCAAACAAATTAGAAGTAACTTTTTTGTAGACTGTACTGGCCATAATGCCCGTCCACATTTATCATCATAAGTGCCGGTACGACACAATACGACGCATACGACAATGCCGGACTACGACTACGACACCATTTGTAATACACCTAAATATTGTATTGTTATTTATTACAAGCATTTCACGGGGATTCGCTTGTGTAAGTGATTTAATAGTGGTTTTCATCGTGTATAACAGTTTAGAAATGAATGCGTAACAGAGTATACTCGTAACTCCTATTTGATTATGTATTGTGTTAACTGCATTCATATTGAGATTTGTTTAAAGAAAAATTTTACTTTTATCTGTATTTTAGCACTTGCACGCAACTTTAAAGTAACTGTTAAAGAACAAATTATTTGTGAAAGTAGAAATAGAGAGCTTTACTGCGAGCAGGTATCGAATCAGCGTCCGACCTAATCCATGTGGTGACATCCAGTCTCCAGTTCACATTTGTTTTAGATGTCTTTAAAACCCACGCCACCTATCGGATGTACCTATTTACATAGGTACATGTGATACCAACCCTTTTTTTTTGTTAAGGCGGGTAAAAATGTTGCAAACCGCACACCCCGTGGTTTGGGGGATCGAACAGGGTAGTGTGGGGCCTTAACCCACTAAAGAAACCCGTCATGTGCCGTCTCTCCGCCTTTATTGGCCGGCCACTGGAATTAAGTTACATTCCTTCGATGGGTGTGATACCAACCCTAACCAATCTCACAATGGGTATTTTTCCACCTGATGGTAAATGGTTACTGTAGCCTATAGACGCTAGCAACACCAGAGGCATCACTCGCGCGTCGCCAACTCTAAAGAAAGCCATGGGATGGAGAATTAGGACAATAAGGAGAGGTGAAGATGGGGTTTAGGCCTACGACGGTCTCACTCACCATACGAAATACAATAGTCCTACCATTGCTTCACGCTGATTCTCTGATAGAGCCACCCCTTTCCCTCAGTACTTTAGCAATGCATTAGTTTTTTTATGAGTTGTGGTAGTACACATAAACAGCACCGACTCTCTATGTACCTACTAACTACCTTGTTACAACAGCGACGCTACTATCACTAGAGACTTATCACTCTATTAGTGATAAATATTTGTCTTTTGCCTTTGTTACCATATAGACTGAACCATGATGAGTGCTTACTTAACTCTTTCTTAACGTTTAGCGAAAACCACGCACTTGTCACAAGATCTCCAAAACTATTATATATACCCAATTGCTTTCAAATTCAGCATGGGTCTTTTTATTAAATTAACTATAAACGGATATTAAAGATATTATATCCAAAACAAATGTGCTTTTTCCTCTGGCATAACGACAATCTAATTCATCGAGGATGACTTCGGAAGCTAAATCTCATTCTCAATAAAACAAGGTTTTCACTTTGTGACACCGTAGCGAATATCCATTAAAATTGCAGCGATTATATCATATTTTTTTGCAATTTCGTTTTATTTGTATCACCTCGTTTGCTGTCCCTTTTTACATCCTATAGATAAAAGGGATGGGCGAAATCACGTAGGTACATAAAATTAAATTGGATGCGAAAATTAACATGTGCTGTTATAAAGTAAACATTGTTCATAAAGTACACTGAATTGTAATTTTCAGTCAACTGCTGGGTGTATTCCGCGAAAGTAATTTTTAACTTTGAATTAAAGGTATAAGATATACTTTCAATAATTATAGAAAGATTATTCGACCTGATTTTTAACGCGTAACTATAATTGGTTCCGAGACGAACAGAAGATGATTGACGTGTAATTCTGACGCACGATAACTTTCTCAAAAGATATTGGGAGGCATATTGATCACAAATATCTCGATTTATGGAAACATACGTGGTTATTGCGACTATTGAATTTATTATAGTAATAAAAATTAATTTAAAACAGACATGTTAAATCCATCCATCCATCCATCAGCCTTTTAACGTCCACTGCTGGACATAGGCCTCCCCAAAGGGGGATAATGCCATAATCGCCACGCTTGGCAGGCGAGTTGGCGATCGCAGTGGATGCTGTTAATACTCGAGAAAGTGCTGCTGCCCACTCCCTCGGTATTCCCTCAGTCGGCTCTTACGACTCCCATGGGTAGAGAGGGTTGGGACAATTCTAAAGCCGGCCACACACGGCCAACACAACATATTAAATAAATATGGCGATTGAAATCAACCTTAAGTCGTTGTAGTCAAATAATAATTATAGTCGGCGAAAAGTAAGCTGATTTTCGAGTAATAAATTACACAGGAATGTTTGAGCATTCAGATTCGGCAAGACCCACAACGATCAGCAGCTCAACAAAAGCTATTATAAACACTCAGTAATACTTTTGAGCAATTATACATTTAATGTCATGGTTTTCGCATGCTCCGATCGTAATGATGTACAAATTGAATACATCATAAAACTTTCAAAATAACTGTATAATTAACACTACGCAATTACAGTGACAGTTTGTGAGTTAAAAATACTTTTTTTTGGGGGCGCAAGACGATATTCATCATACACGCCCCGAGTAGATAATTCGCGAACAATTTGCTTGGTTTATCAGTACATAATTATCCGAAACGCGTAAGTTAATGAACGGTTGCGTTACGCTGTGGTGTAAGCGATGTCTGAAAGCGTTTTCGTTCTTCTAACCGTAGATATTTGAAATACGGAAACTTCTTTATTACAAATTACAAAGTCCTTTCAACAGTTGAGGATGTAGAATAATTCATCTCCTACCAATCTCGATAAGAATTTTTAATTCCCAATCCTCTCTCTATACCAAAATTAATTCTACACGATATAATAACGATGGAGTGAAAAAGCATTTTTATTCAACATTAATAACTTCTTTTACAATAAAAGAGTTTATTGGCATAAGTTACTATACTGACCACATGCAGATTGGCAGACTTTACAGGACATTAAGGAAATATTTAGGACCTGTAGTTTTTTTCTTTCGCAAAATAATAATAGAATACTATATCGGAATACCGACATACTCTGAGTTAGGGCCTAGTAACCGGAACCACTTATACGCCACGAACGATCCTCTTTGGAACATTCGAAAGGGGTCACTCTTTGAGCGTAAATGGCATCGCGGTTCGGGTTGGCCACGCGTGAGTGATGACTCTAATACTACGCTACGTTAAATATTTAATGCTTGTCTCAGCATGAATGTGCCAGCTCGATTGGGGAAGTACCACCCTCTCATAGAAGAGCAGCGTGAAACAACAATAGGTACTCCTACTGTTGAGTTTTGTATGGTGAGTGAGATCGCCAGAAGATCAAATCCCTTCCTTACCTTCTACTTATTACCCTTTCTACGGTAACTGCTTACCATCAATTTGCTCATAAGCGTAGCATTTGCCACATGCATAGTATAGAAAAAAACAGCTGGCCGCGGTTTTTTGAACTTGGACCATACAGTAACACATCGTTGGGTTGCGCATCCTCCCGTAAGAATACTATGGATGGACCGCCGACGTATTATTAAGCCTGTGAGTTATGGCGTTGACACGTACAGTGTCGGTGAAAAAAATATTACTCATAAAAGTGATAATTAGCTGTGAAATTTCTTTCCGCGAATAGTGAAAAGCTGATATCGTAATAAATTAGATTAAAGAAAAAGTATTTGAGGTTCAATTGATTGAAACCGGTACAATAAACATCATTAAGTGACGCCATACACTGTATATATTACTGAGAAGAATAATTACTTATTTATGTTATATTTCAAAGAAATAATGCTTATTTCTTTATTTGGATTGTTTTGTATATTTTTTAAACATTTGACATGCTTAGCCATCCACATCGTGCGAAAATGTGAAATCGAAAATAACAGTCACGCATCTCCTGGAAAACCGTCTCAGATGCCGAAAAGCGTCAAGGGCAATTCAGCTATCGTGACAATTGCTCGGGAATGCGAATTCCTTTTTAATGTCTTGGGTGATGCGCGCGCCATCTGTTGGATGTATTTGCATAAATTATTTCGACCAGGTAAGCTTAATTATTACAATTAAGATTTATACTCAATAATGACGGTACCCTATAAATACTTTGATATTTTTTTTTATTTACTATGTGTTAACACTGTGTAATATCTTATGTAACCACTAAACGATTCAGCACTTAAATCTATTAACTAGAAAAGGACGGTATAGCCGTTGTGTTTACTTGATACACACATAGGTATAAGCTTGTCGCTATGTATAACAGGCACGTTAAGCAGGCTTGGCTGTCAAATTACATGCTAAAAGTAGTTACAGGTTGTCAGTGTTGCATAAAAATATCTGACACCAAATTTCTAAGGTTTAGGGTTCTACTAAAACTGAGAACTTTAACTATTAGCAAATAATACCGCTGCACCACCGAGGCAATTTGTTTTCGTTTAAGGTTATAGGGCTATATATAAATATATAGTGCTAGTCTAAATATAAAATAACTCATTTGGATGGACAACTTTCGATATAATCGATCCGAGAGAAAACATTGTAACGTCTCAATAAGAGGACGACGTCGTAGGCGGAGGAAGGGCTTTCGACACCAACGGTTTCACTGATGCAGATGTAATCAATTGCGAATCGCGACTCGCTTTCCATATTATTAACGAATGAGAATCGATACTACGAATTGAATGATGCAAGTTATTAATCAATATAGGTCAGTGGTCCCCAATTAAACAGTAATTAGATGTTTACGTGAGGTATTCCAATACATAGTAAGAATGTGAAGAAAACAATGTTTACTACGAGTAGGTATTCCATCCATCCATCCATCCATCAGCCTTTCATCGTCCACTGCTGGACATAGGCCTCCCCAAAATGGGGGTTCTACCATAATCGCCACGCTTGGCAGGCGGGTTGCCGATCGCAGAGGATGTTTTTAGAACGCTGCTGCCCAGTCCCCCGGTAATCCCTTAGTCGGTTTATACGACTCCCATAGGAAGAGACGGGGTGGAGCTATTCTTGGTGCCGGCTCCACACGGCAAAGGGAGGTACCTACTGGTACTATTTGCGGTATATTGGTGTTATAGCATACTAGCTTCTAATCGCGACATCGGCTGCATGGATTTCAATATTAAAATTTCTTACCGGGATAAAAAGTATTCTCTATTAATCCAGACCTAGGTCACGCCAAGACCATTGAAGTAGTATAACACAGTTCCAGTGATCCACCAATACGGCCGGAGACGGCATACGGCAGGTTTGTTTATTGGGTGAGGGCCCCACACTACCTTCGTTGCCCCGAACGACAGGGTGTGCGGTTAGGTAAATTTTTCCCGCCTTAACACCAATAAAAAAGCACTCAAACATCGTCAAAACTTGTTTTATTTATACTATTAGAAGGATGGAGCGGTATTTCACAAGGTTCGAAGTTGGAGAGTTATATTTTTAAATTTTCAAATAATTAAATGTCCAAAAGTGAACATAAATTGAATCGTTCGAGATATAACAAAACAAAAAAGGATTTAACATATTACTATTTAAACAAAACAGAAACGAACATTAAAAAGAAACTGTAATCATATATCAAACTATCTATAGAGTTGTAAGCATCCATATACAGAGAGACAATACATTTGACAAACAGTTTATAGGTACTATGATAGATTCTGCCCGCGACTTCCGAATATAAATACATCGACGATACATTAATTATCTCCATGCAACAATAGCTATCCCACAGGAATATTCCATTTCCATCCATCCATCAGCCTTTTAAAGTCCACTGCTGGACATAGGCCTCCCCAAGAATGGGGGATAGTGCCGTTATCGCCACGCTTGGCAGGCGGGTTGGCGATCGCAGTGGATGTTGTTAATACTCGAAGGAGTGCTGCTGCCCACTCACCCGGTATATTCCATTTATCCGGTATATATATATATATATATATATATATCATCTCATCTATACATATATATATATATATACACATAGTATGCTAACTTTCGTGACAATCTATAGACCACGGTCACGGTTACGGTCAGAAAACCTAACAAACGGGTGAAGACGGCCACGATGATATAATGGCCACCAGCAGATCCCGGTTCAGCCTATCCGCAGCCCACCGCGGTAAAGCAGGAGCTCTGTACGCCGTGTGGCACCGGGAGACTCCTAACCACATATATACCGGTGATCGGACAGGGTCTCAACCACCTCCAGGACACACCAGTTACCCGTGCGGCGAACCTGATGGTTATGTAAAGTCCTAACGGAACCGAAGCCACGACAATCAAATTTGTTTCTTAAAGCGGCTTCTACCCGGTTCATTACATTATGTACATATAAACAATATCTATCTATAATATTATTAATGAATAACGTCCTATTAATTTATCGATTATAAACTTTTGGAACAGCTGCTAAAAGATATAACTACAAGACTGCTGATTTCTACCATAAACGAATCTAATAATTGAGCCATCAAAATATACATTAACACAAACAGCGCGATGATTTACTAAAATGAATGAATTAAGCCTTTGTTGGGAGATAAGCCTAGCTACTAGCCCACCTGTTCGTAGATAAATGGTAAGCCCCATTGTGAACATTGGTCATAAAATATATAGTTGGTTTCTAAATTAATATGTGTTACTTAAAATATAAGATTAAATATATTTTTTACTTATATTGAACGTTACAAAGAAATTACAAGATTGATTTGGCCAAAAAATAAAAGAATGTTCTAAGTAAATTTTTTATAAATTGTCATTTACAATATTATGTATTAAACTTTCAATTAAATTCGGAGAAAAGGCATTGTTTACTTAGTATAAAACAAAGAAGATGTCCACATACGTTCTAGCTCAGCTTCAATAACAAATGAGGAATACCAAGCCCTTCCATCAGTGCAACCCTTCTTAAACCAGTTATGCATTTACTGGTACAGGGTCATACATTCATCCAACACTACATAAGGTTTATTCTACAATATATCAGGAACAAATAGAATAGTTTACTGTTAAACACGGAATACCCTTGTATGGGTACGCTAGACTCTATCTATCTACTCTATCTTGACTCAAGGGTAAATATCCTTCATCCATCCGTCCGTCCGTCAGCCTTTCAACGTCCACTGCTGGACATAGGCCTCCCCAAGAGAATGCCACAACGAGCGGTCCCGTCATGGGGGATAAATATCCTTACTTTTATAAAGTTCGCAAACGACAGAGCCATAATACAAGGCCATCAAAGTATCGCTTGACGCCAAACCTTACCATCAAATATAACCATTATCATAAATATCCCGCCAAATTCTTAAATAAATATTTAGATTTTTATATATATTTTTAGCATTTGACATGCTTAGCACTATACATTAAGCACAAAGTGAAAAATGTGAAATCGAAAATAACAGTCACGAGCAGGATTTGAACCTGCATCTCCTGGATACCGTCCAGATGCTTTGCCAATTCAGCCATCGTGACAATTGCTCCTGACTGCTAACTTCGATAACACATTCATACTTAACGTCTTTGGGTGACGCCCGCGCCATCTGTCGGCAGTATATTCATACATTATACCGACCAGGTAAACTTAATTTTACAATTAAGATTTTTACCTAATAATGACGCAAACCCTATAAATATTTAGATATTCTTCTTAAATAAACACAATTATAAAAAAGGCGAAAGGACAAATAAATAATTAAGTAATTAAAAACCTAGGAGTGTTTAATAAAGAACTTGTGAGGTATGTGGGTAGCGTGTATAATTTAAAATCGCCATTTTTTTCCGTGGCCATCCCACGGTCAGATTAGTCAGTATTTCGACATTCTCGGCCCACATGCGCCGGTTATTAACATAAAACGCTACAATTCATTGTGCAATAAACGCGAAATGCGATTTTATCTAGCGACATAGCAGCGTAAAATTCAGCGACGTGTTTTTTGACAAAACCAATATTGGTTTGATTGCGAGTCCTCCATTGTCCTTTGTGCAAATGTTTGCGAAGCCTTTACATTTATAATTACTCTTTTGGTATGTGATAGATTTTGGTTCTCCGTTTTGCTCTTCATGGAAGTTATTTTCACATCGTAAATAAAGCTCGTGTTGTAATTAAATTTGAGTCCATTTAGGAGCAATTAAACATAGCATCACGCCTGTATTCCCGAAGGGGTAGGCAGAGGTGTATTACACACCCACGACTCGCCAGCTATGTTTAAGTCCCACGTAATAGGGGGCGAGCCTATTGACGTCTACCGGGCACATTTCCAAACTCCGGGCTGCTACTAGGAGCAATTAATTTTAGGAAAAAAGGCTTTCGTTACACAAAATAATGTATTGTTTAAAAATAAATTGAGTAATCGGAAAAAAGTAAACTACGTTTTTAAATTAATATATAAAATATATTCCATTTAGAAGCATGGATAGGATGGAGCTTTTTGTGAATTTCTATATTTATTTGCAAAAAGGTTTGTTTATAAAGAAAAGTAAAAATAGTAATAAATCCTTCTAAAACATATTAGTTAAGCAGGATGCAATCAGTCATAACTTAATTAAAACTGTAAAAGAACAAAACCTGTTTGGTGCATATAAATCTAATTTTTAACTTTCTCCGGAAGAAATAATGTGTCAAAAATATGTGACAAGTAAGTAGGTACAATTTATTGAATTAAATTAGTTCGAATACAAAGCTTTTTATACAACAGCTTTTTTACTTGAAAGATGTGTTATTTTTTTTATATTCCATACGTTTTTATTTCACATTTAAATTAGTATTGGACTGAATTTTTATATGTAATTATGAATAAGCAATTTCAAATCCTCTCGTGACAATTAATTTTCAATTAACATTTTTAAAAAAAACGCACTTTGTGCGCTGTTTTAGATAGCGTTCACCACAAATTAAAATTTGCCCGATTCGATTATAAAACAAAAGATATTATTTGCTTAAAAAAATTTACATCATGTATTTACCTTCTTTGAAAATATATAAAGACAGTGAAAATTCGTTGCGTGGCTGCTTGTATCGCTGCTTACCGATACAAGCAGCCGAGGATTAATAGCGATTTTATACTATTGATAGATAATCAGTTTTCTTTGAGAAATAAATGGCAAGTGAAACCGCAGGGCATAGATAGCTACGAGTATGAATCTTATATAGAAAAAAGTAGAAATGGATCTTATAGATCGTTTTCCTATCTTTTAAGTTGGAACAAATCACATATTTTGAAACAAAACGTTAAGATCGGATAAGTAGTTTCGGAGATCATCGTGGGCAAACAACGTGATACATTTTTATATATAAAGATAACCATAGATCGTTTTATAGAGCAATTATTTTCTTACTCACTTCTTCGTAGTAACATAAAACTGATTTAAAACACTGTTTTAGCTGACAGATGTTTTGTCACTTACTCTCAAATTTTCAATGTTTTTTTTTTTGCTGAAAAGGGACAACACAGTATTTTAGTTAAATCTGTGGTATAGATCTATGTTGGTTTCTATGAATAAGGCTCATAATATTTTTGTTTTGGACAAGATTAAAAATATGCTGTAAAGAAGTTATTGACTAGTTATTAGACACGCATAATTTAACAATTAAAACGTATTTTGAGAAATTATTGTCAAGTTCGGGATCAAAGCAAAAACATAAACAGCGGCCACGCAGTCAATCTAAATAAGTTTACAAATGTTTGATCCAAATTTGGTCATACAAACGCCACTATCAGAATCAGTATTTTATATCAGGAATAAAATGCTGCATATTTTAAACTTTCATTGTACATTCACACCCCCACAATTGAATTTTACGATACCCCAGTGAATATTTCAATGGTCATTACGCGAGCATTAAATTTTTACGAAGTTTTTTATTTGAAATTACAGCCGACGTGTTAGGCCGTAAATCTCCTGCAACGCGAGCAATGCAATAAATTATTTATGGCATTTTGTTTGTTTTCAATTCAAACACTGTCATATATAAACAGCATAATATTGTTTCAAACTAAGTATACCTATATATATGTATAGGTTCATTATATACATACATCGCCACGTCTGTTAACTGGAGGCGTAGTCCAACACAGCGAATTTCCACTTGCTACGGTCCTTAGCCGTCTCTTTTGCCTCTTCCACGTTCATTACACTTTTCATATATGTTAAATATATCGTTCTCGGTTAAATGTACTTCTGAACTAGCCTTCCTCAAGAACGTCTCTAATTTGGTATGAGAACATTCGATGAGGCCATACCCTCCCAACTGCATTCACACTCGCTATATACGAGTATATCTTCTTTGTCATCCCATCCATCCTCTTTGCACCATGAAACCGTCTTGACATTCCTTTCTCAATCTTTTTCTTCTATATCTTCTTTGACACCACACCGTTCTTTTACTAGATTTTTTGTTACTCTATATTTCAATGTTAAACCATATACCTATATAAGAAATATTGAAACCATTTATATAATAATGTTTGTCTGTTCAAAACTCTATGCTGTAAATCGGTAACAATTATGTACTTTTATTATAAGAGACTACCTACCTCTAGCCTGTTTCTACATTTGCGCGGGTTTCATAAGTTTGGTTATAAATAGCAAAAGACCCATCTGGTGGTAAAGGCCTAGACACTAACAATATCAGCGGCAACAATTGCGTGTTGTGCCCTACTTCAGGGATAGGGTTATCAAAGGAAGAAATGATGATAGAGAGGAAATTAACAAGTAGACAGCAAGGATAGTAGGGACAGGATGCTTGAGCTTCAGCGCCAAACAAAACACAACTTTAGGAGTATCTATCGTTGCTTAACGCTTTTCCCTGAGAGAGTGCACCTCATTTCTCGGTCGAGCCGACCGTTCATACCTAAGTGTTGGGTAAGTCAGTGCTGTCAAGTGATGAAGGTGGTAAATAGATAATTTAATACAATTCGATACCAGTCGGTAAATTATGCCTTTTAACAGGATTAAAAGAATTTTGTAGTGACAGACGAGCAAGTCTATGAAGACTTTGGAAATACACGGGGCCTCAGCCAAGCTGCTACTTACTGTAAGTAAAGTGTTCTTCTTAACATCAGCGCTGGGCAAACACTGCAGCGTGTAGGTAGTCCATTCCAGAGCTTACATGTGCCCAATAGAAAATGTCGTTGAAAAAGAACCCTTTTGGACGAGAATGTTTTCAAACCCTACTACGAAGTCGAGTGGTTCAGTGGTAAAAAGGTGATGTTGGTACCACCTCGAAAAGCTCCTCGGAGCACTCCCCTTTGAAGAGTCGATAGAGCATGCAAAGAGATTCAAAATCTTTCCGGTGCTCTAACGACTCCAGGCCGTTTGTGACACTGGGATTATCGACAATACGGATAGCATGTCTTTGCAGGGAGACAAGAGGGTCAAGCTGGAACTTGGGCACATCTGCCAAGACATGTGAGCAGTACTCAACGTGAGGGCGGACATGTGCTTTAATAAAGGTTATGCATCTATGTGCGTGTGGAAGAACGTGTTTGTGTGATGTGATTACGTAACAAGGATCCAAACGTGCCATACAAACGTTCACATTTATTAAATTACTTAGTAGGATACCATTAATAGCAGTACACTTTAATATTTACGTAATAGTTAATATTGGATACATACACACATACAGACAATAACTACTTTAAAAGGCAAGAAACAAAGGTTAAAGTATCTTAAGATTTGTTGTTTATAAAACGTGATGTGCTCTTTTTATCACAGCAAATTATAACATCAAACCTATCGAGGTTGGGAATCGTCCCAGAGCAAGGGTCACTTCCCGAAAAACTGGAAATATAACTGCACCTCACATTCACATAACGAAGTCTTTCTACCCATCTGATAACAAATAACCTCCTGCTAACTGCCACAAAAACAATGTCCACCACACTGGTTTACAGATAATATTTCAGATGGAACAAAGCTCATACATTTTGCCAACCGACAAAGCGGCATCGCAAATCTCATTTGCAGACAACAAACAGATAACTATCTCATTCTTTCAACAATGGCCGGTAGGCTCATAAACAGAGCCTAATTAGTAATATTCCAAGTGCATTGTGGTATCTTAACAAATGGACAATAAGATGGAAGCATGGTTATCTAGGGCGATAAGGGCGCCGCGCCGGGGAGCGACAATTATCAGCCGATGACGTTTGTTCGGTGCATTTTCGCCGAGAGAAAACCCTGCGGCTAAAATCTTAGTGCGCGCAAACTATTGTGGGCTTGATTACGAGCAAATTAAATGACTTCAGTAGTTACGCTTCGATGTATGTGGTTCAGTTCAGACCGTCTTATTTATGTAGGCTTACGCGTTCGAGCTGAGATAGGATCATGGTCTGAATACGTAATGGTTGGTAGTGCTCGCCCATGTAGCTCTTGCTTATTGTTGAACCTCTTGTCCACCATAGAACGTAAATTGAATAAGTGAGTTCTAGAAAACTGAATTACAACTGCTTGGGTAAGACTTTCTTAAGCCAGATTGGTCTCTAAGTTATAAGTTGATTGGTACGCATTGCATCGATGTTTGATTCGACATATTTTAGAGCTGATTTTATGTTCTTGAGGGAGAGTAATTATTGCTAGAAAGTGGTTTTCAATAGAAGCGTAGTTTATCGAGTAAGGAAGAATAACCAATTCCGTCGAAGTTATAATAACAGACTACCAAGGTCGTCAAACGTATTCTTGCTGTATTTAAACTAATAAATCAGATAAACAGTTCTAAACAAAACTTGCGCATTATTATCATGTACTGTTCTTTTTTAACCGACTTCAAAAAAGGTGGAGGTTCTCTATTCGGATGTTTATATTTTTTTATGTATGTTCGTGCATAACTCCGTCATATCTTAACGGATTTGTAAATATTTTTTGTTTAAAGAGGGGTTTATTCCGAAATGGTCCCATTTAAATTTTATCGAAATTTTGGACTTGGCACCGGCTTCAAACACATCAGTAGGTGTCTAGCACGGAAATCGTATATAAGTACCAATTATTTATTGCTTTTTAGTTCCTGGGTGCATCTGAAGGCGGTTTTCTTATTTTTTTAAAAACGTTTTTTATTTAAAGTTAACACCCTGCACTAAGGAATAATGTAACGCGGGTGACTTTACAAACATACAATTTCACGGACACGGAAGTACACTCAGAACAACTATTTGTGGATCACACAAAGAGTTGTCCCGTTTTTTTTATTGCGTATGGCGGCACACGAGCCGAAGCCCACGTGATGGTAAATGGTAACTGTCGCTCATGGACTCAACTATACCGAGAGTAATGTCAAGTTGCTGCTCACCATTTCATTTCACAATTATAAGTAACTAGCAGTGCCCGCGGACTCCGTTCCGCGTTAGAAATATTTTTGTCCCGGCCCGTTTGTCCCGCGTAATACTACAGGTTAAAAGTTCGGGATAAATAAAAATTATGATGTTGAAGATATTTTTCTATTTTGGTTGTTTGTTTTTTTTTATTGTTTTTTGTTGTTATTTTTATTATTTAATGTTAGTAAACACTATTTACATTATTTACATCATGTTTACTTATTTTAATTGTTCAAAACTTCTCCATATACTATATTAGTAGTAATGTTATCATTTGGTACTAAAATATATTGTCTTTCAGGAGTTCCAACCCGAGATAAGCCAACATATAACTGCCCATGGGAAAAACAGTGCTTTCTCAGGTCAATGCCCACCAGAGAAAATGTATGACCCTGGGACTTATTAATAGTGAGAGCAAAAGAGACCTTGACGGGATACTGTAACCTTTTAAACGGTATAGGTAAATCAGGTGGAATCATGGGTATCCGCGGAATATAAGCAAGTTGTCCCACTGCTGGCCCTGTGAGAATGGTCGCCACGATTATATTCTCCCGCAACTCTTTTATGAGCAGCCTTGTGACATTACACATATTGGGGAGTCTCAAGTTCCTTAAAAGCATGATAGGAATGCCAACTTTTAGCATAAGGTCGTGGGGAGGTAAGCCAGAAGGACTCAAAGAATTTAAGCATTCTTGAGGATAGTGCACTGTATCTTCAATATTACACACCGTGTCAATAGACTTATAGTGTTTGACGTGACCGTGGGATTTTTTCCTAAAATTATTTTATTTTTCTCATTCACTGAATCGTTTCTGGGTGAGACTATTGCCCTAGAACAAAGCCAATGATTATCTCTTTCCATTAAACTTTCAAGACCGGGATATATTGCGTCTATCAGATCTTCTAAGCTGTGTAATATGTGACCTAACCAATTGTCAACTTTAATGTCATCCCTACTGTTGGTGGTAGGACAGCAAATTTTTCCTTCTCCAAGATTCAGTAGTTGATGCAGAAAGTCGTTATCGTAGTTGTCGCTCAAGTGGGCTCTCATGTTTGTTCGTAAATTGAGAGTTTCAACGGAACTCCATAAGCATGATGATTTTAAGCATGCCCTGATGACATCGGCGCGTGTTCCTTTTGTTATTACTGGCAGCGTTTGCCGAAAATCGCCCGCAAAAACAAAAGTAACACCACCCATATCAGCGTCTGAGTTTCTGATGTCTTTTAGCGTACGCTTCACGGCTTCAATATGAGCTCTATGACTCATGGTACATTCGTCCCATATAATTAAAACATATTTATAAAGATATAAATTTATACCATATGGGCTAAATAAGCTTCACAAAAAATATTTTTAATCCACAATTTTAACAGTAAAAGCAGTTATTGTGAGTTATCCGTAGGAGATAGGCATATGCTATCACGGACTTTTTTTACAGATTTTGATACGTTCTTTAATATTGTAAGTAGTACATTATTTTGTTCTATCCCCAATAGTTTCCGCAGCGCACGCGATGAAAGCAATTTTTTTACAACTTGGATTACATTATTCAAGTTTAAGTAAAGATGCGTTATTAATTTTGGAAATTATTATAGCCTATGACACTCCACAATAACGTAGCTTTCTATTGGTGAATTAATTTTGAAAATAGGTTCAGTAGATCCAGAGATTACCCCTTACAACGTCACAAACTCACAAACGTTACCTCTTTATAATAATAGTATAGATAATGAGAATAAAGAGAATAATGTAATTAGGAGATTGGGATGATCGAAAGATCTCTACGATAGCTCAGTGGCTTAGAGCACTTCCCCGGATTGGAAAAGATGCGGGTTCGATTCCCTCTCGTACAAAAAATCTCATTTTCCTTATTTACAAATAATTCTTACTTAAAAAGTGGCGGAGCATGTCAAATGCTAAAAAATATACATCAAAAATGTTTAAAAAATCTCGCCATCAAATAGTATGTCGAATTTTAATTGCAAAATTAATATTGGTTTAATGCATGTAAATGCATTCCGATAGATGGCGTTGGTCTTAAAGACAAATGTGATAAGGAGATTGGGATGATCGAAAGAGCTAGTTATTATTAAACACAAAGTGAAAAATGTGAAATCGAAAATAACAGTCACGAGCAGAATTTGAACCTGCATCTCCTGGATAACGTCCAGATGCTTTGCCAATTCAGCCATCGCGACAATTGCTCCTGACTGCTAATTTCGATAACACATTCATACTTAACGTCTCTGGGTAACGCCTGCGCCATCTGTCGGAAGTGTTTTCATACATTATACCGACCAGGTAAACTTAATTTTACAATTAAGATTTTTACCTAATAATGACGTGACTGTTATTCTCGATTTCACATTTTTCACTTTGTGTTTAATGTATAGTGCTAAGCATGTCAAATGCTAAAAATATATATAAAAATATCTAAATATTTATAGGGTTTGCGTGCTTATAATTCCTACTTTTTTAATCTTTCACGCATTATATTTATAACTAGCCTTTGCCAGCGGCTTCGCCGCAGCCAAAAGTTAGTTTTTCGGTTATATCTCAGGTTCCCGATATAGCAGCGGGATAAAATGTATACCAGTTTTTAAGTCTAATCAAGGCCATTCAAATAAAAAAAGTTGCATCAAAATCCGTTCAGTAGTTTTTGTGTGATGCGCGAACCAACAAACAGACAAAAATTCTAAAAAAAATTGTTTTGTGTTTAGACACGCCTATTTAGCCTATTACAGTAATTTTTTTCTCAAATATCTTAAATGTACAGACACAGCTCTGTTACAGCTTTATAATACTCGTAGTATAGATAAATATACACCTTATCTAACAGATCTAAATCAATTAATCTTAATTGTTAATATTTTTTTTTAGCTTATGATGGCAGATGAGCCATGGTCTACCTGATGGTAAGTGTTGAACGTCAGTCAAAAACTCGAAAGAAAGAACGACTATGTCCCGCTACAACCAAAACACAGCGCGGTGCTTCATGACACGGGAGACGGTGGTAGCGATCCGCTCGGGCCCGATGCTTACTTGTTGTAAGTAATCCACTTGTTTCCCAACCCTACCATCAGTTATGCAATAGATAGGTGATAAATAAATATTTATGGACATTTCACACAACGTCCACGCTTGTGCGTATGGCTATGGTACCAGATTACGGATATAATACATATATTACTTTTTTTTGTAAATACACACGTTATAGATAGAAAATACCCAGACGCAGTACAAACATCTGTGTTCATCACACAAATAATTGTACTGAGTGGGAATCGAACCCACGAACTCATGCACGGAAGTCGGTTACACTACCGACTACGCTACGAGGCTCGATAATTATATTTTTCTACATTAATATTATGTGGGTTTTATATAAACGCTCTATATTATCCAATTTGATAAAGACGGTCAAGTTACTGTTATTTTTAACGTTTTGCTTTTATCAAGCATGTTATTAAAATGTTAAACTTAAAGTAATCGATTATTTAAATTTAATTACAGCGGCATTTTTAGTATCGTTTATTTTCTATCGAATTTCCTTCCTTGTAACAGTTAGTACTAATGACGAATTATTAATTTTAAATTTATCGTTACAATACTACGCAGCAATTAGGATGTATGGTAGTGTGGGGCCTACACCGACAAAAGTGCCCCAAAAACCCGCCGTGTGCCGTCTTTCCGCCTGTGTTGACGGGCCACTGGTACTGTGTTGGATTACATCAGTGGTACACAAAGAACACCTAGACTCAGCACAACCATTTGTGAATCACAAGAACAACACAGGACAACTATGTGGGACTTGAAACCACAACCCTCAGCGGGAGGCCGGTATTTGAACCACTCCGCCATCTGTGCGTCGTATATAGGTATATAACCCGTCCTAGCGTTGCACGGTAATTTAAGACGATTTCCCTACTTCAAATAATCATAACTAGGATGTAATATAAGTACATATAAAACGTATTATTTGTGAATAAGGAAAAAGATATTTTCATTACTCATACTCTGAAAGTAGGCCTGAAGTTGCCTGAGGAGCGGGTTGAAAGTAATACTTTTCCGCCCTAGGGAGAATTACTTTCAACTGACAGCTGAGTAATTATATAAAAAAAACAGTTCTATTTTCTGCACAGCCAGTCAATTACAGCGCGATGTAAAATTGAAATAACATAAAGTTAAGTATTTATTACAGAATTTGTTTTTTATATGACTTTATTTTAATATAGTTGCAACTATATCTTTAAAATAACTAAGATTTATATTATTTCTATTATTAAAATGAAAAATAATGGCTGAATAGCTGACAGGCCACAGAAAAAAAAAACAAATTCGGCGGGAAAACGGCGATTCCAAATTTAATTTTTTAAAGTCTCCCATTTTTTCTTTAGCTAATTCATGATTTTTATTTTTAGTTTCCTCGTATTCGTAATGAAAAGCACAGTGTTTACCTCGAGATAAAGACTTATTTAGTCGCGAGACGGGGTTTGGCGCCCGAGCGTAGCGAGGGCTCCAATAGTTCGAGGGCTCAAGTTGCTTTCATCCCTAGGGTAACAATGTACTATTTAGTACGAGCGGGAATCGAACCCGCGTCTTTTCCAATCCGGGGAAGTGCTCTCCTCATCAAATTTGTCTTTAAAAAGTAGCGGAGCATGTCAAATACAAAATATAGATCAGAAATATAATACACCTTAATTTAAAAAATATTATTCTTTCTTTAAATTAACGATGTGTGTCATTTGTCAAACAACGAAAAATTTCTGTAAAATTTATAAAACCTATATTTTTATATGGGGATATTTAGCAATGATGAGGATATATAGCAATATTTTAATTCAATGGAGATATTTAGCAATAATCATCAGAATGGCGGCGACATGGATTGCCACCCCTCACTTAAAAATAGGTAGCAGAAAACGGTTTTATGATAAGTGATAATCGATTGTCTCCCCCACCCCTCGAGAAAACAGGCGTATATTAAAAAATATATGCAACACTGTGAAATGTGATGTGTGGTGATTTCGAAGAAATGGAAAAACAAACAGACAAGGACTTTCTTATTAATATACCTACTATCAATAATTTCTATATAAACTAGCCTTTGTCCGCGGCTGCGCCACATACAAAAGTTTGAGTTTGTATCACAAGTTCCCGAATTAAAAACAGAATAACAATATATTTTTATATCTAATCAAGAGCTATGAAACATAAAAGTTCCATGAAAATCCGTTCAGTAGTGTTTGCGTAAGCCCGAGCAAATAAACAAACAGACAAAATATTATAAAAATAGTTTTGTATTTAGGAACGCCTAAATAGCCGAATGCAGACATTTTTTCTCAAATATCTTAAATGTACAGTAAGACATAGCTCTGTTACAAGCTTTATAAAAAACATAGTATCACGCCTATATTCCCCAGAAAAAAAATTAAAAATTCTCAGTAGCAGCCCGGAGTTTGGAAATGTGCCCGGTAGACGTCAATAGGCTCGCCCCCTATTACGTGGGATTTAAACATAGCTGGCGAGTCGTGGGTGTGTAATACACCTCTGCCTACCCCTTCGGAGAATACAGGCGTGATGCTATGTGTGATATTTCCCGAAGGGGTAGCTAGAGGTGTATTACACACCCACAGTTCGCCAGCTATGTTTAAGTCCCACGTAATAGGAGGCGAGCCTACTGCCGTCTACCAGGTTCATTTCCAAATTTCAGGCTGCTGCTGAAAATTTTTCTTTTTACGAAAAATCTCAAAAGTCCTACCCGACCGGGGGATCGAACCTGAGACCTCACGATCAGCAGTCGCTCACACTACCACTGCACCACAGAGGAAGCTTTATAATAGTATATAATAGTAGAGCTATATAGATAAAGTCGTGGACAACCCAAAACAAATGCTTCAGTATAAATCTGTAAGTCATGTATACGTTGTGTAAAATTAGTTGTGTGGATTAAATTCTCTTATTTTCCAGAATCATCATAAATTATAGTTCTTTAATTTTAACATCTTCATTGTCCCAGAGTAAGACTCGGTCCTCATCTGTTACAAACTATCAATGCTTTTATAATTTCTCAACATCAAAGTCTCGATCTTTCTTCAAGATAATTATTCAGTTTAGTTCACTGAAACATTTAATCAGTACTTAATAAGAACTATCGCAAGAACTAAGTATTGAATACTGACGGTTTTACGACGTCTGACTAAATCGCGACTTGTGTCGAGCGAGTCGCTTTGTACTTACTGACAGCTGTTGCTCAACTACTTACATAATAACTACATGTCGTTGACAAATGATACTGTTAGTACAGCGATGTCGATTTGAGGTACTTTTACAAGAATTGTTGCGATCATTTGTAGAATTAGATGACTTTCTTAACTATCTATGTAGAATATCTGTAAAGAGAGTTATGTCTTATGTAAAGTAAAATAACTGTATTAGGCAATTTAGGTGTCCCTGGACCCAAACCATTTTCTGATCTGTATTTGAGCACTTGACATGCTCAGCTATTTTAAAGAACAAATTATTTGTGAATGTGAAAAAAGAGAAGTTTAGTGCGAGCGGGATTCGATCCTACGTCCCTTTCAATCCAAGGAAGTGCTCTAGACCGCTAAGCTATCGCACTGATCGACGGCCATTCCCACATCACATTTGTCGACCCACGCCATTGGATTAATGCATTTACATGCATTAATCCAATATTGGACCGGATTGGAAGATCCCGCTCGCATTAAACTTATATTTTTCCACATTCACAAATAATTTGTTCTCCAATTTTTTTTTTAAGTTCTGCTAGTTTGTTGTTGTCATACATAAACTACTGAAAGGTATTGATAATATTTTTTGTTTGATAACTCTTAATAACACTTAAAAGCTGGTAAAGTTTTATCCTGCCACTATATGGGAAACCTCAGAATCACCATAACAATGTGGACAAAAACTAGTAGGTAGTATTATAAAACTGTAGCAGAGCTGTGTCTGTACATTTAAAATATTTGAGAAAAACATGTATTAGGCTATTTAGGTATACCACTGAAGTAATGTAACATAGTTCCAGTGGCCCGCCAATAATGACGGAGAGACAGCACACAGCGGGTTTATTTAGTGGGTGAGGACCCCACACTACCCTATTCGTTGCCCCGAAAGACGGGGTCTGCGGTTAAGAACATTCTTCTCGCCTTAACAAAAAAAAACGAAAAAAGAAAAAATCTCTGAAAATAAAACATTTTTTTTAGAAATTTGCCTGTTTATTCGCGCATCACACAAAAATTACTTCTTTAATAGCTCTTGATGAGACTTAAAAGCTGGCACTCATGTCATCTTGCCACTATGTTGGCAACCTAGGATATAAACAAAATACTAGTTTTTGTTTGCGATATTGCCTCACATTATTTAAACCCAGAATACCCAGGCATTAGATATACAAATACGGAGAAGTAGCCCTAGGTTCCCAATATATGAAACGGATATTTGTTACGCGTCAATTACACTCTAGGTACTTTCCACTTAAACACGAAGATGTGACTTAGTTAAACATTTTTATCTCATCTATAATAAGGAAAGTTTATAAATGAAACATTATAGAGAAATAACAAAAGAAAAGAGATTTATAGAAATGCTGATCAATCAGGTCGTATAGTCATTTTATTTTCAACCCTTTTTCTGTCCCACTATTGGCCACGGGCCTCCTCCAATGGCCCAGTGCCGGTTGGTAGACTTCACAAGCCGTTGAGAAAATCTCTCAGGCATGTAGGTTTCCTCACGATGGTTTTCCTTCACCGAACAGTGATAAATTGTAAACAAATACATACACACATAATTCCGAAAAATTTCGAAGTCAGAGGCATGTCCCTTACGATGTCTTCACCTTGGACTGGGGATCGAACTAGATACCACCGTTTTTGCCTTGGTTTTAACGCTGGGCTATCACTGTGTTGACCATTACCGATATAAAAAGACGCAACTAAAATGCCTTGATTTGTATGCTTCATGTTAATATATCTTTGCACGTGTATGGCCTTTTAGAGCATATAACTAATAACCGTCGCATCGATGCCGTGTCACCAGCCAGTGATTACTTAAACTTTTTACAACTACCGTCATGTCATAACGTTGCTTTACAACTGAAATGTGTGGTTATTATGAAAACATGAGGCGAAATATTTATTAGTTTGATGATTGAAGGACGTTACATGCGTACGGTCAGCAGGAAAAACAAACAGATTTATTTCAGGAAATCATACCACGTTTTACTTTAAAACACATAAGAGCTACTTTAAAAGAAAATCGTAAAAAAAAAAGCAGATTTTTTACGAGACTTCTTTTATTACTGACGAGCGAAAGGCTAATTTGTAGACTCATTTTTTCATTGCTTATGGTAGCTTACTAGCGACAGTGCACCTGGTGGTAAGCAGTAACTTCTGCTCATGGACTGAACTATGCTAATAGTACTGTCAAGCCAAGTGTCAAGCCAGTGATGATCACTGTTTTAATAAAAGTTTAAAAGTTTTTTAATAATAGTTTATCAGTTTTTCTGCCGACGGTAGTCATTTATTGACGTTGTATAATAGAAAGGCTAAAAAAAATATGATCGGTTGTTGCAAATCGTCAATGATACAAATTTATGGTATATGTTGAATAATGAGACGTAAACTATTGTTATAACCAGTACAGATGACTTATTTATTTAACTTTACGACTGTTTTATGAGTACTGAGAATTATGATTACGAACATTGTTTTTGATGTAAATTATGTATGTTTAAAAGATAAGATGAACTGTAATATTATTCTTTTTTATCTTTAAAAACGATCTCTATCTATATATCTGATACCCTAATGACAGTGAGGGTGCAGCGGAACACCGTTTATTGACAAGTGGGAATCCGTAGTCTCTGCCTACCCCTCTAGGATATAAGCGTTCTTTATATGTAGCCTAGTAATAAAATCGAGTACTGCTAAGATCAAGATAAGATATCATAAGATATCAATTTCAAGACTCAATCTGTCGTTCGACACATTACAGGACACATCTTGGGTATTTTCAATTAAGTAGATGCACATATATAATCACAAAATATCGCAGCCCAATGAACCAGAATTACCCTCGGGTACCCTAAAAGCTAGATTTTTGAACGACTTTTGAAGACTACCAAGGAGAAGTCCCCAAAAGTAGAACGGGCCATTTATGGAATAGAAAACAGTAAGTACCACGTTAAGTGCTCAACAGTGTACCTATACCTCGCTAGTGGCCAGAAAAAGTACGCAAAATGTAAGGAAACGTCTTCTGGAAATATTCCACATGCATTCAATCTTGTTCGTTTGCTAACGTTAATTTGACTTTGTTGGTTTGGTCAGGAAGCGGCCCGAATCTATAAGGATAAGGAACCGATAATGGAAAAATAAATAATTTACACCATTTTTTTTTGGTAAGGCGGGAAAAAATGTTCCTAACCGCACACCCCGTCGTTCGGGGCAACAAACAGGGTGGTGTGGGGCCCTCACCCACTAAACCCGCCGTGTGCCGTCTCTCCGCCTTTACTGGCGGGCCACCGGAACCATATTACATTCCTTCAGTGGTCAATAATTTACACCTTAATAGGCTCGAAACATAAAAACGACCGGATGTACTTTATTTAAAGACTGTTGCCCCTGCAGTAAGGAATAATCCTTGTCTTCTCTCTTAATCTTGACTATACAAACATACAATTTACCGGAAATCGGACAACCATTTGTGAAAGACACAAAGGGTGACAACCCTTTGTGTCTTTCATCATCGTGTCCGATATGGGAATTGAACCCGCAACACTCGGCCGGGAGGTCAGTATTTAAAAGACTCCGCTATCTGTGCAGTCGCTATCAGTACCTACACCTAATAGGTAAAACTCAACATCTCTCACTTGACAGTATGTAAGTGTGTGTGTGTGTGTGTGTGTACACTAGTCTAGGCGTATATGTATGGTAGCTATCCAACTAGTATGGTATCTAGCTTCTAGTCTTCTAAACTTCATCATCACTCCTTGATTAAGTCGTCAAATTATCTGAACATAACACAATATTACGACCCGTGTCCAACACAGCGCTGTAAAAGCTGTTTTATTACCTAAATAAAATCTAGCTAATGAAATAAAGCCAATTTTACGGATTTTATCACGATTAAGTCCGGTTATACCGATGTTCCGATGTTTCAGATGCTGTATAACCATAATGGGCCCACCCCATGGTGGGGCATATGGGTAGGTTTTAATTACTTATGTGTCAATTAATGAGGGATTTTCCTATATACCTATATGACAAAAAATAGCGGCCAATAACTAATTTATGTTTACAGTTTGACACTGACAATTTCGGTCCATCTGGTGAGAGGCAGTCTTACGCTGAGGCACCTCATACGTGTCACCAATCGAGAACCTTTCTTCCCCAACGATTGTTCGGGTTATCGAGCGATATGGCCTGCCCATTTTACCTGCAAACCCAGTGGGCTATATCGGCTAACATTCTTCTGCTAGGGGCACACGTATCTGCGACAGTTTCCATCTAGTAAAGAGATTTCAAGCAGCTCCATGGCACGCTGAGCGACTTACAGTATTGATACGAGGCCAACATGTTCCGTAAGTCATCACTGGTAACACACACTGGTCATTAAAGTTCATTTTCAGGCACTGCAAAATTTTGGACTAGAAGATTTTCCTAAGCTTCCCGAACACTGCCCAGGCAAGCTGGATTAGTTGATTGACCTCTCGCAGTTCTGCGTAACTGGACTGTTTGTCCTAGCTAGACGTCATGATATATAAGTTGGAGAAGCACATTCTCAACATGGACCAGTACTGAAATGGCACGGAAATTGAACAAGACTTTCATCTCGGGTCATTTTATAATCGGGAAACCCTGCTAGTTCATCGAGCATGGTACCAAGCCATGAATACGATATTACCTATCTACAAATCGAAGGTGAGTAATGTATTCGTCAAGGATATTGATGCTGATTCCGGTCCAATCCAATAGCATAAAGACATCTTCTAGTGTAGTAGCGAATAATTTCGGAGCCATAAGGTCTCCCTGTTTAGCATTTTCCTGCAGATGGATAGGTTTATGTAAGCATCAGTACCTATATATTATATCAATATTTAAAGTATTTAAAGCAGCTGTGTGCATTATTTTAAATAAGGATTTTTTGAATTTTCGACACCGAAAAGCCTACCTAGTGACGCTATATCACGTACATCTATCTACTCGTACTTGATGTCGCTATGAACGCGCATTTTAGATCAAAGATTTCACATAGAAATAATAGTTAAAATGTCATGGTTTGTGCCAAAAGGTTACAAGGTGGTACAAGCTTTAGTCTTTAAATGCTATATGTAGCCATATACTTTTTCAACGCTTACTTAGAACAAGAACTATTTAGACGCAAAGCACAAATAAATCTTTAAATTATCTTCCATATTATCACAGATTCAGCTGTCGCTAAATCAACAACAACCTCACCACGTCGCGTTGTACGCAAAAATCAATACAATACAACGATCACGCATCGATTGTAACGATTATCGATAATTTCGAGCCAAAAAGTGGGACCAAATACCTGCATTACAACTCAAATGAATACTTTTATAATGAAATGACAATTACCCACGACGAGACAGTCGATTCCATGAGACCTTACAGAACTGGGAATCTGAAACTTAATAAACGTTACTTGGAGTTCTCGCATGGATATAACTATGAGAATAATATGAATACGGAAACATGGCATATATTCACCTCTGTTGCGGGTACGACTAACTAAAACAGAATTAATAGATTTGTAAATAAATAGATACGTAAAATGTGTTCTTAATTTTTATTTCGGCGGAAATATACAATATTTGTGTATATAATGTCACACAAAAAGAGAGATTCAAGAAAATAGTAGAAGAATCGTTTCTATCCTGTATATTCACGCATTCACGTCTAATTCGTAGGTAAATAGGTATAGGCATTTCTAATCGATACGAATTCACGGTGCCTAAAAGTATTTTTTTTAAAACATGCTTTGTCAACAAGAAGTAATTATATAGTTGCAGTTTTTCGTCAAAATACTAATATTTTTGACTAAAAACTTAAGTAAAAACTTTCTGAAGAAGCACTCGGATCGAAAGTACTCAGGACTTTCGAAGGTAATGTGCCAATGTAAAGCTATTTAAGACTAGACAAGACTCATTGGTTATACGTGCAAGAATAATTTAATACCACTACTCATTATAGTTAGAACCTCTAGTAGGGGCAGTGGCAAGCATTTATCGGACGTTCGATTGTTTTATAAATAAAGGCGATCGCAAAAAATACTATCGATCAATCGTGCGAAAGTCAGGCGAAGAGACCAGATAAACACGTCTCAAAGGAATTACAACGTTCTTATCCAAGACTTAAGATTTATTTCTCATTATTGTACAGTTATGGGCATTACTCGGTGTACTGAGAACGCTTGAAGAATTTTTAACTTTATTGTAACGCGGTAAAGTCGTTTTCTATATGGCGTTCGTTGACGTCATATTCGTGCGTCTACGAACGTGAAAGATTTTATACGAGAGCTGTCCAAACATTTTATACTTTCAAATCTGTGTGCTTATCTGTAGTGATGATCTGAAGAGTGTTATCTTCGCCGGATCAGCTCATGGGAGGGTCCCTTAGATCTTTATTACATGCGCCATGGTGCATACACACGGTTCAATTTTAGTTGAGCAATGAACCACAATTACAATTCTTCAAACGTCACAGCATTCAAATCTATAGAAATAAATAAAATTTAAGTTTTATAATGTTAGACATTACAAACAGACACAACAGCTTTTTTACTAAATGCTTATGGTAGTATATACGTTACCTATAGCAAATTCTGCCGTGTGGGGCCGGCTTTAGAATTGTCCCACCCCTCTCTACCCACGGGAGTCGTAAGAGCCGACTGAGGGAATACCGGGGGAGTGGGCAGCAGCACTCCCTCGAGTATTAACAACATCCACTGCGATCGCCAACCCGCCTGCCAAGCGTGGCGATTACGGCATTATCCCCCATGACGAGACCGCTCGTTGTGGCGTTCTCTTGGGGAGGCCTATGTCCAGCGGTGGACGTTGAAAAGCTGATGGATGGATGGATGGATAGATAGATAGCAAATTCAACGCGGGCAACGTCGCGCGTAACAACTAGTGAGATATATATAGAACTATGTGTAGTTGGAATAATTTGGCGTGATCAAGGTGTTAGTTTAAATTGAACATTTATATGGCACGTGATTATTAATTTTTCTAGCTATTTAAATCAGATTGACCCACTAATATTGATTTTGTATAGAATATATAACTTTGTCCATAAGAATACATTGAAATTAAACGATGACCAAAAAATTAAAAATTTTGAACAGCTATAAAATTACAATCTATATGTCGAAGGTGGTTTAGTAAGAGATTTTCTCGTATCGGGAACTACGCAATGTAATATCGAGCAGTATGAAACTTCACCGTTCATAACCATCTATCGTAATAGGAGCCGATGGAAATTCCGTTTTTAAATGTATTTTCATTACTCATACTAAGTAAATTATTACTCATACTAAAGTAGGCCTGAAGTTGCCTGAGGAGCGGGTTGAAAGTAATACTTTTCAGCCCTAGGGAGAATTACTTTCAACTGACAGCTGAGTAATTATTAAAAAAAAAACAGTTCTATTTTCTGTACAGCCAGTCAATTACAGCGCGATGTAAAATTGAAATAACATAAAGTTAAGTATTTATTAAAGAATTTGTTTTTTATATGACTTTATTTTAATATAGTTGCAACTATATCTTTAAAATAACGAAGATTTATATTTTTTCAATTATTAAAATGAAAAATAATGGCTGACCACAGAAAAAAAATCAAATTCGGCGGGAAAACGGCGATTCCAAATTCAATTTTTTAATGTCTCCCATTTTTTCTTTAGCTAATTCATGATTTTTATTCTTAGTTTCCTCGTATTCGTAATGAAAAGCACAGTGTTTACCTCGGGATAAAGACTTATTTAGTCCCGAGACGGGGTTTGGCGCCCGAGCGTAGCGAGGGCTCCAATAGATCGAGGGCACAAGTTGCTTTCATCCCTAGGGTAACAATGTACTATTTCAGCGATAACTCTAAGCCATTTTAAATTGTGCTAAGGTGATCGTACCTAATATAAATCTTGTTAAGATCTTATACAAGATAAATTCACAAATATCTAAGGACTCACTTAAACACAAACAATTCAATCAAAATAGGTCCAGCCGACATCAGTATAGAATATCATATTATAATATAACAACAAAATCTAACAAACTATCGATTAGTGTAATTCAAAATAAAACAAGCTTTTAAACAGCAGCTTTACGGTTATAAGCTTTTAATAGGCAATTAAAACGTTCGCAAACTTGTATTAATGAGAACCTGAATAACCATTACTATTAAATACCTTGCTTCTTTTGTTAGTATAACAATTCCAATTCTATTTACACTTTATATACCACTGGCTTGAGAGCCATACCTATTTTCCGCCTGATGATAAACGTAAAAAGCGAAGAATTAGCATAGACTATAGCGTTATAGACGCTAGCAACGGGAATGATGACCCTAATAACGCATTATCAATCACAGGAAAACGATAGGAGGTCAAAAGGAAGTATGATAAAGAAGAAGAAAGAGCGCCTTCAGCGCTCTGATTCTTCAATAATTAAATATTTTATTGTTTTCTATATAATAGATAATAATCTGATTAATAGATACTAGTAGCTTGTACGTATATGTTTGCTTACCATTTAAAAAAAAGATAATGGTATTGACTGTTCATTATTGTTGTGTCACCATCACTTAGACAGAAAATGATGCAAATCAAAAAAGCACTAGTTGTTCTTTTTTTTTTGTTAAGGCGGGAAAATATATTCCTAACGGCACACCCCGTCGTTCGGGGCAACGAAAAGGGTAGTGTGGGGCCTGCACCCACTAAAGAAACCCACCGTGTGCCGTCTCTCCACCTTTATTGGCGGGCCACTGGAACTATGTTACATTCTTTCGGTGGTCCGCCGGCGGCGAGAACCCTCAATACCTACTCCTAAATTAACTTTATAAGCTAAGGCAAACATGCCGAGGAGCATTTCATATTTAAAACATATTAAGCAATCTGAATACCCGACCTCCGACTTTATTAGCGGGCCACTGGAACTATGTTACGTTCCTTGTGTGGTCCGCCGGCGGGATAGCACTACTTGTCCTTGGCAAGATATTTTACCAGACGGAATACCTACCATACATTTTAACGTTGGGTTTTTTTATTATTATTATTATTTATTGCTAATGATGGCAGACGAGCTACGGCCCACCTGATGGTAAGTGGTAACCGTCGCTCATTTGATTTCTCGGATGTCGGCTATCTTTTGCTACAGTCAAAATACACTGACGTGGTGCATGACCGGTCACACAGGAGACGGTGGTGCCGACCCGTTCGGGCCCGATAGCAATTGAGTGGTACTCAGCCTTACTACCATTAATGCAATGGGTGATAATTGCTTACTTCCTTTAGTCACCTTTGACGACACCCGCGGGAAATGATAGGCTGGTGAAACTTGTATTCTTAATCCGTCACCACAAGGAGAAACGAAAGTTATGAAAACACACGTGGTCATCTATAATGTAAAACTAAGTCCCGATAGTCTTTATTATCCCCCCATATGACCATCGATCTCCACTAGACTTTAGTTGTTACTGCTAAATACGTGAGCGGTATTAGGTACATCTTATAGCGAGCTTTTTTTTTTGTTAAGGCGGGAAAAAATGTTCCTAGCCGCACACCCCGTCGTTCGGGGCAACGAACAGGGTAGTGTGGGGCCTTCGCCCACTAAAGAAACCCGCCGTGTGCCGTCTCTCCACCTTTATTGGCGGGCCACTGGAACTATGTTACATTCTTTCGGTGGTCCGCCGGCGGCGAGAACCCTCAATACCTACTCCTAAATTAACTTTATAAGCTAAGGCAAA
Organism: Leucoma salicis; assembly: GCA_948253155.1. Classification (NCBI taxonomy): domain Eukaryota; kingdom Metazoa; phylum Arthropoda; class Insecta; order Lepidoptera; family Erebidae; genus Leucoma; species Leucoma salicis. Next base: position 23,369,647 of record OX411815.1, on the reverse strand, counting down.
CATGCCGAGGAGCATTTCATATTTAAAACATATAAAGCAATCTGAATATATATAATACTTCTGTAAATGTGTTGTTTAGGAGATGCCTAAACCAGATTTGGATGAAATTTTGTGTGTATATTTTAATGGGTTGCTGGACGGTATGAAAACTTCTGGTATCACCACAAAGGTATGGAAGGAGCCGTTATTACTTTTAGAGGGCATTTCAACGCATGGAAATTCGTTAAATTTTTAAACTTTACAAAAAATATAGTACTTATTAAATATTACAAAAAATTGATATATATTATTGGAATAAAGATTAAGTGAAAAGTTCACCAGTGTGTCCACCCAGATACAGTTATTGTGCTCATATTTTGATGCCCTGTCAAATTATGCTATTGTGCCCATTGCTCGTTTTATTCCGAAACGTCAATATGATGACATGTTTATCGGTAACAGCCGACGCGATCGCTGAGCCGATAAGATTATATTCAGGACATTTCGATGAAAATCTTAAAGAGCTCAGCGGATCATAAATAAGTTTGATGATATATATACAATTACATATAAATATATTAGCAGTTGACCACGACTTCGACGGCAATAGCTTTTTTACGTTTTAAATTCAATCAGCTATTTTACGGCCTTAAAATACGATTTTGTAAATCATTGAAACACATGATTCTATGATAAATTAAATTAAGATTCTTAATTCCAAACCTGAATGTTCCTATCATTAAAAGCTGACACACGCTTTCGTCGTTCAGTTTAACCCCTCCAGTTTTTTAATCTGCCTACAAAGTATTCGTCCTTGCTCAGAAACCACTTCCATGAAAAATTTTGTAGATATCTATTTAGTTAAGAGGTAACATACAAACAGCCAGTCTGAGTAACAAAGTCTATAAGAATAATGTTGTCTTAGTTATTGTTAAATAAGACACGAGCTTCGGTAACCAAGCTGTTTATCACACTGACTGAGCGTGACACGCAGGTCGCGTCATATACGTATATTATAGTTATACCTACTTATAACTCTAACATACGAGTAACAGTTATGTATTTTGAACTTATGCATACCTTCCCCCAAAAAAAAATACCTTAAATGACATAGTTTTAATGCCAGCGTATAAGCAGCCAGATAAGTCGTAAGAGCCTAGTATCTGCAAGGTGGTCTCTACGATTGATTGATCTGGGTAGTTACGTAAAGTATTGAAATACTCGCTAATGCACATACACAATTTAAAGATATATATAAGTCGACCCATGCGGAATAGCGCATTTCGATATTTATCGAATCCGATTCAATATCTACCAAAAAATCGACGCATCCATTAACCATAATTCATTAAATCTATTGGACTTTAAATCTCAAATTTAAGAGAAGTGGTACACTTTTAGACCGTTGGTTAATGAAATTGAAAGACGCTATGCTGTATAGCTACAACATTTTGTGACTTTGATCTTTGGGAAATAAATGTACATCGGGGTTATTTTATTTTGGTACAGCACACAGAAAAAATTAAACACGGTTACAAATTTTATAGAAATTAGATACAGTTTTCAACGGCCATGTCGATAATATGCCATCTGCCGTGCAATCCTGGCAGTACCTAAACATTCCCATTATACGGAGCTTAAATTTTTGCGCCGTGAATATGCACCGTGTAAACAGTTTCAGTGCCAAATTTCTACGACGCTATCGCGCTAGCACGGTATAGACGACGCGCCCACTTTTCGGCGCTGCCCCCGTCCCTCGCGGTTTTTTTTGGCTCCAGTAAACGTGTCACACTAATCGCTGGCACGTCTCTGTTGTGTGAAATAGGGGGTCTGTATGAAAGACTGGCATTAGGCTATTTAGGCGTTTATGAACATTATACAATTCTTTTTAGAATTTTTGTCAGTTTGTAATACATACCTATATTCGCACATCACGCAAAATCTACAAAACGGATTTCAATTAAACTTTTTTGTTGGATAGTTCTTGATTCTTTAATATGCAAACCTTGATAAATGCTTCTAGATAGATGGGATTGACATTACATGAATGTGTAGTGGGTTCTCAACTCCTAATGAATTTATTAAAATTTACCACTGTCTCGGCGGTGCAGCAGTGCGACTGCTGATCATGAGGTCTCGGGTTAGATCGCCGGGTCGGGCAGTGTTATTGAGCTTTTTCGTAAAAAAAAGAAAAATTCTCAGCACCTAGCATCCCAGAGTTTGGAAATGTCCTCGGTAGACGGGAATAGGCTCGCCCCTTATTACGTGGAACTTAAACATAGCTGGCGAACCGTGGGTACGTAATAAACCTCTGCCTACCCTTCAGGGATACAGGCGTGATGCTATGTTAAAATTTATAATTCGGAGTTTGTATTTACATATAATAATAACAAAACATTTGAAACACGATTCTTTAGGAGCAGAAATCTTTTGTTGTTCTCGGGTTAACGGTCTAGGCCGTGTGCAAAACATCATGATGTAAGAATGAGTCAAAGGACCAACATATATGACCTTATATAGAACAAAAATAACGGGGAAATGTATCGAAAAGTTTAAATAATCGTTATTTATTGTAGAAATAATGATGTATGTGACAAATATCCATATTCTGTACAGCAAGTTTGTGAGCTAAATTATTTGTATAACAATATTTGTCATGCGGCACGTTTTTGTGTCGCCCACTACTGAGTTAGCTTCAAGGATGATGTGGTACAAGATATCGGAGGTGCTCTCTAATTTGTCATATTGCCGTATTGAATATTATGAAAGCGAATTTTGGGGTTTTTAATAAACGAGCATATTCTTTATTTGAACAAGTTTTTATAAAAACTATATAAAAACGGAGATGTATAGCTTAATTAGCAAAGCGTCTGGAACGGTTATCGAGGAGACGTAGGTTCAAATCCTGCTCGTGACTATCATTTTCGATTTCACATTTTCGCATATAATGTGTTGCTAAATGACCGAATATGTCAAGCGCTTATAATAGGTATATGTATAATAAAAATATGCATTCGACAGATGGCGCAAGCGTCACAAGACATTAAGAACTGTGTTACCATATTGTTGAATGTGAATATTCAAAAATATCTTTATTTGTTAGGCCTATTATGTAGCACTTAAAATCGCCAAGAATTCACTAATAACACGAGCGCCAAAGGCAAGTGCATTCGCAACAACAAAGTGGCGATTGCAATTGCCACAAGCGACCCGTCAAAATCGATACTTCCGAGCAATTTCACGGTAGCTTAGTTAGCAAAGCGTCTAGAATTGTTATCCAGGAGACGTAGATTCAAATCCTGCTCGTGATTATGATTTTAGACTTCACATTTTCAACCTTTGTTTTTTAGTATAAACGATAAAGAACCGCGGCCACCGATATTCTGTAGGATGATGGATGATCTCCAGAATGATTTCGGTCACACTCAATCCAGTGTCAATGGGCACTAGCTAACTACGCAGGAGACCATAATGCACGCGTGTGCGCGCAAATATTAGTGCGCACTGCCAACCCAACTCCACGCTGTTATCGATAATTTCTTGCAGAAAAAACTTCGTAGCTTGTCCCTGGCCCTGCGCGGCGTTTGGACCAGACATTACGATTAGCAGTCGCACTAGTGCTAGACCACCGAGGTTTCTGGTAGAATGAGTACGCTACATAAAACAGCTTAGGATCAAAGGTTAGTCTTGAGTTAATAATGCGTATATGGTTTACTAAGAAGTCCTCTATAATATTAGAATAGATAAACTGAGAAAGAGGGCTGGAAAAGATGGGTTAGAATGGATATAAAAGGTGTAAGATCACATGAGGCAAAGTCTATGTCCAGCAGTAGACACGCCTGTATTCACACCTCTATTTCACACATATTAAGAATAGATATTATAGCCCCCTCCCTTCCCACATTTTTATTTATTGTTAATGATGGCAGACGCTCATGGACTCAACCATACCGAGAGTATTGTCAAGCCGCTGCGCATCTTTCATTTCTTAGATATGAAATGAAAGAATAAACAGCTATCTTCTGCTACAGCCAAAACACGCTGACGTGCTTCATAACCGGTCACACAGGAGACGCTGGTACCAACCCGTTTGGGCCCGATAGCAAGTGAGTACTCTCGCTTGGTACCCAGCCCTACCACAACTCATGTTATTGATGATAATTGCTTACTTCTCTTAGTCGCCTTGTACGGCACCCGCTGGAAAGGATGGGGGTGATGACACTTATATTCTTAGTCCGTCACCACATAGACAACAGTCAATATCAAGCCAGGTTCTTACTTAGTACCAAACTCTCCCACCAGCGTGGGAAAGCAAGTGCCTTACTTGCTTAACGCTTTCTGATACAAATCCAGAGACGCATTCGGTGTTGGATAAATGTTGTAAATCATGTTAAAGTTACGATAATTGAAACTGAAGTCAGTTCAACCTCAGATGGTACTAACCAGTCTGTAATTATTACGTTGAGTATTTATTTTGGAATCGGCTTATGTCCTTATCCAGCTAATCAACACCTACCGCACTCAATTTGGACATCGAAATGAAAGTGATCGTGTCCATCACATCGCTGTCATCCGATTTTTTAAATTAATTTACTCAATATATCCATATTCGTGATATTGTAAATGATTTTGACGGCAACAACTCGTATTCAATTAATTGGTAAAAGCAGGACAACTGTCCGCCTCTTACCGCCGATTATTATTAATAGTTACAAAGTATCTTACGTGCAATGATAATATATTATCTATACTATTATAAAGCTGTATCGGAGCTGTGTCTGTACATTTAAGATATTCGAAAAAAAAATACTGTATTATGCTTAGGCGGGTCTAAACACAAAGCAATGCTTTTTTAGATTTTTTGTCTGTTTATCTGTTTGTTTGATTTTATTTGATAGCTCTTGATTCGACTTAAAAACTGGTATACATTTAATGCCGCTACCATATCGGGAACCTGACATATAAGCAAAAAAACTATCTTTTGACTGCGATGGAGCCGCTGGCAAAGGCTATCGGGAACTATTCGGGAGTAAAGAAAGAGAGTTCCCGACTATTAGCCATCAACGAAATAACGAGACAAAAAGACTTAGAAAAATATAATTCCACAAGAACAGCTAAACAGAAAATATGATAAAATAAATCTTAGCATAATCGAAAGTAAATTAAGGAAATTTCTTTTCAACGGTAGCAGACAAGTGACTACCTGATGGTAGGTAAGGCACAAGCCAAGCCGCAACATACATCGTCTGTTTAGATACCTACTCAACTCCGATGCAGTGTTATGGATTGTATTCCCATACAGGTTAACTCTTTGTATAATAGACAAATAACATACTGATTAGATGTACTGTGACTTTTTTAACTGTTACGTCAACTGTGAGACAGGGTTAATTCCCTGCTGTCCAAAATTTAGTCACCATTTGGATGATGGTTTTATTCTGAGATAACCTCGTCCTTATTACATAATTAGATCGTTTTTGAGTTTCAGGTGTCTAGAAGGGTTGTTTTCATGTCAAACAGGGTATATATTTTCGATGCCCAATTTTCGATTCATCAGCCTTGCATCGTCTACTGCCTGCTTGACATAGGTCTCCCTACGAATATGCTACAACCAGCACCCTTGTGCCGCCTGCAGCCAGCGACTACCCCGTCTTGGACCAAACTGTCGTTATTTCGACCGGTATGTTATATATTTATTGTCTGACGTCATTCGTCAACTGCCCTCACCCACTTACATCGTTTTTACCTAGTGTTCTTTCTGTTTCTTTTTTATTTTAGTAATACGCTAGCAATAACAAAGGCAGCACTTGCGCGTCACCATCTCCATGGAAAGACATAGGAGGTGGATAGGAAGGATAGTAATGAGACGATAAGTATTATACTAAGGAGATAATAGCAAGGATAAAAAAGAGAGTTTAGAAAGGGGGATTGGGCCTCCGGCGCTCATCATACTAAACACAACGCTAGGAGTACGTACCATTGTTTCACGCTGATCTGCTGTGAGAGTGTGGTACTTCTCCGATCGAGTCGGCCCATTTATACTGGGATAAGCAAGGCTCTACTGCTGTCGAAACTAACAAATAGGTACCTTAAACTCATAACTTGGGCCACAACAAATGAAGTCAATTAAATGTATAGCCCACGCGGAATCCGCGATATGACGCGTCAATATATTCAATACCATTCATTATATAACAATAAATGTCAAACTACATGCCTACACGACTACAAAGGCCACGTGGTATCTAATATCAGTTTTTGGTAATTTCCACGAGATGCACATGGTGTATTTGGGTCAATGTTACTTACAACTCTGCCTACACCTATTGAATATTCTACCGTGAGGTATCGCTAGGGATTACCATGTTTTAATTATACGAATGGTCAGTTTTATTTGTTTTTGATTCATTAATATGGTTTGCTTAACCAATAGAATATCAATAAACAGGTTCTCGATTCTATGAATCATATTTGTTACAGAACAAGCGAAGTACTATTGTAGTAATATACTAGCTGTATCTTGCAGTTTCAACTGCGTAGATAGCTTGCTCAAGTATGAAAATGGCTCCATGCTGGAAGAACCACCCTCTCACAGAAGATCAGCGTGGAACAGCGGTAGGAACTCCTATTGTTGGTTCGTATAATGATGGAGAGCGCCAGAGGCACAATCCTACCTCCTTATCCTCTAATCTCTCCTTATTATAATTCTACTCAAGCTGTACTTAATTTCCTTGGAGTTGGCGATGCGTGAATGATATCTCTGGAGTTACTAGCATCTATACCTAGACAAATAAAAATACATTTATACTTAAGAGAATTTAAAAATTCCCAGTTTAGTTATTCTTCACCCATCCACACTTATGGGCTTTTTCTACTTTGGTGTTAAGGTTGTAGCGGGAGAGCCGTCCAATGCGTTTCTTTTCCGCGAAATAATAAGGTGAGTAGCTTCATTGTTAGTATTTAGTCCATGAATTACCACTTACCATCAGATGGACCGTGGGTCGTCTCCCCCATAACTAATATTAAGTATTCAACTAAAAAGTATTTAGTACGAGGGTTGTAAATTAAAAGATAGCCTTTAGAAAATTTCATTAGGTAATAATAGGTAGATTATAAGCAGATATGGCACGCCGGCATCAACATTCCTCATCTTTTATTCATACCTCAGATGATGATTCGTGGCCTAACTAAGTCAAGTGCCGTAAAAACGAATCATTGGTAGATGTTATTATAAAGTCAGTCAATTGACGTTATAGCTAATTTCGTTATATAATGTGGAACATTTATATTATGAAAACTCTTTCGAATAATAGGATATTATTGGATTACTACTTGTAGAAAAAAATAATTACTGCGTTAAAGACCGGGCCTAGCCAAGTTACATTCTATGATCGCTAACGCTATAGAAAACTATTAAAAAGTATGGGAATTTGACAGCTTTAACAATACCTATCTATAACGCTAAGTCACGTGACTTAACGTTAGAGATGTTATATTTCCATACATTTTTATAGTTTTCTATAGCGTTAGCGATCATAGTATGTAACTTGGCTAGGCCTACAGGTCTGTCATGTTGTTAATGCACTGTATTTAGCTATAGTACCTTATACAAGATTCTGCCCGCGACTACTTCCACGTAGGCTTCATAACATAAATACGTCATTTTACGTCATATTAATTATTTATTACATAGCTATATTCCACGGGAATCACCCATTTTTTTAAGACAAAAAGAAGCTTATACTTGGTGAATTTCATTCAAACAAACTCACTTTCGCATGTAAGGTAGTAAGGATACCATATTCGAACCATTAACATTAGTCACACAGTTATAGTCGTCCGCTAGTACAGGCAGAGATACGGCACAAGGCGGGTTTATTAAGTGGGTAAGGGGCCACACACTACCCTGTTTGTTGCCCCGGACAGCTGGGTGTGAGGTCATTTAATTTTTTTGCTGCCCTAACAAATAAAAGGATACTATACAAATTAGAGTTTCCTGGTCTTTGCATTATCATTGAACGTATTCCAAGAGACAGTTTACGCCTTAAACTAGTTTAGCACAAAAATTAATATTAACTTTGAGATTTGCAAAAGAGAGCTACGAGTATCTATGTAGTTCGACCCCCAGTGTGAGGTCGTGACATCGCTAGGCACGTACGTACCTACTCTTATTTAGGTAAAAGGAGTGTACCTAACCGCACACCCGGTCGTTTGGGGCAACGGACAGGGTAGTGTAGGGCCCTCATTCGCTAAATAAATCCGCCGTATGCCGTCTTTCCGCTTGTATTAGCGGGCCACTGGAACTGTATTACATTACTTCAGTGGTAGGCGCGTACGTACTCCTGACTTTCCAAAAATACGTACGTATATGTTCACTAATTTTATCACTACCCTGTAGTGAAGCTGTGAACGAAAATATAGGAACCCGTATTCCTGAGAGATTTTCTTGGTGGATGTGAAGTCAACTTGCAGTAGGATATTTTTCTACCATTCTAAGAGGAAACAAGTGCCTAACAAACAGGTAATAGTTTGTCAAAAATAGTGTCATTAATTCAATATAAAACAAAATACCATAATTATGTATAGGCACCTTATTTTTATCTATCATTAATTATTAGAAATATACAACTAACTAACAAGGTAATGTCGCTAATTACAATTAATATAATAGGCACCTAATTTAACCAAATAATATAAACATTTACTAACGATCGCTTAAATAAATGTTATCGGTAAAATAACAAATACATTTGCCGCAATTTATAATCGATTTACCTTATATTTTAGTTACGAGATATATACATTTATGCCAAGCCTTATCTTATCCCAATATATTTTATAATTTTAATATTAAATAGTCGGTTCTGTTACGTACCTAATAAAATTACTGACAACCCGCCAATCATTTCACATTACATCTAGCTAAATTGTATGTATTGTTAATTTCTATATTATTTTCCTAAAGATAACCCTGAAAGGAAAGAGGTCATTCCAGTGTCCATCTGATGGTAAATGGTAACCGCCGCCCATGGACTCGACTATACCGAGAGTATTGTCAAGCCGCTGCTCACCAATTCATTTCACAGATGAAATGAAATATAAACGGCTATTTCCTGCTACAGCCAAAACGCAACGATGTGCTTCATGGCCGGTCACACGGGAGATGGTGGTACCAACCCGCTCGGGCCGGATACCAAGTGAGTACTCCCACTTGGTACCCAGCCCTACCACCAGTCGTGCAATGGATGATAATTGCTTACTTCCCTTAGTTGCCTTATACGACAGCCGTGGGAAAGAATGGGGTGATGATACTTGTATTCTTAATCATCAATCTTTAGACAGACCAAACCGAACCACGTGCTATTATTACAACCGGATATACTGGGTAATTTTTTAACCAGTGCGCAAATTTTGAGAGAATAAACTTAAGCAAATTTTAATAAACACGTTTTTTTTATTTTGATATGTCTTAGTACTAAAAAATAAAGTTATCGCTAACGAAAGGTTTTAGTTTTGAAACAGATTTTATTGTCACACTACGCGCGCGCTTCCGTAGGTATACCTACATCGGCGCCTGGTCAATCCACCGACGCGTAGGTATCTATATATCTGGGTTACTGACAGCTAATTTTATCAGGTTCAAAATAAACTTTTTAAGTTTAGGTCGTGACTTGAAGTTATTTGTAAGAGTAGTTTCAATTTTTGCTTTATACTTTCATAGATTGGTGTCCATATTTTACTGATTTCAAGTCGGAAAAAAAATTTAAAAATCGGATTAAACTATTAATGGAAATGGGTTCTATTACTGATCTATATCAGTAATAGAACACATTTCCATTAATTGTTTAATAGAACCACCAAAAAAAGTTTGCGCACTAGTTAAAAAAATATCCAGTGTATAGGAAGAAATCTATGAAAATTAACAGAACTTGGAGAATTTGAAATCGGAAATAGCAGTCACGAGCATTCATACCAAATAATTAATGATTAAAAAATATATAAAAATATTTATAGGGCGTCATCGTGCTTACATATTTACAGCACCATCACGAAAGTCATGAGTTAGTTACTTTTCAAATGATATAATTGCAAATAAACTCACAACACACTTTTGTGAAATATGTATTTGTGTCTACCACTTTGACAGGCCTAAGGGCATCTGGATCTTACTAGCGGCAAAATACCCGCATAAATTCAAATGCAGACACATGCTTATTACTTGGCGCCAAATCGTCTTATGTGCATGCGTCTGTTGCGCCTGGGTTTACAATAACTACCTATATATCGTAAATTATCCTAAATTTTGCTAGAATTTCTGGGATATCTAGGCGTCTAGCGTCAATTCGTTATACTTCGTGATCTGATCGATTGGCGGGAACAATAATTCAGGTGCGCTTGTTAGTTTTAAATACACATGCCAAATTATTTGTGAATAAGGAAAAATATATTTTTGTACGAGCGGGAATCGAACCCGCGTCTTTTCCAATCCAGGGAAGTGCTCTAAGCCACTGAGCTATCGTACTGACCTATTCGGTCATCCCAATCTCCTTATCATATTTGTCTTTTATTTTATTTATTATTTAAAACTTTTGCACTTATATAAGATATACAAGGCGGACTTAATGCCTTACAGCGAGTACACATTAGGCGTTTTGAAGCGCGCGCTTTGGTAACGCGCGTTTTGAGAACCAGTAGTTCTTATTGGGGTGTACACATGCAAGCGCGCGTTTCTGATCAAGCGCGCGTCGAACGCGCGCTTTCAGATTTTCGTTCAAACGAGCGTTGGGAGGGCAACAGCCGCGCGCTTCGAGATACATGAGCCGCCATGTTGTTGTACAATTGAACGCGCGCTTTTGTGTAGAGGGACGCATATTCACTAAAATGGAGACCGAACACTTCGATACCGACTTATTTATCGATGAAATCCAAAAGCGTCCAGCTATATGGGACATGAAAAGTCCGCATTATTGAAGATTATAGAAATCGATTCTCTTAAAATTGTTGAATCACCAGTAATATCGCTTTTATGACATGGAGTAAGTCATCAAATGATTTTATGGACATTCTAAAATAATTAAAAAACTTAGGTTCATACTTTCTTAATTTGGGATACAATGTTACAAACATTCCATGCGTCAGTCTATCTCGTAGTATTGGGTGCACCCAAAATTCTCTGTCTCTGCCGTCGTCTTCTGTAGCGACGGTATAGGAGCCGCACACAAGCAATCACTTCGACGTCCATTTCCGAACTGAGCTGAGAATGGACACCTTGGTAACGCTCGTTAAAATACGTACTAAGCGCGCTGTATGTACGCTACCAACGCGCGCCGAACGCAGCGCCGAGTGCCTAATGTGTACTCGCTCTTAGGCATTCTCTTACACCTGGGGTGGAGCAGAAATTAACGATGGTAGGTGCAATAGACAAATAAATGTCAATACATAATAATATATACATATATAATTATATATACCAATACATATAACTAATACTGTGATAAATCTACATAAAAATAACATAAGAAACATATGTATGATAAATATACTTACATAAATATATAATAAATATCGATTTGATAAGAAGTATCATTAATGGGACTCTGCCAAACGACGCAGATACAGTTCACGTACACGGGCTTTAAATATGTCACGACTTGTAGCCATCGTGATCTCCAGAGGCAATGCATTCCAAAAAAGGATAGCCTGTACATTAAAAGAAGAATGCACAAGACTAGAAGAATAAGATGGACAGTGTAGAAGAAGGTTATTAGAGGAGCGAAGATTTCGGTCATGGGTGGTAGATAGAAATTCAAAATGAGGCTTTAAGTAAGTACTCCTACTTACTTAAAGCCTCATTTTGAATTTCTATCTACCACCCATGACCGAAATCGTTAGGAGAGTATAAGAGGGAATATAAAAGTGAGAGCGCCCGATAACTACGCCTTTGCCGGATGGGCAACCAATTTAGTTAAGAGCGAAATTTGGAAATATGATCGAATTTACGAAGATTAAAAACGAATCGAATGCAATTGTTGAGAAGTCGGTCAAGTTTATTGAGCAGATCTACATTCAGATCGAGGTAGCACACATCAGCATAGTCGTTGATAAGGAAAACCAAGGTCTGAATCAGCATTGCCTTGGTCTCAATGGAAAGAAAATTCTTAAGTCGATAAAGAGAGCGAAGAATTCCCTTAACTCTCTGACTGATATTTGTAATTTGAGTCCTCCACTCTAGCGTACTGTCCACAAATAGACCAAGGTTCTTGACGACTTTACTGTATAGAACACTACACTCAAGATAAAAGTTTAGGATATGTGTGATGGGATGCAATAGGACATCAAGGATAGTTATAATCATCCGGCGGCTGACTTCATCGTAGCCAACCGCTTTCGATTTAATGGAGAGGGAAATGTTTTTAACCTCATCAGGTGTCACGGGAGAAAATTTAAAAGGAAAAATATCAGGACGTTGTAAATTGGCAATATAATCTAGGGTTTGGCATTTAGCGGCGTCGTCTAGAGACACTATAGAGCTGAAAAAAGTGTTAAGGTCATCTAGATTAACGTTGTTTGTTACTTCTGATTGTTGCGTCTTACCAATGCCAAATTTCCCAAGGAGCTTCCAAACGTCAGAAGATGATGAAGAGATAGAATTAAGGATATATCGGCGTTTAGCATTACGTATCATTTGATTACACCGATTCCTAGCAGTCTTATAAAGGTCCCAGTTGATATCACAACGCTCTTTTCTGTGTTTACGAAAGGCAACGTCCCTACTTCGCATTGCCTTACGTATAACATCTGACATCCAAGGCGCAGGTGGACGCTACGACCAACCTTTTCCTTATTCACAAATAATTTGTACTCTAAAAAATAGCGAAGCATGTCAAATGCTAATAAATTTAATATAGATCAAAAATGTACACATGCCCAGTTAATATCTATATATATCAATATATTTTGTGAAAATTGTAAAAAATATTTGCGATCGGGATTCAAACTCACAATTGCCGGTCCGTATGGTTCAATAAAGAGCTGGGTTATTACTTTTATGAATTTTGATTGCAGTAGGGTCTTGCTTGTCTGAACAATAGGCATATATACACATCCAATAGGTGGCGTGGGGCCAACTAATGAGACAATGATAAATCTGTGCTAGCTTAGCGGTTAAAGCCGTAGTGTAACCGACTTCCGTGCACGAGGTCGTGGGTTCGATTCCCACTCAGGACAATTATTTGTGTGATGAACACAGATATTTGTACTGCGTCTGGATGTTTTCTGTCTATTATTATTTACAAAAAGAAAAATATGTATTATATCCGTAATTTGGTACCCATAGCCCGAGCGTTAGCTTAGTTTGGGACCAGAGGACGTCGTAAAAAAAAAAAGTACCTATACGGACTGCTCATTATCTAGTCGCAACTCGAACCAAGCTCGCAGATATCTTTTTAGATTTACACAAAATTTGTTTATTACAAATATGTTCGGATGCAATTCATTCAATTATTTGCTATTTACGTAGGTAAACGACACAATCTACAATCAGCATTATTAATAAATGATCGCCCCTTCAGAGAGGCGGCAATGTCGAGTTACCTCGAGTCCACGAGTTATGGCGGTTCGCATATCGCGCTGTAGAAGTTGTTTTACCACAAGTCATCGATGATTGGTACTATTACGCAGCGCCAGCGGTACCTGTTGACCGTTCCCTGCATCACAGCGACAGTTTAATTGTAAGCACATGATGTATACACTGAACGCAAGTTTATGACCGAAGTATCATAATTGTTTATCGCATAAGACTTGGAATTGATATGTTTTTAATATCTGCTGTGGGTATTGTTGGATTTTATGCATGAAATATTTTGTTTCCAGATCCCACCCGATAGTATCCAAACGACACCAAAAACCGTACATCTGGATGGTACCATCAAATGCCATTACTACGGTTAGAAAGAGAAAAGTGGGCTGTCTTCTCTAAGAGTGAGAGGGGTTTGAGTCCATAATTCATCACATTAACCCGTGCAACTTGCTATAATTAACAAGCAATCGAAATTAATTTCTCAGGCTGGTTTCCCACAATGCTTTCTTTCAGTGAGCAGTGAGAAGTTGAAAACATAATTTCGAGGGCAAAAGTGTACATTCGTGTTCTTGACTTTAGAGTGATGATCGAACCCGATACCGTTTGAACATTGGTCTTACCATTAGATTACCACTACACTACCACCGAAGGAATGTAACATAGTTCCAGTGGCCCGCCAATAAAGGCGGAGAGACGGCACACGGCGGGTTCCTTTACTGGGTGAAGGCCTCACACTACTCTGTTCGTTGCCCCGAACGACGGGGTGTGCGGTTAGCAATATTTTTTTCCGCCTTAACAAAAAAAAGGTTAACACTACACTAGGAATAGAATTGGTTTAATCCAATGCTATTCGCAATAACAAGGCCGAAAAAAGCAGGAAAGGCTCGTTTAAAACACAATTTTATACTAAGAGTACTGCGATGCCACGGCTCACCTTAATTTTGCGGATGTGAAAAAAAAGAATGAATGGCTTTCTTTACAATCAAAATACACCGAGCTGCTTCACGGTCAGGTCATTCGGGAGAGTGGAAGAACCTTGCTTATCCCAGCATGAATTGGCCAGCTCGAGCGGGGAAGTACCACCCTCTTACAGAACGGTGGGTGAGGGCGCCAGAAACTCAAAACACCCTCCCTGTCCTCTACTTTGCATACTATCTATCATCACCTTAACATCCTTCCTATCCGCCTTCTATATCTTTGCTTGGAGATGGCGACGCGCAAGTGATGCCTCTGGTGTTGCTGTAATCGCCTACCATTAAGTGGGCCGTATGCCTGTTTGACACATAGTATAAAAAACAGCACTAAAATAAATACAATATTTCACTTAACTATCAACTGCTTCATGCTAAGCCCTCAATAACTAATTTGCATGAGTCAATCAATGCTCGTGCGTCTCGCTTGCTACAGCGAAACGCGCTTAAATCGCCACCTTATATAAACTTTCTACAACCATTAGGATTGCAAGAATAACTTCTATATTATATTTTTTACTCGACTATGGTGAAGCCGTAATAGATCTTCGATATTAAAATTAGGCAACGCTTAATAGTAAGTAGCGTAGTGAAACTTAGTTATACTGGTATACACATACTAGCACCTAACCCCGATTAGTAGATTATATTAACTTGATCGAGTAGACCAAATTACACATTGTTTTTAAATAATGTTATTGAAATGATCAAAGACAGGATAACTTGGGATTACATACTAACAAGGAAATAAATGTATTATTTCATTAATGATACAGTAGATGCATATACAAATATATAAAAGTGGGTAGATTATTATCTATACTATTATAAAGCTGTAACAGAGCTGTCTGTACATTCAAGATATTTGAGAAAAAATTACTGTAATAGGCTATATAGGCGTGTCTAAACCCAAAACAATTTTTTTTACAATTTTTGTCTGTTTGTTTGTTCGCGCTAAGCGCAAAAACTACTGGACGGATTTTGATGCAACTTTTTTTAATTGAAAGGCCTTGATTAGACTTAAAAACTGGTATACATTTTATCCCGTTACTATATTGAGAGCCTGAGATATAACCGAAAAACTAGTTTTTGGCTGCGGCGAAGACGCGGGCAAAGGCTGTGTGTGCGGGCCCCACACTACCCTGTTCGTTGCCCCGAACAAAAACAGAAACAAAAAAAAAATATGTTCCTGGTGTTGCTAGCGTCTAGACTAGTGTAAATCCATACTATTAAGTGGCACTTATATTAGTGTGTCACCTTGTATAAAAAAAATAAGATTTAGCTTTGGTATAAACCCAATACGATGCGAGTTAAAATTTCACTCATCACAATAATTTCCATGCTAATTTGAACATCCCATACGAAATTAACTTCATTAAAACATAATTTCATATATTTATTTGTCACAATCGCAATTCCAATCCTTACTAAACAGTCATCAATACGAGAAATTATGTCCGACGATTTAATTTCACTTGCGTTAAGTCAGGTTAATGAAAGAAGAATTAATGTTAAATATAATTATCGAAAGGCTTCCCTTCGATGATAAACTCGTTTATATGAGTTTATAATCGACGACACGGTACCGACACGACATACATGTTATGACTGACAACGACACAAAAGTCACTAAAATATGATATATTATGGATTTGATTTATATTACAGGCACGAAATATGCTCGAAGTTTTTCTATTGATAAATTAGCACCATTATAATTAATATCTAATTTATCACGTTTACTTGATTTTCTATTTCCGATGTTTCGAATACTTTACAGAATTCATGATCACGAGTGGGCTTACATGTTGGATGTCCAATGGCTGATGAAAGACTGGCGAAAACAGACAGACAAGACACAGGGTAATAAGTACTCACTTATAATGGAGCCAAGGGGGTCGATAATACCGTCTGCCGTGAAGCAATTCGGTGTTTTGGTTGTAACGGGAGAAAGCCGTCCATTGATATATTTATCATCTGCGAAGTGATCACCGGATTGGCAATATTCTTAGCATTATCTATCCATGAACGGCGTTTACCACTTGATGATATGTGGATGTCGGGCCTCGTGGCGTAATCGGTACTGTAACCAACTTCCGTGCACGAGGTCGTGGGTTCGATTCCCACTCAGGACAATAAATAAAGGAATACTACTCTGTCAAGGTAGTACCGGGAAAAGATCAATAATACACAAAATTTTTGTTATTCAACCAAATTTATTTTATCACCTTCAAAGTATGCTCCTTCAGAAACGATAGACTTACGCAAACGAATAATCCAGTCATCAAAACATTTTTTAAACGCTGTTTCCGGAATTGTGTTCAGTTCTCGCCGCGAATTCTCCTTTATGTCTTCTACCGATTGAAAACGGGTGCCACGAAGTGGTAATTTGAGTTTAGGAAAAAGAAAGTAGTCGGCTGGAGCCATATCTGGTGAATATGGTGGTTGCTCGATGGTATTTGTTGAGTGTTTGTACAAAAATTCATTCACAATGATGGCCTTGCGCGAAGGCGCATTATCGTGGTGCAAAATCCAAGAATTTTCTTTCCACAAATCTGGCCTTTTTCGTCGAATTTGCTCTCTTAAATGCCGCATAACGCTCAAATAATATTCTTTATATACCGTTTGACCTTCTGGCAAGAATTCCAAGTGCACAACACCGCGATAGTCAAAGAAAACAGTCAACATGGCTTTGACTTTTGATCGACTTTGGCGCGGTTTTTTCGGTTTCAGTTCAGCTGGAAGTCCCCACTCCGAAGCTTGTTGCCTAGTTTGCATGTCAAACTCGTAAACCCACGTCTCGTCACCAGTAACAATGCGTTTCATGAATGTTGGGTCGGAATTGACTCGTTTTAGCACGTCCCTTCGTTAGAATTGTCTCACCCCTCTCCACCCATGGGAGTCGTAAGAGCCGACTGAGGGAACTCCGGCGGAGTGGGCAGCAGCACTCCTTTGAGTATTAACAACATCCACTGCGATCGCCAACCCGCCTGCCAAGCGTGGCGATTACAGCACTATCCCCCCATTCTTGGGGAGGCCTATGTCCAGCAGTGGACGTTAAAAGGATGGATGGATGGATAGCATGTCCTCAGCGACTCTCATGCGATTGAGTTTTTGGAGAAAATTCAGGTCTTTTAGGACTAGCCGAGCGGAAACATGTTTCATACCCAAGTGATTATTTAAAATGGTACGCATCGACTCGTGAGACACAGAAAGTTAGGCGGCTATCTCTCTCAAAGTTGAATGAGGATTTTCAGTACCACTATTTTCTTCACTTTTGTTAACTTCATTTGCAGACGTTGATGGCCTACCAGAGCGAGGCAAATCTTCTATTACATCTCGACCGCTTTTAAACGCTTTATACCACTCATAAGCACGTGTTTTGGATAAAGTCGATTCACTGTAAGCCTTCTGTAACATTTTCAGTGACTCCGAACACAAAATTCCATTGGCGATGCAAAATTTAAGACAATCTTTTTGTTTGATGTTTTTGTCCATTATGAAATTCGCAATACACACTAGATATGATATAACTAAAAACAGCACTGCATTTAATATAAATAACAGATGGAACTCAAACTCCGCGCCAAAATGGATAACAGTAGTGCCAATCTAACAACAAAAAAAAAAAATTATTTGGAACCATAAACAAATCATCCATTCCCAATACTTTCTTGACTGAATGTATATGTATTATATCCGTAATCTGGTACCCATAGCACAAACGTTAAGCTTAGTTTGGGACCAGAGGACTTTGTATGAAATGTCCGTAAATATTTATTCATTTATTTATGTCAATGACAAGGTGACCACTTAGCGTGATGTGCACCATAAGCAATAAAATTATTTTTTTGCTTTTGCAATTATCGAGAACTCTCACTCACGTGATACCAGTGATCTTTTATTTGGATTGCCTAACTTATTTGGACGTGGTATTATATGTTTACTACAATAATACACTACTCCCACATGTAAAAATGAAGCGGTTACTTCGTATTCATAATCCATCAACACTCGGACAGGTCATTCTAGGTAGGTATAGTCTTTTTTTTAATGCTTATGATGACAGACGAGCCACGGCCCATCTGATGGTAAGCGGTAACTGTCGCTCATGGACTCAACTATACACAGAGTATTGTCAATCCGCTGCGCACAATTTCATTTCTAAACGGAAAAGAATAAACGGCTATCTTCTGCTACAGCCAAAACTAACGTGCTTCATGCCCGGCCACACAGGAGACGGTGGTACCGACCCGTTCGGGTCAGATAGCAAGTGAGTACTCTCACTTGGTACCCAGCCCTACCACCAGTAATGCAATGGGTGATAATTGCTTACTTCCCTTAGTCGCCTTGTACGACACCCGCGGGAAAGGATGGGGTGGTGACACTTGTATTCTTAGTCCGTCACCACACGGACAAACTTTTACTTTGTGACCACCTTGTACGACACCCGCGGGAAAGGATGGGGTGGTGACACTTGTATTCTTAGTCCGTCACCACACGGACAAACTTTTACTTTGTGACCAACTAATTACGTTTATGAATTCGCCTGCATCGTCGAAATTCGATTTACTTTGGCGTAAATCGCTCACACCAAAAATTACTTGAAATAATGTCGTCACGGTTTTGTATCGTGTTAAAAAAAATACATATTTTCAAAACATTAAATCCATATTTTAAAAATCCCGTTGTATGTCCGTGACATTGCCCAGGTATAAAATATTTTTCATAATTAAATAGTATTTTTATTGTCTGTTATGACATTATGGGACAATTTAGTATTATTAAGGTGACAGTAATTAACTTAAAATTATAATTCCTTTTTTAGGAAAGTAGAGAAAGAGACTTAACTGCCTCTGTGGTGCAGCGGTAGTGTAAGCGACTGCTGATCATGAGGTCTCGGGTTCAATTCCCGGGTCGGGCAGTGTTATTGTGTTTTTTCGGAGTTTGGAAATGTTCCCGGTAGACGGCAATAGGCTCGCCCCCTATTAGGTGGGACCTAAACACAGCTGGCGAATCGTGGGTATGTAATATAACTCTGCCTACTCCTTTGGGGAATACAGGCGTGATGCTATTTATTAGAAAGAGAAGCAGAACATATTAGGCCTACGAGGTCTACTATAGGCTAAATTCCTACCACCAGGAGGCCCGTGCCCAAATGTGGGACAAAAATATGTTAAAAAAAGTTTGACAAGCATTTCAATCTGCCTTTTGTGTTTTACAATAAATTAGGATTCATAGATAAAGCTATAACATCCATGTCTCAAAGACTATTAAATTACTTTTTTAGGCTGCAGCTTTTTAATAATATTCCAAATCCACATACAATAAAAAGTACATATTTATAACTTACATAAAAAAGAAAAAAACAAACGACCCGACTTTTCTCACAATAATGACCTAAGAACAACAACTTACGCAAACGCACAAGCCGACTCGCGTGAACAAGCAAAAATTATAATTTGCGGACGAGCGTTTTGGCCCTGGGTCCCGTAATCCACGTGATTCCGTGTCCATTGCAAATACTGTCTCGAACGTTTAACATTTAAATGATGGTTCCAACCGTCAATTTCACCACCGTATAATTGAAATGTAGTCTCCTCGCGATAATTGAAAAGGCAAGGCATTTTTAAAGAAACTTTCCAAAATTACTAGGTGTTTGATGCAGCTTCGGGTCAAGTTGACCCGGTAACGCCCAAATCGATATTTTTAAATAAAAGCTAAAAGTTCAACCGTATTCGGCAATTTACATGTGAATCACATTTTTAATATGTCACGAAATGAAGGAGTAAAATAGTGTACGAGTTTACTGATGTTATGTATCATGTAGCCAACTTTATTATATTGTATATATTTTTATATTATATTGTAAACAATTCTGATTTTCACAATACCCGTTTTCCTATTTCTGGTAGAGCCTGGCTTATCCTAGCATGCACGGGCCAGCTCGATCGGTGAAGTATCATCCTCCCCAGAAGTTTGCCGTAAACCAACGTAAAGGACTCCTAATATTGCGTTTCGTTTGATAAGTGAAGGCGCCGAAGGCCCAAAGTCCCTATTTATCGTCTTTTTTTAATTCTTCCTCTCCTTGAAGCTGTTACCATGCGAGTGATGCCCCTGGTGTTGCTATCGGCTACGGTAACCGTTACCCGTCAGGTGCCATAAGCTTGTTTGTCACTTACGTAGTATAAAAAAAAGATCATAAGCAGACAATTTTCGCTTGTAATTTGCTTATAGAAATCGACTACCAGTAACAATTCGACTCCAGTCTGAATTCCAGGTCCCGCAAGATTTTTTCGAAAGTATAATGTTGCAAAACCGTAATTTTTTTCGTCAATTAGTCAAAGACGTTAAGTATGAATGTGTTATCGAAATTAGCAGTCAGGAGCAATTGTCACGATTGATGAATTGGCAAAGCATCTGGACAAATCAAAGCATCTTCAAATCCTGCTCGTGGCTGTTATTTTCAATTTCACATTTTTCACTTTGTGTTTAATGAATGTTATGTAATTCAGAAATTTAATTAGTTCAGTAATATATAGAATTTGTTACCTAAAATAGTACAAAGAATCATAAATATTCTAACTTGTTTATGGAACTGAGTATTTTCGCAATCGTGTCAGCAAGATGGCCTTGGGAAATACCCGATTGATTAATACATTTGTACGTAATCTAACTTTGATTGTCAACGTTTAGTTTATTCAAAGAAGATTTTCTAACTGTGAATAGTATTAAAACTATAATTAAAATATATCTAAGACAGTATGATGATTAAAAAATATTCAGAGGGTTTTCTGTCCTTATCAATAAAACTAAAATCAACGGTAAAAATACTTTTAATTGCCTGCCTATTATATTTGGACAATAAGGACACCAAGACCGATTTTACCTAATATAAATATAATGCCAAGTTTCACTGACCTTCTCTTTCGTGGTATAAAGACTTTATAAGGTCAGTGAGAATAGAATAAGAATCAGGCGTTGTGGCGTAAATTGGGAGATGCCTGTAACCAGCAGCACACTACGACTAGCTGATGACTTAAATTATATCAACATCACATCTGTTGTCCACATTTCAAGCCAGGGCTGTGCTATTTTATAAAGGATTTATTTTATCCGACTTAAAAAAGAAGGAAGTTATGTAATCAGGACATATTCTTTTTATGTATATTTCCAAGATATCTGGACTAATTTTAGTGGTAATTCATGGTAGCTGTCGTCTGTTTTTATTTTTATTAAAATTATATCATGATAAATTGCGTGCATATTTAGGCACCAATCTTATCAAAGAGAAAAGTCAATTTGAATCAGTGATTGCTTGAAGGCACGATATGTGTAAAGGAAAAGAGTTACGTAGTGCAGTATGGTCTCCCACCAGTGACCTAGGCAAAGCCGCAGAGAACGGTTGGGTGCAGGCGACACAAAAACGCTACATGTGGAACTCTTAATTAGGAGTGGAAGAGATATCTTATGGATGAATGGATCATGAATGTATATAGTCAATTCTCATAATACAAATATTTGACGCAACATCTTAGTAGAACATTCCATAAAATTTATTCCACAAAAACAGCGACCCAAAGAGTTCAATGTGTTTGTAGCGAGTGCGTGGGCGCTAGAAAGTATACAAAATTGATACAAATATCGTTTCTATAACTAGTATTAATTGTGTCTCTAATGACCGATCTGTACGGCGCACCTTTGAATTCTTTTGTAGCAAAAAAACTAACACTTAAAACATAATAACCGCTTAACTAGAATTAAAGATTAATACATAATTTAAAACATTCCAAGGACTAACATGTACCATTTCAGGTCATGTTTCGTTTAAGAAAACCACCCCCATTCATTCCCACATGTGAATGGGTACGAGACAACTAAGATAAGCACTGCAAGTTATGTCTAACTTAATAATACCATACTAGTGGTAGAGCCTAGTAGTACTAAGTAAAACTACTCACTTGTAACCGGACTAGTAGGTACCTAGGTACCAGCGATGTAAACAGCCGTGAGTCATCTGGTGTTTCGGTTCCGGCTGTAGAGGAAGATAGTCTGTCCTGTACTCACTCACCCTTGAGTGTAATGATGGATTATCGCAGTAGTCAACCCTTGGCAACTGCAGCACTTACCATCAGAGAAAATGTTATTAACTGTTCTAAAAATATAATAAGTAGTTTAAAACTAACTGAATAAGGTTCCGATATCAAATAAAGGACATTCACTTCACTACTCATTACCTATCATCAGACACACAAAATAAAAATACCTATACTCAGAAGACAAGGAAACTAGAGCATTTCTCGATAGTATTTAAGGAGTATCAACACGCACAAGATCAGTGTGTTTTATCTTTTCAAAACGTGCACTTTACATACACACCATAGCAGTAACTGGACGTTGATGAGAAAAAAAGTAAACTAACATAGATGAATGTGCTATCTTATTAAATCGCAACACATTTAATTCAAGTTCTAGAAGTAAATAAGAACAAGTCAGTCATTTCTAGTGCCCACCATACAAACAATGGCAGTCAATCAACACTTCAACAAAAAAAATATACGACTAGGCCTCTATAACTGTACCTTTGAACGCATCAATTTATTTTTTTATTAAATAGGCAAAGGTCGATTTGTAAACACGACAATAAAGAGTATTAAAAATTATTATTCTCACGTGACAATAAAATGGCTGTGTAAAATGACGTTGGAATTTCTGTGCGCGGGAAAAAATGCTCGATAACACGAGACTCGGGCTTACAGCAATTTGCATTAATATAACGAACACGGTTTTTGCTTTCGTAAAAGATATACAGGAAGGAATACTTTGTTGGGAGAAAGTTGTAACTATACACATTTTTGTCATAAATTTGGAAATACGCTGAGAAATTATGGGGAATGGTACCTACAAGTTTAATTTTCTTAAGTGTGAGTGAAGTGCTTGTTGTTGGCTTTAAAATTCTAATATTAATATGTAATTTAAATTATAATAATCACGATATAAGCTAAATGCTTATACTAAGCATAAAACAATCACCTATACTACACTGAAATAGACGAATACCGAGAAAAACGAAGGAGAGGAAACACGCACATGGGCTATGTTATACGTACTTGCTATTATGTACCGCTTAGTGTAAGTACACAGTGGCTGCCATGACTAAAACACGTTCTAGGACCATTTACATAGTTATCTATCCAAAACTCCATTTAAATTTATATATTTTCAATGATTCATAAATTTCGGATACAGAACTATTTGATATAACTCATCTTGCACCAGTTTAGCCTTACCACTGAGAAAAATACAACTAAGTTATACCTTACATGCACATCGCCTTTGAAGACTTCCATATGATCAGGTATTCGAGTAATTAGCAGCACATTAATAACAACTCTCACTGACCAACATGAACGTAATGCGCACATCAACAGAACGCATCGATGGACAGTATGCAATATTTATGCACACATTTCTATTATATCTACGAGTATATTCTTGAACTATACTTCTTGAAAATGATAAACTTATGCAAAATTATATACATACAAGTTATTCTTTTATAGCGAATTAGGCCATACCTAATGAGGCAGAGGGACACGCAGAGACCCGTCCTGTCCGGAATTTTAGCCGCCGGCGACTGCCGACGTTGCCCAGTTTTGCACGAGCTTCTTCCGTAACGGTTAGGGAGCTGGGTGCCAAAATTTCTATATTATCTGTTTGTGTGGCATACATGATTAATATCGATGAATGTACCATAAAAAACATTAAGGATTACGTCTGCCACCATAATAGGCCTGCGTTATCAATTGACAGCACCTTAAAAATGTAAAAAAAAACCGGTAGGTTAAATCATTTGTTCGTTTCTGCCTCTTGGACTGATAGTCAGAGAAATCTTCAAAACGAGGAACATCGAAGAGGCAGATGTCCAGCCCTCTAACTTTTTAAGTAATAAATTTTTAAACAATTTTTTATGATTTAAAAATGTGTATATGAAATGTTCACTTGGCAGACCCGAATTATTCGATTAATGACGATATAAAGAACCATAGAAAATAATCTGCCACTTTGGTAGCGCTGGGTTTTCAATCGACAGCGCTTCAAATATGTAAAAAAAAATGTCTACTAAATCTTTTGTTCGTGTCTGCCTTTTGGACTAGTGGTCAGAATCATCCTCAAAAAGATAAATATCGAACAGGCATACGTCCAGACATCTGAATTTCCAAGGACAGACTATTTTTATATAATTTTCTTCGAAAGATTGTCTTTCTTGCTTTCTTTATTTCTTAGAGAAAAGAGAGTGACAACGGTATAATTCCCCAGGTAGTTGTGATTTACCTATGGGGCATTCCAAAGTCAAATCACGCGGTAATTGGTATAATCGAGTCCATGGGCGACGGTTACCATTTACCATCAGATGGACCGTGGCTCGTCTGCAACAACAAGCAATAAAAAAAAAAGAAATTTTATTGCAAAATTAAAGTTACTACATTGGATGAATGCATGTAAATGCATTGCCGATAGATGGCGTTGGTCGTTAAGACAAATATGATGAGGAAATTCGGTATTTCTAGAAATGGTACGATAGCTCAATGGATCAGAGCACTTCCCCGAAAAGGAAAGGACGCAGGTTCGATTCCCGCTCGTACTAAAATACTCTTTTTCCTTATTCACAAATTATAATTTGTACTTTAAGAGTAGCTGAGCATGTCAAGTGCTAAAATATGGATCAAAATATTTTTATATATATTTTTAGCATTTGACATGCTTAGCACTATATTAAACACAAAGTGAAAAATGTGCGCGTCACTCAAAGACGTTAAGTATGAATGTGTTATCGAAATTAGCAGTCAGTAGTAATTGTCACGTAGGTTGAATTGGCAAAGCATCTGGATGGTATCCAGGAGATGCAGGTTCAAATCCTGCTCGTAACTATTATTTTCGATTTCACATTTTTCACTTTGTGTTTAATCCAAATATTATTTCAATTTTTTAGAAATGTTTAAAAGAATTGAGGAAAAATATAACCAGGAGCCTTTTTTAAATTAACGAATTATGTTTTTTCACAGAAAGTAGAACCCAAGAAAGAAATTTTCCCAATAGTTTAAAATTTTTGTTTATTTTTTAATTTTATTTAATTTCATAAAAAACAGAAAATAAGACACTACTACGTGAATTGTTAGTAATAACAATAACAAACGCAATAAACGCTTTACCTTCCTTCCTGACAAAAAATTAAAGAATCGTACATAAAAAAATCAGCGACCTAGTCTGCCAAATTTTTTTCCTATTCTGAGAGTCCTAATGAATGGAACGGACACAACGACGACAAATGATTTAGTTTAGTTTTTTTTTTACATTTTTTCACCTACGTCCCGTGATAAAACAGAGCCCTGCACGTCTGCCTCTTCGATGTTTATCGTTTTGAGGATAATTCTGACCACCAGTCCAAAAGGCAGACACGAACAAATGATTTATTATCTATTTCTTTTTACATTTTTGAAGCGCTATAACTCGAAAACGCAGGGACATACGACCTTCATTTACAGGACCAAATCCATTTGTATTGGCATAAACTGTCATCCCTATTATTATGAAAGACGAACAAATCATATATACCAAAATGACACTCAGGTCCCTAACCATAAAGGGGGGGAAATTTGCCGAAACAGGCTGGCCAGACGGGTTGGCTTTGGTTTCCACCTTCATTAACAAGATTTACGAGAAAATTTCAAGCATAAGTGAATTTGATTATCTTAACTTAGTGTAATGTTGTAAAGAAAACGACGAAACAATGTTCGTAATAGAGTTACGTTTGCCAAGAAGCAGATATATTGAGGGATTTGGATTGTTATTGTGTCGTCCCAGAATAGTTGAGACTCGCCTTACGTTTAAATATAAAGCATTTTAATGGCTGTTTGAGTTGTGAGACGTTTCCATCAGTGTTGGTTTTATAGCTAATTATAAGGTTATATAATCTGCAGTCCGACGCAGTACCACGCTCTAACATGAGATTCCCTCTCATTTTTCCCGTGTGACCGGCCATGAAGCACATCGTTGCGTTTTGGCTGTAGCAGGAGATAGCCGTTTATTCTTTCATTTCATATCTGTGAAATGAAATCTGAGCAGCGGCGTGACAATACTCTCGGTATAGTTGAGTCCATGAGCGACGGTTACCATTTACCATCAGGTGGGCCGTGGCTCGTCTGCCACTACAAGCAATAAAAAAAAATATCTCAGCCACGGTAGATACTTCTACTGTTGTTTCTTATGGACTGTGAGAGTGCCGGAGGTCCACAGCCCTTCTCCTTATTATTTCTAGTCCTCATTATCATCATTCCTCTCCATCTCTTATTCCTTCCCTTGTGGATAGCAGCACGCAAGTCACGCAATGCTTCTGGTGTCGCTTCTAGTGTCTAACGGCTACGATAACCGCATACCATCAGGCGGGCTGTATGCTCGTTTGCCACCGTCCTTTATATGTATAAAGAAAAATAAATAAGAAAATATTTTTGGTATCATAATATAAATAATTTATTTGACATTATTATGTAGCAATCATCTAAGTAATCAAAATATACGCGTACTTTTCTCAAAGTTAACATCATCAGGCTCGTATGAAAGTTGATAGGTACGAAAATGTAAATGGCATTTTGAAATTATCTTAAAAACGAATCAAATGTGTGGCGCTCAATGTTTTATTTTTTTCGCATGTTACTTTATTAAGAAATGTTCAAAATTGGATACGTCGGATGAGTTTATTTGGACGGAATAAAATTAAGAAAAAAAGATTGTCTTTTTAAGTAAGTACCAAAAGCATTTTCGATGGTTGGATTGAAGGAGGATGTGATATATTATAACGCTCTGCAAATATGCTGTGTTATACAAATGAAGAAAGAAGCAGGCGAATGATTTAAACCGTTATTAACCCCAAAAATAGTCCTAATTATGATTGATTTTATACGTCATCAATATATAAAATTAATCAATTTATCTGAGTCTTTAACAAATAAAGGCAAATGAAATCCAACGAGCATAAGACAAATATTAAAATGTATATCGGTAAAATTCATCAAAGACCTCACAAAAATTAACATGTATCGGCTGTTGAGCATTGTACCATTATAAACAGTATAATCTCTATATCACAATATCGGGACAACCAGATTGACGCTCAAATAACGTCCGCAGACAAAACCTCGAGTCTCTATAAATTTACTCCATTGAAATGACGATCAACATGCAAAATTCTCGACCAGCATAGAAAGATACTCTTGTGCCTATACTAGAAGCAGAATCTTTGGTAGGCGTTAAAAACGAGACAAAAATGCAAGATCAAAATAAAATGGACGCTATTATGTGGTAAGCAATGCACGTAGTAAAGATTATTCACGATACGTCACAATATTTTAAACAGGTCCATTAAGTTCTGACCCTTCACAGATAATATTGGTGTTCAGTTTAATATATTATTTAATGACTGTGGAAAAGTAAGGCATTACTTTGCACAGGAACGGTCATAAAATACTGCAGTGGTACAGCGAAAAAACAAATACGTTTCGTGCAAACTATCTTCTTTCTTGAACATTTTATTGCCTTTTGAAAGGCTCATTTATAAATAAACTTCATTTAGTCTTAACATTTTAAAAACTTTTATGTCAGAAGAAAAGTATTGATACCTGTACCTGAAAAAGCACATCAAAACACACAAAACGCAATATCAAATTGTTAGTAGTTAATAAATTATACTAAAACTAAAAGGTAAATGAAAATTGTCACATACCTTGCGGTCTTCATCAATCCTTTTTCTTTTAAATCTTCAATGTTCACAAGACGCAAAAGATTGGCCAATCTTAAACTCTAGTATTAAAACGTATTGTAATCGAAGCCAAAAGAAACCCGTACCCAAAGGTGGATATTGAGCAATTACTTCATGTTTATTATCGTAATATTCACGTGCATACGGCGAAAGTAATTAAAGGGACAGCGATACA
The DNA here is from genome assembly GCA_948253155.1 of Leucoma salicis. Classification (NCBI taxonomy): domain Eukaryota; kingdom Metazoa; phylum Arthropoda; class Insecta; order Lepidoptera; family Erebidae; genus Leucoma; species Leucoma salicis. The sequence goes on along the minus strand of OX411815.1, from coordinate 23,341,127 downwards.
ACTTTTGGCATCGACATAGTAATAAGCAACCGACTGAATCGAGAATGCATCTCTGATTTGTCTGCAAGTATTATCAAGAGAGCAGCTCAATTCAGCTGGTTTCTCAATCGATAAAAATCAAACACTATCGGACACACCCATTAAAATATCGATATTAATATTGTAGTGTAATTAAAAATGTCAACTCGGACGTTTTACGACAATGTTTGTTCAGATGACACTGCGATGGGAGGATGATCCTTATGGTCCGTTTGGCGGCGACCAAAATCAAAGTACAACAAAATTCCAATCGAATGCGTGCACATCACTTTAGGCCTTTAAATGATGCGCCGAATGTCGATAGAATAATGGTGGACTTTAATTGGGGCCCCTAGGTCACCACCCCTATTTACAATTTCTGTTTTAGAGTGCCTTTGTTAAAGTATCACACTTATAATGCAAAGGTATGAATAAAATAAATTGATCAAATTTAAAAGTAATTTCTTGTTGAAACTTTAAAATGTAGGCACAGGACATCACAAAGACCAAGATCCCAAGGATTATCCGACAGTGGATGGGGAGAAGGTAAGCTTAAATATACACAATACAAAACCTGATAAGATTTTTCAACGTTTTATTATTTTTTAAATACGTATTTTTTGTAATGTCTCTTCCGATTTTATCTACGACATTGTACAACCACATAATATAAATTACTCAAAACGATAAAATAAGTTTATTAGACATAAAGTAGATTAAATCTTTCAAAAAATATTTAAATAGAAAAACTTGTACATCATTGCATTTAGTATTACAAATGATTTGCTAATTATGTTATTTATTATACATATATACAAAAAAATATTTTACAGTAACAATGATCTAGCGTCTTTAGGTATTGTTTCTATCACATTGTCATACCGTTACAGTTGAGACAAAAATGCCTGGTCCCACAGCTAATTTATAGTAAAAAACTAATGATCGAGTCAAATTTTTAGAGTTGACCATTTCACAACCATTGATATAAATATTTATGTCACAACTCTACACAGTCTAGCCATTTTATCGCCGAATAAATACAGTATGTAAATTAACTAATGACTATTAATAATAGTATGGTATATTGTGACTGAAAATAGTCTACAAAATAGTATTTATCTTTACTTGTTAACAATCAATAATTAATTTTCATTTACTGTTAAAAACAATTGAGTTTAAGATACGATAAAGTGCCACGCGATCGCACACACGTGCCTCAATAAGATTCAGATCTGTTCCATAAATATTATAATGAGAGCTATAATTTTTTTACAAAAATACCACGTGTGTGCAAAAGCCTTAACACGGACAAGCTCTTAAACGAGAATGGAATTATTACACGTCGCACATTTATCAGTGGAACATGAATAATCGCCTCAGAAAGCAATGAGCGCCCGTCCAAAAACTTAATTTTATATTTAAATATATGTTTTAAAAGTTTTTCTTTTGTTTTTCGACGTCCGACTAATGTTTCTGTCAACGGCGTGACTAATTTTAAGATTGACACTTCGCTTGTCAGATGAGGTTCAAATGTCAGATGAACCAAGATTTAAGTTATAATTCTTTTTTGTTACAGGATGTAAAATTAACAATGTAACACGTGTTGTTGCAATATCACAATTCTATGAAAACTACTTCAGAAGTTTGAAACTTTAAGCAGATTATACTAATACACTGCTTCTGACAGATGACGTGTCAGACAATTAAAAAATAGCGACTAGTGTCTGGTTAACTTAGCGCTTGATATAAAGTTCCAATCACACTTGACCACAGTATTAAAGAGGCCTAATATTATTGAGATTCATTAATATAATACTGAGTAATGGTCATTTAATAAAATTTTAAGTACAATATTTGTCTTCTCACTTGTTTGTTCATAAGGCACTAAATAAGACACTACAGTCATTACAAGTTCATTCAAAAGAAACAAATATTCTAAACTGTTTCATAATTTCAAATTTATAAGTGTATATATTTACAAAATAGTGCCAATATATTGTTTTGTGACAGTGTAGTGTACAGCCACATCATTTGTTAGGAATACATAACGTAACCTAGAACTTATAATATATTAATTTATTATTATTATTGTAACAACGTAATAGTTGTGTGATCCAATTTTACTAGCAGCTATTTTGCGAGTACTATAATTTGTAACAATTAAGACACTAGTAAAATTGAACAAATGTTGGTTAATGCCCTGTTGTTAAAAAAAAAACTTAAATAAAAACAGAAAAAGAAAATACAAGCAGTTGAAATATAATTGTAAAACTGAAGCAAATGGTCTTGTTATTTGCTTATATTCTGTTGTCCGAAACAATATTTACCAAAGCATCAACCAACGGATTAAAAAATTCTCTCAAACACACATCATGCCTTACATTAACTCGTTACTCTGGATGGATCACAAACAATGTTAAAAATATACACTAAAGCGCACACTGGGAATGTTACGTACATACAGGTATCAATAACAGGACTTGGTCCCAAAAGGACTTGTCACTAACTACAATATAAAAATATATATTAAAATTTACCACTAAAATTATTATGAAACATTTTATAAGGAGATCACCCATGAATGTATCCGAGTTCGCTGCAGCAGCACCAACATTATAGCACCAATTCAAAAGTATCGTGTTTGGGTATTTGCGTTATGAGACAGAGTATCTACGGTACCTTAAATTAATTCGATGCGTTTAATTCATTGGACTTAAATCTACAAGAGGATGGCACTCGTTTAATGGCCTGAGAATGAGTAAAATGCAATAGAGCAAAACCTTACCGTACTCGATATTTATGTGCAGAATCAAATTTGGAGTGTCAGTAGGCATTCAAAATTTATTTCTGCAGTAAATAATTCTTAATTCTTAAATAACGCGAAAATATAAACAAAATGTACATAGCGAACGTAAAATCTTTTATTATGCTAAGCCTCACGTCTGTGATTTGGTAAAGCAAGTCACGTACCTACATCTGTTTGTTTGTTTTCTTGTCTCGCTACTCAGAATGTATCATGTAGTTCTGATTAATCAACTATTTATGATGGTTTTATGTCTACGATTTATTTCATTAAATTTGAGATGGTTTGAGTAACGGATTATTACAAGCACAACAACTATGATCCATTTTCTTTTTTGAATGTAAAAAATATATTAAAGCATGAAATCTCTTAAAATAAATTTAGAAGTATATTCTTTATATTAAATTTTAAGCATACATTTTACGACCAACTACATCAGTAAGTATAAAATGTAGAACCATCGTGACATTACACTCAAAGTAGATATTGCAGGACCGTTATTACAAAACGTGTCGTAAACAGCACAACGGAGAGAACAGAATTAAGTCATAATTTAAGGGAAGATGGTCATTTCGAAAAGTTATGCAACTGCAAGGGCACTGCAAATATTTTTATACCGTGCACCACCTACGAAATGACGTCACACAACCGCAGAGAAAATTTTATAATTCAAGTTGACTCAAATCTCGGACCGCTAACAATCGTGGCGAGACCACCACTTTGCGATTTAAAAAGTAAGTTAGGTCGCGTAGGTTGCGCTCGCGAAGCCGTGGGCGGGCGGAAGTGAGAGCGTCAGCGTGGAGACATTTTGTGTCCTTATCTAACAACAATTAACACAGATTAGAGGAAATAAGACGGACGGTAGACAATTCCGCAATGTGACAGATCACAAAACTTTATATTATTTTGTCAAGGTTCGTCATTTTACGACTATTTTCTGCACTGATCGTGATGTAATTAATTGTGTTGGGACTTAAATGTATTTTTCATTGGTGAAAAAGTACGACCAATATCGTGCGAGTGCTTATTGCAAAAATTAAGATATTCAAGTCATGTTTTGCCGTCGTGGAAACATTCAGAGAAAAATACATAAATATAGGTTTTAAAACGAAAAGCTTCGGAATGGACACGGTTCAAATAAATAGGCGTGCCGGTACCAGCCGGCAATTCACCGACTCAATTGCATACCTACACATTACTTTGATACAGTTAGCCAACTTCTCGCAAGGTTAAAACTTTTTTAAATAATGAGATCAGAAGTAATACAGCAAAGTAAAAATTTAACACGCACGGGTCGAGCTTAAAAGCACTCGCTTTGACATTTATTTAAGATGTTGAACATAAAAACGATTGGTCACAGAGATGAAGCGTATTAGAACAACATTTCGGAAAAGATTAAAATAGAATTTGCTGACTTTTACAGGTGTAGTAAAGATGTTCTAATACGGAGTATTGTTTATACGCGGGGACGTAAAAATAATAACCGAGTATATGTAATATTAAATTGATGAGCGTTAGATTACTTTTAGGAAACACTCCACGTAATTGCAACGCTTTTACTCGGCAACACTAATGCAGCAATCAGATAAAGGGATTAACAGCAATAAAATTGGCAAGACTGTCGTTTTCGCTTCAACTATACGCGAACAGCGGCGAATCTAACACGATTTTATCGCTTCATACAGCACTATACATTGTGGTACAAGTCAAAAGAAACTGATACTAGCAGATAATCACAATAGGTATTATGTATATAAGATATTAATCACTAAATTATTAAGGCTTTATCATGAATAGTTTTTTTCTGAAATGATATGTAGGGCCACCAACCCAATGCATCAAAATATTTATATTCACAATTGTTCCCCAATGGATTATTTCATAATGTATTTATAATAGACTGTGTGTGACTAGGCTAGAGGCTCTTGGTAAGATTGAGAGCCGTCAAGACCTCGAAGGAGTATTTCGAGTTTGATCGCCAATCTGGGGGAAAATACGAAACTTTGCAAGATGACCTTTATGTTTTCAAAATTATTTGCAAATATTTTTCTGAAGATTATTTGCAAGCCCACATCCAATAACGGAACAGTATCACTTTTTTTTATATTAGACCGTATTAAATATATTTTCTAGCCTTCGATTGTTATTACTTGATTACATGTTTTAAAAAGCCAAATTAGATTAGTTCATTCTAGTCGTAAATTATAAGATTGCATACGGTTAGTTAGTACATTTCTTAAGACTTGCACCACACATAGGTCATAACCACGAGTTCATATCCAACATTTTACGATCCAATCTCAGGTATAGAAAGATAGGGGGCGACAACCGGCTATCAAATGCATTCAACACAACCTAAATCTCCACGTGTATCCAGCCCTGCTAGTTATGGAAAAGGATGAGCCAGTATCGTTTTGATTACTCTCTATTTTTATTCTCAGAATATCCAGTAATTTATCATAGTTATAATATTTCAATAAGTTAGAAAAAGTTTACTGCTTGTAATTGGAACCACGGAATTCAGTTCGATGTGCATTACAAACAAAGTCCCACAGATCTTACTTATAATAATCTATTTTTACACGCCCACGTCACGTCATCACTGGAAGATGCAATAGCGTAAAACACCTATAGAAAAGAACTTTATTTCATTTGAAAGACGTATTGAATATTTTACAATTAAAAGCCTCTCAAATTTAATGAGGAGTTCGTCTAAAATAATCGATCAATTGATAAACGAATCGAAAAAGACAATAAATAATGGTATTTTCCCAATTCTAACAATGTTACATGCGCATGTTTGCAACCTCCGCATCAAGCAAAGACAAGCTACCTCACTTACCATATAATAATACGCACTTTCAAGTTTTTAAATTTACTTTCCTTTTGAACGCAACCAATTTATTTGCTACAGTTTAAAAGGGACATTCTTATTCTAGAAAAAATGAACTGGTTTTTGATACAGTTTTAAACAAAGAGCCGGCTTGTTAATTAAGTTAATTTTGGTGATTGAACTGATTAAGGCAAGTCTGACAGACATCGATTACTTTGTGACTATAAAACGTTGTAATGTGATATATCGACATTAATTTGTATCGATTTTACGACTTGCTAAATATTTTGCCTTTGCATGTTGACAAAATTATAATTTTACATCTGTAGAAAAGTATATTATATTATTACTAGCACATTAACCGCGGATTCGCTCGCTTCAGTGATAGGTAAACCCATTTTGGATACAGTTTACCCTTTCTTCGTGTTCACTTACGGTATTAAAGAAACACACGGTCCTAGCCCCAGGATTTTTGGCTTTCTGTGATGATACGTCAGTCAGTCCGTTAGTTTATTTCAAAATGTTCTGATTAAAGTTAAAAAGACAAATGAGGTTCATTCTGATTGTTCGAAATGGAATATAATACCAAAAAAAATCTCGATCTATACACATAAAATCTACGAGTTAGGATTCACAACACGTTTACAACGGTACGATATTCCGCAACACAATAATTCCGGAACATAATCTAGTTAAATGAAGCAACGCGATCTACGGTGGTCATACATAAATCATGCACAAGATCACGGAGCGGAGTCACAGACGCAGGTCGACGCGCGAGTGTGTTGTGTAGCAAAACATTAGACATTACACGATCGAATCTCGGCGTGGAAGGACGTCACCCACGCCTCATTCTAACGCAACCATGACCCAATATATCGATTATATCACCGTATATGTAGGTGGCCGTAAAAGGTTAATGTTTAGAACGACAATTACTCCATTTTGAAAGGTTTCAATAACATTATTATTAATAAAGGCAATAGCCGAGACAGACTACTGTTCACTACACTTTGCAATGCCAGGTGTAATGCGAGTCCGGTATACCTTACCGACTAGTTAAAATAGTGGTACCAAACTGTAAAGATCTGAAAGTAAGTGAGAGTTCACACTCAACACCTAAAAAAGTGCAGATGGAAATGCTGCAGTATGCTGACTTGACCACATTTAGGACATGTTTCCCACGAGAGTCCGAGCGGAACTAATCCACACGTACTGGACTATTTCCATTTGAAAAGGTTTTGTTTGTGTAAAGCTCGCTGATACCGCCTATTGAAAAAGTACTATGATGGATCGGCGTTCACAAAAGCTAAAGATTTGTTTTCAGTGCTGAATGGCTCTCGGGTTAGCGCCGCACGCGTGTTGAATATATTATAACAGGAAATACAATTCCACTCTGTGTACACAAGTGTATGTGGGGAAGATAATGTAGCACAAAATAATGAATGTTCTTAAGTAACGCATGTACAGAAACATGTATTTGGAAACTGAATATCAGGGTTTAAACTAACTGTTACTGTAAAGCTTCAAGCAAACATAAAATCGTATACATTGTATATAAAATACATTCAAATGTATCAACGGATTCAATACAAGACAATATAAAATCGATAAAAGACAATGCAAAATGGAATCACTTTCTTCAAAACATCAGAACATAAAATTGCAGCTATAAATCTTCAAAAACAGAAATGACAATTGTATCCAAATAACTACGGCGTTTACACACAATCCCGGTCAACGTTCCCACGTAGCTGTCACCGCAGGCAAAGGCACACTGAACACAGCCTATCGGCGCATCTACACCACACCGGTGGACAATCGTCCTAACAAAGACTTACCGACCGGGGCCGGGGCCCAATCATTTCCCACGCGGTAACGGTCGAGCTCAACTGGGACGCTAGTTTGAATTTATGGACGCGGAACCATCGCACCGCACTACAACCAATACCATTTGACTATGATCACTAGTAGAGACTTTACTTGATAAAACGGGCATGTACTGCAACTGATAGACCCGAGTCTACACAGTGATGAAGCCAAATCGGCGCACAGATCGCTACAAAAGCTTAACCGATAAGTTTCTTTCAATAACAGAAGGAAACATTGTTTGAACAATATGTTCTTAAAAATCACTGTCATGTTATAAAAAGCATGAACGATGCTCTCCTGCGAATATTTTGGTTCATTGCATTTATTTCATAATTGGTGGTGACTCGAAGCAATGTTAATTATATATTATAATTCAATCTATTTAATGTTCGTGATATGTATCTATTAGTGTGAACGATGGAACATTTGATATATTTTTGTATTTGAAGAAGTTTTGATCAGATCAGACCATAGTTGCCATAACGACGACGTAAGAGAGCGAGTAGGTCCGAAAGGGAGTACTTATTGGTGTAAAGATGCGAAAGGGAATGCTACGATGGTTCGTACATGTGGAAAGAATACCGGACTAGCGATTGGTTAAGAAACTATACAATGCGAAAGTGGAGTGATGAAGATACAGTGGGAAACCGATACATATACTAAACTACCTACACCAAACTGTCGAGGAAGCGAGAGATGTATGCAAGAATAGAGCCTTTTGGCACTCTGTTCTCATTGTAGCCGTAGCTCACTGTACTTTAAATCTATATTAATATTAGTTTTCGCTGACATGATTCATGACTCGGATCACGCGTGTAGTAAATAACATAACAGTGGAAGTAGAAAACAGTATCGGTTCGTGGTGATGTACTGTAACACAATATCTAAAGCAGGTCGAAACGCGCGCGGTGACGCGCTCTCGCAGTTTACGCTATTCTCGGCGCGGGCCTAATTTTAACCATGTGCGTCTCCCAGTCTAGTTTTAGGAAGTGGGCCGAAACGAATTCATCGAATTAATCGAGTTGGATCTCCATACGCAACCGCTGTCGATTCGTATCTCCAGTCCAGTACTTCTGAAATTGTTTACGTATTGCCTTTGATTCTAATTTAGCGCGTGAATAGAAAAGCTTATAAAAATATCAGTAGCACATTGTATTTCATTAAAAACGAAACACTTAATTGGACTTGAATAAATCCAGATGACGCAATAGCTGCCAATCAAAGGATCTAGCACAGATGTTTGTGAATTGCGTAAGTGGCACGTAATGGAAAGACCAATTATCGAAATGACACAGACGTCTGGAATATGTACTGGACGATACACTCGCGACTAAATCTATAATGGATGAGGCGCGTCCTCGCGTCAATCCAGTAAACGAGATCGCATAATCAGGCGCATACATAATAGAAGACAATGCAACCTGCACTCATTAATTGAAACGAATTAAAAAGCTATATATATATATTTTTAGCATTTGACATGCTTAGCACTATCAATTAAACAAACACAAAGAGAAAAATGTGAAGTCGAAAATAACAGTCACGAGCAGGATTTGAACCTGCATCTCCTGGATACATCTGGACGGTATCCAGGAGATGCAGGTTCAAATCCTGCTCGTGACTGTTATTTTTGACCTCACATTTTTCACTTGTGTTGAATTAAAAAGCTGGCTAGAGGCAGTTTGTAATCGGACCAGCGAATAAATTTCAATTAGAGCAAGCGGTTTCACGGAAGCTTCTGGAGATCAGCCCGGGATAGCGGCGCAACAACGTGCATACGAATGACCGCGTCCAGCGCATACAAAAGGGGACCTCCAACGCAAATCATTAGAATTGCTGTAAGTGAGTTGTGAGCGGAATTGTTAGATCCGATGTCACTGTTAGATAATGACGTTCCTTCAGATTAGCTGGTAGTACCCACGAGAATTCACTTAGTGTATACAAAACAACCAAGCGTTAAGAAATATGGTTACCGTCAAAAATCTTATGAAATGCGTCCGTCAGTAAGAAGCGTTGGCTATTTATTGCAATAGCTATCCGTCAAAATAGGCAGATTGTTTGTTGTTGATATAATAAATGTGAGAGTGGAATTAATAAATGTGTCAGCTGTACGTCGTCACGAGAATGATGTACAATGTAAACGTCGGAGTATAATTTAGTCGGAGGATTTGTGACGCCCTACGGAGCGGGCCGGCTCTATACTCGCCAATTTGTAAGCGCGGACATGAAGCGTAGTGTAACGAAGGTCCTAAACAACGAAATAAGCGAGCGCATCACGACGACCCGCGGTATATCTCACCGGCTGACATGTCGACAACACAAGAAGCTACTCGGACTTTACATTCGCCGACGTAACGAGGGGAGCTGCTGACTCGCCCATTGTATTTATGCCTTAAACACAATTTATTTATTCGCCAAACATTACGGAGACACAAAATCTTGTCCATAAATACATGTGAAAGCACATATCAAGTATCGGAATGCAAACGGCGGGGCTCGTGTCTGAATTATGCAACAGCGGCGCAGGCGCAGGCCTGCCGTAATAGTGCACAGAGTGGACGAGCAACGCAACTCCTAAAATAATATGTACCGCGAATGTGGATAAGCTCACTGCTCTCGAAATAACACGCTACCCAAATCTCGAGCGGAAGATGCTATCACAATTATGACGCAGCGGCCTAATCGCGCCGCACACACGAGGTGATGTTGTAACTTTCAGTCCAAATTAATTCATCGATCCATTACCTAAATGACAGCGCGAACGGTATTTATTACGGCCATTGCTCTTGTGCAAATTTAACTAAATTGCGAGTGCACCTCCCGGGTGGGTGCATACGACAGACGGATCTCTTCATTTATCCGCGGCCCGGAGACATGGCAAAGGCGGTTTACGAATATTAGCCTTATGGCTCATCGACTGTAGGTTCATCGATCTTGCGCCCGGGTGGTCGAGCGGCATCACGTTAATTACAGGGAAGAACCGATCATTTAATGTGAAATTCGCGAACATTAAATATTTTTTAAAATATTGAACCGACGATCCATTCACGCGAGGAATAATGAATTAATGATCGCACCAACAGTATCTCTGAGAAAACAGTGGTCACCCGTTTCTTCAAAATTTACACACAAATGTGTCTCCAAAGTACAGTCACGAGATTTGAACAAAAGAACAAACAAAGCTGGATGTAGAACAATAGACGATGAACGACGTTCATTAATACGAAACAGTGAAGAGTCGGCGCAATCTTGTAATCCTAGAACCACACGCGGCGATGATTACAACGCACCTATTAGTCAAATTAGCTTTATTGTTGCCTTTGAGTTTCACAAGGCGACCAATCGGCTTACACACTCAGACAATTATGTAGGCACATTAGCTGATACAATACGATGAGTCAGCAAAAATTGCAAGAGCATTTATCAAAACAATAGTATTGATAAGTTAATAAAGCGAGGTGCGAGATGCCTAACGAGCGATTAACGTGTAGTGTTGAGAATAGACGCCACGCGTTTCATACGCCTGCGAACGGAATACGTTATGAACGTCATGACTCATCGCCGCTGTTCGAGACGCACCTTAGCATCGTACCGTAATTGTCACTAGCTCAATAACAACAATTTACGACTCGTGTAGACGGTGCCTAAACATCTTACAAGAACCTGTTACGACCGGGAGACATGAATTTGATACTCAACAGAAACAAACTATCCGCGTAGGAATGTTAGCGAGCACGCGCGCGCCGAAAGCGAAATCTCAAGAGTTCGCGAGATGTTACGAAACACGCTTATTCTTGATTAGGGCACACGAGCGTTGCGAGGGCACTGACCGACTTCCACATTTATAACACTAATTCATGCACAAAAGCATCTGCATCCTATGGCAACATTACGCTAAACGCATGCTCCGCTAATACAGTTTATATTCACGGAACAGGCACACCACAACGCATATTACACGCTGAGAATACGTAAAGAATTATATTTATGTAAACGACTTCACAGTGATGACAGGTGAAACTGTTCATAGCGGGAGAGAAAAATGCCGCCTTTGAATATTAAGACACATAAACGAGATACGGTATGTCCAACACATAACAAAGTCACGAAAACATGTACAGCGAATAGAACAACCCGATAGAGATCTCGAGCGCGCTCGTTGGATGCGCTTATCTCTTAGAATCGTAATTACCGCGTGAATATTTCAATCGAATCAACTTATCGGCAATGCGCGAACAATAACGATCGATATCTGCCGAGTGGTATTATATTCGTGCTTCAAACGTGGAAATACTAAGAATGGCCCACCTAAACACAATAGATTTTCGGATCGCCGCGAAATGAACGAATCGACGTAATCAGTTACAATGTCAAAAGTCAAAGCTGACAAGCGATATTCGTTCGGGGGCGAAGACTCAGTGGGCGCCGAATGGATTCGAAATTAAAACGATATGCAAATTAGGTAAGAGAATTAATCGTCGGATGCGATCGATGCGACGGCAGCGAGAACAGCTACTGGCTACAAATCGATGAATAAATACTGTCCGATCAGTGGTTCAAGGTGTGGTCAGAACTTAATGAACTGTTTCAAGGAGTTTTTAGAGGAAATAAACAAATCATGGTATCGAACTAATTATGTCTATCTTTTTGATCGGGTACAAAAATAAAATAAATATATTATTGAAGTGCGAGACAAAGACGTTAAATGTATTAGGCTAAGTATGTGAGTGAGTCCTACACGTTTCATATTTATAAAAAATTGCGTGTTGAGACCGAGGAACTGCAGCACATTCACCAAATTAGAACATCTTGGCATTTTATAACTAATTAATTAATTAAATATATTTTGATCTGACATGATAATAATTCATATATAATTGTATAATAACTGCAATTTAATGAACATTTTCTCCGAAATGATAATAAAACTTCAATTCAGAATAAAATGTAATGTAATTTAATGAGAATTGCTGTGCCCTAACAGTGTTCATGTAGGAAACGATTTGTACCACACCACCTAAATGTACACATGAATGCAATAAATGATTTGATTTGATTTTATCATGGAGAATTATTTTTAATGCTAATGTGTATAGGTACATATATGTACAGGACAACGTTTTTGTGTTATTTATTTTGATATTACTAGTCATGGAATGGGATCGTTTGCCGTGACTATACGTAATATGAGTATGTCGTATATATAAAGCCAGACGTGAAAGCTACTGTTACTCCGATTGATTTTCTAACACGACAGACAGTGTTTGACAGGAGAATTTATAATAATAATTACCGGTACTGCAGCGGCACCACCGAAAGTAATTTTCGATTAAGTTTCTTGGTAATCCGGATCAAATGGTCGACGGGACTTAAAACGTATACGATAGGGCGCTCCCTTGATAATTGGAAGCTGTCTCTAGTTACAAATAACACATCTGCTAGATACATAGACGACGTCGGTATTTCACTTTTTCTTTTTTTGAATTAATAGATATGTACCGCTATCAATAGACTAGATAACTAGACTTGTATTTCACTTTAGTGTTTGTCTTTTAGAATAATACACAACGAATGCTAAGTGATCGTTAAAGCATCCAACTTTGAAATTGATTTTAGTCAATATTATTAAGCAGTTTCTTTACCGCGTTTTAAAAAGTAGAATGAAAGGCTGATTCATTCATAATAATGAATCAATAGACGCGCGACCGCTCCCACTTCCGAATCATCACTCTAAACGATAACCGGTCCATGGCGTTAATTATAAAATTATTTTAAATCAGATTATTTCGCTACCGAACACCGCTCTAGCTTCTGCCGTCTACCCGCATATCGGTTTCGACATCTCTCGTGAACAGTCCATCAATTTCATTGATAGGATTTTTAGTTTAAGATTAATAATTGAAACAGCGTTCCTAAATTGAATTTTAAGATTCGAACGACGTGAAAATTCATATGTATTAAACTTTTAGAAATCTATTTATGAGCAAGAACAAAACAAGTCAAAAAATAATCGTGATAAATGACCATCTCTCCGTCAACGGAAGCGTTATGTTATAATTCATTTATTACGTACACGGCTGCTCATTTTAATGATCCGAATGAATACGTCAATAATTCGCAATCTATTATGAGAAGTTTGTTCATCAAGATTATACTCAATATTTTTATTATATTACGCAAAAAAAGGTAACAATTCCGTAACTCAAACTCTCAAAATCTCTTTGTGATCGGCGAAAATAATCTGCTCGCTAAAATATTTACAAAATAAATTAACAAAACAGTTTATTGTTTTTATATTATTATTTCTCTTATCTAAAAATCTAATCTATAACGTGACTATTTCTTTAACAGTCGTAACCTGCCGCCGGGGGCCGAGTCGATTAGCATTTAGCCTAAGTGCCATCGGAACTACCGTTGCGGGTGATGGGACATGTGGGGATGTGACAAGTGAGCGTGGGAATAAGGCTGTCCGAGGGAGCCGAGGGGTAACGGTGACGGACACGACGGATGCTGATGATACTGCTGCAGCGGCGACGGAGCTAACCCCGAATGATGGTCAAGAGGATACTGTGCGGATCCTGCATACGCCAATTGCCTCACCTTCATATCCTCGTCTACTACGTTATACGTGAGCTCTGTTTCCTCGTAGCCGGTGGCTGCCATGCGTTGCTCGCTGGTCGTAGGCGGGTCTGGCGAGTTGAGGCAGGTCTGGATGAGCCGTTTGCCCGAGTCTGACGTGATCATCGGCTGCAGTTTCCGCGTCGCAAATGTGTAGACGTGACCCGTTTCTGACGCGACTAGCAACATCACTTGTGTGCCTGTCAAAGTCGACAACTCGTATGCCTGAAAGAGAAAAATACACTTTTTAATATCTTCCTATTTCGAATACAATCTTAAAAACACTTTTGTGTGTTATACAAATTATTTTTCAAGGTACCTAGTTTCAAGTTATTTTCAGCATATGTTCAAACACTAAATGTAGACCTTTAGATAAGACATTCTAAAGACAAAAATATTCATAACCTTATGGAAGAAACCTAATCTTATAGAATTTATTGTGTTTAAACATCGAGATGACAATTGTTGAGTGACCATCGATACCATATAATCAGCAGCGATGGTTTGTCAATTAATCAAGACAAATCCCATAAAAGTAAATTTATTTTAAAATGTCTATATTCCCGTAAAAATCGAAAAGTATTATAAACTAGTCACTCAGAAACTCTACACTCGTATAAATCGACACTTCTAATAGTCTCAAGAATCTTGTAAGACTATTTGAAAAAAATCCATAACTGACATTCACACAGTTCATTTAGAGCTTCAAATTTGAGTTTGTTATCGTATTTAACAAGACAGGAAAACTTGTTTTGTTTCAACGATAAAAGGACTACTCAGGCCAATTTGAGTCTCAGTGCTTCAAAGTTGGCTAGTATAATAAACGTCCTAAAAGTTGTCTTCCCGACCTTTAACCTCTCCCACGCTACTAATTCGTATGTAAACCAACGAACTTCGCTTTCGGGAGCAATATCAGTCTCTCACGGCACTCTTTGTGTATGCAAGACGAATTATCACACCCACTGGCGCCCTTCGCCCACACGACAAAATCAACATTAGTTTGCATTTGGCATATTCCAATTTCACCCTCAATGCCTTCGTATTAAGAGCTCCGCCACAAATTTTTAAAACACCAATTTGACAATTGACAAAAGTCAGGTAGTTCGACTTATTATGTTCATCTTTCAAATTGATGCTAACTATTATAGTCAACCTTACCACGTTAAGAATAGAGGTTTCTCCTATAAGTGTAAATACAAATTGTCTATCTATTGCAGCATCTAATTTGGATTTTCTATTGCATAATATCGGTCTGCGGTCTCGGCAATCGCCCACTTCTATTATCGGTTACGGTAACATTGACATATTGTTGACCCGGTAACGGTTGTGTTTGTAAATTGTTTTACCTTTATTGATTTAGCTCTGTGATTTATTTTATAGGATTGGGAACTTGAAGTTGTAGCACATGTAGAACCGATTTTTATCTTGTTGAACCAATTTCTACCAACACAATAATTTCTCCCAATAGAACATGAAAAATAGATTAATGCGATTAAGTTAGTTGTTAAAAGCATTTAGCGTCTTGAATTCCAGTTGTGCATTATTCATTTTGTTGATATTGTAAGTTTTCTTTATAGGTACTATGTACACTACACAGCATTAAGTAGGACAACATATATATTTTTTTACATTAATCTCGCTCATTGAAAGACATGATTTTTAGTAAACATTATATTTGTTTAATAACCATAATCACAAATATCATAAGCACTAAAATATTGACTAGATTGTAGCATATAATAACAATATCAAAAATAATAAAGACATGCGATGCTAAAGTTAATTGAATAACCAGTTTCCGAATTTTTATCATAACGTGATCATATCTAGATAAGATTATATTTCCTTCACATGCAGAAGTAACTCTTTCCTTACAACACACGCAGTCCAACCCCATTCTATAAAATGATTGATGATAAAGTGCTAATTAGTGAACCCGGTGCATCTTTGAGACGGTGACACCAACTTTAAAAGAGGCCAATACAAACAGATCCTTATTAACTAGACTATTAAGTCGTCATTGACAGACCAGTTTACTCAATCTCGGTATAAAACACTACCGAAATTGACAATTACAAATGCAGCAGTAACAACCCTCGTTGTTATAATGATTAATGAAGCTTCAGTGAAATTTCAGTGAACCAAAAATTATTGGCATTAAGGACAATCTTGAAAGCTCGAGTAAGAATAATGATTTTAGTTCATTAATCAGATGTCTGCTGTGGTACTTTATTGAAAGTATCATAATCAGTTCCCTGCTGTTTCACTATTGTGCACGGAATTTCGTGTAATTAATTTCTCAAGATTTTTTTCTCCGCGATTCTCATCATCAATGTTTCAATAGTTTTCTGGTTTTTACCAGTTTACACCAGTTTTTAATTCTAATCAAACTATTTAAGTCTGTTCAGTTATTTTTGCGTGATTGGCGTGAAATTCTAAAAAAATGTTTTGTACACAGACACCTAAAGTAACTAACACAGTCATTTCTTACTCAAATATAAAGATATAGTTCTGTTACAGCTTTATGCTGAACGGCAGTTCGCCACCTGTCACATCTCGTTCACACGAGAGGAAAACTTGGCAGCGGAAAGAGGTTTTATGATAAGAGGGTATGGATACATTGTCTCTACCTACCGGTATGGAAGACAGATGTCTATGTTTTTTTTTTATTGCATGTTGTGGCAGACGAGCCATGGTCTATCTGATGGTAAATGGTAGCCGTCACCCATGGACTCGACTATACCGAAAGTATCGTCAAGCCGCTGCTCACCAATTCATTTCACAGATATGAAATGGAATATAAACGGCTATCCTGCTACAGGCAAAACGTAACGATGTGCTTCATGGCCGGTCACACAGGAGATGGTGGTACCAACCCGCTCGAGCCCGATACCAAGTGAGTACTCCCACTTGGTACCCAGCTCTACCACCAGTCATGCAATGGATGATAATTGCTTACTTCCCTTAGTCGCCTCATACGACACCCGTGGGATAGAATGGGGTGGTGACACTTGTATTCTTAGTCCGTCACCACACGGAATATGCTATGCATATATATTTATTAATTTAAAAGCCTGTATAAATCTTCACACAATTCATGAATGAAAATATATCAACAGTCATCAAAAACAGTTCAGGCGGCAAGAAAAACGGTTAACGAATCAAACTTAAAAGGCTTGCATTAAAAATATTTGATTTTATTGCACTCATTCATTTTTATGTTCTGTTACAAGTGCACATAAATTTTCGCTACTGCACAGGTTAATAAAATACTAAAATAAAGAATAATGAGGCAACACTGCTTAGCTTATAAATATTCAGTTCGATGTTAAGTACGCGGATTGTATAATACGTCCGCTAATCAAGCCCACTTTTCCTACTGGACTCAGTCCAAATGCCTAAGGCCTCTCAGTCCAGGGAGCCTCATACTTACTGCCAGATCACTATCCAATAATCGATATTAGATTTATCGATATTACCAAAATAAATGTACTTTCCTAAATCAAACGATGATTACTTATGTAATAACTACTTATTCATTAGCTTTTAGTCCTAACTAATATAAAGCTGAAACAGGCTGTTTATACATTTAAGAAAATTATAAATTCAAATTATTTGAGAAA
Organism: Leucoma salicis; assembly: GCA_948253155.1. NCBI lineage: Eukaryota > Metazoa > Arthropoda > Insecta > Lepidoptera > Erebidae > Leucoma > Leucoma salicis. Next base: position 23,323,360 of record OX411815.1, on the reverse strand, counting down.
AAATACTGTATTAGGTTATATAGGCGTGTCTGAACAGAAAACAGTGTTTTTAAGCTCTTTTATCGGTTTGTTCATTCGCGCATAACGCAAAAAATACAGAACAGATTTTAATGCAACTCGTTTTATTTGATAGCTCTTGATTAGACTTAAAAACTTGTACAGGTACATCTTATCCCGCTACTAATATGAGATATAACCAAAAAAACTAGTACAAATTATTTGTGAATAAGGAAAAAGAGATTTTTTGTACTAGCGGGAATCGAACCCGCGTCTTTTTCAATCCGGGGAAGTGCTCTAAACCACTGAGCTATAGTACAGATCTTTCGATCATTCGAATCTCCTTATCACATTTGTCTTAACGACCAACGCCATCTATCGGAAACGCATTTCCATCCATCAGCCTTTCAACGTCCACTGCTGGACATAGGCCTCCCCAAGAGAACGCCACAACGAGCGGTCGCGTCATGGGGGATAATGCCGTAATCGCCACGCTTGGCAGGCGGGTTGGCGATCGCAGTGGATGTTGTTAATACTCGAGGGAGTGCTGCTGCCCACTCCCCCGGTATTCTCTCAGTCGGCTCTTACGACTCCCGTGGGTAGTGAGGGATGGGACAATTCTAAAGCCGGCCCCACACGGCCTAAAAACTAACCTAACGCATTTACATGAAAATAAATATAGATCGAAAATGTCTAAAAAACTAGCTTTTGGCTGCGGCGAAGCAGCGGGCAAGGCTGGTGTGCTTATAAAAACAGCGGAATAAATGTTGCTTAAATATATACCTAACTAGTACTTACCTACTCTTTTTGCCTGTTTTAACAATATAGATGTTTGTTCAGTGTCTTTTCAGTCTTGTAAAACGTTACGATGCGTTACAGGGGCGGGAGGGGGTGTCTGAACTACGCGTTACGTAACATTGCTTTTTTAATAAAAAAAATTGGGAATTAAAATTCCGGTACTTTACGCCAAATAATTGTGACTTGGGTAAAATGGTCACTTGGTGGTTACGTAACGTTTTACTATGGTTGTACAGAAAAACGTTACGGCGCGTTACACGGGGCAGAGGGGGTGTCAAATATCTCCAAAAATTGCGCTACGTAATACTTGAACGCTCCCTAAGAAAGTATACCTTTCAAAAAATATCATAGTAATTAGATGAATTCTAATTATTGTAGGAAAGTACCTAATAATTAGAAATCAGAATGTTTGCGAAATGCGAATGGGTACATCCGAGAGGTGACATTTCCCAACACGTGCGAGTAGAGATTAATACTACGGAATCTACGCTAATTTGGTATATATATTAAGAACCAGATCGTGGATCAAAATCCACCAGTAGACCAGTTTTTATTTGCTTAAAGCTATTTTAGCTTCAATATTTAAGAAACAACTTCAAAATTGTTAGACTTTTAACATTTTAACAATTAGAAGTTTTGATGAATTTCTTATTAGACACAAAGAAACATCATCTTAGAATGAAGTTTATCACGTCAGTTGTACAGTTAACTATAAGTTACTCTGGTCAAGTTTAAACCAACAGCTTAGTTTGAAACATGATTAGCTGGCAAACAATTGGCTGACCTTAGTTTGACTCTCGATAACCTCACGTAGGGTTGTCACAATATTCCGGCGGGTGGTTTATGATTTCTGATCAAATGTCTTAAGACACATATCTATAGGATTAAATTAGATGTTTCCAAACGTGACAATGTCATAGACTATTTTTATATCCATTTGGCAATAGAACATATGTTGCAAAGATGTATGTAAAATATTCTTATTAAAAGTTTTAATTAATTGTGGTGATTAGTTGTGCTATTCCCAAAAATATTCCTACATATCTAAAGCATCAGTCTTAACTCTCTTCTTGCATGATAATTTAAAACACAACTTACTTAAGTAATATTAAAGGGTAAATAAAGTATTACTAATGGTTGACTATTCCGTATTCCATTTCAAGAAAGAACAAACTAAATATCTCTTTCCAAATCGGTGTATCAGTTAATTAGAGAACGACCTATAAGCTTTTAACTTTATTCTATATTTTGCTAGGACGTAAGCAGTTACGGCAGTCTATAGACGCTGGCAACATCAAAGGCATCACTTTCATGAAAGGTTGTGAAAAGGAAGTATGATAACAAGAGGAAAGTAGGAGAGTTTGAGCCTCCGGCGCTCTCACAAACCGTACGAAACATCTGTAGGAATACCTATCGTGGATATACGCAGATCTTCTGTGTGGGGAGGACAAGCAAGGCTTCACTATACAATTAAACGGACATAGAGTACAATTGTGCTGTTTGGGGATCGAACCCACTCAGCATAGAAGATGTGATGGATCTAAATATTTATATACCTACACACTATACAGGTTTTAATGATTGTTACGTATACACTATATTAACAACTTTCACTTTAATCCCTAAGAACATGGTTCTACAACATTTACTACTATTAAATAATTATTAAAAAGAAACGGAATTAATCAGATTGACAGCAGCGTATGTTGCAAAAAATACCGGATAAGTGCCCCAGTTAACTCACAAGTAATTGTGGTAGGTATATAAAATCTACCTTGTCAAAATTGCGCACGAGTCGTAGAACCGAATTTGTAGCGTCAACTTGTAGCGTCAACAGGCTTATTAACACAGAAAACCTGTCAAAGGTTTAAGCCCATAATTAAAGAGTGGTCGGTGTATTTGTAATTCACTAAAAACAAATTATGTTTAAACAAACCCACAAATTATTGGGCGAAGAATAGTTAATGTTACGAGATTGAGCAATTCCATAGTCCATTGTTTTAGTAATTTAAGATTGAAAGTAACATTACATTATTGTGCGTATTAAGTGTGCGTAGGCAATGGTTTACCAACGTATCTAAGCAATTGCGTATATAAATAACCATTTCGTTATTTGTTTAAGTAGTCTCTAACATATCAGTCCAGATCTATAATTTACGAATAGTATTTAGTGTCTGTGTAGGCTGGAATACTTACACCAAAAACGATTGCATTGATACTAAATGCGTCAACCAGCACACGTCCTTTTTTAAACTAGTTTTGAGTATATCAGCTTTTTTTAAGATAGGTGGTGTTGTCATGTCCTTGAGCGACTATACCACTTACGATTAGGGCAGCGGCTCGATGAAGAGTGTTAATTAATTCTATGGTTCTCTGTCCCTCCGTCCCGTAAATTGTATGTTGTCTCCAAGTGTTTGGATGTTTGTTACTATCACGTAAAGCCAGCTGAACAAATTTTAATTAAAATAGTTAAACATACAGTACAGCCTTGACTAACAAAATATTTTATCCCGGGACATGGAATTGCTTAGCCACTGTAATCTATGTCAAAATTACCGATTTAGCACTCAATTTTTATCACAGACGTAGTCACGGGCAGGAAGAAGCTTGAAAAAATACAATATTTAGCTCTAAAAACATGCACCGATTTAAGTATGCTTATCATAATATCGAATAATCGGACACAAAAATATATCGGATAAAAAACATGAAGGGAGCACATCGATGTGTAAATGTCAATATAACGCTGGCAAAGGCAATAAAAATGAAAACTTATTCAAAACTCTTTTGCGGAATTGCGTAAGACAACCAGATATTGGATCTGGAGTCAATAACAATCGATTTGTATTGATATTACCATGAGTTTGACACTTATCTATACTAATATTGTAAAGAGGTAATGTCTTTAAGTTTGGATGTCGGAGGTAATCTAAGAAACTACTCATCCATTTTAAACACTATTTTAATAAATACATAAAACGCACGTGTAAGGAGTGCCATAGACTATATTATAAATTATCCCGAAAACTAAGGGTTTTTCATAAATAAGTACTAATTTTGCAACAAAAAATATTTGAGAAAAACGGCCGTGATGTATTATTATAGTGAAATTTTAGAACTCGATAAAGACAATTTTGCAATATATTTTTTCAACATCTGCCTTATCTTTAACTAGTGATATCCATCCATCCATCCACCAGCCTTTCAACGTCCACTGCTGGACATAGGCCTCCCCAAAAGAACGCCACAACGAGCGGTCCCATCATGGGGGATAATGCCGTAATCGCCACGCTTGGCAGGCGGGTTGGCGATCGCAGTGGATGTTGTTAATACTCGAGAGAGTGCTGCTGCCCACTCCCTCAGTCGGCTCTTACGACTCCCGTGGGTAGAGAGGGGTGGGACAATTCTAAAGCCGGCCCCACACGGCGCGACTAGTGATAACGCCTTGTTTATCCCACCATGAAGTGCCACACTCTCCCAGAATATCAGCGTGAAAGAACGGTAGGCCTCCTACTGTTGTATTTTGCATGGCTAGAAAATGCACCGGAGGCCATAACCCCGTACTTATCTTCTCCTTATTATTCTTCTTCTCCATCTCTTATCTCTTTCCTTGGAATTGGCGATACACAATTGATACCTCTAACGTTGCTAGCGTTTCTAATCTATGGTAACCGCTTCCCGTACGGTGGGCCGTATGCTTGTGCCCGTCTAGTATAAAAATAAACAATTTATAATGATTAAAAAGTTACAACAAACTTCCTCTAAGTCGGACACTTGTCTGAGTGATCATAGTTGCGTAGGAGTATTTATTTAAGGTCCCTCTGTTGGACTTTGCGATATTCCGCCATTTTTGCCAATTGACAGCGTTGCGAAAACACTGGACTATAGACGCTTCTGTAACTGTTATAAATATAACAAACGAGACAACATAAAAAAGTAAGCAACTATTCACCGTTATCTTGTTTGATGGCTAAGTTACAACTACACATTAATCAAAATTTAATATTACTTTTTATAATTTCTAAGATAGCCCCAGCAAGATAGTTTAATATGATGAAGATACGCTACCATCTCCTTATAAAATGACACCATCTACATTCGGCGACCTTATTTACGCCGTTATGTTCACGATAAACACACTTTAAATGATGATTTCGTTATACATTTGTGTATAGTTATATTGCACTGTCTGTAATCTTAAAAAAACTATTTAGAATTTTGAGTAGGATTATACTTTTTAAATGTATTGAAAATATATGTAACTAACATAAAATATTGGTTTTAAAAATAACAACATACAAAAAGCTATCAAGACTCACAAGAGACAAAGTATTCAGCTGGAACGAAAAAAGCGGTCCTTGTTAATCAAATTGCTTACCGCAAAGTACTCTATACTTTTTTTGTTTAGGCGGAAAAAAATGTACTTACCTAACCGCACACACGGGGTGTGTGTGCGTTCGGGGTAATGACCAGGGTAGTGTGGGGCCCTAACCCACTAAATAAACCCGCCGTGTGCCGTCTCTCCGCCTGTGTCGCAAAGTACCCACGGCATTAAGATATTATTAAGTATGTACTAACACTTAGTAATATCACATTTACCCATAGGTTAATACTAATAATTGGAGAGAACAGGGTATGTGTAAATCACTAAGTTTTTATGTAATAACGGTATCTTATGCTTCAAAGTATACAAAACAATGGCTAACCACGATGTCTATACATCCCTTGGTACCAAATGCTTATAGCAAGAGCTGGTGAGGTCACACGGTGGGTTTTTAGGTACATAATGCATCTAACACATAAATGCAACGCGATAATAAGAAAATAATGTTAATTTAAATGATGTTAAGAAAGATAGCGAGAGATGTATGCAACAATAGAGCCTTTTGGCACTCTATTCTCTTTTCCTACCACGCAAGGAAGATGGCGTGATGATAAGTAAGTAATTAATAAGCTCTACCCCTTACCTGGGTCTAAGTTTTATAAGGGGAATGGATCACATCTGTAATTAACCCTGTTGAAATAAAGGTATTAGGCGAGGAAAATAGTAATTGATGCTGCGGCAACCCTAAATGTGACTAGCAAACTATCCTGCAGTCTCCTGGGCGATGAAAACTACACTTTTTGCGGAGATCAGATACAGAATCCGATAACACGGCGGCTAATAGCTCTATAAACAAGATAATCGGCCAGTTAGCGCTGGGAACACGACTGCACGAAGATTTATGAAATGCTTTAAAAATATGAAAGTTTAGATTATTACTACGATAACGGTGGATAGGTGAATAAATAAAAGCGTCTGCGAAATACTTGTCCCACTGAATACTTCCCAGAATAAAACTAATTAATTGCATTTAAAGTATGAAGAAGCCTGCTATTAAGATATTACTTAGTTTATATCAAATCTGATGATCCTAAAGAACGATAAAGAAGTCACCAAGCTACATTTAGCATAATTATATACTATAGAGCACCAATTGTAATTTCGCTGCCACTTGCAGTAATATTTTTAAACATCACAAAACGTATTAGCAATACTTAGCTCAGCTCATCAAGTACTAAAATGAATCAACTTATAACGGTCGCATTTAATGGCATAATATCGATAAATTTATTGGTGATGAGAAAAGTATTAAACTAAATACTCACGTGAACAATTTTAATGTTTTGCAGTCGTTAATTCGGTTTTCAAATCAAAAAGTTTAAGAATAACTTGTTGATATACCTATTGATATGACATGTACTCGTATATTACAATAGATATTGAATATCGATAATGAAACTTTTTTCAGTGTTGAAAAAACAGCACATTGTTTAGGATTACGAAATAATATTACTTAAAGTAAGCATTTATAAACGAACAACGGGCAATGAAAAACGTCAGTCAAACCTTTCACACGTGAATAACCATTTATGAATTGCAAAAAATATCTTGATGAATTTTTGTCTTGATGTTAAAGAGTTGTGATGAACTTACGGAATTAAGTGGAGAAAGCATTCGGGCCGAGACATAGCGACATTACAGTGACAAGTGCAAACCAGAGACAAGACAGACGAAAAAACCAACTAATTGCGAGTACAATGGAGTACAAAGCAGCCGCTTTTCTCACGGGTCATCGGACCGCGCATGCGTACCGATCATTTCTTGCGTGCTCCTCTTTTATTGCCAAAAATTAATGCCCGGTAAACAGTCCTTAATTGCAAGCCAGTCTTGTTAAGATCAACGTCTGAAAGTCCGCGCGTCACACTATAAGTAAAGTTTCTGGGAAATGAGAAAACTAAAAGTACCCAACTACATTATGAATTACCTGCGATTCCTGTGTCGATTTTTTACAAATAATCGTTGTATTACGATATTTTAATTTTATGGGTAATGCACTTTCATACGTTGTCGATCAATGTGCAATATAGGATGTAACCGCTCTATACCAATAACTTAAAAAAAATATTTAAAATTTAAATTTGGAATACAAACATTAGCGTTTATAAAATGCAAATCTTATCAAGTGTTATTTTGATAATAAACGACAACGTTAGAAGGCAATGTGATGTTGTTGTATTTAACACTTGACACTTGACTAATTCAAAATAATTATAATAGGTGTAATAATTATAGTAGGCTGTACATAACCATAAAATACATATTTATTATATCTTGGTTGACATTTAATTGTACTATAGGTGTATACAAAAATAATATCTTATCTGTATCTATTATTATTATAAATCTGTAACAGGGTTGTGTCTATTTAGGCGTTTAAGAACACAAAATAATTTTTAATAGAATTTTTGTCTGTTTGTTCGCACATTACGCAAAAACTACTGAACGGGATTTTATGACACTTATTTTTTTTATTTTCATGATTGGCTTACAAACTGGTATATCCAACTATACCAGGAAAATGAGATATGAACTAAAATGAACACTTTCCGTAGAATAACTATTTTTGGCATACAGATTTTGAAAAAAAAGCTTGTATAGATAAATGGTGGCTTGGAAAAACACATAGAATATTGCTATCCCGATAAGTACTTCCTGTAGGATACGTACGATACGACTCAATGAATTTGCATTTTGAATTCCACGCAGACGAAGCGGGCCAAAACTATGTAGGTATGTATATTATACCTAATACTAAAATGTTAGAATCTCTTTGTATATTTGAAACACTCTTCTATAAATCTTTAAAAGTACCTAATAAGCTGGATTTCAATTCCTTTTTGTGTGATACCCATTATATCTAGGAAGAAAGAATAAAAGGCACAATAAACAAGGTCAGACAGTTCAGATTCTGAATGTTTTTTTTTATAAATAATAAAATAATTAAAACTATATAATAGGCAACTGGAACGCGTTTCCGACTCACCCTCAACTAATAGTCTTATCACAAAATGATTTGTTTTGCGGCAGACTAGCTTCTGCTTGCAAAATAACTTTTATCAGAACCATTGAATTTATGCAATATTATCTATTACATCAGCTCTATCCAGAAGCCTCTATAAATTTCCAACTACAATCAACTTTCTCTGCATTTTAGGTGTCAACCTATTATCATCTTACAGTGGCTGGACGGCAATTCATATTATAATGAAGTAGCGAGACAGGTTCCTCACCAGCAAGGCTAATCGTTGATCATTTAGTTTAATTAGTGGGCAGGAAACTGTGGCATGTTATACTGTGTACAATAAATACTAGAACCAGCTTAGCAGATTGATTAGCATTTTGTTTCTTAAAACGATCATCTTAAGATTAGCAAAACACTTACAAACAATCACATTGATATCAATAAACAAAACAAAATAAGAACGGCTAACCTCGATCATCGCACAACAAATGAATCGAGCTATAATAAGATTCGTTCGCGTGATGCGTGATAAGAGTTTTCGATGTGAATAAATGATTCAATACAAAAAAGGAACCTGTAACGGTAAACGAATACAACACGTGCGATTTCTACAAAAAAAATGTAACCTCACCAAGGAACTACGCAATCCCCAAAAACAGGTTATGAAAGGCCGCGTTGCCATTTGTAGACGGTACTCGACTGGATTAGACGTAAAAGGTTTAAACGGGCCGTGTTCGTCTTTTGCCTACCGGAGCGAACCACGTGGACTATGCTGTATTTGTCTCAACGCTACGTCATCGCCCACCCTTTAAGGTAAGGATGATGCCATTGCATTAAGGACGCCGAGTTGATTATCCTCTGATGGAAATACAGTTATTACAGATTATCTTACTATCAACCGTATGAAAGTAACCTTGATCGCACGCAAGTACTTGCAGATGTTACAAGACATTTTTGGTAGTCTAAACCAAATATTTTTCATAATCATGACAAGTCCATAAAATATACCGTAATATTAATGAGTACAGTAATAACTGGTCAAACAATCAATAATGTATTGTAAAAGGATGATTCGTATTCTCCGCAAAACGTGATCATAAATAAAATAAAAGACTGTAGAGGGTGGCGATTCGGCATTTTCTGTAATCATCCTCAGCGCCAGTAATGATCGAAAAGTGAAAGTTTCAAGCTTCATTATCTCTTTTTGCGATCCCATCGGAAGCCACACGTTTAATCACGATTATAACTACTTATACACAAACGTTAACTATGCCAATTTAATTTTGCTTCTCTGTTGCAGTATCGAAGAATCAAATGCAAGGTGAAGAAGTATCCGAACTGTTTAAAGCGACAGCAAAATTAAGTGTGCAAAGTTTGCGGCTTGTTTGTTTTGAGAGCTTGTCTGATGTGGTCGAAAACTTGATTAAAGAAAAAAATAATGATTCAGTACTGATACTTCCTCGAATACAGTATGTAAATTATATTGAAAATGTTGCCGACAGAGAACCAACGCACACAAGTAACGTCTTAATAACTCTACCAATCGTACTACAGTATTTTTGACTGCTGCTACTATAAATGTCTTACGGCTGGTATGCTAGAAAGTATCAGGCCTTCTTATGAAATATGTACAATAAGGGAGGTATCAACAACAAATAGGAGTAATCGAATTGTAAATTAGCTGATAATGAAAATATATCACATTGATTACAAAGTGAATGTTGCTAGTTCATTAAACACACATAAATATATGTGGATCGATAATGTTGATGAAATTGTCATTAGCTCGGGCGGTTTGGAAGTTGGACACGTCGGATTGCAAGTTGAATGGCGTCAAAGTGGCACTTGCCGACGGTTTAGTGGCGTCTACTGCGATTAGTTTAAACGACACTTAAACAATAATTACCGATTACGCAGAACATGGTTATCGTCGTTTACCTCGCCTAGTACTCGATTGCTATCAATATTAATACTGAGATCGTGTAAAAATGTTCAATAACGCAAAGTTTCAATTTGCGCTATCTTAAAAGTAGATATAATCAACAGACCATTCAAAATACATAATGTGAACCTATAAGGCCCATTGGGGCTCACGCGTTGTGTTAAGGCTTCCACATTAGAATTAAGCGAAACTCTGTAGACGAGACACCGAACTAATTAAACAGACGCTCAAGCCATTAAGTAGTTCAAGAACTATTATCAAACGAACAATATAAGGAAGATTCAATTAAACGACCAAATCCCAAACGACAATAGAAGCTATAACTAACAATGCACAATCTACAGAACAATGATCAATATTTGAATCAATATTAAGGCATAGCTGAGTGTTCTATAGATATTAAAGTTAAGCTTAACGCTGTATATGCAAATGCGGTGCGTTGATATCAACAGCAATGGTGTCGATAATTATATGTTCTATCTGCCAGTTTCATTCATAAACATGCGATATTACTTTATGAATGGCGGATCGTGTCTTTAATTTATTGTCGCAACAGAATTCTAGTTTCCTGTTTGTTTATTAGCATTTATTGAATGTTATTTAAACATTCTCATCCTATCAACGGAAACTCAATGTTGATAAACGAACTTCATTCATATAGCACTTGGACCAATTACGTCGAGCAAGCTACCGGAGACTACTATAGCCTTACAATATATTGCGAACAACGATACAGAAACGCATATTAACATTCAATTCATTACTGGAACACGCGAAAAAACAAACATAACTCAACACGCTATTACCAGAGCTTATGAACGTAAACCTGTCCAACTGTTAATAACTCTTTGCTTAATGGTCATATGGCTGAATAAAATTTAGCGCTAAATAAACAAGCTTTATCTGTAATCTCCACAATACAACGGGTCCGGGAGTAACAGGAGCCGACTGAAGCGCCGCAACAACGATACCATCACGCCGATACGCATCAAGGAAGACCAGTTGTCAATACATTTCACCTGCAAACTGAGCAAACTTGATGGCCTGTCGCAGCCCAGAACTCGTTCCCATGAATTGTATTGCGTGCGGGACATTTTTATACTTCTGTACGACAAGTGTACTGGCCAAGCCCGATGGCATACATGTTAATGTATTTGCTATCGCTCTGAGCTTTATGTGGATGATCTCATTGCGTTTGTTTAGATTGCCGATAGAATTTCTAATTCGAATCGAACGTCGATGCAATACAGTCGAAGATTTAGATTCCGAAGAATGCACCCTGTGTTAAATGCTAATGTCCGTCTCAGTCTCATGCAAATGAAACGGAGTGCCACTAAATAGCATTAAGGCAAATATTCCGCTAACTTATTTACTGGACAATTCATACGTCCGCGCAAACAAACACAGGTGGTCCCAATAAAAGGTTCGAAGGAAGCCAAGCGCCTGTGTGAGGATGCCGCCCTCCCTAAAAGGATAATAATACGTCGTTTCGAAGTTCTCGAACCACAGAGATTCTCTAAGACAGAGAAATGTAAATTGTCTCGCCACCTGACAAATAGCTTAATTAACGGCTAACATGCCACATGAGAGTTATTAAGATTATTCGAATGCTTCAATTGTATGTGTATTTAGGTACTTATTTATCAGTTGTGACATAATCCTTCCAGATCTTATTATTTCCACTAATTACAGAAATATATTGAATTTTTTATATATTTTGACCTATTGCTTGTTTTCCATATCGTTATTTTATATGGTAACATAACAAACTCTTCCACAGACGAGAATTTAGGTATTGTCCATAAATACGGACATAAATATTTCGGAGAATAATCCTGTGGAATTGTGTGCAATCTTTATTATGGAAAAAACGCCTATTTTTCTCAGTTTAATAATCTTTGCGGAACAATTCAAAATATTTATATTCCTTTAACACAATTAAAAATTTGAATCTCAAAGAGGAACTTGATAACTAGCCCACGTGAAGCAATTTAATGAAGGCATTAAATCTCAAGGTTAAACTGGAGTTACGTTAAGAGATTTAGTTTTTTCGCAATATTGTGCGGTAGTAGGCGTCAGGTGGGCGCGCACGTGACGATTATGTGGTTTTGTGGTTGCCACCGCACGACCACTCGCGTGGGCAGTAGCCTTAACACTGACTCTTGACTTCAAAACTCAGAGACAGAATACGAACCCGACGATAAAAATATATAGAACGTATTTTAAAAGGGCATAACAAACTTTTCGTTTGAAAACTTTCTATCTGTCGATTGCTTTTCAATTATTATCGATTGAAGTTGTCTCGCAAAAACAACATAGTTGTAAAACGATCCACGGACCGAGACAAGTTCCAGTTGTCCGTTTAAATATTTGGAATTTCTACAGAATCAGCAGCACAGCACGAGAAGTAAAAAGTTATCGTATTGTTCAATTTCGTGACATTGGTCGCAAAACGTGCGTGCGGTTTCCCACTGAAATCTGGATATTTGGTGTTTTTTAAAATTGATTGGAAAAAGCATGTGGTTGTGCTCTCAAACCGCAATCAAATAAAAACCTTACTCGTTAATGTTTTATGTATGAAATTCCCGAGACCGATACATTATGGATGGAGTCCCGCTGGCTTGGCGCGTTCAGAAATTTTGACAGAACGACAGATATCGCCGATCTCTACGGTAGCCACTGATCGTCTGCAATGTTTTTGGCTGCTCAGTAATCGATAACATCTGTCATAGAATTAATGTTGGTTCAAAGTAAACGTTCCGCAGCTTCGAAAGAACTTAACTATGTAAATCAAATTTTATCGATTCACATAAATAATAATAAAACGTATTTTATCTCTTAACTACTCCTTATAACACCAGTTATCTGTCAGTTAAATTTCCATCAAAATCGGTCCATACGTTTCGGAGATTAGGAACAAATAATAAAAAGTTTATATTTAAAAAGTCATTACCTACATACTTAATTACTTGACTTAATTCAAAAATAACGCAAATTAAAAACAGTTAAATGGATTCCATGTTACTATTAAAAATAAAACAAGAAAATGGCTTTATTTTCAACAAATTACTGCGCGACAAATTGCTAAAATAATTACCTTCAGAGACGCGATAAGACATGCACAAATAGGCGTAAGTAATTTACATTAAGTAAACAATCACAATTTATAAAGTTGATCTTGAGGATGTACAGGTGAGACACCTGAAGAACTATTCCAGTGATACCAGTTTATAATTGAACGTATCATCATAGTGCAGGTGGAGGTTGATCCAAAACTAGATACATACAACATTTTGAATTAATTATGTGTTAAGAACTAATTATTTGTGAAAATATGGAAAAAGATAACTTTAGTGCGAGCGGTAATCGAACCTGCGTCCCTTCGAATCCGGGGAAGCTTCGCGGTTAGAGCACTTCCCACTTAAACTTAGCTGAGCATGTCAAGTGCCAAAATACAGATCAAAATGTTAATTATGTGTTGATTATATATGCACTTTATATGCGAAATTGATGTTCTCCTCACCCCCTCTCCATCTACTCGTATCTCTCATTCATCCTTCCTTTTTTACTTCCCCGAAAACTTTCTGCGGTCTACGTACAGTAGCGCACCGTATATCATGTTTGTCAGACCTTTTTTTTTGTTAAGCCGGGGATAAATGTACCCAACACTCCGTCGTTCGGGGCAACGAACAGGACCCACTAAATAAGCCCGCCGTGTGTCGTCTCTCCGCCTGTATTAGCAGACCACTGGAATTTTGTGGCATTACTTCAATAGTATGTCTGTCAGAACTAGAAAAGGTACTGCACCTTTTGAGGATCAGATTCAAGTGAACGTCCCTTTACAGATTTCCTTGCGTCTGTGGAACTTGGATTTTACAAAGACGATATCAAAAAGAAAACGAAAACTGCACAAACAAATATTCTAACGTGCAACCGCAGAAACCATAGCGCTGGAAGTAATAAATAATATCTCATGAAAACCCATAATGCAGTTAGAAACTTGCTGAATGATTAATTGTTTCTATAAATTGAAGCTGGACAAAACAGCTTTACCGATATTTGAATTTGAATAACACATAGATTGCAGAGAAATTATCGACAAAACTAGATGTATAGACCAAATGTATATTTTGCACACATGACCTAGTGGAGATTGCGCCTCCCGTGTTGAACTTTGTTGGTTCGGTTGGGTATATTGTATTTTAGATTTCTTTTATTGTTTGCTGTTCGTAAAAAAATTAAATTATAAAATCAACTAGCATTATCGACTCGTATAAATCTCATACCTATACAAAAGTTTGATTATTGTATTAATATTAGACTAAGCAATTTCCTTAACACTGTTATTAAATATTAATTAAGATAAAAGAAATGCCTAATCATGAAGCAAAACTGAACTGTGCTTTTAGCGGCACAACATTCTCTGGTAATAAGTTCAAGAACATGTGAATATAATAATGTTACTTTGAAGCACTAAAATTTTACAAAGAAAAGTGATTATAATAATATACTAGCGAACAATAATTTATATAAAAATGATAAAAAGGTACAATGTTACAACCTCCGGTAAAAACTCTTAATTGATACGACGGTACATATTTTGTTATATTTATTGGTGTTTAATATTGTAATATCCAAACCTTACACATTTCAAAATACGACACTCTATTGAGCCTTCATTATTCTATGTATTATGAAAAAAAAAACAACTACGCCATCTATTTAAAATAATAACGATAAGTTATTTGTAATCACATCAAAACGATTATTTACCTAGTACAGGTGTTGTATTTATAATGATAATAAAAAAAATTTACATCATCACCTTCGTCCTCTAGCAACTATGGATGCCGTAAAATATATACAAATAAATAAAATATATAATGACGTAGGTACAGGGGGAGGCCGAGACTCCTTTTTTTTTTGTTAAGGCGGGAAAAAATTTTCCTAAATGCACACCCCGTCGTTCGGGGCAACGAACAGGGTAGTGTGGAGCCTGCACCCACTAAAGAAACCCGCCGTGTGCCATCGCCTTTATTGGAGGGCCACTGGAACTGGGATACATTCCTTCGGTGGTCCGCCGGCGGCTTACCCTTTCGGGTACCCTCTACTGAGCGACGCTTCCGCAGAGGAGCGTCGCACCTTCGCAGGAGGCCTTGCGGGTGGCGGACGTTCCCCGGTCCATCCACCCGCAGCCTCAGCTAGGGCGGCATGAGGCGCAAGTACCTGCGTCTGCGCCGCCCCGGTCGCTGGCGGCGGCTTGGGTCAGCGGAAGAATCCTCCTCCCTAGCCCTCCCCGCCGCTTCCTTCCGCGAGATAACCTCTTTGCAGAAGGCAGCGACCGCGGCCCAATTCCTGTCGCTGCCAAGCATCGCTCTGACGACGCTCGGCAGCGAGAGTTCCCCCAGCCCCCCCCCCCCCCCTATTTCCGCGACGAGATCACGGCGCTGCTCGGCCCAAGCCGGGCACGACTCGAGCGTGTGGCGCGCCGTGTCCTCGTCACAGCCGCAGTGGTGACAGCCCGGAGTCGCTTCCCTCCTTGCGACTATGTGCAGATATCTGCCGAAGCAACCGTGCCCCGACAGCACCTGCACCAGTCGGAAGGTAAGAACTCCATGCCGTCTCCCCGCCCACTCCTCCAGCACCGGCTGGAGCGCCCCTACAGTCCACAGACTGCGCCCTGCCACTGGCCACCTCCCTGAGGCCGAGACTCACCTACCTAGACCAAATCGGTCATGTATGAAAGGGGGAAACAGGAGTCCCCGAAACCGGCGAGCGTGTATGAAGAGAGTTATGAATGTTGAGGAAGCGAGAGATGTATGCAAGAATAGAGCCTCTTGGCACTCTGTTCTCTCTGCCTACCCCGCAAGGGAAATGGCGTGACGATGTTTTTTTTTTTAATATAAAGCTTTTTACTACATGCATATGAAATATATATACGTTACCTATAACAAAATACCAAAGATTTTGTCTGTCTGTCTGGGTAATCTCCAAAACGGCTGGACCGATTTTGACGGCACCGGCAGATAATTGATGTAAAAGGAGTAACTTAGGTTTCTTTTTGGAAAAATATTTAGATAATTAGGTAAACAAAGAAAATAACGGATGAAGTCCTGGGTAGCAGCTAGTATATTATGTATATATAATATTACGTTTAATTTTCGAAACATCGAGTTATGAGAGAATCAATTAAACGCTGAACATATCGTTTTATTTTATAAGTACCGATGTAGTTTGATTCAATCAAAAAACAATCACCGTCAAGTCAGCCTTCTTTTAATTCCATTCGCCATCTACGTGTGCCACCGCAGGTCAACCGTCATGACCTCTACTTGAATGCTATCTAAGACATTTTCATTACCCGAAAAAAAGTAAACTTTATAATAATATTCACCTTTATAATATTCACGGACATTTCACACAACGTCCTCTGGTTCCAAATTAAGCTTAAAGCTTGTGCTAGGGGTACCAGATTACGAATATAATGCTTAAACTACTTTTTTTTTTAAATACATACATATAATAGTTCATCACACAAATAATTGTCCTGAGCGGGAATCGAACCCTCGTGCACGGAAGTCGGTTATACTACCAACTACGCCAACATCTTTATCACAATACAATAATAAATAAAATAAATACTAACTTTAAGTCTACCAATTGACAAATTCAAAGCGTAGCTAAGTTTACTTGTTAAATCGATATAACATAACTGTAACGATACGATCATACTATGTAAATTGAAAACAATCGCATGTTTTAACATCTTGACCGACATTAATGACAAAAGTTACCACATATTCGTGAGCATAACTTGGTTTTCTCGAAAACTTGCATCGTGATCGTTTCAGTCGTGAGCCTCGAAAAACCCTTTGAAGTATACCCGACGACTAACGAACTATACCGACTGATAAGACCAACATTAGTCGGTCTAACATGCCGACAGATGTCGTCCCACAGACTAATCAGAGCAGTTACGTACAATGACAACTTGTCGTTTTCATACTTAATTATTTATAGTTTTTCTACTTAGTCGCTTAAATTCTGTTATAGTTTAATAATAACATGAGCTAAGTTTAAAATTAAAAAAACTTTTTAATTTATCTTAATCAATCGTAGTAGAGAATGTGACGAGGCATCGCAATGGATCCAAAGTACCAGGAGTCTATAACAACGAGGCGTTCACACTAGGTGTCGCTGGGGGCGGGCCAACGCGCCAGACATTCCCTTCCCACCGCCCAATCTCTATTGATCCACCCCGTCCCCTTCTCAACGCTCGTTGCTTAGGCTGCCGGGAGTGACGTATCAGTTAACAGGAGATCAATGTATTATGGACGCGTTTGTCAACCTCTCCGTAGATATGGACGCCTGGTAAGTGAGTTGGTTACGCGGTTGCGCGTAGTGCTAACGAACTGTAATGTTGCAGGGCCACCATCTACGAACTCAGGAAAAAATCCCATTGTTTAACTCTTTGCTTCAACGGTTTATTTTTTAAAGTAATAAAAAATAATTGAAGAATAATAGCATCGTCCAAATATTTACCGTTTTCATGGATAAAAACCATTACTTAAATAAATACGACAATTACAATTTTTAATTAGTTTGGTAATTAAATATGAATCCATAAAACCACGAAACCTATTTAAAACCAGGGTAAATTTCATCGATATTGACAGCGGAAGGGTTACATAAATTTTTCATTCCCTAATTTTTTACTAAAATTTACGCAATTAGAGAAACGAGAAAGTACATAATACATATAAATGTCAAATTTGTATGTTTTAATTCTTGTACAATCACGCAAAAACGGCTGAACAGATTTGAATGATATTTGGCGCACATGACAGATGGTTTATAACCATATAGAAACATAAACGCGATAGATTACGTAAAGTAGTTTTATTTCATAATATATAATATTCGCGTAAATACCAGAAAGTATTAGATACTTTTTACCCCGGAAAAATGTTACGATTCTTGTGGAATACTTAGTTATTTTGCTTAAAGATGTTTTATGTGATATAGTGATGTATTATATTAAATTGATCCAATTCTGAGGTCCACGCAAACAAATTCGCAGGCAGCAGCTAGTAAGGAATATAAATTAGGTCCTGCAATTTTATACTTACATTCTAGACTAAAGGATACTTGAAGTAATATTTCTTTGAAGCGATATTTTGAATCACTTCAACAAATGATTGTGATATAAACGTTTAAACACGTGTTTCAAAACACTTTATACATGCCAACCCTGATCGGTACATTCGGCTCTATTATTAAGCGAACAATTCTTAAACTCTTTACGTCGCCTGCTCTCCTGGTACTTTGATGTCCGTATTTGGCAATTTCATTTCGCCCACGATAGTACAGTTTTATGAATCAAAGAGAGGAAAGAATTAATTAACTTCAATATAACATTATTATTTAAATTATGAATGTTATTTAGGGATCATGATTGTTGAGACAAAACTAGCGTATTTTTACTATCAAAAAATCTCAAAGCTATCTAAATAGTAGTTATTAAAGCAGTACACATATTTTAACGAGCACTAAACAAAAAATTGGCAAATGCGACTAGTATCTCGCTCTTAATCATTGCAACTAAAATAATTCAGCTACTCGCTGTCCCTGGCGTGCTTAATTACTAATTCGTGATTATATTTTTGCTTAATATAATGTCAAATGATTAGCAGAAATACTCTGGAATGTAGTTTTAAAATGTTGAGTAATAGATTATTTGTCACACTTTTTTTTGGAAACTGTCGATCCCCTCGAGCATTGATTTACACTTGCTATGTTCCTAGTATCGCTTAAGGCCGTTCCACGATTACTATCAAGTTGTCCGTGGTTCATCTGCCGCTATTACCGATTAAAAACCGAAAATTCAGTACATAAACATTTATGTAACGAAACATACAAACATGTCTTTGTTCCCATCAATATAATTACTCGTGAACGGCAACCAGCGAACTCACATAAATAAATTATCCTAAGAATACGATAAATATAGCAACAACAATTTACGAAATGGTGAAATGTAAGATGCTGAATTAGGCTGGGATTCGGCGCAATTAATCTAATTTTCCGGTACATTACTAAGCTTCTAATTCGGGAACATTTAATAACGTAATACAAAGGAACGGGTAGTCGCAGGTCGTATCACCCACATTAACGTTACAAAATTACGGGCCGTGAGATATGGGTCGCAGATGCGCGCCTGAGAGCTACCTAATTACTATCAACGCAATACATAATTGTTTTACCTGAGAATACAGACATTGGTGGCCCTTAACTCAGTACGATACAGTGAGTATTCGTGTAATAGGTATTCTCTACCTAGCACAGAACGTGTTACAGAAAATTTGTTCATTGCCCATTTCTTACACGATAAATATTTCAGAACCTTCGACGCTAGACTTTTTACCTAGTCTGGTATTTCTTGGTAACAAACGAATCTTCGATATATTAAATATCAAAGTTTTGAGATGAAACCTGAAGCTGTCAGTCAGCAACAATTACCGCATAGATCTTCTCCTTTAATATTAAACAATAGTTCACAAAATCTCAACATCTAAACGTCGTCAAGTCGTGTGGGAAAATAATCTTAAGCGCAATCTACATCCGAGCTAGGTCCTAATTAATTTAGTAATCGTTCGTGACGACTTATTCCGGCCCTAGACCTAACCACGAACCTAACGAAATCACGACTCCCGCCAGACAACGATAATCGTTATTTTAAATTTATTAAAATGCCCTCTTTAAGGACTATATCGGAACTCCTATATCGGACTCTATAATTTATTCTTGCATTGGAGAAACGCGCTAAACAATAAGAGCTATTATCAATTCTAAAAGAGCACGTTTTGATTTATAAATGCTGGGTGATATCATGATCCTTCGTGGACTTTATTATTCCCTGGATTTAGATTGGATTTCTAATCTCAGCAGATTCCCCCGGACTAGGTAGTGACCCTGCAGGGCCTAAAAATATTCAATTAATGGTCACAAAGTACACTGAGCCTCAAAAAAAAAAGGTCCTATGCAAATCTATAACATTCAGTACGAAAAGTCGGTACGTAAGCCTCTACACCATATGTGCACATTCGGCATTACATTATTCTTTGTCGAAGCGATGGGCAACCGATCTCCGGCCACCCAAAACGATAAAAACATTCTAAGGTAACCTACCATTATTTGTCACCACTGTCTATATTAGCCGATCAACGTCCACTGTTGGACATAATACTGCCCAAGAAAGATAGAGAGAGAGATTATTACCACACGTATATTATTCATAACAAGGAAAAGTACCATCAGCATGTTTATCCTTTACCTCAAAAGCGATACGCACATAGCTTCGAAGAATAATAATAATGTACTCATTTTGATATATATTTTAGCACTTGACATGCTCAGCTACTCTTAAAGTGCAAAATATAATTTGTGAATAAGGAAAGAGTATTTTAATACAGGCGGGAATCGAACCTGCGTCCCTTCCTATCCGGGGAAGTACTCTAATCCACTGAATTAAGACAATGTCCACTGTCGTTAAGACAAATGTGATAAGGAGATTAGGTATGTCTAAAAGATACTACTGTAGCTCAGTGGATTAGAGCACTTCCCCGGATAGGAAGGGACGCAAGTTCGGTTTCCGCCTGTACTAAAATACTTTTTTCCCACAAATTATAATTTGTACTTTAATAATGTACTCCATAATGATTTCGATGACAGCGGCCAGCCCCCTTAGAAAGACGAAACATTAGACGAACTTTCGTTTCGAGTCATTGTAATTGATTAACAGTCCGACGCGTGATTCCTGATAAGTCGAGATTTCGACGCATGATTCAGGCAACCAATCACAATGAAGTGAAACGAAAGTTCGTCTAACGTTTCGTTTTTCATTGTAAGAGGGCTGTTTTGTTACAAACTCCGTGTCGTGACGGACTAAGAATACAAGTGTCACCACCCCATCTTTTTCCACGGGTATCGTACGAGGCTACTTAAGGAAATAAGCATTTATAACCCATTGCATTACTGGTGGTAGGGCTGGGTACCAAGTGGGAGTACTCACTTGCTATCGGGCCCGAGCGGGTTGGTACCACCATCTCCCGTGTGACCGGCCATGAAGCACATCGGTGTGTTTTGGCTGTAGCAGGAGATAGTCGTTAATTCTTTTATTTCATATTTGTGAAATGAAATGGTGAGCAACGGCTTGACAAATACTCACGGTATAGTTGAGTCCATGAGCGACGGTTACTATTTACCATCAGGTGGGCCGCGGTTAATCTGCCACCATAATCAATAAAAAAAAATCCAAATTCGAATAGAACTTCGTTTTTTGAATTAGAGTAGACCCAATTCTGAGAGCAATGGAGTAATATTATTGGATTGTTGAATCATATTGATTATTTTTAAGCACTTGTTGGATTGCATTTTATTAATTACTCGTAGATTCTGCCCGCGACTTTTTTGTCGGTTGAGTATTTACGGCACGATAGACTAACAAACAAACAAACGCACCTTAGTATTTATAATATTAGCAAGGAATATTATAGCACATAAATCTTTTTGTCTTTCAGCAGCAAATCTACAATAAATATTAAAGTTAATCTTATCATACTGTGACATGGAGTGTTTGCAGTCAAATTTAATAACAACTATAATAATAAAATATCGACTAACAATAACCACGAAAACTTTATAATTATTTTTATAATTTGGTTTAATGTATAAACATACTATTTACCTAGTAGATAAAATATCATACAGGATAATCGAACTCAAATCCGAAATAAACTGTGGGTAGGTTATACTAAGTAAACATTTAGCAATAAATTTATTTGCTACAATATTTACGCTGATTTTCAAAGAGGTGGGCAGAGGCTAATGTATAATTTAATTATATTTTACTTGAGACAACATTTGCTCATAATATATCGTTGTACAATTTACCAATTCCCTGTGGTGATGTCAAGATGATAGGAATCACCCCTCCTTTATTTCCGATTTCTGAGACAAAGAAAGTGTAACAAATAATATTACTAAGTTATTTACATTAAAAATCGAGTAACTGTCTCCAGCATCAAGTGTTAAGTAGGGGTTTAATTCGAAGTTGCATTAACAAACAATTGGTTTGTACAAAATCAATCTCCCGCAACAATATTAAAACGGAACAACATAAGAGATTAAATGAAAATATCTATTTTCATCATTAATCACTGATAAATGCCTGAACCCCAAAAAGATAGATCACGTCAGGAAAGGGGTGGTGAAATGTTCGAATGTCAAACGGCTATTTTCGACCTTTCACAATTAACCAAGAAAAAATTACTGCATCATAGATGATTAAAAAGATGTATAAAATCTGTCGTATTTCCTTTGAGGTTATGTTTGAGATTCGAAATGATTAAAACCTGTTTTTGTGGTAAGTATATCTCTAAAATCAGAAAATTCGCATTCTCAGGACGAAACTCGTTTGCATACCACTGAAGTAATGTAAGTTCCAGTGGCTCGCCATTACAGACGGAGATACGGTACACGGCGGGTTTATTTAGTGGGTGAGGGTTCGTAGCCCCGAACGACGGGGTGTGCCGTAAGGTACATTTTTCCCGCCTTAATAAAAAAAAATGACGATACTCATTTGTTTTATCTCAATATTTTATTTTTAAACCACGCTTGGCTATTTACTCACAAGGACTAACTGGACTACTGTATTTCATAGGAGCTATTTTTATGCGACAAGGTTGGCAAACATGTGGTCCATCTGGTGGTAAGTAGAAACACTGAGGTAATTTTTGCGTTCGCCGATCGTCACCAAAAAACTAAGGAAAGGCAAAAAACGTAAATGAGGTTAAGGATTTTAACTCTTATTGCCTTAATAATAAACGTTGTATAACCTCTGAATAGTTCAGTGTTTTGTCTTTGTCACTAATATGACAGTTTGACGTTGAAAGAACTGAACAAGACACTGAATAACTATTCAGAGCTTAAACAATGTTTATTAGTAAGGGGGTTACAGTTTACAGACATTAAAAATTTCAGTTTTAAATCGTATAACGAGATTAGACGGATGCGCTAGACATTTCGCTAACAAGGAGCAATGCGGCGACTTTGATACCGCTGCGCGACAGGGTCGCTTGCGTGCAAGATCCAAACGAACTTTACTTGTAAATCTTGAATAGAATTACTAACAAAAAGACACAGAAAAGACATTTGAACAACTGACATTATCCGTTCTTGAAGTATTTATTTTAGTGCGAGAAAATCGATAAAATCTAATTTAGCCTCTGTTATTCACAAGTTTAATATGTGAAAGTACCGGTCAGTATGTATAAATCTAGCCTATGCATGGAAACTATAGGCTCTAACAACACGATTGAACGCCCAATTTACTCTAGCCGAAGCATATTGTACGAATAATAACGTGGGTCAACCGCAAACTATACTTAGCTAGTTTCTTATTAAAATCTGATATCTAGTTAGCATTAGCGAAAGCCTTCGGCATCGTCCAACATGTCCTTCGAACTGATTTTGACGGACATCAGTAAGGGTTCAAGCGTCCATGCATGCACACATAGATTGACAATGTCTCCTAGCTTAACGAAGCAAGCTCTAACCTTGAGAATATGGGCAATACCATGCTCATTATAGTCATATTTTAACTATAAAATATAACATTGCAGCCAGTATCTAAATTGTTTCATAAGGTACGATTTTATTTTTTGCTAAAGCTAAGTGCTATTTTTGTTATTGTATGTGGAGTCAGAAGAAGCGGACCAGCTATGGTAATTGATAACAGACGCTCAAGGACGCAGTAATACCAGATACACAGAGCTGAAGCGACTGCCTACTATGAGATTAACCTACCCTGAGAGTAGAACACAGGATTTGATCCTTTTTTGTATAGATCTAGATTAAATTATAGCGAAATACTACTCCGCCGCAGCCAAAAGCTAGTTTTTGGATTATATCTCAGGTTCCCGGTATAGTAGCGGGATAAAATGTATACCAGTTTTTAAGTCTAATCGAGAGCTATCAAATAAAAAAAGTTATATCAAAATTCGTTTAGTAGTTTTTGCGTGATGCGCGAACAAACAGCCAAAAAATTAAAAAAAATCGTTTTGTGTTTAGACACGCCTATATAGGTACGTGTATAGCCTATTACACTCATTTTTTCTCAAACTGTACAGACATAGCTATGTTGCAGCTTTATAATAGTAAATAGACAAAAGGCCAGATACCCAGACTTAGAACTATACTTGCACATATTTGTAATGTGTGGAAATAGATAAAACTAAAACAATACTTAAATCAATTCTCTGTGCAGAAAGCATGTAAATTGTAATGTGCAGTATAAAAACAATATTTATTAAATTTGTTATCTGTTTCGTAACGGTTTACTTTCATAACTCCATGATTGTAGAAAAGTATTTTTCCTTTTTTTATTCAGACCTTATTTTCCTTTTTTTAAATGAATAAGGATATTATTCATTTTGAAGGTAAACGTGTAAATAACTATCTTTTCGTGGCCTAAATTGATGCACAAATTTCAATAAAATGTTGCATAAAGATAAATTGAATCCTGCGTATGGACAAAACACTTGTGTATATGGCTTATTGAGCGTAGTGAAAAAATCCTACGCCCATGTTGTATAAAATACTGCACAAATAAAACTCTTATCTGATCTTAAAGTACAAATTGTAATTTGTGAATAAAGAAAAAGAGTATTTTAGTACAGGCGGGAATCGAACCTGCGTCCCTTCCTATCCGGGGAAGTGCTCTAATCCACTGAGCTAAAGTACTATCTTTTAGACATACCCAATCTCCTTATCACATTTGTCTTAACGACCAACGCCCTCTATCGGAACGCATTTAAATGCATTATGTTTAAAAAAAAATCACGCCATCAGATAGTATGAATCTTAATTGCAAAATTAAACTTACTATATTGGATTAATGCATTTAAATGCGTTCCGATAGAGGGCGTTGGTCGTTAAGACAAATGTGATAATGAGATTGGGTATGTCTGAAAGATAGTACTGTAGCTCAGTGGATTAGAGCACTTCCCCGGATAGGAAGGGACGCAGGTTCGATTCCCGCCTGTACTAAAATACTATTTTTTCCTTATATCCTATTTTATTATTCAAAATACTATATTTTATTTAAAATACTATTTTTTCCTTATTCCTATTTTATCCTATTATAATTTGTACTTTAAGAGTAGCTGAGCATGTCAAGTGCTAAAATATAGATCAAAATGCTCTATCTACTCTTAATAGCTCATTATCTTATTGATTTACGGTTAAAATCCCATAATTAATATTAAGGTGCTGTGAGTTTCATATAAGCACCTACTTACAGTGAATATCTAGTTCAATCTGAATCCATTTATCACCCCCAGCCTAATACCAAAGACAAATGCAGAAATATTATGAAACCCACAAATATTATTGCTTATTTTTTTTAGTTCAGATCCATGAGGTGAATTTAAAAATTAAAAGCGTAACATCTCTAGTGGAAACGCACCCTAATCCAGCACACAGCGGGGCGTGTGTTATCTACGCTAAAGACACTGATCGAATTTGATAATAGGTAATTAGCATAATATACCTATATTTTTATATGTAATATTACAAAAAAATATTATCCATAGCACTAAATGCTGAGAACTGCTCGTAGGTACTGAATTCCCTATAATATAATACCTACCTACCTACTTAATTGCATTAAGTATTTTAGAAATGTTTACGATCTTAACCAACAATAATATCGGTAGCATATCAAACTTGATACAGCTCGCTCTAAGAATAATAACAATCAATATCATTTTATGATTACTCAAAATAAATTAAATACAGATTACGAAAAACGCCCATTTGCTAAACAATACAAGTGGCGCCATCTCTTGATGCCATGCGAAAGTAAATTATGACATCTTCCTTCTATTTACAGAACGAACTATAAATACACCCATAAATGCCACATTGCAGCGTGTATTTAATAGGTTATATGATAATAGTTTTTATGTGGTTCTGTAACACATATGAATGTATAAGAATATACTTATTTGCGAAAAACCTGTAAAATACTCACGGAGATAACCTCACAACAGCTGACATCTGTCAAAACTTTTAACACAAATGTCCACAAAATCACTATAAATATACATAAAACACATCTGCACGAGGAGTTTGAATAAAAAATTAAGAATTATTTATAGAAAATACGCATATGATTTCGTTTTCGGCAATATTCCATATATGATTTGTGTTGAAAAATTCATAACCTCTTTATTCATAACAATCATATATTTTATGATGTTTTTAGATAATTTTAATGATTTAGTTCACTGTAATGCTCCATTCTTGGAAACCTACATATTTTATAGCATTAGATAAATGTCAAAATTATGGTTTATATTATACCTGAATCTCTCCAATAAGTCTAGATTACTGAGACTTATTTATAATAAAATGTAATATATGTAATTAAAATATGTTACTCATGTCAGAGTAAAAAATATTCACAAAGCTATATTATCACAGTTGTGATAATATAGCTTAATACAGCATCACAAGAATAGAATTTATTTATATTCTTTGGCCGTTCTGCATAAAAATTTCCCAAGTTTAGTAAATGATATTAAACCACTACAAATACTTAGCACAGATAATGACAGAAATTTTGAAAATATAGACTGATAAATCACCAAAACAAATACAAGCATATATTTGAATGTGAACATTAGCAGCGAATAACTCCACACAAGGGAAACTTAAAATACATTATTTCTTATCGGCTGACATACTTTGAGCCATACATATAGCTCCATCTGCTTAAGTCTGCCATGAACTTTTACAATGTAATGCACTCTGACACAAGTTGTGGTTGAAAACAGCCAGCGCTCACTGATAGTGATGACCCATATGGAATATTGCCAAAACTGGTCTCAGCCACCCACCTTCTTCATTATGCCAGTCTTCCGCTTGGAGAACGTCGTGTACCGCCGCAGTTTGTTGTCAATGTATTCCATTTTGATCTTAACACGACCCTTGGTCTTCTTGCCATTTGAGGGTGGCGATTTCTTGGGCTGAAGGGATGCATACCCATCATCTGCTATGTCCGGCATGGGGCAGTGGTCTAGTCCCACACTTTGCGATGGTCTTTCATCGTAGCACTGGTCCGAGGTTCTTTTAACAGCTGTCCGCGGCATCGGACAGGGTTGCATTCCGGGCCGTAGCCCGCCGCCTAGGGAGCTAGGAGGCCTGCCTGCTCCGTACATGTCCTGCATGTCCCCGAGCAGTCCCATGCCGTAAGGCGACCCGAAGCGGGGCTCCCGCGCTCCGCCGGGCGCGTCCATTATAACCTCGCAGTACGCCACAGTAACCGGTGCGCGCAAGCGCAGCTGACACTTCACCGTCCGAACGACGAACGGAGACTGACCGAAAACGCGAAAGAACCGAGGGCGGGACTGTCGACTCGGCCGCTCGGACCGCAACTGACTTCGCGCGACTGCGTCCCGCGCTCCCCAACTTTTATCTATCTCTTTCTCACACTGGGACGGAAATCTTGTTTGAATGCGACAGAAGTATTGAGTAAAACCGTAACCCGACACATCCGCAAGAAAAGCGAATGTTCGCCGGGAACTTGCGAACATTTCAGTTTCCGAAATCCGTATTAAAATAGAGCTTTTATTTTGAGTTTATTTCGTAAATAGAAATAATAAAGTCGGAAGTAGAACGGCTCGGGCGCAACAGCGGGGCGGTGGGCAGTACCAGAGCCATATTTAGACTCAAGCCATGCCAAATATGGCAATCAACGGTCAAATGGGGGCCACTGAAATCCCTCCTACTCGTACCTGGCGATTTTCACGTCTAAATAATTAAAAACTTTGTCACGTTACATAGATATTGAATGGCACATACATATCTATCCATGCCTCATTATATTTACTTAATATGTGTATGTCGTTTGTGTACTTACTTAAAGGTAGCTTTATGCATTCGCATAAAGAGGCTTTATTCGTTTTAATTTTCTAATATAAAGTTGGCAGGTACCTAGTTGAAATGTTCATATATCATGACTATTTAAACACGCTCTCGAAGAGGTCATCAGTACCTGCCTTCATATACTTATTATCTAACTACATCATGAATTGCATTTTTTTAAGAAAATGTCTGGTGTTTTTAAGGACTCCACCATTGAATTCCTGTAACTTTGTTCCAGTGGTCCGTCAATAAAGATGGTGAGACGGCACACGATGGGTTTATTTAGCGGGTGAGAGCCCCCACACTACCCTGTTCCTTGCCCCGAACGACGGGGTGTGCGGTTAGGGAAAATTTTTCCCGCCTTAACCAAAAAAAATAAGTGTTTTTAAGGACTCTAGATTCGACAATATTTTTCTACCTTTCTTGGTTTACCTAGCTTGGTTTACCTAAGCTATGAAAATCGATGCTATCGCAAAGGACGGTGCCCATTTTTGGGCCCAGGAAAAACAACAATGTGCCTAAATAAATTACTTACCTAAATTCATACATTTTTTTTTATTGTCAAGCAATTCATATTATAAGTTTTCGTACCGGACAAAAAAATATTAAATTAATAGTCATAAAATTGCTTATATATCATATCCTATATTAATTTCATATAAAATATTGCCAGAATTTAATAATTTGTAATTATTAGAAAATTTCAAATCGATTTCCATTCGATACTAATTAAACAAACAGCAAAGCTTAAAACATATAATATAACTCTGTAACTGCTTCAGTGGTGTAGCGGTAGTGTATGCGACTGCTAATCCTGAGGTCTCGGGTTTGATCCCCCGGTCAGGCAATGTTATTGCGCTTTTTTCTAAACAGAAACATTCTCAGTAACAGTCCGGAGTTTGGAAATGTGCCCGGTAGACGTCAATAGGCTCGCCCCCTATTACATGGGACTTAAACATAGCTGGCGAATCGTGGGTGTGTAATACACATCTGCCTACCCCTTCGGGGAATACAGGCGTGAAGCTATAACTCTGTGGTAAAGTATTTGTTGAATGTATGATACCGTATATTTCGGGTGCGATACAATACGCAAACTTATATGTGTCGCAAAGCATAATATTTAAAGATGGCAATTAATGGAATGTTAAGCAATCACTAACTAACTTATCATCACGCCATTTCCCTTGCGGGGTAGGCAGAGAGAACAGAGTTTCAAGAGGCTCTATTCTTGCATACATCGCTCGCTTCCTCAACATTCATAATTCTTCAGGACAGACGTTCCTACGATATTCATTCGATTGGCAAGAGCGCGTACAGTTGACCGTGGTCGCGATATAACTAACCTCACTGCATTCCATGTGATTATTTTGTGAGTTACATCCTAAAATATTGTGAGCATCACTTGTTATTTTGTTACCAAAACTAAGCTATCCATAAAGATCAGTGTGTTGAACAATAACCCAGTATGATTTCAAGATGGGTAATCTTGAAATCATACTGCATTATGTCTGACCATCATAATGATACACGAAAATGAAGATGTGCCCTTGCCCTCGTTATATGTATTTGTTTCTAGGATAACTAACTATCATAACCTTTCATCTCTCCGTGTGGTGACGGACTAAGAATACAAGTGTCACCACCCCATTCTTTCCCGCGGGTGTCGTATGAGGCGACTTAGGGAAGTAAGCAATTATCATCTATTGCATGACTGGTGGTGGGGCTGGGTACCAAGTGGGAGTACTCACTTGGTATCGGGCCCGAGCGGGTTAGTACCACCATCTCCCGTGTGACCGGCCATGAAGCACATCGTTGCGTTTTGGCTGTAGCAGGAGATAGCCGTTTGTATTTCATTTCATATCTGTGAAATGAATTGGTGAGCAGCGGCTTGACAATACTCTCGGTATAGTCGAGTCCATGGGCGACGGTTACCATTTACCATCAGATGGACCGTGGCTCGTCTGCCACTACAGGCAATAAAATGTATATATATATATATTTGTAATGGGTGGTTTAGTTATTATTATAGTTTATTGTACACGTACCTGTGTAATATTTTTAATTAGGTTTTAATAATGACTCTTTTTATTTATTTTTATCATTCGATATTGATAATCGAGTCCAAAGTAATTTTAATATGGCAATAATAATTTAATATTTCACAGAGCTGTCATGTCACCTGATCACAACACAACAATTGAGTTGAATTACAAGAAGATATATTCCTCCTAGGATAGGTGCTTTTCTTACGATATTATACGCTAGTTTTGTTTGTACCTCCCCCCGAACGGGTCGGTACCACCGTGTCCTGTGTGACCTGTGGCCATGAAGGACGTCGGTGTGTTTTGGTTGTAGCAGGAGATAGCCATTAATTTTTTAATTTCATATATAGGAAATGAAATGGGGAGCAGTGACTTAACAATACTCTCAGTATAGTTGAGTCCATGAGCGACAGTTACCATTCAAGTCAATTCAAGACATTTAGGAAGGAATTGTGTTATCGAAATTCGCAGTCCCGAGCAATTGTCACGATAGTTGGATTGGCAACGCATCTGGGGCGGTACCTATTCCTGGAGATGCAGGTTCAAAACCTGCTCGTGACTCTTATTATTAATTTCACATTTTCGCACTTTATGATCATTTATATGGCTAAATATGTCAAATGCAAAAAAAATATAAAAATATCAAAATGATTTATAAAGGTGGGGTTCTACTACGGGGAGCTTATGCGAGTAAATGGCACTTATTGTTATTTACTCGTAATACTAGGTCAAAATAATTGTTTAATCAGAGCCAGAATCAATTCACAACATGTAACAATAGAACTCACAATAGATGTCACAATAGAGCTTATTATTCTTATTTACTAATTAGTAAAGACAAAAAAAGCGATTTTGCTTAGAACATTAACAGCTTACTATTTTAGATATAGGGAAAGCGTGTGCACACTTCTTGGTCACCATAGGGACGGATGGATGGACCGGGGAACGTCCGCCACCTGCAAGCCCCCTGCGAAGGTGCGACAATTCGGTGTGCGGAAGAGAGTTTTGGCGGGAACATGAAAGTAACTTGTGGTAGCTTCACATTATTATCCAAAACTTGTGTAATATATTAATACTCAATATATTAATGTGTAAAAGTGGTGGCGTTTACTAATTAACTACTTGTGTATGTGCATAAGTGTTGGCAAGTGACATAATGCGCTGTAACTTGTTTTTTTCGTGTTTCTCCAAAACTCCGTAGAAGCTTCCAGTAAAGCCATCACCGCTTTACTGAGGTATGACTGACTTGACTGTAACTAATTTTCTAGGAGTTTGACTTGCGTGACATATTAATTTTACTATACTTACTTGATGCAACGTGAAACTTGATACTGGCAACAAATGGCTTAGGCTGATTGCCATAATCAAAAAAGAAGAAGAATATAATAAAACTTTTAAGAATAAGCTTTTGTTCATTATTTATTACCATATCCTAAACTTGAGATATTATTTCATTATTTATAATTCCTAAACTTGGAATATTATTTTCTTCTTGTCTGTTCATTAGTGTGCTCATAACATGGTTGTTTTTTATTTATTTATGGATAATTTGCTGCGTCCTATATTTTGTTAACTACCTCACGTGGTTTAATCCGCGTCAACTTGGTTTACTTACTAATATAGCCTATGTAACCTTCCTCAATAAATAGGCTCTATCAGGATCTTTTTTCAACCCTTTTTTATGTATTAATTGAGCACGGGTCTCTCTCTCATGGTGAGAGAGATTAGGCTATAGTCCACCAAGCTGGTTCAGTGCGGATTGGCAGACTTCACAAGCTGTTGAGAAAATCTCTCAGGCATGCAGGTTTTCTCAAGATATTTCCTTTCAACGAGCAATGATAAATGGTAAAAAAAATACACACAATTTCGAAAAATCTTAAAATATCCGAGGTGTGTCTGTGAATAAATAGATAAATGGGTTGCCTAGCGCACAAGGATTTTTTGAAATCGGGAGGATAGTTTCTGAGACTACTGCGTCTGAACATACACACTCTTCAGTTTTTAAATAGTACTATAAGATAGGGCACAAACTGCAAACATGCACGCGGTTATCAGCGTGCGTAAAGCAGCGAACGCTCTGAGATGACTAGGTACAGGTACCTAACATTATTCAGCACATGGCTACTACAGGACTTTCCCCTTTTTTTGTTAAAACGCGAAGAAATATTCCTAACCGCACACCCTGTTGTTTGGGGCAAATAACAAGGAGGTAGTGTGCTCTCATCCACTAAGTAAACGTGTCATTTGACCGCCTGTATTGGACCACACATTACCCGCACCACTAATAAACGTGTCATTTGACCGCATATTACTTCAGTAGTCCGCCGGCAGCTTACCCTCAGGTACCCCCCTCTCTGAGTGACGCATCTGCAGACCTAAGGTAGTATCTGCCGTAGCATCCATGCCTCGACTGCACCTGCACCAGTTGGAATATAAAGACTTGCCCACTCCTTCAGCATCGGCTGAAGTGCTCCTATGGTCCACACTACAAGATCCCCACTCCCATTGATGAATATTCTAGCCATTCTAACTAGGCATAGACTTGTTTTCAGGATAATAATTCCCTATAAAACATAGGTAACTAGGTAACCAACTTAAGTATAAATACGCGTCGTGGTTTCCGTCAGACTCCGAACTATTATTGATTAGTTTCCTGATTGAAATTATTGTTCTGAACAAATAAATCATAAATGCTAGATTTTTAAATAAATTCAATTTAAGGCATATTCATATAAATAAATTCAGTTTAAGGCGTATTATAACCTAACTTTAAACATAGAACATAGCATCACAACTGTATTCCCCGAAGGGATAGGCAGAGGTGTATTACACACCCACGACTCGCCAGCTATGTTTAAGTCCCACGTAATAGGGGGCGAGCCTATTGACGTCTACCGGGCACATTTCCAAACTCCGGGCTGCTACTGAGAATTTTTCTTTTTAGGAGAAAGCTCAATAACATTGCCCGACCCGGGGATCGTACTCGAGACCTCATGATTAGCAGTCGCATACACTACCGCTACACCACCGAACCTCACTTTATTCAATGAAAATACAAATTTCTCTTTAACTGGGGTACCGAAATGAAAACTATTTATAGATTATGAAACTAGGCATTTTTTTTCTATTAGATATATGAGAAATCAAGAAGGCACATGGTTTATTGTACTTGGCCTAATCGCCTAACAAAATTGTCATTCTCCTTTATTAATAAATTACGAAGGTTACTCTAATTATTGTATAACTTTAATTTAAAATCTACGAAAATTGCAATAAATCTCAATAAACTTACCTACTTATTTGCCTACTTGACCTACCTCGACTTGACTTACGTTTATTAGGTACCAAAAATGATGTTAACTTAAGCTATTACTACCAAACAAAAAGATAATCATTGAAATCAATTCATAATTGGCGGAATAATCACGTAACAAACACACAAAAAACATATAGTCAAATTGAGAACCGCCTCCTTTTGGAAGTCTGTTGAAAATCTAAAAAAAAAATGTTTTTTGTTTAAACGCCTATATAACCTGGCTGGTATCTAATCCACTCTACTCTGCATGAAAGTTATTAGCTATTTGAGAGCTTCTTAAATAGATACTTATTTTCAAACACTCGCTGTGAAATGGCACTCTAAATTCACCAACAGCCGTCAGTCTCAGAGTAGATATTTAATGGTTACTAAAGACACTTAATATTAAAGTCTCGCTTTTTTGTTCCCCTATTGGCCAAGCGTTTCCCTTCAGAGTTGGAGAAATTTATTCACCACGCTGGCCCAGGGACTTCTATCAGCGTGAAGGCTTCCTGATGCTATTTTCTTCACCTAGCAGCGATAAACTACGAAAACACTTATAATTATATAAACCAAATGAAAGCTACCTCAGGCTGGGCATCGAACTGGACACCTCTATGGAAATCTGTATGTTGACGAGATTTTCTCGACGGCTTATTGGTGTAACGTACTACTAACTACTAGTTCCTTGGCAATCCTGTAGAGATCATTGTTTGCTCGAAAAATGTGACTGTGAGTTTTCTTAGTTAGGGCGGGAAAAAATGTTCCTAACCGCACATCGCGTCGTTCGGGGCAACGAACAGGGTAGTGTGGGGCCCTCACCCACTAAAGAAACCCGCCGTGTGCCTAATCTCCGCCTTTATTGGCGGGCCACTGGAACTAAGTTACATTCCTTTAATGGTTACGACGCACGTCACCTATGCGGATGCATTTACATGCATTAATCCAATATTAGTAAGTTTAATTTTGCAATTATAATTCATACTATTTGATGGCGCGATTTTTTAAACATGTTGATTTGTATTTTAGCACTTGACATACTCAGCTACTTTTAAAGAAAAAATTATTTGTGAATGTGGAAAAAGAGAACCTGCTCGCAGTAAAATTCTCTATAACCTAAAAACTAGGCTTTTAGCTGCGGCGGAGCTACAGGAAAAGGCTAGTCTAAATATAATATGATTTTGGAACTAACTGCTGGGCTATCGCTGCAGATACAAATTGATGATGTCATCGTTTTGATGACCTGAAAGCCTATCGTTCTAAGTATTTACACAGGCACGTGCCTTACAAGTAAGTGCAGTCATATAAGGAGTTTGTTATTTAAACAAAGAAATTTAAATCTAATCTATTCACAAAGATGTAGTGGTGGTTGTAGATAATCTGTTATGTAAAATTATTGCTTAGATTACGATTGAACAGATGGCGTAATAGCTTAGGTATATAGTGGCGAGTGTTGTGGCTTCGATCCACGGTGCAAACATTTGTGCGATTCACTCAACTATACTCAACTATACCGAGAGTATTGTCAAGCCGCTGCTCACCATTTCATTTCACCGTTATGATATGAAAGAATAAACGGCTATCTCCTGCTACAGCCAAAACGCAACGATGTGCTTCATGGCCGGTCACACGGCAGATGGTGGTACCAACCCGCTAGGGCCCGATACCAAGTGAGTACTCCCACTTGGTGCCCAGCCCTGCTACCAGTCATGCAATGGATGATAGTTGCTTACTTCCCTTAGTCGCCTCATACAACACCCGTGGGAAAGAATGGGCTGGTGACACTTAAATATTCTTAGTCCGTCACCACACGGACAAAGTTGTCATAGCAATTTTTGCAGATTATAACAGAATTCTATATAATTTTTTAATTACGCGCGCACATACGTATATATGCTCCGCCTCATCGTAAGCGGTAACCGGAACCTATAGACGCTAGCAACACCAGAAGCATCACTCACACGTCTCCAACTCCATGGATAGGTGATGGACAGGAAGGATAAAGTAAAATGTCTGAGCCTCCGATACTCTTATTTACAATACAAAACACAACAATAGGATTGCCTACCGTTGACCACCGAAGGAATGTAGGTAACATAGTTCCAGTAGCCCGCCAATGAAGGCGGAGAGACGGCACACGACGGGTTTCTTTAGTGGGTAAGGCACCACACTATCCTGTTCGTTGCCCCGAACGACGCGGTGTGCCGTTTAGGAACATTTTTCCCGCCTAAACAGAAAAACAAAAAAAGAAAGGATTGCCTACCGTTGTTCTTCTGTGAGAGGGTGGTATCTACTTCCCCGATCGAGCCGGTGCGACTCGAGACTAATTTCGTTCAATAAATTTGTATCGCTAGCTCTATATTATGACAATATTTCTAATATTTCTTACTGATCTATATTTTTAGCACTTGACATGCTCAGTTACTTTTAAATTAGGTACAAAATATTATTTGTGAATGAGGAAAAAGAAAACTAGTACGAGCGGGAGTTGTTCGTTAAGACAAATGTGATGAGAAAATTGGGTATGACCGCAAGGGAGTACGATAGCTCAGTGGATTAGAGCACTTCCCCGGAAAGTGAGGGTCGCAGGTTCGGTTCCCGCTTGTACTTAAGTTCTCTTTTTCCTCATTCACATAATAATTTGTACTTTAATATTTTTTACTTTTCATTTTACTGATTAGTGCTGTGTTGCATAACTTTTTTATGCTACGTCAAATGGCAAACATACCTATGGCCCACTTGATGGTAAGCGGTTACCGTAGCCTATAGATGCTAGCAACACCATAGGCCCTCGCGCGTCGCCATCTCCATGGAAAGGGATGGGAGGTGAGGAAGGAAACGATAGGGAAAAGGTTTGGACCTCCGGCGCTCTCACTCACCATACGAAACACAATGGTAAGAGTACCTAACGTTATTTCACGCTGATCGTCTGTGAGAGGGTGGTACTTCTTCAATCAAGCCAGCCACTCATGCTGGGATCAGCAAGGCTCTACCTATAATACGGATATTCTAACGTTCTTGCGTATCAGACATGAATCGGTTATATATAAATATCTTTGCATGCGTAACCCCGTGTAATCTCTGGACTAACAGAGCCCCCTTCGTCCATAGATTACTCAGACTGGCTTAATGAGATAAAATGGCTTAATACCGTTTTTTAGAGTATTAATTTATCATAACATTATTATTTTGGTGATTTCTAACCGTTCATTTGATTAAAGTAATAATTTCTGGTCAGTGTCCTCAAAGTTTTACGTTTAAGGGCAAAATTATATTCTAAACGAGACAATAAAAGATTATACTATACTTTTCCGATGCTGTTTCGTTCATTCAACTTCTGACTAAGAACAATAAAAAATACTTAAAAAGGAGAAACTTGGTAATACACACTGAAAGTGGGCGGCCTAGAGTTGATTGTTGTGAAAATTTACGAATTTCTGCTAATAACTCCATAACATGTTAATAATTTATGGATTTTTATGTAGAGACAGGGTTTGGTGTTAAATAGAGCGTTTATAACATAAGTCTAACATAGCATATTTTTGAACTTCATTTGCACCGTTGTGAGCTGAAAACGAAAAGGCAACATTAAAAAGAGACATACATTTAAGGGACTGGAGTCGTGGAGACTTCGGGTCCCTCAGTGTGCTCTATCGGCTCTATTGGGGAGTGCTCGAAGGAGCTGTTTGAGGTGGTACCAACATCACCATTTTACCACCGAATCACGAGACGTCGCGGTAGGTTTCATCCGGTGTGGATGGAAATAATTCCGCCAAAGACAGTTCGTTTTCAGCGTTTTTTTCTACCAAGTACGTGTAAGCTCTGGAATGACCTACCTGCTACGGTGTTTCCCCGGCGCTACGACATGTGCCTCTTTAAACGAGGTTTGAAAGGAGCACTTAAGTTACGGTAGGCGGCGACTTGGCTGTGTCCCTGGTGTTGCTTAAGTCCATGAGCGGTGGTTACCACTTACCATCCAGTGGGCCGCTTGCTCGCCTACCACCGTTGGCAATAAAAAAAACGTAGGTACATATAAATCTAAAAAAATTAGCATGCGAGAGAATGAAATAAAAGATAGGCATACTGTTATTTTAGGTTGGGAACTCTCTCTGCCGAGCGTCACAAATGGCGGGTTTATTTAGTCGGTGAGTACACAAACCTGTTCGTTACCCCGAATGACGGGGTGTGCAGTTAGGTACATTTTTTCCCGCCTTAACAAAAAACAGAACTACACTATACTGCATTGCTGAGCGCTGCCGTTCACGTGAGGCAAGTGCGTGAACGTATCAGCTCGACCAAATTGCCTTCTCTGTGAATGAAAGGAATTTAGACCACCACGCCGGCCCAGTGTGAGTTGGTAGACTTAGGAAAATGTCATATGCATGCCTCACCATGTTTTCCTTCATCCAGTAGTAATACCTAATATAGGTGGTGTGAGTCTTAAAGACATCTAAAAAACAAATGGGAAGTGGCATTTGGTGTCACCATTACTGCGATAGCTAACGGTCCAGAGCACTTCCCCGGATCGCATAGGACCTAGGTTCGAATCCTGCTTGCAGTAAAGCTCGCTTTTTCCACTTTCACAAATAATTTCTTCTTTAAAATAGGTACCTTCTTGAATATGTCAAAAAATAAATACCAGGTAATTTCGTCACCACGGACGCTATACCTCTTTACTGTTTTTATAAAGGCGGATTAAAATGCGTTTCAACGTACATCCCGTCGTTCAGGACAAAGAACTCACCTACAAAATAAACCCGTCGTGTGCCGTGTCTCCGCCTGTGTTGGCAAGCCACTGGAACTGGAGCTGTATTAATTTAACTTTGCAGTCCTTGGTTTTACCATTAGGTTACAAAACTATATTATTTTTAAGTGTGGCAACCAAGCATACGGTGCACCTAATGGTAAGCGGTTACCGCAGTCAGACGATAGCAACACCAGAAGCATTACTTGCCGTCGCTATCTCCAAGGAAAGAGATAGATGTTGAGGAATGTCGATAAGGAAAAGATTAAGAAAGAAGATAGGCTTCTAAGGAGAGGATAGGAAGGATATTACGAAGAAGATAGGGAACGGTAGGAACTAACGCCGTTTTACGCTGATCTTCTAAGAGAGGGAGGTACTTCCCTGAACCGGCTCATTCCTATTATGTAA
This sequence comes from Leucoma salicis, assembly GCA_948253155.1. Taxonomy (NCBI): domain Eukaryota; kingdom Metazoa; phylum Arthropoda; class Insecta; order Lepidoptera; family Erebidae; genus Leucoma; species Leucoma salicis. The sequence continues at coordinate 23,284,800 of OX411815.1, read as the reverse complement.
GACTCTACCTTTCGAATTTAGGTTTTAGGTATTTTATATTACCCCCCTTTCCAGATGGCGAGGCCATTAGCACCTGAAAGTTTAATAACCAGTTTTTTTAGTATTCTTTCACATTTAAAACTAGCCATACGAGCGGAAGAGCCAATGGTAGAGCCTTGCTTGATCCACCATGAGTGGACTGGTTCGATCGGTAAATTACCACCCTCTGACATAAGGTCAGCTTAAAACAATGGCAGGTACTCCTAAAGTTGTGTTTTGTATGATGAGTGAGAGCGCCGGAAGCCCGAATCCTCTCCTTATCATCGTTCCTTTCTTCCTACTAGTTGGTTACGCGCCAGGGATGCCTCTGATATCGCTGGCTTCTGTAGGCCACGGTAACTATTATACTCATTCGAACCCGCGACCTTTTCTTATCAGTAATCGAAAACACTACCAGTAGACTACTGAAGGGAGAACCCCGGCTGTGTGGTTATAAAAGATGTCATACATGTATGAGAGAGCATCGAAGCCCTAAATTCTCCCCTCATCCTCTGTTATAATCCCACCTCCACACCTTTTTCGTCACCCCTCTATCATCAAAGGACATAAAGTTCTCCACCTCCTGTACCTTTTATAAAGGTTGGCAATGCGAGAGTGATGTCTCTTATATTGCTACTGTATAGAGAATACATTAAACCACCATCTGGCGAATCGTATGCTAGTTTTTTTACTGGTGGGAGGGCTGGGTATCAAGTGGGAGTACTTACTTGGCATCAGGCCCGAGCGGATTGGTACCACCATGTCCCGTGTGACCGGCCATGAAGCACATAATTTCGTTTTGGCTGTAACAGGAGATAGCCATTTATTCTTGCATTTCATACGTATATGTGAAATGAAATGGTGAGCAGCGGCTTGACGATACTCTCGGTATAGTTGAGTCCACGAATGACGGTTACCATTAACCAAAAAAAAAGTTTAAAAAAAAGTTTACTCTAAAAAAAATATTTTACACCGAAATACAAAACTTATCTGAATTATTGCCCTATCTATCCAATAGAATCGTTATTAATTAACTTTCTAGACAAGATGGAGGTTGTCAGCTACATTCCGCGCCAAATCTGTTCGCACCAGGGAAGGGCATAGTGACGTAATGACATTCAATACACCACATATTGTACGTACAACGTACACCATGATTTTAAATTTTGTTTGCATACGAGTACGTTAGCAACATCCGTGAAGTTCCAAATTCAAATTTAAGATCATGCAAAATGTGTTAGCGACACGTAGAGTACGAACGCTTCCCCATGGCCAAAAAGCCAGCTCAATGTATTTTTCAAAGTAGTAAATAAAACTCAAAATGAATCCTAATTTTATAGCGCATTTTACAAATTTTTTATCAAATCATTACTACTCCACAACTTGGGTTCGCCTCGCTATATGATAGGGGTTCAGATCATAGGCTAACATTTTTACCTAGTAAGGGTTGGGTGTCTTTAATAGCTGTAAAAAACCTTAATGATCGAAATTAAACATAGTTTCAATAAATCAGAGGTCAGGACTGAGAGGCTAGACCTATGTTTATACCCTTGGTGTTACCGATCATTACATTTTCGATCCTCACTGATGTCTCACTTTAATGTGGACCTAGCATTTTATTTTTCAGGAATATCCCGCTTAACCCATAACTTATAGGTACCAGGGTAGCTGTCATAGATATGTCGATGACCCTTTGATTCATAGCTTTATGGCCACTTGTATTAAATGCTGCGTCAATCCATGTTAATATCCATTGTTATTGTTTTATTATGTATGTCGCCTTATGTACATTCATTAACTATGTGCTTATTAATACTTGAAGTCATACGACTTAATATTTTGTTGCTTTGAATAAATTTAAAAGAATGTACATGGAAAACTTTAGAAATTTTATATACTAGTAATTTGAAAATGTAAAGAACTACATTTTGCCTGCGAGTTCGTCTGCGCGGTTTTCTGAACGTGAATACGTAACCCACCGAATTTTATCCAAAAATGTGTGTTAGTAAGTGACACAGACACCATTCATTTTTCCAGGTTAAAAATAAGCCTTTGTAATTTTTCGGATTCTTGAATATACCTACGTGATGATCGGTCGCTGAACTTTATCTTGTTACTCTAGGAAAGTGAAACAACGTGACGCTAGAGAAAATCGGTAAGAATGTTAAAGAACGATATAATCTATACTTTGACACTGGGTAATTTATTATTGAAATTTCAAGTTAGTTAAAGTACATATGTTTATAGTTAAGTATCTAACTATTTAATTTTTATTTTATAATTATAAATTAATGGTAAAAAGTTAAAATTAATAAGAAAACAAATTGTCAGAAGTGGGATTCGAACCCACGCCCACAGAAGTGGACTGCGACCTGAACGCAGCGCCTTAGACCGCTCGGCCATCCTGACTTGTATGAAGGTATTGAATTTGAACATTAGATCTAGCTGTTATAACGTGAAGTTATTAATATTGGTGGCGTAGTGGCTTAGGTAACCTGTGGTGGTTAGGTACTGTACCAAGTCGACCCATCCAACCCATCCCAAGAAAACAAATATATTCAATATAATTTGTCGGGATCTTAATGCCTTAATTTACTCTCCAGAAGTGTCTAATTACACGATACAACGATAGACCGCCTACGTATCTTAATTTAAATCCTGAGCAGCATATTGCCACATACACTAATTAAGTAATAGGTATTAATATATGCTATTAATATAGCATCGACTAATTATGCCTTCCTAAACTTTCATCAAAACATTTGCCTTTATTAAGTACTTCTATTATTATTAACGATTTTACGAAATACATCTACTAGCTTAAAAAATATCGGAAAAATTACTTAAACATAACTATTTTTTCGAATTTTTGTCTGTGTTTGTTGGTTCACACATAACGCAAAAGTTACTGAACGGATTTTGATGACACTTTTTTGTTTGAAAATTCTTAATTAACCTTAAACACTGGTATACTATATGTTTTACCCCTACTATATCGGGTACCTGAGATAAAATATAAAAGTTTAGTCTATGGCGGAGCCGCGACCAAAGGCTAGTTCTACACAAATGGAATATCAAAGAGACTTATAGGAAGCCAATCTTATTATCGGCGAGAGACAAACACGAAGGATCCCATAATTTTGTACTAGCTGCCTTTAACCATACAACTTCTAACGAAACGAATGCCAAACATCGTCCGAATATCATCATCTAGTAGCCAATTATTGAGGAACGCTCCAATGGGGTATCGAGACCCACGGAATTCAACAGCGTACTTTATGTCTCTATTCATTAAAACGCAACGATACTAATTAAAATTTTTGCGTCCGAATACGAGTGAATAAATCGCGGAGCGTGGTGCTTGTAAACCTTTTTGTTTTTCTCGCTTGCTACATATTTGTGGGGTCTGACATTAACACCTTCGGGATGCTGCGTACAATGCAGTGCTTGTCGGGTGTTACAAAGGCGTGCATCGATTTGCGGGGTACACTTTAAATATATCGGTGGCTGACAATGCGTTTAGTCGAGCCGTAAGTAAGCTAGCGCGGATATATGGCCCGCCGGGTGCTTTGTTCATAGTGATCGCATCGATTCCGGCTAATAGTATAGCTTTGTTTCTACTTAGCGAATTCGATTTATAGTTTCAATTTTGTTTTTGAATTAGTTGAAACTTAAAAAATGAAATGGTTTGAATGTTTCACAAAATTAATTAAAAGTAAGCAACACACAAATATGTACGTAGATAGAGAAAAAGAGAAGGAAAAAGACAGCGAGGGAGGGCATATCGAAGATGGAACAACCATTAAAGGATGCCGCAGGAGTATCGTGGAGACTATGTCACTACCGTGATCACTGGAAGAGCTGGGGGAGGCCTATGCGAAAGCAAAACAATGTGTGCCGATTTTATCTAATAAATATTCTGCCTAATTTTAGATTATGTTAAAGATTATATGCCGTGCGTTAGTCTCGGAAAAGCAAGAAAACACCCGGATCAAGTTTGACAAAAAAAAAATTAAGCTTGTGCGTGTCCATGGATGGTTTAGATTGGAACAATGGTCATGTCAAAGATACGGCCCGCGTTCGCAATGTGTCACAGAAAGAAAAATCATGTTTTTATAAAATGTTTTATTACATACATTTGAATTGCTACACTTGCATCTCATGTGCGGTCTCGATCTTCGACTGATGATCGAACTCTTCACCTGTTTCTTTGTAATGTTTGATTTTACCACTAGATGCATTAGGTACTTGCTTACCTAGGATGATGTTTGCTTTGGCACCGGAAACAGAGGAACTGATTAACTAGGAACCATTATCTCCATTTTATAATCGCACCACCCGAGCCAACACTAAAGGCTTTGCGAGGCAGCGTTAATTTCCAAAGCAGAACGAAGTACGTTCAACGCTTCTTCTTCCAAAGCACTAGCAAATTCTGGAATGATCTTCCTGATACGCCATGTCTTTATTTAAACGAAATTTAAGAAGAGTAACTTTAGTTGTGACTCCAATGTTGCTAAATTCTATGCACCGTTTACTGGTGGTAGGGTTGGATACCAAGTGGGAGTACTCACTAATTATCAGGCCCGAGCGGGTCCGTACCTGATTGAGCGTAAAGCACCTTTGTGTGTCGTGGTTGTAGTGGCAGACAGAGCAGCGGCATGGCAGTACTCATAATGCTGTGTAATCCATGTGTGACAATTATTATTTTCCATCATGTGGACCACTAGTTAGTTTACCGCTAGCCACCAGGCAATAAAAAAAAAATCCAAAACTGCACGCCTCATAATCTTCATTTTTCACAATAAAATTGATTATTTGATAAGTAACTAATAATGTATTGGTCTTACTAAGTAGTTTTCAATAAATCACATAGATATCGCTAATTTCAAAAAGTACTAATGTGGGTTTCATATCTGTCTTATTGGTCTATAGAAATAGTTCTCATGAAAGGTATAGCGCTGGTTTTAGTGTCGCGTCGAGCGTAAATATTTAGTATTTTTTTATTTATTTAATAACAATTAAACCACATCGAATCAGACCGTGAAAAGTAATAGGGCTCTATTCATAGAAATACTCAAGTTAAAAAGAAAAGACTCGATTAGTAAAGTATTTCGGTTGTTATCGTGTTAACATACATTATCTACAACAAACGGGCTTCCAAGACAGAACTTTTTTAAACAGTTTTTTAACTACAAATTATTTGCGAATAAGGAAAAAGATTTTTTGTACTAGCGGGAATCGAACCTGCGTCTTTTCCAATCCGGGGAAGTGCTCTAAGCCACTGAGCTATAGTACAGGTCTTTCGACCATCCCAATCTCCTTATCACATTTGTCTTTACGACCAACGCCATCTATCGGAAGCATTTACATGCATTAAACCGATATAGTAAGTTTAATTTTGCAATTAAAATTCATACTATTAGTTGGCGCGATTTTTTAAACATTTTTGATCTATATTTTTTAGCATTTGACATGCTCCGCCACTTTTTAAAGTACAAATTATTTGCGAATAAGGAAAAAGCTCAAAAAGTTTTTAACTATTTTAAATAACAAAAATGGCATAAAAAACATCATGAGTGTCAAAAATTGTGTTTTATCTTGATATGTGTATGTATATATTGTTTTACAAGTGCAATATATGATAAATAGAGACATTTTAAGTTTGAAAAATCAGTTGTTCTGTGTAAAACGAGAATAGTACCCACCTCAACGCTTCGCTTATGAGGCGTGCAATTTAGTTCCAGTATTCGACCTTAAGCTTAGCATAAATCATCGTCTGCTGGTATCATGGCAATTTCCAAGCCTCGATCGAATATATAAACTCCGGCAATAAGTAGTAGCTCTTGCAGCGCATAAAATAACAAAGATCCTGTAACAATTTCGCAAGGCATGCGGCGCGCGCTGTCCCGTGTACTGCGGATTCCATTCTACTGTCGGCACCCATACTTAACTGTGCGCATTGCTTTTGTTACAAAAAAGCCTTATTTGAATGTATCAACATTTGAAAATAATGCGCGAATTTTCTTTTTTTAAATTATATTTGACAGGCATTTTTTTTTCATACTTATTAATTACTAGTTATAATAGTATTCCAAATGTACATTTTTTACACCTGTTGGTAAGCAGTTACCGTAGCCTACATACAGACGCTAGCAACACCAGTGGCATCACTCGCGCGTCACCATCTCCGAGGAAAGGAAGGATACGAGGTGAGCAGGAATAATAATAAAGAGAGGATAAGTAGGATATACTAAGGAGAGGATAGGGAGGGGGTTTGGGCCTCCAGCGCTCTCACTCATACTACGAAACACAACGGTACTAGTAACTACCATTTGTTACAAGCTGATTTTATGTGAGAGAGCGGTACTTCCCCGATCGAGCCGGCCCATTCGTGCTGGGATAAGGAAGGCTTTAGGTACCACTAGAAATCTACCCCGCACTGGGCCAGCGTGGACTATAGCTCAAGCTTCCACCACTCTAAGAGACCCATTCTCAATAGTGGGAGACTAATGTGTCCTGATTAAAAACATTATCCTATCCAGTTCTAACGGGGATCTTCATCTTACGGAGCAATGTAGATGTAACTCTGGTATTGATAGGTCGACGAACGTCAATTACCAATTACCATCGGTGAGCTCTGATAAAAATATATTAGGTATAATTATAAGTAACTAGACGTATTATATTCATATGTGAAAATGTGTTAGGTATCCATATTGTCCAAAACAACACCACAACGAGCAGTCTTGAGCCGCCTGCATCCAACGGGTGACTGTGGTTATCATCGCCCATTGGTCCGTCCAGCTACGAAGGTTTGCCTCCAGCTGAGATGAGCCTAGCAATAATTTTTCTCACTAACTATTCATTGAATTTACGTTATAATTATAGCATTTCTATACGTGCAGTTGTTACATCATTTTGATACTGTTTCTATTCAATATTAAACGAATTCTAGTAACTTTGGAAATACCTACGTACTATATGGATTTCGTATATTTTACCTGTTATTAAGAGGAAATTCATTGTAAAGAGAAGCAGACTATGCAATTCGTAACGTTTTTGTTCGTTATGAAACAGGTTTTTTTACTGGGGTACGAGTAAGTAGTGACGATACCAAAACATTATCTACTTATTCATTAAAAAGGTAGTGTATCGAGCTCAAACCCAGTCTACGGTCGAGACCTCGCAAGGAATACCTATACTTACCTGACTTTTAGAAATTACATGTATAGGATAAAGGAAAATCTTGAGGAAAACTGCATGCCTGAGAGATTATCTATTGCTTGTGGAGTCCGCCAACAGCATGGGACGAGCGTGATTGTGGCTAATATCTCTCTTATTCTGGAGAACGGTTGGGCCGTGAGACAGTATTACTACTCAGTACCTTGTGGTACTGAAAACAAGGACTTCAATGATTCCACTTTTATTACTATAATCCACCCGGGAAACAACCGGATGGTATGGATCGCTCACCCACCAAATAGACCGCCGTGCGCCGTCTCTCCGTTGTATTCAGCGGACCACCCGTACCGTCTTTTCACTTTATTAATCCACGTGATTTAACAGTATTCCATCCAACCCAAGTAACAATATTGTGTTAGTGGTAAAGCGGACTTGCTTTATATTAGAGTTGCACCTTATAGCGCTGTAATTTGCCATAAACTAAATAAATGGCTAGAAATTTTTATATACTTTTTTAGCATTTGACATGCTTAGGCATATACATTAAACACAAAGTGAAAAATGTGAAATCGATAATAACAGTCACGAGCAGGATTTGACTAGACTGTTATTTTCGATTTCACATTTTTCACTTTGTGCTAAATAAATGGGTTAGTGGGAAATTAACCATGCCTGAGGTTATCTTTGTTTATCCAGGCCGTTGTATTTACCGCACTAACCGCTATCCAGGATGACAATGGATTTGTGGGGAGCTCTAAAGTTCTAAGGCTCTAATCCACTAAACAAAACGCCGTACGCCTCCACCCACCCAAACTTACCGCACGCAAAATTATTTATTCTTTAAGGCATTCTAGTCTATTTGTACTTACCAGATTTGACAGAATATCAATTTTATATCGGGACTGTCATTTCTGCAACGCAAATGAACGATATTATATTAGAGTAGATATATTAAAACACCATAAGCAGACACGTTGGAAATTGTACATCGTAGTACCTACATAGGTACTATGATGTACAATTTTGTCTATAGAGACAAGTATTTTATATTTTAGGGGCTATAGAGGGGACACTGTAGTAATGTCTTCGAGTTCCAGTGATCCATCAGTACAGGCGGAGAGACGGCACACGCCGGGTTTATTTAGTGGGTGAGGGTCCCACACTACCCTGTTAGGTAACTGTAGTCGTTGTAACAAGCTTTAATAAACTAAATAACGCCTCCAATAAATATTGCAGTTAGATTTTAACTCGCGAGTACTTGTACATCTATAGATACATAGTATAAAGGCGCTATTAGAATCTGTCTGTTTGTCCGCTTTCTCTTTCTAAACCACAACGGATTTTGATACAGTTTTTACTGTCGTTTAGACAATTTTCCTAGGAATGTTTATATGTATAACTCATCCTAGATTTTTTTTTGGTAGAGAATTTAAATGTACTTTAATCAAGTTAGTTTGCGGCATACCTACGTTTGCTACAGCTTAAGATATACCTACTTTAAAATACTGTTACAGAGAGTTGTAGTTCTGAAAATCCATCTATTTGCATCCGCACGAAGCGAGGGCGGGTCACCAGTAAATTAAGTATAAGAGATTTTCTTCACATTGAAATATTATCTCTCAAGCTGTTAACTGTAAACTAGTACCTACCCAAAATATTGAATAGTGGGCCTTGCTTACCCCAACATGCATGGGCCAGCTCGATCGGCTAATATCACCCTCTTACATATCAGCGTGAAACAACGGCAGGTATTCCTATCGTTGGTTGTGTTTCGTATGGTGAGTGAGGGTGCCAAAGTCCCAAACGCCCTCCCTATCCTTTCCTTATCATACTTCCCCTTTCTTATTATTCCTTCTATTAAATTCCTATCCCTTTCCTTAGAGATGACGATGCCCGTGTGATGTATCTGGTGTCGCGGGAGTCTGTAGGCTAACGTAATCGCTTACCATCAGGTCGTATGCCTGTTTGCCACTCGATTAGAATAAAAAAAACAACTCTTGCCATCAAGTTCTAAGGGTAGCTTAGTGTATGGATACTAGTAGACAAATATTTGTGCCAATTCTTTTGTCCAGGTCTATGTTGTTTTTTTTAATATCTTATACAGCACTCTTCATTAATTGTCATGAGCATCCTCATGGTCCTCATGGTATGGTCCATACCATAGATAAATAACTATAGAATGGACTGAGCTGATGACGGATACAATGCACTATTAGTTCCATAGATAAAATACTACGATAAGAGAATTAGTTCGTAGCCACAGATTAAAATAAAACATAGAAATACAAACTGATATGTATCCTTTTATTCACATTATATGTACTATTTACACTCTGTACACAATTGCGCTATTAAGTACCTACTTACAATATACTACAACATCTATCTACACAGATTACACAAAATACAACAAAAACGTTCAAAAACACACAAACATTCATAGATAGACTCGCCCCTGTTGTGGAGTAGGCACAGACAACGAATTAGTACTTGTCGTAAAACGGCCTTCTACAGCCCACTTTTCTTCAACGTGACGTGAACAATAGCGAACCAAATGCCGCCATTCAGATGATTATTATTTTAAAATCTCCATCGCCTTTGACGAATACACTCGCATACATAAATGCAAACGCTGTAATTACAAAAAATAAATTATAAGAATCCAATTCAAATACAATTTTGAATTGCGAATAACATTTTAGTTTTCGAATACAATTTCAATTTTAAATTTCGAATATTTTTAAAAACGTTTAAAGGAAATGTTATTATGCTTTGCTGTATTCATTTATTTCTAGAAAATTTGGATACAAGTAAATATAGCGAGGTGATTCATAATATTAATTTATAATGCAGTTTTGTTTAAGACAACAGTTATCACATAAAACCTGATTAGTGTTGCATGTTTACTACCATGGAAATTATTTAAAATTGCATAAGAAATTGTTTAAAATTGCATAAGAAATTAATTTTATTTTCAAATACGGTTCACGCTGACGTTTATTCATGCTCATACAGAAAATATATTTAAAACTTAAACACTAAATTACTTTTACTTAAAACTAAATTGGAAAAAGATATTCATTAAAATTTTCTTTAATATCTCAATGGTAAAAAACTATCAGAATCACAACAAACATTTCATACTACGAATTATAAATATAACTAATGTAAGCTTATAAAAATTATTAATAACTCTTTGAAACACAACTGTACTTTGTGACTTGAAACAATAGGTATACATTCGTAATTAAATTATTCTTCTACTTCGTTATTATAAATTCTCTAATGATGGGGCTCCAAACTATATGTATTTAAAATTTCATGACGATTGGTACAGTAGTTACGGTGTGAAAGCATAACAAAAAATAAACTCATTTTCGAATTTATAACATTAGTAAAGACATTTTATTTTGTAGTACCTAATAGGATCCGTATTTGTATAATGTGTGATTTCTTGGTTTATTGTAGAGCCAGTTCCAGGATCCATGTGTAATCTTTTACGGCAGTTAGATGGATACACCAGCTGATGCCACTTTAATCAAGTTGTCAGTTCATCTATATACTATTATAAAACTGTAACAGAGCTGTGTCTGTACATTTAAAATATATGAGAAAAAAATACTGTAATAGGCTATATAGGCGTGTCTCAACACAAAAGGTTTTTTTTTTAGATTTTTTGTGTGTCTATCTGTTTGTCTGTTTGTTTGTTCGAGCATCACGTAAAAAGTAATGAACTGATTTTGATGCAACTTTTTTTATTTGATAGATCTCGATTAGACTTAAAAACTGGTATACATTTTATCCCGCTACTATATCGGGAACCTGAGATACAAACTAAAAACTATACCAACTAAAATTTTTTGATTAACAACACCAACATACTACTCGCAATTATATTTCTGCCTAATTTTACTTCTTAAGTATTACCACGTCGCAATCGAACGCAATGGTTATATTGTGTATACTTGACTCATCACCAAAAGGAGTTTGTACTCGTATTTACGGTAGTATGATAATTAATTTAAAAACACAAAGTTAGCAGCAATACGGCGTTAGAGGTTTTTTAACGTGCAATTTTAACTCTCAAGAACGTTTACGTCAATAGTTCAGGAATAAAATATCAATCATAATCACCATCATTATCTAATAAAAAACTTATATAAATATCATTCTGATTTCTGATAGTTTTGGTAACACAACACACACGACACCGAGACAAATAATTCATTAACGCAAAATCATAAATACATTTCTGCGACTAGTTATATAGGTCTTTGGCTAACGTTAAAAAAAACACCAAAAATGTATTTATATTAAAATCAATAGCTATCCTACAGTAGCAACTTCAGTTTGTTCAAAATACTTTAAACATTGATCGTCATTATACCAAACGTATAAATAAATTATTCATAACATACAGAAATTATTAATTAATTATTATCAACAATAACAAATAATTTTACTATATTTGGCATACCATTTATAGGGATGTGATTTCATGTGTACATAGTATCGCGTTTATATAAAAGTAAAAATGTTATATATTATTATCAATTCATTCGTAATTACAATTAAATATAAAATAAATACTTAATTGTATAATACTTATATTTTTATTAATTAGCAGCTTTACTAGACAGTATTAATATGTATACTTTTAATCTAATCCATCGTCTATTTGAGACTGCCATGTTAATGATACCTGTACACTCAATTTTGAAACGCGTTTGGCACGTTTGCTATAAAATACGTCTCAACGTCTATATTCAATTTTGAATGGTAGATGTATATAAAATCATTTTTTTACTGCCCGGTGAAAGAACGCAGTTCACGATGTTCATGAGGAGCCTGAGAGAATTCTTCGAAGGCTTATTAAGTCTGCCAACATGTGAGCAAATGACCTGAAACCCTTCATTTTAAGGGCAGACTTAGGTGCGGCGCAGACGACGTACTATCTGCGGCGCACTTTTTAGTCTGTAAAAAATAGAACCTATGTAATTATATGTAGTAACATAATATTACATAGGCATACGACGCACAAAAAGTCCGGCAGATAAAAAATCCGTGTAATTCTTGCAGACCGCGCCGCGCCGCGCCGTACAAAAAGTGCGCGAATAAAATAGAACGTTTGCTTCAACGACCGTTAACGCAGACGGCGCACACTTTAATCTGCAATCTGCACTCGTAAGTGGTGGAGGTAAAGTATGGCGCTAGAGATCGATGTATCGATGTTAATACAAGAAGTACAAAACAGCCCAGCAATTTATTTATGATAAATACTTCTAAGCCAGAATATCATTATAGACATTTTAAAGAGAATAAAACCGTCCAATTGCGAGTCGGACTCGCGCACGAAGGGTTCCGTACCATTGACTAGGTAAACAACATTACACTATTGTAACTCTCTGTAACCATGGTGTTTGGCTGTTACCAAATTTTGCAAGTAAAATTTTACTCATTTCGTGGTTTTCAACTTAGACTTAGATGCGCATAACGAAACAGTTTTAAATGTAAGGAATTATGTTACCATTAGAGTCATAACTAAACGAGTCATAAGGTAACTGTGCGCAGTGGGTAAGCGTGCGGAATCACATATATTTAGGACTAAAATTAATGGGTTTGCGCACTTTTACCCACTGCGCACATATGACTCTAAGTAGGCGCCATCGTGGATGAATTTTATAGTGTTAATTCCATCAGCTTTTTAAACTTTTATTATTATCTGTAAGGGCGTAAGAATAGGTAAGTAATATAAAGAAAGTGGTGTTAACAATTACTTGATAGGTAGGTATGTAGGTAGTAGGACCGCCCATTTTTGTTTATGATTTTCAATTAAGTACCTATCTACTTACTTTTCAGACAGTTTAGATAATATGGGAGCCCCCCTTAAATAACTGTTATATTTTAATTTAATTCTTCATTTTTGAAGTGAATATATAACTACATATTCTGTAAATATTTCAAGCATTTAACTGTTGCCGTTATCAATATCGAGCAAAAACGAGTAAAAAAAATCACGTTTGTTGTATGAGAGCTCCCCTTAAATATTTTTTTATTTTATTTTTAGTATTTGTTGTTATAGCGGCAACAGAAATACATAATTTGTGAAAATTTCAACTGTCTAGCTATCGCCGTTCTTGAGATACAGATCATTTGTGAAAATTTCAACTGTCTAGCTATCGCCTTTCTTGAGATACAACCTGGCGACAGACGGACGGACAGACAGACAGCGAAGTCTTAGTAATAGGGTCCCGTTTTGACCCTTCGGGTACGGAACCCTAAAAATGTGGGAAGAAGTGTGCTGTAATATTTATTCCGCTCCTGTTTGGACTTATACTATACATTTTAATCAATTAACATCCCCTTTATAGGAATACTATCAGGATGTAAATCTCGTCGTCAAGTTCCCATGACTCGAATGCGTGCCCTGGAGGAATGATACACGATACCTTGCTCAATGATTACAATGTTTTGTAACAAGCACACAAATAAGAGTATATAATTAGCACCATTATTATATAAATTCACAACAATATCTTTTATAAAATGGCTCCCTATGTAAACACTGTTGAACACAACAACACAAACTGATAGAGAGATTACTTTTGTACCAGACCAGAGGGGTCCTTACAGGAATCATAGAACATCAATTAATAATATATATCAATCGATTCACGACAGTAAATATATCTATGTGAGGAGGTTGAATGGGAAATACTATTATCTACACAACTTCAAGTATAAAATAATACATCGCGATCTCTGCATTTCCACAGCGTATACGTCCCTACAGTTCTGCCGATAGAATGATCGTAGATGTGCGCCATGTGCGTTAAGTCTGCGAAAAATCCGCGACGGACTTTTAGCGCCCCATGCAGACTTTTTGTGCGTCGCAGATTCGATCGCACAAAAAGTGTGTCGCTGCACCTTATGCTCATCAGTAGGTCTGTGATTGGTGAATACAATAATATTTAATAAAATATTAAATGCCAATTAGAATCTATTACAGAGAACGCTGAGATCGAAAACCGTTATAATGAGTAATAGAGCTCTTTTTGGTAAGAAAATTCAATTCCTTCAAATAAATCATGTACTTTTTTTACACTTAATATTTACTAAAAGTAAGCTTCCATGATTTCGAGCTTGACACACTGCGTTCACGAGGAAATTTAAAGTATGTGCTTAAATTCATGGTATTAAGAACCCACTTAAAGCTCATGACAACAGGAAATTATGGCTTCGCTTCAGAAACGTATTAATACAATCTTGAAATATGATTATAAAAGCACTTAAAATAAATACTATAATCTTAATGTAATATGATTGATTTATAAATTATTATATAAATATACTAATCTATCTAGATCTCACTACCTAGTTATCGTGCGTTTCTTATACAGGATCGGTTTTTAAGATGGGTCTGTCGCCAATGCGAGACTAGGACCAGATGAAATATAAAGAATATTTAATAATTTCCCAATTTTCGAGAAGTGAAAATTTTATAGTCACTTTAAATAGGTACTCGTATTATATTTTACAGTTAAAATTATTAGGTACTGGAAAAATAATTATTATTTAATTACATAATTGTTTCGTTTTCTGATTAAAATACGACTCCTAAAAAGTAAATGTATATGATATTTTCTGTTGAATACGCGAATACCAGAACATAACTATTTTCAATACTTAATTTAAAAAAATATACAGTTTTCAATTCACTAATTATCAGTTTCTTGCAACACTTTATATTATCCTATCTATAGTTTCACCTCTGGTCATATCTCATAGACTCCTATCTCAAAAACGAATCCTGTGCACCTAAAAATGTTATAATTATGAGAATTAAAATATAATTTCGCGCAAGCACCGATATGTTGAGATGGACTATTTCGCTATACGTCTATAGACAATATTAACTACACATGTGTGTACATAACACGTACCGTCACTAAATCTTTAGAATATAATCTCTTAACTTCTCCTAAGGACAGACAGCGTTACAAATTACATTTACCTAAATTTTATAGTTCGCAGTTTGTTCAAATTGAAGAGTGGGGCGTGAATCTACTACAATAATAATATAATAATAATATAATTATAATAAAAATTAAATTAAATAAATAAAAAACCTCTAAATTTCATTAAAGAAGATATGTTTTAACAAATTTCAAATCATGTTAAACTTATAGTTATTTAATTATCTTATAATTATTAAATATTCTTTTACACACTGCTTCAATTTGAATAAACTTCGTGAATTAAAGTACATCATTTTTACATTTAAGAATTGACGTCAAACCAACTGCGGACATGACAAACTACGTACAAACTTATTATCACACATAGAGAGTAATTATATTGTTAAAGGAATGGCAAGACATGAGGTCATGATTTAAATCTATTTATCTACACGACTGTACTTTTAATATAAATAAAAAAAAACAACACTAATATAAAAAAATTGTAAAGTGATATTAAGTCCAGATGTAAGAATTGTAAATAAATTAAATAAGATTAGAAATAGAAAAAAATATGAAAATATGAATACATATTTATACATATAAACTTATGTTTACCAATTTATATTTGAAAAAAAACTATTATTTCATATTCAAATATTCACAAATTCATTCCAAATTTAAATTGTAAATACATTAATTAAATTAATAATAAATTACAAAAAATATATATTACTCAATCATTCTTAGTACAGTCGCGTTCATAAATATTTATCAAAAAATAAATCTTATTTAAAATACATTAATGTTTTGAAGTGTTGTTCGATATGTTTTCTAATTCCTAAGACATAATAAAGATACAGTTTATTCTGAATCTCATTATGACTATTCAAGTCAAAGCTGTATTGACAAATAAATGCACTAATAGGTACTCTTAACTGTTGCTGAATTACGAAAGCATAATTGTGTTATTCTGACTTTCCAAATTAGAATTGGCAGACACAGAGTACGTCTGCTCAGAACAAATTGGTGATTACATGATATATTTTCGCACTTAATATTATTAAAAATCACATATTTTTGCTTGCTGTTACATAGTTAATATAAGTTTTTAACTGTTTAGTTACTGTACTTCTATTAAGGCTCATCGTTGTTCCAGGAAAATAAAAGCGCTAAAAATGCTGCGAAAGATTTTTTCATGTATGTTTACCATATACTTAAAAGTTTCTTTTAATTCTTTTTTAATTATATGTTTATATAAGCTACTTCTGCATAAGAAAATAAAAAAACGTTGGCGTAGAGGAACAGGGTCGGGTTACCAGTGATAAATAATGCATATTTTCCCGCATAAATATATTTTAAAATGGATTTTATGGGGTAAAATCAATAGTGGCAGTTTTATTCTACATACCCTGGTATTGGGGACGAAATCCCATATTTATGTTTCATACAGCCTTCAATCAATTTGTTATTGTCCGTACCTCCTATCAAAATATTCTACCTTGGGGCCCTCGTAATGTTTGCGTAAATATAATTATTTTCGTACCGTTTCAGCCTCATATATTTATACAGAACAAAATGCGTCATTACGCCTGATTAAAATTTAGTAATGATATTAAGAGGGGACCCTTTTACATTAATTTTAAACCAAAATAGCTTGTTTTTATTGTAAAACACATTTGAAATTATGTAATTCAAGTTAAGTACATAGCAACAAGTTTGACCAAAGAGATCGATTTTTAAAATTTTTTGAGCCTAATCGATACAGTCCTAGTAAGTTGTACCTAGTTTTAGTATGAAATTCTTCATTTATTTCCAAATTAGTTAACTATACATGACCCTAAATTGACACATAGTTTGCTCAGATATTTTCATTTCAGTCGTAAATAGTTATAGAATACTGATCATTACATTTACAAATAACAACAAACATCTAAATTTAGTATTAGATATTTTACAAAAGGTAAAAAAATTGTGCAGAATTTTTAGACCATAAACAAGAATCAATTTTATAACATATCTGTAGAGGCTGTATAAATTACCTAATTTTATGCATTCACTCTTAATTTTAAAAATGACAATATGGCTACCCGCGCAAAAATATTCCAAAGTGGAACGATCTCATTGGCCACAAAACTGTTAACTTTTTCTTAGCTCGAACGAATTACGTCTCAAAAAAAAACAGCCAGTTATATCTTACAACGCTCCTATTTCGGGGTACGCATGTGGCACTCCGGAACCCGTCTCTCGGTACTGCAGGGGGTCGGCTCGGAACTCTACGGGTCTTAGCGCCATGTTCCCGTACACTTCAGCAAAGCGCGCAATGCACGCCGACCGCTGAGACATGTGACGCGCATCCGCTGACAACATCTCCGTGTTTGTGCATTCGGGACACTTGAATTTTTTTCGAGGCGTCACCTGAAAATTATAAGGATACAAGAATGTATAGGTACTACAGAATTTTGATACTTTAAATAAATATACAATTTTATAAACACAACACGAATCTCCATAAATTGTTGCTCGGTCTGCGTATTCTTTATATCTAAAGTCTAGTTTAAACTATTTATTAATATTGTAAATGCGAAAGTTTGTGACAATGTTTGGTTATTTGCCCGTCAAATACGCCTAACTAACAAACGATTTAAATGAAATTGAGTAGGTAGATAAGGTTTTTTTCCCCGAGTCTATTGTTCCCATATGCTAACTATTTTTGGCATCAGAGATTAGTGCCAACGTCTAAATAGAATTGAAAGAAATTATATAGATAAACTAGAACACCATCCTTGACTTTCCTCGCATATTATTAATGTCCTATTACTATATACTTTTTAAGTCCCATTATTTTTGTCACGGGTGGACAGTGTAACGTTTACGTAAATATCAGAAAGTAATATATAATTGAAGTTCCTTCTTACGTAGGAATTGCTAAAACTCAGATAGCTCTCTGATGATCTTTCCTAAGTCATATGAGACGAATTATTCGCTTATATGTTTTACAGGACCATTCTTTCAGTAGCAACAAATGGCCGATGAATTAATAGATTGGCCTTTTTTTTAAATAACATCACCTTGCACTAAGGAATAATCGCATCACGGAGGACTATACAAACACACAACCAGACTCAGCACAACCGTTGGTGGATCACACAAAGAGTTGTCCTGTGTGGGATTCAAACCCACAACACTCGGACGGGAGGCCGGTATCTAACCACTCCGCCATCTGTGCATTCATCTCTTTCTCTTGTCATCTGTCAGTCTTTGCGGATTAAGTGTTTTTTTTTTATTTGGAATCCCATCATCCCTCAGTAACAATAATTAAGGAACTTTTTAAAGCAAAAAATAATCATTGCAAATTGTTGATACTAATAATAATACTCAAGCTAAAGCAGTGCATTATATTATATATATATATTGCCTACACGTCTGACACATATAGGACTTTTTGCTAGAAATAACATTTAAAAGTGCACTCAAATCTCACCTTAATAGGAGGTTTCCTTGTGACGTTGGCGACTAGGAAGTTCATGGCAATGTCTTCACAGTTGAAGTTATCGTCTACCCATTGTCGGATCTCAGATGGCATCTTGTACGTGTAGTACCACGACCAGATCTTGTGGTGGAACGCGGCACCCGTTAACACCTGAAATGTATAAAATCACTTGTTGTTATCATAATTAATAATTACTTGCAATTTATGACGATAAACTTTGATGAAACACTTGCTTCGGAAATCACGTTAAGCCGCTGGTCCTTAACAATTATTAGAATATTGATAAAACAATATTTCTATGTATTTTTGTTGTTAAATTTAGTGCGTAATATAACAAAAATGTTGATGTGAAACTAATTAAGAAATAGGACAAAAAATAAGATTTGTCAGAAGTGGGATTCGAACCCACGCCCACAGAAGTGGACTGCGACCTGAACGCAGCGCCTTAGACCGCTCGGCCATCCTGACACGTAATTAAATTGCCAATTTCAGTAGCATGTTCTAAGGAATGTATATTTTTTCACATAGTAGTGTATCCCAAAATATTAGCTATTTTAGTTGTTTTTTATTAACATTTCATTCAAACTTGTATGACGAATAGGTTAAGCTGTATGACATAAAGCAGACCGAGAGCCTAAGAAATACAATGGATTAAAAATATAAGTTTTCCATAATGCTGGACCGATACCAAACCTGCTTTTATATTGTAAATCTCTCTAGAATTAATCTATACTATTATAAAGCTGTAACAGAGCTTTTTGAAATAAAACTACGTTTACGGAATCTATCGCGTTTACTTGATTTTTATACTATCCCGACGTAGAGTATAGAAAAGACAGCTGGCCCGACGTAGTATAGAGAAGGCGGCTGGGTCTTACCATCAAGCTGGAATCCTGTGATAGGCCTCACCAAACATCGTAATACAAGAAGGCACACCACAAGATTGCAAGACACAGTTAGCGCTTATTGTGTGGATAAAAACCACAGTAGTGATTATTTATTATTTCCGCATAAATTTAATAATCCATAAACAGTTATTACTACACTGTTAACAACAGTGTTGCCTACTGAGTTTTCTAGCCGGATCTTTCTCAGTCTGGCCGCGTTCCGATCCGGTGGTAGCTTTTTAGTCTTAGCTTCCATTAAAATCAATATATTTAATAATATAAACTTATAATCAATATTGTCTTCTAACTGGTAGTTTTTTGATTAATTAAAAATTTTAAATTTTAATTGGTAGTTTGTGGTAGAATTTTTAAGCTCTAAATATACACAAAAATTTTAAAACTTAAAGAGGAGTATTATACTAATTTTATTATAGTAGCTTAAAATCTCATACATTGTAAGCATAAAACTTAAAGTAGATATTTTTAATTGTGTTACTAAACGAATATTATGTGGGTTGAAATAAATAAACCAAAAATTTGTAAAATGATATTACTGTGGGTAGATGAAACCGTTGAAACAACATATCAGCTTTGGACATCTGCCATCTAAGTCCACCCGTGATCATGAATGCTGTAAAGTATTCGAAACGTCGGGATAGTATAAAAATCAAATAAACGCGATAGATTCCGTGAACGTAGTTTTATTTCAAAATGTGTAAAATTCGCCTTAATATTAGAAAGTATTATGTAACAGAGCTCTGTTGTTGTGTTTGTACATTTAAGATATTTCAGAAAAAAATACTGTAATAGCTATATAGGCTGCGGCGAAGCCGCGGGTAAAGGCTAGTATCACATACGAGTAAAAGGTAAAGGGTATAAGAACATTTTAAATATAGATACATGGCATTTTTATCTGAATAAAGCTTTCCTGTGGGATATACGATATATATCCTAGCAAAATAATAATTTTATTTATCACTAGCCTTTGCCTACGGCTTCGCCGCAGCCAAAAGCTTGATTTTAGATTATATCTCAGGTTCCCGATATAGGTAATAGCGGGATAAAATGTATACCAGTTTTTAAGGCTAATCAAGAGCTACCAAATAAATAAATTGCATCACAATCCATTCAGTAGTTTTTGCGTGATGCGCGAACAAACAAACAGATAAACAGACAAAAAATCTAAAATAAATCGTTTCGTGTTTAGATACGCCTATATAGCCTAATAAAGTATTTTTTCTCAAATATATTAAATGTACAGATACAGCTCTGTTACAGCTTTATAATAGTATAGATTAAAAACAATTCGAAAGTTAAAAACTGCTAATACTACAAACGAACTTTTATTTTCATTAATAGAAAAAAAGTATTAATAAAATTTATGACAACAAAATGTAGTTACCAGAATGTTTTAAATATTACAACCATATATTATGTTTTCAAAGGAAACAATATCGTTATATCTAGTAATTAAATACACAAATGTGCTTCAAGCACGATATGTCCCGGAACTCGGTACACAATTATTTTACAAAATTAATCCTACTAATATACATGTGAAAGTTTGTTTGACTTTAAATCTTTGGATATTTGTTATTCAATAACGCAAAAACTGCTCAACGGGTTTGGATGAAACGCATGTAGTTAAACCTGCATTAACACTTGCAACAATTTTCTATCTATTGCAGTCACGTAATTGTGACATCCAAACTACACTTCACATTTCTTTTAGATGTATTTAAGACCCACGCCACCTATCGGATGTTGTAATCGATGGCGCATTTTTTTAAATAGTTGCTCCCCGGATTGGATGGGACGCAGGTTCGAATCCTGCTCGCAGTAAAGTTCTCTTTTTTCCACTTTGACAAATAATTTGTTCTTTACAGTAGTGCTTTATTTTGTATCTTAAATTGTGGCAATTTTAGTATTAATTAAGATAATAGCGCCGTGTGGGGCCGGCTTTAGAATTGTCACACCCCTCTCCACCCATGAGAGTCGTAAGAGCCGACTGAGGGAATACCGGGGTAGTAGGCAGCAGCATTCCCTTGAGTATTAACAATGTCCACTGCAATCGCCAACCCGCCTGCCAAGCATGGCGATTACGGCACTATTCCTATGAGCGCACAGGACCGCTCGTTGTGGCGTTCTTTTGGGAAGATTGGATGAAGATAATAACGAAATTATTTCGTATAACCATACAAAGTCTGCAGTACTCTAATTATCTTGAGAGTGATAACCATCGCAATATAGCCGGTCATCAGAAATAATCTATACTATTATCTGTACACTGTCTTACACCAAACCGTTGTTTTTTCTGGATGAAGTGGCAATTTTTGAATCTCTTCAGGTTGCTCTTCATTTGAAATGCAGCAATTTTGTTTGTTTACATACCCATTGAGCCAGAAAAGGGCCTCATTACTTTGTTGTTACCAGTCGAAATGCTCAAACGAGTCATCGAAAATTGGACTCAAAGGATGGACCATCTGCGACGTAGCAACGGCCAACATTTGATAGACAGAAGATTATTCAAAAAATAAATGCCAAAGAATGTTCTTTCAAATGATAATAAACATTCTCCATGAAATTTGAAATTTTTAAAAAGTAGGAAACCTCGAAATGGATCACCTCATAGAAATACTACAGTAATTACGTATATCTGCAAATGATCAGCGTCTAATTCACAATATAAAGCCCATCAGATCACACACGTAGCGAACTTCGTAGCTCCATTTTTATTTCGTGAATATTTTGCAATTAATTAATAAAAAATAAAAAAAGATAAAAACTATCCTTTCTTAGGCAACGCCAGGCAAAACACATTTTTTTAAAAAACGTGAAAATCGGTTACGATAGTTTCGGAGTTCATCGTGAGCAAAAAGGTGACACGAGAATTATATCTATTACATTATGTACGTATATATGTCCGTGTGTTCGTACAATTAGTAGTAATTGAACTCCTACTAAACTGCTGAACCGATCTTGACGATTTTTTTTGTGTATGTTTGTGTAAGTACCGGGATGGTTTAGATTCACATTTGGACCCGGTAGGTGGTGCCACGATAGAATTTCAGGATTATTTCTTCAATTTATTTGTGTATGTTTGAGTAAGTACCGGGATGGTTCAGATACACATTTGGACCCGGTAGGTGGTGCCAGGATAGAATTTCGGAAAAATAAATATGGCGGTACGAAGTTCGCCTGGTCAGCTAGTATCTATAATAATACTATTATAAAGCTGTAAGAGAGCTGTGTCTGTACATTTAAGATAATTGAGAGAAAATTACTGTAATAGGCTATGTCTGAACACAAAACAATTTTTTTAGATTTTTTGTCTGTTTATCTGTTTGTTAATTCGCACACCACGCAAAATCTACTACTGAACGGATTTTGATGCAACTTTTTTATTTGATAGCTCTTGATTAGTCAAACTTAAAACGGCATACATTTTATCCCGCTACTATATCGGAAACCTGAGATATAAACTAAAAAGTAGCTTTTGGCTGCGGTGGAGCCGCGGGCAAAGGCTAGTAATAGATAAATCATAACAAGGCATATTACGATATATTTTGTATACAAATTTTCAAGTGACTGCACATGCCACTATAATATATATTTCTATAATTTCACTAAATTACTTATACCGTAATTTTTATTAAGTATAGTATGGTATATTAATGTAAGCTACGTGTGTTACGGGCTTTAAGTTCTATGTTCTCCATTTACTAGCGGATATTCAACGTGTCGACCATGTCTGTAGTTTCAAATTCCACTAGGTACTATCCCATAGACTTAGGTATTCTCTTCTAATCAGTAATTACGTAATGCGGACTTCATAATTTTTTTTGATCGCGGCTCACTGTACGAATGCTATAAGTTATAACTGCTTAATACCCAGCCGCCTACGTCACTCGCGGGAAGGAATGGAGCGGTGATACTTGTACTTTAGTTCGTCACCATTATAATCTTCCTTTTCTCAATATGATCACCCAAAACCTTTTTAAAATCTCCGCAGTAACATTGGGACCAGAGACGACGAACTTGAATATTGGTTTCAGTAACAAACTGAGACTCACAGAGCGTACTGGAAATGGAAAGAGCTCGGTATTTCTCTATGCTATAAAGTCTGCAACACGGACAATCTCCTGTGAACTAGAGTAACTGACGTTCCGTTATGTCGGCACGCCGAAGTAACAAAGGGTAGGCTACATCGCTCGTCTAACCGTCAACCGTTTATAAAGAAAAGTTCTCGAGTGGCGACCACGTATCGGATGACGCAGTAAATCGAGCTTCCATCAGGTGGACCAATTACCTGGTCAAAGCCACACGCAGTCGTTGGATGCAGTCTGCTCAAAACCGCTCGTTGTGGTGTTCTCTTAAGGAGGGCTATGTCCAGCAGAGGACGATATGCCGAATATACAAAGTGCTTAAAAATTTAATAATAAGCAACTACCCTTTAACTGCCTCGGTGGTGTAGCGGTAGTGTATGCGACTGATAATCATGAGGTCTCGGGTTCGATCCCCGGGTCGGGCAATGTTATTGAGCTTTTTCCTATAAGAAAAATTCTCAGTAGCAGCCCGGAGTTTGGAAATGTCCCCGGTAGACGTCAATAGGATCGCGCCCTATTACGTGGGACTTAAACATCCCCTTCGGGGAATACAGACGTGACGCTGATTTTTTTTAACTACCCTTTTTTTATTTAGGCGATAAAACATGCTCCTAACCAAACACCCCGTCGTTCGGGGCAACGATAAGGGTAGTGTGGGGCACTCGCCCACTAAATAAGCCCGACGTTTGCCGTCTCTCTGCCTCTACTAGCGGACCACTGGAACTATTGTGACATTACTTCAGTCGTATAAGTAACTACCCTATGAAGAACAAATTATTTCTAAATGTGAAAAAAGAGAAGTTTAGTGCGAGCGAGTATACAATCCTGCGTGCCTTCCAATCCGAGGAAGTGCTCTAGATCGCTAAGCCATCACACTGACCGATGGCCGTTCCCAATCTCCACATCACATTTGTCTTTACGATCCCGCTCGCACTAAACTTCTCTTTTAACACATTCACAAATAATTTGTTCTTTAAAGTAGCTGAACATGTCAAGTTCTAAAATACAGATTAAAAATACCCTATGGATTTTTTATACATATGCTATCAGGGCTACCAGAACGTTTATAACGTCAGCTAATTTTGTGAAAACAATTGAAGCGTATGAGCTCCAAGCGAAGCTAATGGGCACAGATAAGTCCCTGTGTCGCGGAGGACTTCACAAACATTCAATTAAAGGACACAAAAGCCTCGAGTCGGGACAATTATCTGCGGATCAGGTTACGTACATTTGTTTTATAATCATCGTACATTTTATGTATTACTAGCTGACCTGGCAAACGTTGTTTTGCCGTATAAATTATTTCTAGAGAATATTTAGGGAATTTCTAGCATAGAAAAAAATTAACTAACTAATATGCCGAATCATAAAAATAAATTTGTTGGGTTGGACCACCCTTATCACATAGGGGTATGAAAAATAGTTTACATCATATTCTCAGACCTACTGAATATACACACAAAATTTCATAAGAATCGGTCAAGCCGTTTCGAAGGAGAATGACGACAAACACAAGAATTTTATATATTAGAAGACTAGCTGACCCAGCAAACGTTGTTTTGTCATATAAATTATTTCTACATCGGCAGTAGAAGGGTGAAAATTTAGGGATGTATGTATTTTTTAATGCCCAATCATAATAAAATAAAAATAAAAAATTTTGTCCAAAAAATTAAAAAAATATATTTAGGTAACTACAAAACCGATCATCATGGAATTATTACCATAGGTAACATTCGTGGATAGTTCTGGGATAGCAATTTTTGCATAGAGATCACTAGTGTGCCTACGCAGACAAATTCGACGCTAGAATCTAGTCTAGTCTATACTAATAAAAAGCTGTAACAGAGCTATTTCTGTACATTTAAGATATTTGAGAAAAAATTGCTAAACACAAAACTTTTATTCTTAGAATTTTTATCAGTTTATTCGTTCGTGCATCACGCAAAAACTACTGAATGGATTTTGATGATTTTTTTTATTTGTTAGCTCTGGATTAGACTTAAAACTAGTATACATTTAATCCCGCTACTGTATCGGGAACCTGAGATATAACCTAACAACTAGCTTTTGGCTGCTGCGGAGCCGCGGGCAAAGGCTAGTTAGTAATATATAAAAATGCTTAATACAAGTGCCTTAATGTAACGTACCAAATACTTACCATAACCGAAATCTCCACGAGCAACGAATAAATCAGTATTTGAATTTACAGGGCAATATTAGAGGGAAACGAAATGTATTTTAACCCATAAATCAACAACACAGGGCCAATTAAAATACTTGCCACAGCAACAAAAGGATAGCTTTAATCAATAACGCTTTTTGTGCCGTAATGATAAAAGCTAGCTGTATATAACAATCAGTGTACCGAGCCGGTGACTACCTATAATATTAATATAGCCTTTTCAGAGCAATAGGAAGTTTTTAGGTTATAGAGGCATATATAGAGGGGTTAATAGATATACGTTTTTTATACAATACGGGTGACAAATAATCCTGATGGTAAGCGGTTACCGTAGCCTTTAGACGCTAGTAACACCAGAGGCATCACTCACGCGTCGCCAACTCCGAGAAAAGGTAATGGATGTGGAGCGAAAAAGGAGTTATTGTTTGGGCCTCAGGCACTCTCATTACGAAATAGCTATTTCAAGCTAATCCTCGGTGAAAGAGAGGCACTTCATTTAATCAAGAGCTATCAAACAAAAAAGTTTCATCATACTCAGTTTAGTAACAAGCAAAAATTCTAAAAAATATTGTAATGTGTTCAAAATAGTAATTTTTCTCCAAATATCTTACATGTAGAGACAGCTCTGTTAACATTTTGATCGACTTATCAACGTTGCTTAAAATTATGTTCTCAACCCAAGCCAACCCTGATTTGACACATAACAAGAAATTATACACGTAATAGAAAACCTCGTCCTAAAACAGTCTTGATACATCAAAATACGAGTTGAATATTTCACGAATCAATAATCATGTTTTAGAATTCCATTTGGAAGCTTTTTATGTAGACGCAATGTTATTAAATAGAAAAATAAAAAAAAGGAAAATATTGCCTAATGTCGTTTGATGTTTGATTTAAGAAGCAAAGGCAGCCCAGAGATACAATCAAGGTATCTGATCAAGTTTAAACGCAAAACACTTTTGTCTCCCCCGTCTCGTTCATATCACGCAAGACTTAGTTTTTTTATTACTTATGGTGGCAAAGGAGCCACCTAGTGGTAAGTGGTAACCCCCGCTCGTGGACTCCACCATACCAAGAGTACTGTCAAGCCACTGCTCACCATTTAATTTTGCGCTTTTAACCGCTTAATTACTTTAGCTGTAGTGTATACGACGATCATGAGGTCTCGGGTTCCAAGTCATTCTGGGCAACAAGTTTAGTCAAGTCTAAAAGAGCGTAGACGTGATTACCATGTAAGGCTGGATTTCTGAATACTTTTATGACATCGGTCCCTTGTACGAATAAATATTACGCTATATTATTTTACTAGCCTTTGCCAGCGGTTTCGCCGCAGCCAAAAGCTAGTTTTTCGGTTATATCTCAGGTTCCCGATTTAGTATAGCGGGATATAATGTCTACCAGTTTTGAAGTCAAATCAAGGCCTTTGAAATAAAAAAAGTTGCATCAAAATCCCTTCAGTAGTTTTTGTGTGATACGCGAACAAACAAACAGATAAACAGACAAACAGACAAACATTCTAAAAAAAATTGTTTTGTGTTTAGACACGCCTATATAGCCTATTACAATATTTTTTTCTCAAATATCTTAAATGTACAGACACAGCTCTGTTACAGCTTTATATTAGTATAGATGAATATTAGGGTGGAGCGCTAATACTCATTCGCGACTGATATCACGTACTTCTTCTGTCCCGTGTACAAATGAAGATTGATACAGAGTACAGACCGACGTCAGTGTAGGAGGAATTTCAGTCTACGGCAGTCCACATGTTGTCGCTGGTCATAATGAAAGAATATCTTCACTCTTTCATCTTCAGTTTGCTAGAGATGTGAAGAGGTTTTGGATCCCCGGCCCTTTCACTCTCCAGACAAATCACATCAGTGGAGATACGTATGGTGATGACATGTGGGTTTAAAAAAAAATGAATTAAAGAATAGTCATAAGGGCATGTCCCTTACGTTCTAAATGAACAAACGAACCGAAACAAATCTCACTGTAGTCTATTACGCAAGACGAATAACGCCTTCAATTGGATACACTCGGCAATAGAGATTGTTTAGCCAATTGTCTCATTAAATTAACTCGAGTGACAAAATCGCGTAACTAACACAACTCGCATTAATTTTGTAGTTAATAGTGTGAAGGAATGTAAATATTCTATTATTTGTAAATGTAGCGTGATGATAATAGCTTATAAAGTTAATCGAAGCTAGATAAATACTACCGTACTAATATTAAACTATGTACTAAGAGTGCCAGAGCCTTGCTTTTCCCAGCATGAATTTCGTTCGGGGAAGTACAACCCTCTCACAAAAGATCAGCGTGTAACAGATGGTGAGTGTGAGCGCCGGAGGCCCACTCCTCGTCTTACTATCCTTCCTCAACTCTCCTTAGTATCCTAACTATCCTGTCTTTATTATCCTTCCTATCCGCCACCGATCCCTTTCCATGGAGATGGCGGGCGACGCGCGAGTGATGCCTCTGGCGTTGATAGCGTCTATAGGCTACAGTAACCGCTTACCATCAGATGGGACGCTTGCTTGTTTGCCACACACGGCATATAAAAAAAATACAGAATAATACGAGTTCTGTGAAACCTTCTCATTTTGAGAGATTTGTCCAATAGCGGGAATGCAATGAATTACTAAAATATTATCAGAAAAATATAGTATGAATAATATAACCATAAAATATGAATAATATAACCAAGTTACACAAGTATACAAACATGTATGCATACATCAAGTCACTATACAGCGGTGGGTAATGCGAGTCAGAACAACCATTTGTGGATAACACAAAGAGTTGTCCTGTGTGAGATTCAACCCACAACACTCGGGTGGGAGGCCGGTATCTAAACCACTCTGCCATCTGTGCAATCGTCACGTACATTTGAACATACTGTCCCTAATTTTTACATATATTTTAAGCACTTGACATGCTCGGCTTTACCAGAACAAAACGCAAAAATGTGAGCGTGGTTTGAACCCGAGTTATCATTCAGTCGTTTGCTAAATGTTACCTATTTACGAAGCAGTTCACACTCAGAGTGCGGTTCGTTCTCGGAGTTATGAGATATTGCATTCTTATAGGTCACGTCGGTCACCAAGCGTTATTTTACCAAAAATCATATTACACTCACGTTTTACCAGTGCGTATAATAATAACGGGCCTAAGCGATCGTTTGCAAGGGATCAGCGTTTTGGTATTCTGACCGTACGTTACGGGATAAGGAAGATCGCCAACAAGTATACGGGAGGGTTTTATTATGAAAAAACGCACGATATCCATTTTAGTAGTAAATTTCTTGGAATAAAATAGAAGATCACAAGTGTTCATGATCACACATATGCCAAGAACATAGTAATAATACATACACATAAAATAACATATAAAACATGTTATGAAAACTACGATGGAAACAATAGTTATATACGTAACATAACATTAGCTACATAACAACTACATTATGTTCGTTCAATTATAATATCTAATTCGCTATTAGCGAAATTATACTCGTAATGAAACTAAATATGCTTATAATTTGATTTTATTATGAGAATTTTACTTATAATTTGATTTTATTTTATGGGGTGGTGAACCCCTCTTTTTCCGTGGGTATGTTATGTATGTTCTTGTATATTATGTAGCAATTAAGGGAAGCTTAACTGCAAATCTAAGTCCATGAGAGATAGTTACCAAAAAAACATTAGATAAACACAATTTCTGTTATTTTTAACCTTTTTCTGTCCCACTTTGGGCACGGGTCTACACCCATGGTGAGAGGGATTAGGTCATAGTCGCTAGCTGCGTTACCCAAGTCGGATTGGTACACTTCACAAAGCCTTCGAGAAAATCTCTCAGGCGTGCAGTTTTCCTGCATTTTCTCGAAGGTTTTCCTTACTATGTTTTCCTTCACCGAGCAGTGATAAATTGTAAACAATAATTTCGAATTGTACACGCATAATTTCGAAAAATCTCGAACAATCAGAGGTATGTGCCGTACTAGATTCTGAACTTTGGACTGGAGGTCGAACTCAATACCACTGTCATTGCAGTCCTTGGTTTTACCTCTAGACTATCATTATTCTAAAATTTACTACGCGCTAATATCTCGATATTTCAACTTCAAAACTCCGTCAGTGATTAAATGTACATGTGTTGCACATTAATAAATTGCCATATTTATGTAATTGAATACAAATTATCTACAATCAGTGTATTTATCAATATCGACCTGAATTCATACGGCGCCGGGAGTAACGTGCCTAGAAATGTTTGACAATTTGACCTGTTTGATAATGTTGCAATCGTACTATATTATGTTGTGTCAACGCGAACATTAGACATGCTGAATTGAAACTAATATCTGATTACCCACTAGTATTATCTAAACTGCCTAAGTGGTATAGCCGTAGTGTGTGCGACTGCTGATCATGAGGTCCCGGGTTTGATCCTCGGGTCGGGCAATGTTATTGAGCTTTTTCGTAAAAAGAAAAATTCTTAGTAGCAGTTCGCAATTTTGAAATGTGCCCGGTAAACGGAAATAGGTTCGCCCCCTATTATGTGGGACTTAAACATAGCTGGCGAATCGTGGGTGTGTAATACACTTCTGCCTACCCCTTCTGGGATACAGGCGTGATGCTATGTTATTATATAACTTTCGCTAATTTTACACACATAGGTACTGATGTATCGTATTTCCATTATTTTAATTCAACCTGTGACATTTAGAGATGTCATGTAGGTATCTTCTCTCAAAATGACAGCCGACTTTAGCCACGAAAGAGAACTAATATAAATCGGATGCAAAAAGAGTCGACAAAATTTCTTAAACATGCAGGTTCCCTTCACGGGGCAATGATGTAGTTAGTGAACGTATATACTCGTAGGTTTGTCACAAATCTTGAGAAATTTCAACCTCAAAAGATAACACACACCGAGCCGTTTTGGCCAATTCACATGTGAGTACCCAACTCTGCCACCAGTAATGCAAGGGGCAATAACTACGTATGTTTTTAAAGTACAAATTATTTGTGAATAAGGAAAAAGAGATTTTTTCGAAGAAAGAGAATCGATTACCCGCGTCTTTTCCAATCCGGGGAAGTGCTCTAAGCCACTGAGCTATCGTACAGATCTTTCGATCATCCCAATCTCCTTATCACATTTGTCTTTACGACCAATGCCATCTATCAGAATGCATTTACATGCATTAAACCAATATACTAAGTTTAATTTTGCAATTAAAATTCATACTATTTGATGGCACCTAACTAAGTATGTTCATTTGTCGCCTCGTAAGTCGATACAATTATGACATCACATGTACTAATTTAGAAAAAAAAAAGACTCATACACGCAAGTTACATAAGACAGAAGAGAGGTTCCACAGCAGGCTACAAAAGCATGGCCATGTAACACAGTTCCAGTGGTCCGCCAATACAGACGGCAAGACGGCACATAGCGGGTTTATTTCGTGAGGCCCCACACTACCCTGTTCTTTGCCACGAACGATACGGTGTGCGGTTTGGTAACGAAATTTTTCCCGCCTTAACAAAAAAAAAGGTTACAAAAGCACAAACTCTTTAACTTGAAACTTTTTGATTACGTAAATAGGTTCGCTATAATTTTGTGACCTTTTTCGGCTTCACGGATGAATCGATGATTAGGGATTACATTGCCCAGGATAAGGTGCCGGGGAAAGTGTTTTCGTAACAGGTATTAGCGTTAACTAACCCACTTCCAGTCCCTTGATTAAGGATGGCGTATCATTATTTATGGATTTGTTGAAACAAGTTTTCTTGTATTTACAGCTCTTTTAATTAAATTATCATAATTCTCCTTCACAATTAAATTTGCCTGCTACGTTATGCTGTGCTGTTTAGACGGATCAGTATAGGGAAATATTTCACACCCTTTTTCTCGAGAACATCTCTGGTTTGGTCAGATAGCGTTCGACGAAGTCTTCTTCTCCCAACTATACAATTTACATTCAAGAACTCAATAACCTACGTTTACGGAATCTATCGCGTTTACTTGATGATAGACGTCCAAGGCTGATATCGTCTATCATCTAAGTCCACCCGTGATCATGAATGCTGTAAAGTATTCGAAACGTCGGGATAGTAGTAAAATCAAGTAAACGCGATAGATTCCGTAAACGTAGTTTTATTTCAAAATGTGTAACATTCGCGTAAATATCAGAAAGTATTAACTCAATAACCATTAATACAGAGAATACTTTTTGGTAGAAAAAAATAATAAAAAACTATGTACTTACCATTGAAATCTGATTGGTCCATTCAGAGTGATAGCGCCACGAGTTGGTGACGTTGTCCCACACGTGCAGTCTGGACGGAAACCCCACTATGCGGTCGGGGAACTCGCGCCACACGTCGAAACTGAAATATTTTATTTTAGGCATAAAATAATTAGCGGGTGTCATGACCGAGGTTATTTTTTATTTCGTTTTTTGGTAAGAACAAAAATGAAACAGAATAATCCTCCTATCACCGGGGGACTTTACAAACATATAATTTCACAGACACAAAGTGCACCCAGAGTCAGAACAACCATTTGTGGATCACACAAGGAGTTGTTCTGTGTGGGAATCGAACCAGCACTCGGACGGGAGGCCGGTATCTAAACCACCCCGCTATCTGTGCAGTCCAGTTACAAGTGACTTTATTTATTTATTAATATTTTTATTCAACATAATAATATTTTACATTAAATTTGATCTAATAGTGTACATTTAAGCCTAATAAACCAATATTATAAATATATAGAAGTTTTTTTTTTCAGTACTTTGACGTTCTATATAAACTATTAGCCGAAGAATGTTAATTTAGTATGATGTTCATGAGAAGTGAAATAATATCTAAAATATACAATAAACAATAATAGGGTGTAAGCTTTAGATCCACAGCTTTACACTTAAAAAAAAAAACAAATCATTAAATTAGCGACTTGAGGGTAGTCATAAACTAGCCCCAGTAACGACTCACAGTAAGCAGCAGGAACAACCAGATAAAATAATACAGATACCATGTACACTACAACAACAACTGGTCACTACACGCTGCCAGCCGCAATATGTTATCTCTATTACAGCTCAATAGAAACTGACGGGTGAAAATTTTATCCCATTTAATTACTCACACATTTTTCCACCGACTTCACACGCTTACGAAGTTGCGGGCAAAAGCCAATTTTGAAATAAAACTACTTCTAGGGAACGTAACGCGAATTTTAACTTTACAGCATCTATGATCACGGTAGACAACCCATCGGAGATGATGGCTGCTGTATTATATAATACATTAATTACATAAATTATAAGTAATGCTTATAATTTATGTAATTAATGTATTTTTAATTATAAGCATTACCAATTGGGCTATTCACTAAGAGAATGTTAGCAACAAAAATAATGGTCTTTGAAAGAGGAGAAGCCAGAACAGATATTAGAGTATCAATAGGCAATGGTGTGCTAGAATAAGTGGATGAATATGTATATCTTGGA
Source organism: Leucoma salicis (assembly GCA_948253155.1). Taxonomy (NCBI): domain Eukaryota; kingdom Metazoa; phylum Arthropoda; class Insecta; order Lepidoptera; family Erebidae; genus Leucoma; species Leucoma salicis. The sequence continues at coordinate 23,251,443 of OX411815.1, read as the reverse complement.
TGTGGATTCAGTCGGAGTAGAAGGTACACCACTGATATTCTGAAGAGTGAATGCGGGAAATAGAGCGAACGGAGCATTGGGACAACTTTTCGGCCAGCCAGCCATCACCTCGACCAGAAGGCACGTGACAATACACAACGCAGTGCTTGTCCCAACGTTATTATATGGAAGCGAGAGTTGGGTATGCAAAAAGGAGCATGAGAGTAAAATTAATGCAGTCGAAATGCAATCTCTGCGGACAATCTATGGAGTGAGGCCGACTGACCGCATTCGTAACGACGATGTAACAGTGCGAGTGTACGAAAGAGAGTATGGTTGTAAAGATGTGAAATGGAATGGTCGCCGATGGTTCGGACATATGGAAAGAATATCGGACTGGTTAAGAAGATATACAATGCGAAAGTGGAAGGATACAGGGGGCGACCGAAACTCACCTACCTAGACCCAATCGGTCATGTATTGAAGGAAGGGGGAGTCAAGGAGTTTCAGAAACCAGCGAGCGTGTATGAAGAGAATTACGAATGTTGAGGACGCGAGAAATTTATGCAAGAATAGAGCCTTTTGGCACTCTATTCTCTCTGCCTACCCTGGAAGGGAGATGGCTTTTCTTTTTGGTTAAGGCGGGAAAATTCTGCCAACCCTGGATTATAAATTATAACATGACACCTTGTACCCATATATCTACGATGGTGTGTTGTGTTCGTGCGGAAACAGTTGTAAACACAGTAAATACGTCCCTATCTGGAGATTATCGCAAAGATAATGTATGTCAACGACCTACACATCTCGACGTGGAATAAACTACTCTCTTGTTATACCAACGACTGATGGCCATTTCCATACAAAAAATTGGGTTGAGCTAAAGTACAATAAATGGTACATCAAGTCACTTAAATTTTGAAGTTTTTGAACAGTTAATTACGAGTACAATATTAAACATATTTTCAGGTTATTCGGCATAATTGTAAGAATCTTTAAATCACGATATGTATAATGATATCTTTACCATTCCTTGAAACTGACCATTACGACCATTGCTATAAAATTTAAGTGTCATCGGCAAAATAAAAAAAAATATGGAAATTATTGGTATGGTATTTCTTGATTACAACGTAATCAACATTATATAAATTACAATTTTCAAGTTTTACCCGTATGAACCACTATACAAACTTTTACACCCTGTTTCCCTCATATAATAAGGGAAAAATCAGTGATCGCAACATTAGCCGCGAGCGGGACATGCCCGTGGAGGCGCACGGTCATGGCCCCATTACATCGCTGCGCGGAGGCAGCGACACAGCCAATCATTCCGTCAAAAAATCCCTATTACGTGACCTCACAATAAATTAAGATTATTTCTGTAACTGAGAACGTTATCTGTAACGGCAAATATACCAGTCCTATCAAAAATACAGTCCACTTTATTTTTTACGTCTGTTAGGATCCTAATTTATTAAAATTTTCGTGTTAACAAAGACCTACTAAGAATAAATAATGTCATACGTAATATATAAGTTAATAAATAACTTTCCCCTCCTATTTCCTCAAAACTCATCCCCGCTGGGCAACCGCCGAAACTACTGAGCCATTAACGCAGCGTTTAATTAATATAGAATTTTTATCTCTGCACTCAATTTAATCAAAGTTCAACGGGTCCGTGGTTTTATTAACACTTCAAAAATAATTTGCAGTTGACTGCCCGAGTGTAGATTGCGAATTTTATACTCCAGACAAATTTATAACCCCGAGAAACTCCAAAAGTTTTAGTTTTATGTTACAAAGTTAACCGACGTGTCTTGTCCACGGATAATTCTAGTTTCTCAACACCAACCCAAAAGGGTTCATAAAAGTGGCATTGTTTAACTGAAGGCGAATTAAGATAAAAAATTTATAGCGATTTAGCAACCCACCTTTAAGCAATTGCTTATCAGTACTTTTACAGCACCGTCGATTCAAGAACATTAATTACGGTACTTTAATTACATCTATCTTGAGGTTAGTGCAAGGAAAATCTCTTGAGGTTCTCGGTGAAGGTAGGAAAACTTCCCTTTTGATTTTCGATGAAGATTGTAATAAATCACTATTTAGTGTGTTATCTTATAAATAATAGTGAATCCACTCACGAATAAAGAGCTGTGGGCGAATTTATTCATGGAGATTTATACCAATGTATAGTATCTATACATTAATGTGCAGACTACATAGATTTGGTGCTAAAGTGTTAGGATCATCCTCATTTAATTATTTACTTATAACAGTAAACATAATACGCTTTTTATTATTTTTTATGCATTTCATGGATGCATAAATACAATAAAGACGATATTATATAAAACAATTTTTTTCAATCCATTTGGTATTGCTCTGTTTATTTAAGGCATAAATGTACTTAACCGCACTCCCCGTCATTCGGGGCAATGAATAGAGTAGTGTGCGGCCCTCACCCACTCAATAAACCCAACGTGTGCGGGCTATCCGCCTGGCGAACCGCTGGAACTGTATGACACTAATTCAATGATATCCATTACTGACCTGCCATTGGGTGCTGGCACTCCTCTCAGAGTAAGTGGTATTTATGCACACCAGGTTAGCCCAGTACGGGTTGGCCGATGTCACAAAGCCACCGAGAAAATTTCTTAGGCATGCAGGTTTCCACAACTGAATCAATGACAAATAACTCCAGTAGTCCGTCAATACAGACGGAGAGGCGGCATACGACGGGCTTTTTTTGACATTACAAACAGACACTTCAATTATATTTTTTTGTATAGATTGTATAGAAGATAGCTGTATAGATAAGTATAGATATCTGCGATACGTAGAAGTTATGTCTTGTACAGAATAAATTTAATTAGTTTGATTATGGCCCGACTAAATTTGTTCTACATTTGAAGTGCCTTCATAAACTTTGTTAATAATCAATATATTACACAGAAAATCCCACGCGGACGCTACTAGTTACTCTTTAGCGGCAGATACTTCTTTGTACACTAAAACTTCTTTAAGTATAACTTCAAGGGAGACGCTAAAAAGTTCTGGAGTTGTCAACATATAAAAGGTTTGAAGAATTCGATTTGTAGAATTATAGAGGTTAAGATTCATTCTAAGCAATGATGTGTAGAAAAGAAAAGTGATGATTGGTAGTATCAAATATTGCTATTAAGATATTTTTAGCATTTTATATGCTTAGCCATATAAATATATTCACGGACATTTCACACAACGTCCTCTGGTTCCAAACTAAGCTTAACGCTTGTGCTTGTGCTATGGGTACCAGATTACGGATTATATTACCTTTTTTTTTTGTAAATACGTACATATAATAGATAGAAAACACCCAGACACAGTATAAATATCTGTGTTCAACACACAAATAATTGTCCTGGGTGGGAATCGAATCAGAGACTTCGTTTGTGCACGGAAGTCGGTTACACTACCGACTACGCCACGAGGCCCGTCAAAATATCAAGTCATTCATACGTGATAAGTAGCACATCGCTATAGGCATCGACAACGAGTGAAACATGCGCCGTAAAGACATCACTAGCATTATTTTTTTAAACACCGACACCGACGGCTTCAAACGTATCTATACTATTATAAAGCTGTAACAGAACTATGTCTGTACATTTAAGATATTTGAGAAAAAAATACTGAATTAAGCTACATAGGCGTGTCTAAACACAAAACAATTGTTTTTACTTGTACAACCAGTGGGTGTGTTTGTCTGTTTGTCGTTCGCGCATCACGTAAAAACTACTGAACGGATTTTGATGCAACTTTTACTTGAGCTTGAACTTTTATTTGAGAGTTCTTGATTAGACTTAAAAACTGGTATACATTTTATCCCGCTACTATATCGGGAACGCGAGATATAAGCTAAAAACCAGCTTTTGGCTGCGGCGGAGCCGCAGGCAAAGGCTAGTCTTATATAAAAATGAAGACAAACAGAGAATAGTTATCGAATCCCACATCCACTGGCTGTACAAGTCGCTAAGATAGTTTGGCAGCTATAATCTACTAGCCTAATAAATTATGCGTAATATTGTACACTTTCAAAGAATGTGGATAGGTTACGTTGTTTGTGTGTTTTAGGTATATGCTACTGTGATATACCTAATGTGCCTAGCTCAGCATAATGCTACCTCATAACAAATTAAGTACTTAACGCAGATATTCTGTTAAGATTTGCCGTCGCAGACAAGAAGGCAAAGTGAAACGATTAATTTAAGTATGCGTGTGTTATGAGCATTCGTGATAAAAACTCCATTTTATCATGAGTGTACGTTTGTTCAGAATTATCAAAATATAAATTATGTATTAAGACATTGAGGGAGAGACATTGTTAAGGAAGTGATATAGATAGCACATACTAAAGTAAACAGATGTGTGACCTACCAGGAACATAGCCACATTTCGAAACGACACTGACTTCATTATAGTAACGCATGTAAACAGTGAGTTAGTTTTGTGATTTTTGAACATCTAGTTAATGTTGTTTGAATTTAAAATTTTAAACTGATACTGTTCGAACTGAAATATCCGAGTTATTGAGAGAAAATATACATTGAAATGGATTGTAAAGACTCGAGGATTGGAGGTAATAAAGCTTGAAGGGAAGGGAAAAAGACACATTTGTTTGAGGATTTAGATTTATCGCGGTTTGACATACAGAGGTTGTTGTTACTAACTATAATTTATTGAAGTGAATACTTCTTTAGGATCGTTTTGATTTGAAACTTGATGAAACTAAAATGCGTTATGATAAAGAAACAAACACATAGATGTATAGGAAACAGTCAGTTGCAGAAAAGTCAATAAAGCATTTTTCTCACCTAGCCCCGAACTGAATCATAAACTTTTATTATTTATGATGCTATGGTGAGGTTCGCAAGATCTTTTACCAATGTTGTTCCGTGAATTTCTACGAGATCCATTATAATTTATATCGTAGCAGAAAACAAAATTTAAATCAATTTTAATGCTCCATTAAATTTAATTAATGAGAGGTAATTTTAAGCTTGGTAAAAAATAATAAACCTTATTTATCCTAATATTCCTGATACTCTATATCCATCTCAATCTCTCGTAGGCTACTTTTCAGAAGTTTCACTTATGCCGTGTGTGAATTGCACACATATGATTTTTGATGTGAAACATCTAATGCGGAGGGAGGGTGAAATCGGCTGTTAGCGTGGCGACGCTTTTATTTTACTTGTCCCGTTCAAATTTTGCACGTTAAATTTGACACACTTGCCGGTTTTCGATTGAGCTGACATTTTACACGCATATGTATATCACGTGACAATGCAATATTATGATGACAAAGAGCTGATCTGATGATGGAGCTGGAAGGTGAACATAGGAACTCTATAATGAAATGACGCAACCCCATCGAGCTTGGAATCGTTAGATTCGTCTTGACAAGTACTTTATCTTTAGATGGTATCCAGGGTCTGATGATGGAGCTAGAAGGTGGCCATATGAACTCCGTTATAAAACGACATAGCTCAATCGAGTTTGGGCTCGTATGATTCGTCTTGACTAGTACTTTGTCTGTAGGTATCCAAGATCTGATGATGGAGCTGGAAGGTGGCCACAGTATTTCTGTAATGAAACGACGCAACCCCATCGAGTTTATATTCGTTTGATTCCTTTAGGAATACTTTGTCAAGTTATAATCATTTTATTTCTACAAAGTAATTTGAAAGACGACAAATACGAACATTAAGAAGTAAATTTACAAAATCCTAATTACCATAACTCACCAAGGAAAGTGAAATATTCATACAAAACGTACCTATTGCTGATTGGTTAATTTCATTAAATACGCATTTATGGAAGAGAAAAAACATTCAACGGTCACGCACTGCGGCATTCACTTTAGGTGCAAATTAAATGTTCATTTCTAGTAAACGTCTGTTTTATTCACACTCTAATCGGTCACAATTAAGGCCTGTCGCTCTTGGGACGTTCATTTTTCAGTTGTCAGACACTAGTGAACGAAACGTTGTCTCTGAAATACCTCAATCTTAGTCCTACTACCATTAATTAGCCGTTACGAGCTTATTTTTAGGTTATATCTTAGGTTAGCGTTATATTTTTGAGGGTACCCGTAAGGGTAAGCCGCCGGCGGACCACTGAAGGAATGTCACATAGTTCCAGTGGCCCGCCAAAAAAGGCGGAGACGGCACACGGCGGGTTTCTTTAGTGGGTGAGGGCCCCACACTACCCTGTTCGTTGCCCCGAGCGACGGGGTGTGCTGTTAGGAACATATTTTTCCCCTAACAACAAAGTGAAAAATGTGAAATCGAAAATAACAGTCACGAGCAGGATTTGAACCTGCATCTCCTGGATACCGTCCAGATGCTTTGCCAACTCAGCCATCGTGACAATTGCTCCTGACTGCTAATTTCGATAACACATACCTAACGTCTTTGGGTGACGCCCGCGCCATCTGTCGGCAGTATTTTCATACATTATACCGACCAGGTAAACTTAATTTTACAATTTAGATTTTTACCTAATAATGAGGCAAAACCTATTTTGTTTTTTTTTTCCACTTTGTTTTTAATGTACATGCTTAATGTCAAATGCTAAAAATATATATAAAAATATCTTAATATTTTTTTCCGCCTAAAAAAAAAGTTTGCGTTATATTTATGATTCTAGTCAAGAGCTATCAAACACAACAATAAGTACATACTGTTATAGAGATTGTATGTAAATTTGAGATATTTGAGAAAAAATTACTGAAATTTAGGCGTCTATGAACAAAAATATTTTTTTTTCGAAATTTTGTCTGTTTGAACCATAGATATAGTACGGATAGATACACCAAAGCATGCGAGCGAGAAGAAAATCTTATACGGCAATATAGCAAGATGAAGAAGGAAAGCTAATCTAATGTCATCTTGTTATATTGTCGTATAAGATTTTCTTCTCGCTCACACTCATTGGTGATCTATACGTCAGTATATACCATATCTATGGTTTGAACACAAAGTGCGACAATGGGTTATATGGATAAGCATGTGAAATACTTAAAAATATACCAAAATCTTTTGTTTGTTTGTACATCCTTCAAAAACTAATAAACTGATTTTGTTGTAACTTTTTTGTTTGATAGGTCTATTCCGAGAACACAAGATATAACCTAAAAACCAGGTTAGGCTTGTAATAGTTTTTTTTTATACCATATAGTGGCAGACGAGCCACGGCCCATCTGATAGTAAATGGTAATCATCGCTCATAGACTCAATTATACCGAGAGTATTGGCAAGGCGCTGCTCACCATTTCATTTCACAGATATGAAATGAAAGAATAAACGGCTATCTCCCGCTACAGCCAAAACGCAAAGATGTGCTTCATGGCCGGTCACACGGGATGGTGGTACCAATACGCTCAGGCCCGATACCAAGTGAGTACTCCCACTTGGTACCCAGCCCTACCACCAGTAACTTAGTATGTATAGATTGTACTTATATTTAGATGTTTGATTCACTTTTCACACAAACAATTCGCAGAAAAACAGCCGATGTGATGAAGCCTTGGACGTCTACCGTCTAAGTCCACTCGTGATCATGAATGTTGTAAAGTATTCGAAATGTCGGGATAGTAGAATATCAAGTAAACGCAATAGATTCTGTAAACGTAATTTTATTTAAAAAAAAAAACGTAAGTTGCTTTCCTTCATCGGGCAGTGACAACAACAGCACAAAACAAACACAACATTAGGTATGTTGTTGTTCGAAAATTTAGAGGTGTGTGTATCTTGCGAGCGAAATTAAGAATCTAGTATTTCATAGTCATATTATCGGTTGGGGAAACTCTAAGGAATTCGATTAATATTAAGAAGACCTTCGTAAACCACCTGCTCGGCTCAATAACAGTATTAGCAAAGGGAAAAGGAAGCCCTCATTGTGTACTTTCATTATTCTCGAGGGACACTTGTAACAACTGGGTACGCGTTCAGACTCTTTGGTTGTACTTTTGCTTATCTTCAATAAATAAATAACTTGTGCGTCATTAATTCGTTTATATGGCGGATAATTTCCTGCAAGTGGATCGAGGTTTATCTACAACTGACCAGTTCTGTATAAGCCTACAAGGGACCTGGTAGTTGGCTGGCTGTTGTTCAAAGTGCAAGAATTGATCATCACCATCACTTAGGCGATTAGCACACTGCGACGCACCACGCAGCGTAGCGCGTGAATGCGTGTTCTAACGTTGTTTGTAAGTATCTCCGTTTGTATAGAAAACACGCACAGTTCAACGCACAGAAAATGCATCCACGCGCGTTCATGCAGATCACGCGCCTACAAGCGGAAAAACATGCAACCCCGCGCCTGGGTGCGGGGCAAGACGCAAGGTATGGCACACCGAGTCCCGCCCGCCGCAGTGCCACAGCCAATAGCATTGAATGAAATGAGTCAGAGCCGCAGTGAATCCACAAAACGCAATAACGCGCGTGAGTGCGTAAAAAACCCGCACGATGATGCAGATCTGCACTCCCGCAAGTGCGCGCGTAGATGACATGCAACATGCAGCGTGGTGCGTGGCAGTGTGTTAATCGCCTTAAGGAGTTCTTCAAAATAGGAACATAAATAGTGACGTGTGTGGCGTAGTGATCGCCCAATCGATCGGGCTATTTCAGAACACATTAGTGATTATGCGTAGATCGTATTTTGTTAGTCATGTTTAAAATTAACATTTCATATTAATTAAACTTCGTATGTTCGTTTTAAATAATATTCAGAATCCATTATGAAAGTTAATCCTAGCAAATATGGGAAATTAACCAATAAATTAATTAATGCATACATACAATCTGATATAATCAGACATGGAAAATCGCATAAAGAACTTAATCATTGCAGAGATGTGTATAATTTCGATACTATATCATCGTCCATGCGTGAAGCATGCATACACGTCACTGACTACTATAAACCGCTTCATTGGTAAAACAATAAATAAATGACAACGAAACAATGAAAGCTGCAGATGAATTAAAAGATATATTACTGAATCCACACTGATGGTATACGAGTGTGTTTATTACGCGTCTACGTGAGCTTCAGTATATAAATACGTCAATCCACGGCACACAATTTACCTCTATAAAAAATAGTCATTCCACAGGAAAAAAACATCATCAAGCCTGTATTCCCCGAAGGGGTAGGCACAAGTGTATTACACACCCACGCTGTCTACCGGGCACATTTCCAAACTCCAGGCTGCTCCTGAGAATTTTTAATTCTGTCCGCGACTTCACCCTCGTGGACCTATTACCATGCGGCATACTAAGAGCCATTACGCCCTGTCGACTAGTCGCCAGCTACTCGGTCTCTCGGCGACCAAAACATAGGCAACTATGGCTAGGAGACCAAGCCGAGCGATCGGCGTATATTGCTGTTTGTATCAGTACCTACTTTGGTGACACATCCTCGCAGTGCGAATGCTTCCATTTGAGGCCGTGCTCCTATCGGTTGCCGGCGACTGGCAGTTGCTCGTGCATTGCCACTACGCGAGTCGTCGAGTCGCCCGGGCGACCAACAACCAAGTGCGTAAACATCTATTTAAACTATAGTAAGTCACTGTTGCCGGCGACTAGTCGACAGTGCGTAATGGCTCTAATGGTCTCTATGCCACCATCTACTTTCAAGGGATGGAAAGTAGCCTACGTCCTTTTCTGGGTTCTGGAATTTTTGTATTTAGAGGATCGGTAGAGAAGTTATGATGTGAAGTGTAACACACATACAAACAAACGCACTTACGCATTTCTAATAAGTAAGGGTTACTAGTGAATATTTTATTAAAAGCAAAATAGACACTGTGAAGAAACAAAGTACACGGACTCAACAGCGTGCAGATTATAATAATAATATAACAAAGAGAAAAAAATTAAAAAGAAATAGTCAGCACTCTCAAGGAGAGCCTACCACAGAGCTCTGAATGAGATCTGTGTGCCTATAAATTGTCGCATTTGTCACGCACTAGTGTGACCTAGAACCGACCCATCAAGCCTTCTGGCAACTGTCCCGCACTTTCAAAAACGACAGTGTGTCTACCATGCCTCCGCTTAACAGACCCAACCTTCCACCCGCCTTCGAGGACGAGCAGAAGTCAGAGTGCCTAGCCGAAAGTCTGTAGCGACAATGTACGCCGAGTACATTACATGTAGATGCAACACACCACGTCTTCATTGATAGGGAAGTGGAGTCGAGGGCCTCTCCCTCGACCCCACCGGTAGACACCTTAGGTAGGGACCTAGTGGATCAGCCACCTCCAGTTACTACCACCGAACTGGAGTCCGTCATCAAAAATCTTCATAGGAAGAAAGCCCCCGGTTCGGACGGCATATCGAATAGGGTCATTAAACTCTTCCCCCAGTCATTATTAGTCCTTCTGACATGTATATATAACGCAGCGCTCAACAATAACATCTTTCCCCCTCAGTGGAAAGAGGCCGTGGTAATTGGAATCCACAAACCCGACAAAAAGCGATCCGAACCATCTAGTTATAGACCGATAAGTCTGCTTAAAGGTTTAGGTAAGATTAACGAGCGATTAGTTTTGTGTAGGCTGAAAGCATACGCCGATGCTAATAACCTCCTTCCCCACCACCAATTCGGCTTTAGAGCCAAGCACTCCAGTGTGCAACAAGTCAACCGCATCGTAGAGTATACCTACTCCAAAATGCAACAAAACAACCTTTTCACAGGTGCACTCTTCTTCGATGTAGCGAAAGCTTTCGACAAAGTCTGGCACAACCGCCTAGTATACAAGCTACTCCACTTAGGAGTACCGCGGTATCTCGTACTCATCATACGAAACTTTCTATCTGACCGCAGTTTCCGCTATAGAGTGGAAGGGACACTATCCTCCCCCCACCCCCTACTCGCCGGGGTCCCACAGGGCTCCGTCCTCTCACCGATCCTCTTCTCGCTGTACACCAGCGACATGCCTCAGCATCGGCAAGTGCAGACAGCACTTTTTGCAGACGATACAGCTATTTATTATGCAGGGTTTAACCCTATCACAGTGCATAGGAAACTCCAATCCGCGGCCACTGCCCTCAGTACGTGGTTTAGCAAGTGGAGAATAGAGATCAACCCCAAGAAGAGCCAGGCGGTCATGTTTCATAGGAGACTACCCCGACTGTATCCCCCGGAGAAGATCAAACAGATTAGCATCTTTGGTAAACCTATTCCTTGGAGTAGGCGAGCCAAGTACTTAGGTGTAATTCTAGATAACAGACTCACATTCGCCCGTCACATTCAGGTGGTACGCTCGCGCGCAGCCTTTGTCATGGGACGTTTGCACTATCTGTTAAACTCTAGGTCAAAACTCTCACTTAGGAATAAGGTCAGACTCTACACTGCCTGCATACGTCCTGTCATGACGTACGCCAGTGTAGTATTTTCACACGCCAAGGCACACAGGATACATAGATTACAAACATTACAGAATAGATTCATGCGCAGATCTACGGGTGTACCGTGGTTAATACGCAATGTCGACCTTCACATAGACTTGCAATTGCCTACCATCAAGCAATTTATGAAACGATGTTCACGTAGTTTCTTTGACTCCGCCATTAACCCTCTAGTGGTTGAGTCGGCTAGGTACAACCCCTCTAATATATGGCGCATACGCAGACCGCGAAATAGCCTCGAGGAAGTCGACGACGACACAACTCACGCTCAGATCAGAGCATACACAGCTCGCGCAGCTAATACAAGTAATTACCCACGGTTTCGTCCCCGCCGACGGGGGCGAAAGACGTGTCGCGGTCAAATCATAAACGTGGGAAATCTCACTTTGCCAACAACAGCCCGAGCCTAGGTCCTTACCCTACAGGTGGTGCCCTGGGGTAGCGTTGCTTAAATGTCGGGTTGAGAGCCCTCTGCGCTCACCAATTGTCCGGGTAAGGTTGTCATAGCCATCTGAGGCTAAAAACAAACGTCACACAAAAAAAAAACGCACTAGTGTGTGCGGCGCGATACTCCACCGACAGGGGCAATATCACGTTATTATAACTCGCAATTTTTTTTAAATTTATTATTAAGGCAGCCGGGCTATGACCCAGCTGATGGTAAATGGTAACCGTCACTCATGGACTCAACCATAAAAAGAGTATTGTTAAACCACTGCTCACCATTTCTAACTAACTAACTTATCATCACGCCATTTCCCTTGCGGGGTAGGCAGAGAGAACAGAGTGCCAAGAGGCTCTATTCTTGCATACATCTCTCGCTTCCTCAACATTCATAACTCTCTTCATACACGCTCGCCGGTTTCGGAGACTCCTGATTCCACCTTCCTTCAATACATGACCAATTTGGTCTAGGTAGGTAAATCTCGGTCTCCCCCTGTACCTACATCCTTCCACTTTCGCATTGTATATCTTCTTAGCCAGTCGCTCGTCCGGCATTCTTTCCACATGTCCGAACCATCGGAGCATTCCCTTTCGCATCTTTACACCAATACTCTCTTTCGTACCTACTCGCTCTCTTACGTCATTGTTACTAATGCGGTCAGTCAGCCTCACTCCGCAGAGATCGCGTTTCGACCGCATTGATTTTGCTCTCATGCTCCTTTTTACATACCCAACTCTCGCTTCCATATAATAACGTTGGGACAAGCACTGCGTTGTGTATTGCGACACGTGCCTTCTGGCTGAAGTGGTGGCTGCCGAGAAGTTGTCCCAATGCTCCGTTCACTCTATTTCCCGCATTCACTCTCCTTTCTAAATCAGTGGTGTACCTTCCATCTCGACTGAATCCACATCCAAGATATATAAATTCATCCACTTGTTTCTAGCACACCATTTCCTATTGCTACTCTGACATCTGTTCTGGCTTCTTCTCTTTCAAAAACCATTACTTTGGTTTTCCTCACATTCACACGTAGGCCCCTTTTCTTACAATCTTCTGCCATTACGTCGACTAGGGTTTGCAGGTCAGTCGCAGACTGCGCTAATAGGACCACATCGTCTGCATATAGCAGCGAGTTAACCACTGAGTCGCCCATCTGAACTCCCACATTCATTTCATTCAACCTTTGTAGACATTTATCCAGATATATGATAAACAGTCTGGCTGATAGAACGCAGCCCTGTTTAACGCCGATATTGACGTCAAACCAGGGTGACATTCCATCATCCAGCCGCACAAAAGCTCACCATTTCAAATTCAAAAATATCTATATTTCATAGGCCTATTAAATAGCACTTAAAATCGTCAGTAATACACTAATAATTAAAACGAGCGCCTGAGGCGAGTGCATCCGTAATAACAAAGTGGCGATTGCAATCGCCACAAGCGGCCGGATTCCGTAGTAAAGCCTTTCATGAGAAGAACCCGGCCAGAAACTCATGGGCTCCTTTTTTTAATTGCCAATTTATTACAATTTAATATAATCTTTATAACTAAAATTACATTATATCATATAATTCGAAACAGTGTAATACCCTTGATTACAAAGTCTAATTTTAATGTTATGGCTTTCTTAAACTTAATTAGAGGCATGTTTCGGACATTTTCAGGAATTTTATTGTAGAAGAATATACATTGCCCCATGAAAGATCTACTAATTCTGTGGAGACGAGTACTTACTGTGTGCAACAAGATTGCCATTCATTGCGCATAGGTATATGAAATAAAAGAATAAACGGCTATGATATGTCTTGCTACAACCAAAATACACCAACGTGCTTTATAGTCGGTCACACAGGAGACGTGTTTTACTGCTTAGTGAATATTTGTTTGTACGCACATCACGCAAAAACTACAGAACGGATTTTTATGCAACTTTTAAATTATTAAAGACACCCTGCACTAAGGAATAATCCTTGTATCGCGGGATACTATTTCATGGACACAAAGTACACCAAGACTCAGAACAACCATTTGTGGATCACACAGAGAGTTGTCCTGTGTGGGAATCGAACCCACAACACTCGGTCGGGAGGCCGGTATCTAAGCCACTGCGCCGTCTGTACAGTTAATTAGACTTAAAAACTAGTATACAAGTTATCCCGTTAATATTCAGGGGACCTCAAATATGGCATCAAAACTAGCTGCGGAGGTAAAAGCAAAAGCTAGTCAAAATTATATAATAAATGACTTTAAACTTTAACTCGCTATTACTTGTTTACGTTACTAGTTAAAGTACCAACCTAACCGCACACCCCGTCGTTCGGGATAACGAATAGGGTAGTATGGGGTAGGCGAATATGAGGCCCTTACCCGCTAAATAAGCCCGCCGTGTGCCGTCTCTCCATCTGTATTGACCATTGGAATGTGTATCATCAGTGGTAGGGTAAAATTTGCCTAAGCTTACTAATTGTCCCAAGCCTTTACAACTTTCCTAGCGTTTTCACAAAGAACCGGTTTAGGAAGTACATATGACGCGAACAGTGTGCTAGTTTCCAACTACTCGACACATTTGGCTATAATGAATAAAGTTTAATCACTTGCGTTGCCAACTACTACTCAACTTGGACCGTGTCTCCGAAAATGACGCGTCATATTTTACAGAATATATACAACTAGTCACCCCGTGCGGAATTATGCAGTTCGATATTTATCGAACCCGATTCGATATCAATCGAAAAATCGACGCGTCCATTAAAGGACCTCTTCTTAGATGATTTTAATTCTCAAATTTAAGAGAAGCGCTACATTTTTAGACCGCAAGTCTATTTTTCACAATACCCCTCATTTTATGGAATTTGATAAAAGAATAACGATGATCTCGCGGACCGATAGTAAAAACAGGCTAGATAAATAAATAATATATAAAATATTGATAAAGAGACCACTGCCTCTGTGATGCAGCGGTAGTGTGAGTGACTGCTGATCATGAGGCCTTGGGTTCGATCCCCGGGTCGGGCAGTTTTATTGAGATTTTTCGTAAAAAGAAAAATTCTCAGTAGCAGCCCGGAAATTGCAAATGTGCCCGGTAGACGGCAATAGCGACCCTACTACAGAGAGTAATAGGGTCGCTATTACGTATTACTCGTATATATATTTATATTACGGAGGATTTAAACATAGCTGGTGAACTGTGGGTGTGTAATACACCTCTGCCTACCCTTTTGGGGAATACAGGTGCGATGCTATGCAAAATGTTATATCGTAATGCTGCAATATAAATAAATGGCCCATCCAAGTCACAAGCTTCGCTCTTCCCTGCTAGATATAAGACAATCTAAGAGAGCACCATAACACGAAGTTCTGTGCCACCTTTATCCAACCACTTTGAACAGATCATCAGATCACGTGGTGGGAGGCCGCCCTGCACGGCGCTTTCCGGTACGTTACCACCACGTTCTAACATTTCTTTCTTAATAGGTGTTTATAGTTCAGCGATACAATTTGATTACCGCGAGACAGTTTAACAATTCCAATTATATCTTCTTTATAAAAAGTAAAAACCATTAGTGTTCCACTATTGGGCATGGGTACCCACATACGGATTGAGGTGATTGTCCACGAAGCTGATCCACTAAGGTTGGCAGACTTCTGGAGTCCTGGAGAAAATCTCTCATGCTCGGGACACAGTAACGGGAAACGCCGTTAATTATCGCGACGATGGACGTTTAACCTGGGTGTAGTCATGAATGCCGCCGGCGGACCACCGAAGGAATGTAACATAGTTCCAGTGGTCCGCCAATAAAGGCGGAGAGACGGCACACGGCGGGTTTATTTAGTGGGTGAGGGCCCCACACTACCCTGTTTGTTGCCCCGAACAACGGGGTGTGCGGTTAGGTACATTTTTCCCGCCTAAACAAAAAAAAAAAAAAAGGGTGTAGTCATGAATAATCGCGAGAATTCGACAACGGCATTCACATTGCCTTTTGACGTTAGGCGGTAACTCCTGTGGCGGTACATTAAAGAAATTGAACGTTCAAGTGTTGCCACCCAATTTATCGCATTAACGCAATAATTATCGCGATGATGGGCATTGACGTTGCCCATTAGTGTGCCCCGAGCTTTAAAGAGTTTCCTTGAAAATTTCCTTCCCTTGGCAGTGATAATTTGTATTTTAATCCTTACTAGTATTATCAATATGAAAGTGAGTTTATTTATTTGTTACGCTTTAACGCTATAATTACTTGACTGATCATCATGAAATCTCGTCCAGAGAAGAAATAAGACTAATGTGCCTTAGAATAACGTACCTAATTTCATTATATTGACACTCAGTTTTAATTTCTACGCAAATGAATTCGCGGTTAGAAGCTAGTGCATATATAATTCGGTAAAGTCAGAGGTATCACAAAATAAAGGATCAATTAATTAGAATCCTAATAACCCAGTGCTGAAACACACATGTTTGGTGAACTCCAGTGTTGCGGGTTAGATTCCCACACAGGACAACTCTTTGTGTGATCCACAGATGGTTATTCTTAGTCTGAGTGTACCTTGTATCCGTGATACTGTACGGTTGTAAAGTCCCCCGCGATACAAGGATTATTCCTTAATGCAAGGTGTAGTCTTTTAAAAAAAACAATACAAATCTGACGTATTGAGAGAACAAGCGAAAAAAAGTCTGCAACAGTCTTAGACAAAGAATATTATAGACACGCTATCAGCGCATGCAGTGTCGAGATAGTAGTCATACCAGAATAATTTTATAAGATAACTAAGATTATAACTTTGTTGACTAAAAATGTACCTACTTTAGTACCTATTTTAGCCGGATACAAAAATGACAGGACAAAAGAAATTGCAGTTATGCTCATATTTTGCTTAAAATGTATTAGAACATGTAGCATTAGCGTATATAACGTGATTAATGAAGGTTTTTTTTTTTACGACAATACAAAAAGTAAGCTTACATATCGATGATGGGGACGGTTGGCCACCTTATTCTTGGGACCCAGTTGATTGGGTCCAAATACAAATACTTTGGAAAATCCAAAACTGCCCGCCTCATAATCTTCATTTTTCACAATAAAATTTATTATTTGATAAGTAACTAATAATTTATTGGTCTTACTAAGTAGTTTTCAATAAAACTCTGTGATTTTTAGCGGTAATTTCAAAAAGTACTAATGTGGGTTTCGTGTCTTATACGCCATCTAGCGCTAATTTTAAGAAGTACTTCTATATTGGTCTATAGAAATAGTTCTCATGAAAGGTATAGCGCTGGTTTTAGTGTCGCGTCGAGCTTAAATATTCAGTATTTTTTTGTTTATTTAATAACAATTAAACCACATCGAATCAGACCGTGAAAAGTAATAGGGCTCTATTCGTAGTTATACTCAAGTTAAAAAGAAAAAGAAAGACTCGATTAGTAAAGTATTTCCGTTGTTATCGTGTTAACATACACTACCTACAATAAACGGACGTCCAACACAGGACTTTTTTAAACAGTTTTTTAAATATCATGAGTGTCAAAAATAGTGTTTTTTCTTGATATGTGTGTGTATATATTGTTTTACAAGTGCAATATATGATAGAAGAGACATTTTAAGTTTGAAAAATCAGTTGTTCTGTGTAACGAGAAAAGTACCCACCTCAACTCTTCGCTTATGAGGCGTGCAATAACGCATACTACTCTCTCACTCTATCTACGTCTCTCTCGCTCTTGCTAAAACCTAATATGTGCATCCTTTTCTTCATCCTTAGTGTCAAAATAGTAGCGATTCTATAGTATACTTTGTCTAAGGTACAGTACGTCTGTACTCTACAGTGCGCCAAAATTTTATGGAAATGGCAAAACTATAAATGCAACAAAAAGTTTTAATACACGTCTATATTTCGAACGGAGTACATAATCAATAGTTATATCTGAATATTCTGGTGAATCTGGAGAACCTCTGTGCAGGTCTATGCACTGAACGAATACAGAGGTAATTTTTATTATTATTTTAGTTTTAACTAGTATAATATTTGGGTATTTACAATTGTAGTAGCAATTGCAGTAATACATATAGGCTTGAGCACTAAATCTCTTAATAAATAAAGAAGAAGATCAAAGAGTGTGACGAGATTTCATGAGACAGGGTACTTTATTCGTTCTCTACCAAAGTCATATAAAAAAGAAAATAAAGAATTATGTAATATTAATTTGCATAAAACACCACAGTAGAAATGTACCTACTAAGGCTTGTTAGTGACAGAGCCTTGCTTGTCCCAGTATAAATGGGCTGGCTGTATCGGAAAAGTACCACCCTCCTCTCACACAAGATTAGCGTGAAATAACGATATGTAACGCGATCCTTATGGTGACCGCTGGAGGCCCAAACCCCTCCTTATTATCCTTCCTCCACCTCCTTATCTCTTTAGGCTACGGCCGCTAACCATTAGGTGGGCCTTATGCTTGTTTGCTAAAAAAAAATTCAAAGCAGTCATGAGGACTGCCGACAGAAGTGATAACTTAAAACTATAAACAAACAGTTGTTACTATTGGATCCATCCATCAGCCTTTCATCGTCCACTGCTGGACATAGGCCTCCCCAAGAGAATGCCACAGCGAACGGTCCTGTGCCGCCTGCATCCAACGACTGCCTGCGACTTTGACCAGGTCAGAGAACCTTTCTTCCCCAAAGGCTGTCGGTTCGTCGAGCGATGTGGCCTGCCCATTGCCACTTCAGCATGTTGACCGGGCGGGCTATGTCGGTCACTCCCGTTCTCCTACGAATTTCCGTATTACGGATCTTATCACGTAGAGAGATCCCAAGCATAGCCCGCTCCATAGCACGCTGAGCGACTTTAAGCCTTGATATAAGGCCAACATTCAGAGACCACGCCTCTGTGCCATAAGTCATCACTGGTAACACACACTGATCGTAGACCGTCGTCTTCAGACACTGTGGAATATTGGACAAGAAGAGCTTCCCGAACGCTACCCAGCCTTTTGGATACCCAAATTAATTGTTTGAAAAAACAATTTTATAAAATTAAAACTTGTAAATAAAAATTATACATTTATTCATTAAAAAAATTTAAAATTATTACTTCAAATTATTCATTTTTTCATTCACCAGCTGTGTGCCCAGCACAATAAATTATACTAATAGGAACATATATAGTGTTATCGTTAACACGTCACGTGACCATGTCGATGACGACTTACGTGAATTTATTCCCTATCCAAACCTTCCTATAAAAGTTTTCACTTCTAAAACAAACCAGATCCCTAGTAAAAAAAGATTTCATAGAGAAAATCCTGCAATATATTTCAATATTTTATTTAAAATCTTCCTACAGTGCGTGTACTCGGAGAATTCTTCTAAAAACTTTGGAGCGTGACAAGCAGAAGCCGAAGTATCTACTCGGTAAATAAATGTTTTAAAATATTCCAGAACAAGAAAGATAAAAGTGATCCTTGCCGTCCAAAGAATAAGACCCGAACTGATTTAACGTGTCTCAATACTACTAACGTATTTGCGTGACCTCCTCGGCTAGAGCGACCACTCACTTTTCTTAGAAAGAAAACTTTGGAATCACAGAACATGACTTCAAGAGTTCAAGTTTCAAACAATCATTACAAAAGAGGGCTTACGTGAATTATATTTTTACTATTACATAGCTTACATGATGGTAAGCGGTTACCACAGCCCGAAGCCGTTAGGCCCACCAAATATGAATAAATATTAATAATAACACCAATAAGTCAGGTTAAAAATTGTTTTCAAAATATATTCTTGCTTCTCTTAACAAATTTTTTTCCTAAAGATACTTACTACGCGAAATAAAGTTTCGCCTAAAGTGTGTTTTTAAATCGTTCGTAGAAAAGAGTTTACGTTACGTTTACGACTCAGTTTCTAATAAAAATTAACATTTAAATTTACTTCTTTTAAATATACCAGCTAAATGCTACCCTCTAACCAATAAGACTATTGTCGTAGATCGTTTCATGGAAAGGACAAAAGAACAAAGCTAAACAATGAAAATGATATACATATTTGTCGTGACATGAGGCGCAAAGCGATATCTTGTAGAGGAGCACTCCCTCGTCTCACTCCATCGCGGGAACAATGAGATGAATATTTACAATTTGCACAGACTAAAAAGCAACGGTTCTATCTTGTGTACTATCGCCACCGCAAACAAAGGTATGCAACTATCCGACAAATACAAGTAACAACTGAAATATTGTGGTTTCGCTTAAAAATACGTTTATTTCTATAAAAAGTCTAGAAATTTCGATATAATTACTTACAATGTTTTTGGACATAATTCCGACCAAGTAACCTTAATTATTACATTTAAGATTCATACCAAATAATGGCGCAGCCCATTGACCTAAAGTCAATGGCGCAGCCTTTTTTTATTTTGTTTAGGCGGAAAAAAATGTACCTAACCGCACACCCCCTCGTTCGGGGCAACGAACAGGGTAGTGTGAGGCTCTCACCCACTAAATAAACCCGCCGTGTGCCGTGTCTCTGCCTATATTGGCGGGCCACTGGAACTGTGTTACTGGACTTGTGTTGCTTCAGTGGTCAATGGAGCAGCCCTATTAATGTTTTGATGTTTTTCTTATGGAAATTAGTAGTTCCGTGCGGATGTTACGGTGGCTGAATTGGCAAAGCATCTGAATATAAGTATTCTTGACATACATGTAATGTTACAAATAAATATAGGTACAATCATTATAGAAGTAATAGTGAATAAGATTAAACTGTAGCAAATGTATGTATTATTACCAGCGTATATATTGCAGAGTATCATATAACTACTGTAAAATTGTTATTATTAGAACTTTTACTAACCATGTTTTCTTGGAAATAAAGAATGATTGATTGATAGGTCAGGTCAAGAATACTCTTAACTGACGTGCATTTATGAGGAATTAAAGAGTGAATGATGTTATTATTTCTATAATTTTTTTAAGCAGAGATCACAAGTGTGAAAATGTGACAGCGAAAATGATAGCCACGAGCGGGATTTGAACCTGCGTATTCTGGATAACCATTCCAGAGGCTTTACCAACTAAGCCATCGTGGTATTTGTTAGGGACTATCAATTTCGATAACAACTCCTTCTTAATCTATTGGGTGACGTCTGCTAACTAATTATAAAAGAATAATAGTAGATTACATATTTAATTAATATCATACAATGGTTATACGCCTCTACAAAATATACCATTTTTTTTTTATAGTATCGATTTTATAACTGAAACAAGATAACTTCTAATCAGGCGCTAACTTCTGGAAACCATCTGTTCGTTATACGTACCAGAAGCAGAGCTGAAAACTTTAGTACTGGTTCATAAATTGAATAAGCCAGGAACTTACTGTAAGACAGACTTTCTCACTGATAGATGTAACGATTGGGAACAAGTTTCTGATCTCCACGAATACTTTTCGTTATACCAGCGATAAAACGAAAATTATTTGAGCAACTTCTAATAATTTGAAACGAACTCTTCGCTTGTTTAATACTACATTCTCCACCAGCGGAACACGAATATAATTTCAGTTCGCAGAACTTTTCGTTGACTTTGCGTTATTTACAACTGCCTTCGCAACAAAATTATGTTTGTAAATATAAAATTATGGAATCATTATACGTATAATTTCCCCAAGCATTTTTTTATTTTGATAGCCTAGCGGCCAAACCAAGGACTGCAAAGACAGTGGTATTAAGTTCGATTCCGAGCCGAAGCTTCAGACCTCCTACTGCACATACCTCTTGACTTTTCGAAATTATGTGCGTATTTGTTTACAATTTATCACTGCTCGGTGAAGAAAAACATTGTGAGGAAACCTGCATGCCTGAGAGATTTTCTCGACGGCTTGGTGAAGATTCCTCTCACGGCTCACCATGAGAGGAGACCCGTGTGCAATATTGGGACAGAAAAAGGGTTGAAAAAAAAATCTCCTAAGAAAACAA
The DNA here is from genome assembly GCA_948253155.1 of Leucoma salicis. Lineage (NCBI taxonomy): Eukaryota > Metazoa > Arthropoda > Insecta > Lepidoptera > Erebidae > Leucoma > Leucoma salicis. The sequence goes on along the minus strand of OX411815.1, from coordinate 23,229,579 downwards.
TTGTATAGAACCGCGAAGTGAGTTAGCTAATTTATTTTCTAAGCACAAGATAGTTCGTTTTCTAAACTCCCATCCCCTACCTATAGTGTATTGAGAGAAAGACTTCCGACATTAAGTAGCTTCAGAGCTTTAGGTAATAACTTAACGTGGAGGTAAAAGGTTCCGAATTTATATACTCACCGAGTCATCTATCTACCGACACAATTTCACGGACACAAAGTACATCCAGACTCAGAACAACCAAATATGGTTCACACCGATTTCGATGAAATTTTTCTGTGTGTATAAGTGGGTTCCTGAATACTTTAGATATACACAAGAAAAGGATTTTTTAGTGCATGTTGTGGCAGGCGAGCCACAAACACACATATCATGGACTCAACTATACCGAGAGTATTGTCAAGCCGCTGCTCACCATTTCATTTCACGATATGAAATGAAAGAATAAACTGCCATCTCCTGCTACAGCCAAAACGCAACGATGTGCTTCATGGCCGGTCACACGGGAGATGGTGGTACCAACCTGCTCGAGCCCGATACCAAGTTAGTGCTCCCACTTGGTACCCAGCCCTACCACCGGTCATGCAATGGATGATAATTGCTTACTTTCCTTAGTCGCCTCATATGACACCCGTGGGAAAGACTGGCGTGGTGACACTTGTATTATTAGTCCATCACCACACGGATGGTACGTGGAACTACGGCATAAGTCACGGCCGCTGTCACTCGGCGATTCAGCAAGGCTGTGTAAGACCTCTCAAATGTTATGCTATTTTTATACCTACCACAAAAACACAATAGAAATATTCCATGCCAGAACTATCTTATGTACCTACCTACTTACTCGTAACATCATCAAAGCCGTTCTAATTATTAGCGAAATAATAACTGACATATTTGTTTGAAAAATAATTACTGTATTCGGCTATTTAAGCGTGTCAGAACTCGAAAATTTTCGTCTGCTTGTTTGTTTACGCATCATGCAAAAACTACTATTATACACTAATTTTGATGGTGCTTTTTGATAAGACTTAAAAGCTGATCTGAGATATAAAAACCCAACTAGCAGCTGGCAAAGGCTGGTATAATTATACTACTATTTGTTGGTACACACGTATGTAAAGAAGTACAAAATTCATTGTTAATAAGAAATATAGTTTCATTATAATTGAAGATACATAATAGCTTAATTTTTTATTTACTGGGCCGTGTGGGGCCGGCTTTAGAATTGTCCCACCCCTCTCTACCCACGGGAGTCGTAAGAGCCGACTGAGGGAATACCGTGGGAGTGGGCAGCAGCACTCCCTCGAGTATTAATAACATCCACTGCGATCGCCAACCCGCCTGCCAAGCGTGGCGATAACGGCATTATCCCCCATGACGGGACCGCTCGTTGTGGCGTTCTCTTGGGGAGGCCTATGTCCAGCAGTGGACGTTGACAGGCTGATGGATGAATGGATGGAATAGCTTACTAGTATGAATTACAGAACTGTAATAAATTGTTAATATCGCTAATATATCTATAAATAAAGTTATTTATTGAAAGAGATGTTAACCTTAGATCAGGAAATATAATTATGTACACATAGGGAGACATTATGGACATTACAAATTACATGTCCATACTGTTTTGGTATCGAAATCTTGAAACACAGTTAAATCCTAGAAGTAGAGTTATTCTGTTCGCAGCAAAAATCTCTTTTTCAGCTTTGTGTATGTACGAACTTTGCGTAACTTTGCGATGTAAAACATTAAAATTTTCCATCAGCTAAAGTTGTAAAGCTTTAAAGCACTTTAATATTCATAAACGACTCGATGATTCGAGCAAATTCACCGCAACATTATTTCCGTAAGAATCGGTTAAATATCTGGGCCAATTCCTGCTCCACCCACTCCCAAGGCCGACGCAAAGTACATCGAAACTCCCGGAATTTATAACTAAAAACTTCATACGTAGTTTGTTTGTGTTTGACGTTTTCCGGAGGTGCGAACAAAGAGGCCGACCGCACGTAGCTGCGTCGAAGTTGTTACACAATTTTAACTCTCAAAGTTCAAATCATGGTTTCGGATTGTTTTTGACTTGTATAGCTTTTTATGAAGCTTTCGGATGTTATTTATTTGCCCCACTACGAAGAGGGATCTCCACCTTTTAAGGAAAATTGTTCAACTATACTCGTGGACTAGAAAGGGTTGGCATGTTTGTTTCGAATTTTGAACTTCCGCAATTTATTAATTTACTGAAAGTTACAGAAATGTATAAGGCTAATCATTAAGTATAGTACAACAATAACAATCATGACTGAGGTATATGTATGCCGTAACATATTATAGGTAGTCTTAATTTTTTTAGACTTTGAAACTGTTTTCTATATCCCATGGGAAAGTAATGAAGATTTTTAGTAACAATCATCAGAATGGCAGCGATGTGGTTCACCACCCGTCACGTCTGGGAGGGAGAATAATCCACATCGACATTTCTAAGACTGTTTCTTTTTTCTAGAGTGAGGTTCCTGATTGGATACATCTATACTATTATAAAGCTGAACAGAGCTGTGTCTGTACATTTAAGATATTTGAGAAAGAAATACGGTATTAGACTATAAAGGTGTGTCTGAACACAAAACATTTTTTTAAATTTTTGTCTGTTTGTCTGTTTATCTGTTAAAAAACTACTGAACGGATTTTGATACAACTTTTTTTATTTGAGAGCTCTTGATTAGACTTAAAAACTGGTACACATTTTATCCCGCTACTATATCGGGAACCCGAGATGTAAGCTCAATCTAAATCTGATGATGATATTAGTCTTACGTAAATAACTCTCATTAGTAAGTTTATAATTATTTAGAGATCGGTGTTTAATTTCCAATAAATAGCACATTATATACTTTCGAAAATAACAGTAACTTAAAAGAAAACAATAATAAAAGATAATAAACTTTAAAAACTATTTTTTTTGTGACACGAATGCATAAGGCGGCAGAATCTTATTAAATGTACTGCAATATGCATTAAACTTCTACCCAGAGGTAATTTGACGCGCTGGAGCAGCAATCTGTCATGCACACGCTAAAGTGCCGTATTATGAGAAATGCGGATTTATGAAAATTGCTAAAATATATTGCACTAGCTTTTATCCTCGGCTCCGCCGCATTTTTTAGTTATATCTCCAATTCCGGATATAATAGTAAAAAAAAAACAGTTTCAAGTCTAATTATAAACTATCAAAGAAAAAAGTTTGATATGCAAACAAACAACCACACAAAAATTCTAAAAATGATTGTTATAGATTCTCTTGCTTTCATAAAAGCCTGTAATATTAAAATTTCGTAAATATCTCATAAGTACATATAATTCGAGTGGCGACCACGTATCGGACGGCGCAGCGTAGAACGGCCACCGACCAGATGGACCGACGATCTGGTCAAAGCCGCGGGGAGCCGTTGGATGCGGTCGGCACCGGACCGCTCGTTGTGGCGTTCTCTTGGGGAGGCCTATGTCCAGCAGTAGAGGTTGAAAGGCTGATGGATGGATGGATGGACATATAATTATCATCATAATAACACTAGCTAAGCTAGTTTTTTAGTTTTGATCTCAGGTTCCCGATATAGTACCACTGAAGGAATGTAATATAGTTCCGGTGGCCCGCCAATAAAGGCGGAGAGACGGCACGCGGCGGGTTTCTTTAGTGGGGAGGGCCTCACACTACCCTTTTCGTTGCCCCGAACGACGAGGTGTGCGGTTAGGAACATTTATTCCTGCCTTAACAAAAAAAAAGGTTCCCGATATAGTAGCGGGATAAAATTACAGGTTTTAATCTCAGGTTCCCGATATAGGTAGTAGCGGGATAAAATTACACGTTTTAATCTCAGGTCCCCGATATAGTAGCGGGATAAAATTACCGGTTTTAATCTCAGGTTCCCGATATAGGTAGTAGCGGGATAAAATTACCCGTTTTAATCTCAGGTCCCCGATAAAGTAGCGGGAGAAAATTACCGGTTTTAATCTAAGGTTCCCGATATAGTAGCTTGATGAAATTACCGGTTTTAATATCAGGTTCCCGATATAGGTAGTAGCGGGATAAAATTATCGGTTTTAATCTCAGGTTCCCGATATAGTAGCGGGATAAAATTACCGGTTTTAATATCAGGTTCCCGATATAGTAGCGGGATAAAATTAGCGGTTTTAATCTCAGGTTCCCGATATAGTAGTGGGATAAAATTACCAGTTTTAATATCAGGTTCCCGATATAGGTAGTAGCGGGATAAAATTACCCGTTTTAATCTCAGGTTCCTGATATAGTAGCGGGATAAAATTACAGTAGGTGCCAAAAATGATTTTAATATTATTAAAAGTAATATATACCTATTGTTTTCGTTATTATATGAGTAGGTACCTACCTATAAATATTGTTTTTCTAGTTTTTGGACTTGGCACCGACTTCAAATACATCAGTAGGTGTCTAGTACGGAAATTGTAAATAAATACCAATAATTTTTTGCATCTAGTGTTTTTTTATAAAATAGGTGCGTAGATAGAATAGGTGGTTCGTGATGGGGAGGCCTTCCTTGGAGTGCGTCTCCTATGAAAAAGCGTCGAGCACAGGAGGCTGAAAATGACATAGATGAGCGCCTAAAGCGCAGTACAGAAAGAAATAGAGCACGACGAGAGCCTTTTAAAGACCGTGCAGAAAGGTTGGTGTATATAGGTAATATGGATAGGTACACCAACTAAACGCACTGCTCCAATGAGCCAGAGAAGTTTCGAAGTGAACGAAAAAATATCACTACTTATCATTTAAATTTTTTTAGACCTTTGTTGATTTTTTAAAAACGGCCCTACCGATTTCGTAAAATTCAAATGGGACCACCACTGAAGTAGAATCTATCAAACAAAAAAAGAATCATAAAAAAAAAACAAAAAAAAAACATTTTTCAGTAGCATAGCATCACGCCTGTATTCTCCGAAGGGGTAGGCAGAGGTGTATTACACACCCACGACTCGCCAGCTGTTTAAGTCCCACGTAATAGGGGGCGGGCCTATTGACGTTTACCGGGCACATTTCCAAACTCCGGGCTGCTACTGAGAATATTTCTTTTTAGGAAAATGCTCAATAACATTTGCCCGACACGGGGATCGAACTCGAGACCTCATGATTAGCAGTCGCATACACTACCGCTACACCACCGAGGCAGTTATTATCAGTTGAAAATTTAAAATAGAACAGAAAATATCTAAATTTCTCACAATATGAAAAGTCAGTGAGTGAATGAGAGAGTCTGGAATTATTGATAATCCGACTGATTTAAATTTACCGGAAGTGTTAGATTTTCTTAGTACACCACTCGCGGGAACCGAGGCCGACATAAATAGTAAAACACGTCTTTCAGGATTTTAGAAATTATTCACGAAATATAATTATGGCGGTACGAAGTTCGCCGGGTCAGCTTGTTTAAGATATTTTTTTTTTTATTGGGTTTAGTGGCAGTTCAGCCACGGCCCATCTGATGGTAAATGGTAACCGTCGCTCATGGACTCAACTATAACTCTCGGTATTATTGTCAAGCCGCTGCTCACCATTTCATTTCACAAATATGAAATAAAAAATATTATGTGTTTCTTGAGCACGTACTTGGATCCTGTTCAATAGTTTCTGTTGAGTAGCGTCTGTGTAGCAAAAATTCAGTACTTACCCAAACTCCAACTCATCCGGCGTCAGCATTACAATATCGTCGTCTATGGTCAACTGGCATTCAGTCTCGATCTCGTCGTATGGAAAGAATCTATTAGATAACTTGTTCTCTTTGGTTTGTATCACTTTCAGCGGTTTATTTATTACTGGCCATTCGGATGCTGCAAAGAAAAAAACATGAATTAATATTCACGATGGGAACGCTTTAGACCGCTTAACTTTCAAGTTTATGTCTTTTTAATTTCTACAGGGACTTCATCTACATGGTGTAATTATGTACGAACAAAATTTCCATTTTTGCTAAGTTTAGAACGTTATGTGCGTAATACTAAGACCAAGAACTTATAATAATAATAATAAACCTTTATTTTCAAGTACCAAGACTCATAGTTTTGTTAGTAACAATTTGCTTATGACTATGTTAACTTCTAACTACCGCAGGATTACCGGACTCTTGGGTCCGGCTAACACCCTACAACACTGACTAATATAATTGCAGTCAAGTCTACTCGCTTGATAAAATACTGTTGGGGCTGACCCGAACTCTACGAACCAAGGATGCACATCGCTTACGCCTCACTGCGAAGAAGCAGTCCACATTCGCAGTCGCGAACATCCCCGAAGCGCTGCAGTACCGGGGCAGCCCCATCAGCATTCTAAAGGCATCATTGTATTGGACTCGAAGGGCGCTGTATGCTTTTTGAGTAAAATGAGCCCACAGACTGCAGGTGTAAAAAGAGGTGTAGTAAGCTTTAAATAATGTATGTTTAACCTCCTTGGAGGCTCGAGCAAATCTGCGGGTAATCATGTTTGCTCTAACACAGCGCCCTCCGCTCCCTGTCAATGTCATCGTCATCCCTGAGGTCGGCGGTTAGTACGTGTCCCAGATACGTGAACTGGTGCACTCTAGTTAGAGGTACACCATTCAAACAAACCCGGGGCACCATCTCCGGACTTTTACCGCCAGCCCCGAAGGTCATGATCACACTCTTTTTGGCATTGTATACCAGACCATGTAGCCTGGCATACTCTTCACAAGCGGCCACGAGTTTTCGAATTCCACATACTGATGCACTCAGCAGCACCATGTCATCAGCGTAGCTGATGTTATTGATATATACGCCGTCAATATGACACCCGACATGCATGCTGCTGAGCATGCCAATGATTTTATAAATATAAAAGTTGAAGAGTGTGGGTGAGCATAAGCCCCCCTGCCTCATACCGCACTCCAACCTATATGGTCTAGACAAGGCACCTGCCCACTTCACGCTGTTGACTTGGTGCCCGTACCAAAACTTTAGAATGTTGGTTAGTTCTGAAGGTAAATTTGCTTCTTCCAACTTTTTCCATAAAATGTCTTAGGACACCAAGTCAAAAGCCCTACTTAGATATAGGAAACAGGCGTAAACTGAAGTCAGGCGATCCGTGTAATATTTCACAGTATGCTTAACACTCAGTATTGCACTCTCTGTAGACAATCCTGCACGGAACCCGAATTGATTATCGTGGATTTGCAAGAACATGTTAAGGTGAGTGTTAATCACACTGTCAAATACTTTAGATATGATTGTGGCAAGAGATATCGGTCTATAGTTACTTTTATTTGACATGTCAGCTGTTTTATTTTTGGTGATAGGTACTACAATTGTTCTGATCATATCACTCTGCATGTAGGCATTATAAGTTTGTATGTTTTTATTTTCCTATATTGACAGAGGTCTGCTGGAGGCTCGGAGGTCCCATCGATCAACCTGAAGGTGAATTGTAAGCTACGTTGGAACTTAAGTGTAGACAAGTACTAAGAGATTACTAGGGCAGGCATTGGAATTCACTTTAACGCTTTTGGAAACCCTTTCAAACGCCAGTTATTACCGTAGATATTACTCACAGTCAGTACTTCACAACATAACATTTTGAGAGAGGCTGTTCTATTAAATATCAAAGCATATCAAATGCCAAAAAAAAACCTTTTATTTTCGGATTTTCTTCTATTTTAAAAACACAATTTGAATTGTATACTCTAATAAGGTAAACTTATAACGAAGATTTTATTATTAAAATCTAAGATTCTACAAAATTCTATAATCACAAAAGTTACGTCAACCAAGACTTACATATATTTATTTGCCTTCGCAACAATCAAAGGGCTTCTTTGTAACCGTTAGAAATGCAAGGACGTATGTCAAGCGGGGGCCCTTTGTGATTCTGTGACAGCAGACACTGGAGAAAAGCTTGTCAGAAGCGGCTTATGGTTGTTTAACTCTGACATGTATTTGTAAGGCTGTTTGTGAAATTGTATTCATTAATGTGTACCTTAGGTTAAATTTTCTTGCCTACAATGAGACGTTTATTAAATGTAAAATAACATTGCTTGTAAATACAAATTTGGAGATTTCGTCAAAATATTTAGGTGGTTGAACAGACAAATACAATCAACACAAGTCTATTTGACGCTGGAATGTTGTTTAAGATATAAACTTAACGCCATGATAATTTGGAGTCCCTAAAGCAATCCATAAGATTGGCAGGGAAGAATTTTCCCACGGAGAATGTGCATATTTCAATTGATAACTGGCCTCAATGTTCAAAGGATAGTATTAAGGTTAATGGAGATCATTTTGTTTTGCGTATGGTATGGTGATTACGCCGTTTCTTCCTATGGGAGTCGTATAAGCCGACTAAGGGATTACCGGTGGACCGGGCAGCAGCGTTCCGCTGTGTACTAAAAACATCCACTGCGATCGCCAACCCGCCTGCCAAGCGTGGCGATTATGATAAAACCCCTCCCATTTTGGGGAGGCTTATGTCCAGCAGTGGACGATGAAAGGCTGATGGATGGATGGATGGATGGTATGGTGATTGAGAACGCTGGAGGCCCAAGCCCCCTCGTTATTTTTTCCTTAGTATCCTCTGCTTATCCACCTCTTATCCCTTTTCCTGGGAGATGGCAACGCGCGAATGATGCCTCATGTGTTGCTAGCATCTATATGCTACGGTAAACGCTTACCATCAGGTGCCCATGTGCTCGTGGGTGGCGTAGTATAAAAATAAAAGATGTACGAAGATCTCCGTCTTCTACTGCGCCGTCCAATACGTGATCGCCACTCCAAGAAACTTTCTTATCCGACAGATTTGTGGTTCGTCTAACGACGTGGTCTGCCCACTACTATTGCATCATGTGTATCCTACGGGCTACGTTGGTTCTGCGTCTGTTTCATAAATCATCACTTTTTTTTTGTCTTTAGTGCATGATTTTGGCGTTTCACCCGGGTTCAGCCATTGCGTTATTCGCTTGCGCTTGCTTGTATTCGCTTTTTTTTACATGACAGCTGCTTAGTGGCTGATCTTACTCTTATTTCATTCTTCAGGTCAGTTTCTACAAGGAAGCGGTTAAACGAATAACGCATTGCGCGTTCATTAGCCGTATCCTCTCCAAACTCAGCATTAACTCTACGAGCAATTTCTGCTTTATCAGTCCCTAGTCGGAGCTCGTATTCGAATATTAGGCACTCTAATATCGATATTCAGGTTAAAAGCTAAATGTATAAACAATCGAAAGCCGAACATCTAATGTCAAGTCTTTTTAAAATTTAGAATGTCATACTTTTTGATGTTAAAATAGCTTTACTGAAATCTGACATTGTGGCTGTTTTATATTTTTTTTATTTAAAGTGGAAAGTGCGTTAAAACAGCTACTCTTCATATTTGAACGCCTGTTATTATACTGACCCAACTCCGAGGTCCTCACAGACAAAGTCACGGGCAGCATCTTTTATATCGTAATTTGTTTGATAAAGAAGAATACTAGTGTAATTAAGAATTATAACTATAACATTTTAGCTTGATCGAAAATTTGAACAAATTACTTGAATTATTTAGACAATTTGATGGTACCTACGTCGTATCATTCCTATACCTACGTATATATGGCACATGTCACCCATGCTTTACACCATTTTAACGTTTTCACAACCTTTGTCAAAATAATAGCTTGCAAAACAATAAGCAAAGAAAAGTGAAATGCGTAACATTCCATCGGCAACCATATATTAAATAATGCAGATCTAATTACCAATGCCAATGTCTAAATGATCTTAGCTAAATCAATATTAAGTTCAAAATCAAATACTCACTCTATTCACCAGAAACACTCATGTAATTTATATGAAAAAGCGCCTTATTACGAATAACGAATGTATAAATTTGCTCGGCATATCAATTCTGGATGTTATATTTCGCGGTACACGTATTGATATCTGGTTTATCTAAATGATTTGCACATGTACATATTCATGAGATGTTATTAATGTATTTAATCATTTATTCATCTAAGTATTTTGATGGATTTTGTTCTGTCAAGAATTGTAAGTTAGTTTCTTTACATATTCACCAACCAGCAAGAGATGAAAAGTTAACACAACTGGCAACATTTTGTTGTTTTTACATTAAGCACTTGATTTTTCAGGACATTTACTGGAGCTATATGACTTACAACCACTATCGAAGCATGTCCTGCTCTTGGTTGAAAATAAACTCTACAGCCAGTAAAATCAGAAAATCATACAAAAAGTATGGTTTTCACATTTCATTTTCGCCTCATTTTATTTAACATCTCCCCAAAATTGATTACTGATAACGTTTAATTTATTAACGAATTCCACTAATATCTGTTCATTATTAATCAATTATGCTTTTAGAATGCCACTTAAGATATAAATGGGTGTATTAACATATGATACAGCACTATTAAGTGTTGGTATTTTAATAAAATGTGAGCGGACTTCTTGACCGGCCAGATGTGCCGCTGTAAGTTATTTCGCGAAGCGATAGCCATCTGAATCTCAGCTTAATTAATGAGGCGAGATATTCCTAGACCGGTCCAGCTGTGTTATCCGAATACTAAAGAATAATTTAGTAGACACCACAGCATCTGTTACAAAGTAATTGACATCGATTAGTTTTCTATTTGATCAATGAATGCCAATCGCATAGAGGCCTATTCCGATCTAGAGCATTGTATTGGTCGTGCGGCGTATCTAATAGCTGCTAAAATAAATTATACGAAGTTCACGGGTCATCTAGTTTGTGTATAAAACACAATATAGGTGAATACAAGGAATAAGAAACTTGCTTATATTAATTGAACAGTGCTGGTACCTATTATCTAGTTATTTCAAGGAGTTCCACTGGCATTAGTGCAAACCGGAATATTAGCTATCGCTAGAGAATTGCAGCAAATCGCTTGACTAATAAAGAATATAACGATCATATCATGACATTTGTACTAACTACCTATATGTATGTGCTTTCTGTGGCTAAGTAAATGTTGCAATGATTACTACCATTAGTGAAATATGCGATAACGAAGGTGTATAACAACGTACCACTGAAGTTATGTCACACAATTCCAGTAGTCAGCCAGTACAGGCTGAAAGACGGCACACGGCGGGTTTATTTAATAGGTAAGGGCTACGCTGTTCGTGGCCCCGAACGACGGGAGGTGCGGTTAGGTACATTTTTTCCCGCTTAAAAAAAGGTGCATAACTACGAGAGAAATTTGTTGCACGACGGCGGGGAAAGTGTTAGGAAATTATTTCGCGCTTAAACAAAAAAAGCTGGGCAAAGCAGCAGGGCTCGCCTGATGGTAAGCAGCTACTGAAGCTAATAAACGTTAGCAATACCAAAGGCATCACTCGCGCATTGCCATCTCCAGGGAACTGAAAAGGTGGTGGAGAGAGGTATGAGGAGACGAAGAGGAAGGAGGTGGAATAAAGGGAATAATGAGGTTTTGGTTATCTGGCATCTTGCTCTCTCTTAAGTTGCATCTTAACTTCGCATCTTAATTAGTCGCAGTCTTAATTGACTATTGAACTCCTCGCTAGACTGTCGCTTGTTCTAAATAGCCTTAAGACAGTTTACTGTACATAATACAGGATTCTGCATACAGATTCGTCCGCACGGACCTCAGGATATAAATACGTCACTATACGGCGCACTATCTCTATGCAAAAATTACTATCCGAAAGGAACTATTGATTCTTCCTGGATAAAAAAATTCCTATATTCAAATTAATTCTCAATTAAATTTATTAATGTATTCTTGTATTTCGAATGTATTTATGCCAAATTTAGTGATGATCGGTTGATTAGTTCTGGCATGAAAGCATAACAAGCCGATAAACAAACAAACAAATGTCCTTTCGCATTTATAATATTAGTAAGCATTTAACGGTCTGTGTCTAAATTATATCAAAATAATTTAGATTGTATTGTAATGCATTGTATCTCGTGCATTGTAACCAGCCGATGTTTCGATCAAGTGCGTCAACCGATGTACATAGCATCACGCCTGTATTCCCCGAAAGGGTAGGCAGAGGTGTATTTCACAGCCACGATACGCCAGCTATGTTTAAGTTCCACGTAATAGGGGGCGAGCCTATTGACGTCTACCGGGCACATTTCCAAACTCTGGGCTGTTACTGTGAATTTTTCTTATTAGGAAAAAACTCAATAACATTTTCCGACCCGGGGATCGAACCCGAGACCTCATGATTAGCAGTCGCATACACTACCGCTACACCACCAAGGCAGTGAACCGATGTGCTATTGTAAATCAACACAAGACAATGTAATATAACTTGCATGAGTTATTAAAATAGATTTTGCCCGCAACTCCGCCTGTGTGGTTCAGTATACTTATGTATAAATACGTAATTTTACGTCACACTAATTTAACTAAGTTTGAAAAATTACCTATCCTACAAGAACTATTCATTTTCCGCGATAAAAAGCATATGTCTTTTTCTGTGCTCCAGACTACATGTGTGCAAAATTTCATCGAGATTGGTTCAGTGGTTACAGCGTGAAATCGTAACGAACAAATAAAAAAACTCATTTTCGCATTTATTACATTAGTAAGGATAAGTAGCACGGATAAATAAATGTCATATAACAAAACTTATCACCAACCAACTCGTACATGCGAAAACAAACAGAAATCGAATTACGTGACTATTCTGTAATAATAGCGCGAACGTTACATTACTGTACTTTTCTTTTCTGTTTAGTTCCAGTGAATAAGAGAGTAAGTTCATTTGCCTCGTTGTTTCTTTTCTAAATATATCGTGTCTAAGTTAACTTGTTTTATTACTACTGCATAACATTCTAATGGATCGTTCGTAGTTAGTTTTTTTTGTAATTTACAGAGGGCGTAGTGATTAAGATAACGATTTTTCGTGGCAGGTATCATAATTTCGGTTCCCATATAGAACAAATTTTTTGCGAAAATTCGCACTGGCCGACCCGGGGAATGCAGCCAAGATCTCATGATCATCAGTCGCTCACACTATTGCTGCACCACAGAGGCACTTACACTTACTTTGTGTCCGTTAATGTTATATTTCTATATCCCCCACTACACAATGACCCCTATTATTCCCTAGTACAATATGGAGTTCATAAAAAAGCGGCGAAGACCATAAAAAGGAAACACTGTATGCATATCTTATATCGCATTTTTTCGCAAACTAAATTCTATTGCCTATATTATGTTTGTCTTTTTCCAGTGTCGTAGTTGTTGTTACATCGATTTGCAAATGAGAACGGTAATAAGGATTTAACTTCAAAAATTGAATAATACAGGGTAGGTAGGTATTTTAAGCATTTGGCGTGCTTGAATAAATCTTGTGGGAAACATGAATTTCTTGTTGAAAAGGATTTTCCTCTTGTGGAAATCTGTTCCGAGAACTCCTCCAGTCCAGACATTGTATCGCTTGTAATAATGGCACACGTCCCAAGGTAGCTTTGATATAGAAATAGATGATTAGATGATTGCGAGTAACATTCACGGTGGCTCACACTACGGAGATTACTTTCTATGATAACGTAGCTACCGGTTCTACACAGGCATGGTAAATACCACAATAAATATCAAAACAATTTTATAAGAACCCGTTCAGAACAATTCTCTTGTGACCATAGCTGACTTCTAACATCGGGTGTAACTATGGAAAACTATTTAGATATTTTCATATATAATTTTAGCACTTGACATGCTTAGCACTATACATTAAACACAAAGTGAAAAATGTGAAATCGAAAATAACAGTCACAGCAGGATTCGAACCTGCATCTCCTGGATACCGTCCAGACGCTTTGCCGATTCAGCCGTCGTGACCCTTGCTCCTGACTGCTAATTTCGATAGCACATTCATACTTAACGTTTTTGGGTGACGCCTGCATCATCTGTCAGAAGTATTTTCATACATTATACCGACCAGGTAAACTTAACTTTTTCACTTTGTGTTTAATGTATCTTGCTAGCATGTCAAATGCTAAAAATATAGGTATATAAAAATATCTAAATATTTATAGGGTTTGCGTCATTATTAGGTAAAATCTTAATTGTAAAATTAAGTTTACCTGGTCGGTATAATGTATGAAAATACTGCCGACAGATGGCGCGGGCTTCACCCAAAGACGTTAAGTATTAATGTGTTATCGAAATTAGCAGTCAGGAGCAATTATCACACAACAAACAGAAAAAAAAATCTAAAAAACTTATTTTTCATTACTCATACTCTGAAAGTAGGCCTGAAGTTGCCTGAGGAGCGGGTTGAAAATAATACTTTTCAGCCCTAGGGAGAATTACTTTCAACTGACAGCTGAGTAATTATAACAAATAAAACAGTTCTATTTTCTGTACAGCCAGTCAATTACAGCGCGATGTAAAATTGAAATAACATAAAGTTAAGTATTTATTAAAGAATTTGTTTTTTATATGACTTTATTTTAATATAGTTGCTACTAAATATCTTTAAAATAACGAAGATTTATATTTTTTCAATGATTAAAATGAAAAATAATGGCTGAATAGCTGACAAGCCACAGAAAAAAACAAAATCGGCGGGTAAACGGCGATTCCAAATTAATTTTTTTAAGTCTCCCATTTTTTCTTTAGCTAATTCATGATTTTTATTTTTAGTTTCCTCGTATTCGTAATGAAAAGCACAGTGTTTACCTCGGGATAAAGACTTATTTAGTCCCGAGACGGGGTTTGGCGCCCGAGCGTAGCGAGGGCTCCAATAGTTCGAGGCTTGCTTTCATGCCTAGGTTAACAATGTACTATTGTGTTGAAACACGCCTATATAGCCTATTACACTAACTTATTCTCATATATCTTCAATGTACAGACACAGCTCTGTTACAGCTTTATAATAGTATAGACATAGACGGTCGCCTGTGGTTCCCGCATTTCTACGACGTAAGTCCCCTTAAACGATGCGGTGTCGTTTACAATTTTAAACACGTAGAGTTGGTATATTATAGAGGAGCCACGCACGCGTGCGCGTGACAGATTGATGGGGGCAACTTATCTGAGAGCAAGGGAAAGATAAAGAATGTTGAAGAGTCCAGACGAGGGAAGATTGAAAAGCCTTATTGTGTTACAGGCATAGCTCTTGAGCCGCTATGGTAGAATTTTCGAGGCATTTTTTTTGCCAAAAGAAAATAAAATATTACTAAAGCGGGCGAAGAACCTTTCTCGACGGATAGCGACGCATCGTGATTTCGCGATAAATCTATTCCTGCTATGTTCCTATAAACGCTTGTATATTAACTTTTATAATCGCTTTACAAATACACGAAAAACATAATTTGAGCCACATACGTTTTTTATTTATTAAACTACTTTCAAGAAATCTTACGCATTTAATTTACTACTACTTCTTTTTTATTGCATGTAGTGGCAGACGAGCCACGGCCCATCTGATGGTAAATGGTAATCGTCACTCATGGACTCAACTATACCGAGAGTATTGTCAAGCCGCTGCTCCCCATTTCATTTCACAGATATGAAATGAAAGAATAAACGGCTATCTCCTGCTACAGCCAAAACGCAACGATGTGCTTCATTACCGGTCACACGGGAGATGGTGGTAACAACCCGCTCGGGCCCAATACCAAGTGAGTACTCCCACTTGGTACCCAGCCCTACTACCAGTAAAACTACTATGCTAACATTTCTGATACTTTACAGAATCCACGGGAGGGCTTAATTATTTTTAATCATTAATCAATTGCTGCAGAAACTAATTGGAGTGAAAACAGACAGTAAGAGAAACGTAGATAGAAAACTTAATAACAAGGATTTTGAAATTCTATTTTGACATAGAGCTATTCTTACATAGAAATAATAGTAATAATATCATTAACAGATAATATAATAATAGCACGGGAAATGATAACAAGTATGTGTTATAATTACCAAAATCATAATAAAATTAACACAAAGTGCTAAAAAAGCTCAAAAAGTACATAAAAATATCTAAATATCATCACAAAATATCATTAGCTGCTGTTGCGTATCTACCTATGCAAATAACAGTAAATTAGCACAATAAATTCGATTTGGGAAAAAACAACTGGCTCAAGGACGCCGCGTTTCGCCACTGTACCATTTAAATTTGACTTGTAAATCGCGTGAAATGAACAAATACCAAAGAAAATAAAACTTTGTACATTTCTGAAAAAAAAAACACAAGATTGCCTCCATAAAGTGACAGAAACGTGCCACAGAAAATAAAATACAGAATAACACGCGCCGTCTGAAGAATACAATTCAGTATTTTCTTAATAGATGTACTAAAAATGTCTTGTTTGGGAGTTGTTCTAATTTATCATAACGGCTTTAGCGAACGAATTTTGTTTCCGACGTACAATGAGAACTTGCAAGAAAACAGCTGGAAAATAAATTATAAGGAACTTGACTTAAATCCTTTTCTTTTTGTACTGTACCTTACTTACCGGGCACGTTTAAATACCTGCGCAGCTGTAACTAGTATTTTTTTTGTAATATACGTATTTACAAACTTACCCAACATAAATTATACTATTAAAAAGTTGTAACAGAGCTGTGTCTGTACATTTGAGATATTTGAGATAAAATAACTGTATTAGGCTATATAGACGTTTCTGAACACAAACAATTTTTTTTAGATTTTTTGTCTGTTTGTTTGTTCGCGCATCACACAAAAACTGCTTAACGGATTTTGATGCAGCTTTTTTTATCTGATAGATCTCGATTAGACTTAAAAACTGGTACATTTTATCCCGCTACTATATCGGGAACCTGAGATACAACCTAAAAACCAGCTTTTGGTTGCGGCGGAGCCGCAAGCAAAGGCTAGTTTATAATATAATTGCACTTCGACTAGAACCAAAATCGCACTAGATACGAACGCAAATTTCTCACGGATCTCATTTTTTAAATAATTAATTGTCACTAGGCAGAATGTCACGCAAAGAATAAAAAAATAGGTTGCCACGCCTCTTTCGCCCGTAATAAACCAGGCGGTAAAAAAAAAGGTGTATTTATTGAGAATTTTTTGGTCAATATTTTTTCTGTTCTCTGCCGTGTACCAGGACAAGTGCAGTGAAAATATAAAAATAGAAAAACGATAGCCACGAGCAGGATTCCAGACGATCTGCCCAACTGAGCTATCGTGACTTTTGCACGGGACTATCCATTTCCATAACACATTCCTTTGAATGTCTTGGATGACTGTGTTTTTCAAGCAAATCATATAAAATTTTACATTTGATTTTCGATATTCATTGATTCCATCTGAAATGCTATAAAAAGTGATTTATTTCAAATAATGGTACTCTTTATTGCGGTATTTATTTTTTATAGATTACTAGCGGACCTGACAAACGTTGACCCGTCTGTACATTGGCGTTTCGTTTGAATGGAGTAAGTTATATTAGCTACTAGGGATATTATTTCATTTATTAAGTTGTGGTTGTTGTTATATGATAAATCCTGAAACTCTATCGAGGCGTCACCTACCAGGTCCTATTGTGAATCTAAGCCATCCTTGAAACAACTTAAACATACATAAAAAAAAATTGCAATCGGTCTAGCCGTCCAATTACATAGAAACGGACAGAAGATTTAGCTAAAACTAAATTTCAAAACTGTACTCATGTGAAAGTTAGTGCAAATTATTGGATGTTTGTTTATGTAGGCAGATAAATAGATAGATAAATATTATAAAACTATTATAATCCCATTAATACCTATAATCTATTTGGAGACAACACCAATGTGATTAACCAAAAAACGGACAAAAGTCTACCTACAATCAAATTCAGTACAGCAAATATTTGTCGTGTGAGACAATCGAACTCGAACATTTGGCACATTAGCATCTAAACCACTATGTCACATGACTACGGTCAAGCCTTATAATGATATTAACGTAGCACTTTTGAGAAAAAATGCAGACGAGTATTTTTTGTTTAGCTACGTGCTCATAGCTTTACGGAAATGACGTCATATTCCGCTTCAATGTTATCCCTAGCAAGCCAGATGCCGCTTTGCAACAAAGTAAGCTAATCTGCAACGTCACATCCGCATATAAAGTGCTAAACATGGACTTCCCTAGATTATTGACATTTAACGATACGACGAGAATATGTAGGTATTCATAGATATATATAACAGCTAGGGTAAAGCACTAGGTAGCATAAATAGTTTTTGCGATAATATACTTACGACATAATTTGTCTACTATGTAGGTATCTTTAGTTGGTCTAATATTGATTTATCAAGGGTTAAACTAATTAGTTCAGCCTGTTATTATACGCCTTGTCGTAAACATCGTAACGACGACGTAAGAGAGTGAGTAGGTATGAAAGCGAGTATTGGTGTAAAGATGCGAAAGGGAATGCTCCGATGGTTCGGACATGTGGAAAGAATGCTGGAAGAACGACTGGTTGCGAAGATATACAATGCCAAAGTGGAAGGATGTAGGTATAGGGAGACCGAGCGAGACTCACCTCTAGACCAAATCGGTCATGTATTGAATTTGGGCGTGTTCGAAGAGTATTATGGATATTGAGGAAGCGAGAGATGTATGCAAGAATAGAGCGTTTTTGCACTATACTCTGCCTCAAGGGAGATGGCTTGATGGTAAGTAAGTATGCCGTAAACAAGATTTGTAATAATCACAGCAAGGGAATATTTAAAAAAGTGGTTCCTATGGCGCCAATTACCTTTTCATTTTGGAGGGGGCTCATGTAGCTGTGGAATATGTAATAACAAGTCACCAATCAAGAAAGAGGGACCATAATATGGTATGTCACAAGCCGGGCTGGTGACACACCATATTATGGTCACCAATCAAGAAAGAGGGACCATAATATGGTGTGTCACAAGCCGGGCTGGTGACGGTTAAAGAATACAAATGGCACCACCCTATTTGTTCTACGGGTGTTGTACGAGGAGACTAAGGAAAGCAATTACCACCCATTGCATCACTGGTGGCACAGTAAATATATAAACCAGTACGGAAACTAAGAACAAATCGTTAAAAACGGCATACTCACACAGACGCACGCATCTACGAGAATCTAAGCACCCCTGGCAGTGCTGAAAGTATCGGGTGTCGCGTCGGGATGAGTGGTTGCGTCATGCGTTATTTGAGGTGTTCTATGAATCGTAATAAATTTATTACTAATATTATAAAGAGGAATGATTTGTAATTTTGTAAGTATACAAATAACGGGCTATATTATTAGATACTATAAATATTAATATGAAAAAAAAATCCGGCATAATGATACATAATTACTTTATTTTTATCCCAAAATGTTAAAAAAAATAAATGCCCTTGCGAAGCCAGGGCAGGCTGCTAGTATATAATAAAACACTTTCCAATTTTATAAACATTAAAAGCTTTTGTTTGCGGCTTCGGCTCAGACAAAAGCTAGTTTATTAAGTTATATCTCAATATAGTAGTAGCAGGATGAAAGGCAGGATGAAAATTGGGTCGGCTTTAGAATTGTCCTACCCCTCTCTACCCACGGGAG
Source organism: Leucoma salicis (assembly GCA_948253155.1). Taxonomy (NCBI): domain Eukaryota; kingdom Metazoa; phylum Arthropoda; class Insecta; order Lepidoptera; family Erebidae; genus Leucoma; species Leucoma salicis. Next base: position 23,210,012 of record OX411815.1, on the reverse strand, counting down.
TCATAAGAGCCGACTGAGGGAATACCGGAGGAGTGGGCAGCAGCACTCCCTCGAGTATTAACAACATGCACTGCGATCGCCAACCCGCCTGCCAAGCGTGGCGATTACGGCATTATCCCCCATGATGGGACCGCGCGTTGTGGCGTTCTCTTGGGGAGGCCTATGTCCAGCAGTGGACGTTGAAAGGCTGATGGATGGATGAAGGATGAAACGAAGAAAGAAGAAAAAAGAGACACGCATAAATAGCCTAATATAGTCACATTTACTATCTTCGATGTTCAGACATAGCTCTGTTACAGATTTAGTTATTAGGATATTGTTTCACACGAACCACAACAACATGTGATCGGGTGCTAATTTGTATGAACTTACGGGGACAACCCTAACGCTCCAACGAAGCGTAGGTAATTATGTCAACGAATAGGTCTAGTTTCACTACTGCTTTAGCTTATATATTTACTGTGCTGGTGGTGAGGTTGGGTACTCGCTTGTTATCGCTGTTGTGTGACCGACCATCACGCATCTAGGTGGTATGCACAAAGGATTTCACCGCGTAAAAAAAAAAGAAAATAAAACCAAAAGGTGTTTTGCTGTAGATGTTCCAAAGTTGATACATTCTTTCATTTCAATTCCGCAAAATTAAACGGTGAATAGCGGTTTGATAGTGAGAGAACTCTTAATATAAATTAGTCGATGAGCTGCGGTTACCGCTTACTATCAGGTGGGCTGTTTTCATTTTGGAGTGTAACAGATGAGATTAGATTTGCATTTGGTAAACATTAAAGAAACAAAATATCTAATTCAATACAGTGAATAGTGGAGCTATAATAATTATGCCTTTGCCCGCAGCCACAGTAGCCATGTCGTGCAGCCAAAAACTAGTTTTTAGGTTATATCTCAGGTTGTTTCGATATAGTAGCGAGATAAAATGTATACCAGTTTTTAATGGAATTAAATATAATGACCACCATAAAATGCTTTGATACCCTTAGTTCTTTTACCAAAAATATATACTTAACACCAGAAAATTAAAGTCTAAAATTACAATAGTACTAGCTATAGCAGTCACGACGGCACTTCAAATTGTATTCGAACACCAAATATAGTAACTGATCACTAAATCTTAGCGAGCAATATAATGCGCTATTTCTGCCTAAATAAACCACTATGATTGCCTTAAAATGTAGACTTATTACCAAATAAAGTATTTATTTTTAAGAAATTCCTCGCGAACGAGCGGTGTTCGACTTGGATAGGTTAGGTGCTCCGCTACGCTAAGCACCCGTCTTAGCATTCAAGGCTTTTTAGGGTTCCGTACCCGAAGGGTCAAAACGGGACCGTATTACTAAGACTTCGCTGTCTGTCTGTCCGTCCGTCTGTCGCCAGGCTGTATCTCAAGAACAGCGATAGCTAGACAGTTGAAATTTTCACAAATGATGTATTTCTGTTGCCGCTATAACAACAAATACTAAAAACAAAAACATAATAATATTTAAGGGGGGCTCCCATACAACGTCTGTCTGTCCGTCCGTATGTCACCAGGCTGTATCTCAAGAATGGTGATAGCTAGACAGTTGAAATTTTCACAAATGATGTAAAGTATAAATTATTTGAGAATAAGGAAAAAGAGATTTTTTGTACTAGCGGGAATCGAACCCGCGTCTTTTCCAATCCGGGGAAGTGCTCTAAGCCACTGAGCTATAGTACAGGTACTTCGACCATCCCAATCTCCTTATTACATTTGTCTTTACGACCAGCGCCATCTATCGGAAGCATTTACATGCATTAAACCGATATAGTAAGTTTAATTTTGCAATTAAAATTCATACTATTTGATGGCGCGATTTTTTTTTTTTTTTTTTAAACATTTTTGATCTATATTTTTTAGCATTTGACATGCTCCGCCACTTTTAAAGTATAAATTATTTGAGAATAAGGAAAAAGAGATTTTTTGTACTAGCGGGAATCGAACCCGCGTCTTTTCCAATCCGGGGAAGTGCTCTAAGCCACTGAGCTATAGTACAGGTACTTCGACCATCCCAATCTCCTTATTACATTTGTCTTTACGACCAGCGCCATCTATCGGAAGCATTTACATGCATTAAACCGATATAGTAAGTTTAATTTTGCAATTAAAATTCATACTATTTGATGGCGCGATTTTTTTTTTTAAACATTTTTGATCTATATTTTTTAGCATTTGACATGCTCCGCCACTTTTAAAGTATAAATTATTTGAGAATAAGGAAAAAGAGATTTTTTGTACTAGCGGGAATCGAACCCGCGTCTTTTCCAATCCGGGGAAGTGCTCTAAGCCACTGAGCTATAGTACAGGTACTTCGACCATCCCAATCTCCTTATTACATTTGTCTTTACGACCAGCGCCATCTATCGGAAGCATTTACATGCATTAAACCGATATAGAAGGTTTAATTTTGCAATTAAAATTCATACTATTTGATGGCGCGATTTTTTTTTTTAAACATTTTTGATCTATATTTTTTAGCATCAAATAGTATGAATTTTAATTGCAAAATTAAACTTACTATATCGGTTTAATGCATGTAAATGCTTCCGATAGATGGCGCTGGTCGTAAAGACAAATGTAATAAGGAGATTGGGATGGTCGAAGTACCTGTACTATAGCTCAGTGGCTTAGAGCACTTCCCCGGATTGGAAAAGACGCGGGTTCGATTCACGCTAGTACAAAAAATCTCTTTTTCCTTATTCTCAAATAATTTATACTTTAAAAGTGGCGGAGCATGTCAAATGCTAAAAAATATAGATCAAAAATGTTTAAAAAAAAAAAATCGCGCTATCAAATAGTATGAATTTTAATTGCAAAATTAAACTTACTATATCGGTTTAATGCATGTAAATGCTTCCGATAGATGGCGCTGGTCGTAAAGACAAATGTAATAAGGAGATTGGGATGGTCGAAGTACCTGTACTATAGCTCAGTGGCTTAGAGCACTTCCCCGGATTGGAAAAGACGCGGGTTCGATTCCCGCTAGTACAAAAAAAAATCTCTTTTTCCTTATTCTCAAATAATTTATACTTTAAAAGTGGCGGAGCATGTCAAATGCTAAAAAATATAGATCAAAAATGTTTAAAAAAAAAAAAAAAAAATCGCGCCATCAAATAGTATGAATTTTAATTGCAAAATTAAACTTACTATATCGGTTTAATGCATGTAAATGCTTCCGATAGATGGCGCTGGTCGTAAAGACAAATGTAATAAGGAGATTGGGATGGTCGAAGTACCTGTACTATAGCTCAGTGGCTTAGAGCACTTCCCCGGATTGGAAAAGACGCGGGTTCGATTCCCGCTAGTACAAAAAATCTCTTTTTCCTTATTCTCAAATAATTTATACTTTAAAAGTGGCGGAGCATGTCAAATGCTAAAAAATATAGATCAAAAATCTTTAAAAAAAAAAAAAAATCGCGCCATCAAATAGTATGAATTTTAATTGCAAAATTAAACTTACTATATCGGTTTAATGCATGTAAATGCTTCCGATAGATGGCGCTGGTCGTAAAGACAAATGTAATAAGGAGATTGGGATGGTCGAAGTACCTGTACTAAAAAATATAGATCAAATGCTAAAAAATATAGATCAAAAATTTAAAAAAAAAAAAAAAAAAAAAAATCGCGCCATCAAATAGTATGAATTTTAATTGCAAAATTAAACTTACTATATCGGTTTAATGCATGTAAATGCTTCCGATAGATGGCGCTGGTCGTAAAGACAAATGTAATAAGGAGATTGGGATGGTCGAAGTACCTGTACTATAGCTCAGTGGCTTAGAGCACTTCCCCGGATTGGAAAAGACGCGGGTTCGATTCCCGCTAGTACAAAAAAAAATCTCTTTTTCCTTATTCTCAAATAATTTATACTTTAAAAGTGGCGGAGCATGTCAAATGCTAAAAAATATAGATCAAAAATGTTTAAAAAAAAAATCGCGCCATCAAATAGTATGAATTTTAATTGCAAAATTAAACTTACTATATCGGTTTAATGCATGTAAATGCTTCCGATAGATGGCGCTGGTCGTAAAGACAAATGTAATAAGGAGATTGGGATGGTCGAAGTACCTGTACTATAGCTCAGTGGCTTAGAGCACTTCCCCGGATTGGAAAAGACGCGGGTTCGATTCCCGCTAGTACGAAAAATCTCTTTTTCCTTATTCTCAAATAATTTATACTTTAAAAGTGGCGGAGCATGTCAAATGCTAAAAAATATAGATCAAAAATGTTTACAAATGATGTATTTTTGTTGTCGCTATAACAACAAATACTAAAAACAAAAAAAAAATAATATTTAAGGGGGGCTCCCATACAACGTCTGTCTGACCGTCCGTCTGTCGCCAGGCTGTATCTCAAGAGCGGCGATAGCTAGACAGTTGAAATTATCACAAATGATGTATTTCTGTTGCCGCTATAACAACAAATACTAAACACAAAAAAATTATAATATTTAAGGGGGGCTCCCATACAACATCTGTCTGTCCGTTCGTCTGTCGCCAGGCTGTATCTCAAGAGCGGCGATAGCTAGACAGTTGAAATTTTCACAAATGATGTATTTCTGTTGCCGCTATAACAACAAATACTAAACACAAAAAAATTATAATATTTAAGGGGGGCTCCCATACAACGTCTGTCTGTCCGTCCGTCTGTCGCCAGGCTGTATCTCAAGAACGGCGATAGCTAGACAGTTGAAATTTTCATAAATGATGTATTTCTGTTGCCGCTATAACAACAAATACTAAAAACAAAAACATAATAATATTTAAGGGGGGCTCCCATACAACGTCTGTCTGTCCGGCCGTATGTCACCAGGCTGTATCTCAAGAACGGCGATAGCTAGACAATTGAAATTTTAACAAATGATGTATTTCTGTTGCCGCTATAACAACAAATACTAAAAATAAAATAAAAAAATATTTAAGGGGAGCTCCCATACAGCAAACGTGATTTTATTGCCCTTTTTTGCTCGCTATTGATAACAGCAACAGTTAAATGCTTGAAATATTCACAGAATATTTAGTTATATATTCACTTTAAAAATAAAGAATTAAATTAAAATAAAACAGTTATTTAAGGAGGGCTCCCATATTTTCTAAACTGTCTGAAAAGTAGGTACTTAATTGAAAATCATAAACAAAAGTGGGAGGTCCTACTACCTACATACCTACCTATCAAGTAATTGTTAACACCACTTTCTTTATATTACTTACCTAATTCTTACGCCCTTACAGATAATAATAAAGTTTAAAAAGCTGATGGAATTAACACTATAAAATTCATCCACGATGGCGCCTCATATGTGCGCAGTCATATGTGCGCAGTGGGTAAAAGTGCGCAAACCCATTCATTTTAGTCCTAAATATATGCAATTGCGCACGCTTACCCACTGCGCACAGTTACCTTATGACTCTAATGGTAACATAATTCCTTACATTTAAAACTGTTTCGTTATGCGCATCTAAGTCTAAGTTGAAAACCACGAAATGAGTCAAATTTTACTTGCTAAATTTGGTAACAGCCAAACACCATGGTTACAGAGAGTTACATGTAATGTTTTTTACCTAGTCAATGGTACGGAACCCTTCGTGCGCGAGTCCGACTCGCACTTGGCCGGTTTTTTTTTTCATTTTTCTCTTGCCCTCCAAGGGTCAAGTCCCCCCTTATTTCTTACGCTTATTTATTGCAATAACTATTGCATTTTATGAAATTCTAATGATAGTGCAGTTAGTTTCGAGTAGGGTGAAGTTTTTCCACCGTGGAAAAAGTACGAGCCGAGGGTAATTTACTTTAATCGGATAACGAGATGTTATTTTTTTTTCATGTCATTTTAAATTAAAATTTGGTTAATAATTTGGTGTTCATTAACCATTTTTGGCTTAACAATGATTTTTTTTGGAGTCAGTTTGCTTAAATATATCCTATTTATAAAAACTTTGGTTATAATTTTACATTAAAATGCTGTTTTAATTTTAGTGATCATTTATTATTTTTGTCTGTTATATGTTACTATATCTGGTGGTAAGTTAAACATAAGCCGTTTTTAAGTCTAATCAAGAGCTACCAAACAAAAAAGGTATCATAAAATCCGTTCAGAAGTTTTTGCGTGATGCCCGAACAAATAAACAGATAAAAATTAGAATTATAGTGTTTAGAGATGTCTTTATAGCCTAATACAATATTTTGATAGATTTGAGGTACTTACCTACACCTAATTATAACGGGAAAAAGCGGGTTTTCAAGATAATATATAAGATTTACTAAAATAAATAAAGGTTTATGATGATGAGCTGGAATGCTTGGCAGCAAAGAGGTGACCCTCAGCTACATATTGGCTAATATAAAAACTAACAGAACGAGATTTCAGCGACTGTGTCAAATATACTGGAAGTATTTGTTATATTCATCGTGTGTGACACAATGAAGATTTTTTGTATAGATTATCCGCAAAGCGGTGACGTGATTCGCCATCCATCACGTCTCATTCCCATAGGAGGAGAAAAGTTGACAGCGGAAGGCAGTTTTATGAGATAGCAATTCGTTATATTTGCTTACCCCTTTGGGAAAGAGTCGTGAGTACTGAGTAAAGCAATACTTACAAGGCGGCGGCGGCTTCTTCTGGTTGTTCCAAACAACCAGTATCTTGGCGAGGCTCGGCGTCCGTACCAGTTTGGTGACGAGAGTAAACAGGCTATCGACCCGGTCGTACGTCAGTATGACCGCGGTGAAGCCAACCGACTTGGCCGCAGTCACAGGCAGGAACAGGGGGTTCACGGGACCGTACTGAGACAAACAAAATAAACTATGAATTAAATTTCCCAAACACATTTTTTTAATTGCGCATGGTGGCAGACGAGCAACAGCCCACCTAACGGTATGTGGTACCGGCGCTCATGGACTCAACTACTAAGAGTATTGTCAAAACGCTACTCACTATTTCATTTCGTGTTGAAAATGAAAAAGGAACGGTTATAACCATACAACGAGATGCTTCATGGTCAGTTGGGACACGGTGATACCGACCCACTCAGGTCCAATACCAAGTGAGTACTCTCATTTAGTACTCAACCCAGCAGTAATACAATGGTTGAAATACACTTCTATTCCGTCACTACACGGATAAGGGTTCTAGAATGATGTGTTTTAAATAGGTAATAGGCCCACTATTGGTTATTAGAGGTAGGTATATGTTTAAAGGAATATTTATAATTGCGGGTGGAGATCACGGTCAGCTCATAGCCTAGTTGTGCACTTGGGAGTTCAAGTGATCGATATTAAGCAACTTTCACTCGGTTGGTTTAATGCATGTAAATGCTTCCGATAGATGGCGCTGGTCGTAAAGACAAATGTAATAAGGAGATTGGGATGGTCGAAGGACCTGTACTATAGCTCAGTGGCTTAGAGCACTTCCCCGGATTGGAAAAGATGCGGGTTCGATTCCCGCTAGTACAAAAAATCTCTTTTTCTTTTTCCTTATTCTCAAATAATTTATACTTTAAAAAGTGGCGGAGCATGTCAAATGCTAAAAAATATAGATCAAAAACTTTCACTCGGTTGGCAATGAGATGAATAACAAAACTCCTCCGTGCTTCGGAAGGTACCTTAAGCAGTGGGTCCCAAATGCCTAATAACATCCTGGCAGTCGTTGCAAGTTGTCAGTCCTGTATAAAAAATCTGACTTGTCCAGTCTTGTTTAGAGGGCATCAGATGTACCCTTAGTTGGGTCGTGGAGGTCAGGTAGGAAGTCACTCCGTGTAATTACTGATGGATCAGCTAAAACCGAACAGATCGCAAGCCAACCCCAACAAAAATACTGAGTCAAGACTAGGAACATGTTGATGAGATCATGGTATCTAGTAAAATCTTTCTATATCAAGACCAAATTCAAATTCAAAAATATTATAGGTTTTGCCATATAAATTATTTCTACGTTGGCAGTAGAAGGGTGAAAATTTTGGATTGTATGTAATTTTAATGCCAAATATAAAAAAAAATACTTTTTACAAATAATAAAAAAGAAAGTGTTTGGGTTGGACCACCCTTATCACTTAGGGGTATGAAAAATTGTTTAAATCCTATTCTCAGAGCTACTGAATATACACACAAAATTTCATAAGAATCGGTCAAGCCGTTTCGGAGGAGTATGGCAACAAACACTGTGACACGAGAATTTTATATATTAGATTATATAGCACTTAAAATCGTTAATAATACACTAATAATTAATACGAGCACCTGAGGCGAGTGCATCCGCAATAACAAAGTGGCGATTGCAATCACCACAAACGGCCGGATTCCGAAGTAAGTAAGTAGTGGCAGACCTTATAGGTACATACATCCTTCAAATAAAATTATAATCGTAATCTCCCAATTTCAATATGTAATCTCACAAAGTTTTAGATAGTAGAGACATGTACTCGTATATCATCTAAGAGTAGAGCATATGCTTAGTATATTTAACTAGTGACCCGCCCTCAATTCGCACGATTTTTACACGCTTTTTATTAGCTTCACCTGTATGATTGTATGTTTGTAACTGTATCCTTTGGGCGCGATTTTGATCCACTAGCGGTCAGATTTTATTCGAACTTTGTAGATTTATCGAGGACCGATGACAATACACTAATCAGTTTTTTTTTGTTTGTATGTTTGTAACCGACTACTTTGGGCGCGATTTTGACCCACTTTAAACGGTCAGATTTTATTCAAACTTTGTAGATTTATCAAGGAACGATGACAATGCAATAATTTGAGTTATCGAGTTTATCTGTTTTTAAGGTTCCGTAGCCAATAAAGAACCCTTATAGTTTAGCCATGTCCGTCCGTCCGATGAAGTTTAAAGGCAAGTTATCACGGCATAAGTAGGTTTTATTTCTTTTAAATAACAGTACTTTTGATACTAAAAGAATAAAATACTTTGGAAAATCCAAAAGTGCAGGCCTCATAATCTTCATTTTTCACAATAAAATTGATTGTTTGATAGGTAACTAATAATGTATTGGTCTATCTAAGTAGTGTTCAGTAAATCGCATAGATAGCGCTAATTTCATAAAGTACTAATGAGATTCTCATGTCTTATACGCCATCTAGCGCTAATTTTAAGAAGTACTTTTATATTGGTCTATAGAAATAGTTCAAGTAGTTCTCTCGAAATAAGGTATAGCGCTGGTTTTAGTGTCGAGTCGAGCGTAAATATTCTCTATTTTTTTTTATTTAATAACAATTAAACCACATCTAATCAGACCGTGAAAAGTGATAGGGCTCTTACAACCCTGAGACAGGCAACTATGGTACGTAATTATATCGCGGAATGGGCCGGAGATAGCCTACTTCCCCATTCTTTCTGCTATGCACAAGTGGTGTACAGTCGCGGACCGAGGAAATATTAGGTACACTTCCGGTGAATTCAAATCAGTCGGATTATCAATAATTCCAGACACGTTTGATACCTATCGAAAGTAACTCACAGTCTTCTGTCTAATTTACTCACTTACGTTTCATTATTAAGAGAAAACTGTTTTTTTATTTTATTTTCTTTTATACAAATCTTGTCGTGACAATAACGAACACAAAAAAAATGAATTATCAAATTTGGTGCAGTCGTTCGGAAGTTATGCACGTACATACATTTCGGCGACTCATTTTTATTTATATAGATAGATATATACAAAAATAACCCTGTCTTGGAAAATAACTAAACGACAGTAAAACCGTAAGAAAATACTATGCGTGATTTTTCTCCTAGAAGAAAGCACGCAAACAGACAGACGCGTATAGCGACTTTATACATACTATGTGTCGATATAGATCGTATCTCTCACTTTATCTACTATATCTACAGGGTATTTGACTACCTTACTTCAGGCTGTCATTAGGAGCGCAGTAATTAGCAAGTAGGTAAGTACGAGCGGGCGAGCGCGTTGCTAAGTTGCGCCTCGGACGAACATCACTGAGAAGAGACAAGCTTTATATGCTAATTAGAATTCCAGCAGTATTTTCTTTTTATTTAACGCTTGTAAATCTGACTTGTCCAGCTACTAAAATATACAGAGAAGTAAAACAACGGAAGCACGAGCGATAACCTGTAAAATTACTAACTAGATAAGTACACGGTAAATTATAATTTCATTAGAAGGTACTTGACATTTATGGAAATGTTGGCTTATGTAGCTCGCCTTGCCCGTAAGCTCTGTGAGTTTAGTCCTTGAAAGAGGCATATTTTTGAGGCTGTCAAGTGTTACAATTTAATAGGTGAAAAAAGCCAAGAGAGAATTTAAACATGTCTACTTATTATATCAGAGCAGACTGCATGCGTTATTACTCCTTAAAATATCTGTCAAATGTAGCAAATGCTTGCTATGAAAAAAAAGGACGTCGCGGGACGTCTACCAGATGTGAAAACATGGAAACTATTTTGTAGAAATAAAATGATCATAACTTGACAAAGTACTCCTTAAGACGAATTAAACGAATATAAACTTGATGGGTTCGGGTCGTTTCATTACATAGTTACTGTGGCTTCCTTCCAGCTCTATATCAGACCCTGGATACTATCTAGAGACAAAGTACTCGTCAAGACGAATAATACGAGCCCAAACTCGATTTTTGTCGTTTTATAACGAAGTTCCTATGGCCACCTTCTAGCTCCATCATCAGACCCTGGATACCATCTAAAGACGAAGTACTCGTCAAGACGAATCAAACGATTCGAAACTCGATGGGGTTGCGTCATTTAAATACAGAGTTACTGTGGCCACCTTCCTGCTCCATCATCAGACCCTGGATATCATCTAGGACTGGAGTACTAGAAAATTCATTTCAAACGAGCCCTAACTCGATGGAGTTGCGCCATTTAATTACAATTTCGCATGGCCACCTTCCAGCTCCATCATCAGACCCTGGATACCATCTAAAGACAAAGTATTCATCAAGACGAATCAAACGAGTCCAAACTCGATAGGGTTGCGTCGTTTCATTATAAGAGTTACTGTGGCCACCTTCCAGCTTCATCCTCAGACCCTGGATACCATCTAGAGACAAAGTACTCGTCAAGACGAATCATACAAGCCCAAACTCGATGGGGTCACGCCGTTTCATTATAGAGTTCCTAGGTCCACCTTCCAGCTCCATCATCAAATCAGCACCATGTCATCATAATATTGCATTGTCACGCGATATACATATGGGTGTAAAATTTCAGCTCAATCGGAAACCGAGAAGTGTGTCAAATTTAATTTCCAATGCACACACTATAGCTGCGTCTCGTAACGGTATCGCGAGTCCAGAGAATTTTTCTCATCTAAAAATATGCGTACCGCGCTAAAAGAAGTTTTCACTTCAATAATCTAACCGGGAAATATAAATGTGAGTTGGGATCGTCTCTGTGTGTTCCCTGACTGAAGTTCTTTTATAAGGGTCTGTGTAAACGAAAACTTTATAATAAATAAAGTGGAAATAAATACACTTGCAAGCAGGATTCAAACTTGCGCCCCCTCTCCCTTTTCCGATGGGAATGCTTTTGACAGGTTATCCATATGGATAACGTTAATATTAACGTGAGCAAATTTCAGAATTTTCTCCTTCACACATATATTTCATTCCGACATTGATAAGCTTAATTATTGCAATTAATGATAGCGTCAACATTGTGAGATCTCTTCTTTTTACTTTCAATTTTTTTTCTATCAAAATTTCCAATTTACAAGGTTTTCGAAATGACTCTAGCTAGTCTTGATAAGGGACCATACATGTGACTTTGCTTGGCAGGAGATTCCTGCCCACGAGCCTTAACCACCAACTAAGTTTTTAGATATTTTTATATATATTTTTAGCATTTGACATGCTTAGCGATACAGGTACATTAAACACAAAGTGTGAAAATGTGAAATCGAAAATAACAGTCACGAGCAGGATTTGAACCTGCATCTCCTAGATGCCGTCCAGATGCTTTGCCAATTCACACCAATTAACACCAACTAAGTTACCAGAACACATACAAGGAAAAACCATAAAAGAAAAACCTATTGATTAACTACATACCTATTAGATTCTGAAATAGAGAAAACCCTTACGGCAGCTCAAAACGGAAAAGCAATTGGAACATATTAAATTAAAGGCTTAGCATTTCATTTATTTTAAATACCTATAAAACCAATGTGCATGTGATCGCAGGTCGTTATGTAAGAAACCTGTCACGTCATCTAAACTAAACGGTCTCCGATAATGGCAAAGGCACATAAAACAGTAATTATGATTGACGCCAGAGTCGAGCGAGGCCCACGACCCGTGTGTCAATATTGTTTTAGAATTGAATTGTTTTTGGAAAAGTAAACCGAGTAGAAAACCTTTTGGAACTTGCTTGTTCATTATTATAATAATAATCATCTTAATATAGTCACCAAGTTGAATTAAGAGGTGATTCAAAGAGAAATTCTTGGCGTGGGCGACGTGCGAGTGATGCCTCTGGTGTTGCTGGCGTCTATAGGGTACTGGGGTGGTTGTCGAGATAGCCGATTGTGGTTAACTTTGGGTTCTTTTTATAATTTTAAGTCAACTATTTATTATCTGTTACTTTGTGAAGCAACAATATATAAATGTATGTAGTGTATGCGACTGCTAATCATGAGGTCTCGGGTTCGATCCCCGGGTCGGGCAATGTTATTGAGCTTTTTCCTAAAAAGAAAAATTCTCAGTAGCAGCCCGGAGATTGGAAATGTGCCCGGTAGACGTCAATAGGCTCGCCCCCTATTACGTGGAACTTAAACATAGCTGGCGAATCGTGGGTGTGTAATATACCTCTGCCTTCCCCTTCGGGGAATACAGGCGTGATGCTATGTTTATGTACATGTCCAAGATGGACTGCAACTACAAACTGCAACTGCAAACTGCAAACAACACTACTGGTTTCTATGAATTTCTTTGAAAAAGATTCAATGCAGGTAACCGCAGGCCGCAATGCCGCCTGCGGCTGCAGTCTGCGGTCCGTCTCAGAGTTGGACCTTAAGCGTCACTAGGAAAGGCAAAAAATCTAGCGTTGAATGCCATGTGACTACACATTTGCGCAGGTCACCTATTGTAGCTATTACTAAAGTATTGGATCGTGCGGTGCAAATAAACGAGCCACAGATAAATTTGCTCTACGCTTTGTATCCGTTAATTGTATGTTTGTGGAACCCTCAAGGTTTAGTGAGTGAATTATCTCGTATTTCGGAATAGTAGAATGCATATGAATGACAGCCAGGCTAAAAATATAAATGGTTAAGAGTGAATTTTCACATCCAACGTTTATAATTGTATTACACAATAAGACTGCTCTGGAGATCACGAACAAATTGTGTTATAAAGTGGGGTAATTGCTAGCAACGGAGCCATGGCCCACCTGATCGTTAGTGGTAACCGCTGTTCAGGGAGTCGACTATACTAAGATTACTGTCAAACTCTTGCTCACCTTTTCATTAAAATAAGAAATGCACGGCAATCGTCCGCTACAAACAAAACACACCGAAATGCTACACGGCACACAAGAGACGGTGGTACCAACCCGCTCGGATTATATACCACCAGCAATACAATGGGTAATAAATGCTTACTTCTTTTAATAGCCGCGTACGGCACCCGCGGGAAATAAGGGTCACTTGTAATAATAGCCCGTGATGGACTATACACGGATAAAACTAACGGATAATTTATTCTTCTAAATCTATACTATTATAAAGCTGTATCTATCTGTCTGTACATTTAAGATATTTTAGAAAAAAAAAGGATTGTAATAGGCTACCTATATAGGCGCGTCTAAACACAAAACAATATTTTTTAGATTTTTTATGTCTGTTTGTTTGCGCATCTCGAAAAAACTACTGCCCCCTTAGAATGAAAAACGAAACGTTAGACGAACTTTCGTTTTTCATTCTAAGGCTGAACGGATTTTGATGAAACTTTTTTTGGGTGATCATAGTCCGGAGCGTGCTCGTCGCGATCCCTGCCAGCCTATAATCCACAGGCTGCAATCCGGCTCGAATGCGTACCGCAGTGCGGGTTAGGGCGTGCCCCAGAGGCGACGCGTACCGACCCGCCCCCGTCGGTACGAACAACAGCAGATGCGGCGATGGGGGTTGCGACCCATGACGCCTTGCCCAGTTTGGCGAGTCGAGGGGAGCAGAGTGTCGAGTAGGCACGTGGAATGTAAGAGGTGGTGTGGAAGGTAAGTTACACGAGCTGGTAACCGTCATGTCGGACAGACAGCTTGATGTGCTCTGTGTAACAGAGACCAAGCGAAAGGGTAGCGACGCCTGTGATCTTCCTGGTGGCGGCTTAGCTCTGTGGTTTGGTGTACCGCAGAGCGATCGGGCCAGCATGGGAGTGGGGGTGTTGCTATCCGCTCGCTTGGCCTCAGGCGTGAAAGACTACGGAATGTTTGATCCCAGACTTCTATGAGTCTGAATAAAACTAGGTGTCACCAGGGTCTTCATGGTCGCAGCTTATGCTCCCGTAGGCTCTTCCGTGGCATCGGATCTAGAGAAGTTCTGGGATAATGTTAGGGAAGTTCTGGATTTGGCAGAAGCTAGTGAACGCGTGATCGTATGCGGAGACTTGGACGGATGGGTTGGGACCAAGCGTCCAGACTTCGAGGACGTGCTTGGTTCATTTGGTGATAAGAGAGTGAATGATGCAGGTAGGCTCATTGCGGATGTATGTATGGAGAGAAACCTTATTGTGTCAAACACATTTTTTCAACATAAGGACATCCATATGTATACATGGAGAAGGAATGAACAGAGAAGTATGATAGATTTAATTCTGGTAGACAAAGCAAAGAGTAAAGTATGTAGAGGGTGTCCGTGAACGTCTGACAATGGCAAGTCAGCCGGGATCTGACATAGAAGAATGCTGGAGAGTATTGAAAGATAGTATGGTAGATACAGCGAAAGAAGTATGTGGATGCTCAAAGAAGCATAGGAAAGTGAAAGGTGATGCATGGTGGGATACGGAAGTAGCAGCTTCCGTAGACCAAAAGAAGAAAGCGTGGCTGGACTATGTATCTTCTTTGAACCTGAGTGCAAGTATGAAAGAACAGAAGAAAGAAATATACCGGCAACGTAAGAATGACACCAAAGCCTTAGTGAAAGAGAAGCGTGATAGAGCAAATATGATTGCAGAAGAAAGGCTGACCAAAAACTTCGAGAGCAACACCAAACTTTTCTGGAGGGAGGTGAAGAAATCTCGGAGTGGTTGGTCAGCTTTCAGAATAAATAAAATAAGGTCTAAAGGTGGAGATATTCTTACGCAAACACAAGATGTGTTAAGCCGATGGAGTGAATATTTTGGAGATATGTATGCGGATGTTCAGGGTGATGCTGGTGCCACATGTGGTCTAACAAATCAGCATTCGGTACCGGCATCCTCTGATGACATTAGTATGGATGAAGTTGAATGGGCGATTAGAAGTTTGAAAAATGGTAAGGCAGCGGGTATTGATATGGTGTCTGCTGAGATGATCAAGCTTGGAGGCTCATGTGTCTGGGAATCCTTCCTGATGCTTCTCAAGTTATGTTGGAGCTCAGGAATGGTTCCCAAGGACTGGAGAAGCGCAGTCATCGTGCCCTTGTTTAAAAACAAGGGTTCACGTTATGACTGTGCAAACTACAGGTGTATGGTAAGATTATTGAAAGGAGAGTGAGGATGGTATCTGATGAATTTTTGTGTGAGGCACAAGGAGGTTTCAGGTGTGGACGAGGATGCATGGATCAAGTGTTCTGTAGGCCAGAGGGTTTTCTGCAGTTTTGTGGATTTGGAGAAAGCATTTGACACTGTTGTACGAAAGGAACTTTGGGACATTTTGCCAGAGTATGGTATTAACGTTAGACTGCTACAAGCGGTGCAGTCCAACTACATGGACTGCAGAGCTTGTGTGCGGCTGGATGATGGAATGTCACCCTGGTTTGATGTCAATATCGGCGTTAAACAGGGCTGCGTTCTATCAGCCAGACTGTTTATCATATATCTGGATAAATGTCTACAAAGGTTGAATGAAATGAATGTTGGAGTTCGGATGGGCGGCTCAGTAGTTAACTCGCTGCCATATGCAGGCGATACGGTCCTATTAGCGCAGTCTGCGACTGACCTGCAAACCCTAGTCGACGTAATGGCAGAAGATTGTAAGTAAAGGCCACGTGTGAATGTGAGCAAAACCAAAGTAATGGTTTTTGAAAGAGAAGAAGCCAGAACAGATGTTAGAGTAGCAATAGGAAATGGTGTGCTAGAACAAGTGGATGAATTTGTATATCTTGGATGTGGATTCAGTCGGGATGGAAGGTACACCACTGATGTAGAGAGAAGAGTGAATGCGGGAAATAGAGTGAACGGAGCATTGGGACAACTTCTCGGCAGCCACCACCTCAGCCAGAAGGCACGTGTCGCAATACACAACACAGTGCTTGTCCCAACGTTATTATATGGAAGCGAGAGTGGAGTATGTAAAAAGGAGCATGAGAGTAAAATCAATGCGGTCGAAATGCGATCTCTGCGGAGAATCTGTGGAGTGAGGCTAACTGACCGCATTCGTAACAATGATGTAAGAGAGCGAGTAGTTATGAAAAAGAGTATTGGTGTAAAGATGCGAAAGGGAATGCTCCGATGGTTCGGACATGTGGAAAGAATGCCGGATGAGCGACTGGCTAAGAAGATATACAATGCGAAAGTGGAAGGATATAGGTACAGGGGGAGACTGAGACTTACCTACCTAGACCAAATTGGTCATGTATTGAAGGAAGGTGGAGTCAGGAGTCTCCGAAACCAGCGAGCGTGTATGAAGAGAGTTATGAATGTTGAGGAAGCGAGAGATGTATGCAAGAATAGAGCCTCTTGGCACTCTGTTCTCTCTGCCTACCCCGCAAGGGAAATGGCGTGATGATAAGTAAGTAAGTAAGTTTTTTATTTGATAGCCGTTGATTAGACTTAACAACTTGTATACATTTTATCCCGCTATCATATCGAGAACCTGAGGTATAACCTAAAAACTAGCTTTTGGCTGCGGCGAGGTCGCGGGCAAAGGCTAATATTTTATAAATGGAGTAAATACTTTATTTCTTTACTTTTATGAAATTCCACAAAATATGAGTCGTGCATCGCCATTTAAATAATCTGCGTGTCACAGATTAAGACGGAAGAGCCTGCTGGCATCTTAACACGTCATTGATCTCAAAAATAAACAGCAGTATATTGCACTAGATATATCCCACAGACCCGTAATCCGCCGTAGTAAGGGCGGGCGAGGACGCACGGTGGGTTTTTAGTGGACGAGAGCCCCACACTACCCCGTTGTCTCCCCGGGCAACGGGGTGTGCGGTAGGACATTTATGTCCACCTCAGAAAAAAGAAAATGTATCCCACAGAAGGACTAGAAACATAACCATGTTATTTAGATATTTTTATATATATTTTTAGCATTTGACATGCTTAGCACTATACATTAAACACAAAGCCATGTTACCAATATGCATAGGTTTTTAAAACCAGAGGCCCACTTGATCATAATTCGTAACCTCTTATGGGACACAGTATGCAAAAGACATAACTCTGCTACTCAAAATGCGTCCTTAGTTTTGACCAGAAGAGTAATATGTATGGTTCGTGATTGAGAAACACGGCACCATTGCAAAACAACCCAAAAGCAGCTTGAAGAGTCGCTATTACTTCAGATCGTAATATCGATATAAAGTCAGTCAGATTTTGCTTAAAGTTTCTCTGCAAACATTGTTCGCTTGACTTGCTCGCTTAATGAACTCTTACTGCAAGGCCTGGAGCATATTTGGTTCACATTTATATATAAATGCCGACAAAAGATGAAAATTTAAATGAGCTCTTTGTTTCACTGAGAAACCGCTACATTTCGGGGTCGAATCCCAAAACCGAAACAATCCGCCATCAACTTTACGGCCTTTCTATTACAAATAACTTTTGCCGGGGGCAATATTGTTTGTTATTATGCGACTACAGAAAAAGTTTGTTTCAGCTCGTTTTATATGCATGAGCAGCTCAACTTTTTGTTCAGTCGACCTCTCTGGAGTTCACAAACTAGTCAACGCAATAACAACATTACTGATTCAGGATATCCCGTATTGCAGATCTGAGCAGTATAACATTATTATCCTTTTTGCTTATTTAGCGACCGTAGGGATTTGGCGGTGGTTTTCGTTATAATCATAATCTAGCTTTATTTCGGAGAAACACAATCTTATTTGGCAGCAATTAGGTATATAATCTACGATATATTGTGATATTATCTATGTTTTAGCTATGAAGGTGATTATAGAATTATCATCATTGATCCATCGCTGTACCACTATCGAGGTTGGGTCTTCTATCAGAAGGAAATCTACTGAAACAAGCAATGAATACTGAACAGCTTATTGGCTGCGATTAATTTCTATATCATTACAAAATTTGATTGTCTCAGACACTTCCACGGGCCGAGTGTTGCGGGTTAATTTTCCATGTGGGTCAAATATATAACGATAAGACTATTATTGGACTAACGATAACATACCAAACATAGATTGCTTACTGTACTCTCTTAATATTTAAATATGTCGGGTATTTAACATTGACTTGGGGAAAATTTTATATTATATCCCCTAATACTTTCTGATGTTTACGCGAATGTTACACATTTTGAAATAAAACTACGTTTACGGAATCTATCGCGTTTACTTGATTTTACTCCTATCCCGACGTTTCGAATACTTTACAGCATTCATGATCACGGGTGGACTTAGATGATAGACGTCCAATATGTTATTTCAACGGTTTCATCTACCCACAGTATATGATTTTACAAAATTTTTGGTTTATTTATTTTAACCCACCTAATATTCGTTTAGAAACACAGTGAAAATATCTACTTCAAATGTTTATGCTTACAATGTATGAGACTTTAAATTAGTATATTAAAATGAGTATAATACTCCTCTTTAAATTGTAAAATTTTTTGTTTTTATTTAGTGCTCAAAAATTCTACCACAAACTACCAATTACTACCAGTTAGAAGACAATCTTGGTTATTAGTTTATATTATTAAATATATTGATTTTGCCAAAAGCTAAGACTAAGAAGCTACCACCGGATCGGAAGGCGGCCTGACTGAGAAAGATCCGGCCAGAAAACTCAGTAGGCAAAAATTTTGTGCTGTAAAGTATTCGAAACGTCGGGATAGGAGTAAAATCAAGTAAACGCGATAGATTCCGTAAACGTAGTTTTATTTCAAAATTATATCCCCTATTTATATTTCAACCAAAATCATATGAAATTCCAGTCTATATTGCGGGTGACCAAAACAGAAGTTGCGACTATAATACGAGGCCAGGGACTCGAGTGCTCGCGTGGTCGGCGAATAAAGTCGCGGAAATTGTGGTGTCATGTCACTCACGACACCAGATGATAATATCCTGACTCCCACGTGGCCGACATATACATGAGATCATGAAATGATTACACTACTAGTTTTTGATCTCAGTGTGATTCCAATGAGTATAGTAACACAAACACACATAGCATCAAGCCTGTATTCCCCGAAGGGGTAGGCAGAGGTGTATTACACACCCACGACTCGCCAGCTGTTTACGTCCCACGTAATAGGGGGCGAGCCTATTGACATCTACCGGGCACATTTCCAAACTCCGGGCTGCTATTGAGAATTTTTCTTTTTTTTTACGAAAAATCTCAATAAGACTGCCCGACCTGGGGATCGAACCTGAGACCTCATGATCAGCAGTCGCTTACACTAACACTGCACCACAGAGGCAGTTAATGAGTATAGTACCTAAAGAAGTAACTATACGTTGATGCGATTTATTTCATATTTTCTAGCGGTAGGCTTGTCCCAGCATACCACTGAAGGAATGTAATGTGGTTCCGGTGGCCCGCCAATAAAGGCGGAGAGACGGCACACGGCGGGTTTCTTTAGTGGGTGAGGGCACTACCCTGTTCGTTGCCCCGAACGACGGAGTGTGCGAGTGTGCGGTTAAGAACATCTTTTCCCGCCTTAGCAAAAAAAAAAGACTTGTCCCAGCATAAATGGGCCCGCTCAATCGGGGAAATACTACCCTCTCACAGAGGATTAGCGTCAAACAACGGTAGCTACTCGTACTATATTTCGTATGATAAGTGAGTGCCGAAGACTTAAATCACCTCCTCATCCTCTCCTTTCTATCTTTCGTCTGCACCTCCTATCTGGTGTTGTTAGCGTTTACGGTAACCGTTTGCGATCAGGTAGGCCTCGCTTGTTTGTCACTGTCACAGTATACAAAAATATATTACTACGTTTAATGAGTCAGGATACGCAAGTTATAAAATATGTTGCGCTTTAGCGCCATCTGTTAGTAAGTTACATAAAAATAGCTGACCTAAAAATAAAAACATTTTCTATGATAAAACACAAAGATGTGTCATACTTAGTACTTATGATGATTGATCGGATCGATATCGGAGTTTATCTGTCTCATTTAAGTAAACTAATATCGATATACCTACATTTTATAATATAGGTATGCTCGCGGTGAAAATATAAACATCGAAGCTCACACAGCACACATTAATCAATACACGTCAGTAATTAGTAAAGATGTATGAATTTGAAACACCGATATTGTTAAGTAATTAATAATTTGATTAGATTTTCGGACAGTAATCTGACCCCCTGGTTTTACGAACATTAAATTTAATAATCTACTATTTTGTTTTCCATTTAGCGCATTATATAGATTGTCACTATAGATAACTTCCCCGTTGCAACCGTTGAGAATAGCCTCAAAACTAGATTATTTACGTGTAATGAGTCACGGCCCACGTATACCTAATACCTAAGTGAAAAACGCCACTCACGGGCTTGGCAATACTAAGGGCATGCAGCAAGCCACAGCCAACCGAAAAATTACGCTACGAAACTAATGGGACTACAACTGGTCGATACGCTCAGATGAATATGAATAGTGAATGTAAGAAATAAAACAGTGTAGAAAATTATATCACAGTCTGTACCTACTATATAACAGCTTCTCCCGGCTGATTGAACAAGAAGGGACTGCATTATTAAATGCATTCAAGTCGGTTAAAAAAAAAGATTCAATCTTTATCACACCCTAACCTCAAAACGATTTTGTTATGAATTTCTAGTGTGATAGAGCCTTGCTTGTCCCAGCGTGAATGGGAGGCTCGATCGAAGTACCACGCTCTCATAGAATATTAGTGTGAAACAAGAGTAGGTACCCCTCCTATTGTGATTCGTATAGAGAAGAAGAGCGCCAGACGCTCAAAACCCCTCCTTATGTTCGGAGAACGTCAGAGGCCCAAAAATCCTTCTTATCCTCTCCTTATTGTCCCTCCTGTCCACCTCTTTTCCCTTACAATGAGGAAAATGTTGAACGTATCGGACACGAGTGCTTCGGTAAGTACCTGCATCATATTGGAAGGGAAGGGGCCCCTGGATGCCATGAGTATTACGCGCAAATTGACACGTGCGCCACACTCTGAAGGAATGCACCGCCTGGTGGCCCCAGTGCACCCTGTCGGCGGTGTTTGGAAAAGACCTGTCACTGACAACCATAATATCGCAAATGCTTGGCAGCGAAAGGTGCTAGTCATCCATTGCCTCCTTTTGCGAGGCCGTAATTTCGCTGAAGGATGTCGCGGAATGGAAACGCGAGGCGTCAGCTCACGCTGACTCGCTCCTTGGCGGCGACCAGAGAGAAGACTTCGCTACACTCACCTCCTCCCACCATCTTGATCACGACAGAGAATGGCCAGTAGGCCATCCGCCTGGGGCGTCGGAGTAGAATATCGAAAGACGACCCTCCAGCTCCCCACTAATTGGCGTAGCAGGGGCCACTGTGGTTTTAGTGGGTAGGTATGCATCTAAGATCAATGCATTTCCACATCGTTAACAAAATAGACACCAAGATATTTGAGAGTACTGACTCTTCATTGAACTCACTTTCACTTAATTGTTCATGACAGCCGGGAGCAATCAATTCTCTTCCATGGCGATGCCGGTGAATGAAATGGTCACAATTTTATATTAATTATTATTTTGATAAACTTGTTTGGTTCGGAGTATGCTCACAAAGCTTGGATCACGATATTTTTGATTATCTCACTTCACTTTATACCCATTTATTCTCCATACTCAAGAATATTCAAGAAGAAAAAAACATTAACTTTATGAGATAGTTGGCCG
Source organism: Leucoma salicis (assembly GCA_948253155.1). NCBI lineage: Eukaryota > Metazoa > Arthropoda > Insecta > Lepidoptera > Erebidae > Leucoma > Leucoma salicis. The sequence goes on along the minus strand of OX411815.1, from coordinate 23,187,759 downwards.
TAATGGTCTCATAAGAAAATGAGGTACACTATAAACAAAATATATTATACCTAAGTCCCAAAATCGAATACACGTCATAACACAGATGATAAATTCAAATGAAATCAATTTAGGCTCGCTTCAGTAGCTTGCAAAATAATTTGGTCTCTTAACGTTCTAGAGCGAGCACGTAACTGCATAATGCATCTCCGACGTTATAACTTAGAGAGCACCGCATCTTATGAGAAAAGTTTAAGGTTTTATTTGTTCCTGTAAAATGTATGTAGTACACATATAACGATACGACTTTTAAAGCGATTTAATTTATGTGTTTTCTAAAATCAAGGTTATTGATATGACTGGAGAATATGGTGTAAGTTGGTATTTGCTAAGATCACAGCCGAGAACATAAACAAAATCGAGAAAATTATATTGTGTGAATTCAAAACAGTCTATCGACAATACGACTGCGATACCCTTTTCGTAGATTATAAGACAGCCAAAAAAAATCTTGACATTACAATTTCTTTCTTAGAGGTTTATTTCTATAACGAGGAAAAATATAATCAACAGATTACATCCTATACTATTATAAAGCTGTAACAGAGCTGTGTCTGTACATTTAAGATATTTAAGAAAAAAATACTGTATTATGCTATATAGGCGTGTCTGAGACATTACATTTTTTTTTAGATTTTTGGCCTGTTTGTTCGATCAGGCAAAAAATAAAAAAAAAATCACGCAAATACCACTGAACGGATTGTGATTCACCTTTTTTTACTTGATTGCTCTTGATTAGACTTAAAAACTAGTAAACAAAATGTACCTACTACTATATCGGGAACCTGAGACATAACTAGCTTTTGGCTGCGGCGGAGCCGCGGGAAAAAGCTAGTCTTTAATAATATTATAAATGCCTATGTTTTTTTGTTTTTTACTCTTTCAGGTCATAGTTACTCAACCGATCTTTATAAAATTTTGCATACAAACAGTTCGGAACCCCGAAAAGGACATAGGCAACTTTTTCCCTATAAAAATGATAGATCCTGTAGGATAGCAAATTTTGTAAAGAGATGATTATTACATTGATGTGTGTATTTATATTCTAAAGAGCGCGGGCGAAGTCGTAGGAACAATATAATTATCCCATAAAAAAACAAAACGCTTTAACGACACTTCATCAAACCTTAATGTTAAATAATGTGATATAAATTGTTTGAATGCATCCCTCAAAAGAAATACAAGACAAGGCAGAATTAAAAGCCTTCCTTTCCGCCAATAGGTCACCGACGCGACGTAGTACCTCGCGCACTTCATACAAGTTTAGTAAATGGCTTCGATTAATCACTACGCCGCAAAGAAATCTACGGCAAAAAGTTCTAAATGTATCGCCGATTATCACTGTTGATAAAGGACACATAAACACTATTGGACCAACATCTAAATGCCAGTCGGAACGCTGAAGGTTAAAAAATATATATACTACTAGCCTTTACCCGCGGCTCCGGCGCAGCCAAAAGCTAGTTTTTAGGTTTTGTAATCTCAGGTTCCCGGTATAGTCCATCCATCCATCCATCAGCCTTTTAACGTCCACTGCTGGACATAGGCCTCCCCAAGAATGGGGGATAGTGCCGTAATCGCCACGCTTGGCAGGCGGGTTGGCGATCGCAGTGGATGTTGTTAATACTCGAAGGAGTGCTGCTGCCCACTCCCCCGGTATTCCCTCAGTCGGCTCTTACGACTCCCATGGGTAGGACAATTCTAAAGCCGGCCCACACGGCACAGTAGCGGGATAAAATGTATACCAGTTTTTAAGTCTAATCGAGAGCTATCAAATAAAAAAAGTTGCATAAAAATCCGTTCAGTAGTGTTTGCGTGATACGCAAACGAACAAACAGATAACAGACAAACAGACGAAAAAAAATGAAAAAAATCGTTTTGTGTTTAGACACGCCTATATACAGTAGATATTTTTTTCTCAAATATCTTAAATGTACAGACATGGCTCTGTTACAGCTTTATAATAGTATAACTATATATATATATATATATATAGATAAGTGTTATAAAACGTGTTTTAAACATGATTACTTTTTTTTAATCTCCGCGAATAAGATGCATAAGCCGGTAGGTACGTCCTTTGTATGAACGTATTCAAAGATAACACTTTACAACCGACGTCAACAGCAGAACATCCAGATCTATTGTCGATACATACAACATCATCTAGCAGAACAATGATTGTCTAGGTACATGGCAACTTGTGTGAATGGAAAATAATACAAACAATTCTTCGAAGCCCTTAAGGGTTTAATATACATACGAGTAAGTCGGCCATTTTGATAGGAACATAAAATGGGATAACTCTTTGTTTTTATACAAACAGTAATAAAATTACTGTCTTATTATTGTTATTACCCTTGTCCTCGTTGTCGTGTCCCAGTGGGTCCTGTTTCATATTGGATGCACAATCTCGCTTGCTGTATTAGTATTACTTAAAACTAGCTGCTACCAGTGAATCCGTCCGCATGAAGTTTAGGTTCGTTTTTTTCTGCACGGAACCAAAATCTTTCTCAAAATACAAGTAGCCTAAGTTAATGCTTATAACAGTGCTAAGCATGTAAAATGCTAAAAAATATATATAAAAATATTTATAAGGATTGCGTCATTATTAGGTAAAATCTTAATTGTAAAATTAAGTTTACCTGGTCGGTATAATGTATGAAAATACTTCCGACAGATGGCGCAGGCGTCACCCAAAGACGTTAAGTATGAATGTGTTATCGAAATTAGTAGTCAGGAGCAATTTTGATTGCCACGTATCGTTAATAGTGTTGTTGTAGTCTGCGTTATCGAAAACAAATTATTCATATTTTTTTTATTATAATAAATTTTCTGATGGTTTATTAATTTGAATTTGCGTTGGTCAGTAGTATAAGTAACATGAATTTATTATTGTAGTGGCATTTACAAAATCTAAATTATAGTAATCATACCTATTATAATATGTTTTAACGTAATAAAATTGCATTTGCGAGTGTTATGTATGTTCATAAGAAAATCACATTTAACGAAAGCGACATAAAATAAGGTGGTAGATGCCCACCGTATATGTCTATTTGTCTGATTATTAACATTTTAGTCAAAATGGAAAATAATAAAAGAGAACTGTCTTAATCTATTATTTGAGAATCTGAGTCTGTTACATTTACTAAGAATCTTTTTGTTACAATCAATAAGGTGAACCAGTAGCATCATTTTATTTCGTTAGTTTATAACATACTCGATATATCTCAACTACCATTGCAGTGTCAACAACTTTAGCCCGTCAGTAAATAATTATTTAATTTCGGCCATTTTAAAACTTTGTTATTTCTTGCGACATGGCCCTTTACCTGTGTCCATACACATTCGCCGGAACAGAACATAAAATAAGCATAATTAAAAATATAGTGGAAAAATATTTAACAATTCGATTTCACCACATTTCAAAATTAGAGGGAATTACAAGAACCTCTCAAAGTAAAAGACAACATTATAAAAAAACTACTCAGAATGTTTAGATATTTTTATATATATTTTTAGCATTTGACATGCTTAGCACTATACATTAAACACAAAGCGAAAAATGTGAAATCGAAAATAACAGTCAGGAGCAGGATTTGAACCTGCATCTTCTGGATACCGTCCAGATGCTTTACCAATTCAGCCATCCTGACAATTGCTCCTGACTGCTAATTTCTCTTAATTTTTTCACCTTAATTTTTTCACTTTGTGTTTAATACTCAGAATGTTAGACATTAGGTACTTATAATAAAAAAGTAAACAAACATCTTTTTCTTTTACTATATACCTACAGTAGTCACAACGGATCTTTTTGTCTCTGAAGTTGGCTGCAAGACGCTGCGTAGTAGTCAGTTTTGTGTCGCAAGGCATGTGCGTCTTTTACAGTTTGCCTTAATCGAAAAATATTCGATTATAATTTAACAATTGTAATCGATAATTATATAATTCATCGATCGTAAGATGTGGACTCTTCTAAATCTAGATTAAAGCTTATTCACTGAAATCGCTCGTATACTTACTTTTTATGGAATATAAAAATAAACCTAAATACGAGGGGTGATCCAAAAGTAATGATAATTGGTTACTTCAGGTCCACATAAAAATCCAAAAAAAAATTTTTTCGCTAGCCTATACACTCACTACGTCAGCCTAAAAAAATCATATAAATAGGTCAGGATTTCCGGGAGATACATTCATTTGAATACGAACTGTCGAAGAGATAACATCAACATGGAGAAAAACGAAATTAGAGCTGTGATCAAGTACCTCTGTTTGAAAAAAATGTCTACAAAAGACATACACTGTGACTTGGTGGAAACATTGGGGGACTCTGCTCCTCCATATTCTACAGTTGCAGGCTGGGCCAAGGAGTTTAAGCTGGGCAGAACATCCACTGAAGATGAACATCGCGAAGGACGCCCATCCACGTCCCTCACAGAAGACAACGTGAAAAAAGTCGAAGATGTTGTGTTGGCAGATCGAAGAGTGACCATCAGGCATGTAGCTGAGGTCACAGGGATCTCATGTGGAAGCGTTCAAAGAATCATTTCGAACGAGTTGCATATGAAAAAGGTCTCTGCGCGTTGGGTTCCCAGAATGTTAACCGACGAGCAAAAGAAAAAACGAGTTGACATTTCGAGGGTCAATCTCGAAAAGTTCCAAGCAGATAAAAAATTTTTTTTGTTGCGTTTTGTGACTATGGACGAGACCTGGATCCACCATTTTGATCCTGAAACAAAAAAACAATCGATGACTTGGAAGCGAGCCTCCTCACCGACGCCAAAGAAATTCAAAGTCTCAAGTTCGGCGGGAAAGGTTATGGCGTCTGTTTTTTGGGACGCTAAAGGAATAATTTTGGTGGAATATTTGGAAAAGGGAGCCACTATTACGGGCTCTTACTACGCAGACCAAATAAGAAGATTACGGAAGGCCATTAAGGAAAAAAGACGCGGCAAACTGCGAGCTGGAGTGCTGTTTCACCAAGACAACGCACCGGCTCACAAAGCCGCAGTTGCGATGGCTGCCATTCAAGAAACGGGATTCGAACTGGTCGAACACCCTCCCTATTCGCCAGATCTGGCTCCTAGTGACTTTTACCTCTTTCCTCGGCTCAAGGAACACCTCCGAGGCAAGAAATTTGAAGACAATAGCGAAGTTATGGCCGCTGTTGAGGCGTTTTGGGAGGGTCAAGAAAAGGAATTTTTTTCAAAGGGAATCCTGGGTTTAGAAAAAAGATGGACTAAATGTATTGATTTGTTAGGAGACTATGTAGAAAAATAAATTATTATTTTAACTTTAATTACCGTGTTTTATTTTCATTATCATTACTTTTGGATCACCCCTCGTACTTAGATATGAAAACATTATGATCTCATTCGATTGTTTTGTTAATCAAGTAATAACATTTGAATTGGTTAGCACTTATCGTATGATTCTGTCGAAATTCCCACTTCGCGCTCTGTGCCTAACTACAGAGACGCAAAGATTTGTTGTGACTACTTGTGACTACTTGTGACTACTATACTCTTTCTTCATACAGATTTGTGCAGTAAAATAAATAAATACAGTAAAACAGTGTTTTATTGGCTACTATTAACCTTTTCAAATAGTACGGTATATTTTATATACATTCCCAATAAATTTGCCTGCCAATCTGTATTTGTTAAAGGGTAAATTTGGCTAACATGGTATCCCTAAATTCACACACACATAGATAGCCGCCGCCATTACCTAGCCTCAATTCTGTCTTAGCGAGACGCAGTCCGTTTCTTATACGTCCATGTATTAACCATTTTTCGTACTGAAACTATCGTGAGATTGATACATATTAGAAATATATCACCGCGGGAAATAACTCACGTTTTGGATCGATTTTGTCGATCTGGGTTTCAAGCATATTCGATGCTCATCATCAGGGCGAGCGCGCAGCGATGTCATTATGAGCATCAAATATGCTCGAAACCCAGGTCGACAAAATCGATCCAAAACGTGATTTATTTCCGGTGATATATTTCTATCATATTAACTAGTATTTTTAGGGTTTCGTAGCCAAATGGCAAAAAACGGAACCCTTATGGAATCGTCTTGTCTGTTTGTCTGTCTGTACGTCCGTATGTCACAGCCACTTTTTTCAGAAACTATAAGAACTATGCTGTTGAAACTTGGTAAGTAGATGTATTCTGTGAACCGCATTAAGATTTTCACACAAAAATAGAAAAAAACAATACATTTTGGGGGATCCCTTCCGAACTGAAACTCAAAAAATTATTTTAATTATTTTCATCAAAACGCGTATTAGTTTGGTATCTATGGATAGATCTTCAAAAATGATATTGAGGTTTCTAATACAATTTTTTTCTAAACTGAATAGTTTGCGCGAGAGACGCTTCCAAAATGGTAAAATGTGTCCATGCCTGTAACTTCTAAAATAAGAGAAAGATAAAACTAAAAAAAAATATATGATGTACATTACAATGTAAACTTCTACCGAAAATTAGTTTGAACGAGATCTAGTAAGTAGATTTTTTTTAATACGTCATAAAACGTAAACCGCAATTTACCTTTCATTCAATCAACTCAAATATTTAAAAAAAACATTTAATTTCATAAACATAAATAAACCTTATGCATAAACCGTGAACCATTATTTTCTAATAATAAATCTGTAATAGGTACCCAAGTAAATAATTATTATTATAATGTTACTTGCTGCTACGGAACCCTTTATTGCTTATAACGGCAGACGTACAGAGGCCCACTTAATGGTAAGTTGTGACCGTCGCTCATGAACTCAACAAGAGTACTTTCAAGCCGCTGCTCTATATTTGGTGAATGAGGGGGTGGAGGGCCAAATCTATCCGTCATCCACCACTTACCCCTCTCCCTATGGATGTGTTTGTTTCTGCTAGTCTAAAGGCTAGCCTATATAACAAAGTTCTGCGTAGATAAAATAGTTCTACCACAAAATATGGAACTATCTATTTTGTGGAACTTTTCTATTCCACAATTTTAATTTAATTTATAAATAATTCAGCATATTCCATCTATCCATCAGCCTTTCAACGTCCACTGCTGGACATGGGCCTCACCAAGAGTGCGTGACAATGAGCAGTCTTATGCTGACTGAATCCAACGGCTCACTGCGGCTGTGACCAGATCGTCAGCCGTGGGTGGGAGACCGTGCTACACTGCGCCGTCTGATAGGTACGTGGTAGAAACTCGAGAACCTTTTTTTTTTCTCCAACGTTTGTCGGTTCGTCGAGAAATGTGGCCTGTGAAATGGGAGGCGCCCATTTCCACTTCAGCACGCTACTCTGGCGGGCTATGTCGGTTACTCCCGTTCTCCTACGGATCTCCGTATTAAGGATTCGATAACGTAGAGAAATACCGAGCATAGCCCGCTCCGCTCTACATGCAACCCTTGTACTTCCCACTAATGGGTAAGTCACCACTAGTACCGGTTGGCAGACTTTACAAGGCGTAAAGAAGATCTATCAGGCATGGAGGTTACCTTACCACTGAAGTAATGTCACATACTTCCAGTGGTCTGCCAATGCAGACGGAACACGGGTTTACTTAGTGGGTGGGGGCCCCACACTACCCTGTTCGCTGCCCCGAAAGACGAGGTGAGTTACCTAACTGAGGTACATTTCTCCCGCCTTAACAAAAAAAAAGCATGGAAATTTCCTTGAACATTTATATCATATAAAAAAAAGAAGTCACACGTGTGTGCCGTAGTCTGGGTCTGGGGATCGAACTCGATACCATCGTCTTTGCAGTCTATTTTACCGCTAGGCCATGACTTCTACAGCTGTAAAAATATGGACTTAATTTTGATGATAATTTATTACCGTTTAACGTACATAACTACCATTCTTGTAAACCCAAATAAGGTTCAAATTCAAAGCACGCTGATAGTAATTTGTGGCATTGGAAACCACAAACTCTTCATATCAAAATAGCTTACCCGTGCCTATTGAGCGTTGGTTTGAATACTTGCAAAATAGTATAATCCCTTCAAATAAGGCTCACATTTCACTATCTCAAAAACTTTTGCTTGTATATTGCCACAGATCAAAATTCTTCAATAAAGGTATGCTTTATAAATTTTACAGACACCTCAAATATACTGTTCAGTAAGGGAAATCTTTAATGTACACGTATTTGTTAGTCTCTCTAAACGGATGGGCCGATTATGGTGGATTTTTTTGTGTTTCTGAGTGGGTGCCTGGATTTATAATTGGATTCAGTAACTGACATTTTGATCAATGACAATGTTCCAGAATTGTTATGTTCATGCTTGATAAAAAATGTATATATATTTTATTCACATCACCGCAACTCTATGCTATAAATATAATTTTAAAACAAGAATAGTACAATTAAAACAATGTGCAAAATCGAAAATAACAGTCACGAGCAGGATTTGAACCTGCATCTCCAATCAAATCCTGCTAGTGACTGTTATTTTCGAATTCACTTTTCACACTTTGTGTTAATTTATATGCCTAAGCATGTCAAATGCTAAAAAAAATTGATATCCAAATTAATTGTTTGATCTTAAATTAAAATTTGTAAATCAAAATTATTCATTCATTCATTAAAAAAATTAAAAGTATTATTTAAAAATAATTATTTCTTCATTTACAGCTGGCCCAGCTCAATAAGTTATACTAATAGGAACATATATAGTGTTATCGTTAACACGTCACGTGACCATGTCGATGACGACTTACATGAATTTACTCCCTATCCAAACCTTCCTATAGAAGTTGTCACTTCAAAAATATATAAAAATACTTTGGAAAATCCAAAACTGCACGCCTCATAATCTTGATTTTTCACAATAAAATTGATTATTTGATAACTAATAATGTATTGGTCTTACTAAGTGGTTTTCAATAAATCACATAGATAGCGCTAATTTCAAAAAGTACTAATGTGGGTTCATGTCTTATACGCCATCTAGCGCTAATTTTAAGAAGTACTTCTATATTGGTCTACCTCTCAGTTCCAGAAACGTCATTACGTCAAGGTTGACATTTCAGTGTTGTAAAAATTGTGGAATGTAAAATATGTATTTTTCGTGTTTTAATACGTTGGTGTGTTATTATGTACGTGTGTTTAGTGTTTTTAATTATTGTTATGAATAAAATAGTTATTGTACTTGACAAATATAATCAGTTCGTCAAGCAAAGGTAAGAACTTTCTTTTAACAAAAAAACAATGTACCGGCCGGGCGAACGGCGTTCTGTTGACGATTAGTAAAAACACCGGTGGCTATGCGTACGTAAAAAGGTAGTTCTCATGAAAGGCGCTAGTTTTAGTGTCGCGTCGAGCGTAAATATTCAGTATTTTTTTTGTTTATTTAATAACAAATAAACGACATCGAATCAGACCGTGGAAAATAATAGGGCTCTATTCCTAATCATAATAATTCGCAAACGAAAAAAAAAAAGACTCGATTAGTAAAGTATTTTGGTCATTATCGTGTTAACATACATTACCTACAACTAACGGACGTCCAAGCCAGATTTTTTTCAAACCGTTTTATAACTAGTTTGTATAACAAAAATGGCATCAAAAATATCATGAGTGTTAGAAATAGTGTTTGTTCTTTATATGTGTGTGTAGATATTATTTTACAAGTGCAATATGATAAATAGAAACATTTAAGTTTGAAAAATCAGTTGTTCCGTGAAAAACGGAAGTAGAACCCATCTCAACGCTTCGCTTATGAGGCGTGCAATATCAAAATGAGAAAAGTAATCTTTACCAATATTATAAATAATAAATAAGAAAGTGAGTTTGTTCTTCATGAATGTTTGCATACACTATTATCCTGGAATAATACTGGATCATTCATCCAGAATAAAAATATAGTTTCTGTGGTATAACAATTTTAGCATAGAGATCATTAATGTGTAGTAAAGTGACTAAATAAAGCAGGCAGTATTTGAAAAAATATTTAAAACGGACAACTTACGTACGACCACTGAAAGTTAATATAAATAGTAAAAGTACATCGGAAGTACCGAAGGCCCAAAACCCCTCTCCCTCTCCTTAGTATCCGACCTATGCTCTCCTTATATATATATATATATATATCTGGTATATATAGGCTCCGGTAACTGCTTACCGTCAGGTAAGTCGTATGCTTGTTTGCCACGTAAGTAAATTTAATAAAATAAGTAATTTAAAATATCTCAACGATATTGTATATAAAAAAGAGTGTAAAATTATGAATGACCTATCTTTGTGATACATAATCATAAGATGGATAATTATAAAACTTATGAACACAATCTTCGCGCCTCAGCTGTTTTGATTCGTATCAAATATTTACAAATAAAGAAATACATATATGAATTTGCCGAATCAAATTCTAAATTCCTTGTAGGCAGAAAAACATAAGTACATAAATATGTAGAAATATTCCAGAGAGAAATATATTAAAAAGCGAACGTGTTGACTCGCGAGACATCCCAAGGAAACGGCACATGTGGTTCCACTACACATGACTCCACAATCCACATGTTTTAATAAAACAGTGGCATTCGAGACACAGAATACGAAATTACTTTTACGATTTGTATAGACTTCTGAAATGGATTTATTACATTTTTAGTAAGAGTAAAGAGTAATAGATGGATAAGAATTTTATTTAACACAAATATGTATATAAATCCAATATTCGTGTCGCTGGTTACATGTACGTTTCTTACATACTAGAGTCTATATAAATACATCACTCGATGTATATCTAATATATAAAATTCTCATGTCACAGTGCTTGAGCGATTCTTATGAAATTTTGTGTGTATATTCAGTAGGTCTAAGAACAGGATAAACTATTTTTCATACGCCTAAGTGATAAGGATGGTCCACCCAAAATTTGAATTTTTGGACAAAAAAAATTATTGAGTTTTTTATGATTTTGGTCTTAATAAATATATATATACTACCCCAAATTTTCACTCTTCTACTGCCAACCCCTATTATTTTAATAGCGATATTAGTACTTTAATCATTTTCACTGCAAAATATTCACGAAAAAAAATATGGCAGTAAGAAGTTCGCCGGGTGAGCTAGTAGAATATAAATACATAACTATATGGTATATTAATTATTTCAATGTAAAAATAGTTATTCCACGGGAACTATCCATTTTTTCTGGATAAAGTAGCCTATGTCCTTTTCTAGTCTTCAGACTATATGTGTGCAGATTTTGTTGATGATTAGTTCAGTAGTTACGGCGTGAAAGTAAAAGAAACAAGCTCACTTTTGTTTTTATAATATTACTAGCCTTTGCCAGCGGCTCCACCGCAGCCAAAAGCTAGTTTTTGGGTTATATCTCAGGTTCCCGGTATAGTAGCAGGATAAAATGTATACCAGTTTCTAAGTCTAATCGAGATCTATTAAATAAAAAAGTTGCATCAAAATCCGTTCGGTAGCTTTTGCATGATGCGCGAACCAACAAACAGATAAACAGACAACCAGGCAACAAATCTAAAAAAAACGTTTTGTGTTTAGACACGCCTATATAGTCTAATTAAGTCATTAACAACACTCAAATATTTTAAATGTACAGACATAGCTCTGTTACAGCTTTATAATAGTATAGATAATATTAAGTAAGGATTTGATTTATTTAAATTAACTGCTAAGCTAGCGGATACTAAAATATTCTGAAAACTGACTTTCTTGAAACATTAAAAGATAACATCTTGAGCTCAAATAACATTCACATTAGCATGCAAAAATCTGCTGCAGGATCTACGGAAGATTGTTATCAATATTGTTTAAAATTAGCATTTTAAATGTCTTTTGATATTAGGTATCAGGTTTTAGTCACAGACCTATCAATAACGCAAAAATCTAATACGAGATCGTTAAAATTAGTCGTAACTTATTGTGAAATACTGTTTTTTTATTACTATTGATGGCAGAGCCAAGAAAAATCTGAATTTAACGCCTTAGTACTTAGTTTAAAACTGATCAAAGTGAAACAGTGTCCGTGTGGTGACGGACTAAGAATACAAGTGTCACCACCTCATCTTTTCCCGCGGGTGCCGTACAAGGTGAATAAGGGAATTAAGCAATTTTGACCTATTGCATTACTGGTGGTAGGGTTGGGTACCAAGTGACAGTACTCGCTTGCTATCGGGCCCGAGCGGGTTCGCCGTACCACCGTCTCCTGTGTGACCGGTCATGAAGCACGGCAGTGTGTTTTGGCTGTAGCAGAAGATAGCCGTTTATTCTTTCATTTCATATCTGTGAAATGAAATGGTGAGCAGCGGCTTAACAATACTCTTGGTATAGTTGAGTCCATAAGCGACGGTTACCATTTACCATCAGATGGGCCGTGGCTCGTCTGCCACTACATGCAATAAAAAAATATAACCACAAAATGTAACTCCAAATCGAAACCACCGCTGTTATCAAAAAATAAATATCGAAAAAAAAATACTGGGGCTATAGCAGGCAAGCTAACGTTCGACAAGGATGCAACGTCTGCTGGGTTCAGTAATCCATCATCATCATCCATCCATCAGCCTTTCGAAGTCCACTGCTGGACATAGGCCTCCCCAAGAGAACGCCACAACATGTGTTTCGCTCATATGGGGGATAGTGCCATAATCGCCACGCTTGGCAGGCGGGTTGGCGATCGCAGTGGATGTTGTTAATACTCGAGGGAGTGCTGCTGCCCACTCCACCGGTATTCCCTCAGTCGGCTCCTACGACTCCCATGGGTGGAGAGGGGTGGGACAATTCTAAAGCCGGTCCCACACGGCGAAAACACATGGGTTCAGTAAGCAATTATGAAATTATCTATGAAATGTTGTATATTCCACAAAAATAATTTTAATTTTTGACTCGACTACAGCTTGCGTAAACTCTTCGTAGGAATTTTCTTATGGAAGGCTTTTAGTTAATAAGTTTAGTTTCATAGTTGAAGTAAACCAACCGATGCTAAGTAATAAGTAAGTCCCTTTTTCATTGAGATTTGCATAACAGGCCGAGATTATTTTACCAAATGTAATAGAATTTGTTTGGTTTGATATATTATTTTTTAGATATTTTTGTATATTTTTTTTTGCATTTGACATGATGTAGCCTTATAAATAAACACAAAGTGTGAAAATGTGAAATCGAAAATAACAGTCACGAGCAGGATTTGAACCTGTGAATGTGTTATCGAAATTAGCAGTCAAGAGCAATTGTCACGATGGCTAAATTGGCAAAGCATCTGGACGGTATCCAGGAGATGCAGGTTCAAATCCTGCTCGTGACTGTTATTTTCGATTTCACATTTTTACACTGTGTTTATATTATTTTTTGTTTTAACACTACGTGGGCGACAAACAAGCATACGGCCCACGTGATGGTAAGTGGTTACCATAGCCTATAGACGCTAGCAGCACCAGAGGCAACACTCGGGCGTCGCCATCTCCAAGAAAAATATTAGGAGGTGGATGATGGTGATGGAAAAGTTACAATACTAAGGAGGGGATAGGAAGGATAATAAGGAGAGAATAGGGAGAGGTATTAAGCCTCAGACGCTCTCGCTTACCATACGAAACACAATGGTAGAGGCACGTGCCGTTGTTTCGCGCTGACCTTTAGTGGGCCGCCTTTATCTGGCTTATTCATGCAGAGATAAGCAAGGCTCTGCGACTAGGATGATATAGTTAATAAATGAAGTCTAGTATTCCATAAGCTTGTTATATATGCCTCGTAATTTTCATTAATATGTTATCACACATAGTTATCAATTGCTTTGCGTTTGACAATAATATAACATGAAATCAGATAAAATAATTATTTTATAATAATGATTATATTGAACCGAAATATGAATAGGTCAAATTATCATACTTGATATCTAAAACTGTTTATTTTAAACTGCCGAATTAAAATTTGTTCGCTAATTAATTAATGTTTTGATAATGTAATAAATATTAAATCAAATTTATAGCGAATCATTATGATAGAGACTCATTATGAGTTCAGTGTTAATATAAATCGAATATCTTGACAAGCTGTAAAACAACGAAAACTAATTACCATATTAAATATATTAATTGTCATGGATACGGTTAATATTATAATTATAAATGCGTTCTGAGAGTTGCAACATTTACTAATGATAAGACATTAGTTATAAAAAAGTATATGCAATTGCAAGTTTTATAAAATACTGGATTCTATCCGCGACCTCGTTCGCGTGGACTTCACATCACTCGACAGTATATTAAATATGACTATGCATAAAATTAGCTATCCCTCGGGATTTATTATTTTTTCCAGCATGAAAAGTAGCCTAGGTCCTTTTCTGCGCTCCAGACTATATGTATGCAAAATTTCATGATGGATTGGTTCAGTGCTTACAGCATGAAAGAGTAACAAACAAATGAACTCACTTTCTCAATTATAATATACAATAATAATAGTAGGTAAGGGTAGTAAGAATAGTAAAGATGTGGCGAATTCTAAACTTTTATTGGTTTTTGCACTACAAATATAAGTCATTGATTTCCTACAATTATTACTGGTCCAATACTATTACCCTGAGAAATGCAGACTTCAATCCGCAATAAAAGCATATTAAAAATTCATCCAGTCACTGACCCTAACCCAACACATGTATTGATATTAGTAACTATGCCTGATAAAGCAAATTGAGTAACAGTAAATTGCCCAAAGTAATTTTTTGGTTAACAAATTCGAAAGCTTTGAGAAAATCTATTGAGAATCAAAATATTTATACAGCTAAAATTGAATTAGAAAAGTATGTAACAACTTTTTTCATTAAATTGAAGGCCGGAAATGTGGTTAGGTACTTCACCGGGACCCCAATTTTATGTCTGGGGTATAACAAAGACAATTTTATGGAACACAAATTGAAAGTTACACATTTGAAAACCTTTCAAATACAATTAGAATTGGTGTAATTTTTCTGTGGTTTGTAAACTACATCAATTTGATTTGATTAGGACATAATATAAAAAAACACAGGAGCAAAGGCCTCACTAAGCAGGATGAAGCAATCTTTAGATATTTAAATAAGTTACGATACAGATAGCCGTCCACTAAGAATCTAGAAATAGAATCGCACCATTAACAGCTGGGGCTACGATGACGTTAAACGAAGGAGGTCTATTAAGGTTGGGCGTTCCTCTAACTTTATTCCACGGGGATAAAGAACTCACGGCACAGTAAATAAATCTAAAATGTATAAGGAAACCAGAAGTTATACATTTTTAATTTATTTGCTTTGCCGTGACTTTCTTTCAACTGATACAAATTCAAAATGTATGACTATTAGATTTATATTTCTTTGTGTTTATGTTTAATCAGAACTTCAGCTGTACAAGAACACGACGAAAGGTATATTCTCAAAATTTTTAATAATTGATGAGTGTACCAATTTTTCACGTTTATATAGCGTTTCGTGTATTGAAAACAGTACTAGACAGTAGAATTTGACAGACCATATATTTACGCGTCCGTTTAAACAAATTAGTCCTCCACAATTAAGTCACTTCGATTTATACTTTTACTACAAATGAATATGAATTGTCGGATGGAAGAATAATTTCAGAAGTAGTACCAAATCAATACTAACGACACTACTCAAAAGTATCAAGTGTCGAAAATAAAACGCCCCGCCCTTGTTCAAAAACTGGGTAAAACTATCAAGTATTAGTCAAAGACAATTATTGAAAGTAATTATTAACATAAGATAGTATACATTTACCTAGTAATAATATTTGTGTGGCATCATAAAACAAATTCGCTAGATGCCGCAGGTATGGCATGAGATACACCACTTGAGGGTAAGATTACAACTTACCCACCAAGAAGCGTCTTCTAAAGTCTGTAATTGGAGACTCACCGAGGTGGATAAGTTCATCACCTATACTTAAGGTAAATCAGTCTATATTTGTTATCTATATCTATCTATAATATTATAAAGCTGTAACAGAGCTGTGTCTGTACATTTAAGATATTTGAGGAAAAACGACTTTATTAGGCTATTAGGAGTGTCTGAACACAAAACGATTTTGTTTAGATTTTTTGTCTGTTTATCTATTCATCTATTTGTCTGTTTGTACGTTCGCGCATCACGCAAAAACTACTGAACGGATTTTAATGCAACTTTTTATTTAGTAGCTCTTGGTTAGACTTAAAAACTGTTATACAATTTATCCCGCTACTATATCGGGAACCTGAGATATCACCTAAAAAAGCAGTTTTTGGCTGCGGCGGAGCCAGAATTATTTTGCAGGAGATATATTTTGTTCTCGTCACTCCTAATTTACTTTAGGTTATATTTGAAAAAAAAACTATATTTTTTCCTAAATGTATCCATATCAGAAATATATCCGGTTCAATCCTCCATAGTTATACTGTATTTTTTCAACAGAAACTAAAACAAACTCGTTGAGCTTTGTTTGGCTCGTCCCTAATCAATATGTCCTGTGTTCGGTCACGAAACGTGTAAAAACAAGTAGGGTATTTTTATTAACGGTCAACATCAACAGCCGCTAGCCGAGTACGTTACTATTTGCATCGAGAATTCTTTGTGTGTATGTAGTACACTTATTAACTCGATATTAATTTATCGGATTTGAATGAATCTCTCTTGAAATTCTTTGAACTTTTAAATAAAGCAGTGTTGTTTTATGTCGTAGATAGGATAAGCAGTTTTCAATTTCCATCCATCCATCACAGGTTTGACGGTTACTGCTGGACATAGGCCTCCTCAAGAGAGCGCCAGCATGCAGCGGCTCCCTATGGTTTTGACCATATCGTCAATACCGGAGACCGTTCGTCGCCGAGTCGTATTAAGCTGTTTTATAGACTTTTTTGGTTCTGGGCCCCGGGTACCTAATGCCGTATATTACCTACTAGCTGTTACCCGCGACTTCGTCCGCGAGGAATTTCATAAAAATAAATAAAGCAACCCTTGAAGTCGTGAATACAAAGAGAAAATTTTGACGTGACCGTCGGTAAAGCAGTGCAACGGTATTACAGTACTCAGGGTTGGAACTTCATTACTGGAATGCTAGATAGCGTTAAAGTAGCTAGATTTTGAGATTTTTTGACAAACAATTTTTATCTTTTGTAAAAAAATTTTTTTTTTTTAATAAAAAGTATCCTATGTTACTTCTAATACCTTCAAGAATATGTGTACAAAGTTTCATGATAATCGGTTAAGTAGTTTTCGCGTGAATGCGTAACAAACAAACTTACATTCACATTTATAATATTAGTATGATATAAAGTAAAAAAGTATGAAGTATGATATGTTTGCAAATCCTTACAAGTTGTATTATAAATACAAAAGTGAGTTTGTTGGTTTAAATTTTTTGGATGTTACTCTCTTTACGCTAAACTACTGAACTATCATCATACAAGTCTGGAGCCCAGAAGAGGACATAGTCTATCTACTCTTCATCCCGGAAAAATTAATGTTTCTCGTAGGATAGTAATGAGCCGTAGAATCATACAAGTATTTATATTCTGATCCATTTAAGTAAAAGAATTTTCTTCCATCCATTGCAAATATTTATCCTAAATCAAATGTTAGTGTTAGGAGCCTGCATAGCTGGCGGAGTGGTTTAGATACCACCCTAGTATTGTGGTTTACATTCCCACACAGAACAACTCCAATATGTGATCCACAAATGGTTGTTCTGAGTCTGGGTGTACAGATAATATATAAAGATCTCGATATGTCCCGCTATTTAAGCATACAATATTAATTAAATATCTTATATTAAATTTATATTTAAACATTATATTCATTTAAAATGTCATCACATTGTATAATAATAATATGTCTTATCGATTAAAAAGTTGTGTAATTTATTTCTAAAACTATTCAATTCTATTGTCATTAAAATATGTGGAGCTAATTTATTAAAAAATTTTGACGCCATTCCAAAAAAGCCTTTATCAAAAATGGCAGTTCTGTGTGGCATAGTAGGTTTTTTGTTAGGGATTTAGTTCACCAAATAGACCTTTATTCGTCTTAACAAATACTACTATCTCATATATATAAATTGAAGCTAATGTCAAGATCTTAAATTGCTTAAAATATGGCTTACATGACTGTGGAATATGTAGGTATGTTTGCCATAGCTACTTTGTGTCCCTGAAATGATATGTATTTCATGTAATAATAGTTCCCCCGCGATACAAGGATTATTTAATGTAGACACCCTACATTTTTAGAACTCTTTTGTTCTAAAAATACTTTACTATGTATATATAAGAATCATTCATCGGACATGTTAATTTTTGTATGCATACGCGACATTATTGCGTGGTGTTGTGCGCAACAAACTACAGGTACGTTTACATGGTATGCTACACTCTATTTCCTCAAACTTGTATTCGCGTCTCGAAGATGTCGAGAACATAATTTATTCTCAGCCCGTTTAAGACACAGCGCGCGTAGTCGACAAGTGATTTCTTCGGTTATCTGCATACAAAATGGCTTGGACACCGCAAAATTAAATTTGCATATTAAAATGACTAGCACATGGATGCCGAAGCGTCGGTTCTCTTGACGTTGCAATATTAATAATGGACACTTTATAATGTTCTATATATCACACAGAAATTTACACTGAGTGTGGTTTCGATATGAATATTTGATTAATTAAGCAATTTTGATTGTAAACATTAATAATATCTTTATATTAAAACGGCTAAAGCTCTTTAGCTTTAGCCGTCGAAACTAATTATCCGAACTTAATAGCTATTTTTTCAAAATATTAATTAAACTAAGTAATTATTAGTGTGCTACAGCAAAGCGTGGCAAGGCTGCTATGAGAAATTGAGAATATATTTCCTTCCTTCATCGTGTCTGAACAAAATTTTGTGAAATATAATGCAACTGCGAACGGAAGTCGATCTCTTGCCTCACCACGCCATCGCAGGTTGTACCTACCTGCAGTGATCATCACATCCTCTCCTATCGTGTTTTTGGCGCCCACGCCATCTATCGAACGTATTTGTATAATATTATTCCAACAATTCAGTTAAATAAAAGTAAGTAACAAATAACATATAACTAATGTAAGGCTTTATTAGAGTTTTTCTTTTCTTGTTATTGTCACTCACATTTACGACATGAAACGAAATGGGGTGGTGACACTGTGTACTCATCAACACTTATCTGTAGACAGTCTTGTCTAATCTTAATTACTTAAGACTATACGAGGCAGGTAACCATCAAGAAGCCCAATTTTAATTCATTATGGCTTCCCTCGAGAGCTTACCACGTAATTAATGATCTTCAAAAATATTAGCAATTAATTAAGTTCAGCCTTATGAGCATTTAATGAATACAAAATGTAGCCCTCGAGTCTCTCAGCAGGAAATATGTTTATTTTTTCATGTTTCGTTTCCTCTTTTTATAAGATTTTTTTTATTTTTATTAAGCTTTGTTATTTGTATTTCAAGATTTCACATACTCAGGTACTTTACTAGAAGAAATTACTTGTGAAAGTGGAAAAAAGGACGATTTAATGCGATCAGGATTCGATACTGCGTCCCTCCCAGCGGAGAAGTGCTCTGCCCCCTTAGAATGAAAAACGAAACGTTAGACGAACTTTCGTTTCGCTTCATTGTGATTGGTCGCCTGAATCACGCATCGAAATCTCGACTAATCAGGAATCACGCGTCGGACTATTGATCAATCATAATGACTCGAAACGAAAGTTCGTCTAACGTTTCGTTTTTCATTCTAAGGGGGCTGGACAACTAAGCTATCAGTCACATAATCATGACTCCCATGCAGTGATAGCCGAGTGATAAAATCAAGGAATAGTATTTCAGTGATATAAATTTCGATGATCTGATTTGAGATCTTGAATACGGCACTTTTCATAATTATGATTTTTGATCACAATATGTTAGCCCGGTGAAAGTGTTCGCTGGCTTAAAGGTTTTCTCTTAAGACTTCTGAACAACCAACACGTATTGGGCTAGAGATTATAGCCTATCTGTGTCTCAAGACCCTAATCTCATTCTAGTGAGAATTCGTCTATCAAAACAGGACACCAATTAATTAAAAAAATAACGATCTAGATTCAACGAGCAAAACCTACTCAAAGCATTCTGATATTGTATAAAAACCGCGTACCGTGATGTCATTGTATAACATGCAATCTACATTACATTAAAAATAATAAGGAATGTAAAAATAACACATTTAACAATTGACGGAAAACGGAAACGTTTCTTTTATGTCGGCGCTAGACGCGCGTGAGCTGATTGTTACTGAGTGCTACAAAATTAGGGACACATATTTCGCGCTCAAAATTATTACGTTTTTATACATGCAGAATCAATCAAGTTAACTGATGAGTTATGGTGTCCTGCTGCAAGTCTCTTTTGTAATCCGCTACCTCCGGATATACATCAGGCAAGTAACGACAGCTTTAGGTACTGGGTTAAAGCTGTCAGCTGTTACCTTCGTCGCACGAGGCACAAGGCTATTACACCGCTTACCAGGAGTAGTGAACTCATGCGTAGAGAATATGACCCCACTCCTGTTATTTCGGGCAGAATCTAGTAATTCATATTTTTGAAGTTATACTTCTATTGCGACTTCCAGCAAGGTTGCGTTAAACGTTTAACGCTACCATGGGGTTTTAATCAGACACCTAAACTCTTAACGTCGATTTATAAGAAATTCAAAATTTTACTAACGTCATCTAGTGACATTAGACATAATTACTTTATCGAATTATCGAACAAGGTATTTAAAAACATAACTGTGACAAGTTTTGCAGTTACGAATTTAATAATTACTTTATTTATTAATGATTTTTCTTTCAATTGCTAAAGATATTTTTTAAATTATTTACTATTCTGGCATTTATCCAATTTTCCTTTTATATTTAATTTGAATATTATGCATTTTTTCCCTTTGATTAGTTAATTTATTAATCTCTAAATCATCGTCATTATCAATACCTATATTATTATATAATAAGATTAACTGAAGAAGAATTGTATTATTTTATTATTAAACTATTTATATACCTGTAAGTCAGTAAATGTTAACCATACATAATAATTACATTGTGCATGTGGTGTTAACCTATAATTAATTGTTGTACTTAAGTAAGAATATTTAAAACATACCTATTAATATAAAGCATAGTACATACAATTGTTGGTTGACCTAAAAATAAATAAATAAATAAATGCCAAACAAGTATAAATTCTCACGCGCGTACAAGTACACGCATTTTTTATGTTATAAGTATTTATCATTTGACACCCACAGCCCCTCCCTAGCCGTAATTCAATAAAAACATTAATCGGGCTACTAAAGAACTGTACAAATGCGTTTGTAATAATAATGGTTCGTGTTTCAAGTTTAGAAAATTTACTAAAAGAGTGATAGAGATTGCTCATTCTAGGAAATGAATTGCTTGATCGGGAAAATACCTTCCAATCAAAGATTATCGGCATAAAGCAACAGTAGGTATCCCTCCTGTAGTATTACCTACGTTCTATTAGTGATGGTACCGTAACCTAAACCCTCTTCTATCGTCATTCCTACCTACCTCCTCATCTCATCTCTATAATGCTTCTTATCCACCTTTTATCACTATTTGCGAGATTGGCAACGCATCAGTATCCTTGATAGGTTGCTACTATCTATACGCTTTAACAAAATCTTCCTTCTGATAGTCATTATTTTTGTTTTTGAGTGGCACCATGGATGATTTCGATTCACAATTGGACTCTGTAGTTTGCGCTGCAATCGTGTTACAATATTTTTGGACCGTGTTTTTACACTTTTAATGCAAATCAGAACATAGGTATAACTACAAAATTTCACCCCAAATCGGCGCCGTTGTTGAAAGTTTAATAATCGAAAATGTTTCTGGAGGCGCTATGGTGGCTGGCAAGGCAACGTTCGCGCTTGACAAGCTCTGCCGCCTCCGCTAGTTTGACAATAAATTATCTATCACTGTCTGGGGAAGGGTAATGTCGTGAGAAAATCTGTCGGAGATTCGACGGTTTGCCAGCTCTCATTGGGCTAACGTAGTCGACTATAGCTTACGTGCCTCACATTCTAAGAAACCCATGCCCACCAGCGGGACAGTAATGGACTGCGAAAATAAACTGTAATAATGGTATTCGTTGACGCCTAAAGCGTCTTGTAAACAATTAATTCGCAAACGTTCTTCAAATATTTAAGTTAAACTTTTGACTCCACACCAGTACGAGCTCGATGGTTTGAATGGCGCGTAATTAAACTAATTGCACATATTATACTTTGTAACACAAAATTTGTAGAAGATAGACCAATTATCTTTCATAATTGAGTTTAATTTGAAAGTCAATACGATTGAAATATATGTAATTTAAAAAAACCTGAAAATGTAATCGTAGCTTGTTTTATACAATTATATTAGAGTACAATTTTATACAATTATATACAAGGTACCTTGTACCTACAAATTTGTTTACTACGAATATTATTTAAAATCTTTTTTATAAAAGTTATTTTATACTACACGGGTGACAAAGAAGCATACGGCCCACCATGACTACATGGCGGGAAACAATGTACCACACACCCCGTCGTTCGGGTCAATAAACAGGGTAGTGAAGCAGTGATATCCTAGCGGTAAAACCAAGGACTGCCAAGACCGTGGTATCGAGTGATGCGTGGATCGATTCGCAGTCCAAGGACAGACCTCGTACACCTCTGAATTTCGAGATTTTTCAAAATATGTGAGTATTTACTAACAATTTAGAGGATAGTGGGACAGAAAAAGGATTGAAAGTAAATTATTAGGAACAAGAATTTGTCCTGTACAACCCACACAAGACCATCTGTCTGCTATACCAAACAGGCAGAATAGGAATTCTGAGGAGACAGAATAGGGTTTTGTTTCAGGTTATTTTAGTCTCGCTATGGAATCGTCCGCTTAATTGCACGCCTCATAAGCGAAGCGTTGAGGTGGGTTCTACTCTCGCTTCACAAAGAACAACTGATTTTTCAAACTTATAATATCTTTATTTATCATATATTGCACTTGTAAAATAATATATACACACACATATCAAGAAAAAACACTATTTTTAACATTCATGATATTTTTGATGCCATTTTTGTTATTTAAATTAGTTAAAAAAGTTCTGTCTTGGGCGTCCGTGTGTTGTAGGTATGTTCGGATAATGTATGTTAACACGATAACGACCGAAATACTTTACTAGAGTATTTTTTTTTACGATTCGGTATAATTACGAATAGAGCCCTATCACTTTTCACGGTCTGATTCGATGTGGTTTAATTGTTATTAAATAAACAAAAAAAATAGTGAATATTTACGCTCGAGTCGACACTAAAACCAGCGCTATCCTTATTTCGCGAGAACTACTCCTATAGACCAATATAGAAGTACTTCTTAAAATTAGCGCTAGATGGCGTATAAGATATGAAAACCACAGTACTTTTTGAAATTAGCGCTATCTATGTGATTTATTGAAAACTACTTGGTAAGACCAATACATTATTAGTTACTTATGAAATAATCAATTTTATTGTGAAAAATTAAGATTATGAGGCGTGCACTTTTGGATTTTCCAAAGTATTTTACTTCCTCACTCGACATTTACGACACCAATTGTATGAAACGACGTGGTAATATGTGTTATTCTAACATATATACCACACGAATGCACACAGTAACCAACTATGCGACGTGTAACGTATTTCACAGAGAAAGTAGAAATGACTCTACCGATCTATCAACCGTGAGTTCAAGCATTTTTTTTCGACTAATGATTTCTAACCATAGAGTATTTCTGATTTCTTCTCGTTTGTTTACTTATAACAAAAACATATTCAATACTTAAATATTTAATCGAAATCTGTTCAACTAAGTCGGCACTTAGATTTAGGTACTGTTACTACAGATTATTCTAATTCCAAGCGCGTTCTGCGAATTATGCAAAATTTAATTTGCAGACAAGCTGGTTCCGCATAAATAAACAAGAAATTATTTATATATATTTGTAGCATTTGACATGCTTAGCACTATACATTAAACACAAAGTGAAAAATGTGAAATCGAAAATAACAGTCAGGAGCAGGATTTGAACCTGCATCTTCTGGATACCGTCCAGATGCTTTACCAATTCAGCCATCCATCATTTTCGATTTCACATTTTTCACTTTGTGTTTAATGTATAGTGCTAAGCATGTCAAATGCTACAAATATATATAAATATTTATAGGGTTTGCGTCATTATTAGGTAAAAATCTTAATTGTAAAATTAAGTTTACCTGGTCGGTATAATGTATGAAAATACGTCCGACAGATGGCGCAGGCGTCACCCAAAGACGTTAAGTATGATGTGTTATCGAAATTAGCAGTCAGGAGCAATTGTCAGGATGGCTGAATTGGTAAAGCATCTGGACGGTATCCAGAAGATGCAGGTTCAAATCCTGCTCCTGACTGTTATTTTCGATTTCACATTTTTCACTTTGTGTTTAATGTAAATAAGAAATTGTTATAAATCAGAAATATTTAAATGAGAATACAGTAACCGCTACAGTGATAAGGTTTGAAACGGTTAGGGGTCCCAGCCATACCACTGAGGCAATGTAACATAGTTCCAGTGGCCCGCCAACGAAGGCGGAGAGACGGCACACGGCGGGTTTATGGGTGATGGTTGTTTTTGTTTAGGCGGGAAAAAAATGTTCCTAACCGCACACCCCGTCGCTCGGGGCAACGAACAGGGTAGTGTGGGGCCTTCACCCACTAAAGAAACCCGCCGTGTGCCGTCTCTCCGCCTTTATTGGCGGGCCACTGGAATTATGTTACAAAAAAACGTTCCCAGCCATTTTGTACCGTTGCGTATAATAAGGATTCACTTAACATGCCTGCCAAGCGTGGCGATTATGGTAAAACCCCCATTTTGGGGAGGCCTATGTCCAGCAGTGGACGATGAAAGGCTGATGGATGGATGGATGGACCTATAATATACTAGATTCTTCTCGCGACTCCCTCCGCGCGGGCTTCAGTATATAGGTAATCTATACATCACTGTATAACATAATTATCTTTATGTAGGTAAAACTAGCTAGCCCTTGGAAGCACATTTTTTACCGGGATATAAAGTAAATGCTTATTTAGGTTCAGTAGTTACGTCGTGAAAATGTAAAAAACAAATAAACGCACTTTCATATTTATGATATTAGTAAGGATTTCGTATAAACGCATCTTACGTACAGCCTTTTTTATTGCGTGAAGAAGTTCTTTACAAATACTAAACAGGCTGAGGTTATGTTGGACTACCAATTTAAGTAAGATAGTATACATACTTGCTAAAATCCCGCGGTATTCTTTGAGACGCTTTGTGGGCAGAGGCGAGAAATATGCTTTATCGCTCTATGTACGAGTTCCTCCACTCCAGGAAATTATCTAATATGTATTTTGAACTGGAAAATTTAATAGATTCTGATGACTAAGGGTATTTCAATATGGGAGAAAAAAGCTTTTCAAAATTTAATAAAAAAAGAATCTTTAAAGCAATCTCATTTGAATTTCAAACACACCTTAATAATAAAGACATAAAATCGAAGAGAAACTTATGCTCGGTGAATTTAAGACCTATCGCAACATGCAATGACCCCTTTAATTCCATGTGACTCATAAAAAAACTAGTTTTATCTGAGTTTTACATACAACCTCCGCAGACGTCGCACTCTCATTTTATTTCTTAACTAGCTGTTTCTCGCGACTTCGACTTCGCGGACTTAAGTTTTATTTTAATTTCTTTAAATTAAACTTTTTAAAATGACATTCTATATCATGCAATGACCCCTATATTCTGCTTTAAGCCAAGTTCTTTCTGCAATTGAAAATCGCATTAAAATTCTCTCCCCATTTTAACAAATACATTTAGTACATACATACTGCCTCTGTGGTGCAGCGGTAGTCTAAGCGACTGCTGATCATGAGGTCTCGGGTTCGATCCCTGGGTCGGCTAGTGTTATTGAGATTTTTCGTAAAACTGAGAATTCTTATTTTTTATAAGAAGAATTCTCAGTAGCAGCCCGGAGTTTGGAAATGTGCCCGGTAGACGTCAATAGGCTCGCCCCCTATTACGTGGGACTTAAACATAGCTGGCGAGTCGTGGGTGTGTAATACACCTTTGCCTACCCCTTCGGGGAATACAGGCGTGATGCTATGTCTGATTTAGTACATACATACTATATATTTTGGCCGTGTGTGGCCGGCTTTAGAATTGTCCCACCCCTTCTCCACCCATGGGAGTCGTAAGAGCCGCCTGGGGGAATACCGGGGGAGTGGGTAGCAGCACTCCCTGAAATTAACAACATCCACTGCGATCACCAACCCGCCTGCCAAGCGTGGTGATTACGGCACTACACAAAGCATCACTCGGGACGCTAACACCAAGAAAAGAGATGGGAGGAGGAGTTGGAGAAGGATAATAAGGAGATGATAAGTTTGGGCCTCCGGCATTCTCACTCACTATATGAATACAAAACTAGGAATACATACCGTTGTTCCAAGCTGATCTTCTGTGAGAGAGACTTGCTTATCCCAGCATGAATGGGCCGGCTCGATCGGGGTAGTATCACCCTCTCACAGAAGAGTATAAAAAATAATATTAGGTAGGTAACTACATCCTATCGTTGTGGTGTTTGTTTTTTTTTCGTTTTGAGGGTATCTTTGCTTAGTATCCTACCTATCCTCTCTTTAATATCCTTCCTATCCACCTCTTATCCCTTTTCTTGGAGATGGCAACGCGCGAGTAATGCCTCTGGTGTTGCCAGCTTCTATAGGTTACGGTAACCGCTTACCATCAGGTATTTTTTTTATTGCGTATGGTGGTAGACGAGCCACGGCACACCTGATGGTAAATGGTAACCGTCACTCATAGACAACTATACCAAGAGTATTGTCTGCCGTGTGGAGCCGGCTTTAGAACTGTCCCACCCCTCTCCACCCATGGGAGTCGTAAGAGCCGACTGAGGGAATACCGGGGGAGTGGGCAGCAGCACTCCTTCGAGTATTAACAGCATCCACTGCGATCGCCAACCCGCCTGCCAATCGTGGCGATTACGGCACTATCCCCCATTCTTGGGGAGGCCTATGTCCAGCAGTGGACTTTAAAAGGATGGATGGATGGATTGTCAAACCGCTGCTCACCATTTCATTTCATAGTTAGGAAATGAAAGAATCTACGGCTGTCTCCTGCTACAACAAAAACACACTGATGTGCTTCATGGCCGGTCGCACGGGAGATGGTAGTACCAACCCGCTCGGGCCTTATAGTAAGTGAGTTCCCCACTTGGTACCCAGCCCTACCACCAGTAATGCAATGGGTGGTAATTTCTTACTTCCCCTAGTCGCCTCGTACGACATCCGTGTAATAGAATGGGGTGGTGACACTTGTATTCTTAGTCCGTCACCACACGAATAAAAAGGTCCGTATTGTTTGCCACCTAGTATAAAAAAATATATTATTATATTGAATCGGAGCACTAGTTTGAGGGTTGTACTATCTCTTGTTTGCACGAACACCAGAGTGGGCCAGCTGGGATTAGATATACTTAGGTATATTTTACTTAAGGTTGTGTTATTTTTTGATAAGAAAAGTAATTTAGCACAAATTTCGCCTATATAATTACGCGTTGATGAGTGTTTGGTTGCTACCGAAAGGTAATTTACTTCGCTAGTTACTGCTTTAGGTAATTTACTTCGGGTAATAGAACTGAAATGAGTTGGGTGCTTAAGACTTTTCCCAGTGACTTGCACTAAAATTTTAGATTGCTTACACAATAAGAAAGTACAGTTTATTCATAATAAATAATCCTGTATTTATACAACTGAATACAATTATGAAATAAAACTACGTTTACGGAATCTAATATTAACAACATCCACTGCGATCGCCAACCCGCCTGCCAAGCGTGGCGATTACGGCACTATCCCTCATTCTTGGGGAGGCTTATGTCCAGCAGTGGACTTTAAAAGGCTGATGGATGGATAATTACGGAATCTATCGCGTTTACTTGATTTTTTATGATTAGAAAAATCCCATCAGATTTGTCATTGGAAAATGTTTTAAAATATTATACTATAAGATATATAAAATTCAGCCTTCCTAAAATGACGTAAGTTCCCTCATTTTTTTACAACTTTTAAAGTGTTTGTCAAAAGTTAAGGCCCACAGGAAGTGTCTGGCAACTGTACATTATGTTTGTTTATAACAATATCATATATGACATATATGTAAAAACTAGCCTTGCTACTTTGAAGTAAGTTAGCAGGTTAGGTTTTTTTCCACCTTTGATACCTGCTACCTGCAAACGGCCCCGCTTTCAGCTTAGCGAGTATCCATTCATTTCTATGTTTATGTTATACTACCGATCGTAAAAATTTCATCTTTCCTAAAATCACGTAAGTGTGGGATGACTGGGATCTCACTCTAGTACTAAGGACTGCAAAGACAACCCTAGACCCAGAGCTCACATGGCACACATCTTTCACTTTTTTTTTTCTAAATTATGCGTGTGTTTGCTCACTTGTCCGTGTGGTAACGGACTAACAATACAAGTATCACCACCCCATTCTTTCCCACAGGTATCGTACGAGGCGACTAAGGGAAATAAGCAATTATCACCCATTGCATTACTGGTGATAGTTGAACGTTAAATTGACAATCAAGTGATAAAATAGCGAAAACTTATGGAATAAAATGATGTTATGACGTTTAGGAGCCTAAATCATCGTAATTACAGAATTTTTTAAATCAAAATTTGACCTTGCTTAGTTATTTCGCTCGTGTAACTAATATTGCTTGTAAAGTACGCATATTTAATACCTTTTAGAATGTACATAAACTAGGCATGTTTTTAAGATAATGGGCAGCTATAACTTAGTACATTTTTTTCTCACAGTCAATGTTAATAATTTTGACATACTTAAAGAAAAAAAAATACTTATTAAATGTTTAAAATGTAAAATCGGAAAATATTTTACTTTAATAATGGCTAAAATAGTAGGTAATCTAATAAATTAAATAATTAATTTTGTCACATATCCAATAACAACTATTTAACTAGCTCACTTGATTCAAAACAAAAATTTGCGCTTTATAGTTTAATATTTCACAAACGAATCCTTATTAAAGTGTTTTTACAAACCCACAATATTTTTGAAATATCTACCTATCCAACGACACCCCACACTATGGGGTAGACGAGAAAAAAGCATCCCCACCTAACGTGTAGGTATTCCATATTTTCTTTTTTAAGATATTATTTTATCATTTTGTCAGCGTGACTAATATGTACATATTCATGCCAAATTACAGCTTTTTAGTACTAAGTCTCTGAGATAAGCTGCAAACAGCGGACGACCGGATATGGCGAAACTGTAAAGGTTCCTTGTTGGCTACGGGACCCTAAAAACAGAGTCTTCTAAAAATTATTGTATTGTTCGTCCTCGATAAGTGTGCAGTTTGAATTTAATTCGACATTTCGAAGTGGGTCATAATCACATTCAAATATTTCGTTACAAGCGAATCTAATAAAAGCGCGTGAAAAACAGGTTAAGTTGTAACTTACTAAAAATACCGTTCACATCAATTACACGTATAACATGTCACACACATCAAAAAAGCTCTGACCCTTAGTCTTTAGTAACTCCTCCCTACAATTGACTGCAACATTCTATACCATCAACAAACGTCTGTTTTATTGTCATTTCAGTAGGGAAACGTTACTGAACGAATTTCGATGGATTAGATAAGTGTTTATGGTTCGAATGGCTGTATACAAATTCGATACTAGTCATGTGAATTCTATTATCGATGACTTCCTTCTACCAGATCTCTCATATAGAGAGCTTCTGTAGTTATACAAAAAAAACTGCCGATATTACGGCTGCAATAACGGGATAAATATTCGTAATCTATTAAATATCGACCTGCCACGGCTTCATACAGTAATTTACTTATGAAATATATCTGTAAATTTTTTAACAACTCGTAATACCCCCGAAGGAATGTAACATAGTTCCAGTGGCCCGCCAATAAAGGCGGAGAGACGGCACACGGCGGGTTTCTTGAGTGGGTGAAGGCCCCACACTACCCTGTTCGTTGCCCCGAACGACAGGGTGTGCGGTTAGGAACATTTTTTCTCGCCTTAACAAAAAAAAAAGGTATGATAATATAATCTTATGTAAGTAATAACATTTTTTTCACCGCATTTTAACTTATAAACAGTGAAAACTGAATTAAAATTCATTGCGTGATTTAACAATAACAATATGGAGAAACATGAATCAGCAAACATGTTGTGTACTATTTAGAAATAGAGATTTACTACATTCTGATATTGACGCATTACGGAACGAAAACGGACATCCACGGAATCTACCGCATTTACTTGATTTTCTACTATCCTGACGATTTAAATACGCCAATATTTTCATCGCCAGTAACACTGAGCGATAATAGAGCAGCATTTTGCACGCATCATAAGCGAAGGGTTGAGGTGGGTACTACTCTCGCTTCACCATAAACGACATGCTTCTGAAGTAAGGCAGTATGAGACTCTATATTTCCACTTCATTCGCATCCTTGTGGTATTATTTGTAAGTGATACAAATATTTATGCCGCACTAACATCTAAAACATAATAACCATCATCTGAATGAACACACCAAACTTCGCCACATTCCACTCAAATTAATCTCCGAAATCCAGTTGATCCTATTATTCCCAGCTTACCTGCCTCCATTCTGAAGGAGCACTTCTAATTCAGTGCCAGCCGGCCCTTTGATAAACGTTGTCAATAGTTTGTCCGAAGCCAATACCTTATACAAGCCTCTTAACACAATAAAAGGCTTAACGCTTCGAGTGAGCTCATTCAGGGCTGAGTACGATACGGGTCTATATATTATGTTCCACTAGTAGGTATGCCAAAGGGATAAGTTCAAAAAATGCCTGAAATGGACAGTAACCATTTATAGTCCTTAATTCTATTTAGAATAAAATATGTATAATTAAATAATTATCAAGTTTGTTTGACTAGGGCAAAAATATAACGACTATTAAAATATTAAACTTTATATCCGCCTAATTAATTCTTATTGATTTTTGAAGTAGGATAGAATTAGTCCAGAGTTATCATTATTTTAATATAATTCAACCTAAGTATATGTACCGTAAATCTAACTAAAATAATTAATGCGTGTCAATATCAATTAAAATCAAAGTATTTTCAAAATAGAAAACGTATCGTGACTGTATGAAATACATCCCCTTTGCCTTAAATGACAGACTGTAATGCAGAATGTTTATTCTGCATTAAGCATTACTTTTATTCTTTTTAGCATGAGCGCGATACCAATCCAATATCTATCCTCCAGCACAGTTTCTTGATAATGATGATATTAGTTGATTTAAGAATAATGAAACAACAAAAATGATAAACTATTGTTATTTTATTATGGCATATTAATCCTTGAACATAACCTAACCTATAATTTAAAAAATGTCTGGAACTGGCTTTGGCCTAGTTTTTTGATAATTATTGATATTATAATGGGTTTCCTATGATTTGTAGTACGTTTTAGCGTATATTTCATTATTGTACATTTCATGCATTTTTTTGTATGGGTGTTGGGCTTTCTCCTTTATAACCGAAGTATTATTATTCGTATCGGATCAATAAAATCTGGTCGTTTTTAAAAAAAATTTAAAATGAGATTAAAACCTTTTTTTCATTACTCACACTCTGAAAGTACGCCTGAAGTTGCCTGAGGAGCGGGTTGAAAGTAATACTTTTCAGCCCTAGGGAGAATTACTTTCAACTGACAGCTGAGTAATTATAAAATATAAAACAGTTCTATATTCTGTACAGCCAGTCAATTACAGCGCGATGTAAAATTTCAATAACATAGTTAAGTATTTATTAAAGAATTTATTTTTATATGACTTTATTTTAATATAGTTGCAACTAAATATCTTTAAAATAACGAAGATTTATATTTTTTCAATGATTAAAATGAAAAATAATGGCTGAATAACTGACAGGCCACAGAAAAAAAAAACAAAATCGGCGGGAAAACAGCGATTCCAAATTAAATTTTTTAGTCTCCCATTTTTTCTTTAGCTAATTCAAGATTTTTATTTTTAGTTTCCTCGTATTCGTAATGAAAAGCACAGTGTTTACCTCGGGATAAAGACTTATTTAGTCCCTCGAACTATTGGAGCCCGAGCGTAAAATAAGTTGCTTTCATCCCTAGGTTAACAATGTACTATTAAGTGTAGCTCTACCTATTAAAAAACCAGAGATTACCCTTACTTAGATTCGATGATAAAGAGCAATGAAGAAATGAGGTGGAATTCCCGCAACCGCTCTCCAAAAGGCATCATAGATGCGTAACTGTGGTAGGTTTGGTATCAACTGGTAATTTTTAATTATTGTTGGACCCTAAAGGCCTCTGTGTGACCCGCCCTTAACGGTGGGGTAACTGACTTTCGTTGAAAAACAGCTGTGAACCATATCGATGTTTCGGTTCGAGGGGATGATACTTAAACTTAATTATTGCATCCAAATCGCACCTTAGACCGGTCATAATATTGTGTTCTACGTTACGTTGTGCACGTTCGCATATAAGTTCCCCTCACATTCATGCTTAGCACCTACTCTTTTTGTAACATGTGTTTAATGTCACCGGATTACAAGGCCATAAAACGCTAGGCGATTTTATTTATATATACCTATAGCATTTTGTATACATTTACGTTTGTTCAATTAATCAATAGCCCCAAAAATTTACGCAGTGGAGGGGATGCAAAAAAGCTAAATTTTGCATGGCTAATAAGGGATCGTCGGCTGACAAAAGGATCTCTCAGCTTTGAAGCTATTTTAATGAGCCAGTTTTATTCACTTATGGAAGAATAACTCAGAAATGGCTGAACTCTTACTTCTGGATAAGAGGAAACATTGTCTCCAAAATGGAACGACTAACGTCAATAGATGGTTTTACGACCATACCATATCGGCGTGCTCGTAAAACGGGCCACTGTTGCGATGCATTTTGATACAGCTATATCAGCTATAGTCATATCCAGTTATAGCCTAGAAATATAACCAGACAGTTTAAAAATTATTACTTTATTTTAGATATTTTTATATATATTTTTAGCATTTGACATGCTTAGCACTATACATTAAACACAAAGTGAAAAATGTGAAATCGAAAATAACAGTCAGGAGCAGGATTTGAACCTGCATCTTCTGGATACCGTCCAGATGCTTTACCAATTCGGTATAATGTATGAAAATACGTCCGACAGATGGCGCAGGCGTCACCCAAAGACGTTAAGTATGATGTGTTATCGAAATTAGCAGTCAGGAGCAATTGTCAGGATGGCTGAATTGGTAAAGCATCTGGACGGTATCCAGAAGATGCAGGTTCAAATCCTGCTCCTGACTGTTATTTTCGATTTCACATTTTTCACTTTGTGTTTAATTATTACTTTAGTCGAGGCTAGGACACTAAACTTTAAACTGCCTATTTCTGGAGTGTATACTTTAATTTTACAGTGTATTTAAATGAAAATGGACGATACAAATAGATGATTCGATCCCACAATTCCTGGAAATCGGCTTTAACCTCTAAGCTACCATAGATAACAAGTAATATTTATATTTTTTACTATTTGGAAGCAGCACCCAGCACCAGACAGGAGTTCGCAGCTTTTTTATTATTATTTATTTTTTTTCAGACAAATTAGTCCATATTGGGTTAGTATCAAACCTTTAAACTATGTTAGTGACGAAAATAAACGTGGTATGGCAAACCGTCCGCACCCCAGGTTCATTGAACCCTCTTAACATGAAGTTTAATAAACCTACCGAGCAGAGCGGTGTCCAATCTGTCACCCACAACTCGCAACATTATGTTCTCAGTCCCCCGGACACGTGTGAAAGACGATACTTTTTTTCGCATCAACGCGTAAAAGTCCCCAACGCTGGCATCAGCAAACATGCCTGATGCACTACAGTACCGGGGGAGCCGGAACAACGCTCTGAAGACATTGTTGTACTCTATACGTAGAGAATTGTAGGCCCCCTGCGAAAAGCTGGCCCACAGGCTTCCAGTGTAAAAAGTCTGGCAGTAAGCTTTAAATAAAGTAATTTTCACATGAGGAGTACACCTAGCAAACCTGTGCCAACATATTACCACGGACCGAATCCTCTACGCTCTCTCTCTATGTCTAAATTATAAATCCTCTGTTAATATGTGTCCCAAATACTTAAATTTTGTCACACGGCTTTATCTTGTATATACACAATAATCTATTCTTGTACATTTTTGAGGGCTGGACTATAGCCTAATATGGAGATGCCACGGGCTGATCTTTGGACTATAGGGACGCTCCAACCGGTACTAGAGGAGTGGGCAGGGCGACAGCTCGGAGTCTGGTGCAGCTTCCGACTGGTGCAGGTGCTGTCAGGGCATGGTTGCTTCGGCAGATATCTGCACATCGTTGCAAGGAGGTAGGCGATTCCGTGCGGCAGCGACGAGGACAAGCGCGGCACACGCTCGAGTAGTGCAATAGGAGGGGCCGTCGGCGAGCGTCGTCATATCGATGCTGGGCAGCAACAGGACTTCGGCCGCGGTCGTTGTCTTCTGCGAGGTCATCTCGCATTAGGAAGTGGCGGAGAGGGCCAGGGAGAACAATCCTTCCGCCGACCCCAACTCTCACCAGCGACTAGCGCGGATACTTGCGCCTGATGCCGCCCTAGCTGAGGCTGCGGGTGGATGGACCGGGGAACATTCGCCACCTGTAAGACTTCCCGCTAATTTGCGACACTCCGTGTGCGCAAGGGTCGCTTAGTAGAGGGTACCCGAAAAGGTAAGCCACCGGAAGATCACTGAGGTAATGACACACAGTTCTAGTGGTCCACCAAACGGCAGGTTTATTTAGTGGGCCACGGCCACACACAAGCCTGTTCGCCGGACGACGAGGTTTGCGCTTAGGTACATTTTTTCTCGCCTTAGCAAAGAAAAGGCTATTACCTAACATGTCAACTTCCTAACTTTAAATAATACATCACACCTCATTCGTAATACGTAATACACAATATTAACAATAAAACACAATATTTGTAAATTAAGAATTAAAACATCAATTATTACATCTACACAAAAATAATGACTGTTAAAATAAAACACTTACCTACCTACACTGAAAATGATCGGGGCCACAGCCACACATAGTAAGGAAAATGGAAAAAAATACTTTTTATTTTTTTGTTTCAATTCTAAAGATGGGATTACGAAAAACCGAAAATAGCAGAGAAAATAAACAAGGTCATATGGAAGTTGCTGCAGGCAAAATTGCAAAAGAGAGTGCCATCTCATTTTTTAAATCTGCCGTAATGCAACTCTGTGTGTGGAAGGTAGTGAATGAAACAGCTGTACTTCTCTCTTGAGACAATTTCCACGGTTGGCCTCCTACCGGGCCGTGGTTCACCCGCCGTCACCATCAAAAAAAACTTAAGACCAAATATTCCCCTCACATCAAACTCAGAGATTCAAGTAATAAACGTTTCATTGCGAAAATGATAAAGAATACGATAATAACAATAAAAGTATGCATTTAACAGCACAATAATTTTCTTTAGTCGATGTATTGCCACATTACTAACAATGAATGTATTATACGTATTTAATTTTACCCACAGGGCGATAACCCTCAATAATTAATTATTATATCGTTATGTAAATGAGGGTTATGTTGTTCCTACAGTCAAATATATAAATTATTTTGCCATTTGCCTGGCTGATTGTACTATAGCTAGAACACGTACTTGGCCATTATTTCTCAAAGTTTCACTATACTTCATCGACTGAGTGACACAGTACATAAACGCCGGAGATCTAAGCCCCCTCCTCATCTTCCCCTCTATTATGCAACCGCTTCATCACCTCATTCCGTCTATATTCCTTCGTTTCCACATCCTATTTATTTCCCTGGGTTGGCGACGAGCGATGCCTCTGATGTTGCTAGTGTCTATAGACTACGGTAACGGCTTACCATCAGGTAAGCTGTATGCTTGTTTGCCACCCACGTAGTATAAAAAAAGAGAGAAATTATGAAACAGAGGCGTGATAATGGAATTAGGTCTAGAATCAAAACTTAAAATCACTGAGCATGCCACGGAGTGGGCTATGCTTGGGATCAGACACTCCGTATACTCGTATGCCATTTTTGTAACTTCAAAAAGGAAATAAATTATGTGTAATCTACAATAAAATTGCTGGTCTTGAAACTAATAACTGAATTCAAATCGACGATCATAGAATCTGCTTAACTTGTTACTATAAAGTTAGTTTTATAGTATTTTCATACTCTGCGTTAAATCAGCTTACAGGGTAGATTTTGCATAAGCCATCCCGTTTTAAGAGCTTTTTACGAGACGTATTCAGCTTAAAGGCGCTCGTTCCGAGTTCACGACCCCAACGTTTGAGCATCGATGTTCTTAGTATAAGTGAATAATATCTTAAAGAGGTAGGTACAACGTTCGCATGTTAAAAGCTCATTAATGTGTCCAATTAGGCATTTTAGCTTTCTTTGTAAATTTTAACGAACTTGGGTGGTAATGACAACTAGATCGAACACGTTTCGAAATGTCTACTTGAGGGATTAATTAGAGTTGGGTGTGATAAAATCAAATGTACAGCCTAATAAACTTTAATAAAGCTAACTTTATTTGCTGACAGTTATCGGGACATGGAATATACAAGTACGCACGTACGTATTAAGCTAAAGTTATTTAATATATAAGAGTCCTCCTGTGACCACAGACTGGTGAATTATTCAGAAAGTTGGTGAAACAAAATCCTTAACAAACAAATTGGAATCCGTTTAATTAGTTTTATCACTAAGGTCTGTGTATGTAACATCAGAAAATGTTATTAGAAGCCTACTTTTGCTCTGAAATAATGCCACTGAAAAATTAAACTATTTAGTTGGAGAACCCACTGAAAATAAAAAAATAAAAAATAGGTATGTTTTTAGTATTACTTTTTTTGCAACCGAGAGGGATCTAGGCTACAGTCCACTGAGTCCACAATGCTGACGCAGTGCGGGTTGGCAGAATTCACAAGCCGACGACAAAATCTCTCAGGCACGTAGATTTCCTCTCGATGTTTTCCTTCAGCAAGCAGTGATAATTTGTAAACTTTGAAAAATTTCGAAAAGTCCTGAGGTGGTGTGCCTTGCGAGGAGCTCGTATTAAGAATCGAACTTAATACCAGTAGTCTTTGTAGTTCTTAGAGTTACCAGGCTATCACTGCTTTTTTATTAATTACAAAGTTGCGTTATTGTCACCGCACACACCGCCGTTCGAAGCAACGAAAAGAGAAATGCGAGGCCCTCACCCACTAAATAAACCCACCATGTGCCGTCTGTATTTGCCACTACGATCCTATTGGATATTATAAGTAGGTTGTAGGTATCTGGTTGACTAAACTATACACATTGAAAATTATGTATCAACCTGGCCAAACTCGATCAAATATAATCGATCGATAATTCATAATCTGGCACAATTTTGATGTGTACCTACTTCCGCAAGCGATCAATTTACGTTTATTTAATTAAAGCCTTTCGTTAATTTGGCATTTCATTTTCTTTAGCAATGCAGAAATATAATAGTTCAGTATTATATATAAGGTGTGAGTGAAGATGATTGCGAAATAAATTCGTAAATACGTAACTAACTACCTAATAATAATCTATTTTTAAAATTCATGCATTCGTTTCGCAGAAACTCGAAAACGGCTATAGTTTTCTGTTTGAGTGTGTTCCTGCATAGTTTAAATACACAATTGAACTGGGCAGAAGGCGTACATAGAATATTTATTTAATGTGTGTTTGAGTAGGTCCTTGGACGGTTTAAAATCACATCATCACATTGGATTGGTTAGAAGGCGCTGCGATCATGTGACCAGGCTTCTTGTTATCAATTTTTAACGGAAGTTTTGTTCTTTTATGGTTTTCGACACGTGTTTCACCTCTAAACGAGGCATTCTCAAGAACGCTCGGCAACAAAAAAACTTTTATGGTTTTGTCCATACCATAAGACAATAGCCAAAAAAATTCACCCCAAGCCCGTATGGTGGTAAGCGGTAGCCGATATCCCAAATTTGAGATTCGAAAAAAGTTCTGGTGCCACTAATAGTTCGGGAAGGACAAGGTCTGCTGGGTTCAGCAGATTCAGCTAGAATAAAATAACGTTGCTGTCCGCGTGCATATTAAATTTTTCTTTGCTCACTTCTTTTCATGTGGTTTTCACTATAATTTGATGAATGATGATAAAGGTTTGTATGGCAGAAGATTTCAATGATACAATCAATAAATAATAAAATAAATATAACAATTTACTAGAAAGTTGTAGTTTTTAAGAAACCTAGATTTTCTTCATTAGTGGGTGGGTCACTAGTAATACAAAATTTTACATTTAAAATTTGTTGTGAGGGACTTTCATAAATTACGTCACGCCAAATTCAGTTCTTTTGGACCCTTACTTGCTTACATTGTACATGATTAAAAAAATTAAGTAAACTGCAAACATCACATTTCCTTAGAAAACAATACTTTTGCCTCTTCACCAAGCGTTATCAAAGTTAGCGATTGAATACAAAAAATAAAATTAAACTCACCAAATGTTCTGGCATATTCCATTCTTCGTACATCCTAGCTGCTAATGGAAACACTCTCTCGTTAATAATTTCTAAAGCAGTCAATGTAATATTCTCTATACTAGCAAAATACCTATCAAACGTCCAACGTAACTGCCAATAAAGTTCACCACGCCTCTCTTTACTCACAGAATGGACTATTTTCACTAAATTCTTTACATTGTCCTCGGGTATAAAAAGAGCCAACTTATTCCAATCCACATGCGAATTGAAAGGCATAACTACGGAGTCAGCAATCACTATTGGTATACACTGAGATGCAATAACATCCATTAAAACAGCCTGAGTTAGTCTTGCACTCCTAAAAACTAAACAAAACATACCCTCTTTCAAAACTTTAGGGTAATCAAACTGCGTATCCGTAGTATATTCACAACGTTTACTATGATCTGAATATTCAGTCTTACATCTGCCCAACAATAATAAATCATTGGATGAAGAGGCAATATTTTGCAATTCCTCTAAATAATTTTGTGGTATATTTAGCTGTGTTGAAATTATAAGATACTTTTTTTCTTTTGGCTGTTTGCTATTGATTTTTGTTGCAGTTGGACTGTATACGGGGATTGATATGTCGAAACCGTATCGAAAACTCCATGTATTGAATCCTGCTCCTGCTATAATTGCTCTACTAGTGTTGAGATTGACAACGGTGTTATAGTTATGGGCTGACCCCGGTAACATATTGAATATAAGGTGATTTTCTCCATTGTTCCAACTGTAACAAAATAAACAATACCATCAATAACGAAAATACAGTTTGTAATTACTATTCTGGTAATGTTTTGTAAAGAAGAATTTGTTACCATATGAGTTTGATTTAAAAAAAAAATTCACGGACATTTTTTGACACAACATCCTGTGGTCCCAAACTAAGCTTAACGCTTTTGCTATGAGTACCAGATTACAGATATAATACATATATTACTTTTTTTTGTATATACATATAATAGATAGAGAACACCCAGACGCAGTGCAAATATCCGTGTTCATCACATTTTTTCTATTA
The DNA here is from genome assembly GCA_948253155.1 of Leucoma salicis. Taxonomy (NCBI): domain Eukaryota; kingdom Metazoa; phylum Arthropoda; class Insecta; order Lepidoptera; family Erebidae; genus Leucoma; species Leucoma salicis. The sequence goes on along the minus strand of OX411815.1, from coordinate 23,147,889 downwards.
TATGTATGTATTTACAATGAAAAAGTTATATATGTATTATTTCCATAATCTGGAAGCCATAGCACAAGCATTTAAGCTTAGTTTGGGACCAGAGAATGTTGTGTGAAAATGTCCATGAATATTATTATTATTATTTTTAAGGGCCCAGTTACAGAAGCTCGCACCAGGTGCATAAAAGGCTAGTGACAGCACTGTATAAATTATTTGTACACAAAAAGTAGTATAACATTTAAATGACACTATTAGACAAGATATTATTACTGTCAATATAGAATATCTAAAAGCTCATAATATATTTACAACTTACAATGGCAGTGAATGTAAGGCTTGTGAGACATGTTTACTTGAAAAACTATTCTGATTCAGAGTATCAATGCTAGGCACCAATAAACAGGCCTCTTCTGGATTTGGAGTATAATATTTACTATTTTTTATAGTATTTAATATCACATAAAATTCCTTAGTTAACAGTGATATAGCATTCCCTAATTCACTCTGGTAGTTCTTCAGAGGATATATGTATATTGTTATCTTGTTATGTCCACCTCTGCCGCATCTGTATACATCAAAACAGTCAGAGTACGTGCAGTTTGCCACTCGGGCTTGAGCTTCTTGCAAGTCACTAGTAATTTTAACCACTTCTGGTCTCGTTCCGTCCAAATTCACAACTTTATACACGTCTGTTCTCGTTGAGCTACCAGAAAACCCATTAAACACCACAGTAAACAACAATGATATCACTATAAACAATAGTAAACCGACGAAAAACCTATGATACAATATTTTCCTATACGATATATATTTTGAATGCTTGCCAGTTTTCAGAAGCGACTCCGTAGCCATTTGTGATATGGAGGGCTAAATTAATCTTCTTAATTTACACATGGCACCCATTATTAAATAAGATTCATACTTTCTCATTCAAAACTTCATGAAATAAAACACGATAATAGTGCTCGCCGATGGAAACTGACGCAATGAAATGATTGTCGTGAATTGTCAACGATTGACAGCCTGGTAGGGATGTCATACAACAAGAAATGAGTAAAAACAATTTCATTCGATTTAGAAGTAAAGGTTAATCGTTACTATTAAATGAATAATCGATTTTTTTTGAAATAATAAACTCCATCTGATCTAACAGTAAGAAATAGCAATATTTGCATGGCTATGATAATAGATGGGATAAAATTACAGTATTTGTTTGTATAGGTTTTTTTGGTTAAAGGAAAATCCATTATATTCATAGGTCACATTATTTATAATACATATATAAATATTTTATACTACGTGATGGATGGCAAATAAGCACACGGTTCACTTGATGTTATGCGGCTACTATAGCATAGAGACGTTAGCAACGGATATATCACTTGCGCTTCGCTATCTCCAAGGAAAATTTTAAGAGATTTGAAGGGAGAATAAATAAAAGAGCATAGTAAGGATAGTAAGGACTTAAGGAGATGATAGGAAGGATAGTAAGGAAAAGATAGGAAGGCTTGTAAAGAGAGGAAGTATCACGCTAACATTTTGTGAGAGGGTGGTACTAACTGTGCTAGAATATAGCAGAGATATAAAACTAAAAATCTGTTCCTTAAGACACAACAGTTCCAAATTTTTAGGAAAAGAATCTTAATATTTTTTTAATCCAAGACACTAACTATATGTGTGCCTATTTTTGCGTGTGCCTATTTTGATCCAAATCTGTTCAGCAATTTTGATTGAGTAAAAAAACATCCGTACTCACATTTATAATATTAGTGGGATTAGGCAATTAGCAAACAAAGTAATTACTTTTAATTTGTATATATTATAACGTAAAATGGACAAATTAAAAGCTAATATTTTATAAATTAAAATGATTTAAAATTATAAAATTATATGTTACAACTATTAATCTCGTATGGATTTATAGCGCATCTACGCAACACTAAGATCTTACTAATTTTGACATATCCACAGTCAACAAATTAAATTTAGGCACATTCAAATTCTTCATAAATATTTCAAAGCTTATTACTGTAAATAATAAAATAAATGCATTTATTATGTGATTTTTATTTAAATGTTGTTTTTTTTTATCCTATGTCCTATTACTAATATATGGATATTTCATTTCAGTAGATTTTATTGCTGAGTGCTTATATTTTGTAGAATAACATGTTGCGATCTGTTTTTTATGTATAGTTTTGAACGAATCCTAATTTGAAGATGCGACTGAATTTGTTTTGCTGTCAGTTTTGTGTTGTGCGTAGTTGTGGTTCAGTTTCTAATGGCTTAATTAAATTTAATATTACTTTATTTTACCAATTCCGGCAACAAATTTTGTTTTAAGCTTGACCAGATATGGCACTATTACCTCCAGACCCAGTTTATACGATCAGAAACGTTGATAACGTGCCTGTTTATTCGTTGGCGTTTAGTTTTTTGCCTGGCGGTCTCGAGAGGTTACTAGCCGGGTCGAAAAACGGCTATGTTTATGCATACAACCTTCAGGTAAGAACACATACATTTTCAAGGATATCTTTTACTATGTGTAGCTGCGTAAAAGAACTTTACAATGTGTCCTACTAATGTGACTTGACACTTATTCTACCCTCGTTTTCTGACCCAGAAAATTATCCACAGTATGCTAAATCTAACAAAACGTATATGATTCATCATTGAAACTTGCCTATAGGCAGCCTGTCATTGTAGAAATATTTTTTGTTAGTAAATTCAATACTGTTCCGTTTTATCATACCGGTTCCCTCTGCTCAGAGTGAAAGTTTCTTGTTTACCAAATGCGGGTTTGTAAAATTTTTTTCCAGAGATATTTATAGAGTTCGCATCTCCTACATGCAGGTTTCTTGAGTTTAACACCAAATACCCACATCATTTTCCTGAAGATTAATCGCTTCACCCTGAACCGGTGACCAAACTTGAGGATCTTGGTGTTGATTATGAAGTTGATATTAAAAAACAAATGCAAGTAATATATTTATAGCAATAACCTTTAAACATGTTTGGTTATATAAGTACACCTACCTTAAAAATAATTTGTGTAGGATGTTTATATAGGTATCACTACCCGCCTATCTTAAATTTTAATGTGTCCCACATTGTGATTGTATATCTGCATCGTCTATTCAGCTTGGTACTCTAATTGTGTGACATAAGTGTTATTTAAGATTCGAGTATGTAATAACACAATAATTACAAACTCGAATCTTTAATTTACATGCCCTTGGAGAAGTTGTACCATGCACAGCAGGTCAATTAATATAGTAACACATATAATATCAGTATGGTTGGTATACCTAGTAATTAAAATGCCTCTATTAGAGCCAATATTAATTGTTATATTATGTCTTTCTGCAGACTAACCGAGTACAACAGAAAATCAAAGTTGGTCAAGCTCCAATCCTTCACATCATCCACACAAGTAACCACCTCATCACCCAGGAGAAAGGTGGCAAGTTCAAAGTATTTTGTTTAACAAACAGCGGCTACCAAGATGAAGCACTTATTGATATTGATTACCCAGGATTCTGCCGTTTTGAAGCCAACACAAAACTCGAAACACTCTATGTACCTGACAAGGATTCAAAAATCCAGATTTACAACTTTTCTGGGGAGAAGACAGGATGTCTGGAGGCTGAGGAGTCTCTTAAACTAGGAGACCCCATGTGCTTGAAGTATATTGAATTTCCTTGTGACCGACCATGCCTGCTAGCTGGTTATGAAGCCGGGTGGCTTCTTTTATGGGATCTTAATACTAGTCAATGTATCAGCAAACTCCAAACAATGCAATGTCCTATGTCAGTAGACTACCACTTTGAACAGCAAAAAGGCATGGTTGGAAATGCCTCAGATGTGATACAGATCTTTACTATAGGAAGAAAAGACTTAAGTCTGGCCCACAAGGTGGATATTTCAATTAAAAACCCAGGAATAAATAAAGTTCAGACCAGGTCGGATGGTAAAGTGTTTGTGACTGGGGGTTGGGATGGACATATCCGTATCTTCTCTTGGTATTCTCTTAGGCCCCTAGTTGTTCTCACAGAGCACAAACAAGCAATCCAAGATGTTGTTTATTCCAGTGAGAAAGTTTCTTATTGGAAGGCCAACATCATGGCGGCCGGAGGTCTGGATGGTGCTATTACCCTTTGGGATTTATACAATAACAAAAAATAAGCAATTTTATATTAAATTTAACTCTGTTTGAAAATAGAATGCATTGTAACAAACATTTTTAAAATTGACTCTGTTAACCTTACTGTTTTTGTATGAGTGACTGTTATGAATTTGTTCTAATTATAATATAATAATCTAGCTTTGTTACCATTCATAAAGGTTTACCCATATAAGTACACCAAGGTTGTTCAACTTAATGAGCCAGAGAAGTGTTAACATATCTCTACTTTAATGAAGCTCTTTTTTTATTGAAATGATGAATACAAATATTGCTATTAAATGTTATAAAATATATAAAATGATGCTGTAGAAATATCTGCAATGATTTTAATGAAGTAAATTGGATCTCAATTGTACAAATATCTCATGATTGGCCATACAATCTACTTTGTGGCCCGGCAACTAGTTAATAAGAATACTTTGTTGAAATATAGCAATCAAATATTTTCCAAGCTGGTTTTAGCGATGATTATTATTGAAGTCGAGACATTAAAAGCCTTCAAATTTTATGATTGTTCTTTTATTGTTACCTTCACTTTTCAAATGTGTTATAATAAAATTGTTCTACATGTATGAATCATTTACTTATTGTTTTCACAGTAGGATGGTGTGGAAACAGATGTTTTTGAATTTTCTGACGGTATCTAGGTAGGAGAAAATAAATGTAGGTAAGACTTTATGTGGTGGAAATACCTCTGTGAATAATATTTATTGAGTAACTAATTTATTGAGTACTTGGCCGTGTGTGACCGGCTTTAGCATTGTCCCACCCCTCTCTACCCATGGGCGTCGTAAGAGCCGACTGAGGGAATACCAGGAGGGTGGGCAGCAGCACTCCCTCGAGTATTAACAACATCCACTGCGATTACCAGCTCGTCTGCCAAGCGTGGCGATTACAGCATTATCCCCCATGACGGGACTGCTCGTTGTAGCGTTCTCTTGGGGGAGGCCTATGTCCAGCAGTGGACGTTGAAAGGCTGATGGTTGGATGGAGTAACTAAGAAAGAAGTATTTATTTCCGTTTGATGACGGACTAAGAATACAGATGTCATCACCCCATTCTTTTCGTACAAGGCAACTAAGGAAAGTAAGCAATTCTCATCCGTTGCATTGCTGGTGGTAGGGCTGGGTACCAAGTGGCAGTGCTTACTCGCTATTGGACCCGAGTGGGTTGCTACCACCATCTGTGTGGCCGGCCATGAAGCACATCGGCGTGTTTTGGTTGTAGCAGGCGATAGCCGTTTTTTTCATATCTGTGAAATGAAATGGTGAGCAGCGGCTTTGTTTATTTATTTAATGTGATATTGATAAAAATTATTTGTTTGGTAGCTCATGATTAAGACTTGAAAAACTGCTACCAATAGGTATGATTTACATAGTCTCGCTACAGTACATTACCTGGAATCAGATATATCTAACTAATGAAAAAACTTATTCAGCCGAGTCTAGTTTATTTTTTTTTTGTTATTGCGTATGGTGGCAGACGAGCCACGGCCCACCTGACGGTAAATGGTAACCGTCGCCCATGGACTCAACTATACCAGGGGTATTGCCAAGCCGCTGTTCAACATTTCTTTTCACAGATATGAAATGAAAGCATTAACGGCATCTCCTGCTACAACCAAAACCCACCTAAGTGCTTCATGGCCGGTCACGGGAGTTGGCGGCACCGGCAAATTCTTATTTAAACGCGACTCGCATCAGTACTAGCCGGTATGATTTTTTCCAAGATCTTAAACAATCGTCGTCATATTTCAACCAATTTACACAAAACCTAATGAAAATATACCTACTTACATCAAAACCACGTTGGTAAAAACCGCATGAAAATCCATTCGGTTCAGTTTTCATTTATTGCGTTCTGATGGACAGACGCAACGGAGGCACTTTATTTTATGGGCAAACCTTTTTTTTTGTTATGGTGGAAAATATGTACCTTACCGCACACCTTGTCGTTTGGAGCAACAAACAGGGTAGGGTGGGGCTCTCACCCACTAAATTAGGCCGTTATGTGCCGTCACTCCGCCTGTATGGGCAGGCCACTGGAATAGTGGGCAAACCTGCCCCGAAACAGGTACCCAGCATTTCCGTACTTTAGCATCTTATAATGTAACCACAGGTATGGATCAGCAATTTTCACTTTAAATACTGGAACAAACAGTGTTGCAAATAAAAGTACAGCATTTCAACGAATGCGCAGGGAGCGAATCGCATCACTACAGAGATCACTTACCTGCATTTAACTATATACATATTAAGAAACTCATAGAGCTCTGCTGTGTGGGGCCGGTTTTAGAATTGTCCCACCCCTCTACCCACGGGAGTCGTAAGAGCCGACTAAGGGAACTCGAGTATTAACAACATCCACTGCGATCGCCCACCCGCCTGCCAAGCGTGGCGATTATTATTGGTTGTGGCGTTCTCTTGGGGAGGCCTATGCCCAACAGTGGACGTTGAAAGGCTGATGGATGGATGGATGAACTATATACATATATATCGCAGAGGTTCTTGAGAAAAGACCGGCGTGTAACTGTGAGATGTAGGTATATAGAAGAAAAATAAAAAAAAAGAATGAGACAAAGAGGTGCGCTAAGATCACTGGAACGGGAAACCCGTTGTCTCTGCCGCTGCTCTAGGAAACAAGCGTGAATTTATGTAACCCTAGCCTTTACCCGCGGCTTGGCCGCAGCCAAAAGCTAGTTCCCGATATAGTAGCGGGATAAAATGTCTACCAATTTTTCCATCTGGTAGTTCCTTTAAATAAATTCTAGTTTAAATAATTTTCTAGTTTTTCGGTTATATATCAGGTTCCCGATATAGTAGCGAGATAAAATGTATACCAGTTTTTAAGACTAATCAAGGCCTTTCAAATAAAAAAAGTTGCATCAAAATCCGTTCAATAGTTTTTGCGTGATGCGCGAACAAACAAACAGACAAACAGACAAAAAATCTAAAAAAAAATGTTTTGTGTTTAGACACGTCTATATAGCCTATTACAGTATTTTTTTCTCAAATATCTTAAATGTACAGACACAGCTCTGTTACAGTTTTATAATAGTATAGATAAGATAGATATAATTATCTAGGTCGCATCGGTAGATTGGACATTATGTACCTTATCAAAGAATATCATACTTTGTCTAAGTTATGTACCAACTATTTCGTAGACAGATGATATTATCTTCTATTCTACGTACTATTTAGATTATAATGCAGACAATTTCCATTAGAATTTTTGTTACTGACTTCTCTATCGGTCATCGTCATCTACAGTCATATCTTTGTAGGTCTGTAATCATTCAAACTTCATTATAGAGATTACACTTATCTCACTATTATAGCGTTACCCATTTATCATCAAATTTAATTTTCAAACAGTAAAACATATCAGAGTAATCGTATCTTTTTATTTTGCGTACAATGAAGTAATAAGTTACTAATATCACATTTACAGTGCCTCCTAATGTCTATATCTATTATTTAAAATTTTTATCGTAGCTTAAAATTAAGACTAGCAATCTGAATTAATAATGAACTCTGTTCGATTTTTTTTATGCCTTTGTGATATGTATCCCAGCAAATTTTATTTACATATTATTTTTATACTTCGACTATTTTCCTCGTTTTTGGAATGAGTGCTTCGTCATCTGTAGTTACATCTACGAGTCTTCGCCTCTTCCTCAAAGGTCTTGTCGATTCAGAAGGCTCCCTACTTTTAGTGACAATCTTCGCCATTTTATTACCCAGTCTAGTTATTTTAAATTTAGGTAAAGTTTGTTCCGGACTATCCGCATCGATTTCATTTTCCGTTTTATTATCACCTAATCGCTCGTTTTGCTCAAAAACTGGATTGATAACTTGCGGAGGAGAAGGTGGATTTGGTTCAGGGATTCGTTCATTATTACTTGCGACGGCGTTCTCTTCTCTCCTTTTGTCGCTGTTCATTGTAAAATCCAGAGGACCTTCTATATCTTCACTTCTAGTCTCTGTTTTCACTTTATTCGCACAATGGGCTTGAACAAATGCTGACAAAGGTATCGGGATTGGAATTGGAAGCGGTATGGGTAATATCACGGGATATGGAACTAATACAGTAACTGGAGGGGCCTGCCCATGCAGAGGAGGGGGAAAGTTCAACAAAGGTGTAGGCAGTCGTGGTCTTTCGAGTGGGATTCCAGGTCGAGGTATAAAGTTAAATCGTGGAGGAAACATGTGAGGGTACCGTGGCTCGTAGTTCTCCATATATATTGGGGGAGGCATGGAGAACATGGGATTGGTAGCAAACGGTGGAGGTGGAGGTGGGTTTGCCTGATGGGGCGGTGAATGCAAAACATTTCCCATCGTAGACGATGCTGGTGAGGACCCTTCAGACGGACTGCGCATTCGAAGGTCCTGGGCTTTAGGTGTCGAAGTGCGTTGTCTAACAGTTTGTGAAGTTACTGTTGCGGAACATTTCGATGTCCTACGTTTACGAAGATTCATTCTAGTGCCCTTAGTATCCTTTTTCGATTCTGGCGATTTTAAAACTGGTACGGCTTCTTCGGAAGGTCGTTTTGGCTTCATCAGCTTGGCTGTTGGCGCAACTGTTATTAGAGGAATTGGAGATCTATTAGTCTTTTGCGCTTCTGTATTTTCAGAATTTGATGATTTCATTGGTAAGTTCTCTGGGTTTGGTGATCGTGATCGATCTGAGTTTGGCGAAGCAGAGCGGCTCTTACAATTTTTAAGCCATAATTCCGGGGTAATAAGGTTAGATGAGGAAGATGCGTTGACTAGATGCGGGTTGAGATCTAAGTGCGCTTGCGTCTCGCGGCAGAAGATGTGCATCTTGTATTGATTCAAACATTTGTCAGAGCAGAACTGCAGCTGTGTAGCTCCATCCTGAAATTGAAAAAAATATTTTTGTGATTATATGTTTATAAAATGATAGCATTGATAACAGTAAGATGAAGGACCGGGTAAGACTGTTGATTACGAAAACTGTGACCAATAAAAGAACAGTAGATATAAGGTAAGTAATAAACAAGTCTTTGCTGGTAAAATCTAATTTTTAAGAAAATAAAAGCAGACAGTGCTAGAGCCATACTTGTCTCAGCATAAATGGGCCGGCTTGATCGAGAAAGTACTACCCTCCACACAAAAGGTCGGCGTAAAACAACGGTAGGTACCCCTAGTGTTGTTTCGTATGGTGGGTGAGAGCGCCGGAGGCGCATACCATCAGGTCAGACCGTACGCTTGTTTGCTACCCAAGTAGTAAAAAAAAATCATTTTGGGAAGCTTGTTTTAATCCGTTTTTTTATAGGCATGATACTACTACCTACTACTTATATAAAATGACACAAAATTTACCTAAATTTTTTGACACAAAGTAAAAAGAGTTTTTCAGTTTGTGCTATGCTAATGTATAGTGCTAAGCATGTCAAATGCTAAAAATATATATAAATATTTATAGAGTTTGCGTCATTACTTTTTAACCTGGTCGGTATAATGACAATGTATGAAAATACTTCCGACAGATGGCGCAGGCGTCACCCAAAGATGTTAAGTATGAATGTGTTATCGAAATTAGCAGTCAGGAGCAATTGTCACGATGGCTGAATTGGCAAAGCATCTGGACGGTATCCAGGAGATGCAGGTTCAAATCCTGCTCGTGACTGTTATTTTTGATTTCACATTTATCACTTTGTGTTTAATGTATAGTGCCAAGCATGTCAAATGCTAAAAATATATATAAATACATTTTTTGACTTTGGCCGCTACTCCGCCGCAGTCAGCTAAGAAAGACTAGTTTTTTGGTTATATCTCAGGTTCCCGATTTAGTAGCGGGATAAAATGTATACCAGATTTAAAGTCTCATCAAGAGCTCTCAAATACCTACCTATCAGTACATATTTGATATATTCATTTTGCATTTTACAGAACAATTTTCAAGGAAAGCCTTTGAACATAACGCTAAGATCCTTAAGAGCAAAAATAATCAATAATTACTTATTATTGATTATTTTTATTTGTTACATCATCTGACTTACCAAAATAAAAAATGGACGAAGGCGCCTTTATAAGTAATTGATCGCAAGCCGTGACAAAAATCAAAATTTATCGTAACTATTAGGAATAAAGCTGTAACAGAGCTGTGTCTGTACATTTAATATATTTGAAAAAAATACTGTAGGTATTAGGCTATATAGGCGTGTCGTCTAAAACTAAATACAAAACAATTCTTTTAGATTTTTGTCTGTTTATCTGTTTGTTCGTTCGCGCATCACGCACCACTGAACGTATTTTGATACAACTATAATAAAATCTCGCTCGCAGTAGAATTCTCTTTTTCCACATTCACAAATAATTTGTTCTTTATAGTAGCTGAGCGTGTCAAGTGCTAAAATACAGTTAAAAATCCTTTTTTTATATAGCTCTTGATTACTTAAAAATTGGTATACATTTTATCCCGCTGCTATATCGGGAACCTGAGATATATTCCAAAATCCGGGGCTGCAAGCAAACGCTAGTACAACAACAATGAAGATTATTCAGTTACCCAACATTGTAGGTATGTACAAGTAATACGTGTTACACTAACGCTAATTTTCTACCAATTTTAGCAGGAGAATTATGTAACAAAACTACCATTTTATTGGCACTTCCATTTTTCTTTTTTTTAGATATGAGTATCCTAGACAAGCATTCAGCAGTAGCTTTGTGATCTTTTCACAGTAATGTTTGTGTCCAGCTATTAATAAGTCAGCAGTCACTCATCATCAGAATGGCAGTTTTTATGTTGTTACCTGAAAATCCACATAAGCCACGGTGTGACGCACATGGCGACACCAGTCGCACGTTTTGGCTTTCTTGAAATTGGCTCTCCTAGACTGACTAAAGCAAAGCTCAGAGCAGAAGGTGGCCCCCGCTTGCTGTAACGCTCCTCCTTCACTTGGTATGTTCTTGTTGCACCATGAGCACTCATCTGCCGAAGAAGGAAACGAGAAACATAAAATATAGGCTAATTCAAAAACAATTACTTATTTTACCTTAATTATTTTACTTGAACTTTGACGTAATCTTTATGTAACGGAGGATTTAGATATTTTTATATATATTTTTAGCATTTGACATGCTTAGCAACATACATTAAACACAAAGTGAAAAATGTGAAATCGAAAATAACAGTCACGAGCAGGATTCGAACCTGCATCTCCTGGATACCGTTCAGATGCTTTGCCAATTCAGCCATCGTGACCCTTGCTCCCGACTGCTAATCTCGATAACACATTCATACTTAACGTCTTTGGGTGACGCCTGCACCATCTGTCGGAAGTATTTTCATACATTATATCGACCAGGTAAACTTAATTTTACAATTAAGATTTTACCTAATAATGACGTAAACCCTATAAACACAAACGACGGGGTGTGCGGTTAGGAACATTTTTTCCCGCCTTAACTAAAAAAAAGGGTTAACTGGCTGACCCCAATACTATAGACAATAATAAACAAACAATAGCCTATATAGGCCATAAGATCTTAAAACTAAATGGTTACTCTGAATAATGAGGATAAAACAAAATGGGCTTGAGCTGCTCCTCATTCATTAATGTTCAAAATTGTTTTATGTGATATAGTATGTCATCTTGGTTTCAGCATTTATTTGATGTCATTTTAGTTATAAGAATTATATTAAACTAATATATTGGCAATTTAAAAAAGTGTCCCATGAGTTTCTCGCCGGGTTCTTCTCATGAAAGGCTTTACTATGGTTACCGGCCGCTCGTCGCTATTGCAATCACCGCTTTGTTATTGCGGATGCACTCGCCTCATGCGCTCGTGTTAATTATTACTGTATTATTTGAAGTGCTTTATTAATAGGCTTACAAATAAAGATATTTTTCAATTCAAATTTGAGTAAACATTGAAGCATCATGCTTAAATTTTTACTCAAATTTGATTTGTTTTTACACCAAATTAAGGTAGGTACTGCTCCGATATCAGGTTATATCAGAGTTTTCTCTTCAAAATAAGAAGTATTCAGGCATCTAGGTAAAAACGAGCGTTCCAATATTTTTCCTCCACAGCAATAACAATTTTTGATTGGTTATATAGAATCCTATTTATATATCCCAAAGGCTCAAAATACTAATAACTTTACTAAACAAACAATGGATAACTTTAAACTTTTCCATTTTAAACATCTAATAAAAGGTACCTACGAATAGGTGCATGTTTTATTTAGATATATTTTTAGAAATTGAAACTTGATGCTTTGCGCTGAATAAAATAGTCGTAATAAATCTATCAATGCGCCCGGATCAGGTTCTACAACATTGCGAGATTTATCAATATAAACTACCTTTTTGAAGCCGGACGTAAAACTATGCAATGTCTTCAGGTTATAGGCTGGTTTGGGCCTGGTACCCGAAAGAATAAGCCACCGGCGGACCACTGAACAAATGTCTTCCAGTTCCAGTGGCCCGCCAGTACAAGCGGAGAGACGGCACACACAAATTGTTTCCTGCCTTAACAAACAAAATGCCACTAAGTATAGTCTGAGAGCCCAGTGTCTAATACGGCGATATAGCGGTAGCTATTTCATAAATTACAAGAGCTCTGTAAGCTTTAGTTGATTTGCGACATAAACTATGCTGATCCTTCATTTTCATAGAATTCTACTCATATTATACATTTTTATTTTTCATCTTTCTCTAATTTGAATGACCTATTTTATGCTAGTTCTTCGTTTCGTTCTTTATGCTAGTTCTTAGTTTCGTTCTTTATGCTAGTTCTTCGTTTTGTTCTTTATGTTAGTTCTTCGTTTCGTTCTTTATGCTAGTTCTTCGTCTCGTTCTTTATGCTAGTTCTTCGTTTCGTTTTTTATGCTAGTTCTTCGTTTCGTTCTTTATGCTAGGACTTCGTCCACGTGAGCTACTCGAATCTAAATACGTCACTCTATACAGTACACTAATGATTTTACGCAAACATTGCTATACCACAGGAATTATCCATTTTACAGAATAAAAAGTACTATATCCTTTTCTGAGTTCTGGACTATATAAATCCTTAATATTCGGTTGAGTAGTTACGTTGTGAAAGCGTAACGAATAAGCAAACGCATATTTAGATATTTTTTTATATATATTTTTAGCATTTGACATGCTTAGCACTATACATTAAACACAAAGTGAAAAAGCAGCAAAAGCATGTCAAATGCTAAAATTATATATAAAAAAAATATCTAAATATTTAGAGGGTTTGCGTCATTATTAGGTAAAATCTTAATTGTAAAATTAAGTTTACCTGGTCGGTATAATGTATGAAAATACTTCCGACAGATGGCGCAGGCGTCACCCAAAGACGTTAGGTGTGATGTGTTATCGAAATTAGCAGTCAGCAGGAGCAATTGTCAGGATGGCTGAATTGGTAAAGCATCTGGACGGTATCCAGAAGATGCAGGTTCAAATCCTGCTCCTGACTGTTATTTTCGATTTCACATTTTTCACTTTGTGTTTAAAGCAAACGCATTTTCACATATAATATTAAGATTATAATATTAGGATGTAGTTTGTAAGCGTTGGTCTAGGCTGGGATGGGGTCGTGGCTTATGGTAAGCTATGGTTCGGCTGATAAACGCAAACTATGGATGACCAGTCCGACACTGCTTACAAAACAGAAAGCTTGAGTTGTGTTGTGCTGTTTTCACAGCAGCACAGCCGTTTTTGACAGACCCTCTTAAAATATATTATTTTAATCACAAATTATCACATTTATCACTGCGCTCTGAAGGCCAACATTGGGAGAGGTTTTCTCTACAGCTTATGGAGTTTGTTTGCCGTGACTATGTAAATAAAATCATTTTTGTTTTATTATTATTGATAATAAAGTAACTGATGGATATTAGTTTTATGAATGTCCTGAGTAGTATGGCAAGGGCTGTATGGATTTTTGCGTATTGCTCTATTTATATTTTTAGGCGTTAATTTTATTACGCTGTCATAACTAACACAACAGTAGTCTAAATACATACTCAGTGTCGTTATCTAATAATGTTAGTGTATATTTATATATATTTTTAGCATTTGACATGCTTAGCACTATACATTAAACACAAAGTGAAAAATGTGAAATCGAAAATAACAGTCAGGAGCAGGATTTGAACCTGCATCTTCTGGATACCGTCCAGATGCTTTACCAATTCAGCCATCCTGACAATTGCTCCTGACTGCTAATTTCGGTATAATGTATGAAAATACGTCCGACAGATGGCGCAGGCGTCACCCAAAGACGTTAAGTATGATGTGTTATCGAAATTAGCAGTCAGGAGCAATTGTCAGGATGGCTGAATTGGTAAAGCATCTGGACGGTATCCAGAAGATGCAGGTTCAAATCCTGCTCCTGACTGTTATTTTCGATTTCACATTTTTCACTTTGTGTTTAATGTTAGTGTACTTTCAAAACGCGCAGAATAACAATAACACAGTACACACACCCAAGACATTAAGAAGGAATGTGTTATCGAAACTGTCTCTGTGGTGCGAGTGACTGCTGATCATGAGGTCTCGGGTTCGATCCCCGGGGCGGGCAGTGTTATTGAGCAATAGTAAAAAAAAAATTCTCTGTTTGAAAATTAAAAAGCCCGGAGTTTGGAAATGTGCCCGGTAGACGGCAATAGGCTCGCTCCCTCTTACGTGTGACTTAAACACAGCTAGCGAACCATAGGTGTGTCATACACCTCTGCCTACCCCTTGGGAGAACACAGCCGTGATGCTATGTGTTATCGAAATTAGCCATGTCCCCAGCCATCACGATTATTGAATTGGCAAAGCATCTGCGACGGTATCCCAGGAGATACAGATATAAATCCTGCTCGTGACTGTTATTTTCGACTTTAATAACACAGTAGTTACGGAAATAGAAGGTAGGAAAAAAGGTGAAGATAGTAGTCTAAAACGTTAACCTAGTAGAATTGACATTGTAGATACTATATTAAAATAATAAATTCTGCCCGTAACTTTGTTCGTGTAGACTTTAGGATACAAATACATTACTCTACGCCACACTAATTATACCTATCTAAAATAGCTATCACGGAACCTTGAAAACTTGGGGAATTGTTTTTTCCTTGATGAAGAGTAGCCTATGTCCTTTCCTGGGCTCCAGACTATACACATACAAAAATCATGATGATTGGTTCAGTAGTTACGAGTACGGCGTGTAATCAAACAAAAAAAAAACACTTTCGCATCGCATCTTGGGCCATGATCGCATCTATAATATTAGTAAGGAGGTTAGGACTAATATTAACCTGAGATATAACCGAAAAACTAGACAAAAAGCCAATATCTTGGCTGCGGCAAAGGCGCGGGCCCCGCAAGCCCACATGGTTTCAAATTATCATGATTTACAGTTATAAATCCTGATATTTTACCAGAAATAAATTGCTAATAAAATGAACGTAAAATTGCAACAACGAATATCACGTTTACGAAATAATAAAATATATTTTCTGTGAACGGGTCTCCGGTAGCCATCTTCAATTAATTTGTGAATGATATTGAAGAGTAAAAAAAAAAGTCAGGAAACACTACACTGGCTTTCTCATTACTGCCATTTGTTTACAGAACGAGTAAATAAATAATAGCTCGTTATAATATGAGACTTATTAATCTTCGTTTTTTCAGTTCGGGTAACTAACGATTTTGCAATGGTATCCCACTTTCTGGAGATTTAATATCAATGATAAAGGATATTGGTTGCTAATATTGGTGGTTGCTACATTTATTTAGATGAAAACTTTTAGTTGGTGCCCTGATAGCTGGGTTTACAGAATTTACAGCCTCTTTCACTTTGATATGGACAACAAACTAAGTGAGAGGTTTTAACTCGAGCTAGACAAACGTGATGCGGGGAAGACTAGCGTCGTAAAGACAAGCGTGCCTCTGGATACAACTTGGAGAACCTCGCACTTCAAATAATACTTCCTTATACTAAATACAGACCGACGAAACAGTCTAGGGTAAACACAAAACTAAACTTGTTATGTATCCGCATACCCAAAATGGTAAGCACCATCGTCATCTGTAAAATCTGTACCTATTATAAATAAACATTAATTTGTTAAAAATGCGTGTGGTATCTGCGTATAACTTTGGACGTGACGACTATCTGTGGTCTCTATAAAAGAATCTTGTTCACGGCGTCCAGACACTCTGCCCACAAGGGTGTACCATACAGTACCATCACAGGACCATCCCCGCGTAAAGCCGTTGGCACGAAATAATTGGGTCCGGTCTCCTGTCATATTCGGCTTGAGTCGTGCAAGGGCGGACGCCGCGCTGACTAGCCTTTGGGACAGTTGGCGGAAGTACCCAGATTAAGTACCAAGTCCAGATACTTAATCTGGGCCCGAACCCCAATTTGGACCCCGTCTACCGTCATCTAGGCGCCAGCTGGTGGCCGATGTCGGAATCTATGAAATAATAGGGCCTCCGATTTGTCCAGGCCCACTCTAGACCCTAGCGCCCCGATCCTCCTAATCACTTCCGATGGTAGCCATAGAATTCCACTTCTTCAAAGTTACCGCCCCAGGCCGCGACCAGCATGTCATCCGCATAGCAGATAACTGCCAGCCCGGGGGAGAGCCGACAGCGGAACACCCAGTCGTAACCGATGTCCCACACGAGCAGCCCTAGAACCAAACCTGCGCGACACCGTACGACCTGTGTACCAAAACAGGCCTGCCGCTGCAGAAAGTGAAAATTGAGTTAACAAAGGCCTAAAGCATTCTTTTTATGCCTAATTTCTAAAATTTTATTAACAAACCTACAACTGTATATTTGTCTCTATCGTATTCATAAAAATGGCATAGACACACTTTCCGCACCAGCGAGAAGTTTTACCGTTCGCACCTTCGATTAACAATACAACTGTTGATCGAAATCGAAGGTCCGCACATAGTTTAGGTAATACAAAATAAATAGGTAGTTTAGGTGCCACGTCGTGTCGTCGGGTCGATTTTGGGTGATATACAATTAACGTGTTAATTTTATATTTTACTCGCGTTTTTTGCCCGAGCTTTATTAAGTTTTTCTTCTTTATTACAGAACCGTCATAAAAATAGTTTTATATTATGTACCCAAATAAATAAAAGCTTATCTAAAACAAAACATTAATTTTGTAAACGATACTCCGATACTCGACTAAATTACTCATGAATTATTTACTACAATATCTCAGCGGGAGTACTATTTCGTGCTAAATTGACGAGTGTTGGGAGTGTATGTAACTTTATATAGTAACGCTATATGTTCCTAATCATCACAATTTAACCACAAAGATCTACATTTTCACTTGCGGCACACATGTAGGTACGTACCTCTTAATTTAATGTACTCGCGGGGCGTTCATTAGGAATAGTAAACCGGCTTTGAGGTATCAAATTTGTAAATAATATTTTGTTTATTAACATTGATGCCTATATTATTTTAGACATTCAACCTACCTTAATATCTAACATCGATTTTATCATAAAATTCTAATATTTACGCAAACATATATGTATAAAATAAAACTACGAGTACTTAAGGAATTTATCGCGTTGAAATTCACGACCATAGTGGTCGCACCATCAATGCTGTAAAGTATTCGAAACGATAGGTACTCCTGCCGTTGTGTTTCGTATGGTGAGTGAGAGCGCTGGATGCCCGAACCCCCTTCCTATCCTCTCCTTAGTATCCATCATTATCCTTCCTATCCGCCTCCTATACAACCTCCTCCCTTTCTTTGGAAATGGTGACACGCGAGTAATGCCACTGGTGACGACCTATCGAAATTATCGCTATACCTATAATAGGTTTGTTCTCAAATTTTGATGTGAAACATTTAATGTGGAGGGAGGGTAAAATCGGCTGTTAGCGTGGCGACGCTTTTATTTTACTTGTCCCGTTCAAATATTGCAAGTTAAATTTGACACACTACCCGGTTTCCGATTGAGCTGAAATTTTACACGCATCTGTATATCGCGTGACAATGCAATATTATGATGACATGGAGCTGATCTGATGATGGAGCTGGAAGGTGGTCACAGTAACTCTGTGATGAAACGACGCAACCCTATCGAGTTTATACTCGTTTGATTCGTCTTGAGGATTACTTTGTTAAGTTATGATCATTTTATTTCTACAAAATAATTAATTCACATCTGATAGACGTCCCGTGACGTCTAGTATTTTTTTAAAACGTCGTGAACCTGCGTGCCTGTGAAATTTTTTGAAGGGCTTGTGACTTGTGAGACTCAACCCGCACTGGTTCAACGTGGCCGACGTTGGCCTCATTCCCTCTCATTCTAAGTGCAGACCGATGCCCAACAGTGAGATAGTAGGGGTTCCCAAAAAAAAAAGCTTTATCGATATAATATTCATATCACACCTAATAATAGATAGGTACATGTTCGCGGAAAACGGTAAATATTTTAGGAATTAGATTACAATCTGTGGCTTCACGCTGGGCGCTTCAATTTGCCGCCATTTTATATCTTGAAAGCGCGCGAGGGTTGCCTTCGGAAACCCATCTATTCGTAGAACTACAGCTGCAGCGGGAAGAGGGTTCGGTTTCTAAGAAATTTAATATGATTTGTTCCAATTTCATATAGGTACTACGTTGTACAAGGAAAATTAATAGATATTATAAATATTATTGATATTCATTACAAAGTAAACGCTTTTGATGTAGTACAGTCATTGCATACCAGGAATTATTTGGTTTAAAATACAGATGGCATCTTTTTTTTACTACGTGGGTGGCAAAGGCAAACAAGCTTACAGCCCACCCGATGGTAAGCGGTTACCGTAGCTGATAGACGCTAGCAACCACAGAGGCATCACTCGCGTGTCACCATTTCCAAAGAAAGGGATAGGAGGTGGAAAAGAAGGTTAATAAGGACAGTATAGAAAGGATACTAAGGAGAGGATAGGCAGGATAATAACTGACGATAGGGAGGTATGGGCCTCTGGCGCTCTCATTCACCATACGAAACACAATGGTAGAAATACCTACGGCTATTTCACGCTGATCTTTTGTGAGAGGGTGGTGCTTCCCCGATCGAGCCAAACAACTTACTAATCCAGCTAACGATAACTTGTAACCGCTACTCCTTAGTAATAACAAGTTAAGCCTTTAGAGATAAATAAGGCACGGTCCAGATGCTTACATTAAAGTATTGGACAGGAGAAAAAAGGTATAATTGGATGTAAACATAAACATAGCATCACGCCTGTATTTCAGACAGAGAGGGAGGCAGAGAGGTGTATTACCACCGAAGGAATGTAACATAGTTCCAGTGGCCCGCCAATAAAGGCGGAGAGACGGCACACGGTGCCTTGTTTTAGTAGGTGAAGGCCCCAAACGACGGGGTGTGTGTTAGGAACATTTTTATCCACCTAAACAAAAAAGGCAGAGGTGTATTACACACCCACGTTTCACCAGCTATGCTTAAGTCCCACGTAATAGGGGGCGAGCCTATTGCCGTCTACCGGGCACATTTCCAAACTCCGGGCTGCTACTGAGAATTTTTCTCTTTAAGAAAAGCTCAATAACACAGCCCGACCCGGGGATCGAACCCAAGCCCTCATGTTCAGCAGTCGCTTACACTACCGCTGCACCACCGAAGCAGTTAGTTAATTAAATGTCTTCCTCTGCAACGAAAACATACTGAGATGTTATACGTCAGGAACCAATGCGGTGGTGACGCAAAGTATTCTTAATCCGTCGACACACGAGCAGCTTTTATCCCGAGCTTTACCTCATACTAATCTAGATATAATTGTAATGATTACACTCTCTTTTCATCATTAACTTAACGATATAGCTGCTGACCGTGACTTTGTTCGTGTGCAATTTAGTTTTATAGATCTTTAATTGAGGAAAGCTTTTTTTATATCGTTAGATTTTAAATAAAGCCTATATTCAGCTAAAATCGAAACTCTATCTACTACTGAAAACGGCGTTAAAATTAGTTCATTAATTTCAGAGTTGCAGGATTACCTACAAACAAACCAAATTTCAGTAGCAGTAGTAGTGACGTCACTCCCATTTAATTTTTGCCATATAGACACACATATGCTTTAAATGTACACTAGATACACATAGGTACATATACAGTGTTCTTTTTTTAAATGTACACATATAGATGGGACACGAGAGTAGAGTAGCCCAAAATCGAAAAATTGCCCGAATTTGCTGTCAGCTTCTTTACAATAATAGTATATGTGCTCTAACGATGGACGTATTTAGTATACAAGGCCACAGACAAGTACATTATTAAAATACATAAATTTCATCAACTTTTTTTGTTACTCCCCATTTCCATCCATCCATCAGCCTAATTTTAATCCTTACTAGCGTTGACCAATTAGTAATAATATAATAAATGCATAAATGCGTTTGTATGTTACGATTTCACGCTATAATTGTTACACCGATCATCAACTTAAACTTAGTGGTATATATATAATATATAGTTTAGAACCCAGATAACGACATAAACTACTTTAAATCTCGAAAAAAATGCAGTTTCAGATAGCAATATTTGCGTAATTTATGTAATGATTTTGAAGTCCACACGCGGACTCAGCCGCGGCCGGTATTTAGTACATATATTATAAACGAATTAGACTAACAGTAGTTATATCATCAAAATAACTATTTTAAAAGTTAAAAGCACCATAATATAGTAGAGAAATAATGAGCCATTAGTGCGTTTATCTTCGCCCATCAAGTGTTCTTGAGACGCGAATGGCTATCGATTTCATTTGAAATTTGAGATCTGGGAAATGTCAGCAATAACCGGTTATGTGATAGCTTTTGTAAATAAGAGATGTGTTCGATATGCATCTTCAGTTTTGAGACGTTATCGGAAATATTTATCGATCGTTAGCGAAGTTAAGCTAGTTTACCGCGATTACTAATTGACTGACGATTTTGGGAGATACTCATCTTTGTGATCAGAGTTGTTTTGTAATGGCGAGTGTTAAAAGCTATGAGACCACAGTTTGTTCAACAGTTGATGGCATTGGTATGCAGCATGTTTGTTTTTATATTGCATTTGGCAGACTTCAGATAAAAAGTAAAGTAAAGCCGAGTAAATCTCTGAGGCCTGCAGGTTTCCTCAGAATATTACGACCAAGCAGTGATCAGCCAGAGGTGTATGCTTTGCGAGGACTCGGACCGGGGATTGTATTTATCTATAGCGCGCAGTCCTTTGTCTTGCCGCGAGTCTATCGCTGCTGTTTTTACATGACTACTACTTTACATTAGTATATGCACGAAGTAGATCGCTATTATTTACAAAACGGCAATGTCAATATGCTTGCTTCAATACTCTGTTTACTGTTATATTATTCTTATTATTATCACCAATCGAGTACAGTCACTACTTTAGATTAGACTTGGGAAACCTGTGCTGTTGCAAAAAGTGGTAGAGGGTCTGACTATCTGATAGTAACAGATGCTCTTTTTACAGCCCAAATTAATACGTTCTACAGTTAGGGAGGTATCGGTATTCTAACATCATGAGCTTTTGAATAACGTCTCGCATAATCTGGGGTATAAACTAGAAAACCAATCCAAACGCATTGAAGAATAGTAAGGAAAGTGTATTTAGGTATATGCTTCTGATAGGTACCTTTATTTTTCTGTTCGGTAGCTTGCTCGGGACTGGAACCATCTCGAGCGCGGGACGCTGCCCACCTCCGAAGCTCCAACCTTTCGTAACCGTACCAGCCCAACAACTCATTCATTGCTGTTTCTGCAAATTCCTGAAATAGAATAACAGTGTGGATGAATACGAGCATAAATCTGCGCCTTATTTGTATGACTGAAGCATTTTGGCACACTAAATTCATACATTTATCCATCCATTAGCCTTTTCTCATCCGCTGCTGGACGTAGGCCTTTCCAAGAGAGCGCTACCAAGCACTGCAACTTTAACCAGGTCATCGGTCCATCTGGTAAGAGGCCACCTGGTAGGAGGCCACCTTTTACAGAACCCCTTCCCTTATTCAGTTTATTTTATATATATATACTATATAGTACAACATCAGCACCTCATTTTTACTTTAAGCAGAATGGAGCGAAAAATGAATTTACTATAATCACTTTAATATAGTAATTTCGTTGTCCAAAATAACCCAGCTATTTTGATGCTAAAATTAAATAAAAGACAATTTATATAATGTGTACGAAGCGCTGATGACCTCTTTCAGTCAAAATGACTGCCCGGGATTGCTTTAATAAATTCTTATGGATATATCGTCCGTACGTAACCGTCCACATTTAACAACAAGACGTAATTCAAGAAGTATCTGTGTCACAAAAAAAAACAATAAAAATGAGTGTGTATTTATCAATATTTCACTCAAATATGCTGCAATGAGCGAATGATGGCCCAGTGATGAGAATGTGTATATATCAAGTCACGTCTTAGTAGCGGATTTGATTTCCATACAATAACTTTTCTGGCGTGCTTATAACTAGAATTCATATCCCAATGAGTAGTTCGTTTACAGTTACATCTATTCAGCGATTCCAGCCCGTGATGAACTAATCCTGTAACAAATATTAGGGCTGCCAATATTCTATCTATTTCTCGTATCTATTTCGGTATATAGTGATATCACGAATGATAACCACAATTACGCTTATTTTCGGAATAATTAACTAATTTAATCAAAAATAATTACTGTCCCAATGTTGGGCACAGAGCTCCTCTTGGAGTGAAAGGGGTTAATAGTCCACCACGCTGACCCAGTGCGGTTTAGCAGACTTAACAAGCCACTTTATCATGTCTGACAGATATTTTATAATTTTTTTTTAAATTTTTCAATATAATGTGACGTATACGGGCAACGTCTGACGAACACAGTTTTCACGTTACAAAATAAAAAAAAACAGCATCACGCCTGTATTCCCCGAAGGGGTAGGCAGAGGTGTATTACACACCCACGACTCGCCAGCTATGTTTAAGTCCCACGTAATAGGGGGCGAGCCTATTGACGTCTACCGGGCACATTTCCAAACTCCGGGCTGCTACTGATAATCTTTCCTTTTTTTTTTACGTTTTCATGTTCAAGAAGAAATTCACTCTTGGAAAACAAATAATAATAATTACGTCAATAGGTTTATGAAATATGAACAAATTTTAATGGCATTATCAATTTCATTTTAATCATGTCCTCGTATGATGCCTTTATTACAAAGTAACCATATACCTTTGACATGCGAGCATCAAAACAACCTGGTTTTAATTAATCCTTGGTTCCTCTGCTGACAGCGTCCTGTGGAGACGGCTAATGTTTCACAAGTCAAGATGACCAGTCACCACGCTAATATAATTGGATTCAGGTTACAGAAAAAAATGTAGTATCGGAATAATACTAAGAAATGTAGAAGTGGCAATCCGAGTTATAAATTATATGGTAACACTAGTTCATAAAAATTAATTTTGCTTATTGTTGCAGACTAGCCAGTACCCTCATGATGGTAATTGGTAACCGGTGCTCATTGACTCAACTATATACTATACTTTGTTTCGAATTGCTCAATTAGGCAATTACACAGTAATTCAATTGTGTAACTAAATAATATCCGTGAATGAATCTATTTACTATTCCCATGAGGGTACTATTACATACGATCTAACGATTAGCCGCTAGCGTAAGATCTATTACCTAATAGTGTTGTGACACTCAAATACTCCTAGTAGGTTTGTACTTGCTGTTTACTTTTGAAGTACAACTTTTTAAGATTGCAAACCACACTATGCTCCTCGTACTGCTCCTCCCGCTCCTCACTACTTTGCTGCGGATATTGCCTTAGCAGCCAAACAGCCCATTCCTCTCTAAGGTATCGTCCTCCCTGACCCTCCCTACCACTTCCTTTTGAGAGAAGACTTCCACGCAAAAAGCTATGACTGCAGCTCAACTCCTGTCGTTGCCGAGCATCTCTTAACGACTCTCGGCAGCGAGAGATCCTATTACCGCGACGAGTTCACGGCGCTTGCTCAGCCCAATTTTTTTTCTTTGCCAACGGTAGCAGACTAGTAAACGACCCACCTAATGGTATGTGTAACCGCGCTCATGGACTTCGGCAAAACTAGGGGTTCAACCAAGCCGGCGCCTGCTGTGAGTAAAGTGCTCTTCTCAAACCTCAGTTAAAGAAACACATGTCGTAGCGCTGAAGAATCACCGCAACAAGAAGTTCATTCCAGAGCCTACGCGTACGTGGTAGAAGTTATCGTATACTCCTCCAGCACTGGCTGGAGCGCCCCTACGGTCCAAAGACTGGCCCGAGGCGTCTCCAGCGCGTCCTTCAACGGACCATGGCAGCCTGGTGGGCGTCGCTCTGCCGCGTTTACTGGGCAGCGAGCAGTCGCCCCCTCCTGCTCTTGCAACTCCCACCGATACACCTCGGCCGCCAAGTCCCACTAAGAGGTTCCACCCATCGCGCAAGTTGCCTCGGTCGACACCATACAGTATCCGCATATGTCCAATTCCCTCGCTTTTTCCCTCACCACTCGTCGAGTCACCATATTATATCTTGAGCGTAGCGTCTTTTTGATAAGGATCGGTTTGTCTGGAACTCTGATAATGCTTGGTCAATGCATTTGGCCTTTTTTTTTAAATCCTAAATACTTCAGTCACCTACCAACAAATTTTTATTAGCAAGTCAATGACTTCAGTGGTTCAACAATAACAGATCAATAATAATATATTATGTGATATTAAATAGAATATGAAAATGAAAACATTGAAAACCCAATTAATTAAGTGCACCTTCGTTAATGATAGGATAGATACCACAGAACGTTCTGCAGCTTTTGTGTTTTAATTTACCTCTAGCGTTGGTGTTGCCAGTATTGCATTGCGTAATCATTAACACAGGTGAAAATGTGATACTCTGAACGCACCCGTTTGCAACACGCTCCGTATTGTAAAACAAAACGTTAATTAATCAACATTTACTAAATAAACACATATTGGGAAATATTAATATGATATTATTCATTAATAGTGGATGTTGATTAACGAAAATTAAATTCGAGAATAGTCGATATAGCAATATTATCAATTTAGAAGTATTATTTATAATATGCTGCAATAGGTTGCAGGTTCGAGTCCCACCCAGCACAATATTTTTCAACAATAATTATTAATATGTACTATTATAAAGCTGTAACAGAGCTTTGACAATACATCTAAGATATTTAAAAAAAGACTGTACTTAGACTACTTAAACGTTTTAACACAAAACATTGTTTTTAAATTTTTTGTACGTTTCTCGGTTAGTCTTATTGCTTGTAAACAAAAAAGACATCAGGCAAAAACATTTGAACAGATTATGATGAATTTTTATTTGTAAGTTCTTGATTAAAATAAAGACTTACAAATTTTACGTTTTATATTCTCGTACATATTTTTTTTTTACTCTGTGAAGATTTATGATCCGTGTTTCACGGGGATGTTTCCGGGCATGCAATCTAACAATTTATTTCAGAAACAACCCTACGTTACGTGATACGAAAGGTGTGTTCAAATAAACTATTTCAGTCAAAGACATATTTTGCATCCAGTCTAGCAGCTTTTCTCATTGGTCAAGCAATTCTAAATTTGTCAAAGAATTTGTTTAGTGCAAATAATGAGACGAGCTCATTAAATTTAATATGCTTTATATACGTAAATACATGGTATACAATGTGACCGGCATATCTGACCCTGATATTCGGTCACAACCTGCATCGTACCTAACCACCGAAGGTTCACAAAGATGGCCGGTTAAAGCGCGGTCGCGTGTAACCAAACCTCGTTGTGTCGATGATATTGTGATATCCAATATAACATAAATGCTTTTAATGGCAGTAGCTTGCCTAAGGTAAATTTAGGAGCGTTCGAAATCGGACACCGGGCGACCTACGCACAGTGTTGCTAGAGTAAAAAAAATTAATACGTTGGCTTTACATGGTAGAATTATAAGGGTAGTAGGTGTAGTCTAATTAATGCGTCAAATTGTATATTGTAATTTTAACTATTAAAACAGCGTGTATTAAGGTTATTATGAATAATTATCGTATATACGATAAGGAAACGTTATTTTACGTGCTAATGATTTCATGTAAATAAATCTTTTAATAAGGCAAGACTTATTAAACTTATATATTATATGCAAGATTTTAAATGGTATTAATTCTATTCTTAGCAAGATAACGATATTTTAATTTAGTGTAGGCATATTTAATATCTAATTCTGTATGGGCACAAAACTAGGATAACCCCCTCTACCCAAGTGTGAATTTGGTTACACACATAGCGGAGTGGCTTAGATACCGACCTTTCATGCTATTTTGTGGGCTTGATTATACAGGATAACCCTCTGTGTAATCCACAAGTGGTTATTCTGAGTCTGTATTTACTTTTTGTCTGTCAATAGATCGCTAACTTGTATTCGTATGTCCTACTAATGTTATGCATGCAAATTGAACCTATAATATTGTCTGGAGCCCAGAAAACGTGATAGGTTAGCTTTCAACCCGGAAAAATGGTTCGTTCTTTTGGGGTAAAACTTCTTTAGGCGCGTTAAGCACTTTTTAGGTGAACAAAAATCATGGAACTCGCGTCATCGTCACTGAACGCTTCGATAGAAGTGAAAATTAAGTAACTTGTGAAGTGTATCGTCGAAATATTAGATTATTATTTCACAAGTTTCTTAGTTTTCACTTCTACGGGAGTCCCCAAAGACTGCCCCTGCATGTTTTTTTTTATTGCTTATGATGGCAGACGAGCCACGGCCCACCTGATGGTAAGTGGTAACCATCGCTCATGGACTCAACTATACCGAGAATATTGTCAAGCCACTGCACACCATTTCATTACCCAGATATGAAATGAAAGAATAAACGGCTATCGTGCTTCATGATGACGGTGGTACCAACCCATTTGGGCCCGATAGCAAGTGAGTAATCTCACTGGCACGTAGTAGTCGTGCCTGTCTCTCAGTAAATCACGTTTTTTTCTGCCAAGGAAAAGACGGATATTTCTATAAGCCGCTATACTTACTTAGTGATGGTAAAACAAGGTCAAAAAGACAACATCCTAGTACTTTTGGCAGTAGATATCTAAACTCCTTGACCCATTGACCGATGTTTGTTGATACAAAGAACTAATCATATCTACACTATTGCTACGAGTGTCATGTCACACCATACTCGAGCTTGCGTCATTTATTAGGACTAAGTACGCTGACGTCACAGCGTAATGTTATTATGGTGTAGCCAGTCATAAAATTCACGAGGATTATTCCATACGTCATTTTTTAAAAAGTATATGCTTTTTTGATCTCTATTTTGGCACTTGACATGCTCAGCTACTTTAAAGAACAAATTATTTGTGAAACCGCTAAGCCATCGCAACACGGGTCAGCGCGTTAGAGCACTTCCGCGGATCGGAAGGGACGCAGGTTCGATTCCCGCTCGCACTAAAGTTCTCTTTTTCCACATTTTCACAAATAACTTGTTCTTTAAAATAAATACTGCCCTAGAGAAAACTCTGTATATCTGGGGACCATGAAAAACACATTAAAACCCGATACTAATTGTTAAATAACGTCCCTCGCTGGCCCAGGATATGCATTAATAATAATAATATACCTAGTTTATTTTCATTATAAACAAGCGATTGCAATATGCAAGGCTATAATATAATTAGACTTACGGGAGTTACTGTTCGGGGCTAAACCTCCCCAGAAGGATCCCGGTCTGGCCAGACGATACGGATACCTAAAATGGGTGTCACTTAGCTACTTAGCAGGCACAATTTACGTGTGGTCATAAACGTTCACATACTTAAACGGTTAGGTACGAATATTATCAATTAGGTACTCGCGAACAAAGGGCACACAAGGGAATCAAAGCAGTGGAAAAACCCCAGTCTTCAAGGAATGACCACGGCGAATGACGGTCAAAACGCTACGGTTATATTCAGATAATCACAGAGTAGATTATAATATCCTCAAAAAAAAAGATCACAATCTTCGATCAACTGGTGTAGCTGGTCAAATATTAACATAGCAGCACACCTGTACTCCCCGAAGGGGTAGGCAGATGTGAATTAACACCCACGATTCGCCAGCTATGTTTAAGTCCCACGTAATAGGGGGCGACCCTATTGCCGTCTATCGGGCACATTAATTAATTACATCAAATATTATAAGATTATTTATCTATAATTTTCACAGTGTCCCACTATCTTTTTGTTGACCGAAGCTCACTATCCAGAAACAAAAAATGACATGTATTACCAACTCAAAATCTAAACACACAAATTGTTCCAACACTCGGCACTATAGAGATCTTACAAACACAAAATACAATCATTATCTGAACAACTATATGTGTCCTACGTGAGCGAATCCACTATTTGCGGGACATTTTATGTTTTTATGAACATAAATGTAATTATGTTCCGATAGGTATTATTACATAAAGACATGATCAACCATTGGGCGAAGAATGTCAAATATTCTTCATTTACTTTTTCTTACTTCTACATCAGCAGCACATCAGTATGCCATTTTACAATCCAAGATTAAAAAATACGTTATTAATATATATCATTTATATAAATATGGACGACAAGATACGCTGAGATTGATAAAAAATGTATTTTATACGAACCCCAAATCTAGGTGTGTTGGCACTACCAGCGCCATTCACGCAGTCCGAATATTCTCAATGATTCATAACCATAACACATTTCGACACATGCTAATTTGGTACATAATTCGTGTTATACGATACACCGTCTCATATTTAGAATGCATTTACATAAATGAAACAAATAACCAACGCTTATCTTAAATTTAGAAATCTGATATTGAATTTTTATTTTATTTATTAAAATGTCCGTAGAATTTATATATGTATCATTTAAAGTGTACGACAATTTATTTTATGATAATATTAGGTCCTTACGTATAAAATTGGAGTTTTGTCAAAACAAAATGGCCACTTTGATCTCAAATATCTGGCGTTTGGTTAGGAATTCCAAGATCAAATTTATTTAAAATTTAGGCTTGTGTATTTGTGTTTCCAACAGAGATATAGTATATCCAATTTAGCAATTCATTTGTTTTCGCGCCATTTGATTTTTCTTTGACATCGTTCTGCTCACAATATGGAATACTTAAAATATCGGGTTATTAACGAATACGAGTCCCACCGTGGCACCAGCGCCGCAGAAATAGCTCGACGGATTAATGAGGTGTATAGGGAAGCTATCGTAAAAGGAAACACGATACGTTTTTGGCGTTTTGGTTCTGGAAATTTTGACCTATAGACCAAACCCCGTGGACTGCCGGAGACCATAGTTGACAAAGAAGAATTAAATGTGATCATGGAAGCGGATCCATCGCAAACCACGTCAGAGTTAGAGGCAGGCTTTAGTGTTAGTGATAAAACAATTTTAATTTACTTGAAACAAATTAGAAAAGTGAAAATGATACCGCATGCCTGTACCGCATGAATTGAGTGAAGCAAACCAACAAACACGAGTCGAGTGCTGCGTTACATTACTCAACCGTCACAATAACGAGAATATTTTGCATCGTATCGTTACTTGTGATGAAAAATGGATCCTGTTTGATAATCGAAAAGCTCATCACAATGTTTGAACCCAGGAAAACCGGCCAAATCCTACCCCAAGCGAAAGTTGACTCAGAAAAAGGTACCTACTGGTAAGTGTCTGGTGGACCAGTGCTGGTGCACTACTTCCTAAGATATGGCCAAACGATTACGGCAGATCTGTATTGTCAATAATTGCAAACCATGATGGAAAAGCTAGCCGTTAAACAATCGAGACTGGTCAATTGCTCTAGTCCACTGCTGCTTCAGGACAACGCTAGACCACAACCTGCACAACAGACGGTCGTTAAATTAGAGGAGCTGCGATTGGAATATCTCCGACACCCACCATACTTCCGGACTTTGCACCAACAGATTACCACTTTTTCCGGAATTCAGACAACTTCTTGCAAGGAACAATGTTCAATTCCGATGAGACTGTCAAAACCGCCTTCAAAGATTTTATTGTATTTTATTTCCGTGTGGTGACGAACTAAGAATACAAGTGTCACCACCCCATTCTTTCCCACGGGTGTTGTATGAGGCGACTAAGGGAAGTAAGCAATTATCATCCATTGCATGACTGGTGGTACGGCTGGGTACCAAGTGGGAGTACTCACTTGGTATCGGGGCCCGAGCGGGTTGGTACCACCATCTCTCGTGTGACCGGCCATGAAGCACATCGTTGTGTTTTGTCTGTAGCAGGAGATAGCCGTTTATTCTTTCATTTTATATCGATCAAATGAAATGGTGAATAGCGGCTTGACTATACTCTCGGTATAGTTGAGTCCATGAGCGACGGTTACCATTTACCATCAGATGGGCCGTGGCTCGTCTGCCACTACATGCAATAAAAAAAACATAACCAAATACAATAAATAGGCGCATACAATTCTTGTTTTGCGAGGATGATCCAAAACATAATTAGACTGAAACAGCGACGTCTATAGCAAAGCAACTTAAGTGCCTCGCAGGTGTTACCCTCCTGCCTCAGAATGCACGTAGGTAAAACTATCGGTCCAGCTCTATTCTTGCATACATCGCTCGCTTCCTCAACATTCATAACTCTCTTCATACAGACTCGCCGGTTTCGGAGACTCCTGACTCCACCTTCCTTCAATACATGACCGATTTGTTCTAGGTAGGAGTAGAGAGTCTCAACCACACGTCTTTTAGTTTATAGAAATGTAAATTTTAGCAGTGGGTACCACTGCAGGTCATTCGGTACCCAAATTGTTGGCATTCACGCATGAAACTTGATCGGTCCGAATTTTTAAACATTATGACTTTACACCGAGAATAATGTTATGAGACGCTCTCGAATGTTAATGGTTCAAGTTGCGATGTTAGTTATAAAATGTTCCAAACAAGCTTTGGATAAAGCATTTATTCTTCTTACAAGGAGATTGCAAAAGCCTCGGTACATTTTTACCAAAAAACTAGTTATTGTGAATCTCGGCACAATAATTATCTCTATGTAAAAATAAATAATATTTTTATTTAGGAGATAATTAGAGTACCGTAGAGTGATGTTTTTACACTCCGAAGACCACGCGGACGGAGACGCGGACAGATTCTAGTTTATAATATTAGAACGGTATTATTAATATAAATTGCCGTGCGGGGCCGGCTTTAGAATTGTACGGGAGTCGAAAGAGCCGACAGAGGGAATACCGCGGTAGTGGGCAGCAGCACTCCCTCGAGTATTAACAACGTCCACTGCGATCGCCAACCCGCCTGACTAGCGTGGCGATTACGGCATTATCCCCCATGACAGGGCCGCTCGTTGTGGCGTTCTCTTGGGGAGGCCTATGTCCAGCAGTGGACGTTGAAAGGCTGATGGATGGATGGATGGGATTAATATAAATAAATTAATTAATTAATAATATTCACGGATATTTCACACAACGTCCTCTGGTCCCAAACTAAGCTTAACGCTTGTGCTATGGGTGCCTGATTACGGATATACCTAATACACTTATGTATTACTTTTTTGTGTAAATACATAGGCATATATAATAGATAGAAAACACCCAGACGCAGTACAAGTATCTGTGTTCATAAAACAAACAATTGTCCTGAGCGGGAATCAAACCTCGTGCTCGTAAGTCGGTTACACTACCGACTACGCTGCGAGGCCCGTCTTCTTCATTATAATTTAATTGTATTTGTTTCTAATAATGACCTTTTAGAAAAATACAGTCCTAATTCCCGCTAAGGATTGACCGTTTATGTCTAATTTCTTATCCAGTTCGCATATTTATTTGTTTTCAAAATTGTTTTGTAAGTACAAAACAATTAACAAGTTTAGATGAAGTCATCTAAACTTTACGTATAGAGATTACGTTTATTTTTTAATACACAAACGTAAAAGTCACAACTACAAGCGCCCGCTTGGCTTCGTCGCGTCGTAGTAATCGGGTAAAAAAGCGAGCATATATTTGTGGAATGCGCTTGAATAAATTATACATTATTTGGCATAGCATTTATAAGAAAAATATATTAAATGCAATGATAGCCTATTAGTAAAACCAAGGAATGCAAAAACGGTGTTATCGATTCGATAACTAGTCCGTAGTCGATCTTTCACGACAGATGACAGACAATTTTGATATTTACAATTTTTATTGAAATTAGGTATGTTTTTACTTACAAATGATTACTGTTAGGTGAAGTAAAGCATCGTGCTGATAATCATCATGCATAAGAGATTTTCATAACGGCTTGTGATGTCTGTCAATCCGCACTGAGTCAGCGTGATAGACTACGGCCTAAATCATGCATTTATATACTACAAAATATCTTAAAAATTTCAGAATATTATCTCTAAATACCTACCTCCCTCCTTGTCCTGTGATATTTTGCGATGTCTGTTGAACCCCCTCCCCCCTTTTCAGCTTCACGGGATTAATGGACGATCCCTTACCCCTTGAGAATAAAATTAGCTAAACTTCTTATATGTTTAGAATTCAATGGCACGTTATCATTCATATTTCTAAATATTTATATATATTTTTAGCATTTGACATGCTTAGCACTATACATTAAACACAAAGTGAAAAATGTGAAATCGAAAATAACAGTCAGGAGCAGGATTTGAACCTGCATCTCCTGGATACCGTCCAGATGCTTTACCAATTCAGCCATCCTGACAATTGCTCCTGACTGCTAATTTCGATAACACATTCATACTTAACGTCTTTGGGTGACGCCTGCACCATCTGTCGGAAGTATTTTCATACATTATACCGACCAGGTAAACTTAATTTTACAATTAAGATTTTACCTAATAATGACGCAAACCCTATAAATATTTATATATATTTTTAGCATTTGACATGCTTAGCACTATACATTAAACACAAAGTGAAAAATGTGAAATCGAAAATAACAGTCAGGAGCAGGATTTGAACCTGCATCTCCTGGATACCGTCCAGATGCTTTACCAATTCAGCCATCCTGACAATTGCTCCTGACTGCTAATTTCGATAACACATTCATACTTAACGTCTTTGGGTGACGCCTGCACCATCTGTCGGAAGTATTTTCATACATTATACCGTTAAGTATGAATGTGTTATCGAAATTAGCAGTCAGGAGCAATTGTCAGGATGGCTGAATTGGTAAAGCATCTGGACGGTATCCAGGAGATGCAGGTTCAAATCCTGCTCCTGACTGTTATTTTCGATTTCACATTTTTCACTTTGTGTTTAATGTATAGTGCTAAGCATGTCAAATGCTAAAAATATATATAAATATTTATAGGGTTTGCGTCATTATTAGGTAAAATCTTAATTGTAAAATTAAGTTTACCTGGTCGGTATAATGTATGAAAATACTTCCGACAGATGGTGCAGGCGTCACCCAAAGACGTTAAGTATGAATGTGTTATCGAAATTAGCAGTCAGGAGCAATTGTCAGGATGGCTGAATTGGTAAAGCATCTGGACGGTATCCAGGAGATGCAGGTTCAAATCCTGCTCCTGACTGTTATTTTCGATTTCACATTTTTCACTTTGTGTTTAATGTATAGTGCTAAGCATGTCAAATGCTAAAAATATATATAAATATTTATAGGGTTTGCGTCATTATTAGGTAAAATCTTAATTGTAAAATTAAGTTTACCTGGTCGGTATAATGTATGAAAATACTTCCGACAGATGGTGCAGGCGTCACCCAAAGACGTTAAGTATGAATGTGTTATCGAAATTAGCAGTCAGGAGCAATTGTCAGGATGGCTGAATTGGTAAAGCATCTGGACGGTATCCAGGAGATGCAGGTTCAAATCCTGCTCCTGACTGTTATTTTCGATTTCACATTTTTCACTTTGTGTTTAATGTATTTCTAAATACATTAGAAAGGTCCTCGAATTAACAAACATAATTTAGAAGACCTCGCAAGAGATACAAGAGTTGACCGAAGTACCTATTATGGCACAAATTGGATGAGGCCTATAGCCAAATAAAAGTGTAATACGTTACTGTAATGACGTAATTTATTTATGTGGAGACAGTTCACCATGTCTAGGGAACACAGACGTCTGGGCAGTATTTTAAACAATAAATATAATGTTGTTCAACTGTGTTCCTATACTCTGTGGCGGGGTAAAACCGAGACGTCACTGACTGCAAACATATCGTATTTCAACGACTAGTGGAGCTTATAATTTACCTAATGCCGTGTAAAACGATCGCAGTGCTAATGTACGCAGAAACAAATATGGACGTTCCGTACACAATATACACAAGTGGGTATAATACATAGGTATCCATTTGTTATAGTATTTGCATTAAATTTGGATAGTATACAACTAATAATTCAGTTTCAACTGCAAACTGAAACAAAGACAAAAATGTCTTGAAGAACATAAAATGCAAAAATGTAGTTTGTAGAGATTTTTGGTAGAGCCTTGCTTCTTCTTCTCCGCGTGAATTGGCCGGCTCGATCGGGGAAATACCTACTACCCTCTTACGAAACAACGAGGTACTCAAACTGCTGAACTACAGAATTATTATTTTGGCGTAGTGCTTTATGCTTGCGTGTCGAGTATTGTGGATTCGGCTGTTGTTAATTTATTTTTCCAAAATTTGTCTTTAGGAAAAGCCCCTTTTATTTTATCGTTTATAATTCTAATAACATAAAAGCCTATGATACTCCTCCAGGCCGATCATTTTTTATATCGGGTGAGTACTTTCCAAAATTACCCGAACATCCAAACTTGGTGGTAGAGCCTTGCTTATCTCAGCATGAATGGGTCAGTTCGATTTGGGGAGTACCATCCTCTCACAGATGATCAGCGTGAAATAACATGTTGCGTATGGTGAGTGAGAGCGCCGGAGGCCCAAGCTCTCTCGCTATTCTCTTCTTATTATCCTTCTTAATCACCTCCTATCACTTTCCTTGGAGATCTGCGACTGCCACTAGCATCTGTAGGCTACGGTAAACGCTTACCATCATCCATCCATCAGCCTTTCAACGTCCACTCCTGGACATAGGCCTCCTCAAGAGAACGCCACAACGAGCCATCATGCGCAGACCGCATCCAACGGCTCCCCGCAACTGACCAGTTCGTCGGTCCATCTGGTGGGGGGTTAGCATCATTGAGCTATTTAAGCTATCATTGGGCCCAATGCTTGTTTGCCACCCAAGTAGAATAAAAAAAAACCTACAATCAATTTTCTTCTTTTTTATTTTTATGTTTCTTTATAATATTATTAAAGAGTATTTTTTTAATAAACTTATTTTTTGACTAAAGAGGTTGTAGTGACGGAAAGACTTTACATAGTGTGGGAACCAGAGCAAGAAGAACGATGCTGATATCCGAGGAATGGTAGACTCTAGGTGTACCTTACCTGTCTTACTATATTGTTTAATAACACTTAAATTACTGCAGATTTAACAGATGATGCAAAACTGACAACTTTTCCAATGTCGTGACATAAATTTCTGAGTCTGTAAGTCTGACTAAAAATGCAGTGATAGCCTAGCGGCATCGAGTACAATCCCGAGTCCAAGGTGCAGACCTCGAAAGAAACACACCTGTAATATACACCCATATCTATACTATTATAAACCTGTGTCTGTACATTTAAGATATTTGAGAAAAAAACTACTGTATTAGGCTATAGGCGGGTCGAAACACAAAACATTTTTTTTAGATTTGTTGTCTGTTTATCTGTTTGTGTGTTTGCGCATCACGCTAAACTAGTGAACGGATTTTGATGCAACTTTTATTTGATAGCTCTTGACTTAAAAACTGGTATACATTTTATCCCGCTACTACATCGGTATTCCTGAGATATAACCTAAAAACTAGCTTTTGGTTGCGGCGGAGCCGCGGGCAAAGGCTATAATATTAATATAAATGCTACGTATAATAGAAT
The DNA here is from genome assembly GCA_948253155.1 of Leucoma salicis. Classification (NCBI taxonomy): domain Eukaryota; kingdom Metazoa; phylum Arthropoda; class Insecta; order Lepidoptera; family Erebidae; genus Leucoma; species Leucoma salicis. The sequence goes on along the minus strand of OX411815.1, from coordinate 23,111,677 downwards.
GGTTTGTGTATCATGAGTGCTTCTCAATGAAGAAGAATTAGATCTACCAAATCTTTTATTCCAACTAATAACAACCAAGTGTCCAAAACCAGTTGAAAACTGTGTAGAGTGTAGTCTATATTCCTATTGACTATCTTGAGCTAAACATTTATCAATAATGCCGCGAATCTGCCACAAGGGCCGGGAGTCTTTACGACTACCGAGGGATAGTCAGGTAGATAACCTGACTAGATAGATAAGTTTTTTTTTGATTAAGGCGCGAAAAAATTATCTTAACCGCACACCCCGTCGTTCGGGGCAACGAACAGGGTAGTGTGGGGCCCTCACCCACTAAAGAAACCCACCGTGTGCCGTCTCCGCCTTTATTGGCGGGCCATCGGAACTATGTTACATTCCTTCAGTGGTAGATAACGTCAACCTTCGGCGTAAAGAATTTACAAAAGAAGCAATTATGGTTCGCATTTTGCTTCTTATTAATAAAGTAGCTGCCTGAGTATCTGTTAGTGTCCCGTCCAAATCGGTCCAGCCGTTCCGGAGATTAGGCAGAACAAACATACAAAGAAAACTTTAAAAAATTCATATGTATGTTGTATAAGTATAGTAAAAAGCTGTTATTTAGACATTACAAAAAATAGTACCCGGTGTTGTATGTAGATACCAAAAATAGATAAGAGACGATAAGAGAAATGTAAACAGGAGTTTTATCACATCTCTGAAATTACTAAACAGATTTTAATACGAGTTTTACGGGTAGATAGAGCTTCGTATGGATTAAAATGTAGGCTTTATTTCATATAAAATTTATAAGTGTACACGAAAACTAACACGCGACGGAAGTGTCCATGAAGACGAACGTCAGCTAATATGGTATGAAAACTATACATAAGCACCTGTCTTTTTTAATTTAATTTTGCAAGAATTCATGTTTTTTGTCCGTTTTAATCTTTATGTAATGTGCCATAATTATTATGACCTAGTCCGCCTTAAATATCAGCCTACTAATAATAAGCTAGCACATTTTCTCTATCTAAAATGAATAAAGATTGATAATCTAATAATAAATGACCCTTTTATTTTTAATTTTTTGTTTAGGCGGTAAAAAATGTAACAGGGTAGTGTGGGGCCCGCACCCACTAAAGAAACCCGCCGTGTGCCGTCTCTCCGCCTGTGTTGACCACTGGTACTGTGTTGGATTACTTAATTGTCCCAATAATAACTGACCGTAACAGATATTTTGGGTCTAATGTAAATGTATCAAACATTTTGTAACAGTTCTGTAAGAATAAATGCATGTAACAATATCCTCATCTAGTGTTGCGAAACAGGCTACCTGCTAAGATTACACAGTAAGTACATACTTAGCAGCTACATCGTGGAGCTCATTGCTCCAAGAATAGAACACTCGGGTTCTAAAATTGGTGCGCAAGTGGGAAGATACAACCGCTTCATGCAATTTTAGAATCGATAAACTTGACTACAAAATAATCGTTTGTTTAACAATCGATACAGAAAGCAGTGAATAACGTTAGTGTTTTGGCGGGAACATAAAAGAATCATTTCGTCGCTCTACATTATTTCCGAAAACTTGTGTTATTTCATGTATTAATGTGTAAAAGTGGTGCATAAGTGTTGGCAAGTGATATTATGCGGCGTAGCAAGTGATATTTTCGTGTTGCCTTCAATTTATACTCCATAGAAGCTTCTAGTAAAGCCACCACTTTAGTGAGGCATGAATGACTTGACTAGGACTAATTTCATATGAATTGAAGAATAAACTTTACTAGTCCTAGTTGACTTAACAAGAAACTTGACACTGGCAAAAATACCTTAGGCTGATTGTCATAATCAAAAAAGAAAATAAGACATTTTGACTTTAAATTCCATATTTAAAATAATAAATGAAGATTAGCGATAATTTTCGGGGTTAGTAGTTAGCAAAGGCGAAGGTGATTCCCAGCTCAAGGGTCACGGCATACACCTCTGACTTTTCGAGAATATGTGTGTATTTCTTTACAAATTATCACTGCTCGGTGAAGGAAAACATCGCCAGGAAACCTATATGCCCGAAAGATTTTCTCGACGGCTTTTGAAGTCTGCCAACCCGCACTGGTCTATATTTTAGCACTTGACTCGTTCCGATAGAGGGCGTTGGTCGTTAAGACAAATGTGATAAGGAGTTTGGGTATGTCTAAAAGATAGTACTGTAGCTCAGTGGAATAGAGCACTTCCCCGGATAGGAAGGGCCGCAGGTTCGATTCCCGCCTGTACTAAAATACTCTTTCCTTATTCACAAATTATAATTTGTACTTTATACTATGTGATTTTCAAAAAACTGACCACAAGCCGCGATTGAAAATTATTTAAAACAGATTAAAGAATTTAAATGAAGTATATTATATATCTTGTACAGTTGTGAGCAGATACAGCTTTCGTTTGAAGGGCACGAAAGAACAGATGATGTCACACGCGAAATTAGGCCACAGTCGTTCATTCTACGCTTAAATACGTAAATTTAGGTAATCTGTTTCTCAGTAATTTACGAAATCATTTTGATTATCAATCTCTATATATCTATCTCTTAGTTATAATGATTCCTTCAAGTTAAGTGCAATATTATCAATATATTAAACATTCTCCATTCATTGCAACTTATTAAAATCTGCGTTTCATATATATTCATACAAAAAAAACAGATACAGGGCAAACACTGTGACTGCACACATGGCGGAGTGGTATCGGCCTAAAGTGGCCCGTGTGGGTTTGATTCCCACTAAGGATAACTCTTTGTGTGATCCACAAATGGTTGTTCTGAGACTTGGTGTACTTTGTGTCCTTGAAATTATATTTTTGTAAAGTCTCTTGTGATACAAGAATTATAGGTACCTTAGCGGAAGATGCTGCCTTTGAAAAAATAATTATAAAGAAACATAACCCTGAAGCAATGAATTATTTTTAAAAGCCTTTCAACCAACATAAATTTTAAGTCGTATAAAAATGTCTAAGTTCTTGTAGTATCTTTACCTATGTGTGCGATTTTTATATAAGCCCATCCACGAATTCAAAAAACTCGTGTGATTGGTAAGTTTGGTTTCTAAGTACGGCGTCAAGCCGCGCTTCTAGATAAAAACAATAATACGACTGTTCTATGGCACCTTCACTTTATTCACTGATTGGTTAAAAAAATCAGGGTGTTAGGATTACTATTACAGGAATGCATGAATTTTTAGTAAATAATATTTACAAATAACATGAATTAACATACAGATCGGTTGCTGTGGTGCATGAATTATTCGACATTGAGATGAAAATTAGATAATTTATGCATAAATCCCACTGACAAATATTGGGCAGACCATAGCAGGATAACACTAGTCAGATGTCCCCGGGAAGTTAGATTGATATTTTTAACATGGGATCAACATTTCTAAAGAAACATGTTACTTATACGTTTGTACTAAAATGTGTAATAAAAAAGGAGAATTAATGATATCAGTTCCTCTCAACCCTGAAAGAATAATCCCTGAACATATCTCTATAAAAATAATATTGGAATTACGAATTGGAATCTCCTTTTAGTTAAATAAAAACCTTTCTTGAAGGGTTAAAAACTAAATTATATGTCTCGGATCTAAGTCAGTTGTAAATTTTACATTAGTAACATCATTCTTTATTTCTCTACAAGTTGTGTCGAATGATTTACTTTCAAATATCGTAGCACACGTCATTAAACCAGTCACCAGTCGTCAATAGAATTGTTGTATTACATATATGTATACCTTGAGTACTTTATTTACTCTCCGTTCAGCCATAGCACAGCCATAGTCACGGCATAATTTCCCACAGTGCTGCTCAAAATAAAACCCTATCATCGCAATAGAAAACACAAAGCGAACGAACGCGGAGCGAACAAAAGCCACGGCATAATATTTCATCTCCAATATCCTTAGATCGATTATGTTTCACATGTTTCTCATTATAACGTCTGGGTACGAAACAAAGAGAGTGTCGGGTTGCCGTGCAATGCTCTTCTGGCAACCCGAGAATATGGCTCTCGACTGTTTTGGTCATGCGAGAACAGAACGCCACACTTTCGGGGAAAATTTGTATTAACTGGTAACACTGGCCCTGAGCCACGTATCTGAGCTCCTCTTTGTAAGATAATGCTGGCTTCTAATCGTGCAATAATTTGTTAATTTACTGGTATGGTTAGCTTTTATTGTTAGACTAAATAGGTATACAGTTGTAGGCAGTCGTTGTGATACGAACCTTGCAAGTTAATGTAAAGCTTGTAATAAGCATTAAATGTTACCGCAACAGTAGGAGAACATAGAGTTCTTAACAAAATCTTATACCAACTATGAACAGAGTGGCAAGGATGATAAATAACTTCCATCGCAAAGAAGAGAAATGGACCATCATCTCTACAGTGGGACACTAGTGAGCTGAAAAAAAGTCCTTAACACCTCGTTATTGTCTATGTCTACTATAAGCCTTCCCCACTGACAATAGACTTTAATAATAAATCTCTTAAATAAATAATTGCAACATAGATACACAGTGTTCACTGTAGTTGGCACCGAGGCCATGGCTAACCGTTCAGGAAGTCAGAGAGTAATACACATCCATCATTAGCCAGCTGGACTTTTTGGCGTGAAGCAAAGAGATCGGTTGACTTCCCGCCAGAATACTTGTGATTTTGGTATTATAAATAAAAATGAAATAAATACTTCTGTCTGGATCCTAACTATATAAGATATTTGAAAAAAAAAAAAAATACATATTCACGGACATTTTCACACAACGTCCTCTGGTCCCAAACTAAGCTTAAAGCTTGTGCTATGGGTACCAGATTACGGATATAATACATTTAAAACCTTTTTTTTTGGTAAAAAAACATACATATGTTCATCACACAAATAATTGCTCTGAGTGGGAATCGAACCCAGGACCTCGTGCACAGAAGTCGGCTACACTACCAACTACGCCACGAGGCCCGTCAATTAAATGTATTTATTTAGGCGTATCACTTTACACTTAACAATAAATTAGATTTTTTCTTTATACCTGTTTGTTCGCACATTAAACAAAAACTATTAAACGGAATTTGATATTTTTTTTTATGCTTGATAGCTTTTAATTAGGCTTAAAATTGGTGTAGGTTTTATTGTGTTAATATATCGGGATCTTAAGGAAATTTTAAAACCAAAGACGTATCAGCGGCGTATAGAGCCGTGTGTTGCGGGTTCGATTCCCAAATAGTACAATTGTGTAAGACTTTGTGCGCGTTAAATCTTACATAATATGTAAAGTCCCCCATGATACAGATATTATTCCCTACTGCAGGGTGTTATCTTCAAAAAATATGATCAGACCGGTTTATGTCTAAATAATTATACGGTCATAAATCGTTTTACTTCTAATCTTTAATATTATTTTGCATTTTTTGCAGTCTATAAAGTCAAGTGTGTTACAATTTATAAATGGCAAAGGCATTTCAACAAACAGTCTTGACGGGTGCACAATAAAAAAAAGCATTCAAGTGACGGTGTCCGATTACCAGATATTATTTCGATGCGTCGGTGTAGAGTGGCTGCGTATGGTGTCTGTTTACGATATGACAACACCGACATTCTGTTTTTAAAAACGGAAAACAATTTACGATTTAGCTTCATTATTTTTTAAATAACTAATTGAGATTGTCTCGTATTGATGTGGTAGTATGTACTTAGTCTGAGGATGTGGTAGTTGGTATCCACAGAGTAAAAGGCTCGTTTTTATTCTATGATAGTACCATTTTTATGTTAAAGCGAGAATAATATAAATGTACCTACCAGCACACCACGTCGTTCAGGTCAACGACCAAGGTGATGTGCAGCAGTTAATCCCTAGGAATTATATACATTACCTAGGTAAATTATGTAATATTCATAATATATATCATACATTGCCTGGACGCCCCAGATAACAGGTATTCTATACATTGCCTAGGTATTGCATAGAGTACCTAAATTGCTGGTCAGCTGGTGCCAGCAGCTTGATTCAGAAAAAATAAAAAGATTTCTACTATTAATATCATAAATATTTAACTGAATAATATTATATGAAAGAAAGAAAGAAAGAAATCATTTTTATTGTCACGTAATTACAAAATTATAGACTTCACATACAGCGACGATGTCACAGTGCAACAGTTACGATGCACTGCAACGCTGATTTTCAACGCTGGGCCCTGGGCCTTGATTCTCTACGAGACGTAAAATTACTTGCCGAAAACCAGTGACGTCATACCGAGCGCGTAACTCAAACTTAAAAAAAAAAACAAATAAATGTAATTTAAACATTTATTTGTTTCTTAACCTCATTATTAGTTAATATTTATGCATCGAAATTACTATTATAGACAATTAATATTATGTTGTGCAGTGCACATTGTTGTGAATTTTACTTTATAATAACACCCATCAATAAAATTGTTTATTTAATTGAATATAAGTAAGTTACTTTCACAAACTAACAAGAAAAAAGAAAGTAATATGTAAAATAATAATCTCAACACTACAAACTTTTCAACAGAAGAAAAATTCAGAAAACAGTTCATTGTCGGAATGAATAAGATCGCCACAGAAGAATTTATTGTTATAACAATAATACACATTGCTCCTTCCTTTGATAATCTATTTGAATTAAATACGGGGCATTGGCAACGTTGTTTTCAGAAGGCTATCATAACTATTAATCAAGAACTGAATTATCACATTATATATAATAACAAATGCAAAAGCAAAATTCACATATACGACACTTCATCGATATCAAAGGCAAAATTGCGGTGGCTATTGCTTAATACCAGGACTTAATTTCATAAAATGGATATAATTTTAGTAGACGTGTTGTGAGATGTTGTTGTGAACGCATTAGTGCCTTCTTGACTGTGTGATGTTTCCTATCAGTGACTTGCTTAACATTTGTTTGTGAGACTTCATAGGGGCTAATTAAGTTATACTTATTTATACAATTAAATAAATGATTATTACTTTTCTGCATACTTTATTTCATCAATTTTATTTATAAGAACACAAGAGGAGTTTACCTCTCTCAACACGTCTACTAAAATTATATCCATTTTATGAAATTAAGTCCTTGTATTAAGCAATAGCCGCCGCAATTTTGCCTTTGATATCGATGAAGTGTCGTATATGTGAATTTTGCTTTTGCATTTGTTATTATATATAATGTGATAATTCAGTTCTTGATTAATAGTTATGATAGCCTTCTAAAAACAACGTTGCCAATGCCCCATACTTAATTCTAATAGATTATCAAAGTAAGGAGCAATGTGTATTATTGTTATAACAATAAATTCTTCTGTGGCGATCTTATTGATTCCGATAAAGAACAGTTTTCTGAATTTTTCTTCTGTTGAAAAGTTTGTAGTGTTGAGATTATTATTTTACATATTACTTTCTTTTTTCTTGTTACTTTGTGAAAGTAACTTACTTATATTCAATTAAAATAAACAATTTTATTGATGGGTTATTATAAAGTAAAATTCACAACAATGAGCACAGACTACTAAGAGATACTACTTAATTCAATTCAATTCTTTTCTTGTGGCTTCTGCTGACAGGAGGTCGCAATTTCACCAACTTCCACGTTTTTCACAAAGGTGGTAAAAATATATCTTGTTGGTCGGTATGGCCAATGACTCAATTTTTCAGGTCATAAACAGTTTCATTAACAGTCCTTGTTTTTCTCGCTGGTAAGAATATATCTTGCTGGTTGGTAAGGCCAATGACTCAGTTCCCCAGGTCATAAACAGTTTCATTAACACTTGTCTTAAAGTGATTTGGTGTAATTTTGTAATAATTTTGAAAAAATGTAGTTTCAGTAGAGCTGTCTATACCTAAAAGGGATAAGATAAATACTCAATATATACATACTTATACATATTACAAACATTATATTTACAATAAAATAACCCAAACTTATAATTTAATTTTAGTATGGTTAATAAACTTGACCAAAAGGTATAAATATGGAGGAAATGTGAGGGATAAGAGTAATTGAGATGAGGTGGGACGGGGGATATCTGGAGGGAGGATATCATACAAGGACATAGATAGTAGAGGGCAGTTAAAAAGAATGTGTTCCACTGATCCTTCATCCAATCCACACTCACAAAGAGAGCTATCCCTAATCCTCAATTTATGAAGATGGACTGGTGTACAAGAATGACCTAGTCGAAGACGGCAAATAGAGGAGTAGACAGATCTATTCAGATTTTTATATTTGAAAAACCATGGTCTATTAGGAATGACAGGCTGAATCATTGCAAAATGTTTACCTTTTATCTTGCATGATTTGACCCAGTGCCCAGACCAAGAACTAAAAAGAAGAGGTTTAGCATAAGAGCAAAGGTCATATGAATAAATTATGGAGTTATCCAAAGAACCAGATAGACTAGATTTTTTGGCACATGAATCTGCAGCCTCGTTTCCTGGAATACCACAGTGACCTGGGATCCAGGCCAAAACTACATGTAATCCCAACTGATGACATAGATACAAATTTTCTCTAATTTTTATAATAGGGATATGATTAAATTTGGATTTGAAGGGGTTGGCTAATATTGATTGCAGAGAGCTCTTAGAATCAGTAAATATAATCGATTTAGGGATATTATGAGATTTTACAAATAGAATGGCTTCTAGGAGGGCAATAGATTCTCCCGTAAAAACTGAGGAAATAGATGGGAGCTTAAAACTTAAAATTATTTTTGTGGATGGTATCCATACTGCACTACCAACTGCACTGTGGGGATCAAGTTTAGAAGCGTCGGTGTAAAGGGTCATGTAATTTTCATAATTTAAAGACAGATTGTTATAAAATTTGTTAAGAGATCCAGGATCATTTTTATCAACACCAAAATCAAGAACAACATCAGGTTGAAATAAAAGGGTTTCATAGGGTAGAGAGAATGATGGATGAGTGAGACACTGTTTAACAGGATGGGGAAGGCGAAAAAATTTCAAATAACTATAAAGGAGAGGAGAAAGGTTATTAGTGTAAGAGAGGTCGCGAGAGTCAACTAGGTCAGAGAGAAGTCTTATTTTGTTCAAAAGCAGGTGGTTAGAGTTTTGTACTAATTTGAAGATAAATCTATCAGACAAATATTGTCTGCGAATATGGAGAGGAGGATCAACACACTCAACCTGCATAGCATTAATTGGAGTGGATCTCATGGCTCCCAAAATAATGCGAAGGCTTTTTGATTGTATTTTCTCAATTTTGATGGAAGCGTGTTTAGCAATAGGGTCAAGAATAAAGGATCCATAGTCCAAGTGGCTACGAATGATAGCATTGTAGAGTAGCTTGAGATAGAACGGATGAGATCCCCACCAGACACCTGCCATAGATCTAAGAATGTTTAGATGTTTTTCACACTTTTGGGATATGTGTTCCATGTGTTTTGCTCCTGAAAGTCTAGCGTCCAACCACACACCTAGGAATTTAACCATGTTATCTTGGGGGATTTGTTCACCATCTACATGTAGGGAGATGTTGGGGATTCGATATCTTTTGGAGAATATAACGAGTTTACTTTTATTGCCAGAAATTGAAAGTCCATGATTGTGTAAAAAAAGATTTAGTGACCTGAGAGAAGAGGAAAGTAAATTACATGCTTGTTCTAGTGAAGGAGATTGTGTATAGAGGACAAGGTCATCAGCATACTGTAAAATCTGGCATTGAGAAAGGATAGATTGCTCAAGGTCATATGTATAGATATTATACAGCAAAGGGCTCAAAACGGATCCCTGAGGTAAGCCTTTCCAGACAGTCCTAGGAGGGAGAATGTTGTTGATCATAACAAGAGTGCGTTCTGAGAGAATCTGCATACATAATCTAATGAGCTTCGGTGGAATGTTCAGCAGAACAAGCTTATTCCTGAGCACCGGAAGCAATACGTTGTCGTAAGCTGCTGAGACATCTAAGAATACCCCCATGAGGTATTCTTTTTTCAGAAAAGATGAGCGAATGTCAGTGGTTAAAATGCTAAGACTATCTAGTGTGCTATAGCCTTTACGGAAGCCAAATTGAGAACTAGGTAGAATACCTCGACTCTCAATAAACCATTCTAAACGATTTTTTATTAGATGTTCAGTTACTTTTAACAGGACAGAGGATAGGGCTATTGGACGATAACTATTGGGGTCAGATGGATCTTTACCTGGTTTAAGGATAGGGATAATCAGCTGGGACCTCCATTGATCAGGTATGATACCATAATCAAGGGAACAGTTGATAATGCTGAGAAAAAATAGTTTAACTTTGTCAGAGGCTTGGATAAGAAGGGAGTAAACAATATTATCTAGACCCGGGGAAGAGTCTTGTAAGCCATCCAGAGCTAACTTAAGCTCTGAGAAGGAAAAATTAGAAGACAGCTGGTCATGGGAAGGCATATAATAGGGGGGGGAAGGGATAGAATCAATAGTGGGGACGAAAGGAGGGCAAAGCCTGTCAGCAAAAGAGTTAGTCCAGGTAGACGAGTCATTACCAGAAATATTATCTTCCGAGAATGAGCCTCTAAATCGTTTCACCTGTTTCCAGACAAACGAAGCAGAGGACTTCGGAGCAAGGTTTTCACAGAATTTACGCCAACCTAATCTTTTCTTTATGCGAAAAGTTCTGCGTAATTTAGCGGCAGACATTTTATAATTAATAAAATTTTCAGGAGTCATGTGAGAATTATAAATTAACTCCGACTGATCTCTTTGTCTGACTAATGTTGTGCATTCTTTGTCCCACCAAGGAGGTGAGGAATAGCGTTGCGATTTCTTTTTAACAGGAATGTGGGATTTGGCAGCTGATAAAATACTATTTTGGAAGGAAGTGTATGAATCTTTAAAATTTAGAACATGAGGAGAGGGGAGGTGGTCTATTTTTAAATCAAGAGTGGATGAATAGGAGGACCAATCTGCTTCAGACAATTTAAATTTAAAACGAGAATTAGTATTAGGCTTGGGGGATGACCTGAGTGGTAGGGAGATTATTATTGGGTAATGATCACTACCATAAGACAGTGAAAGAATGTTCCACGACAGGAGGTGGAGCAAAGAAGAGGAACATAAGGAGAGGTCAACAGCACTATTACGGTTTTGAGAGGGAAGAACCCTACGGGTGGGAGAACCATCATTTAATATACATAAATTAGATTCATCAATTATGTCTAATAATGAATGTCCGAAAAGGTCACAATGGTGTGATCCCCAAGCGGTGTGATGTGCATTCAAGTCCCCCATTATAATGATGGGAGAGGGCACAGATGAAAAAAGATGGAGAATATCAGCTATAAGTCTTGAGTTTGGATGAGGGATATAGATAGATAAAAAGGATATATTACAGGATCTAATTGCAACAATGTTGATGTCAGGAGGGTGGGCAGGCAGTGAAATTTGGGTGAAAGGAAGAGAGCGTTTCACTAGTAAAGCACATCCTGCATATCCATCAGATCTGTCATCCCGCAGACATACATATCCCGGCACTCTAAAGTGAGAGCCAGGGATAAGCCATGTCTCCGAGACAGCAATAAATGAAGGATGGAAAGAGTTAATTAAATTAAGAAGTTCAGGTTTACGTGGTAGAAGACTTTTACAGTTCCACTGGAGAATTGTGTTTTGGTCCATAAAGGTCAGGCAAGGAGAGGAATGTGGTAAGTTTTGAGGCAACGTTGGACGGTAGATTGGTCTTATTTTGGGATAAAAGGGTAATGAGCATAGTTAAAAGAATATCTAGTAGGTTTTCCTGGGGATTAACAGGAGAAGGCATTTGTGAGGAGAGAGCGCAACCGTTAGGAAGTAGTGAAGGTTCTTCACTAATAATAGATTGATGAGCAACCCTATCGAAGGATTTGGTAGGAGGAGCTCTAGGCTTAGGTGAAGAAAAGATAGTTTTATTATGGGACTTTGTGACTGGATATGAGGATGAATTGGAGGTTGAAGGAAGAGTTGGAGTAAGGTTCTGGGAGACAACATTAGAATATAAGCGGTTTGACTTAGGAACTTTAAAGCAGGCATCATGATATGAAATGTTATCTTGAGACATAATATTTTTGATAGAGCGCTGACGATCAAGTTCTGGGCAACATTTGTCAGTGGCAAAATGGTTACCCAAGCAATGAAGGCATGTAGATTTGGTTTCAGAAATGTCACAATTTTCACCAGAGTGAGGCTGAGCACATTTAAAGCATCTGGCTTTGGAGCGGCATTGGGTCTTTATGTGGCCAAAACGGCAACAGTTGTTACATTGTATAGTAGGAAAGATGTAGGGTTCAACAGGGAGGGATGTATAAAAGGAAAATACATTAGAAGGAAGAAGCTGCCCTCGGAAGGTAAGAACAACAGATTGGGTAGGAATCCAGGAAATTTGGCCATTAGTCGAAGATTTACGGTTGAGTCGCCTTGCCTTTAAAACTTCACCGTATCCAGAGGGGAAAACGAGAGAAGAAACGAATTCCTCCATAGACAGGTCTATAGGGACATTCCTGACCACTCCATATTTACAAATATTAAATGATGGTATGACTGCATTAAAATTAAAATTAGTGAGAATGGGGTTTATTACAAAATTATTTGCATCATGTGCTGTTTTAAAATACACTGCTACTCTATTGCGGCCAATCGACTTTACGCCATCTGAACATATGTTTTGAATTTTGTTCACAGCTAGGAATTGTCCAAATTTAATTGGTTTAAGCGCAGAATTGGATGAAGGATCTGTAACGGACTTTGATACATGCACAATAAAAGGACCCGAATCAGTTTCATTATAGGCTGCCAACCCAATAGTGTATGCCGGAGATGAGTACACTGTTTGGATCGACGCTGACGCCAATTCGGTGTTAATAATCGTTTTTTTGTTTGTTAATGAAGCATCAGTTACATCGGCTCGACGTTTTAATAAATTATCCGGGCGACAGCGATCAGGGGGATCAGGAGGATCAGGAACCGGAGGTATAACCTCCATGGCGTCCATATTTTATATTATAAATATAAATATACACTTAAATAATTATAAGTAGAAAACACTCACGTAAGTAGAACTGCTATACAGACTATATAACTAAGAAAAAACAAGAAGAAAGTAATAAAATCACCAAAATCTGACGACAACTGCTAACTCACAAATCGACCATTTCCCGCCCTCCGAGTCTCCAATAAAAAAAAAAATTCAAGAGATACTACTTATACACTGTGACATATGACGTGACATTAAAATAATGACAGCTAGATTTTAGTTTTAAAACTATCTCCTCATACGTAGAGGTAGTCCATAATTATCCAATATTTGATCATATATTTATATAAAAAAAAAACAAATTAATATTATTTGTCTTTATTAGTAATTTCGATGCATAAATATCAACTAATAATGAAGTTTAGGAACAAATAAATGTAATTTAAAAAACCGGTTATTTTCCGATTGAAACGATTGTATGGTTTCTAGACGTACTGTGTGAAATCGAAATTTGGCAAAGACAACGTATCGTGCTGTATACAGAATATTTTTTTTGTAAAATATGTCGTGGTACGCTGCGTTCTCACGTTTGAGTTACGCGCTCGGTATGACGTCACTGGTTTTCGGCAAGTAATTTTACGTCTCATAGAGAATCAAGGCCCAGGCCTTGGTGACCTTTTTTTTAGGCGGGAAAAAATGTACCTAACCGCACATCTTCGGGGCAACGAACAGGGTAGTGTGCGGCCTTCACCACTAAAGAAACCCACCGTGTGCCGTCTCTCCGCCTGTGTTGACGGACCACTGGTACTGTGTTGGATTACTTCAGTGGTCCGCCGGCGGCTTACCATTTCGGGTACCCTACTAAGCAACACATCCGCACACGGAGCGTCTCACCTTCGTGGGAGGCCTTGCGGGTGGCAGACGTTCCCCGGTCCATCTACTGTATGGTCCTTAAACGTGAAAATTCAAAAAAATCCTGAAGTGCCAGTTTTTTATGAAAATTAGATACAATTACAATGTTGTAGTTCCTAACTTTAAACGAAAACGACACACACGTTCCTAACTTTAAAAGAAAACGACACTTCCATAAAATATTGTTTTTGCTATTGGTAGCGCCGTAGCGGTGTTAGACAAGCCACATAAAAAGGAAATCAGGCAGAACAGAAGTAAACAAGAAACCAGAACCAAGAACCACAACAACAGAACAAGTACCTAAGCAGATCAGTTCACAGATCTGAGGTGAGCAGTAAGTGATGCTCTTTAAATGACTACATTGACCAGTTGTTGTGCAGTGGTTTAGATACCGACATCCCGTTCAAGTAATGTGGGTTCGATTCCCACACAAAACAACTCTTTATGTCGATCACCACATTAATGGTTGTTCTGACTCTGGGTGTACTTTGTCCGTGAAGTTGTATGTTTGTAAAGTACCCCGCGATACAAGTATTAAGTATATGCAGGGTGTTCCTTAAAAAAAATTAACCAATAAAATTAGGAGATCCCACCCATTGCATTACTAGTGGTAGGGCTGGGTACCAAGTGGGAGTACTAACTTTGTATCGGGCCCGAGCGGGTTGGTACCACCATTTCCCGTGTGCCCGGCCATAAAGCATATCGTTGTGTTTTGGTTGTAACAGGAGCCGTTTATTCTTTCATTTCATATCTGTGACACAACATAGTCAGCAGCGGCTTGACAATACTCTCGATATAGTTGAATCCATGAGTGACGGTTACCATTTAACATCAGGTCTGCCACCATAAGCAATAAAAAACGGTACCCTCCAATAAGCCAACACTACAATCAAAACTTAGTGATTATAGCGACTAGTCGACTACAAACTAATATTCCAATTCACACCATAGACAAAACCATAGATGTAAAAATTAGTAGAGGCAGACGGTTCACGTTACACGAAAATTAACGTCAGCCTGGCGGTTGTGACGCAAAATGGAGTCACATGACGCCGGCCGGTTTAGTTGAGACGAGCATTAATTATACGGGATCATGTTCAACAACTGCGTCTAGGGTTCCGCTTGTGGGATGTTTTGTGCTGCGAAACGGGATTTACTGGATATGGATATAACACTATTGTGTGTTATTGAACGGTAACATTCAGTATCAATAATGTTGATTATCGTTTCATAAAAAATTTTTAGTATATCAAGAAATAACTGACTGATATGTGAATGCATAAGGAGTTTGTCCTGGGGCTAGAAGCATGAAAATTGGGATACGGGTTTCTTTGGAGGAGAGCACTAAGGAATTATTTAACGCAAATCCTATTTAAAATTGAAAAGTGGTAGAGCCTCGCTTATCCCAGCACGAATGGGCTGGCTCGGTCGGGGATACCACCCTCTCACATAAGATTAGCTTGTAACAACGGTAGTTTTTCTACAGTTGTGGTTCATATGGTGAGTGAGAGCGCCAGAGGCCCAAACCCCCTACCTATCCTCTCCTTATTATCCTTCCCATCCTCAATCGGTGCCTGGATTTATCACTATAACGCAAGCGAAGTCGCGGGTAATGCGCAAGTAAACAATAATGAAGTACAAATTATTTGTGAATGAGGAAAAAGAGAACTTTAGTGCGAGCGGGAATCGAACCCGCGTCCCTTCCAATCCGGGGAAGTGCTCTAAGCCACTGAGCTACCGCACCGACCTTTCGGTCATCCCAATCTCCTTATCACATTTGTCTTTACGACCGACGATTATTTTGTCTTTTTTCCTCATTCACAAATAATTTGTACTTTAAAAGTAGCAGAGCATGTCAAGTTGCAATGCTAAAAAATATAAATCAAAAATAATAAAGCACTTTTTTTTAATATGACGTAACAGTCTCATTTGATATGGTGTAGTTTAGTAACGGAACTCTCGCACAGCCTACTAGGTACTTTTCTCAGAGGCCGTAGTCCACCACTCTAGCCCAGTGCGGGTTGGCAGACTTCATAAGCTGTCATTATAAACTTAGTAATATTTTTTTTGGAGGTGTCCTCACTATGTTTTCCTTCACCGACCAGTAACAATTTGCTAAGAAAATTTCGAAAAATCAGAGGTGTTGCTTGCCCAAACTGGGAACTCGATTCCGCCGTCTTTGCAGTCCTTGATGTTATAGCCAGGTTATCAATGCAAACTCGCGCGCACATTGTTTGCTAAAAAAATCCTAGGAAAATTGGCTAAAATAGGCCATTTTTCTGCGAGCATAACACACGATGCTCTTTTGGAGAAATGCACGTGATGCGATCAGATATATAGATAATGACAAAACTTCAATAAACAAGTTTGTGTAGAAATTTGCTTTTTTAAATAGCTAGGTGGCTTCCTATTCGCGGGTGACGCACTGTCGCTGAGGGCTAATACCTAGCGATCCATCGGTTGTTAAGCTTTTTATTTAATTTAACACATTGCAAAAGGTCACTATTTTTCAGGCACACGAAGCTAATATTATACTCGCTATGTTTATAAAACACTACAATGTGAAAAACCAACGAAATAGGAAATGTGTTCAATATCAATATCTGATACCTATTTAAAAACGTTATTGTTTATTTTTTCAATATACGAGCAAAGGGAGTGAAGGCTCACTGCGTCTCGTTTTACACTAAAATTAACGACGATACCAGCGTCGGGTGTCGAGAACTTACAATAATTAAAACGAGCGATTGTAACCTCGCCGATGTTCTCAAATTATATAATTAAAAATATTTTAATTATTATACGTTGCCGATATCATGATATTTTCAGGAATATTTGCGTTTAATATTATGAAATTTAAGTGATAGTAATTGAAAAAAGTTTTAATAATCTTTGATTTTATATTTCGCTTAAATATTATGTGTGAGATACTCAATTATAAGTAGCATAAACTTCGTAGTAAAACCTCATTCCAGAGACAATGTTTTTTATTGACTATCTAGGCAAAGATAAAGCTTTTAAAACATTGCACATAAACTTAATGGTCAACTTGTAATATGAGTAGCAGTTGTAAATTGACACTGTACTAAAAGCGACCCGTCCAAATCTACTAGACACATCATTCAACCGTATTATATTACATATTTCTGTGTGTTTAATGTATATAGTCACCATACATTCAATTTCCAATTTTTAATGATGATGATGTATGTTACAACCTATACCCATGGCCGTATTACCCAATCAATTTCAAATTCAAATTCATAGTCTGTCTTCTCTTCATAGTCTGTTCTTCTGTTATATTCTCTTTTGTTTTCTATTGGTGTTTAATCCTTCGAGGGCCAAGGAATGGCGTTAAAGGCTATCGGTAGCCCGGAAAGTGATCGCGAGTTTAACCAAATAGATTCCTCAGGAAAACAAAAGCAACTCTGGCAGACCACCTATTAGACGTGTCGACGATATCTCAAAGTTCTACAACACGATCTGGATATGAGCTGTAGCAAGCGAGGATGACAGTAGCAGTGGGTATACCCGGATAATACTGATTCTTTGTTTATTTATTCTATAAGTACTACCACGTCAGACATATAAATACATAATTTCTTATAATACACTGATATGTATGATACTTACGGTGTACCATTGGCAAAAATAATATACAAAACGAAATCTTATTTTAAAAGCTTATGAAGGTAATAAAAATTAAAATGCAAGTAATAAAAATAAAGATATTTACATGAGACATGCAGGCTTCTTTTGAAGTTACTGAATGTATCATGAACGATATTACGTTACTAGCTTGAATAGATATAAGTACATAATTCATATTTTCGTCAAGAATTCCATTTAGGAGTATTGAAGCAAGTATTTAGAATGCTTTTTACGGAAGGATGTAGATACAGGGAGAGACTGAGACTAACCTACCTAGACCAAGTCGGTCTGTATTGAAGGAAGGTGGAGTCAGGAGTCTCCGAAACCGGCGAGCGTGTATGAAAAGAATGTATGCAAGAAGAGAACCTTTTGGCACTCTGTGCTCTCTGCCTACCCTGCAATGGAGATGGCATGATAATTACTAAGTATAAGTATTATTATAATAAGCATCTAAGATGGTCAGGCATGGGTCAATCACCACCGAAGAAATGTAGCATAGTTCCAGTGGCCCGCCAATAAAGGCGGAGAGACGGCACACGGCGGGTTTCTTTAGTGGGTGAGGGCCCCACACTACCCTGTTCGTTGCCCCGAACGACGGGGTGTGCGGTTAGGTACATTTTTTCCCGCCTAAACAAAAAAAAATGCATGGGTCAATCGCGCTCCCCTTCGGCGTCTAATAAAGAATCAACATTTATGGATCACACAATGAATTGTCCCGTGTGAGAATCGAACTCACAACACCCTGCTCGAGAATGAGGTATCTAAAACATCCGCCATGAGTGGAATCATTATTAAATATTTAGTAAAAAATGTTTATGCAGTGATAGCTTAGTGTGAAAACCAAGGTCTGCAAAGATGTTGTACCGACTTCAATTCCTATACAGTTCGAGGACCTCGCACGACACATACTACAAAATATTTCGAAATGATTGTTAACTAATACTAATACTTGTTCATATTATCACTGTTCGGTATAGCGAAACACCGTTAGACGGCTCGTAAAGTCTTCCAACACGTACTGGTCCATGGTCCATCGTGGTCGACTACAACCTAAATCCCTATCACTTTGAGGAACCCAAGACCGAGTAAGTAATAATTAAAAAAAAATTGCTTATGGTGGCAGACGACCTATAGTCCAACTGATGGCAAACAGTAACCACCTCTCATAGACTAAGTGACTGAGCTATAGTACAGATCTTTCGATCATCCCAATCTCCTCATCACATTTGTCTTTACGACCTACGCCATATATCAGAAAGCATTTACATGCATTAAACCAATTTGAACTTCAAAAAGTGGCGGAGCATGTCAAATTCTAAAAAATATAGATCAAAAATTTTTAAAATTCGCGCTATCAAATAGTATGAATATTAATTGCAAAATTAAACTAGCACTTCCCCGGATTGGAAAAGACGCGGGTTCGTTTCCCGCTAGTACAAAAAATCTCTTTTTCCTTATTCACAAATAATTTGTACTTTAAAAAGTGGCGGAGTATGTCAAATGCTAAAAAATATAGATGAAAAATGTTATAAAACTGATATTAATAAAATTTTGCATACATATCTTTGACCTCCTTTTTTCTGAGACCCTGAAAAGGAAATACTACTACTACTTTTTATCCCAGATAAACGGATGGTTTCTGTGGGATAGCAATTTTGGAACGAAGTTGAGTTGAGATGCCGTATGCTGTGTGTGTATGCGTGTGTGAATCGTCGTGTACTATAAGCAAATGAGCACAGCACACGACTACGAGCAAGTGAGTGCGCAGCCGGGTGCGCAACTCTCTCTATCTCTCTCTCTCTGTCCCTCTTTTTTTCTTTTTTTTTTTAGATTTTTTTATATATTTTTTTCATTTAGTAGATAATTTTCATATACCATATAATCTACTCATCATCATCTCATTTAAGAGCTTGCTTGTCGGTGCACCTTCCAGCTCTCTCTGCATAGTGCCTTTACCTTAATCTCCTGATACGACACGATACCTAGACTTTCCTTCACTTGCTGTATAAATGTCCTTCTTGGTCTTCCTCGCTTCCTCTTTCCCTCAATCTTTCCCTCTAGGATGGTTTTGACTAGATCATCGTGTCGTATCAAGTGCCCCAGCATTTGGCCTCTTCTGTCGTCAATAGGCTCGCCCCCTATTACGTGGGACTTAAACATAGTCGGCGAGTCGTGGGTGTGTAGTACACCTCTGCCTACCCCTTCGGGGAATACAGGCGTGATGCTATGTTTTTTTTTTTATTGTCGATGGTATTAAGGATTCAAATTACTATCTTGTGTATAATTTTTTAGGAATAAATATTTTTCCTGAAATATTGAATTAAACTTTCTGATGAACCCAATCCGTTCCTTTAGATTATTTGCCTTCAAAAAATAATCCATCCATCCATCAGCCTTTTAAAGTCCACTGCTGGACATAGGCCTCCCAAGAATAGGGTTTTTTTTTATTGCATGTAGTACACACGAGCCACGGTCCATCTGATGGTAAATGGTAACCGTCGCCCATGGACTCGACTATACCGAGAGTATTGTCAAGCCGCTGCTCACCAATTCATTTCACAGATATGAAATGAAATATAAACGGCTATCTCCTGCTACAGCCAAAACGCAACGATGTGCTTCATGGCCGGTCACACGGGAGATGGTGGTACCAACCCGCTCGGGCCAGATACCAAGTGAGTACTCCCACTTGGTACCCAGCCCTACCACCAGTCGTGCAATGGATGATAATTGCTTACTTCCCTTGCCCTTGCCTCATACGACACCCGTGGGAAAGAATGGGGTGGTGACACTTTTATTCTTAGTCCGTCACCACACGGACAGGGATTAGTGCCGTAATCGCCACGCTTGGCCGGTGGGTTGGCGATCGCAGTGGATGTTGTTAATACTCGAAGGAGTGCTGCTGCCCACTCCCTCGGTATTCCCTCAGTCGGTTCTTACGACTCCCGTAGGTGGAGGTGAGACAATTCTAAAGCCGGCCCCATACGGCAAACGTCAAAAAATAATATAAAATAAAAATTGAAATAATAAATAAATAAAAATAAAACACAAGAAATATACAGATTTCATTTCTAATTACATTCGGAGTTGAAGAAAAAACGTAAGGAACTTCGTTCCTGACGGGGGTCCCCCGTTCACGCAATTTTTCTTTCTTTTTTTACAAAGAGATCGAGAGGCAAGTATCTATATTCTGAAGTCCACGCGGTCGAAGTCGCGGGCAAAATCTAGTTCCAAGTAAATGATTGATCAAAATAAATAAATACGAATTCCTTGCTAGTCTTGGATAAGTGTTCCTCAATGAAAATATGGATAAGACGGATATATGTCGTGAAGCGTCTATAAAAATAGTCTAATCACGGTACACAATTACAAATTGGAATTCTATTGTTGCGTTTGTATAATGTATGAAAAAACTTCCGACAGATGGCGCAGGCGTCACCCAAAGACGTTAAGTATGAATGTGTTATCGAGATTAGCAGTCAGGAGCAATTGTCACGACGGCTGAATTGGCAAAGCATCTGGACGGTATCCAGGAGATGCAGGTTCAAATCCTGCTCGTGACTGTTATTTTCGATTTCACATTTTTTATCTAAATAATTAATTATTTGTTTAGTGGTAGCCTTGCTTATCCCAGCATGAATGGGCTGGCTCGACCGGGGAAGTACCACCCCCTCACAGAAGACCAGCGTGAAACAACGGTAGGTATCGTTACTGTTGTGTGGACAGCAGCGCGCAAGTGATGTTCTGGTGTTGTTACCGTCTATTGGTTACGATAATCGCTGACCATCAGGTGGGCCGTATTTCTGGTCGCCATCCGCGTAGTATAAAAATTGTGGAAAAAGAATGTCTGTAAATAAGACTTCGACTTTTTGTCTTAAATCTAATCCTTTTTTCTTTTGTTAAGGCAGGATAAAATGTACCTAACCGCACACCCCGTCGTTCGGGGTAAAGAACAGGGTAGTGTGAGGCCCTCACCCACTAAATAAACCCGCCGTGTGCCATCTGTCTTAAACCTAATCCTGGAATTACGCAACCAGTAAACTATCCCAGACATTGTTCAAGTTGTAAGAATGGCGAATTCTATAAAAAAAAAACAACAAATTACAAATCGAAATCTATAACACTACAACATACTGCCTTCTTAAATCTATAAGAATAAAATTTCTACGATTTAAAAAAAGCTTCTTTGATATTTATAACTCAAACTGCAAACCGATTTGTTGTTATGATATTTTGGACACGTGCCTCGCCTGTTTCTTATTAAACATATTATGTAAGCATACAAAGTAAATAATAGTTACGCAGAACCATAATTCATTTCCAACATCGCACTATGGCAATGCAAATTCGAAAATATAAATTAGCTTAATCGATTTACATAGAATATAAATGAAACAGTACGTATGTCCCATAAAGAATGAAAGAAAGAACTTATTTATTGCAACGATAAAAAAGCAGGTTTATTACACAATACTAAGATAAAAAAGTAAAAGAAAAACAATAACAATTTTTCCCACCTCAGCATAAAATCACAAGACCTGCGCTGCTCTTTCGGTAGAGCGTTTTGATGATGTGTATTACTAACAATCCTACCGTTTGTCCAAACTTAAAATATATCTCTAACAAAACCAATACAGATAATTTTGTACTCTGTACCTCGCAATTATGTTACGTCCATGCTGTGTGCTCGTGATTGCTGACAATAAAAACAAAATCAAATGGGTTTCTAGTTCTAGGCTTGCAAAATATTGACAATGTGCTAGTAGAAACGGCGGTAACAATCTTACCTTCGAAATTTTGAAAACAGAATGGTTTATGGTTTGTTATTAGTTCATAAGGCCTAAGAGGTAGGTTAAACCCCTTCCTCATCCTCTCCTTATTATTCTTTCTCACCACCACCTATCCCTTTATTTGGCGATACGTGACTGTTGCCTCTGGTGTTACTAGCACCTACTGCGCACTTCTATTAATTGATATTGGCACTGCTCCGCACCGCTCCTCTCCTCTCCTAATCAGCCTAAACGTAATTTTATCCAAATGATAATTTGTCAACGAATACACGCTAATTTCGATAAATCGGGTATGTGTGCTTTTCGAGGTTTCGACTTCGTATTGAGGATCCATCTCGTTACTACAGTCTCTGCAGTCCTTGGTCTCAAGCACTCGGCTATCGCTGCTTTCTTTATATTATTTTGAATTTTAATTCAAAATAACTATAAAGACGAGTTCTCAAGTCCGCCATCTTTACAGGCCAGTAATGTTATTCTATAAAAGATGTACAGTGCATCGCGGTGTCGTTTACAACAGGCTATCTTGTGACATTATTATCACACCAGTGTTGACTTACCACGATTGTGTGTGGGATGAATTGATTGACAAAGAATTACAAGTCTATAAAATTAAAATCTTTCATGACGTTTCAAAGACAAGGCCACGTATATGAAACTATGAGTAGGTCTATTTTAAAAAGTACGCGGGTAGCAAACAAGCATCGTAACACTACTAGCACAGTTTCAGTGGCCCGCTAATACAGGCGGAGACACGGCACACGGCCCCACAATACCTTATTCGTTGCCCCGAACGACGGGGTGTGCGGTTGCGTATTTTTTTTCCCGCCTAAACAAAAAAAAAGGGGTAACAAGTAGCCCACATCCTTTCCATTTATTTTTGATTAGGCGGGAAAAAATGTACCTTACCGCACACCCCGTCGTTCGGGACAACTAACAGGGTAGTGTGGGGCCCTCACCCACTAAATAAACCCGCCGTGTGCCGTCTCTCCGCCTGTATTGGCGGCCCACTGGTACTACTTGTTATCCCTGAAAATGAATATTTCCGGTGACATGGCTATTCTTACATAAAGCTAACGCCCACGCGGACGAAGTCGCGGACAAAATCTAATATAATACAAAGCTGAGGTTTGTTGTTTTAATTTTGATTTACTTACATTATTTTTAATCTCTACAAAATGCATTTGGATTTGAAAAAATAATTTTGCAATTTATAGCCTCTTCATAGGTCAGCTGTGAGTATAACTTATCTTATTCACAAAAAAAAACGCAGTTTTTTTTCTGAATAAAATCGCCGAAAACGAATGAAAACTAATAAAAATTTTGCTGAAAAAGAATGAATACTAGGATTTTTTTCTCAGTATTCATACACATATTCCATAGGCTTAGATAAGTCTAATAAGTACAACAAAAATATTATTCGGTTTGATAGCAATTTAATCGACTAGCTCATCACTATTTGCGCATGTAAAGCTCGTCCTATTGCCTAACAAATTAACTGCAAATGATATCATCATTAAAATTATGTATTAAGTAGGTTTATAGGTGGCCTACTACAAACTGTAGCTGTATAATGCAAATCATCAAATTTAAATTCCTTGACCGTGCTACACTGACCTCTCGAAAACAAAATGGCCGCTATATCAAATGTTACTGAATGCACATGCGCTATAAAAATAAGATGCGACACCGTTATTAAAGAAAATGAAGCTGAATACAACCTTATGTTTGATAAAATAAAGTGTAAAACGAGACGAAGGGTCCGACCTTGGCCCAATAAAGTGCGTTTGCGCATTAGCTGTTGTGCAGTGTTATTATTTGACTGACGTAGTTTCGTAATCATTTTGCGGAAAATATTCTAGGGCACCGTATAACGTATCCATTTGAACGTATTTTCTTGTGTGTTCTTTGATTATAATATAGAGCTATAATGTTAAAAGTATTTTAGTAATAACATGTTAATGTATTCTTGTTTTATATAGTCCTGCTACACATGAAAAGCTTGACGTCATAGATATATAGACTTGCTGACTAACGTGAGGAGTGCAGATTGGCAAACTTTGGTTTATGGTATTTGCTAAAATAGAGATTGACAATTCGTGGGTGTATGGTTCTCCTCGTAAATATTTATTTACTAGTACATTCCCCACGGCTTCGCTCGCGTCTTAGTATTGTCGATGAAAAATCAATTACGGATAGGATTCCTATTATTAAGTATAAGCGTCGCCACGCTAATAGCCGGTTTTACTTTCCCTCCGCATTAGATGTTTCACATCAAAAATATAAGTTCCGGGTAAGTAATCACCAACATATCATACACTAAAACCTTCTCCGAAACACGCTGCATCTTATGGTATAAGTATTATTCCGATCGGTTTAGTATTTTTCGCAGTATAACCGAACATTAAAACGGGCTCTCCATTTATTAGTAGGGGAAGTACGTCCAAAATGACATAGTGTTTTATTAATTATCAATAATGACATTAACAGGAACTGCTAAAGAAGAGTAAGTAGTGGGTATCTACATAATTAGCTCATTGAGCTCTTATGGACGAAACGACATACCTATGTCATTATGTCCATTACGTATATATGTCATTTTGTCCATATAGTATTATAAAAAAACAAAATTCAACAATATATGCAAAATAAATATTATTTAAAGAAAATTATATTTAAATATAAGAATAAATGCTTAAAGAGTGCAATAAATATACACACAAAGTAAAACCATGAAAAATATAACGTTAAAACATAAAAATCCCTGCAATGAAAAAAACTCATAATTTGTGAGTAATTTGCCAATATTTGTCGTCGTCCATGACAGCCGAACGAAATACTAGAACGAGATCACGTTTTGACAGGTTGGTATAAGTTGGTAAGGTCACGTGATGCAGTTGTCCGTGCCGGGCTAGAAGCGGTAGAATTTGAAATATCATACCTGTGTCATTTTGTCCGTCTATGTCATTTTGTACGAATTTCCCCTACATATAGATAAAAAAAATTTTTAATGTGGAACATTTTTTTTGTTGCTATCCTGCTTTAGGGAAAGAGCCTTTACTCTGAATGAAAGGTTAATGCTATCAATAAAAAACCCTATCATAGCAAAACAAATAGCAAACTGACCTTTTATCGATGATATAAATTATTTTATGCAAATATTATAAACAATACCTACATACTTAGTTTAGTTTGTCGGCGTGAACTTAACCATCGAGTCAAACAACACATAAAAAAACTTCATCCGTCATGTCGCTTGTGCTGTAATAACGAAAAACAGCTGCAGTATTAGACTGTATGAATGAGTTAGTGACGAAGTTGAGACTAAAATGGTAATTTTAATATAAATTTTGTCAATAGACGAAACAAAAAGTATTATACTTGTGTGTATTACACTTATCCAGGCAATAAACTATTTCTGTACCAAATTACACGCTTTAAACGCACCTTAAAATAAAAAGAACATATTATATACTTACATAGGTTTGCCGCAATCGCGTGCTCCTGCAGTTTTTCCTTACTTTAACATCAATTTACCGCCATATTGTAATATCATCATGGACAATTGAGTTCGACGTACGATGTAATAGAGCAATGCAATCTACTTTATATATTTGCATTTAGATAGAAAACAGGATTGAATATCTAAGTTCAGATTGAAGCCCTGTCAGAATTCAGACAAATATTGAAATTATATATTTATAAAAAACATACCAGTTTCAAAATTTTCCTAACTACTCCCCCATTGTTGAGCATGGGTCTCCTCTCAGAATGAGAAGTATTTGGACCGCGGTCCATCAAACTAGCTCAGTGCAGGTTGGCAGAGTTCAACAGCTGTCGAGGAAATCTCTTAGGCATGTAGGTTTCCAGGCGAAGGTTTTCTTTACCGAACAATAATTATAAAGAATCTGTAAAGAATATACCAGTAAAGAACAAATTATTTGTGAAAGTGGAAAAAAGAGAGCTTTTACTCCGAGCACGATTCGAACCTGCTACGTCCCGTCCAGTCCAGGGAGGTGCTCTGACTGGGCCGCTAAACTATTGCAGTCACGTAATGGCGACGTCCAATCTCCACTTCACATTTGTTTTAGATGTCTTTACTACCCACGCCACCTATCGCATGCATTTAAGTACATACATTTTATTCCAATATAGTCCATCCATCCATCCATCCATCCATCAGCCTTTCAACGTCCACTGCTGGATATAGGCTTCCCCAAGAGAACGCCACAGCGAGCGGTCCCGTCATGGAGGATAATGCCGTAATCGCCATGCTTGGCAGGCGGGTTAGCGATCGCAGTGGATGTTGTTAATACTCGAGGGAGTGCTGCAGCCCACTCCCCTGGTATTTCCTCAGTCGGCTCTTACGACTCCCGTGGGTAGAGAGGGGTGGGACAATTCTAAAGCCGACCCCACACGGCCATCCAATATAGTAGCTAAGTTTAATTTTGCAATTAAAATTCATATTATTTGTTGGCGTGATTTTTTTAATATTTTGATCTATATTTTAGCACTGGACATGTTCAGCTACTTTAGAAAAAAAAATATTTGTGAAAGTAGAAAAAGAAAGCTTAACTGGAAGTATTTTAATTAGGTAGGTACCTATTTCAAAGCTGTTTTTTTTTTTATCTTTTGTGTTGTGTGTTGCTTCGAAACAGCAAACCATTTCCTTAATCGGTAGACTGGTAATATTTTATTTAATTGATGACTGTACATATTTAGCTTCATAAATGAGATGGAAATCAAAAATTAGGAGTCTCCGAAACCGGCGAGCGTGTCCAAACACGCTAAGAGAAAAGAGATAGAGAATTATGAATGTTGAGGAAGCGAGAGATGTATGCAAGAATAGAGCCTTTTGGCACTCTGTTCTCTTTACCTACCCCGCAAGAGAGATGGCGTGATGATAAGTACCTAAGTATAAATTAGAAACTGAAGAAATCACAAGCTATCGAGAAACTTAAAATATATCAACACACACGATACTGACAGGCTTTTAGAGTCGAAGTATCCAAAATGGCTATCGAAATAAACGAACCAGCCCCCTTAGCATCAAAAACGAAACGTTACACGAACTTTCGTTTCGCTTCATTGTGATTGGTCGCCTGAATCACGAGTCAAAATCTCGACTAGTAAAGGATGAAGCGTGGATCTAAGGGGGGATCTTGGGAGTCCGGGCTAGGTGTGATATTGTTTTTTTATATCTCATAGATACATTATGACTAAATGCTGTTATTATTTAGCAGTGGTAGAGCCTTGCTTATGCCAGCATGAACGAGCCGACTTAATCGGGGAACCCGCTTGCAGAAGATCAGCGTGAAACGACAACGGTAGGCACACCTTTTTTTTTGTTTAGGCGGGAAAAAATGTATCTAAAGGTACACCCCGTCGTTCGGGACAACAAACAGGGTAGTGTGGGGCCTTCACCCACTAAAGAAACCCACCGTGTGCCGTCTCTCCGCCTTACCCTTTCGGGTACCCTTAACTGAATGACGCATCCGCACACGGAGCGTCGCACCATAAGGAAAATAAAGGGAGGGGCCCGAACCCCCTCCCTATACTTTCCTTATTATCAATCCTATCCTCTCCTTAGTATCCCCTTAGTAAAGGGGAGGATAGATAGCACCTAGGTAGGTAGGTAGTACCTATCCTCTCCTTTTTATCCTACCTAATCACCTCCTATCCTTTTCAAAGGAAATGGCGACGCGCGAGTGTTGTCTATGGTATTGCTAGCGTCTATAGGCTACGCTAACCGCTGACCATCAGGTGGGCAGTATGCTTATTTTACCCATGTAGTATAAAAAATATATAATTCATTTATATTTGCAATGGAATATGTATTGCAAATCTTTCATTAGAGCTCAACTATAATAAAAATCCCGTGTCACAGTGTTTGTCCGCGGATGAACTCCGAAACGACATATCCGATCGTGACGTTTTTTTTTCAGTGTGTGATTTGTTCCAACTTAAAAGATAGTATAGTTTTTATACCGATTATTTCCTAAATGACTGCAAAATTAGCAAACGAACTACGAGTATGTGTGCCACAGCAACGCGTGGTCGGGTCTCCTTTTTGTAGAATCGAGGGCATAGGTACTCGTATTACTTAAATATTACTATGCAGTGGAAAGGTTTCCAAACGCCATCTTATTTAATTTCTTTATTTAAACAAACTATTTTTTCATTCAATATGTTGATACTGCGGAGAGATGAGTTTTCATTGAGTACGTTACATGCTGGCTTACTGCGAGTTTCGAAAACCTATCGTAGGTACCGTCCTTGTAACGCTAGTTACCCCGTAAACATTTTGTCATAGATTAGCTTGTTCTTTTTAGACTACAATCATATTACAGCCGAGTGATAAACTATTATAGTTTTTCACAGTTTTGAGGCCGGCCCAGGCTAGATAAAAATAATGCGCAAAATACTATTTCGATCTTCATAAAAAATTTAAAGATACCTATGAAAGTAGGACATGGTGGCGACTAATATAATAAATTTAATCGACCTCAAATTTTTGTAACATATCGACGCGTGTGTCCCGTGACGTCACCGACGCGGGGACACGCCAATGGGGTTATTGACATGTCAAACTATTTCCGTGGCGCCAAAATAAAGCGCGCGAATCCACGAAGGCGGTTGACCATTTTATGCATCATCGCATAGGTTATTAAACATTCATAATTACGACAAACAGATGAAAACAATAAATTGAAACGTCGGCTTGTGGCCTGGGACGGTCTCGAGTTACGTTTTGAGCAAAGGAACGTCTAAAATTACCCCGCACGCACACACGTAAAGTGATGCTTGTCGGTACACACAAATACAGCAGCGCCGCCTATATCTATTATCAAAACATCCAGCGACTCTGGTTACAGCGATCCGAGCGCGCTTCGGATATCGCGTTACACACTTTAATGGCTGGAAAAGGCCTCGAAAACGTGATATTACACGCGTTTTATTGTGTATCGCAAAATGTAATTAATACAGTAACATAACACCGAATAATTTATTCGCCGTAACCCCGATTCTCGGAGCTTATAGAGGTCCCCTCGGCAATCGTGATGAATATATCGAATTTAAAAATACGAATCAGTTGTCTCCTATTACGAGACCGGCTGAAACAGGCCGCTTGCCAATAAGACGAAACTGTAACACGATGATGGTTTTCCAACGGAAACTCACGTCAATGTCGACAAAAATATTTTGAAACTAAATCTTACCTTGATTCCTTCTTCATTTTCCTTTTTCACTTGAGCCCTCGGGGGTGAGGGATTTGTGGCTGTTTTGTTGTCCATCTTAAATATTTAATCCACTAAAAAATTTATTAACGTACTTATTATATAATAAATTTACTACACATTAAATTATTATGATTGTTGAAAAGTTTTTCGGCTAAGTTTACCGTTCGCGTAAACATTACATTATGCGTTCAACGAGCAGTTACTCAAACGGACGTACTGCCCGCGCGGCGTTTGTAGCGCTACTGAGGTTGGCCATGATTGGTTGTTTTACTCATGTAGAGCGTAGAGCCGAGAGAAAAGCTCATTTTCCGGTAAACTTAAGCGGAACTTTATACAAAACAAAGGGAATAAGGGCGGGTAACTTTCATATTACTTTCTTTCGAAATAAAACAAGCTTGTAAACTACAAATTAATTTATTGTGCGAAATAACAATGTCTTGCAATATACACGCATGAGTATAAAGCTGTATGTAAATCACAAAATGCCTCTGTGGTGCTGCGATAGTGTGAACGACTGCTAATCAT
Organism: Leucoma salicis; assembly: GCA_948253155.1. NCBI lineage: Eukaryota > Metazoa > Arthropoda > Insecta > Lepidoptera > Erebidae > Leucoma > Leucoma salicis. The sequence goes on along the minus strand of OX411815.1, from coordinate 23,081,547 downwards.
GAGGTCTCGGGTTCAATCCCCGGGTCGGGAAGTATTAAGCTTTTACGTAAAATTAAAAAAAACTCAACAGCAGCCCGGAGTGTGTAGTATTACATCAGGCTTAAACATAGCTGACGAATCCTGGGTTTGTAATACACCTCTGCCTATACCTTCGGGGAATACAGGCGTGCTACTACGAGTATGTTATAAAATGTTTATTAAATTCTTAAAAATGAATAGGTTGACACTTTTGTTACGTATATATTTTAATGACAGAAATATTGTTATTTTTACATACTACAAATGATTACAGTACATTGAATTGGAATGGAAAACTTATTTTATTTTCTTCTTTACATTCTTGTCTCGTCGTTAATATGATTTCTGATTGATACATCTTACTGAATACTGCATACCTACACAAAACGTAAGCTTCATCCATCCATCCATCCATCAGCCTTTCATCGTCCACTGCTGGACATAGGCCTCCCCAAGAGAACGCCACAACGAGCGGTCCTGCGCCGACCGCATCCAACGGCTCCCCGCGACTTTGAGCTGATCGTCGGTCCATCTGGTGCGGAGCCGTCCTACGCTGCGCCGTCCGTTACGTGGTCGCCACTCGAGAACCTTTCTTCCCCAACGGTTGTCGGTTCGTCGACCAATGTGGCCTGCCCATTGCCACTTCAGCATGCCAACCCGGCGGGTTATGCCGGTCACTCCCGTTTTCCTATGGATCTCCGTATTACGATTCCGTATCACGTAGGGAAATACCAAGCATAGCCTCAACATAGTGTATCTCGTACCTACTTTTTGTGCAAATAAAGAATTATTATTATTATTATTATTAGCCCGCTCCGTGGCTCTGAGCGACTTTGAGCCTTGATACGAGGCCAACATTCAGAGACCACGCCTCTGTTCCATATGTCATCACTGGTAACACACACTGGTCATAGACCTTTGTTTTCAGACACTGCGGAATATTGGACGAGAAGAATCTTCCTTAGCTTATTTTCAATATTTAAATTGTTATCTAATGAGGCATATAAAATCAAACCCGGCAATCTCCATATTTTGTCAAAACTTAACTAAGAATGCATTTATTTTTTATCTATGGCTTGCAATTATATACATAAAACTACACTTGTCAAAGTCGGCAATATCCCATTGAAATAATCATTTAAAAAACAATGTTTAAACCAAACTCGGCTATCTCCTACAGTGCGTATATCAAAGTTGGCAATATCCACGACAGCCAATGACAGCACGGTATGAGGACGCCATCGCCATACTTGCTGCTTCAGTATGGCTGTGCGTGAGATGCTTAGGTTGTAGCGGTCCAGTTTTGAAGACAGTTTTATTACTTTGAACAATTATTTGTTAAATTACTAAACTTAAAACGATAATATGGAACTCACAGCAACTTCGTGTACCACGAAGTACACGAGAAAATTAAAATCAGAACCAGATAAGTGGAAGAAAAATGTGGCAAAAATAACGCGGTAAGTACGCAAAATAACTAAATAAGTAACAAATACTTGAATTTAAACCTTCTTTAAACTGACTTAGTTTCAATAGCTGGTTTAAATTTAAAATCTAAATTTTGAGATTGAATTATGAAATTATTTTTACCCAATTTCATAAAAATCTTTCGGGTACCTTTTAGAATAAATAATATTTTCATAATTATGATTTACACTTTTATTACCTTGTACCCTACTAAAGTATCAACATTGTTCGCGTCGTAGTTCAATGCCGACTTATCATAACAAAACCGGTTTTCTCCAGACGTGAGCATGTATCAAAAACGGCAATATCCTTATACAATTCGAATCTTTATGCATATACTATTGTCGAAACCAGACATTATTTAGGTCATCACTAATGACTATGTGAAGTCAGAAATTAATTTGCATTATATTATAATACGATTTTTGATGTGCTAAGTTTTCGCAAAAATTATGCGTCCCGCAACCCTAATCAGCTGTTTTTCTGAACTTTCTTTGACCTAATAAAGATCAATAACGTAGATGTGACATAGTATCAGATCATAGTAAAATGCCTAATTTTGATCCCATTTTGCCATGAAGACGAACTTATTTTGTGTGCATTTTCTTTAGCTGACATTTAAAATCATTCTAAATTTGTATTTACTTTGTATTTACTTTACTTTCTTTTTTTTTATTTCCTTATTTTTACTTTTTTTATTTGTATTTACTTTCGAATCTTATGTACCTACAATTATTGCGGGTAGTTCATATTGCCTTCATGGCGTATTGGCTAGCGTATGCGACTGCTCACGAGATCTCGGGGTTGATCCCGGGCCACGCAAAAAGTGCTATATATATGTTATATGTATTTTTTTTTTCGTAAGAAGTTTCTCAGTTGGCTACCCGGCGTTTGGAAATGAGCCCGGTAGACGACAATAGGCTCGCCTCCTATTACGTGGGACTTAAACATGGTTGGCCAACCGTAGCTAAAAAAAATACACCTCTGCCTAACCCTTCGGGGAAACAGGCGTGAAACTATGGTATTTAGGTTAAAAAGAAGAAGCATTTAGGTTAAAAAGATCGGCCTGTCTGCCTAATACTCTTTAGAATCACAACATTTATTAGTTGGTGATTGGATATTATTTTGACACGCGCCTATCGGTTTGGCTACCTAATTGGCTAATAGAGTTTCTTTATTAAAAGCCGACAGCTCTACTACAGTGACAGCGACTTCTTTTGGAAAACGCCGCAGTTTAGTACCTAAACATTTCGATATTTGGTCAAAGCGTGCCGACGCCTAAAGACTAATGTACACTGCACTATTTTTAATTCATCATCTTTTTATTTTGGAAATGAATTCAGTTCAGATTTTTGATAAGTACTCTAATGTAGGATTATTTGAAATTTTCTTTACCTGACATTGAAAATCATTCTAAATTTGTTTTTACTTTCGTTAAGTACCTAATTACCCAATAAAGATAATTCTAATAGACTCCTATTAAGTTACTGTTCTTCACAGATAAATTTAGTCAAAAATGGATATCTTCGACCGTGTCAGTAATAGCTAGGTCACTATGCAGCTTTATTTTTACCCGACTACGCGAATCAAAAAGGAGGGTTATTGTACTTTCGAATCTTATTTACCTGCAATTATTACGGTTAGTTACTAGTATTGCCTCCGTGGCGTATTGGCTAGCGTATGCGACTGCTGATCACGAGGTCCCAGGTTCGATTCCCGGACCGGGCAAAAATAATTATTGGGTTTTTGTAAATGTTCCCGGCAGACGGCTGGCCCCCTATTACGTGGGACGTAAACATAGTTGGCGAACCGTGGGTGGAAAAAAATACACCTCTGCCTAGCCCTTCAAAAATACAGGCGTGAAACTATGTTATGTAGTTCCTTATTTTGTTTATTTGTCATACTGTTACTCAATAACGAGAAGTGTTATTGTAATTGTATGTGAAATACATAAATACAAGCCACGTGCTCTTTCTGTATTATTCGCTCTTGTGTGGTTCGGTCTAGTGTACATACACCTTAATTATGTCGCAGTTTCAAAAGATATGTACTTACTTACCAAAATACATTTAGTAGTATTCCTGCTGTCGTACTTGTCAGTTCGTCGCGTTGGACTATTCGGATTGCAGTGACTTCGTGTGGTAATCATGGCAGATTATGGAAACAATGAATATTACGATATGATATTGTATGTCAGTGCGGTGAGGAATAACAATCTTGTTGCTGCCCGCGAATTGTACCACCGTCGGTACCGGAATAGGAGGCTTCCCTCATACGCCTGTTTCCGAAGGTTGGTGCACAGGCTGCACTCAACTGGGTCTTTCCACAGCTCCGACCGTGGTGGAAGACAGAGGAGTGATGCTTCGTTTCAAGCGGAAGAAGCAATTTTAAATTTTTTTGATGACGATCCGAGGCGGAGTACCCTTGGTGCTGCAGCTGCTTTAGGTGTCACACAGATGAGCGCGTGGCGTGCTCTAAAGAGAGATAGGCAGCATCCATACCATTACCGGCGCACACAGGAGTTAACGGTGCCGGACTACACACCTCGACATAATTTCTGTGCGTGGTACCGCGACCGGCTTGGTGCCGAAGAAAATTTTAGTACCAACATTTTGTGGAGTGATGAGGCAACCTTCACAAGGCATGGGCTATTTAACCAGCACAATAAACACGTGTGGGCGCACGAAAACCCATACGCGTCTAGGCAGTCTAGTTTTCAGCACCGATGGCGTATTAACGTGTGGGCCGGTATCATCGGCGACAAATTAATTGGCCCAGTATTTCTTCCCGATCGCCTTAATGGGGGGAATTACCTACAATTTTTAACGGGCCCACTGGAGGAGCACCTGGAAGAATTGCCACTAAGTCAGTACCGGGACCTGGTGCTGCAACAGAACGGCGCGCCGGCGCAGTACGCCCACGGTGTCCGAGAATACCTGGATCGCCGATTTACGATGTGGGTAGGACGCGGCGGCACAGTGCCTTGGCCGCCACGATCTCCGGTCTTAACTCCGTTGGATTTCTTGACGACTGAAGACTGTCCAAGAAATGCGTGACAAAATTATTTCTGCTTCTAGCACGGTCTCCCCACAAATGCTTCGGAATGCGACGCGGTCCGTAGCTCGCCGAGCCGAATTATGTATTGAAAGGGAAGGACGGCACATTGAACCATTCCTTTAGTGGTGTGGCTGCTAAAACCTATCTACCTACTTCTATCTGTGTATCCTGTATCATGTTGTGATGTACCTATGCTGCTTTGAAATGTACTAGTGATCAAATAACTACATATTTAAGTACCTAACAACTTACTTATTAGCTAAAACAAAACCAACATGTGATGTGGCGCATTCCGTGTATTTAATTTGTGGAATTTCTGAAGTGTAAGGCGCAGCATACAAATAAGAGGGATGGTATGTACCTATGCTTTGTTTATGTTTATGGTAGTACCTATAGGTACGTCCGTAAGTAGGTTAACAAACAACGGTCTCTTCAAAAGTAAGGGTTGTCTAAGAAAAGAAATTAAAACTAATATTTTTTTTTTGTAGGTTATTTTTTTATTGTCTTATTAAAATTTAAACGTCACAATACTATTACATATGGCTCACATAACGTAGCATTGAAGGCATGTACTACCCTTTGTGTTTCACGTAGTAGTCATATCAAATTTGGTAATCTCCAAATGATTTTTTAATATTACTACAGTTATTTGTAATTATTATTAACATATTTATTGTTTTTTTTATAATCTAGTGCTACTCTATGTACGTAACAAGGAATTGCATTTAAAAACCGCATATATGCTTTTTTATCACATTTTTCGATTTCTCCAAAAATTCAATCAAGTGGAGAATGCCGGCTTTGATTTTATATGACTCTAATATCTACACTTTTACCCATCCATTAGCATCTAGACGTCCATCGCTGGGCTTAGGCCTTCCCAAAAGAGCGTCACACAATGACCGGTCCTGTGCAACATGCATCCAACGGCTCCCTGCGGCTATAGCCACATCGTATGTCCACCGGATGTTTACAGTTATTATTCTTTCACTTCATAAAAATGGTGAAAAGTGGCTTGAGAGTACTCTTAGTATAGTTGAGTCCATTAGCGGCGGTTACCTCTTACCTCGCCATCAATTGGGATGGGGTTTGTCTGCCAATACAAACAATAAAAAAAAACTTGGAAACATTAAATCGTAAGACAATATCCTCCAAAGCAAGTGCGTAGTTAGCTACCACCGCATCCGCCGTGCCAACTCACGCGGTACCCTCGGGTTGCAATAAATACCCTTAAAAGATATAATATTTTACCCCCAACCCAAACCTTTACTATCCGCCAGGAAAAAACATTTATCATAATAATGAAAACTTTATAACTACTAGATTTTATTTCTAGTAAACAATACGAACTTTACAAATTATGATTAATTATCTATATATTACATATTAGGTTAATATTTATAGCGGTCATCAAAATTTTATATAATGCACTCGTTCGAAACCATTTGGCATCGATAGCCATCATTGGGATTCTCTAGGAAGCAAAATCTACACTAATATTATAAAGAGGAAAACTTTGTTTGTTTGGTTGTAATGAATAGGCTCAAAAACTACTGGACCGTTTTTAAAAATTCTTTCACCATTCGAAAGCTACATTATCCAGGAGTAACATAGGCTAAATTTTATTTTGGAAAAAAAATCAACCAGAAAAGTTTCTTATTTTGCGTACGCTGCCTAAACTATAAAAGATAGAACCATAAAATGTTCTAATTAATTGTAGATCTTATAAATATCAACAAAAAGTCCGCGGCACACTATCTATGTCGAGTGAGGCCCAACAACCATTTTTTTATTTAAAAATTTTGAATTTTTTTTGGACTACATTTAAACGCATTTATTTTACTCATGCTATTAATACTTATCAAAATAAATTTCATCATTAAGTACAGTTTATGTAGATAATATTTGGTATGTGAATGATTAAAATTGGACATTTGGTTTTGAAGTTATGGCGAAATTAAAATATTACGATTTCTGCTGCACGGCCCATTGCGAAGTGAGCGTCACCAAGGCGGGGGTGCGCATGCGGGAGGGGAGTTAAGATCTATGAGTAAGGTACCCGCGCGGCTCAGACGTGAGGTCGGCTCCCTACGCAGCGGTCGTGCGCGAAGTTTAATAATTCTCGAGCGATTTTTTTTAGATTTCTTTCTTAAAACTACACCTACGCAAAAGTTCTTCTCAGAGCTAAACAACAGTTCTTCTCAGAGCTGATCAACAGTTCTTTTCAGGGCTAACCAACAGTTTTTTCAGGGGTAACCAACAGTTCTTTTCAGGGCTAACCAACAGTTCTTTTCAGGGCTAAACAACAGTTCTTTTCAGAGCTAGAATATTACACGCTATTAGCATTTTCTTAAACATTTGAAAATGCCTAAGAGAGCCAGGTCTCAACTTTCTAAACATAGTTCTCAAGCACGGGCAGCAAGAATACGTCGTATGGGAGAATTTTCACCTGAACGTTCACAACGCCTTGCTGAACAAAATCAGAGAAACTCTCAGGTACGCGCACGAGAGTCGAGTGTCGAACGTTCGCAACGCCTTGCACAATAAAATCTGAGAACCTCTGAGTTACGTGCACGAGAGTCGAGGCTGGAGCGTTCCCAATATCTTCATGAACAAAATATAAGGACCTCTCAGTTGCGCGAAAGAGAGTCGAGTGTCAAGCGTTTGCAGCGACTTAGAGCTCAGGCAGAGAGACAGCAGTTGTCCACAAATAGAGTTCGCAATCGAATTTTAGCTAGCAGCAACAGACTGGCTTTCAGATAAGATCCGCAGGTTGATTATGCACAACAAGCGTCCGTCCAAATCGGAGTCATGAATAAGATCTGCTCTAACTGCTCTGCCAAGAAATGGGCGGACGAACCTAATGGTATGTGCTGTGCTTCAGGTAAAGTTTGTCTTCCTAACCTTCAGGAGCCACCACAACCAATAAAAAATCTTTTAACTAATAACCATCCATTATCTGGTAATTTTTTAACAAATATACGTAAATACAATAGTCTTTTTCAAATGACTTCTTTTGGCGCAAAAGAAATCAGGGAAGGTAATTTTATGCCCACTTTTAAAATTGAAGGACAGTTGTATCATCTCATTGGTAGCCTTTTACCACCATTAGGCCAAAACCCACAGTTCTTGCAAATATATTTTATTTCGGATGCAGACCAGTTATCGTTGCGATCAAGCATCGCACTCACCTTAAAAATGGATTTAATTCGCGAATTACAGACCGCTCTGAATAATCATAACGTGTATATACGAAGTTTTAAACAAAACTTAGAACTCAACTCCTCAGATAATTTAAAGTTAATTATTCATTCAGATCGCACTCCACAGACAGAACACAGAGGCAGATATAATGCTCCTACTGTAAACTTTTTAAAATTTTCACTCTTTCCAAGCCATTAAATATATATGTAAGTATATAAATAAAGGTTCAGATCAGGCAACTTTTAGCCTTAGAAACCCACACGATGAGGTCGAAAACTATTTAAATGGCAGGTACATAAGCACATCTGAAGCTGTCTGGCGCTTATTTGAATTTCCCATTCACGACCGGCATCCTACTGTAGTGCATTTGGCCGTTCATCTAGAGAACGGTCAAAGAGTGTATTTTACACCAGGGACAGCTCATCAAGTTGTCCAAAACCCACGCAATACCACATTACTGGCATTTTTTGCTCTCTGTAATGAAGATGATTTCGCGAAAACTCTTCTGTATCATGAAGTCCCGCAATACTATACATGGGCAAATAATAAATTCACTAGAAGGAGGCGTGGTGAAGATGTAGTTGGACATCCGGAGATAAAAAAAGATGCCGCTTTAGGTAGAGTCTACGGGATACATCCATCACAATCAGAGTGTTTTTATCTTAGGATTCTACTCCACCACGTACGCGGTCCGACCTCATTTGCATACCTTAAAACTGTAAACGGTATTGTCAAAGAGACGTATCAAGCAGCTTGCCGTGACCGAGGTTTACTTGAAAGCGATGACCATTGGGGTAACACTTTAAGCGAAGCTTCGTTATCACATTGTCCAAAAAAACTAAGGGAATTGTTCATAGTCATACTTTTATTTTGTCAACCATCGGAACCATTGAAGTTATGGGATACTTTCAAAGATCAGTTGTGTGAAGATATTAAAAATCGTAACAGACAACAAAATCAGGATAACACTTTACCCTTCACTGAAGTCATTTATAATGAAGTATTAATTTAAATAGAAAACAAACTACTAGAATTAAACGGCAAAAATTTAAGTGATTTTGGATTACCTTCTCCCGTTCGTATCCAGAATAATACTATTGACACAATGGTACAACAGTATAACAGAAATGATTTAACTGCGTTTGTAAATAACAATGTGCTAAAATTAGTACCAGATCAAAGAAATGCTTATGAGACTATTGTGGATAGCGTGAACAATAACATGGGGAGAAAATTTTTTTGCCCTAAGCGAGGACCAACTTGCTCAAGTTTGCTCCCGTGTCTCGCGCTATACAATTTATAAATGTAATAGCAATATAAGTTGATTCAATACAATTGCAACTTTTTTTATAATTATTATAAATATTAATTATTATTTTTTATTTAGATATTTTTATATATATTTTTAGCATTTGACATGCTTAGCACTATACATTAAACACAAAGTGAAAAATATGAAATCGAAAATAACAGTCAGGAGCAGGATTTGAACCTGCATCTCCTGGATACCGTCCAGATGCTTTGCCAATTCAGCCATCCTGACAATTGCTCCTGACTGCTAATTTCGATAACACATCATACTTAACGTCTTTGGGTGACGCCTGCGCCATCTGTCGGAAGTATTTTCATACATTATACCGACCAGGTAAACTTAATTTTACAATTAAGATTTTTACCTAATATATTTATAGGGTTTGCGTCATTATTAATATATAGAATTTCAAACTTTCATGGTCACTTATAATTCTAAACGTTTTTTCGGGATTTATACCATGTAAATTTTTACTTACGAGTTTCCGATATTTCGGCACTGTTGCAAGCGCCATGATCACGGAACAACTGCCGTTCCGTGATCATGGCGCTTGCAACAGTGCCGATATATCGGAAACTCGTAAGTAAAAATTTACATGGTATAAATCCCGAAAAAACGTTTAGAATTATTAATATAGTATGTATAAGCTTAGGCCCTAACCTCCTACTTATCCTCTCTTTACTATGTTTCCTCTCCAATTTCTATCCCTTTCTTGAAGATGGCGACGCGTGAGTCATATCCAGCGGTGGATTTACAATACAACAAGTTTTTAAGGCGACAAAATTTTGAGTGAAAAAAATATTTTTTAGTCTTATCAAGATTGCTCAATATAATTAATTAAGTAATTCTATTAATTAATAATTTTCTGTTTAATTGATAATTCAAGAAATTCAATTCGTCCATTATTTGTGAATTATAATTTTGGCACTTTTGGTAAAAATTAATAATCAAAATGATTTAATCAATTTATTTCTTTGGAGATTAAAAATAATAATCAACTTTTCTATTTTCTGAAATTAAAATATATTTTTTTTTAATTGATAAAAATTCGTAATTATTTTTTGTATTTTTCAGAACTTTAACAATCAATGAATTAAAAAAACATGACGATGAAAAATAAAATATATAAACTATACCTAAGTTTAAGTAAAATTCCAGCATAGGGGCGGTTTTTTTTCGGTGCCCAGGAGCGGCATTAAGTTTAAATCCGGCCCTGGTTATATCTCCAGTGTTGCTAGCGTATAAAGGCTACGGTGACCGCTAACCGCAGGTGGGCCATGCTTGTTTGCCACTCTGTTTATTTATTTTACTTCACCGCTGTCGGGATGACAGACCCCTCCGACTTCACTGCAAAATGTTATCCCTGGTTATGAAGGGTAGAAGTAAGGAAGACTAACTCAGTGTATTAAAAAGTATCCGCTAAAAGGGAGCCAATTAAGACGGCGCCGCAGAAGCAAGTGGAAAGATTTAAAAAACAGCGACATAAACTATTAGAATAGGATACAAAATTAAGAAGGAAAGAAACATTTCCACTGTGTTACCGTGCATTTTATATTTACTAAATTAAATTTGACTACTTAAATTTAAATTCGGCATATTATTTAACGGGAGCCAATTAAGGTGGCGCCACAGTAGCAAGTGGAAAGATTTTGAAAACAACACCATAATAACTTGCTGTTTACATGTGGACACTTTTTCTACTTATCCCCTTTACAAGACGGTCCTCCTTACTTCTACCCTCCATATCCCTGGTCTAGCCTCCACTCTAAAACTCATAATGACACCCGGGCCTTCGAACCCAGTCCAACACACACAAATCTTTTTGAAATTATGAACGTTAGCTTACTGCACGGTAAGTGAAAGCACCGTGGTAGCTTGCATGCAAACTTATCAAAAAAACCCTCAAGGGTTTGTGAAGTCTATGTAGTATAAATTTGCAGGCCTATGCCTAATAGTGGAACAATAATCCGTCATGATCGAAAACCTTTTAAAGAACCTGCTGTTATTAGTAACGATTATTTACCAAGTCGTTACTACTAATTCTATTTTAAATTTTTGCTACTCAATATTATATATTTTTCAAAACATAAATCGATGTGCTTTGTCGAAAATTAAAATAATCATAAAGGTTCTTACCTTTATATCCTCAAATAAGACACTTTTATAAATAAGTTATTTTTGACAAAGATATTGATAAAGAGAGATAGATAAAGAGTTTTACTGCGAGCCAGATTCGAACCTGCTTCGCTTCTTATGCGCGGTGTGCTCTAGATAGCTAAGCTATGACACACATCTACTGGTGACTTCCAATTTCCACTTCACATTTTAAGTACCTACCTATGTTTTTACCTATGTTATAAGACTCACGCCACCTATTGGACAAATTTGCATACATTTTATTGCGATATAGTAAGTTTAATTACATTCACATGATTCAGTCATTATTATCAAGTATAGAGCTGAAATATATTTCGTTATTAAATTAATAACGAATGAAAAATGAGCAAAAGTTAAACGTCATTTTAAAATCGCTACCTCGTGAATTATTTAGGCTTGCTATGTTATTAGTAGATATCAGCATACCTACTGGTAGCTCTTACAAAATTTTATAATATTTTTATAAAATTTAGTTTTTCGAAAAAAAAGAGCTAAACACGCTCGCCCAGTTAATTTAACCAATGTATGTAATATACTGAATGGTTTTGGCTAGAGAGCTAATAAAAACAATAGGAAAAATTAGACGTCGCGGGACGTCTACCAGATCTGGAAACATCGAAATTATTTTGTAGAAATAATGAGTACCTAGAAATAAAATGTTCATAACTTTTTCAATGTGCTTGTATAAAATTATGACATATGTAAAATAACGGAAATGGACACAAATCATCATCAGGCCCTGGATATCATCTAGGCTGGATATTATCAACTTGTCAAAACGAATCAAACGATTTCAAAGTTGATGGGATTGCGGTGCTTTATAGCATATTGCACATGGCCATCCGGCTACATTATCAGACCCTGAATATCATCTAGGACTATGGTACTATTCAAGTACTAACTCAAACTAGCCCTAAATAGATGGGTTGCGACGTTTTATAACGGAGTGCCTATGGTCCATCTTCTAGCTCCATCATCAGACTCTGGATACCATCTAAAGACAAAGTACTCGTCAAGACGAATCAAACGATTCCAAACTCGATGGGGTTTCGTTGTTTCATTACAGAGTTACTGTGGTCACCTTCCAGCTCCATCGTCAGACCATGGATACCATCTAGAAAGAAAGTACTCGTCAAGATGAATCATGCGAGATGGGGGGATTCGATGGGGTTATGTCTTTTTTAAAGGATTCCTATGGCCACGTTCCAGCTCCATCATCAGACCCTTGATATCATCTAGGACTGGAGTACTAGTCAAGACAATTCAAACGAGCCCTAACTCGATGGAGTTTTAATTAAAGAGATTGCATTGTCACGCGATATACGTATGCGTGTAAAATTTCAGCTTAATCGGAAACTGGGAAGTGTGTCAAATTCAAGATTTGAAAGGGACAAGTAAAATAAAAGCGTCGCCACGCTAACAGCCGATTTTACCCTCCCTCCGCATTAGATGTTTCACATCAAAAAGAAATCACAACCCGCATCACTATCTGCCAATGTTGATAGTATGTAATCCTAATAATGACTGTTTAGATTTTTGTCTCCTGTCCTAGTGTTGTGGGTTCGATTCCCACACAAGACAACTCTTTGTGTGATACACAAATGGTTTTTCTAGGTCTGGGTGTACTTTGTATCCGTGAAAATGTATGTTTGTATAGATGAGCCACGGCCCATCTGATGGTAAATGGTAACCGTCGCTCATGTACAACTATACCGAGAGTATTGTCAAGCCGCAGCTCACCATTTAATTTCACAGATATGAAATAAAAGAATAAACGGCTATCTCGTGCTACAGCCTAAACAAAACGTTCATGGCCGGTCACACGGAAGATGGCGGTACCAATCCGCTCGACCCGACACTAAGTGAGTACTCCAACTGGTACCCAGCCCTACCTACCACCAGTCATGCAATGGATGATAATTGCTTACTTCCCTTAGTCGCCTCATATGACACACGTGGGAAAGAATGGGATGGTGACACTTGTATTCTTAGTCCGTTAACCATAGACTAAGTGTATTATTGGTCCGAGCCGTCAACACACTGATTCAGACGTAGACAGAGAATAATTTATGAACTCCGTAGACAGTGAGCCTCAAGAGTAACGTACTGTTTATATGTATAATGACCTAATAACGTTGTCAAAGGTGTTAATTACGCCATTTGATTACCATTATATTTAAATTAATTTTCTACATCATATCGTATAAAATTGTTTCATAAGAAATAAACTATGAATGGGTTCTGAACATTTTAGCAACCATAGATAAATAACTATACTTGGAATTAGCAACTGTATAATGTATAATCTTAGTTGAAGGATATTTATCTAAGTGTATAATAATCTGGTCACGGCACCATACACTTCTGAAACAACCGTCCGTCATTCACCTGTGTTGTGCCCGTGGTACAAGGATTATTCCTGAGTGCAGGGAGTAGTCTTTATAAAAAAAAACATTTAGAAATTATCATAGGAAAATATAATAAATTCCACTGACGAATATAGTTTTCATGGTGATTAAAAAGGCCGCTCTAGCTAATCACGAAACATTGGCTCTCAAATTTTTTTCCCCACAAACCCCTTAAAGGTTAGAAGTCTGAAATAAAAAAGTATTGCTGTCTATAAAAGCTAAAATATATTAAACGAGACTCTACCCACAACTCCGTCCGGGTGGTTTCAGAATATAAATATGTCGCACTACTGCACTTTAATTAACTTAATGCAAAAATAGCTAACCCGAAGAAATCATTCATTTTTCCGGGATGAAATGTAGCCTGTGTCCTTTTCTGAGCTCTAGTACTCTGGGGTTCAATAGTTACACCGAGAAAGCGTAACAAATAAAGTCACTTTCGCATTTATATTATAGTAAGGATATAAACATTTGAAGATGAATCGCGAGTTATAAACGTGTCTTGGATTAGAAAAATGGTGGAATTTTTATTTGGCGTACAAAATTATTAAAAAATATTTAAATATACTCCAATTTATCGCCATGAGCTGGTTGGATATTATAATACCTCTATGAAAAGGCACTTTATAAATTAGCCTCTAGCCTGTTTTCAAATTTTCTATTTAAACGTTCTATTCTCCATTCTAACCAGCATTTTTTTTTTATAATACACACCACCTTATGTTAAGCGGTTACCGTAGCCTATCAATGCTAGCAACACCAGAGGCATCACTCGCGCGACTCCTGCTCTATGGAAAGTGATAGGCAGCGAAAAGGAAGGATAACAAGGAGAGGATAAGGAGGGCAGCGATCTCACTCACCATACGAAACAATAGGAGGAGTACCTACAATTGTTTCACTTATTAGTTTGTATATTTTTCATGTAACATATCATGGTGATATGTTACATGAAAAATTGGTTGGTTGGAAAAACTTTGAGATTCAATGTTAACAGAAAGAGTACGAGCTAGTTTTCTCGTTGGTTCGAAAGAGAACGGCTAAAAGCGATAGTTGTCATGTATCTGTCATATACAACAACCACGTTATGCTGCCAGACTAATAACTACGATTCTGCTCATATTAATAACTAAGATTCCTTTTTATAAAAATAAACCAATTTAGACTAGAAATCCTGAAATTATAATTACTGTAAACAAGTCCTGAAATTATAATTACTGTAAACAATTAAACATTAATTTTTGATGAGTAAATGATTTGTATTATTATTTATCTGTCAAGTCTGTCAACGATTTGAGCAGGCCTGTATTATTGGGCCATGACATGATGGATATGAGTCATGAAAAATAAAAAATGATATCCACCAGGTGGACCGATGATCTGGCCAAAGCCGCGGGGAGCCGTTGGATGCGGTCAGCACAGGACCGCTCGTTAAGGCGTTCTCTTGGGGAGGCCTATGTCCAGCAGTGGACGTTGAAAGGCTGATGGATGGATATGAGTCAATGGCAACTGACATTGTTAGTTGTCATATTTGACAAAGCGTAATCACTAAACTAGTGCTAAAGTGCTAATCACTATTCACTACATCACTACACTATACGTTCTAGGTTATAAAATTATAAATAGCATATCTGCAAACAGACAATAATAAATACAAATGGCCAAATTTTGCAGCGTTACATTATATAAATAATGTCTACGAAACTACCGAAAACGACATTAAATTTAAAACAGGTTGGTACATCATTATTTCAAATTGGAATTCTAACGAAATACGATAAACGAAATTTAATTTCAAATGGCAACTTCTGTGTGTTCGCTATATTACAATAAACTCCAGTTTTAATTCTATTTCTGATTCTATCAAATTGCCTAGTCACTAGTCTATACCTACTATATAATCAGTAATGTATTTGATTTCTTATATAACCACATTGGTGGTAGGCTGCCATGTAACACAAACTTTCAATTCAGTGGCACTTATACCCGCACATTGCAAAAACATTTATGTATGTGTAATAGCAAAATCGTTGCTTCTTTAAAAACTTGAGATTTTTACTGGTTGTACTGCTTTATATGTCTCAAAAGTGCTGAACCACATAAAAGGCCTATTACTTAGGTATAACTTTTTGTAAATTATTTGCTACTTTTATTATTTGTTGATCAATTTAATATATTCTAACGCCCTTTTGCATTCAGTTTATTTGAAGTGTAGTGGATTTGATTCCCACATGGGACAATTATTTGTAGCCTCCATAAGTGGTTTTTCAGTCTGGATGTATCTTGCGTCTATTGAATTAAATTATTTAATGTCATACAAGATTATTCCCTAATGTTGGAAGTTCTTTAAAGAAAAAAGGTTCAGACACTTGTTATATACTTTATTAGATATAGTATCAATATCTTCTTTGTATTTACAGTTCCTCCTCCGTCAAGAAGTTTTAAAGCTTTACAGAGATATTTTTAGAACTCTCAGACAGGTACCAGATGTCATTACAAGAAATGAACTGAAGGAATGGGCAAGAACAGACTTCAGAAACAATATGCATCATACTGATGAATCTGCTATAAAATCTATGTTATATCAGGGAAAGAAATCATTGAAAGATCTTCAAAATTCAGTTGCACTTAGTAAAAGCTAATGGAATGAATTTGATTACACAAACAAAAACAATCTTAAATGTTTCTATTTTTGCTTTATTGAACATAAAGTACTGAGAGGACTTGGAAATTCAGTGTACAGCCTATGAGGCTCAGGAATAGGCATATTATTACTCTTAGGTAGAATTAGCAAACCACTGAAGTAATGTAACATAGTTCCAGTGGCCAGCCAAAAAAGGTGAGAAGATGTCACAAGGCGGGCTTATTTAGTAGGTGAGGGCCCCACACTACCCTGTTCCTTGTCCCAAACGATGGGGTGTGTGGTTAGGAACATTTTTTCCCACCTTAACAAAAAAAAAGGTGGCATTAGCAAATAGTTATCAATCACCCCACACTTTTTTATAATTATTATTATTAATATTATGACCTTATTTTTTAGTTCTTAATAAGCATGTTTAAAAAAACATTTTTTATTAGAATTCTTTAATTAATTACAAATAAATAATAATAATATACTATATCTCAGGAACTAGGTACATAATTCTTATTTCACTAATATAATGAAACATATTTTTGTATATACACTAATATAAAACTAATATTAATTATCAACATAAATTGCTTTATAAAATAGATATAACATAATAGGACCTGTCACCACAGTGCCAAGTACAACAACAGATATGGTAAGAAATGTAACAAATTCTCCATTCTTATTTAAAACTTTAGCTAATAATTGAATCAGGTTTCTAGTTATATGATGTCCATCCATACCGTAACAAGGTAATACATTTATAAATGCTATGCCCATTGAAAACATAAATACATATCTCCATAGCTTCTCAAATTGTGCTGGAGAGAAAAATGAAAAAATGCTCAGCCTCGGAAAATACTGGTCAATGAAAACAGTCTTGTGTATATCATATGGCAACCCTAAATATAAAACGGCGTTTCTGTCTTTTCTTTCAATAATTATTAAATATGTGTGATTGTCCATTGAAGGTTTTAAACAGTGCTTGCCTCTCGGACATGTATATCCACCCGCTTCTGTGCATTTTGTAAATTTAGTTTTAACCATATCTCTAGGTTTTAAGCATGAATATTGTCCTGGTAACACTGATTCTGATACTGCCTTAGGCTCCATATACTCGAAGCAGAAGCTGTACAAGTCATCCTTGCGACAACACTCAATCACATCATTCTCTTTAATAGTTTCCATCATGATTTCATCATTGTGTGCAACAAATTCTGCACTAATGCAGATTCCATATCTATCATGAGCCAAATGCAAACAGTAAGTCCAATCATCTGAATTTTTTACCTCACATCTATTAATAGATGTTACAATGTTATCTACTTTCAATCCTCTGACATCTTTCAGGGGAGAATCATCAGTAAAACCAGTTATTCTCACACCAATCTCTGTTTCATAGGCTATACTGAATAATATTGGCGCTGAAAAGAACAATAGTAAAGCCACAAAGGCTGTGGCAACATTATGCCAAATACCTGCACAATATATCCTCAGTCTCTTTGTAACAGCCAAACTATTCAAGTGTTCCGTATTCAACTGCACAAAAGCTATTGGTATAATAGTAAATACATAGACACCTACAGATAGAAGTTGAACATCATCTTGAGCAGCAGCCATAGCATGGCCTAGTTCATGAAATACAGTACTAAAACCTATAGCTAAAAAATAAACCCAAAAGTCCGAAGCTGGAATATTTACACCAGGCAGCATAGCTCTCATTTCAGGCACATAGTTCAATTGAACTGAGTTGTTAAAGTGTTCCCATACGAACATAAACAGAGTCCATATTGAAAATGGTAGAAATATCCATATCGTAAATAAATAGCCGCATGTATACCACTTACGAAGTACGCGAGACAAATTCTTGCTCCATCTATATAATAACCTGTTAAAAGCGCACGTAGTCCATGTAAAGTTTAATATTCCAACTTTAAGTCCTGTCCCTTCCAGAAATGCATAATATGGATAGTGCATACAACTCTGGAACATAGAACCGACAATAAGTACCTGCACATATTGTTACACACAATTTTAAATGAATATGACTACATATTACCTTGAAAAATGAGTCGAAGAACCATATAACTACGTAAAACGCAATTACAAAAGAACAAAGTACTGTGAAAGACATTGTAGCGTTTAATTCCTGTAATTAGTTCCATATATTTGCGAAATAAACAAACACCGGCACATTGCAACTTCCATGTTCGTAAGACGTAAAATCAAATTGACTGATGTCACTTTGACAGTTGAACCTTTGATCTGACATTTTTTTATATAATGGCAAACTGGAAAATCTAGCAGCGCTGCGCGAAAAACATCCTCCTGCTTAAACAAACTCCACCATACTCCTGCACCTGATGCCAACTACAACATGCACATTTCCTCTAAAGACATTATTAATGCTATAAAATCTTTACCAAGTGGTTCTGCTGGTGGTTTAGACTCCCTATCACCTCAACATTTAAAAGACCTTATTGGTTGCGGCGGAGCAAGTGAACATTTATTTTCCGCATTAACTGATCTCGTACAGGTAAAGTCAATAGTAAGATTACAGAAATATTATACGGAGCAAATCTTTTTGCCCTTACAAAAAAAATCAGCCGTCGCGGGGCGTCTGGCAGATGTGAAACATCAAAATTATTTTGATATTATAGCAATGATGAGAATAAAAGAATAGCTTTTAAAAGGAAATAAATATAGCACAATTAAAAATTGTGTAGTGGTGATGGTATATGCATGCAATCTTTGGGGCTCCCTCAGGGGAAGGGTGAGTGTAAAAGTGAAAATGAATATAAAAGGATAGCTTGAAAGAAAATTAATATATTTATTATATTATAAATGTAATATTCCGATTTTTATATTTATTATATTATAAATATAAAAGAAAAAGCTGATTGTTTATTGAATATTAATTTAATATAATAATATACATTTATATGGTACCTAGTTCGTTACTTAGCTATGATAACCTTAGCATTTTTTCGATTTTCTAGGGCTACTAAGACAGCCCTTCAGTACCTACATAATAAGGCATTTTCACAACTTTAATTAGGTACCTACCTATACGCACTACACATAGGTAGGTATTGCATAAGCTCAGCAACAGTCAACAACTTGCTTCGCGGTGTCGTGGGTACTCTAGTACATCATAACATCATCCATCAGCCTTTCGATATCCACTGCTGGACATAGGCCTCCCCAAGACAACGCCACAACATGTGTTTCGCTCATATGGGGTATAGTGCCGTAATCGCCACGTTTGGCAGGCGGGTTGGCGATATCATAACATAGGTAGGTAACTAGTAAATAGGTACTATACCTACTAATACTACACAATTATATTTTAAATAGGTATGTAAAGATGAGTTACGTTCATACTAAAAGGCGTAGGTGTAGGTACCAATATTGTGGCATTATGACGACGTACCTACCTACCTACCTACTAATTTATAGATGTATAATGCACAGATTTCGTGATAGATAATTATTACCTACGGAACACATGATAAAGAAAGAGATAGTTGTACCTACCTATATTGTAATATGTACAAGAAATACCTACCAAATTTAGGGAATCATTACATAATATATGCATACCTCTTGCTGCTATTCACCGACTAAAACAAATTCGCCAATTGCCTAAATTCGTGCGCAACAATTACGTAGGTAGGTACCTAACGCGCGCTAGTGCGTTTTGCGATGTCTACTCTTTTTTTGTATTTAACCATCATTGCTAGTACATAGTACTTACCTACCTACCTATTTGCCTCGATGATAGCAGCAGCCCGGAGTTTGGAAATGTGCCCGGTAGACGTCAATAGACTCGCCCCTTATTACGTGGGACTTAAACATAGCAGGCGAGTCGTGGGTGTGTAATACACCTCTGCCTACCCCCGGTCGAGCCTACCTACAGCCCATCGCGGAAAACCAGGAGTTCTGTCACACCTATTCCAACCTTTACAGCTAGGCTTTGGTTCTCGTGGCGGCTGTTCATGCATTAAGAACATTCGTATTAGACAATGGTGGTGAGGTTTTGTTGAAAGTGGATGTAAAAAATGCTTTCAATTCTGTTAACAGAGGTACCCTGTTGACTGAAATCAAAAATAAAATTCCCGATCTTTATCCTTTTCTTTGGCAATGCTATGCAAAAAGTACAAAATTAATTTTCCAAAATGAACTTATATATTCGCAAACTGGCTGTCAACAGGGTGATCCACTCGGGCCGGCTATTTTCAGTCTTGCTATTCATCCTATTGGTATTCAGATGATGGAACTCTAGGAGGCGATATAAAAACAGTTTTTAAAGATTTAGATTTTTTAATTACAGAATTTAAATCTATTAATTTAGAACTAAATTTTTCTAAGTGTGAACTTTTCAATTCAGATACATGCACCTCAAAAGATTCTATTAAAAATTAAGTTATTTAACAGCATAGCTCCAAATATCAATATAATAGAAAAAAGATCACTTCGCCTCCTAGGTTCTCCTATTGTCGACGAATCTATGATGGATTTTGTTGAAGAGAAGGTACAAAATTTTCAGGAGAGATTATTTAAAATTAACTCACACATGGCTTTTTGTCACACACACTTTTATCACAGAGCGTGCTCGTCCCCTAGCTGTTTCTCGTTGGGAGCCTGGTCTTTGGTTAAAAGCTCTACCATCAAATGCATTAGGCACGCTGTTAGACAACAGCGCATTCCGTATAGCAAATTTAATTTTGTAACATTCATTCACAGGGTCGTCTCACCGAGATTCAGGATAACACTTACAAAACCACTGATAAACATTGACTAACACATTATCACTTTAGAAATTATTATTAACACCTATTGGAAACTATTAAATATTGTATATACTAACATAAATCATGGCTGGTCTGTTCTGTAAGGGCGATGGTAGTGAAATGTGATGGACAAACTTTAGTGCCTTGTTTTATACCGATGCAGATTCTACAGAATATGTTGTATATTACACATACCAAGATTCATAAAGCTCTTGTATTAACCAAAGAACTTTAAATTCTAAACGTTTGTGTATAGTGTAGATAGCTTGGGTCACCACGGGCTATCATGTATCAGAAGCGCTGGCCGTTTAGCTCGTCATGGCACTTTAAACGATGTCATCCGTCGAGCTTTTGGAACCGGGAATATCCCGGCAACCTTGGAGCCATCCGGCCTTTTACGGGACGATGGTAAAAGGCCTGACGGGATGACATTTATTCCCTGGAAGATGGGACGGCCATTAGTGTGGGATGCCACCTGTGTGGATACTTTGGCATCGTCTCATCTTCCAGAGACTTCTCGGAGTGCTGGTGGTGGTGCTATGACGGCTGAATCACACAAACGGCGCAAATATTCTAACCTTGACAGAGCTTGCTTATTTGTGCCATTCGGAGTAGAGATCATGGGCCCCTGGGGACCCGCTGCTTTCGAAATCTATAAAGATTTAGCGGGGAAGCTTGTAGAGGCTACACGTGACCAAAATGCTGGTTTTTACCTTGGTCAAACGATTAGCCTTGCTATCCAGTGAGGTAATGCCGCTAGTATTTTGGGCACGTTACCGATTGTAGAATGTCACTTGAATGAGCCTTAGTCCTCTTGGTCTAAGGTTCATTCAAGTTATTTTTTATTTACATTTATTTTTATTATATTAGGATAAGTTTAGTTTGTATTATCTTTATAAAAACTTTATAATGGCTACTCGGTTTGAGTATTTGCCAATTATTTATTCAGGGTACATTTATTTTCTTTTACACAGGTAAGTTTGATAATTCATCAAACAAATCGTAGTCGATGTCAAAGTCATATAAAATTAGTCATAGTTAAGTAAAGTCAAAAGTCGCCCCAGCAAAGCGGTGGCAACTTTACTGAAGCTTCTATGGATTTTTGGAGGCACCACGAAAAATCAAGTTATGCCACACTACATCACTCGCCAATACTTATGCCCATACATAAATAGTTAATAAGCAAAAGGGCGCCACTTTTACACAAGTTTAGGAAAATAATGCAGAGTGACGACATGATCTTCATGTTCCCGCCAAAAAAACATTTATTTTTTTGAAGTGAGAACTTATTTAGCCGCGTTGTGCGATTTTTGATAGGAAAAAAACCATAGATTTATTATTAAATCTATGGAAAAAACTTACGGGTTCGCGCGTTATAAAAATCCTATAGTCGGATTCTTCTTCTTCTTGATTTATGGCTGTTGCAGGAGTATGTCCACAACTTTGCCAATGTCACGTGGCAGAGATAAACCGTCAAACGAAGGAGATTGTTCGGTGATAATAGAAAGGCCGGTGATTATGTGTCAAACTTAACAAATTACTATGATGGATAAATACTCTGAAGCAAACAACATCAACTAACTACATATCATACTAAAATCTATTATTCTAATGTACGGTGTTAAAGAAATTTATTTACAATTTAATCTTATTTACTTTTATAAATTTACAGAGAATTAAAACAAATGGAGTAAATATAAGTAATAAAAGTGATTTAAATGAGGTAGGACGGGGAATTTCATGAGGTAAAATATCATATAATGAGTAGTGAAGTTTGGTGCAGCTAAAAAAAATATGGTCCACATTTCCTTGAGCTAGTCCACATTCACAAGTAGAGCTATCCCTAATCCTAAGTTTGGCCAGAAATACTGGGGTACAAGAATGGTTCAAACGTAAGCGACAGGTGGTAGAAGTGGTTGTCTTGTCAGCCTTTTTGAATTTAGATAACCAGGGTTTATGCAGAATATCAGCTTGAATATCACCATAAAATTTTCCTTTTAAAGTTTTAGACACTAGCCATTCTTTAGTCTACTGCTGGAACAAGACTGTCTTTAAGGATGCACAGATGTCATGGGAATATAATTGGGAATGGACTAGGGAGCCTACAACCGCTGCAGACTTGGCGCATGAGTCAGCAGTTTCATTCCCCAGGATACCTGAGTGTCCAGGAATCCAAGACAAAATAATGTTAATACTAAGTATTTTACACTATAACAATTCTTCTCTAATTTTTAGGGAAATAGGGAATCTTGTTTTAGATCTAAAAGGGTTTGATAAGATGGATTGAAGACAGCTTTTAGAATACGAAAATATTATAGAGTTATTCAAATTGTGTGATCTCACAAATAAAATAGCTTCTAAAATAGCTATTGACTCACCAGTA
Source organism: Leucoma salicis (assembly GCA_948253155.1). Taxonomy (NCBI): domain Eukaryota; kingdom Metazoa; phylum Arthropoda; class Insecta; order Lepidoptera; family Erebidae; genus Leucoma; species Leucoma salicis. The sequence continues at coordinate 23,058,119 of OX411815.1, read as the reverse complement.
AATATTGAAGTAGCAGGAGGACATTTAAAAGACAATACAATTCTGGTGAAAGGAATCCACATAGCTACACCTACGGCACTATCGGCTGATTTGGAAGCATCTGTGTATAAAGTAAACCAATTCTTATATTCACTTTGAATTTTGTTATGAAATATGATATTAGCTTCAATTGTATACTTATCAATGCCAAAGTTAAGGATTATTTTTGGTTGGAAGGTTAATGCTTCATAATCAGTAGAGTATAGTGGCAGAATGGGAGACTGACAAAACAAATTAGATACTAAACTTAAGAAAACTCCAGAGAATACAAGGAAATTTGTCTGATGATGACTGAAGGTCATGAGCGTTATAAAGAGCGGCCAACTGGTTTAATTTTGAGATGAGAGGATGATCACAATTATGAATAAGTTTAAAAAAAAATCTGTTGGAAAGGAATTGCCTACGCAATGAAAGAGGTGGTTCAACACACTACTTGCATTGCGTTAATAGGCGATGATTTCATAGCTCTAAGAATAATACGTAGGCATTTAGATTGGATGTTATCCAATTTTTTAAGGGCAGATTTAGTACAAGGATATAAAAGGAACGAACCATTGTCCATATGACTGCGAATAATAGCATTATATAAGATTTTTTGGGTGAAAGGATGTGCCCTCCACCATACACCAGAAAGAGAACGAAGAATATTAATGTTTCTCTCACATTTCTGGGTCACATAGTCAAAATGAACAGTACCTGTCAATCTGGAGTCTAACCACACTCCCAAAAACGTAATTTTATTTTCTTGGGGAATTATACAGTCATTAATACTAATTGTAATATTGGGAATGGTTCTTTTTTTGGTGAAAATGACAACACTACTTTTTGAAGGTGAAATGGATAAGCCATGCCTGAGAAGCCAATCTGATAAGTAACTAAGAGCAGAGTTTAACCGGCTCTCTGCTTCTTCCAAAGACTTGGTAGCAATATAGATAACTAGATCATCAGCATATTGCAATATTTTGCAGAATGGTTGAACTGTAGTGTCTAAGTCACTAGTATATAGACTGTATAATAAAGGGCTAAGCACTGAACCTTGGGGTAAACCCTTCCAGACAGTTCTAGGTGGATAACAGGAATTTTGATATTTAATAGAAATAGATCTTTCCATAAATAAATTACATATAAAACGGGTCAGTTTTATGGGAATGTTCAGATAAAGTAATTTATTTTGAAGTACTGGTAATAACACATTATCATACGCTGATGCAATATCTATAAAAACACCAACTAGATATTCTTTTTTAAGAAAGGAAATGCGTATATCAGAGGTAAGAATACTAAGACTATCCATAGTACTCATACCTTTTCTGAAACCGAATTGAGCTTTAGCTAATAAGTTTCTATTTTCTACTAACCACTCCAAACGGTGTTTAATCATGTGTTCTGTAATTTTACTTAAAACTGAGGCAAGGGCTATTGATCTATAGTTATTAGGATTAGCTGCAGACTTTTCTGGTTTGAGGATAGGGATAATTATTTGCTTTTTCATTTCCTGAGGTATGATTCCATATTCAAAGGAGTTGTTAATTAGTTTCAAGTATGTTTAGAATTTTGCGAAGCATGTTTTAAAAAAGAAAATGGTATGCCATCTGGGCCAGGTGAAGTATCCACCAGCCCCTCAAGAGCAAGACTAAGTTCAGAAAAGGTGAAATGGGCGTCAAAATGGTTTAAAGACGGGAGGGAATTTGGAAGAGAGGGAATTGCATCTTTAGTTGGAACAAAAGGTTGAGACAATTTATCAAAAAACTCCTCAAGCCATAAAGAAGGATCATTAGATGTGATATTATTATTAGAGGATCATGTTACAATAGGTAACATGATCCTCTAAATTTTTTAATTTGTTTCCAAACTAAACTGGATGGAGTTCTGGGAGAAAGCTGTTCACAAAATTGTATCCATCCAAGCTTCTTTTCCTTTTTAAAGTTCTAGTTGCTTGAGAAGCTATCTTTTTATATGCCAAAAAGTTTTGTAAAGTCATATTTGATATGTAGCATTTTTCAGCTGCCTTTCTTTTCTTAATAATGTCTGAACATTCAGTGTCCCACCATGGAGGAAAAATTTTGAAATTGGAAGATTTTTTTAAGGGGAAAGCAATATCAGCACTTGAAATAATAGATTTAATAAATTTTGTATATATATCAGATATATTGTAGCCGGAAAATGAAGGGAGTAGTAATAATTTATTATCAAGGGAGTTAGAATATAATGACCAGTCAGTATTTTGATTTAGTCTGTATTTAAGAGAAGGGCAAAAGATTAAAACTGAAGTAGATCTGTCACAGATGTTAATATGAATGGGAAAGTGATCACTACCATATGTGTGTTCCAAGACACACCATGATAGAATTGATGCAAGGGATGGAGAACACACAGTGAGATCAACTACACTTTTCGGATTCTGTGAAGGGAACACCCTACGTGTAGGAGTACCATTATTAATTACGCATAAGTTGCCTTCATCAAAAATTTCTAAAAGGGCGCAACCAAATGAGTCATCATGACCAGAGCCCCATGAAGTGTGGTGAGCATTAAAATCACCCATCAAAATAATGGGAGGTGGAACAGATGAAATTATATATAAAATATCTGAAACTAGTGAAGGATTGGGATGAGGAATATATATAGATACAAAAGATATATTACACATATTTACAGCGACAACATTGATGTCAGGTGATACGGGTGGATGTGAAGTTTGTGAAAATGAGCAAGAACGCCTAACAAGTAAGGCAGTTCCAGCATAACCATCTCTGTCGTCCCTAAGACAGGAGTAACCTGGAATCCAAAAATGGGAACCAGGCACTAACCATGTCTCAGAGACAGCAAAAACAGAATGCTGAAATTTAGTGACTAAATGTAGAAGTTCATGTTTTTTTTATGACGAATGCTTTTTATGTTCCACTGGAGAAGTGATATGGGAGCCATGGTCTGAATTTAATGGTATGAACTGTAGAAGAGTCTTGGCAACGTGGGACGGTATGTTAGTATTGGATTTAGACAGTAAACTAATAACCATTGAGAGGAGAGCTTCCAGGACACTATCATCCTGGGCTAATTGGGGAAGGTTAGAAGAATTAGACATAGAGTTCAAAGCAGATCCATTTGATAATGATGATGATGGGGTAGCAATAATATTTTGATGTGAGACCCGATCATATAATTTCCCTAGTGGAGCACACGTGGGGTGGAGAAAACGGTTAAGATGTATGAGAAGGAGAATTTGCAGGTTGATTCTGAAGAGTGGATGACTGTGATGTTTGAACAGATGAGTTTATAAATGTACCGCCTTGTGCTACCTCAGCATAAGGTTTAAATGATTTAGGATGGAGGCGTGATGCTTCATAAAATGAGATATTATCATTTGCCATAAAAAACTTGATAGACTTTTGTCTGCCCTGTTCAGGACAGTCTTTACTGTTGGAAAAATGCTGTCCCAAACAGTGCAAACATGAAGCTGTGGATTCATCGACTTTGCAAGTGTCTCCAGCATGGGGTTGAGCACAACGAAAACACCTTGGGCTTGAACGGCATAGACTTTTGACATGGCCAAACCTACGGCAGTTGTAGCATTGAATCGTAGGATACTGATAAGATTCCACCGGGAGAGAAGTGTGAAAACAGAAGACTTTACAGGGTAACCTTTGACCCTGGAAAGTCAATACGATTGTTTGGGTAGGAGTCCAAGTTACCTTACCATCATTTATTATTTTCCTGTTCAAGCGATGAGCCTTCAGGACAGGGCCACAACCATCAGGGAGAGTGATAGCCTCCACAAACTCATCCATGGATAAATCCACGGGAACCTGGCGCACAATACCCATTTTTGTGATATTATAAGTTGGAATAGAAGCAACATATTTTGCAGTAGTCAAAATAGGGTTATCTAAAAATTTATTGGCTACTTTGGCAGTTTTAAACTGGACTGAAATCTTATTTCTCCCCACTTTTTTAACACCATCTACACAAATATTTTCAATTTTATTTTTGTAGAGAAACTGGCCAAACTTGATAATACGGATTACAGATCCAATCACTGGATCTGGTTCAGCTCGGGAAATATGGACCATAAATGGTCCACTGTCTATATCTGTATATTCTTTAATGCCAACAACAATTTTCGGGTGAATATATACATTTTGTATGGAAGCGACAGCTAGCTCCTGGTCTACAATAGTTTTTTAGCGTTGCTATTTTCATTTTGAGCGTCTTGAAAACGACGCTTACCTCCTGATTGAATAGACAAACCAGGAGAAGTAGGGGCTACTTCTCCTGGTTTGGTGGTTTTTCGAATATCTGGGGGATCGGGAGGATCAGGGGGTTCTGGGTCCAGCGGACCCATCCAAACTTCCTTATCCAAACTTTAAAATAAAAAATAAGACTCGAATAAAAAAAAAACAAAAATGAACCAAATGACAATCTTACTATGAAAATTAATACATACCTAATTATACACAACAAAAACATAAAATTATTATTTATTACACTATATACACTAAGCTAAGCAAGAGATGAAAATTTTTGAGATTTTTTTAAAAGTAAAATCAAAATCAAAAATTTAAACAAATCTCACTGAAACGTGTGACAGCTCCCTTTTCTTAGTTCATGAAAACCAGACTACTATCTAGTCGGATTCTTAATTAGCTGCAGTAAAATGAAATTATCTAATGTCAGTGTGGGGTTGTGAGGCTGTGAGGAGATAGGATTAGAAATGGTACCTGTAATTTCCTTCGTAGCTCTTGAGCAGTAGACCAGTAGATATCCTAGGCGCCCTTCAACATAAAGCCGATCACAACCGATATAGTCTTTCACGAACACTTCCACAATATATGATTGACAGGTCCTTTATTATAGGTATAGATTTTAATTGCGGATTCTAATAGCGAATGGCGCGCGCGCTGCTTATAGGTTCGCGTTTTTTTTGCTACTACGTTTGCTTCGATATGCGATGCGGTACACATAGGAAATGGGAATAGTAAGGATTTTGTATGAGTGCGTGAAGTGCGTGTGTGTACTTATAGTATAAATCACTATTTTCTTATTTAATATTTTAATTTAATTTATAATATTATGCGGCGCATACAACTTCCCCGGCCTAGAGGTTTCCTCTAAACATTTTTTTTTTGTGTATATTTAACTTAATTTTATTATAATTTATATAAGATGCGATCTATTTAACTATTAAAATTAATTATTTTAATTGAGAAACTTATTATTTCTTTATTGCGTAGGCAGTGGGCAAAGTCGTACGACAGGCCGTATGTATGAACTTGAAGCGGTGCGCACCTTTACAGTGCGTATAATCTTATCCTTACCAGGAAAGATTTCTACCACTACTCCTAGAGGCCAACAAAGCGGATGAACGTTGTTATCTTTTATAACGACAACAGTTCCTAATTTTATTGGATTCGAGGGAGAATTCCATTTCTCTCGCTGTTGCAGCGAGGTGAGATATTCTCTACTCCATCTATTCCAAAAGGAGTGAGTAATTTTATTAAGTAATTGATAGCGCGATAAACGACTATCCGAGATGTCCGTAACATCTTCAGCGGGTAAAAATTTAAGCGGGGTTACATTTAAAAAATGATTAGGCGTTAGTGCTGTGATATCAGACGGATCTGAGCTTAGAACGCAAAGGCTATTTAATAGACCTTCAATTTGCACAAGAATCGTATTAAATTCCTCGTACGTGAGTATTTGCGAACCGATTACTTTAAATAAATGTGTTTTTACACAGCGTATATTTATCTCAGCGAGACCGTTAAAATGCGGGCCATAAGGCGGACTATGCTTAAATTGAATGCGTTGTTCAGTCAATTGTTGACTAATATAATTAATGTGCGATGTGGACTGTATAAAAGAGTAAATTTCATCTAGTTTGCGTTTGGCACCTATAAAATTGATACCTCCATCAGAATATATTAGCGAAACGGGACCTCTACGCGATATAAAGCGTTTAAAAGCATTGAGGAACAAATCAGAACTCAAGTCAGAGACCAACTCTATGTGCAATGCTTTTGTTGTTAGACAGACGAATAAGCAAATGTAAGCCTTTTGACTTTTAATTCCACGTTTGCGAATATGCGTAATGAAAAATGGACCTGCGTAATCTACTGCGGAATGTACAAAAGGTTTAACTTCTGATACTCTAAATGCGGGGAGGTCTCCCATAGGGGGAAATGTATTTTTTGGATTAAGTCTGAAACATTTATTACATTTATGTACTATTTGACGCACTACATTTCTAGCGGATAATATCCAAAATTTTTGTCTTATTAAGGATAATAATAAAGCGGGACCTGTATGTAAATTAATGAGATGATAATAATTTATAATTAATTCTGTAATACGTTCCTTGGGCGGGAGTAAAATAGGATGTTTCTGACCATAGTTAAGTTGAGAATGAGGTAATCTACCACCGACTCTCATAATATTGGCAGAGTCGATGAAAGGGTTAAGTTTAGCGAGATTTTTATTAACTAATCTATTCATTTTTAAAGCGGAAATATCATCAGCGAAATGCGTATTTTGTACGTATCGTATTAGATACAACTCAGCGATGTCTAAGTCTGCGGTGCGAATAAAACCATGCGTATTTAGGCGTTTAGAAAATCTTAATATGTATACTAAGATGCGTAATAATTTTGCATAATTAGAAGTGCGGCTTACTAACAGTTCAATCGAATGATTAATTAAAGGTTGATTTATTTGCGAAACTGAAAGTGTTACATTTTTAATTTCCATCCAATCGTGGTTAATATTGTCGTTAATCTGAAATGTTTTGATAGGCCATTGAGCCACGGGATATGAGAACCAATGCGGAGCATTAAACCATTGATTAGCATTTAACAGTTTTTTAGGTGTCACAGGGCGAGAAATTATGTCCGCAGGGTTTTCACGACCACTAATGTGGAACCAATGCGTAGCTGGTAATTTTGAAGTTATTTCTGTTATGCGATTTGCGATAAAAGTGTGAAATTTATAAGCGGGTGAATGTATCCAAGTTAGAGTTACGGTTGAGTCAGAGAACGCGTATACTTTGTTAATTTTGCATCGTTTATTTAGTATTTCTGTAATAGCCGTAAGTAAGTTAGCTAACAAAAGCGCAGCGCAGAGTTCGAGGCGAGCTAAAGGCATTTTGCTGAGAGAAGCAACGCGAGACTTTGACGCGAGTAATTTTACAGAACCGGTGGATTGTTCATCAGAACTAACCCTAATGTACACGACGGCACCATAGCAGCGCTCACTAGCGTCTGCGAATCCAAGTAATGTCACATATACTTTGGAATTAATACCTACATGGCGCGGAAACTTTATTTTTTCAAGATAAGTGAGTTCGTTATGGAACTGTATCCATTTACTTTCAATATGCGGGGGAACCGGAGTGTCCCAATCTAACTGTTGTATCCAACATTCTTGTACAAGCAGTTTCATAAAAGCGGTTACAGGACTGATGAGACCTAAAGGGTCAAATAACCGTGCGGTTGCGGATAGAATTGTGCGTTTGGTGCACTTTAGAGAAATTGCGTTTATTTTAAAATTAAAATTATCTTGTGTAGGATTCCACTGCAAGCCAACGATTTTAGTGTTATAGGTGTCAGCGTCAAAATTTACGTTCTGTTGAACTTTATGCGATTGAGGGATTCGACTCATAAATTCAGGACTATTAGAGATCCATTTTACAAGATTAAAACCGCCTGTTTTGAACATAGCGACCATTTCGTAAAAAGTTTGTTCGGCGATTTCGAGGTTATCTAATGAACATATATAATCGTCCATATACATATGATTTTCAATTTCATAAGCGGCTAGCGGATATTTATCGCGATTATCAGCTGCAAGCTGACGAACCACCCTCATTGCAAGGTATGGAGAGCTAGATATACCAAACGACACTCTACCGAACTCATATGTACATATTTCTGATTTGGAATCGAACCTGTATAATATGCGTTGAAATGCGTGATGTTCTTTATTTAACTTTATTTGAAAGTACATCTTTTCAATGTCTGCTAAGACAGCGACAGTAAACATACGCAAATTAATGAGTAAGTAGAAGATGTTGGTTTGCAAATTAGGACCCACATATAAGAGGTCATTAAGCGATTTACCAGATGTAGTTTTGCATCCAGCATCTAGAACAATGCGTATTTTAGTGGAAGATTTTTCAGGGCGATAAACAGCTCTGTGCGGTATATAGTAATGCGGAATATCGAAAGAGGGATTGTCACTTTTTGACAGATAATCTTTGTCTATATATTCTTGAATAACAGCGTTATAGTTTTCGCGGATCTTAAAGTCAGAATCTAATTTCTTCTCTAAATTAATTAATCGACGCTTGGCTATAGCGTACGAGTTTCCTAATTCGGAATATTGAGTTTTAAATGGTAATTGGACAGTATATATACCCGTACAATCGCGCGTGTAGGTTGCGTTAAATATTTGTTCACAGGCCTGATCGTCAGGGCTCATATGAACTTTTTTGGGAACCTCTTCCAATTCCCAAAAGCGTTGCGTAAGCGTTTCTAATGATTCATCATTCGCGGTGCAGCAGAAAGATTTATCTTGCGTATAATTATTAAATTTTGGTTTATAACTGTAACAATCGATGCAACGTGCATTACAATCTGCTCTGCCCATAGCAACATAACCGAGTGTGGTTTGTACGGCAACTACTGAAGAGCCAGGTATCGTTACCTTAGCACTTCCTAAAAGGAACGGTATTAACTCGCTTCCTATAAGGCAGTCAATTTCAGCTGGGGAATAGAACAATTCATCCGCCATAGGCAAGTTATTAAAGTGAGTTAGATTTGAGATATCTATTGATACGCTAGGCAGGCCGTCAGTAATACTAACTATCACACGAGCGTGAATAGTGTAGGAACAGCGGGCATCAAACCGAGAGAATATTTTGAGTTTTGTGTATCCTAAACAAGGGATTTGAGCTTGACCAATGCCGGTAATCGTTGAGTTCTCGGGAGTAATATTTAAATTTAAGCGGTCGCAACACGATTTTGAAATAAAGTGATCACATGGAGCCACTATCTAGAAAAGTTCGAATTGTTACCGGTTTATTATTTTTATAAACGTATACAGAAGCGGTGGGTAACAATACTGTAGTATTATTGCGTTTATTTAAATTAGTTGCGGTCGTTGATAATGCGACTTCATTTGAATTTACGCGCGTATCGACTGCAGGCGACAGCGACTGGCTTGCGTGCATCGTAGCGGGGAGACAAGCGGGACGAGGCGCGGAGCGCTCGTTCGGTGACGGACTCACACGAGTCGCGTCGATATTATACCTATGGTTCAGCGGTGCATTTGACGCGTGTTGCGCTAGCGAGGACGTGCGTTCTAATTGCGTTTGCGATTTAAAATTATTTATATGTATTAGAGTGTGATGCTTCCGTTGACAGATAGAGCAAGTATTTGTTGACTTACATAATTCAGCGTTATGATATCCGAGGCAGTTGTAACAATATTTATATTTTTGTACCAAATGTAATCTAGCGTGCGGGCTACAACTTATAAATTGAGAACATTTAAATAGCGGGTGCGAAATTGCAGAGTTGCATATTTTACATGGAAAGCGTTGTAATTGAGAATTTGTATTGGTCATAAAAACATGCGGAGATTTTGACTGAGACCTTTTAGCGGTATTATTATTATTATTAATTCGGGAAGAAAACTGTGATTTTAAATAAGCGTGAGGGTTGCGTAATGTTTGCATTTTATTTTGTTCTTTTACGAATTTAGAGAGGTCTTCAAAGGTAGGTATTGAAATATGTCTATGCGCCTGTTCAAATAAATTAACCGTTTCTTTATCTAGTTTAGTAAGTGCGATATGAGTGATAATAAAATCAGAAAGATTGTCAATTTTTAGACGGCGTAAAGAAGCTTCTGCTGAACAGAATTGATCAATAAATGTTTCAATGGGTTGTAATGGTTTAAAATGAATTAACTGATTAATGCAAACTGAGGCTTGGACGCGTGTATCTTGATATCTTTCTAAAAGTGCGTTCCATATTATTAAATAATTATTAGCGGTAGGTAAAGTACCTGAACAAACCGTTAATGCTTTGTCAGACAAACAACCAATTAGATATTGCACCTTCTCGGCTTCTGACAGTAGCGGATTATCATGAATAAGACTTTTAAAATTTTCATAAAACGATGACCATTTACTCGGTGTTCCATCAAACGACTGTAACTTGAGTGGCGGGAGTTTGCGGTTAAATAAATCGAATTTACTTGTCTCACTACGTGTACTTAGTGTTTGATTTAGCGTAGATGCGGTTTGTTTTATATAACACTATAGCTCATCAAAGGATTGTAAGGCGGAGTAGTTCGGCTTTGCCGACGGATTTTCTCCCAATTTTGCAAGATTGTAGTCATCGAGACTATTCATAAAATTAGATCGCAACTCATCTAATGAATGTAAGCGTGACAAAAATTTAATTTTAATTTCTGGATCGGAAACATTTAAGCTGAGGTCGTAAATATTTTGTATAATTTCAAAAATGCTATTTGTCTTAGACTGCAGTAACAAGCACTTAGCGCTGAAGTCTTCTTCAGATTTTGTTGTCTTTTTTTGAGTAGCCATTTTCAATAATTATTTAGATATAATTTGTAACTATTATTTTGTATATTTAGCGGTAACTAAAGTGTATTATTTTATTTTGTTTGAGTATTTTATTACATAAATTGCGGGTGATTTTAATAGCGGAATTAAGAACTTGTTAAGTTACTTAAAGTAATGAATTTGCGTTATAAATTAAGCGATTAAATTGAGCGAGAATGCGTATGTTCCTTGTAGATATTACAAACTTACCTACATAAGACTATTATTAGCGGAATATTATTTATTTGCGTAGTTTAGCTAAAAGCGTTATATTTTTTATTATTTGCGTATATAGTAACTGTGTACTATTATTTTTATTTGAATAATGCGTGTTGAGTAGCAACCAGTTGATTATAAATGTGGTTTGCGGTGTGTATGTGCGTGGCCATGTGCGGGTAGGTATGTCGTTCTCGATATTGAACGATTTTATTAAAATAAGCGAAAGCGGTTTAAATATTACTTAATTATGTTAGTAAAACATGCGTATCGATTCTTTTTATAATAATTAGAAGATATACAGTTTTAAAAATTGAGATGGCATGAGATTATTATCCACGACGACAATGAGTAATGGCGGCGATGAACTACTATAATATTGTGAAAACTGTATTTATGAGTATTTATATGCGGTTTTCTATTTGTGGAGTGTATGTTGTATGAGTAATTGTAAGATTTGGCGAGAGGGACCAAAACCATGTGGGGTTGTGAGGCTGTGAGGAGATAGGATTAGAAATGGTACCTGTAATTTCCTTCGTAGCTCTTGAGCAGTAGACCAGTAGATATCCTAGGCGCCCTTCAACATAAAGCCGATCACAACCGATATAGTCTTTCACGAACACTTCCACAATATATGATTGACAGGTCCTTTATTATAGGTATAGATTTTAATTGCGGATTCTAATAGCGAATGGCGCGCGCGCTGCTTATAGGTTCGCGTTTTTTTTGCTACTACGTTTGCTTCGATATGCGATGCGGTACACATAGGAAATGGGAATAGTAAGGATTTTGTATGAGTGCGTGAAGTGCGTGTGTGTACTTATAGTATAAATCACTATTTTCTTATTTAATATTTTAATTTAATTTATAATATTATGCGGCGCATACAGTCAGTTTGTGAAAAAATGTTGCCACATTTATTTTATTAGCGTCGTAACCAAGTATGAGGTTTATCACCGAACAATCTCCTTCGTTTGACGGTTTATCTCTGCCACGTGACATTGGCAAAGTTGTGGACATACTCCTGCAACAGCCATAAATCAAGAAGAAGAAGTATGAGGTATCATTCATTTCGTTCATTCGGTTTTTCTTATAAATAAAGGGATATGCCCAAAAAATGCCTGAAAAGGAACAGTAACAATTAATAGTCCTTAACTCTATATAGAATAAATTATGTATAATTAAATAATTCTCAAGTTTGTTTGACTAGGGCAAAAATATAACGACCTTAAAATATTAAACTTGATATCCGTCTAATTAATCCTTATTGATATTTGGAGTAGGATAAAATTAGTCCACAGTTATGATTATTTTGATATAATTCAACCTCTATGTACGTAAATCTAATTAAAATAATATATGCGTAAAATCAAATTATTTTCAAAATAGAAAACGTATCGTGGCTGTATGAAACATGTCATTTGCTAAAACAATATGCCAAACAGACATTAAAATGACAGCTATATGTCAAACTGTCATTAAAATTACAGTTTGACTATGGAGGGTAGAGGTAAGGCGGACCGACTGTGTGTGTAAAAAAGTGTCCGTAAAACAAGGGCGAATAAAGGTGGCGCTATTGTAGTTAGTATCAGTTTAAATTTTAGGTTATATTAACTAAATTCTTTTAGACCGCATGAGTAGTTTACGTTTTATTTACGACGGTTTCATTAACTACTGTAGTTGCCCGAGATACTTAATATTTCTACTCAGCACACTTCAATTTTTCTACAACCGCTAAGTTCGTATCGAACCTAAATCTACACAAGCGCCATTCTGGTCACTTTTTGAACTGTTATTTGATACTTTCAGCTGGACACTTTTTCAGTTTATCCTCCATATGAGTCGGTTCTCCTTACCTCTACCCTCCATAAGTTTGACATATTGCTTCGAAGAGTAGAATAAATTAAAGAGTAGAATAAATAACAAAAAGATATATTGCATTACAAAAAGAAAAGTATGATATACATACTTTTTAGCACCGGCGCGGTACTAAATTAATATTTATCCTCCTATTCAGTTTGTTGATGATGATGATGATAGTAGTTTTTTAATGATGAAACAATAAAAATGTTTACCTATTAATGTTTTATTATTGCGTATTAATCCTTGCCATAACTTAAAAAAATGTTTAGAACTGGCTACTACTACTACTCTACTACCTAGTTTTTTGATAATTGTGATATAATAATTGCTATTTTATTGGGTCTCCTTAGATTTGTAGTATGTTTTGGCGTATATTTCATCGTTGTTCATTTCAGACATTTTTTTGTATGGGCGATGGGAATTCTCCTTTGTTTTAAAAACTAAAAAAAAACACGCTTTATTTGCTAGCTGCTTTAATAGTTTAAAGGTAGGAAAGAATATTACAATAAATAATGATTTAAAAAAGCGTGGGATGGTGTTTAATAAATCAATTAACTATTTGTAACATTTCTTGTCAAGCACCTCACGCTTTATTACAATCATTATTTATGATAATATTATTTCCTACATTTTAGTTCAAAGAGCCATGGAAGTCTAATTTATTAAATTTTTAAATTATAAATTGGTTTTTCTTTTTAGTCTTGAAACAGCATTAAAAGTGTGTAGTTCAGAAGAAGAAGAAAAAGTAAAGCTTATTTAGCTGTGTAATAATTTTCATTTTAACTTTATACTGTCACCGTGATTTTTTTCACATACTTATCCATAAATAACAATTTAGCTGGCTCACATTTCTCTAACAAAAATAGCGTATATATATAGCTTAATATTTTTCATTCCGTGTGGTACGGACTAAGAATACAAGTGTCACCACTCACGGGTGTCATATGAGGCGCCTAAGGGAAGTAAGCAATTAACATCCATTGCATGACTGGTGGTAGGGCTGGGTACCAAGTGGGAGTACTCACTTCAGGTCCCTCGTAGGCAACATGGAGAGGATTGAAAGTGTGTCGAGTAGGGTAGCGTACCTTATACTCAGAATAACCAAACGGTATTCGTTGAAGGTCATACAGGTTTACGCACCGACTTCGACATACTCCAACGACGAGGTGGAGGCCCTATATGAGGATATCTCAAAGGCCATCCACTCGTCTAAAACCTACTTCACGGTGGTTATGGGAGACTATATCGTGAAACTAGGCAAAAGGACAGCAGATGAGCTGAAAGTGGGGCACTATGGTTTCAGGCAGAGGAATCACAGGGGCCAGATGCTGGCTGATTTTCTGGAAAAGGAAGGCCTCTACATGATGAATTCCTTCTTCAGGAAGCAGCCCCAGCGGAAATGGACCTGGATAAGCTCTGATGGTTCAGTAAAAAACGAAATTGACTTCATCTTGTCGGACAAATGACATAAAATATATTCAATGATGTCTCAGTGATCAGCAGGATTAAAACTGAGAGCGATCACGAACTAGTCAGGGGCACCTTGAAAAGTCATCACACGAAAGTTGAGAGGTCACGCTTGATGAAGTCTACGCTCCGACCAATACCTGCCCAATACCAGAACCCCGAGAGCTTTCAGCTCTAACTACAAAATCACTTATAATGTCTAAATGAGTGCGAATCAGCGAGCGATTCGAATAGCAGGTTCGTGCAAACTGTCCACGCTGTCGAGCTCTTGAGTAATATTGTTCTGTGCTGTCGAGTCGACCTACTTCAAGGCTCGTCGCGTGTCGCGTTAGGAGGACTCGTGAACTCTCGGACTGAGACTCTTTGTATCATATTTGGTCTGTGGCACAAATTGACATTTTTAATTGCTTCGCTTCCATAAGCTAGTCTGTGCATACGCTAGAGGTTTTCTTCTAATGTGTTTATGTTGATCAAAAATATCTCTATTAAAATAAGACTATATTGTAACAAATGAAAAAAACATTTTAACATGTGAGTGATGAGTTGTACGGAAAATGAAAGTGGCCCTTTTGTCGTGTTCTTCTTGCCAGCGGTGGTTGGGTGCCTGACGATACTCCTGGCTCGACGCTGGGCGAATTCCCAAGTGAGCAATACTTCGTCTACAGCCGTCTCTAGGCGGCGAAAGATCATTAAAGACCCGCTTATCAAGCGGCCGCCAATAGCTTACAAAATGGTGCCACCTGTAACTAAGAAGTCTTCTGGTGTTAATAAAAAGGTATTTTATGAAATCCATTTACTCCTTTTCGTATTCACACTAGGCATTATACCAAATAAAGATATTTCACTTTATTTAATTAATATTTTTTTGTATTACTGAAATTAATAAATTGAGGATTTGGAGAACTTTGGAATTGTAGGTATGTAGTCTCCTGAGCTTGTACTGGGCCAGCCAGTTGTACTATGGCCTCAATATCTCACTCTAAGAGGAGACCAGTGCCCAACAGTGCTGGGTCTATTAACAGTGTGTTGAAATAAATATTATTTTTTTTAAAGAGAAACCCTGCACTAAGGAATAATCTTTGAACCGCGGGGGACTTCACAAACATACAATTTTACGGACACAAAGTATACCCACACTCAGAACAACCATTTGTGGGTTCACAAAGAGTTATCCAGTGTGGAAATGAATCCACAACACTGGCGGGAGGGTGGTACCTCGACCACTTCGCCATCTGTGCAGTCCTCATTTTATTAAATAGTTTGCTTTGCCTTGTATTAAGCATTTTCCATTGTCACATTTTCAGGGAAGCCTCCCAGTTCCAGATGAGGACATGAACGGTGGTAAACGGTTAGGCCGTGTCCAACGTACTGCTCCTTCTAATGTGCCACCCGTTAACCTTTCTGATGTAAAGCTACCAGAAGGACCTATTGCCCCAAAACATATACCGTTCCCATACATACCGCAAGATGGACCTTTTCTGTTTGAAGTGATGACATTCATATTCACTCTTGTTGCCACAGGATTGCAGTTCCTTAATTTGTACAGAACAATTTGGTGGTTGCCTCATTCAAATACCCATCAGGCGATGGTATGTATAGCATATTAATTTACACCAACAGCTCTTACACATCTAAATATTGGAAGTTAACTCAAGGGGGGCTCTGGGGGAGGGTCATGGGGCCTGATAATTTTTCTAATCTTATTGGTAAATGGAATAAAATAAAGGCTTTGTATTTGGTAATTGATTTATTATTGTAATCAAAGTAGAAGTCTTTCTTACTAAAAGTCAACTATTATGATGACTCCAGACTGGTAAGATGACCCCTCCCCCTGATTGGTAACCCCTTGAGCTCTAACACCATAGTAATAGGGGACTTGGTCCATGCTTAGCAGTGTGAGGTGCTTTTTATATCAAAGAACTATTTGTAACATTTGATCACACACTTTTTTACAATAATTATTTATTATAATATTATTTTCTACTTTTTAGTTCAATTAGCTATTTAATTAAAGTATTTTTATTATTTTAGTTTTTCAGACTACAATTTATTTTCTTCTTTTTAGTGTTAAAACAGCACCAAAAGAACTTTAATTCAAAAGTATTAAAGCTTACTTAGCTGTGATAATTTTCCTTTTAACTTCGTCATACATGGTGTTTCCTTAATAACTCTGGATATTGCTATGCTTATTCAGCATCGAAATACGAATAAATGAAAACAATAATTTATAAAATCTCTGAGCAGCTGACTGTACCATGCGCACGAGCTCACGTGCCTCCGGCTCTCCCTCGAAGTAGCATCAGTCGCAAAATAGGTACATAGAGAAAAATATTTTGATTATCTGATGTGAAGGTTATTATCTGCCGGAATGTTATTTGTAGAAGCCGACACGTACCGGTAAATCCTTTGATAAAAGCTGCCTTTAGCTATAGAAATGTACTGAGCAATTGGTAGACTTTTCAGGTTTGAAGCAATATCTATTTATTATGATTTATCAAATTAAGTATTAAAACAGTCACAGTAAGCCGAAAGTTGTTTGTAAGTTCAATAAGCTGTCAGTCCAAAGTTTGAAAAACGTACCTGTAGCTCGAAAACTTAGCTAATTGTTTACTTGTTAGTCTCCGTAAACTAAATTTTAAAAGTTTAGGTTGTTCGCAAATTCAGCTGATTTGTAACCAATCAATACCGACCGGGCCCGCTCAAATGTGTGAGCATTTGATGGCATTGGCATCGCCAGCGACGTACCCAGATAAAATTTACTGATTTGCGCCTAATAAAAATAATAAACTTGGAACGAATTCTTTTTTTTTCGTAAATATTTTTAAATATAATAGCTAGCAGAGTTTAAAATATCCAGTGTTAATAAACAAGCACCTTACATACTACTACTACCATGAATTTTTTTTACATATCCAAACAAAACCATTTAGCTGGCACACTTGACTCGTAACAAAAATTAGCGCTTTAAATATTACGCTTTAGTAAGTAGCTGTAGTAGAGTAAGCCTTATGGCGTGTTTACATTATGATAATTTTCCAGCGCCTAAATTCCGGCGCTTAATAATTAGCATGGCACCATGCCGTGGACGGTCGTTTACACGGTGCTAGTTTTTAGCGTCAGTCTTTCGAGCAGTTGTAAGGTTTTTCTTGGCACACGTTAGAAACTCAAAAAAAAATAATTCTGGACAAATCCGGAAGTTGAATAGATAATGTATTGTAAAACTATCCGCGCTATTACGAGAGGAGCTGATTGATATGTTGGAAAAAGAAGTGTTTAAGAAGAAACTAATTTGGACGAGGAAATGGATCAGTGACAGATGTACCACCGGGGCCTCGGTTTTGATTTTAGAACAACTAAGATTAGAGGATCCTTTATAGTACCGGTTGGCGTTACGATTAACGACAGATAATTTTGATGACTTTCTTTAGTAGACAGTTTTCAACTTCAGCGTCAAAACACTGACGAAAGATGCTTTACCAGCAAAAATAAAGTTAGAGGTAACGTTGACAGACTTGTGTACTGGAATTAATTATTATCGAAGCCTGAACCACTTTTACCGTAGTGCCAAATCTTCTATATCAAAATGTATACCAGAAGTGTGTCGAGCAATTTTTGAAGCAATCAAACAATTTAAAAAAATAAAAAAAAATATATTAAGGTATTTATTGGTATGTAATATCTCCATACTACTGTACATAGAGGAACTGGGTCCCAACGAAGAACTACCAAAAACTATAAGAGCTACTCACGAAACAGGTTTTTTACAGGTTGAATAAAGTAACGTAAGTGACAGGAAGTCAATCACAGGTCCTCACTAAAAGAAGGTTTTGTAGGGTTTGATTGAGAATATTGTGTTTGCGTCGATTGGGTCAATTGTGTATTTTGAAAAGAAATTGTAGAACTAGACTGCTTAGCTCGTATATCAGCTAGTCTACAGCGTGTTAATACACTCTGTATCCCTTCCTGCGCAATCGCTGCCTGCTCTTCTGACAGTTTTTTTAGTTGTGAAGAAACGCTCTTTCCAAAAAAATCAAACTCCGATTCTTCGTCAGTTCTATGTGTGTTATCATGTTGCATATTTTTTAATTCATCCATTTGCGAAAGTTTGCTACGTTTACTTCTAATACGCGATGCAAATGTTGCCACAGGTGATGAGCTAATTGGCGACTGTGGTGATTCTGGTAGAGCATGCATATTTTCAGACGAAGATCCTTGTTCGCTATCATCGTTAGTATTTCCTCTATCTGTGTTATCCTGCAAGGACAAAGAAATAAATAAACTTAATTTAATCGCACATTTTATTTTTTTATATAGTCTTAGATTCTGAGTGTTTGGAATGTCAAGACCTGCTAATGTGGAACAATAGATGCAATCGTTTGTGATTCTTGTGCGCTTCATAATTGGCTATGAAAGAAGTTCTTTATATCACAACAGCATGTGCAGACAAGACAAAGTAGACCAGGGGGGTTAGGCAGAATCTCACATGTCGATCGTATCGTGATTACTGTGATTGGTTGAGAGATCACCGCGATTGGCCAACGGATTATTGCGCCATCACGCGTCGGTTTCTCAACCAATCACAGTGATCACGATACGATCGACACGTGAGATATGAGATTCTGCCTAACCCCCCAGGGGGGTTAGGCGAAATCTCATATCTCACAATCGACATCGTATCGACTCGCTTGTGATTGGTAGAGAAACCGACGCATGATGTCACAATAATCCGTTGGCCAATCACGGTGATCTCTCACCCAAAAACAGTGGTCACGATACGATGACGATTGTGAGATATGAGATTCCGTCTAACCCCCAGCAGCCAGGTTCATGGAGAAACGAAATAAAGGCTAAGAGAGTATTTCGAATCAAGGCGGTAATCATTCAGCAAATAATACCAGTAAAAAGAGACTTTACAATCATTTTTTGTTATACCGAAAGTGTTTCTTGGCAATTGAGAAGCATTAAAACCGAATTATTATTTTTACTTGTATAGATTGTTTTTAAAATATATGTAAAACAAACAAATTCATTTTCACATTATTTTATACTTTTAGGATTATATGGCATTAAATAATCTTTTTTTTCTCCCTACCGCCTCCGTCACCATCCCTTTCCTTGGAGATGGCGACGCGCGAGTGATGCCTCTGGCGTTGCTATGCTTGTTTGCCACCCACGTAATATATAAAAAGTAACCTAGGCTGCTTATAGCGTGAGCTATAAGGGGTAAATTCCCATAAAAATCGGTCCAGCCGTTTAGGAGTTTACCCAGAACAAATGAACAGACAGACAAAAACTTTCAGAATCGGTAATTTATTTTGTTATTGGTTACGTATATACTTTCATATACATTATAAACAGATAGACAGACAAAGATTTTTGTTTGTATAGATGTAATTTTACTAACCGTAGTAGTGCGTCTTACTATTACATTCTTGATAAATGCATGTAGTTCTTCATACCATTTTGCCCTCGGCTTATAAATATTCCCTCCAGCACCAGACCTTGTCGATTTTTCAATCTTAGCTAGTTCCAAGTAATATGCGCCTCTAATATTCTTAATTTTGGCCTTTATTTCATGGATATCAAATCCTTCTATATCCATTTCTTCCCTAATTTGTTTCAGCGCCTTTACGCGTTTTACCCTGTTACGATAGTCATCGCATCTGATGTTCCATAAACATTCCTGTTCTCGATACAGTTGTACCAACTTCAAAACTTCATTTTCACTGAGTTTTGGCGGCATATTACCCAAAAAAATGTAATGTGGGTAACGTAGCTTATTTAGATTTAGGAAACGTCTAGTATTTTGACTTATAAACTCAGTTTATAAAGCCTATTTTACTCTACGGCGGCGTGCCAGCGACTGGCGTGGCGCATTTATACGAGTCCAAAAAACTGTCGCGGGGGATGCGAGGGACGCGAGCGGAGGTTTAAGCGCCGAAATATAGGTGTGTATAATCCGTGCTAGCGCTGTCGCGTCGTAGATATTTGGCGCGGAACTGTGATGAATGCTTATTCACGGCACCGACATTAAGTGCCGTAAAATTGTCGTAATGTAAACAAGCGTGTTTATAAGCAATATTGGCGCTATATTTTAGCAAATAGAATTGATTATTTTGTTTATATGTTTTGGATAGTTGACCTTATTCTGTGAAAGCGGATAAAGATCGCAATTTAACGGGATATAATGTATGAACTCGTTAAACTTTTTAATCACTCGTAATTTTTTTTAGCGGCTTTACAATAATACAATTTCTCGAATACAAAGTGCACCCAGATTCAGAACAACCATTTGTGGATCACACAAAGAGTTGTTCTGCGTGGCAATCGAACCCACAACACTCGGGCGGGAGGCCGGTATCTAAACCACTCTGCCATGTGTGCAATCGAATTTACGCACTACAAATCGCAATCTGTAAAAAAATTGTATCAGAGCATACGGCATACATACGGCTTATGATTGGACGGGTAAAAAAATTTGATCCATTGATCTATAAATTAAGGATACACAATTGTGTTTAGAAGTAGTGGCAAAAGTTGTATATATGTATTTATAATCTTACTTAAATATCTAGCATTCATTTCGTATTATTTTTTTAAAATCGTAATACCTTGAATCAATTCAGCCAATGAGTTTTTATAATTTAGTATTATTCGGCATGTTGATACGATGCGGCTGCTCGCGCATCATAACAATACTAAACGAAATGAGTGCAGGAAAACGTAATCTGCACTCATTTATAGTGGACACTTTTAGTGCCTTGTGAATCTGTTCTCTTTTTTATACATCAATGGATCTATAGTTTTATTTGACGTTTTATAGTCATTAAATCCTCAATGTTTTACTTTCAGAACTTTTATCTGATTGATCCTCATCTGGTGGCGTTTATTGTGACGATAATATTCCGCAAACTATTACTCAGTATCACTGTGATGATTCTAAGAGTCATACTTGCGCCTAAATTGATGCCACATGCTATTATAGCCGCCAGGTATTTATTTTTATATTTTTTAGCAGTAAATAAGTAGTAAAGCGTTGATAGTCTAGCGGTAAAACCAAGGACTGCAAAGACAATGGTATCGAGTTCGATCCCCACTCCAAGCTCACGGCACATACCTCTGACTTTTCGAGAATTTACCACTGCTTGGAGAAGGAAAACATTTTGAGGAAACCAGTATGCCCGAGGGATTTTCTTGACGGCTTGCGAAGTCTGCCATCCCGCATTGGGCCAGCGTGGTGGAGTACGGCCTGAATGCCTCTCACTTTGAGAGGAGATCCATACCCAATACTGGCACCCACAGTAATGAGTAGGAAAACAAATTAAAGGCAATGCAACCCTCTGCATACTGCAAAAAACATACAATCAAAGATTTGTATGTTTGGAAGTTTGCTACACAATAACGACAAAATGGCTGAACCGATTTGGACGAAATTTGCTACAAAGATAGTTAGCTGCCTGGATAAACATACATAGGATTTATCTAGAAAATGGGTTAGGCAAAAAGGGATAGCTGTTTTCAGATAATTCAGCCAATTCTAAGGCCCACATAGACCTATTCGTGGGCAGCAGTTGGTGATATTTCAATTTCTCCTTTCATATTATATTATAATACTAATGTATTGTCTATTTTTTTGTTATCTGCTAAGCTAATGTTATAAAACCCTTAGTACGCAATGGAGTGTTGACACTATTATTAGATATGAACAGTCTAATTGCTTAAACTATTGTATTTTTTCCAGAATGTTTATTTTGGGTGTGGTGCTTGGTGCTTTAGCATGGTGCACCTACTTCATAGTCCTCAAATATCCCGTCATGAAGATTTTCTACTTGTGCTATCCGTAAGTAGCTTATTATTACAAAGATTATTTAATACTTATTATTTATTTCCCGCCACGTATTGCGTGTAATTAAATTTTTGCCAGCAACAGACAGATAAAAATGTTCAAATGACTTTTTTATACATTCTAGTAGGGAATAATCCCTCTATTCCCGGAGACTTCACAAATATTACTTCATCACGCCATCTCCCTCCATTGCGGGGTAGGCAGAGAGAAAAATAATCAATTACAATTTCACGAACAAAAAAAACATCACAAAAATAATTGATATAAATAATGATCTCCAGGCCATAATGGCGGCCAGTGTTAACAGACAGTTCATGTACGCAGGAGATATTATTTATTCCCACAGTACCTCATTCTCATAGACCGATGGATTCCGACACGATCGGATAGAGTTCAGGCGCAGAATAAATTTTTTCATGCTTTTCAAGACATGGGGATGAAACACTGTCAAACTCCTAATTCCAAGCTGCTATTGATAGTTTCTTGGACTCAACTATACCGGGAGTATTGTCAAGCCACTGCTCACCATTTCATTTCACAATATGAAATGAAATAAGAAACGGCTATCTCCTGCTACAGCTAAAACGCAACGATGTGCTTCATGGCCGGTCACACGGGAGATGGTGGTACCAACCCGCTCGGGCCCGATACCAAGAGAGTACTACCACTTGGTACCCAGCCCTACCACCAGTAATGCAACAGGTGATGATAGCTTAATTCCCTTAGTCGCCTGGTACGACACCCGTGGGAAAGAATAGGGTGGTGAAACACGGATGAGCCAACCCAAGATCTCATGATCTGCAGGCGCATACAGTGCCGCTACTAGGAAGGTGACTCATATTATGTATATTACTATAGTAAAAAGCTTCTGCAATTAAATAATTTGCTTCCAGGGCAGTGATATACTTCCTTTTATTCGGGTTCTACTCCAGCCCTTTCCTGGAGCTGAACAATAACGAGCCGCCTCTCCACTGCTGCACTCACGACGCGGCCCAAGTGAGAGCCGAAGTGGACGTGCTCCGACAAGACTTCAACGATCGGGTCAAAAAGATAATATTCAATTCCGTGGTTGGAGCATACTACTCGAGTTTTATACCTTGTTGTTTTGCACAAGTGAGCAACTTAATTCATTAGTGATGTGTGTGTGACCTTTGTAGATGATAGTGGAGTAGAAATTGATCAATGCAAGTAACTGACTATAAATCTATTTGAAAGAGCAGTAAGTTATTTTCAGAAATTGTGATATTGACCATGGGTAAAAGTGGCAAACACGCTTATAGCCCTGTTTTTGAAGTGAAAACTTCTTTAGGCGTGTTGAGCACTCTTCGGGTGAACAAAAATCGGAACTCACGTCATCGTCACCGAACGTCCTATAGAAGTGAAAACTAAGACCTAATGACCAATATTAGATTATTATTATTTTGGTCATAAACACTTCTTTACCAGATATAATTCAAAAATAATAAATCTAATAGCTCGACGATACAATTTACGAGTTACTTAGTTTTCACTTCTATCGGCAGTTCCCAAAAACAGTCCTGCATGTTTTTTTTTTTAAAAACTTCAATATAACATAATTAAAATGTTGAATATTACACGTTTCATAAGCGAAGCGTTGAGGTGTGTACTACTCTCGCTTCACGCAGAACAACTGATTTTTCAAACTTAAAATGTCTCTATTTATCATATATATTGCACTTGTAAAATAATATATACACACATACATCAAGAAAAAACACTATTTTTTACACTCATGATATTTTTGATGCTATTTTTGTTATTTAAACTAGTTAAAAAAGTTCTGTCTTGGACGTCCGTGTGTTGTAGGTAATTTATGTTAACACGATAACGACCGAAATACTTTACTGATCGAGTCTTTCTTTTTATTTTACGATTCAGTATAATTACGAATAAAGCTCTATCACTTTTCACGGTCTGGTTCGATGTGGTTTAATTGTTATGAAATAAACAGAAAATGAGTGAATATTTACGCTCAACTCGACACTAAAATCAGCGCTATATACCTTATTTCGTGAGAACTACTTCTATAGACCAATATAGTAATACTTTTTAAAATTATCGTTAGATGGCGTATAAGACATGAGAACCACATTAATATGTACTTTTTAAAATAAGCGCTATCTATGCGATTTATTGAAAACTACCTTGTAAGACCAATACATTATTAGTTATTTATCAAATAATCAATTTTATTGTGAAAAATGAAGATTATGAGGCGTGCACTTTTGGATTTTCCAAAATATTTAGATATTGATGTATATATATATATTTAGCATTTGACATGCTTAGCCATATAATGTGAAATCGAAAATAACAGTCACGAGCAGGATTTGAAGCAGCATCGTCTTGATACCGTCCAGATGTTTTGCCAATTCAGCCATCAATGACTGTCCGTGTGTGCAGCCGTACCTGTACTACGACGTGTACGCGGCGTCGCAGCAGACGGCGCTGGTGTGCGCGGGGCTGGGCGCGCGGCACGCGGCGCAGCTGCTGGGCGCCGCCTACTGCGACGTGCCGCACCGCGCCGCGCTGCACCTCGGCCGCTGGCGCCCGCACGCCCAAGGTCAAGGCCGTAGTAGAGGAAACCTATACTATTGCATCGAAAGAAGGCGAAAACTACTGTACATGCCATAACCTGAATTCACGATTTCCGCTGCCATAGATGATTTTTTTTTTCACAAATAAATTACACATAAACGCTATATTTAAAATAAATGATTAGCTCCTGTATGACACTTAATTACATAATTTTAAACCTTTTTTAAATTTTTGTAACATGAATTACAATTTTATAAATTGTGACTTTAACGACTTTGTATTATCAACCTAATTAGCGATTTTATCACAAAATCATAATTATGTAGATTCACATCTATCGGGTGTCCACCGACTTTTCTTAGCATACACCTTTGACCACAGATGGATGTGAAGTAGTGCCATGGTGTGCAGATCGGCTCTGGTGTCGAGGTGCCTACGTATCTCACAATGAGCGAACTTACTTGGCTGTGTCATCAGTCGTCGCCGCGGAACCGACCTCTTTGGTACACTCGAGGTTTCATGTAAGTACATCATCTTACTTCATCCGTGAATGAGGCTAAGTACGATGTTCTTAGCTAATGATATCCTGTATTTACTCTCTCAATACTCCTCCAGGAATCAGGCGGGAGCTATGTTTTTTTTATTGCTAGTAAATTTATGATAAAGTAGCCTTTACCCGCGACTTCGCTGCAACCAAAAGCTAGTTTTTGGATTATATTTCAGGTTCCCGATATAGTAGCGGGATAAAATGTATACCAGTTGTTAAGTCTAATCAAGAGCTATCAAACAAAAAAAGTTGCATCAAAATCCGTTCAGTAGTTTTTGTGTGATGCGCGAACAAACATAAACAGACAAAAAATCTAAAAAAATCGTTGTGTTTAGACGCCTATATAGCCTAAGCCGTGTGGGGCCGGCATCAAGAATAGCTCCACCCCGTCTCTTCCTATGGGAGTCGTAAAAGCCGACTAAGGGATTACCGGGAGACCGGGCAGCAGCGTTCCCCTGTGTACTAAAAACATCCACTGCGATCGCCAACCCGCCTGCCAAGCATGGCGATTATGGCAATACCCCCCCTGGGGGAGGCCTATGGCCAGCATTGGACGATGAAAGGCTGATTGATGGATGGATGGATGGATATAGCCTAATACAATATTTTTTTCTCAAATATCTTAAATGTACAGACAACTCTGTTATAGCTTTATAATAGTGACAAATGTATAAATATTTGAACTGTAGCAACATACATTGTGTTGGCGATCAATAAATAGATATAATAAATAAAAATTGCTTACGGTGACAACGGCCCACCTGTTAAGGTATATACTCCATAATTATATTTTGCAGCGATAACCTTTTAGAACAGAATAAATACTAGTCCTACGGACAGAAACGTCACTTCCATTAAAACTTGTCCAAAATCTCTCTATAATAGCCTACAAAATCTTAATAATGATACTAATTGTTCGTAACGAGAAGAAATGTACCTTATTTACACAGAAATACAGTTGAGATTGTTTTGCCCGCCGCATGATCCTCGGGCAACCGCGTCATTCAACAAATGCGCTAGGGTTGCACCTATGATGACTTTACTACATCACGCTATCTCCCTTGCGGGGTAGGCAGAGAGAACAGAGTGACATAAGGCTCTGTTCTTACATACATCTCGCTTCCTCAACATCTATAATTTCTCTTCATACACTCTCCGGTTTCCGATCGCCGGTTTCGAAGACTCCTGACTCCACCGACAGCAACAAAGCCGTCTTTTATAAAACTTAAAAAAATACTTTTTTCATTTTGTGTTTAATTTCACTTTGTGTTTAATTTCACTTTGTGTTTAATTTTTCTAGTAGCTTCTTTTTGATTACTTTTTATATCATTTTCAATGTTACTTTCAAGTCGGATAATTTTTTTATACATTGTTTTTTTTTTGTTGATCATATGCGTTTAGAGTTTTAGCTCTGAATTTTCGTTAATGAAAGTTTATTGTCGAAATACCCTAAATCGCGTAAATAATTTTATTTTAATCAATTTGCGTTTAGGCGCGCGTGCGACACTCTTCGCTCGGTTGTACCGTGGTCGGTACGCGAAGCGGTAGGCATTTAACTCGGGACCTTGAGCGAGTGATGTACGCCTGCTTTTAGTAAGAACGAGGACTGCAAAGATAGTGTTATTAATTTCAATCCCCCGTCCAAGCTCGAGCCACCACTAACTTTTCAAATTTATGAAGACCTTCCATGCCTGAATTTTTTATCGACTGCTGGTAAACCCGAACCACAGAATAAGTATTAGTCCTACGGACAGAAACATCACTTCCATTAAAACTAGTCCAAAATCTCTCTATAATAGCCTACAAAATCTTAATAATAATACCAATTGTTCGTAGCGAGAAGAAATGTACCTTATATGCTCACAGAAATACAGTTGAGATTGTTTTGCCCGCCGCATAATCCTCGGGCAACCGCGTCATTCAACGAATGCGCTAGGGTTGCACCTATGATGATTTTACTTACTTATCATCACGCTATCTCCCTTGCGGGGTAGGCAGAGAGAGCAGAGTGACAAAAGGCTCTATTCTTGCATACATCTCTCGCTTCCTTAACGTTCATAATTCTCTTCATACACTCTCCGGTTTCCGCTCGCCGGTTTCGGAGACTCCTGACTCCACCGACAGCAACAAAGCTGTCGTTTATAAAACTTAAAATAGTACATTGTTACCCTAGGGATGAAATCGCTACGCTCTGGCGCCAAACCCCGTCTCGGGAATAAATAAGTCTTTATCCCGAGGTAAAGGGGGGTCCTGTACTTTTCATTACGAATACGAGGAAACTAAAAATAAAAATCATGAATTAGCGAAAGAAAAAATAGGAGACTAAAAAATTGAATTTGGAATCGCCGTTTTCCCGCCGATTTTGTTTTTTTTTCTGTAGGGTGTCAGCTATTCAGCCATTATTTTTCATTTTAATCATTGAAAAAATATAAATCTTCGTTATTTTAAAGATATAGTTGCAAATATATTAAAATCAAACCCTTTAATAAATACTTTTTTATTTCAATTTTACATCGCGCTGTAATTGACTGGCTGTACAGAAAATAGAACTGTTTTTTTATAATTACTCAGCTGTCAGTTGAAAGTAATTCTCCCTAGGGCTGAAAAGTATTACTTTCAACCCGCTCCTCAGGCAACTTAGGCCTACTTTCAGAGTATGAGTAATGAAAAATATTTTTTCTAGTAGATTCTATTTGATTACTTTTTATATCATTTTAAATGTTACTTTCAAGTCGGATTATTTTTTTATAAATTGTTTTTTTTTGTTGATTATATACGTTTAGAGATTTAGCTCTGAATTTTCGGTTATTAAATTTTATTGTCGAAATATCCTAAATCGCGTAAATAATTTTATTTTAATCAATTCTACAAGCGCGTGCACTTAGGCGCGCGTGTGACAGTTGTACCGTGGTCGGTACGCGAAGCGGTAGGTATATAACTCGGGGCCTTGAGCGAGTGATGTACGCCTGCCCGAACTTAGCCAACGGTGCATTTATAAATTATATGCTCTCAAAATTACGGTGGCGACGGATATGACCCCACTCATCCAAAACGACTGGTCTGACGATCTGACCTCATGTTCTGGAAGGACGGACCGGGATTTTATAGATAAAATATAATAAATGCGAATTTATCTAATATATAAAATTCTCGTGTCACAGTGTTTGTCACCATTCTCCTCCGAAACGGCTTCACCGATGAAATTTTGTGTGTATATTAGTAGGTCTGAGAATAGGATGAAAACTATTTTTCATACCCCTAAGTGATAAGGGTGGTCCACCCCAAAAAAATGAATTTTTATTATTTGGCATTCAAAAATACATACAACCCTAAATTTTCACCCTTCTACAGAATAATTTAATAATTTTCATTGCAAAATATTCACGAAAAAAATATGGCGGTACGAAGTTCGCTGGGTAAAAGCTAGTAATACATAAAAATATTGCTAGGGCTGCCAGACTTAATGAAACATCAAAAATGTAGTTTCGATTCACCAATGAAATTGTCTTCTTTTTTTACAGACGGTGTTTATAAATCCATCAATGTTGCTGTGTGGCATGCTTTGTCTGCAACTATCGCTCATCGTGCTCCAACTGTGTCTACTATTCAGCTCGATACAGTGGCACAATTTTATATCTGTTATAATACTACTCTTCATAAATTACTACACACTTTTTAAGATGGTTCGCGATTATTTGATCGCGTGGAAAGTTTACAAAGCAGAGAATATGATCCAAGATAAAAATGGCACAGCGCATACTGTTGCTAACTAATCTTTACTTGTAAGACGAATTCGTATGCACAATTTTTTTTCTAAAACATTGCATCAAGCTTATTGTTGATGTGAAAATACTGGCCACATAATTTTAATTTTTAAACTTCCAATACCAATAATGTCTGTATTAATTTATATTCCAAATTAAAACTTGTAACCAACGTCTAGTAGATTTTATTTTTTAAATACATTCCATTAGATACATGACATTAATAAGCTTGGTGTATCTAAAATTGTAAACTATTGAATAACTTATTGTTGTGTCAATTGTACTTAAAGTTTGTTTAGACTTGCGCTCATCTATGTTTAAGGATTTGGTTTTTTGAACAAAGTAACTTACATAATTATTTTGAATGTAAAATATTATACACAGTTATATATTTTATTTTACATTCAAAGTACCTTATTTGTGTAGTGTCAATATTTTACCCACAACATAATTGAGTGTTGATGTTACTGAACAATTACATACTTGCCATAATTAAAAGTTTTATTTTAATTTATCTAATTACCCTGGAAATCTCATTTTGTCAGTCTAGTCAATGGACATGAATGTAAGTACATTATAAAATAAATACTTGATTTTGAAGAGATCACTAAACTTTTATTTTTATTATACAATATACACAAATATTATCTATTAAAAATGTTTACAATATTAAATATTCAGTATTTTTATATTTTATCACAAACAATAAGCTACAAAATAACTCATAATATTGCTAGGTATATTTGGTTTTTAATCTATACTAATACAACACAAAGGTATTAACTTATTAGTATTGAAAATTAAAATTCA
The DNA here is from genome assembly GCA_948253155.1 of Leucoma salicis. Taxonomy (NCBI): domain Eukaryota; kingdom Metazoa; phylum Arthropoda; class Insecta; order Lepidoptera; family Erebidae; genus Leucoma; species Leucoma salicis. The sequence continues at coordinate 23,028,387 of OX411815.1, read as the reverse complement.
TGTTTTATCTAATACTAGATGGGACCATACGGATGGAGTAATGGTTATTCCATTACTCCATTCGGGTGGACTTCAATATAATTATATTAATACATCACTTTACAATAGATCTATGTAAAAATAGGTATACCACAGGAACCATAAAAAGGAAAAGTAGCCCCTGTCTTTGTCTGGGCGCAACACTATATGTATGCAAAATTTCATGATGATTGGTTCAGTAGTTACAGTGTGAAAACGTAACAAACAAACAAACTCACTTTCTCATTTATGACAATCAGAGCAGGGTGTGGGTTGAGCATGGCCAATATAGACTATGTGTACATACATTATGGGTATAGAAGTTATGAGGATCTTCATACTTTAGAAAAAATTGTGGCTTTTGAGATTCCACTTTGTTCACTATATTGCTTTACAAGCATGCAATGATGCTGACTGCCACATACACAGGTGTGTGGTTGTCAGTTATCTATGTTTTGTCTCGGTGAATCATCTGTGAACAACTGATTGGATTTGGATGGTGGTGCAATTTGGTAGGTACCTAAATGAGACATTAGATTAACATGTACCCAGGTTACTTTTTATTCTAAAAATAGGAATAATTGCCAAAGGATAGCTGTTTTTGGCATATAGACTGGAACAGTAAACGAATTTGGATCAAATTTGGTATACAGATAAATTGTGACTAAAAACACATAATATTTTTGTCCCAATAAGGAGTTCCTATTGGCTAAAATATTATAAACATAGCATAAATATAGCATCACGCCGGTATTCCCCGAAGGGGTAGGCAGAGGCGTATTACACACCCACGATTCGCCAGCTATGTTTAAGTCCCACGTAATAGGGGGGCGAGCCTATTGACGTCTACCGGGCACATTTCCAAACTCCGGGCTGCTACTGAGAATTTTTCTTTTCAGGAAAAAGCTCAATACCATTGCCCGACCCGGGGATCGAACCCGAGAATTATATTGTATTTTAAAGTCATGTGGATGAAACTAGTATTTTATAAAACTCCATATAATTTGTTCTTACAATAACAGTACCTATACAAAGACCTTCAAGATAAGTCTTACATTATAAATTATTTAACTTTTACCCATGTTGAAGTCTGTTGGCTATCATTTATTTTTATATTTATTTTATTCATTTTGTTCCTAACAACATCACAAGCCTGTAATATATTTTTGTCTTTATTTTCTAAAGCATTCAGTCTCACATTATGTCTAAATTCTATCAGTGTATCCATCACAGTATCTGACAGTATGCTATCTTGACTCCCTTGTAATTTCAAACCAAATTTTGTTAATACACTTGTGATATAATCCGCTATTAGTGCAATAGGCACTGGGTAGTATTCACCTTTGTGTAACTTAATAATCTTATTAGCATTACCAACTAAAGTTAGTAGATTATTAATGCAGGTTGCTGTGTCAAAATCTGATTTTAAAGCCTCAATATTGTCCTCTTCTATTTTCTGCAAGTCATCTAATAATTTGTCTTTATAATCTCCGCTGCAGATTGTATTATTATTTACATAAACAGAAGCATCTTTGAGAAAGAATTTGAGCTTATTTAGAACTTCCTCTGCTGTTTTCATCACTTCATCACTATATTCTATTGGATATCTATAATTTGAAATGAGGCAAGCCATTCTGAATATATCGGCACTATATTTCTGCAATAAATTTGGTATTGAAATAGTATTTTCTAGTGATTTAGACATTTTAACATCTCCTTTTACATGTAAATGACCTATGTGAATCCAGTAGTTAGCCCACTGCTTTGTATTGTGGTAAGCACATGACTGAGCCTCCTCATTCTCATGATGGGGGAACTGTAGATCAACACCTCCTGCGTGAAAGTCTAATTGAGAACCGAAAAGCTTGGTGACCATTGCCGAACATTCTATATGCCAACCCGGGCGGCCTCCTCCCCACGAAGTTTTCCATGACGGTTCCCCAGATTTTTCAGATTTCCACAAAGCAAAATCCATTTTATTTCTCTTTTCTTCATTAGATGCTTCTCCTTCTGGTTGTGTTTTTTGTAGTTTCCCATATGCAGGAAATTTTGTTGTATCAAAATATACTGAGCCATCTAAAGTGACATATGCCATTTCAGAATCAATAAGTTTCTGCACAAATTTTTCAATGGTATCTATGTGTTCCGAAACTTTACTTACTATAAGGGGCTTCTCAACGTTTAAGGAAGACATATCAACCCAAAATTCATGTTCGTATTGTTTAGTAATATTAGCAAAATGTGTCTTAGTTTCTGCAGCTTTTTTGATAATCTTGTCATCTATATCTGTGATTCCCATTGCAGTTACAAGCTTGATGTTGAAAAATGATTTTAGAATACGTTGAATGATGTCTAGTTTAACATAGCAGCTAGCATGCCCAATATGGGCAGAGTCGTAAACTGTTGGGCCGCAGGAGTACCAGGTAGCAATGTGTGGATCATTCAATATTAAAGGAACCTTTTGATTAGCGACGCAATTGAAAATATAAATACCAGTCGGATTCCCATATGGCATCAACCATTTTGTCTCCTTGTACGGTTTTAAGTTACAAACATGAGACAATCTTCTGTATACTGTGGAGAGTTTCTTCATTGTTATCGGGAGTAGGTGTTGCTACTGGTACCATCAGCCATAACAGTTGACAAAATATACCTACAGAAGTATAGAGATAAGATAGCTGGTATCTCTATTGTGTATGTGTCCACAGTCACCTCTTCTCGGCCTTTTGGCAACAATCAAATCATTTCATTTTATAATTATATTGGTATTTCCAACTCAATTCTTGATAATCTCAACGCTCGTAGAGAAAAAATCACAGGCTAGTAAGTCTAAGTCCTCTCGTGTAATATTGTTCTGTGAGTAAGTCATTACTTTACTCTATGGAGTAAGTCTAAGTGCTAAGTAGGTACCTATTTATTATTATTTATTAATTTGTTTAAGGCATCGGCAGAACCATCAGCCTAATAGTAACTTTTAAACATCGTTATTCTCTCATCATACGTAAGTTTAATTCATAAAGCAAGTCTTAGTCGAAGTAAGCCATATAAAATTAGTCAACTCAAAGTCCCGCTCCAGTAAGACGATGGCGTCCTTACTGAAGCTTCTATGGAGTTTTGGAGACAACAGGAAAAAACACGTTATGTCGCACTACATCACTTGCCAACACTTATGCACATACACAAATAGTTAATAAGCAAAAGGCCACCACTTTTACACATTAACACTTGAAATAACACAAGTTTAGGAAAATAATGCAGAGCAACGACATGATCTTCTTCGTGTTCCCGCCAAAACTCCTACCACGGGTATCACTTCGAAGAAAAAAATAAGGCATTCCCGATTTTTTTTAATCTGTCCCTACTTTAGAGTTTGACAACTAGGTCGCTTACGTCACGACTTTTATCTGTCAAATACACAGACTAAGTAGTAGTTCATTATTTCACAGACTACGTAGAATGTCGATAGTTCGATTTATGACAAAAAAAAAAACAATTTTTTTGAATCGATAGGAATTGTAGCCTTTGAAATCAATGAAAAATCGGTTAAAATATCGAAGTAGGTAATGACATTTATCGGTAGAATATCAATCGATTTTCGTAGTCTAGTATTATATTAACTTTATTTTAAGAATGAAACTATAGCGCACAAAAACTTTCTCGTATGGGAATATTCGGATATTATCGAACTATTTTAATGAAGATTATAAAACCACAGTAAATAAAAATGCAGTAATTTTAATAATTTAATATAATAAAAACTAACACAAGGAAGGTGCTAGGTTGATTTATATATTTAAAGGTATATAATATATTTTTTTATAATGCTTTTATTGAACACAGCAGTTTAAAAGAAAATAGTTTAAAAGCTTTCATACCTATTACCTACATATAATGTATCTCGGATGGGGGTAGTCCGTGGTGTTCCTACGGATTTATCTCCTGAAGATATAATGGACTGTTGCAATTTACTTAATGGATGTGGTAAAATATTAAAAGTTAGAAGGATTAATATTAAACATATGATAGATGGTGTACCAACATGGAAACCATCTCAAACAGTAGTTCTCACATTCGATGGCCGGGTTCTACCAGAACGGATATATATGTGTTACACCACTTTACCAGTACAGATTTACACATACCCAACTATACAATGTTGTAACTGCTGTCGCTTTGGTCACACTAAACTACAGTGTAGATCTAAACCACGATGCTTTAAATGTGGCGATGGGTCGTCGATGTAATTATTGTTAACGAAACTAGACCGTTGATTTGTGTTCATCGACGAGTTGATCGACTAGTTAAATCCGTCGACTAGTTAACGTGTTGCAGACTGTACCTATACCTACCAAGTAAAATAAATTTGACTATAATAACTTCATCTCGTTAAGACCTAGATACACCTACAGGGACCTTATGAGATCTTATAATTTTATCACATGAAAACCATAGTATATGTATATCATAAAAAACATACAGCCGCATTGAGAAACTCCTCCTTTTCGAAATCGGTTGAATTGAAAATCATATAAATAAAAATATATATTTGCTAGCTGACCAGGCGAACTTCGTACCACCATATTTATTTTTCCGAAATACTTTCGTGGCGCCACTTACCGGGTCTAAATGTGAATCTAAACCATCCCGGTACTTACTCAAACATACACAAATAAATTGAAGAAAAAAATCCTGAAATCCTATCGTGGCGCCACCTACCGGGTCTAAATGTGAATCTAAACCATCCCGGTACTTACACAAACATACACAAAATTGTTTGTCAAGATCGGTCCAGCCGTTTAGGAGGAGTTCAGTGACATACACACGTAGATACAGTAGAATTATATTTATAAAGATTTTCCTAACTACATAATTATTATGAAACTGTAACAGATGTGTCCGTAGGTTCAAGATATTTGAGAAATAAATGACTTGAGTACAAAACATTTATTTTTAATTTGTCTGTTTGTTTATTCGCACATCACGCAAAAACTATGAATGGGTTTATAGTCAAAACCCCTTCTCTAATGAGAATACAAGCCAACGATATTGCTAAATGTTAAAATGTGAACAGTCTTCATAATTAAAATAAATAATATGACAAATAGTAATATTATAATTAATTCCAAAAATGACAACTGCACAGTTTTATTAATGCATTAAAAACGATAATAATATTTTAACGTATGAATGAACCAACGTTCACACGTCGTCTATTTATCTACCAGTCGAGAAGAATATTGTGAACGTTTAGTTGAGCCGTCTAATTCGGCTTCTCGTTTATACCGTGACGGCGTAGACACACATAATTCGACCAGTCCAAAGACCAACCCAAAGCCCGTCCTAATTTTTATTCTCAAATAAAACTCTTACCACAAAAGAATCACAATGCTCAAACCTCATATAGAACTTTCCTGAAGCCACGTGGCCCTATAAAATTGAATAAGGGTTATGATCAACAGGGGTGCTAATTTGTCCGGTTTACCTCCTAGTGGTGCACCCCGGGCAACGTCGGCAGTCGCCGGCGGCTAAAATTCCAGACAGGACGGGTCTCCGCGTGTCCCTCTGACTCAGCAGAGGGCATGGCGGATAGACCAGGCGTCGGAGTCGGTGGGGCCAGACTGGCTCACCGGGCTCTGGAGAGGGGGGACAGTGGGGCCACAGCGGCCCCCCCCGTCCCAAATCGTAAACCTGAGCGCGTGCCTGTGGTTACGTCTCGCGGGCATACAGGAACGAGGGTCTTGGCTTAATCGCCCGGGCCGCGAGGAAGACAACCTCTATAAAAAATTACCCCGAATCTCAAGCTCTGGCGCGCGGCGAGGAGATGCATGGCTGATGGGTAGTTCAGTCTCGAGCGCGGCCCCAGCCAGGGTACCTGCGGACCCCCTGTGTTGGGTTACAAATGTACGCTTACCCGGGTATTGGGAGCTCTGCCCGGGTGGACATCCTTTCTCCCACACTCGTGGGAATACTATGGATTTTGATAATTTGAATAAAAAAACTTCGACGGAGTCGGGTAATACACCTGACGCCTCAGCCGTAAGGGGTCCGGCTGTAAATGCGGCCCCTACTAGTGCAGCTGCGCGTAAAACGCGCGGCGGCAAAAAGTCCCGCAAGGGCAAAAAGACGACCAAGGGAGCGTCCCAGTCATCAAGGGACGGCTCGATGACGGGGTAGTACACGCCATACAGCGTGACCCCTCCCCATTCGGCCGCCACATATCCCGTGCCCTGGTCTTTGAGTGACAAGGGCGGGGAATGCGGCGCCGCCGAGCCGACGACCGCCACGGAGCAATCCCCGCTACCCGCCCAATTGGGGCGATCCGGGACTATGTAGGGCTTCGCGGCTACGGCAACACCGATCGACCGCCATGGATTGCAGAAGGAGGTCCTGCGCCCTGGCGAATGACCGAGATTCCCCTGGAGGAGGATAGCGTCGTGATCCGTTATTGGACCACGATATCCTCCTCCATGCGCTGCGGCGGTCCAGCCGCGCCGGGTTGGGCAGCCGGGGCCGATTGGCTGCCCACCCCCCTCTTAGGGCCTGACTTGGCCGGAGGCCTGCACCCCACCCGCCCCATACAGTGGTTGGCGGGGCGATTGCCCGCCGCACACGCGGGGCAGTGTGGGGTGGCAGAACAGGCAGCCGCCTGGTGCCCTGCCTGACCGCAGCGGAAACAAAGCCCGCTGCAGTCGAAGCAGTTTGTGCACAGCGGCCGGGTGTGACCGACCGCCATGCACTTGTAGCACCTGGCAGGCCGGGGCTTCAGCGCGATTACCCGCGCGGCGCTCCAGCCCACCAGAAGTCTACCGGCGGCGACCAAATCCTTGGCCGCCGCGACAGGGCACGAGACCCAGACGGCACCCACACCACCTGGACCTGGGCGAATGGTGCCCACCCGGACGGCGCTGCTGGGAGACCCGGTTTTTGAGACAATTGCCTCCCGGATCTCTTCCGCCGTCACGGAATCATCCAGCCCGGAAACGCGTAGTTCGGCGCACTTCACGGGTCTGGCGACCCGGACACCACTCTCCTCTGGGAACAGGCCCAGCAGCCTCGCGGCCATTGCGTCGGCCGTCTTGGTGCCCTCTGGCCCCAGGTACTCGAATATCCGAGCACCTGTTCGGGCTTGGCGGGAGCGAGCGGAAACGTCCCCGAGGTCGGAGACGTTTATTTCCCGCCGGGCATGTTTTAAGACGGCCTCATACGTCAGGCCCTTTTCCTTGGCCTCGGGCAGCAGGGTGATGACCACCGCTGCTGCCTTAGGCACTTTGAGCTTGCGCGATCTTCTTTTCTTAGACGCCTTTGGGGTCTCCCCCCTTTGAGACATTGGTGCCGCTTCGCGTTCCGCGGCAGCGCCATGACCCTTGGCCCGGGATCGCCGGGGTCCAACCACCTGCCAGTCCCCGTTTGAGGTCGTAGGAGTGGCAGGGGCGGGGGCAGGAGCTCGGGGCACGATCGCCGCAGCCCGTGAGCGTGCGACCGTTTGTCGCGGCGGAACAGAACTCGGAGGCACTGCGGCACTTGGCAGAGGCGGGAACTCCTCTCGGGGCTGACCCCTCGAGGCTTGTCCCGCCATGTCCTTTTTCCTAGCCTTTTTCGCTGGTGGTTTGGCCGCTGGTGGTTTGGCCGCCGGTGGTTTGGCCGCCGTCGCGGCGAAAGACACTTGTCCCCCCTGGCACGGCAGGGCTGTCGGTGTTTTGTCAGCCGCAAGCGGCGGCCGAAGTCGGGGCTCCGGCGGCAATCTCGCGGCCAGAGCATCGAACCGCGGACCAAAGGTCGCTGCTGGTTCGCGGAACCTTAAAAGTAGTTTCGCGCGTGGCCTCAAAGACGCCGCGCACGAGATAACGTTATCGGTCCAGTGCTTGGCGGAAACGAATAAGCGCCTCGAGGCTCAGAACGCTCGTCTGGAGGCGCAGAACCGGCGCCTCGACGAGGCTAACCACTGCCTCGAGGCGCGGGTGGCGGAACTGGAGCAGGGACAGGCCGGGTTGCGGGTGGAGCTTGGGCTCCCTGCGGCTGCCCCGGCTTCGTCCACTGCCCAGTCAGGCGCTGGAGCCGTACAGGAGGATGAATCGTTCCGCGTAATCATTGACCGCATTGCTGCGGTCTTTGGTCTTCTTCTTCTAAGCACAGTCGGTTTGGTATAGTTGGTGTAGGCATATTTCATAAGCAATATAATATTGTGCAAATAATTAAATTTCCTTCTGAAACCTCTGTTTTTACAGGTGAATGCTTTGGTATCGTAAAAGCATTGGAATACATTTTCATAAAGAAATTAAAAAAATCTGTTATTTTTAGTGACTCCCTCAGTGCATTACAGGCACTTTTAAAATATCCATTTCGAACTAAAACCTATTACCCTCTAATATTTGAAGTCAGGAATAAATCATCTCTGTGCATAAATTCTGGACTCCATGTCAATTTTGCTTGGATTCCAAGTCATTTTGGTATTTATGGTAATGAGCGAGCAGACAAGATAGCAAACGAGGCAGTGAAGTGTGGTGACGTCTTCCCTTTTCAAATTTTTACTCAGGATTTGCTAACACTACCCGGGATTTATCTCAAGAATTCTTGAAATATAAAACCTTGATTCAGGAGTAAAAGAGGGCTTTTAATAAGTTGAGGCTTGGTAAAAGGGCAACTACTGTTTTAATAAGAATGCGGTTGGGTCATACCTGTGTGCTTTCTCATTTAGCTAGAATCAAAATACTTTCTGATCCATACTGCAATTGTGGAGACTTCGGAGATTTAAACCACATATTTTTTTCGTGCATATTATATGATCACTGTCCTCTCTTCAATACTCTAATTTCTCTCAAAGTTCCTCTACCTAATAATATTCATACTCTCCTTTATACTTTAAATCCTTTTATATACCAATGTATAGCTTCCCTTGTTTTATGCAATAATATCTTCATATAGTGACGTATGTATATTATTTAAATCATAATTGTATTAATATATAGATATATTTATAATAGAATTCCTTCCTTGTATATTCCATATTCCTCTGATCCATTTTCCAAATTTATCCATTTTCTACATTTCTATTCCTACCATACTTCCCAATTTTTTTTATGGAATATGGAAATTGTACGTGTACAAAGCCAAAAAATAGGCGCGGGTCGTATCGCTTTTTCTGAGAATCGTATCTGAATCAGAGTTCGATTTTCAATATCAGATTTCAAAATCTTATATTTTAATATCTAGATATTTTACGTTCGCGTATCCATCATACGAGTAGAGTCAGATTTCAGAAATCAAATCCGATACGCATCTTTAAATAGGATACGACAATATCATAGATTTCAATACAATTCGGTATTGTAAATACCTATACTCGTACTTATATAATAGATGTTTAATTCGGTATTTATTTATCACTAGCTGACCCGGCAAACGTTGTTTTGCCATATAAATTATATCTAGAGTATTTTTAGGGAATTTCTAGCGTAGAAAAAAATAACTAACTTATTGTAAGTGTGTACCTACCTACATATTAATTAAAAAATCCATTAAAACAATCCCCAAAGTCCATAATACACAAATCTTTCTAAATTTTAGAACGCGAAGGAAATTAAAAGAAATGAAACTTTCTTCCGCAACTATTCGGACACAATTAAACAATAAGGACCTAATAAAACTATTACGTGCATAATGGTCCATAAGTACCAAAATTCGCTCGAGTTCAAGGCTAAATAATTAAAATTGTAGACATCATTGATATCATGATTAGTACTTAACAGAAAGTAAGCTTTATTTGCATAGCATTAAGATTTTAAATTACTTATTTATAATATTTCTATAAAATCTGTTCAAAAATCTTATACTGTGATATTACTGTACCGCTCTAACTAGTGTAATATTTGTATCACACGCACTTTGTCGCACGCATGTGGCCGATGCGTATCGTATCGCGTAGGTACAGACACTCGTCTGTCGCTCACTCGAGCGAGTATTCAGTACATCGCAAATCTGATATTGTAATATTGCTGTACCGCTCTAACTAGTGTAATATTTGTATCTTACGCGCTTTGTCGCACGCATGCGGCCGATGCGTATCGTATCGCGTAGGTACAGACGAGTGAGCGAGTATTCAGTCAGTACATCGCAAATCTGATATTGTAATACTTAGATTTCGAAAGAGCCAGTAAGCGATTTTTAGATATTGTACCAATATCAGATTTCGTATCTATATATGATTTGTATCGCCCACTTCTACCACACTCACCAGTCACCACAACAGACAGACTACTCTTAACTCCTACTTCTTGGAATCGAGTACTTAGGTTTTGTTTACATAATAGTAGTCTGTGTTTACCTATGATACGTAGTATCTCTAACTATTCTGTGTACATATGTAAAAAATAATCCCTGCAGCAGAACAGAAACCTTAAAATGGTATCATATGCTCCAGATGAACTTGGTTTAGCTGATCATTCACCGTGCGCTGGCATAAGAGCTGACCTTAAAATGTGTTTGTTAGCTAGTGATTGTTGCAAAAAGGTTAGTTTTACGATATCTTGTCTACTTTTTGAGTGTAATTTAGTTTTATCTTGATACTCTCCATATATCTAATGTACTTTGTGCTTGATACGTACGTCTAATTATTAAAGTGAAACATCAATATCGGAAGGGATATCTAGTGGATGGCTTTTGCCGCTGGATGCCGGCATTAATATGAACATTTAAAATGAGAATTGTTTTTTTCTGACATCAGATATTATATGGAATAAATATTCTAGTCTAAGTCAAACTCTATCCATCTGTGAAAACCGCATTAAAACCCGTTTCGTATTTTGAGAGATGTACTCAAAAAAATTTGTTTGGTTATTTAAGTTTTTTTGTTATAGTCCACTCTTCAAAGTACAGACACCAGGTTCAACTGGTTTACCCAGCTGTAACCTTTAACTATCTTGTCAAAATATTAATATGTATTATATTTCCCACTGTTCTCCTCACAGAGTGAGTCTCATCGTAGTGCAAGTCTAGTCTTTGTGGCGAAAATCCATGTAAAAAAAATCTCTGGCATTTAATTTTCAATAATATATGATGTTTCCCTTCAGTTCACTGATAAAGTGTAAAAAGTTTAAAAGTCTAAAAGAGGTTTTTGATGCGCAAGGACCTCTGACTGAGAATTAAACTTGATACTAATATCTTTACATTATTGGTTTTACTATTAGAATATTACTGCTAATATAACTTTATGAAGGTTTAGGTTTAATTACTGAGTGTTTTGTAATCTTGTAAATTTCGTATACTGTAGCACATTGGTGTAATACTGTAATGCTAATTATGTAATTGAATAAATATAATGAAAATACCTATTTCAGCAAAAAAAAACACCTCGGGATTGTTTAAGAGATAGTTCTGTACCAGAAGAATGTATCCAGCTTCGACAAACTTTCTTTGAATGTAAAAGGTCTTTAGTAAGTATGCAGAGTATGCTTTAGTCATGTATTAATATCAAAGAGTATTAATATCAAAGAGTGATATTTTTGCCAATATTTATGGACTACATAGGTGGTGGAGTAGTTTAGATATAAATATCAATCTTTCTATTGTTAGATGCAACAGCGTTTACGCCTATGTGCCAGTTTAATCTTGAGGTTATATGATAAATTGATATACTTTATTGTACTGAATCCGATAGTTTATTATATTATCAATTAATTAAAGTATAGTATAAAATATTCAACTAGAGACTATATTAAAATTTAACAATGGAAAATCTAACTAAAAGTATATTATATCACCACACTTTGACAATCACTGCATCATTTTTGAAATACCCATGATGCAATGTTGCTAATAGCGAAAATATATCTAATTTATACTGAAGACTCAAAAATATTTTATAAGTAGAGTGCCCATATATTCTGAAAAGCATGGTAAGGACTATGTCGAGTGTTGTGGGACTCATTCCCATTTAGGACAATTTTTTTGTGTGATTGACAAATGATAGCTGAGTCTGGATTAACTTTATGTTTGTTAATTAAAAATTAATAATATAAGATTTGATTTTTTATGAGCAATTCATTCAAGGGATTATTATTTTATTTAGAATTACCTGCAAGGGAAATGGCGTGATGATAAGTAAGTAATTCATTCATTAGAGTAATTTACATGCAATATAATATATACAGAACCAGTAACAGGGGTGGACTGCGATAAATAAATTATGTATAATTAACACTACAATAGGGTTTCCATAACCATTATAAAATGCCATTAAAAAAATAATCTTATTATTCTTTTTAGCTCGACGCACGCAGAAGATTTCGAGGTCACAAAGGATACTAAACATGGACAGGTGTTGATACTTTAGATAATACTAGTAAAATAAATTCTGTTATTGTACATAGTTTATGCCAATATAATGATTGTTTTTAATAATATTTTTTTAATATTCATTGAACTTAGTTTTGTGTGTGGTGACTGGTGATGAACTGAGCTGCAGCTTCAGGTGACAGCAATTTTCATTCTTAAGTTTCTAATTTCATATGTCAATGGATCATCCTCAATCACTTTTAGATGTGAAATAAAAATAGAATGTGGAGGGAGGGTAAGACCAGCTGTTAGCGTGACGACGCGTCGCCACGCCAATTTATTTAATTGTTTTAACGTCATCCGCTGAAAAAAGCATGTATCTAGGAAGCATAACGTTAATTAACTAATAATAGTTAATTCGTCTATCGATAGCGAGAGGGCGCTTACCAAGAATCTTATATAAGATGAACAATATTTTCATTTATTATGTATTATAATAATAGGATATTTTTAGGAACTGTGTGAATAATAAACAATTCAACAAACAGTACTTTTAAATTTAATGACGAAAACTACAAATAGACTAATTTACAAAGAACAGATTAACAAAAATAAGAATAATGGCAAACAACTAAACTCTGATTTAGTTTGATTAGTTAAAAATTACGCCATGGCGTAAAAACGCTGACCCGCAGGAATATGTAATTTGTTGGGTTTGCATAAACCGAACAATCCTTTTATTTCTTCTCATTATTTCTACAAAGTAATTTCGATGTTTTCACATCTACTACTACAAGCATCCGGCGGAGTGGAGAGAAAGGATGACACAGAGGAGATGAGAGCTCTCATTCAACATACGATACACAATAGTAAGAATACCTGCCATCGCTTCTCGCCGATCTGTGAAAGGGATACGTCCTCGGTAGAGCCGGCCGTATTCATGCTGGGGTAAACAAAGCTTTACAACTCTAGCAAATATTACGTGTCTGTTTACCCTTGGGTGTAGTTTGGACACAACGCCCGATATCATTGCCTCCATCCTTTTTTAGCATCCCTTACCCTAGTAGGGTTGGTTATTAAGTGGTAGTACTCACTTTTTATAAGGATCGGGAGGGTCCATACAAACTTCTGTGTGCCTGACCATGAAGCACCTCGGTGTTTTGGTTTTAGCGATTATTTATATGTATACCTATAGCCCTCCATCAATGGTGGGTATAGCCGTCAAATAATTAATTTTCCATCCGTGAAATGAAATGGCGAACAGCGGCTTGGCGGTTATTCTTAGAATTATTTCAGAGTCCATGAGTGGCGGTTTTTTTTTTTTTTTTTTTATAGCATGTTGTGGCAGACGTGCCACGGCCCATCTGATGGTAAATGGTAACCGTCGCTCATGGACTCAACTATACTGAGAGTATTGTCAAGCCGCTGCTCATCATTTCATTTCACCCATATGAAATTAAAGAATAAACGGTTACTCCCACTTGGTACCCAGCCCTACCACCAGTCATGGCAATGGATGATAATTACATACTTCCCTTAGTCGCCTCATACGACACCCGTGGTATAGAATAGGGTGAAGACACTTGTATTCTTAGCCCGTCAGCACACGGACAACCCGGCGGTCACCACTATTACCATCAGCAGGTCTGTATCTCGTCTGCCATTATAATAAATGGTCAACTATGAAACAGTAAGGTTGCTTACACTCAGCCCTCCTTATAGAGCAGTCAATGTACTGTCAAGACTATCTTAGACTGCAAGAGTTTAACCGAGTAGGACAACTTGACTATTTTCGTTTACCTACTAGTTGTAAAACCAGCTAGACAGCCTAAAGTATTGTGAAAACGATTCGACGCAATGAAAATACAAAACAGGGAATTGGTAGGTACTGGGATCTTTGAGTTGTACAAAATAAAAAATACCTACACTTAAAAACAGGCTTTTTTATACTAGGTGGGTGGCAAACAAGCAACCTGATGACATTACCTGATGGTAAGTGGTTACCGTAGCCTATGGACGCTAACAACACCAGAGGCATCACTCCCGCGTCGCCATCTTCAAGAAAAGGGATAGGAAGGATATTAAGGAGAGGATAGGATCGATAATAAAAAATAGAGCGGGTTTATGGCAATAAACTTGGGAACCAACGGTAGGAATATCGTTCCACCGTTGTTTTACACTTGTAAGAGGTCACTTCCTCGATCGAGCCGGGATAAGCAAGGCTCTAATACTAAATAACTCTAATAAAAAAAAAAACACCGATTACAATCCAACTTTTATTATAAAAATAGTAGTAATTAAATTGAATTCTCTATACAATCTACGTAGAGCTTAGTCCGCAGTTAACCAGCATTGAAGCTATTTTTTAATATCGAATCAAGAACGATTTAATAATATTACCTATTTTTATTATTTAAATTGTCTAATAACTACATATTTTTTTTTATGTTTTTTAAAAACTTGGGTGCTCGTAGTTCAACTAAAACGACATTTTAAATAAGTACATTATATTTTATCTAACTGCCCGCCAAAACAGGCGGAGAGACTGCACACAGCGGGTTTGTTTAGCAGAGGAGTGCCCCACACTACTCTGTTCGTTGCTCGAATGACGGGGTCAGACGGGGTGTGCAGTTATCAGTACATTTTTACTCGCCTTAACAAAATAATGTTATGCATATATTATATGTCTAGAACCTTCTTTTGTTTCCATTTTGCGTCTAGGCATAGCAAGAACTATAAATAAAATTATAAGAAGTGGTATGTAGGTAGGCTACTTAATTAGGTACCATATTTTCTAATGATCCAAATTAATAAAGTAATATGCGAATGAGATTTAAAAATACTCACCTACCTATATTTCACATAAAAAAATAACGTTTAAGTATTTATATTTTCATGAAAAGTAGAATTTATGAGCATTTACGTATATCGCAGTAAGCTATTTTAATCTGTTACGTATATCGCAGTAAGCTATTTTAATCTGTAGCATAGCACTTGACATGCTCAACTACTTTAACTTAAAGAACAAATTATTTTGACAAGACAAATTATTTACCGCGAGCGGGGTAAAGCTCTCTTGTTGCACTTTCACAAATAATTTGTTCTTCACAGTAAGTTGTTTAACCGCCAGCTATTTTAGAATATAGCCTGCGTATTTAGTCGTTTTGCAGATGCCTTTTTGCAGTCACTTATTTGGTCTAGGGCTCTAGGTCCACCATGATGGAATACATTTTGGTTATTAGAATTATACTCACAAATATATTACCATTAGCTGCAGCTTTGCTGGAGGCATAATATAGTTGTTTAGATATCGCTCAAGCAAAGTTCCCAGTCGGTATGATTTTTTACAAATTCTTCAACAATCATAGCCTTGATTCAGCCATTTTATGAATTATACATCTATACCTACCATAGATATATACGTTACTATATCTATGATACCTACCACCTTACGAATCGCTCCATCCATAAGTAAAATGCACGGAAATCCGTTCGGTAATTTTTATGTTTACCTAGTGCGTTGATAATCAGATGCGGCGATACTTTATATTACGAGTATAATACGTATACAAGTTAACTTGTAACAATTTTACCCATGCACATCAGAGCTAATTGCGATTGATTTTAGAAATAAAATTGAAAGTTCCAATTTCATTTTACAGTGTTTTCCAAAACTGTTAAGCAGCCAGGGCGGCATTGATAAACGTTCAGCGATTCTAGGTGTTACTTTAGTAATTATATATGGCGAAAGTTATAGACCGGTCAGTATTTTATCATGTATAGATAAAGTTTGCGAGTCAGTGGGTCTAGGACTCATAATATCACCATTTGAGCCCACCGTTTTCGCCCTGGCAACACGGATTTATCCATAATAGATCCCCATTGTCGAACTTGCTAGTAGGTATACAAAACGATTGATGCAGCGCAATTGGTAAGGGGTTACAAGTCGACTTTCGAGATTTTTCAAAGGCTTTCGACAGAGTAAACCAAGCTAAAGTGCTTCAGTATCGGTAATTTACTTCATTGGATCGAATTTTATTTGAGTAATAGAAACTAACTTGAGGCATTTAAAGGCGAATTATCCTCACCAATTATCTGCACCTCCGAAGCTCCCCAGGATTCCCATTTAGGCCCTTTATTTTTTGTTATATTCATTAATGACCTTATAAGACCTTTAAATTCAGAAGTCTTGTCTACTTTAGGCAGACGATTTAAAAATGTATTATATCAATAATGTTCAGGACGCTATTGCACTTCAGTCAGATTTAGAAACTGTAAACCCTTGGTGTAAGAATAATTGCATGGTCTTAAATATCGCAAAATGTGGTGTTATCTCTTTTAGCAATAGGACTAATAAGATATTTAATTATAATTTAAACGGCTATACTGGCAGGTACCGTATCTATGGCAAATTTCATTTGTTTTATAGACTAAGATTAATACCTCACGAGCTTAGAGCACCAAGCCCACGAGGCTCCCCGCCCAATATGCATTTATTTTTATTGATTTTTACAATTACTCAAATATTAACCTTAAGTATAACATTGCATTCTACACAATATGTGTGTGGCATTTCCAGTGACATTACCACACTCATGTTTAGCTAGCTGCTTTAACTTTCAGAATTTGCGAACTACTTGCAAACATGTACAGTGACGAATTATTAGTAGAATTATTAGTTTTTGTTCAGAGTTTATTCAGAAAAAGAAAGTTTTAAATAAACCTCAGTCATTCAATAATGTTCATAAAACATTAAAATATGCCCTGTCCTTTTTCCACTTTTTGTAGGGTTGGCACTACCTACATGTGTTCTTCAAACGTCGTCTCAGGAGTAACTCCTTTCTTTCTCACGTCTTTTTCTCTCGTTAGGTACAGCTCGTAAACTTGTCGCCGTCTCACTTTAACTATTATTCACTCTTAACTCCCCATTATGTCTCATTTTAACCATTTTATTAACCAACTACCGGAATAATTTCATCTCATCACTTTTTAGAATGTAATTCGGTGCCTTTTGATTCTAGGTGGGCCTAGCCCCCAAGCTTTGAGCTTATCTTAAAAATGCGTAATAGTAGGAAAATCTAGGAGCACGAAATCCATGGAGGAAGTGTTATCAGATAAGTAATCCGATTTATTTTGAGAGTTTTGAGTTTCTCATCTATTTATAAGCAACTAGCTGAAGCCGGCAGGCATGGTTTGGGGTGAAGTTTTATGGTATGTCGCTCTAATATACGAAATGTATAATATGGATGCTGTGTGTATCTACGAGTAGAAAAATTAACAGCTAGCACAAGAATATTGGGTATTTTTTATTATTGATGGTGGCAGACGAGCCATCATCTACTGCATGGTAAGTCAACGTCAATGCGCTCATGATCTGCTCACTCGGGACCCCCTTAAATACTATACCTACCAATTTCATAAAGAAAAATTTAAACTATTTTGTTCGTAATTATGTTTATTTTGTACCTATGGGTAATTTTAGGTAGGTACCTCAACCAATCGCAGTGCACAGTTGGACATAGGCTTTTCCCAAATTACGCCACAACGTCCGATTGTCCGCGTGTCGCTTTCAGTCTATTCACACTGCTTTCTGAGGTCATCAGATACTCTAGTCGCCCTCTACCTTTGCTGATTCGCGGTAACCACTCTAGCTCCTTTCTATTTAAAGCAAGTATCAGTCCTTCGGCAGATATGACTAGGCCATTGCCACTTCAGTTAGCTGATTTTGCAAGCTATATCGGTAAAATAGAGAACTGGTTCTCTATCGAATACACTGCTTGCGGAGTCTATCCTTTCGAGAAACCACAAACACAGCTTGTACCACAGCTCGCTTAGCGGCTTTGAACTTACGAACACGTAAGTGTCCATTTTTCGACGCCGTAGGATAATACAGGTATCATGCACTTTTCGAAAACCATGGTTTAAAGCATTGTAGGATACGCGACTCGAAGACTCGACATAAAGAATGACTTAAATATATTTTAATTTCATAACACTCTTTACATACTCCTAGAAGCCAACCAATAATATGTGCGCGTAATTTATTTAAATTCAATTTATATTATATTTTATAGAATTAGATTAGGTAATATATTATTATTTTTATTAATATATTAAATTTGATTATAATATTATCATTTAATATTAAATGGAGTAAAGCCAACATTACCTAAAGCGTATTTTTTAATAATATATATTTATTGAGTAAATTTTGATGTAACATGATTTAGATATTCATAATATCCTGACTGAAACTTATGCCAGCGTATTATTCTAAGGTGTTCGAATCATCCATTTATAGGGGTTACTTGTAACCGTTCCGCTACAACAGTTATTTGATTGCTGGGAGTACCTAAAACACTAAATGCATTTTCAAAGTGTTACGTCGACCTTAGTTTTTATGGTAGAAATATATTGATCATTGTCCAAAGCCTAAATAAGTAATAACTGTTATTTATTAGCCATTATGTTAGTTATTTTACATTTCCATCGTGTTTATATAGAACTGGATTATTTCAAATGATTATTATGAACTTATGATATGTAAGAGATATGTTGCGAATTCTGGAAATAACAAGCAATAACAGCTATTTTACATGGTGACAGTACCAACTTAAACTCTGAACTATCCTAACTTGCAGGCCTTTTGATAAGTCCAGCTTGCGACTGACTTATTAAAATTTTATAATTTTTTTTTTTTTACATAATTAAGTAGGTACTTATAAATCGATATTCCAGCTATTTTGGAAGACTGCCCAAATGCTTATTGAATTAGATTTTTTTTTATAAAAACATTTACGCGAATTTCAATTTTATCTATGATACAAACATTACAAGAAAGCTGTAGGTTAACTAGCTAGACTTTAATTAAAGATGGCTTCCGCATTTGATAGATAAACTTAGATATATGTAAAAATATCGGTTGGTACTGTATTAGTACGGGACCTAGGACTATTCAGAAAGTGAGCGTATAATTATTTGTTTAAATTATAATTATATTTGATATCTAGTAGTTTATACCTAGCTCAAAACCAAAACTTAAAGTTATCCTAGATTGCAATAGTTAGTTATGAAGAAAAATAGCGGCTACAGAATGTAATCGGTAAATATTCATATTATATACCTACTACTGATTAATAAAAACTTATTCTATTACAAGAACACTTCGGCTCCATTCCTTTGTACCCGGTCATACATTGTACGCCATTTAAGGCAATCTTAAATGTAATAATACTTTGGTCCGTATTGTTCACAACATGTGTAGTTGAACTATTTAATTCGAGACATCTTTAGAGAGCTGTGTTTTGAAATATACGTAATGAACTTGTGAAGAAATATAGCAATCAGTAGATATCTAATACTTAACGAAATTGTATGTAGGTAATATATTATGCATGTGACGATTCGAAAATATTTTATTAGAACTATTTCTTTTTTTTTAAATTAATTCATAATACTTTTTAATTGTGCATAAATAAATAATTAATTTATGATATAAATTTATGAATCAATTTTCTTATCAAATAAAGCCAAAAGACTAGTAGGTTAGAACGGAGCATTGGGACACCTTCTTGGTAGCCACCATCTCAGCCAGAAGGCACGTATCGTAATATACAATGCAGTGTTGGAATTAGTCCAACGTAATTATATGGAACGGAGTGTTGGATATACCAAAAGGAGAATGAGGGTAAAATCAATGCGATCTCTGCGGAGAATCTGTTGAGTGAGGCTGACTGACCGCATTCGTAACGACGACGTAAGAGAGCGAGTAAGTACGAAAGAGAGTATTGATGGTGTAAAGATGCGAAAGGTAATGCTCCGATGGTTCGGACATGTAGGAAAAATGCCGCACGAGCAACTGGTTAACGAGATATATAATGCGAAAGCGGAAGGATGTAGGTACAGGGGAGACCGAGACTCACCTACTTAGACCAAATCCGTTTATATTGAAGGACGGAGTCAGGAGTCTCCGAAACCAGCGAGCGTGTCTGATGAGAATAATGAATGTCGAGGAAGCAAGATATGTATGCAAGAATAGAGCCTTATGGCACTCTGTTCTCTCTGCCTACTTCGCAAGGGAGATGACGTGCGTAAGTGCAAAAGGATTTAGTAGGTTTTAGGTGTAAAAAAAAAACAAAATATTCTACTACCATCACCATCCTGGCACCGATAATAAAGGTATAACTTAATGGTAGGTACTTACCTACTTTAATTAAGTACTTCTAATTATTATTTAAGGTAGAAAATTTTCGCCATTAATTACAATGATTTTAACTCATTGCGTGCACAATATCGTTTTCTGATTGAGAATGATGGCCTTTAATTTTTTTGAGTGAATATATTTAGATAACTACCTATCTTTACGGTACATAATTGCGTTTAAATCATTTTATACCAAATTTTTAGAATTCCATTAAAGTAGATTTATTACATAATAATTTAAAACATACTCTTGTTAGTATTAAGATGAGAAAATGGATCGCCCTGAAACACTTGGGGCAGAACCATAGAGCAACGTTCGCCGGGGGTCCGCGTTGCTCTATGGGCAGAACCTAACATCGCAGAAAATATCCCAATCACGCTTTTTACGTACTCTTTTAACGTGAATTTTAAAAATGTTTGGACTTGTTTATATAAAAATATAAAATATCTTCACAAATTCACTACCAAACAAACAGCAATCTTTAAGAGGTCCGCATAATTATAGAACAACACATTTAGGGCCGTTTAGGCCCTCCATCTACTAGAAAGTCTGTATTGGTCTGTAAAGGCCCGTGTAGCCGCATAGACGAGCTCTTAAACCCGTCACAAGCATCGCAGCTCCCGATAAATCGTCCATAAGATTGGCACATTCGCAAACAAGAAGGTACATTTTGTCACCATGAGCGGCGACAGATTTGTGTAAAGCTATCTTTCGCATTCCGACAGTATGTGGCAAATGTCTGTATAACATGCGAGCACCTGTCCAGTACAGCCAATTCTTTTCAAAACGTTCACCATCGTCGCCTTCGAATACCTGAAAAATAAATAGTTTTAGAGATTTTGCAAGGCACACACACCTTACTATTGTAATATTTACCCAAATAAGACCAAAGTTTTAACCCTTCGTGTTAATCTTGCATTAACATGAAGAGATAATAATTGATAATTTTCGAAATTATGTATTTCTTAACAATTTATTTGTGAACAAAAACATCGTGACGAAACCGGCATGCTTGAGAGATTTGCTAAATGACTTTCGAAGTCTGCCAACCCGCATGTCCCGTAAGCCGTAACCCGTGTCCATATAAGCAGGGTTGTGCAAAATATGAATTAGCATTGGATTATATGCACTAACAACTTAATTTTAGTAGATGGCTTAGGGATGATAATTTTTGCTCAAATTGAAAAATATCCTTTTAAAGATTCGGGAATTATACCTACACATATTTAAAGTAACATAAACGAGTCTTTTTTCGCGTATAACTTAGGTGAAATTTTAACTACCTTTAGCCCGACGTTTCGACAGCGTTGCAGTAGCCGTGGTCACGGGACGACTGAGTCTGAGTCATCCCGTGGTCGTCAGGTTAAAGTTAGCTAAAATTTCACCTAATTTCGTAAAGTGTGTCATGTTATTACGTATTGAAATTATATATATATTTACTATACTTTAAATATGAAATCAATATTTAAAATGATACCTTATAAACACTAATGATAAATCCGGTGGTAGGTGTGTGCGATTTTTTAGGTCCACCGGCTAGGTCGCTGAATGGAGGTCTACAAATCATTGCAACTTCGCTGTATAAGTCTAATGTATGCGCTGCAGAGTATCTGATAGTTTTCGGATCAAACTTGTTCAAGGAAGCACATCTCATATTGTTATAGAAAAGCAAAGGATCTGTTTGAGTCGTGTTTATCACATAGTATGATATGAAAGGGAATTCTGCATTTTTCTCCATGTTTGCCAGCAACATTCCTCCAATGGCCGTATTTGCTTGAGCTACATCGCTTAATAGTTCTCCGGCGGCTGCTCTTTGCCTGATCAGAGGCTTGGCCAGCGGAGATTCTAGTATTGGTTCTATAGGCTCTAAAGGGCTCATGAGATGGGCCAATATACACAATTTAGGGTCAGCTATTTCGAGGATGCTAAGAGAGTTTTGTGCAGTCTTCGTGGTCATTCCTTTGTCTGGCGTTGGAGGAGGCACTGGAAGCTGTAACAATAATATTTTGCAATTATTTTTGGTGTTAAATACTACGTTATGAACAAACCTAGAACCTTGTGTGATGCTTAATATACAAATTTATAGTATGTGTGGGCTTAGAAAAAACAAAGCTAGAGAATAGACAGAAAAAAAAATAATTTAAATTATATACCTACTCTATAACGCCAGTGAGAAATTCATTAGTCCCTAGTGTTTTCTTGGACATTTGTGTATCCAATAAACTGTCCTTGCCTTTAATAAATTGCTCTATTTAAACTTTGTCTAATTTTTGAGACACGTATCGTTGATAAACTAATAAACTTTTACCGTTACCAAAGCCAAAGATATAAATTCTTCTTCGGTTAATCGACGAGATTATTAGACTTGGAGAGTTAACTTATTATTTCTCTTACCAATATACACTAGCAGTTTTTTTTATATATTTTATATAGTTAGTAGTGAGAAATAATGCTTGAGTTACTGATAAATAAATACAAACATATAAATACCGTAAACAAAGGATCTAGGTATGCCTACTAAGACTCGGAACTACTATTGTGATAATTTTTATATATTTTTTTTAAGCATTTGACATGATCTGCCATATAAATTAAAACAAAGTGCGAAAATGTGAAATTGAAAATGACAGTCACGAGCAGGATATGATTTATAAGTAAAGCTATCCATCCAGCCATCCATCAGCCTTTCATCATCCACTGTTGGACATAGGCTTCCCCAAGAGAACGCCACAGCGAACGCTCCTGCACCGCCTGCATCCAACGACTGCCTACGACTTTGACCAGGTCATCGGTCGACCTGGTGAGAGGCCGTCCTACACTGCGCCGTCCGACACGTGGTCGCCACTGGAGAACTTTTCTTCCCCAACGGTTATCTAAAGGATTTGGCTTGCCCATTGCCACTTCAGCATGCTGATCCGGCGGGCTATCTCGGTCACTCACGTTACAAATACACAGCTTACAAATATTTGTCCTAAGCGGATTTGTACATTGATTACCAGTATCTAAATAACCACTTAAGCCTCAGCCCAGTCAACATTTTGTACCAATGTAATATTTTAAGTGTGAAGTGTGAAAGTAAGTTATCACGTTTCACAACTTACCTTTCCTGCCTCTGTTCCAACATCGGGCCGGCACAACATGTTTTACTCTTTCATTCTCCTCTATCATTCGTCATCCAGCGCTCACTCCTTTCTTTCTAATGTCGTCATACATACAATCTATCCATCTTTTCTTATGCCTACCAACCGCTCTCCGTCCATCTACCTTCATGCCTCACAATCTTTTATCTATATGACATTCGTTCTTCCTTATCACATGCCCATACCAGCGATCACCTATTGCTCCTTACCTTTTCTGTCACTGGTGCTACTTCGTTTCATAACTAGAGAAAACAATTAAACGGGTCTTAACATGTGTGGGCAGACTGTCTGTGCCCATGGCTAGTACAACCCAGTTGAAATGTCGGGAATCAGTAAGGTGTGTACCTTGTGGAGTACGACATACACAGCTCGGTTAATTGTTTTATTAATTTTATGCCAAATGAAAAAATGTACGTACCGGTACACCATCAGGCAGAAATCGGTCAAGTGCGTGCGCTGGTATAACGAAACAGTCTCTCTCTAACGTGGCTAATGACACCGGCTCGGTGCGTCTTCGTTCCGTTTGGAGCGTGGTCACCGGCCCGCGGTCCCATCGCAGTAGCGACACCGAAGGCTCCCTTGTCACCAGGGGCTGAGGCGGTTCTGGCTCCGGCCCCGTTCCACCGCCTAATACAGGTCCGCATCGCTCTGAAAATGGAAAATACTTTTGATTAGCGCAATAATGGTTGTTTCATCAATAGTACAATCCATCAATGCGCTTGTTGTAGCATACGCGTCTTCCAATTTGCGGCACAAGACCAGGCCTTGCAACTTTCACGTCTAGCCCACTCCAGCCATATTTTGCTTCATTAGTCCGAGTACAGAGCATACCGTGAATCGGATGCACGGTATCTACTCTAGAACTTTTGTACTGATTAAATGGGGATCCACGGGCAAAGCTGAGCGCTATCGCCGAGATGGCCATTGTCAAATTGTAGCTGCTTGGTTTGCCTGAGAATTGTTTGCAATTTTTCGAGTTTAATTCGGTTCATCGGTGATATTGTTAATATGTATAATAGGTAAGTACCTGGAAGATTAAAGACTTGAAAAATGCTATGCTGAGTAGCCACAATTGCTTTTTCGACGTTTTTGGGAAATAAATGTACATCACATTTTGGTACAGCATACAGAGATATATTACCAAATTGTAGGTTACAAACTGTATGGAAATTACAGTTTTCAATGGCCATGTCGATATAACGCCATCTGCCATGAAATTATGGCAGTAAATATCCCCATACATTTAATATTATTTGAAATTTTTGCAACTTAATATCATGTAACCTATAAGACTTTAAAAATGCAAATGGCACAAAATAAAGGTAATAATTATAGGTAATTAATTGATTTGCGTTAGATATCTCTTAAAAAAAAGCGTGTTTCAAAACTAATTTCAATTAACTTGTTTGACTTTACACTAGATTTTTATAATAAACAGCCGATTACATGGTGCCAATTTATAAATATTCTATCATGCATGTCATAACATTTACGCGGGAAATGGCCTCGTATTTCGCGCCAATTATGAACCAGTAAGATCCAGTATAAAAAAGATCCGATATCTTCTATAAAGCTGGAGAAAAATGTGTCAAATTAACTTACAGTTTTCCACGTTTAATTGTTTATATACATATGATTAAAGAAACGGTGTGTTAAAATGGAAATATTTTAGGCGTCCAGTTAAAACGGCGTGTGCTGTCAAATATATTTATAGTTCTGCAACGTGAAATAATCGAGGTCATGGTAAACACATCACTCCTGATTCACCAATAAAGGATCATGCAAACGGTTATTAAAAGTTGATGAAAGTTAGCAACAAGAACAAAAGTTTTTGTGACAGAAGTTTTTGTGACAAAAGTTTTTGTCTCACTCACAAGGAGTTTATTATAGGCGATGTATAGTGAAATTTACCTGTGATGTCGTTGTACTGCGCGCTAGACTTTGGCGCCGCCGAGAAGAATATGTGAGTCTTATAATGATGTTCCTCCATGCAAGAGTATCGCTCACGATCGCGACGTTTTGCATTCCTCCCTGCGCCTAATGCGCCCCTCGCTTTTCCCCCACCCCCGCTCGACCCGAGGGTCTTTTCCCCGCTGAAGTTCTTCCGAAACATCAAATTCATCTTGGAGAAGTGCCCACTTTCCTCTCTTTCGCACTAAATGCACTTTGTATGTGTCCACGCTGCTCTAACCTCGGGAATAACACTAATTAGTTCACGCCAAGATTAAACCCGGCTATATTCAGACGTCTCCGTTTAGTGGCTTGTTTTGGTTAGTTTCCACATGGCGTTTCTCTACAGTTTTACGGTAGGATTGACTAATACGAGGTGAATAGATCGGTAGTATTGCGACTAAAAAAACAGTATAAAAAGCTATTACTGTAATACTATGTATAGAGCGATTTTCATTTTATGTTTATTAAAATGTAGAGTTGAATTTCAATAGAGATTGTATGCTATAGAATTTGAGGAAACTATTCAAAGTTTTGAATACGCCGTAAGTATTAAGTATAATAAGAAACTCAAGAGGTACGTATTTTTGCAGAATATTTACTAATAAAAATAATATAAACGACTGCACAAATGGCCGAGTGGTTTGGATACCGACCTCTCGTGCCAACCGTTGTGAGTTCAATCCCACACAAGACAAAATCTTTGTGCGATCCACAAATAGTTGTACTGAGTATAGGTGTTCGTCAATTGCCTGTTTATAAAGTCACACGCGATACATGGATTGTTCCCTAGTGCAGGGTATTGTCTTTAAATAAAATATAAAATAATAGCTGCCTACTAATCAAATTTTGGGTCAATTGTGGGAGACACAAATGCCACCAAAGAAGTAATGTCTTGCAGTTCCAGTAGTCCACCAGTACAGGCCAAGAGACGGCATACAGCGGGTTTATTTAGTGAGTGAGATCCCAACCACACAGCCCGTCGTTCGAACAACGAGGTGTGTGTTTAGGCCCATTTTTTTCCGCCTTAACAAAAGGGTGACTATGGGTATTTGTCTGTGTGAGAACCTATAACACTTCACACATTCAAATAAATACAACTTCATACCCGCGTATACAGCTGACATGGCAGATAGGTAATGCATAAGTTGCCTCTTATTCAATGTCTTAGGTTTAATATTTCTTCGAAGGTGCGACGCTCCGTGTGCCGACGCGTCGCTCAGAAAAAGACCCGAAAGGGTAAGCCACCAGCGGGCCACTGAAGTAATCCAACACAGTACCAGTGGTCCGTCAACACAGGCGAAGAGACGGCACACGGCGGGTTACTTTAGTGGGTGCGGGCCCCACACTACCCTGTTCGTTGCCCCGAACGACGGGGTGTACGGTAAGGTATATTTTTCCCGCCTAAATAAAAAAAAGGGTTAATATTTCTAAGCATGCTATTGATCCATACCAGCTTATTTATCGATTAAGAAGACAGACTGGACGCCACAGGATTTTCCGGTCTTGTGTGCTAGCCTACAGAAGCTTGTCACAGAAAAATCACGCACTGGGAGTTCCCAGAATCCATATTCTGGGAGGGCAAACCAGAAATTGCATGGTCATATGGAACCGAACAGGATTTCCAGCTAAAAGTGTACTGAAGAAATATACGAGTAATTATAGGGATGATAGCTTGTGGTATACTTGTGGCTGTTAAAACTCTTTTTATTTATTTACTTACTTACTTATCATCACGCCATCACCCTTGCGGGGTAGGCAGAGAGAACAGAGTGCCAAAAGGTTCTATTTTTGCATACATCTCTCGCTTCCTCAACATTCATAATTCTCTTCATACACTTGTACCTACATCCTTCCACTTTCGCATGTATATCTCCTTAACCAGTCACTCGTCCGGCATTCTTTACACATATCCGAAACATCGAAGCATTCCCTTTTGCATCTTTACACCAATACTCTCATACCTACTCGCTCTCTTACGTCGTCGTTACGAATGCGGTCAGTCAGCTTCACTCTACACACAGAGCACAAGTCAAGCTGTCTATTCGACATGTCAGTTAATAGCTCGTGTAACTTGCCTTCCACACCTCTTACATTCCAAGTGCCTATTCGACACACTGCTCCGCTCGACTCACTGCCACTCGCCAGATTGGGCAAGGTGTGATGGGTGGCGGCCCCCATCGCCGTATCTGCCGTATTTCGTGCCGACGGGGGCAGGTTGGTACGCGTCGCCTCCGGGGCACGCACTGCGGTACGCATTCGAGCCGGATTGCAGTCTGTGCTATAAGGCTGGCAGTGATCGCGACTAGCACGCTCCGGACTATGACCCCCTATTTATTTACTCTTTTGAATTTAACATAAAAGACATGGAAGAGATTGTGACATATTTATTCACATACTACCTCCTTGGTTTGCCATCGTTAGTAATAAATAAAAGTCTTAAAAAGAAAACTCTAACTGCGATACTTCTACTGATTGCATTTTATCCTTTGCCCAAGAAACTTTATGAGCAACATTCGAACCGATGAGCTCTCCAGAGAGTTTCTTGAGATATATGAAAGTAGATACAGAGTTAAAACGATGGCCTTTCCCCTTCCATAAATAAAGAGGAGCTGTGTACAAGTCAAGTTTCCGTTAGAAGTTTATCAAATACAGAAACTTCCGCTGCATGTTTATGCGTTTGCATAGGTATTTCTAAAATAAATTTCCAATATTTATCGAATTTGTTCGCATGGACTTCAGAATCACAAGTAGTGCTCACTTGCTATCGGGCATGAAGCACATCGGTGTGTTTTGGTTGTAGCAGGAGATAACCGCTTATTCTTTAATTTCATATTTGAGAAATGACATTGTGAGCAGCGGCTTGACAATACTCTCGGTATAGTTGAGTCCATGAGCAACGGTTACCATTTACTATAAGGTGGACTCTGTGGGTCTGCCACCAAACGCAATAAAATGTATATATATCACTTTCAGGCACTTTAATTATGCCTATGCAAAAATATTTATTCCACAGGAATCAGATTTTTTTTCCGGGATAAAAGACAAAGCAGCCCATGTCCTTTTCTGGACACCACACTACATGAATACAACATTTCATGATGATTGGTACAGGAGTTACAACGTGAAAGTATAATAAATAAAATAATCTCCGACACCGTTTGACCATACCGTGAAACACATGACATGTAGGTAAGTATTTTGTGATGGAGAAGCTTGTCCTTTTCATAATTTATTATTGCCCACTGGTGGACATAGGTTTCATCTCGGAGTGACAGTGATTTTGGCCATATTTCACTACGCCGGCCCAATGAGATTTGGACCCAAACTTCACTTCATGAGCTGTCGATAGAATCTCTTAGACATATCGATTTCCTCACGATGTTTTGTTACAATGATAAATTCTCAACAAAGAAACGCTGGGACGGTATTCCAGGAGATGCAGGTTCAATTCCTGCTCCTGACTATTATTTTCGATTTCACATTTTCACACTGCGTAAATTTATAAGTATGGCTAATGATAAAAATATATACCTATATAAAAATATCAAAATATCCTTGTAATATTAAATATTTAAGTCCATTGTTGGATTCTAGCCAACCATACATAAGCTATCGATCAGTTTATTAATGAAAATAAGTTCATGTAAGACTTGTTAGCCATTGATTGGCATGTTATACACTGCTTGGTTGGATACTCTGTAATATACTCGATTTTCCATTTAATAAATGTTTCTTTATGTGTTGCATCCCTGTGGTAACAGACTAAGAACACATGTTCCCGCCTATTCAAAATCACGTGTTTCGTAAAACAAAGCAGATTATGTGGTACAGTTTTTGAGCGGAAAATTCTACGTTTGACACATAGTGCAAAATGAAATAGTAAATTCCACTGGCCATAACACAACAACAAACAATGTTTGTGGCCATAATTTTCTATTTCACATTTTCACTTTGTGTTCTGATATGGCTGAGCATATCAGGTGCTTAAAAATGTGTTTGTCAAAATTTGGTATGATACTTAATTTTAATAACTAAGCTTACTTAGTAGGAACAAAATTGTATGCAAATACATCCGACAGATGGCTCTCGACACTCAAGATTGAACATCCAAGATGGAATGTGTTATAGAAGTTGATAGTTCCGAGCTAAAGTCATGATAGCTCTGTTGGCAAAACATCTGGGACGGTAATCCAGGAGACGCAGGTTCAAATTCTGCTTGTTACTATAATTTTCACAAATTTTTGTTACGAGTAAGTCTTTTCGTTCGTTTTAGTCAGGATGTACTTTGCAGGTTAGTAAACTCCTCCGCAACATAGAAATTATCCGTAATGCGAGGCCTACGTTAACAAATATCTCAAATTATCGTATACGTCTGGTAAGGCCTATGATCAGCAACGAAAGGCACATGGGCTTTGAATGAGATAACGAAGATGTTGTCAATCGAGTATCTAAATAATAACAGTCACATCACGATCTACAGACTAGTAAGCCTCCTATGCAGAAGGTTAGGTACTATTATAAAGCTGTAATAGAGCTATGTCTGTACATTTAAGATGTTTGAGAAAAAAATACTGATTTAGGCTATATAGGCGTGTCTGAACACCAAACGATATTTTTTAGATTTATTGTCTGTTTGTTTGTTCGCGCATCACGCAAAAACTACTGAACGGATTTTGATGAAACTTTTTTGTTTGATAGCTCTTGATTAGACTTAACAACTGGTGACATGGTGGAACATTTTATCCCGCTACTATATCGGGAACCTGAGATATAGCCTAAAAACTAGCTTTTGGCTGCGACGAAGCCACGGGCAAAGGCTAGTTATAGCATATGAGTGTGTGTACAAACACAAGTCTCTCTGTTCCCTCAGATGTCATGTGTCAGTCTGATGGGACGGCATTCCGACACGACCAGAGAGATCATCCTAATTCCAAGCTGCTATTGAGAATTTTTCCGTGTGGGGCCGGCTTCAGAATTGTCCCACCCCTTTCTACCCACGGGAATCGTAAGAGCCGACTGAGGGAATACCGGGAGAGTGGGCAGCAGCACTCCCTCGAGTATTAACAACACCCACTGCGATCGCCAACCCGCCTGCCAAGCGTGGCGATTACGGCACTATCTCCATTTCTTGGGGAGGCCTATGTCCAGCAGTGGACGTTGATGGGCTGATGGATGGATGGATTGAGAATTTCTTTGACAGAAAAGATCAATAACTTTCTGTTGCCTTCCAGGATTCGAACCCACATGATCAGCAGGTGCACACATTACCACTAGACCACTGAGGAAGTAATTACATTCTTGGAAAAAGTTGTGCGACTGTGATAGGTAGATAGAGGTTGTTAGGCATAATAACGGTAAAATAGCTTCCTGCTCTTTAATGACAGTAAAATAGATTTTCACTTGTTGAGTAAAGAGGTTTCTCATGAATTATTCAAGATGCATCATCGATTTACAAAACCTTCCTGCCTGAATGTACGTAAATAGAATAGGTTATATTCTATTTACATACTGTCTAGTAGGTAGCGTATTTACTTTGTGAATGGTTACATACGAGTATGTGGTTACGTAGGAGCTTAAGGAATAATTTGTAAAGATTTCGTTTAAGCCAATTGCTATGCTGAAGAGTAGGAAATTGTTGGTCAATATTTCCCAGTTTTTACTTGATTGTACGTTTATTTAGTTAAGTGTATCTTGTTGTATTAAAGTGAGTATGTTTAGGAATTATTTATCTTTCTTTGAGGTGGTATTTGATTTTAATGGCAGGAGAAGACTTGTCTATAAACACACTTTGTGATTAATATATAGTGCTAAGCATGTCAAATGCTAAAAATATATATAAATATTTATAGGGTTTGCGTCATCATTAGGTAAAAATCTTAATTGTAAAATTAAGTTTACCTGGTCGGTATAACGTATGAAAATACTTCCGACAGATGGCGCAGACGTCACCCAAAGTCGTTAAGTATGAATGTGTTATCGAAATTAGCAGTCAGGAGCTATTGTCACGATAGCTGAATTGGCAAAGCATCTGGACGGTATCCAGGAGATGCAGGTTCAAATCCTGCTCGTGACTGTTATTTTCGATTTCACATTTTTCACTTTGTGATTAATGTATAGATTTCTCAAGATCTACCGGTTCGAATCGGTCCTAATTGTATTCAAAATCAAATTTTGGCCAAGTCCTTTTGAATGACGCCAACCGCGATGAAATCGGTCAAGCCGTTCAAAAGTTATGAGAGGTTTACTTACGACCACGCACACACACACATACATACAGATATCATCGCGGAAACATTCGGGGAAGCTTCCTAGGGCCTCAAAACGTTCACATCCGTTGAAACTCGATTTTCGAACGGGGTAAATCAATAACTTCCCAACTTTTGAAAATTTTAAATTTTCTTAGTTGGAAGTTAAAAACAGAAAAATAATTTATATTTTATTTTTAAAGATTAATTGCCCGGTATATAAATAAATAAATATTCACGGACATTATTTTTTTTGCACACATCGTCCTCTGGTCCCAAACTAAGCTTAATGCTTGTGCTATGGGTACCAGATTGCGGATATAATACATATATAACTTTTTTTTTGTAAATACATACATATAATAGATAGAAAACACCCAGACGCAGTACAAATATCTGTGTTCATCACACAAATATTTGTCCTGAGTGGGAATCGAACCCACGACCTCGTGCACGGAAGTCGGTTACACTACCGACTACGCCACGAGGCCCGTCAACCGTATACGAGTATACTAGAGTTAGCTTGGTGGCGTTCATTTTGGAGGACGTATGTACAACAATGATGGGTGTGTTTTGTTTCGTAAATGTCAAAGTTAAATAATACAAAAAAAGACCATTTTCCTATTTTATGTATCTATACCTAAGCAAAAATCGGGTGGTACTGCGTGTTTGCGTGATATTTTGTAATCACATCGGCCCGTTATCTACACATCTACGATTTCTACAGGAACAATAAATGTTATGTAATTATCCAATATAATCTCCGTTGTAGATATTGAATATTTTACTCGTAGTTAAAGATCTGAATATAGAAATAGATGCAAAATGTGTTTGGCAGCGCAAATATTCGCTAAACAGGTATCCGTGCCAACTCTGCATTTATGAGCAAAAAAATTATAATATTTATAGCTTTAGAAACTGCTTTTTGGACAAACAAAGTTTTGATTACTTTTACTGTTAAGGTTTTGGATTAATTGTTATAGTTTAAACATCAAACCGTTCATCGAGTAGTTTCGGATTCGGTAAAAGAATTAAACTGTTTACGATTGAGCTTTTTCGTAAAGGTTAAGTAAATACCTATATTTTTATTTTCTACTTACACATTGTATGAATCTTAGATATTAATGAAATAAAATTTCTATTCTACTCTCTTATTATGTAAAAGCAGTGCTTGACCATATTTCACCTGGTTATAATTTTCAATAGCACAACAAATCAGCATGATTAACAATACAAATAATTACCAAACGTACCTTTTACGTCTTCCTCTATTCTACTTTTCGCTGTGCCCAACAGGGTCCATAATTGTTACTCTTATTTATAGATTGTGGAATGCGAAAATAAATGAATATGAATATGATTAATTTATGCATAAACATTAACAACATAATGTAAACTATTTTATCCAGCTAATTCATCTATTTTTGCAGAGGTGTATTACACATCCACGGTTCGCCAGCTATGTTTAATTCCGACATAATAGGGGACGAGCCTATTGCCGTCTACCGGGCACATTTCCAAACTTCGGGCTGCTACTGAGAATTTTTCTTTTTACGATAAATCTCAATAACACTGCCCGACCCGGGCATCGATTCCGAAACCTCATGATCAGCAATCGCTTACACTACCACTACACCACAGAGGCAGTTGCTAACACTATTTTTCATAAACAAAATATAGAATTAAAAAAGGTGGATGCCTTGGAATCTTATATTTGCAGAAGTTTGTGATTTTATCTTAAGAACTCATTTTTAAGTAGCTGTTGTAGCTATTATGGATGTATTTTAACCAACTGTTACTGTTATTTGTAAAATAATCGGTATAATAAGCGGAACTACTGCATCTTTATTGAGAACTAGCCTCTGCCGCAGCCAAAAGGTAGTTTTTAGGTCATAGCACCTACTTTAGTTAAGTATTGATTTAAACATTGTAAGAAATTTAAGATTTAAAAAAGTGGCTCATGAGTTTCTTAAGTTCTCTCGTTTTTAAGCCTTACTACGCAATCCGGCCGCTTGTGGCGATTGCAATCGCGATCTTGCGGATACACTTGCATCAAGCGCTCGTGTTTGCCGTGTGGGGCCGGCTTTAGAATTGTCCCACCCCTCTTCAACCATGGGAGTCGTAAGAGCCGACTGAGGGAATACCGGGGGAGTGGGCAGCAGCACTCCTTCGAGTATTAACAATACCCACTGCGATGGCCAACCCGCCTGCCAAGCGTGGCGATTACGGCACTATCCCCCATTCTTGGGGAGGCCTATGTCCAGCAAAGGACGTTAAAAAGCTGATGGATGGATGGATGGGATGGAAGCGCTCGTGTTAGTTATTAGTAAGTAACTTTGATGACTTTAAGTGCTATTATAATAAGTCTATGAAATAAAGTTATTTTTGAATTTGAATTGTATATCTCAGGTTCCCGATATAGTAGCGTTTTTAAGTCTAATCAAGAGCTATCAAATAAAAAAAGTTGCATCTAAATCCGTTAAGTAGTTTTTGGGTGACGCGCGAACGAACAAACAGATAGACACAAAAAATCTAAAAAAAAATGTTTTGTGTTCAGACTCGCCTATATAGCCTAATACAGTAATTTTTTCTCAAATATCTTAAACGTATAGACACAGCTCTGTTACAGCTTTAAAATAGTAGGTATATTTTAAATCTATTTCTTTTAGCAATTAACATGTTCCGCTACTTTTTAAAGTACAAATTATTTGTGAATAAAGAAAAAGAGATTTTTAGTAGGGGCGGGAATCGAACCACAAAATTAAACTTACTATATTGGATGCATGTAATGCTTGTAGGTAGATGGCGTTAGTCGTAAGAAAAATGTGATTAAGAATTTGGGATGATCGAAAGGTCAGTAGGGTAGCTCAGTGGCTTAGAGCACTTCCCCGGATTGGAAAAGATGCGTGATTCGATTCCCGCCCCTACTAAAAATCTCTTTTACTTTATTCACAAATAATTTGTACTTTAAAAAGTAGCGGAGCATGTCAATTGCTAAAAGAAATATATCTAAAATGTTTAAAAAATCGCGCCATCAAATAGTATGAATTTTAATTGCAAAATTAAACTTACTATATTGGATGCATGTAATGCTTGCCGGTAGATGGCGTTAGTCGTAAAACAAATGTAATTAAGAATTTGGGATGATCGAAAGGTCAGTAGGGTAGCTCAGTGGCTTAGAGCACTTCCCCGGATTGGAAAAGACGCGTAGTCAATTCCCGCCCCTACTAAAAAAATCTCTTTTTCTTTATTCACAAATAATTTGTACTTTAAATAGTAGGTATAGATAAATATCAATATACCTACAACACAATCAACATATTATTATGTAATATGACTTCATATCAGTATTCAGGCTACGCCGATAACTTTATATTATTGCCCCCAACGCCATATTGGTCAGTAAATATCAACTTGTCCTTTCCTACAAGAAAGTTAGTTGCGTGTGACGAAACGTACTAACTTTATAGGTCAATTTTGTGGCTGAAATAAATATGTCTTGTGCTGAATACTGATGACGTATGCGTTTAATTATTCTTCTAATAAGTTTCTGTTATTTTTGCGTCAAAGCAATTCATTTAAAGAAAGAAAAGATCGGTAAATATACCAAATTAGAATTTTTGATTTTACTTAACTTCTTCTCAAGTTGTGAAAATCAAACTTGCTTATCTTCAGCATTTCTATACTCGTATTAGATAATAGAAGACTCGTAGTATTACGTTAAATACAATATTAACCCAATATTAAGGCTCTTATAGACTTCAGCTGTAAAATCCTCTCCTCTACATTCCATGAAAGTGAAATGAAAGCAATCATGACTGTCGCCTAATATGATCAAATCACAACAAGGTGCTTCTCGGTCATACGGAAGCATTTTTAAAACAACTGCTAGATTTAAACCGATTCTATACATCAATGATGCGTAATTATTAAATTCGAGGCTTCAATTTATCATATCAGATTGTGGAGAAAGTATTATTGGGATTTCCGTCTAAAAAACCTTTTAGAGTCGCAAGAAGTTTCAAACTACTCCCAGTCAAAACAACAAATCCATCTACTACGTTGGTACTACGATACTCACGTGAAATTACCCCTTTGGGGACATAAAATAGTCAGGCCAAAATATTTTTAGGCGAAGAGACGGCACACGGCGGGTTTATTTAGTGGGTGAGAGCCCCACACTAGCCTGTTCGTTGCCCCGAACGATGGGGTGTGCGGTTAGGTACATTTTTTACCGCTTTAAAAAAAGGCCTTTGACAATGGATACTAAGATTGATTGTTTGATTGTTAACAGATATATAGATTAATTCAGTTTGCCTTAATATAATTATTATCTTCCATCCATCCATCCATCCATCAGCCTTTCAACGTCCACTGCTGGACATAGGCCTCCCCAAGAGAACGCCACAACGAGCGGTCCAGTCATGGGGGATAATGCCGTAATCGCCACGCTTGGCAGGCGGGTTGGCGATCGCAGTGGATGTTGTTAATACTCGAGGGAGTGCTGCTGCCCACTCCCCCGGTATTTCCTTAGTCGGCTCTTACGACTCCCGTGGGTAGAGAGGGGTGGGACAATTCTAAAGCCGGCCCCATACGGCCAATTATTATTATCTTACAAGTCCAAAAGTATAAGTATCTAGTCTTTGGCATTAGCACTGTAATCTTAATTCCAAAAGCAGACAAACAAGCCTTTTGTCTTCATTCACCTACATCGAAATTAAGAGTTACAAGGGCTTATTTGCTTTTAACAAATAAATAAACAAGGTTTAACTGTTCATTAAAAATTCACTTAAAAATTGATTGCATAGGTAAAACTAGCCACCTCATTAAAAGTCATAATGTCACCTCACAATCAATATGTAAAACACAAAAACATATATCAGACAAGACCTCCTATTTTTCTGGAATACACTCTATTACCTTCTCTATATGTAGGACTATATGTATGCCAATTTACGTGATGATCTGTTTAGTAGTTATGGCGTCAAGAGGTAACAAACAAACAACTCTGTTTCACCTTTGTAATATTATTTTAGTAAGGTCATGGTTGTCAACCGATTTTCATCAGGGACCTGCTCCCACCGTGCTGGTAATTAGTTAAAAAAATATTTTATGGACAAATTATGTGTGCGTGTTTTTTAGCTAATTTTATTAAATAATAACTTACATAATAATATTTTTCGTCTCCGAAGTAACATTAACACTTATTAAGTGTTTCATAATGTTATTGTGTACCTTCAATCTTGAAAATTAGCTACAATTTTCGCAAAGGTCTATCTTATCTGGCATATGTCTTATTTGTAGTTCATCCTATATTCTTTATTTATTTTTGGTGAATTTTAAGTCACTTGGCAGACATGCCATACATGCTCTTTCTGATGGGCGATATATGTTTTTCAATCTTACGCCTTTGTCAGAGGTGCATTACGCATTTGGTTGAGTTGTCTGGGTGCATATTACGTTTTGCAATTGCATCTTAGTTTCAATGTAATAGACGATGAGTAGTCTAGTAGCAAGCACAGTTCCACACTCAATGACCTGACGGAAATCGCAATAACACTGTATTCATAACCCAAGATACAAACCAGAAATCATACAACAAGTCAAAAAGCAAAAAGATATAACAACGCATTTCACTGCGAATTCTAATTTGCCATTTCAACACTAAAGTTCTTAGTTAAGTTTATTATAGTTTTTCACTATTTTATAAAGAGTAGTATGAAATGTAGTGGTGACGTCAAGTAGTCTGAGTTCAGCACTCAATTGAAAAAAACTTTGCAATACAGAGATACCCGAACACTTGTTTTGATTGACTGCCAAACAAAGATTAAGACTTGATCCATAAAAGAGATGAGAAAGTCGAAAGCTTGGTTCACCAACAAGGCTGATTACCTATAATATAGTTTAGTTAGGCATACTAGACTATATCCACAACTTCGTCCGCGTGGACAAAACTAATTTGGAAAATCCAAAACTGCACGCCTCATAATCTTCATTTTTCACAATAAAATTGATTATTTGATAAGTAACTAATAATGTATTAGTCTTACTAAGTAGTTTTTAATAAATAACATAGATAGCGCTAATTTCAAAAAGTACTAATGTGGGTTTCATGTCTTATACGCCATCTAGCGCTAATTTTAAGAAAGTACTTCTATATTAGTCTACCTCTCAGTTCCGGTCCGGGCCGCGCGCACGCCAAGGCCACGCAACATTGTGGAATGTAAAATATGTTTTTTTCGTGTTTTATAACGTTGGTGTGTTATTATTTATGTGTATTTAGTGTTTTTAATTATTGTTATGGATAAAATAGTTAGTTAAAAGTATAATACTTGACAAATATCATCAGTTCGTCAAGCAAAGGTAAGAACTTTCTTTTATCAAAAAACAATGTACCGGCCGGGCGAACGGCGTTCTGTTGACGATAGTAAAACCACCGGTGGCTATGCGTAGGTACGTAAAAAGGTAGTTAGTTCTCATGAAAGGCGCTGGTTTTAGTGTCGCGTCGAGCGTAAATGATAAAATTCAGTATTTTTTTGTTTATTTAATAACAATTAAACCACATCGAATCAGAACATGAAAAGTAATAGGTCTCTATTCCTAGTCATAATAATTCGTAAACGAAAAAAAAGACTCGATTAATTAAGTATTTTGGTCGTTATTGTGTTAACATAGGTACATTACCTACAACTCACGGACGTCCAAGCCAGTTTATTTTCAAACAGTTTTTTAACTAGTTTAAATAACAAAAATGACATCAAAAATATCATGAGTGTTAAAAATAATGTTTGTTCTTTATATGTGTGTGTAGATATTATTTTACAAGTGCAATATATGATAAATAGAGACATTTTAAGTTTGAAAAATCAGTTGTTCTGTGCAAAACGGGAGTAGAACCCACCGCAACGCTTCGCTTATGAGGTGTGCAATAAGGTAAACTGTAGTATTGCTGGCACCCCTTTAGTCATTGGCACTTTGGATTTTAAATGCAAATATTAAGAACTGGTATAGCAAAAAACATTTGTTCTACTTTTTTCATA
This sequence comes from Leucoma salicis, assembly GCA_948253155.1. Taxonomy (NCBI): domain Eukaryota; kingdom Metazoa; phylum Arthropoda; class Insecta; order Lepidoptera; family Erebidae; genus Leucoma; species Leucoma salicis. Next base: position 22,989,518 of record OX411815.1, on the reverse strand, counting down.
ATCTGCAATAGTAACATTGTTTGCAGAAAAAAGTAGGTTTTCTAATATTACAGCTGGCAGCACTAAAGAAAATAAATATATACCGGCGCCATGCAGAACTGTTAAAAACATCACTTTCTAATAAGGGTCATCAATTATCGACTGTAACATAGATTATTTATTATTATGTTTAGTTTTTAGGTAAATAATGGCAACAAGTGCTTTTTTTGACCAATTTTCTGTTATAATCTTACTTTATTAGGTGACTGATTTCTATGTGTTAATAACAGTAACTGTACCAATGACTGTAATTTCAAATAACTATTTTGGTCTTTTTTTATTTTTATTATTAATCTCTTGAATCTGACTTGTCTTTTGATCTAATCTTGTCTTTGTTTACTTTAATGCACTGTGGACTCTTTCAATTAAGTAAAATAGTTTACAAATATATAATATCTATGTATATCTACAATGCCACTTACTTTAACCGGAGATATAAATATTAATATTTCTGACAAAAGTGAAGATCCGCGCGCAACTGAATACGTCACTCTAATTAATGATTTCTATTTACTTAAACATTCTGATTTGTACGTATGCTAAATTTCATGATGATCATGTAGTAGTGTTGGCGTAAAAGCATAACAAACCAACAAACAAATACACTTTCGTATTTACAATATTAGTAATTATATCGCGCTATTGTTTATCAACTATTTTGACTGTTTCTGGTGCCGGGTCTTTACAGTATCCAAGGTCATGGGAAAACCTCAGACCCCCGTTGCCATGTAACTGGGCTTGTTGGCCAAACTTTTAGCAAAAAAAGTCACGAGAGAAGACTGCTACCTTCCAAATAAGCCTCGCACTGGTCTTTGGACCGTAGGGGCATCGGTACTGGAGGAATCGACAATGCGACGACATGGAGTCTTTACCTTTCGTCTTGGCACGCTGTCGGGGCACGGTTTCTTAGGCAGATACCTGCACATAGTTGCAAGGAGCGAAGTGACTCAGTGATGTCACCACGGCTGCGACGAGGATACGGCGCGGCATACATATGATCGAGGCATGTCCGACTTGCGTCGTGAACTCATCGCGGTTCAGCAATCTCTCGCTGAGCGTCGTCAGAGCGATGCTCAGTAGGGGTAGGAATTGATTGAACGCAGAAAGAAGTGGCGGAGAAGGCGGATGACTTTTCCGTTGATTCGAATCGCTGCCAGTGACTTGGATGGCAGAGGCACCAGTAGCCGCGCCTGATGCCAACCTAGCTGGGGCCGCGAGTGGATGAACAGGGGAAAGTCCGCCGCAAAGTGCCAGTGGTCGGCCAGTACAGGCGGAGAGACGGCACACGGCGGGCTTCTTTAGTGGGTGAGGGCCCCAAATTAGCCCGTACATTTCCCTGAATGACAAGGTGTGTGGTTGGGTTTCTTCCCGCCTTAACAAAAAAGAAAGTGTATTTGTTGTGTACCCTTGAGAAAAGTTATACCTTGGATTCAAAGATATATCTATATGACTTGGCAACCCACGTTTATGTTGCAACTTGCACAAGTATTGGTTGTAAATATTGCTGGAAGAGACTTAATGTCCGTTCATTATTACTTACAAGGCCCTTAATAGCTACGTCTTGATGCCAAATTGGCAGATCTAAGATTTAGGTTAATCTCCTCTGTTAAAATGCCCAATGCGGAAACATGGCTAGACAATGCAGGTTCAAGAATAATACGTGTAGATTTAATTAACATTTTTTTGTATGCATTTATCTTCTCAATTAATACAACTAATATACTCTTATTGAGGATCGCTACCAAGATTCTCTATTTACATAATATTTATCAATTGGAAAAATTTATGTAAATGCATCCAATAGGCGGCGTGGGTCTTAATGACATCTCTAACTAATGTGAAGTGGAGATTAGATGTCACCTTTAGGTGACTGCGATGGCTTAGTGGTCCAAAGCACTTCGCCGGATTGGATGGGACGCAGGTTCAAATCCTGCTCGCAGTAAAGCTCTCTTTTTCCACGTTCACAAATAATTTGTTGCTTAGAGTAGCTGAGCATGTCAAGTGCTAAAATAGACTATCATAATGTTCCTTAGATATCGATATCTCGAGTAATTTATCTTGTCGCCAATTTAGAATGTAAGTAGGTTATCCCAAGCTACTAAGCTCATTCATCAAGCTGTATGGAGACATGGTCACAGAAACTTCTAGTATTTTAGTCTTCGTAACGTGGAGAAATGGAGTTTCAGGAATTTATTTTAAGTTAATTAAATTGCACAAAGTTGCTCTCCACTCGCACAAACCTCTTGAGAAAAGTATGATACGTATGGTGACTGCGATTGTTACTTGCCAGAATCCCGAAAAAAAAAAGATTTAATTTTGATGAAACGTTTATTAATTACTTTCGTCTTTCGCACTTTGCGTTCCGATAAACGGCCGAATAGGCCGAATAGTGCTTAAAATATACATAAAAATATCAAAATATTATCTTCCATTACTCGCAAACGGTTTTTACACGCTTTTTATTAGCTTCACATGTATGTTTGTAACCGACTCCTTTGGGTGCGATTTTGACCCACTTTAAACGGCCAGATTTCTAGAACTTTGTAGATTTATCGAGGACCGATGACAATACACTAATTTAATAAAATAATTCGGTATTTATCGGTTTTTATGGTCCCGTAGAAGAGATGTGTAACACTGCGCTGCGCCGCGCAGTTGCGCTAACTCATTTCACTGCGCTGGGTGTGCAACTCCGTGAAATGTAAATGGAGTTATATCTTTTTTTTGGGGAAAAAAATGTCTCATTTTGTTGCGCCATGGCGCAATTTTGAGCTAACGCAATGAGCCGGCGCAGTTAACTTAAATAACAGTACTTTTGATACTATCTTGAGACTAAAAAGAAGAAAATAAATTATAGTTTCAAAACTAAAATAACACGCATTAAATAGCTAGTTCAACTAAAAAGTAGTAAATAATATTACAATAAATAATGATTGTAAAAAAGCAAGCTATAATTTTTTGTTTTGCTTATGGCGGCAGATGTACCACCGCCCATCTGATGGCAAGTGGTATTTACTTTTTGAAGTGAAAACTTCTTTTAGCGCGGTACGCATATTTTCGCCGTGTGGGGCCGGCTTTAGAATTGTCCCACCCCTCTCCACCCATGGGAGTCGTAAGAGCCGACTGAGGGAATATCGGGGGAGTGGGCAGCACTCCCTCAAGTATTAACAACAGCTACTGCGACCGCCAACCCGCCTGCCAAGCGTGGCGATTATGGCATCCCCCATATGAGCGCACACGGCCGCTCGTTGTGGCGTTCTCTTGGGGAGGCCTATGTCCAGCAGTGGACGTCAAAAGGCTGATGGATGGATGGACGCATATTTTTAGATGAGATAAAATCTCTGGACTCGCGACACCGTTACGAGACGCAGCTACAGTGTGTGCATTGGAAATTAAATTTGACACACTTTCCGGTTTCCGATTGAGCTGAAATTTTACACCCATATGTGTATCGCGTGACAATGCAATATTATGATGACATGGAGCTGATCTGATGATGTAGCTGGAAGGTGGACCTAGGAACTCTATAATGAAGCGGCGCAACCCTATCGAGTTTGGGCTTGTATGGTTCGTCTTGACGAGTACTTTGTCTCTAGATGGTATCCAGGGTCTGATATGGAGCTGGAAGGAGGCCCCAATAACTATGTAATGAAATGACCCGAACCCATCAAGTTTATATTCGTTTAATTCGTCTTAAGGAGTACTTTGTCAAGTTATGATCTTTTTTTTAATGCCTGAATGAATAATTTTGATTTACAAGTTTTATTTTAAGATCGAACAATTAATTTGGATATCTAAAAATAATATAAATCAATCTAATTGTAGGGGTACGAACATCAAAACATCATTAGTCATTCCGTACATTGTGTAATCTCTCGCATGCAAGCGATCACTGTAATCACTATCTCATTATAATTGATGTTTATTTAAAAGATAACTGTATATATGTTGATTAAATGTGTACTGCTATTGTTATTTATGATATTTATCATCTATTATTACATACTCGTATAATCAAAATGAAGGGACATTACATTTCTAAATAACAGCTGTTTACTAATGTATACGAGAGTATATACGTTACCTATAACAAAACAACAATTTTTAAAGTTTTTGTCAGTCTGTCTGTCTTGTCAGTTTGTTCCGGCTAATCTCTGAAACGGCTGGACCGATTTGAATGGGACTTTCACTATAGTACGAGATCCGGCTGCAAAATCTATACGTTCATCACGTAGATATTCAAACTCAAATTTCTACATTCATTTTTGAATAGGACAATACATTTATAACAGGTTGCCAGTCAAAAGTGAGTCAATTACAAAAATGGTAATTAATTTTCCAAAAAAAATTTCGTTCCTATTACAGCAATGTATGTAGAAAATTTGAAAAGCCATGGGTGCTGTTGTCTACTCGGCTGCAAATACTTATCATCCAGGTGATACTTTGTTGTATTTATACGTTCATGACGCATGTTTTATACATCAAATTAAAGCTTATTTTGTTTAATTATGATGATATACCGCTGCCTGAGCAAAAATCACCGCAAATTAGGGTTACTAGCCGTTAAAAATGCTAGGTATCAAAGATAAAGTGAAAGAGAGTTATCGCAACGCTATTCGTTCGATGACTAGTATGTAGTGTCTGCTATGAGAATTTTAAAGCCATTGCCCATGCGTCAATAGATAGGGTTCTCAACACATCCTCCGAGGCTCTACTGGTGGTCCCAGGAGCTGGCGGACCTCCGTGCGGCGTGTATTCGTGCCCGGAGGTCCTACACCAGCAGTCGGTGGCGCAACGGCGATGGCGAGCGGGAGGGCCAGCTGTACGAGGCATACCGTACTTCGCGGGCCGAGTTCAAGCTGGCCATCTGCCGCGCCAAAGCTGAGAAAAGGCAGGAGATGCTGAACGGTCTCAACCGTGGCCCCTAGTGTCACCCGTACCGTGCGGCGCTGAATAAGCTCCGCACCCAGGGCCTCACAGAGACCCTTCAGCCCGGCCTCCTCACCGAGGTGGTCGAGGGCCTATTCCCGCAATGGGTGGAGCACACGTCCCCGGTCATTGCACCGCCACAGGTAGCGACCGGGAGGCTTACTTCAGTGTACCACCCGTCACTGCATCGAAAATGGGGGCGGCTGTTTCGCGGATTCGTTCCAAGAACACCGCCCCCGGCCCGGACGGTATACCCGCCCGGGTGCTGGCCCTGGCTCTGGACCACCTAGAGCACCGCCTCACGGGACTGTTCGACAAGTGCCTGGCGTCCGGACGGTTCCCTGACTGCTGGAAGGAGGGGAGGCTGGTACTTCTGCCGAAGCCGGGACGAATGCCGGATTTGGTCGGGGACTTCAGGCCCATCGTGCTTCTGGATGAGGTGGGTAAGCTGCTGGAGAGAATTGTCACTGTCTGCATCTGCACGACGTCAGGCCCGACTTGTCCGGTGCGCGTTGGCTGGTACTACCCCGTGGGACTTGTAGGCCAAAGTGCTCGCCGAGGTATATAGGCGGGCGTCGCAAGAGCGGGAGAGGGGTGGTCACCCTCCATCGACGGAGGTGGCCAGGTGGTAGAGCGACGCCCGCCGAGCTGCCATGGCCGGCAGGAGGCGCCCCGGGCTGGTCTTTGGGCCGTAGGGGCCCTGCAGCCGGTACTGGAGGAGTGGGGGGGGGGGGGGGGGCGACGGCACGGAGTCCTTACCTTCCGACTGGTGCAGGTGCTGTCGGGGCACGGTTGCTTCGGCAGATATCTGCACATAGTCGCAAGAAGGGAAACGACTGTGGGCTGTCACCACTGCGGCTGCGACGTGGACATGGCTCGGCACACGCTTGAGTCGTGCTCGTCTTGGGCTGAGCAGCGCCATGAACTCGTCGCGGACGTAGGGGGGGACCTCTCGCTGCCGAGCGTCGCCAGAGCGATGCTTGGCAGCGACAGGAATTGGGGCGCGGTCGCTGCCTTCTGCAAGAAGGTTATCACGCGGAAGAAAGCGGCGGAGAGGGCCAGGGAGGAGGATTCTTCTGCTGAAATAAACCGCCGTCAGCGGGGCGGCGCAGGTGCGAGTACTTGCACCTCATGCCGCCCTAGCTGAGGTTGCAGGTGGATGGACCGGGGAACGTCCGCCACCCTCAAGGCCTCCCGTGAAGGTGCGACGCCCCGTGTGCGGATACGTTGCTCAGTAGAGGGTACCCGAAAGGGTAAGCCGCCGGCGGACCACCAAAGGAATGTAATGGAACCCGCCAAAAAAGGGTTCTCAACACAGCAGCTAAGATATTGTTTTAGTTTTACTACAAAAAAAAACACTCATTTTTCCCAAAATGCAAATTACTTTTATCATCGTAGTAGTACGTTAAAGTCGAATAAATAAATAATAATATTAACAACGTTGTGTATAACGAGCTCTAAACAGAAGTTAGAATTTGAATGAATAAGTGATAAGTGTGATTTTTAAATTTAGTTCATTAAAATTATATTTGGTAGGCTGCCACTTTATCATTACGTAAAAATAGTGTAGTAATCTCAGTACTGTAAATTTATTATTGTAGTGCCTTTTACAAAATATAAATTAAATTCATATATTTATATGTATTTTTAGCATTTAACATGCTTAGCACTATACATTAAACACGAAGTGAAAAATGTGATATAGAAAATAACAGTCACGAGCAGGATTTGAACCTGCATCTTCTGGATACCGTCCAGATGCTTTGCCAATTCAGCAATCGTGACAATTGCTCCTGACTGCTAATTTCGATAACACATTCATACTTAACGTCTTTGGGTGACGTCTGAATTGGCAAAGCATCTGGACGGTATCCAGAATATGCAGGTTCAAATCCTACTCGTGACTGTTATTTTCGATGTCACATTTTTCACTTTGTGTTTAAATTCATATGTTAAACACAAAGTGAAAAATATGAAATCAAAAATAACAGTCACGAGCAGGATTGAAATAATAGTCACGAGCAGGAGGATGTTATTTTCGATTTCATATTTTTCATTTTGTGTTTAATGTATAGTGCCAAGCATGTCAAATGCTAAAAATATATATAAATAAATTCACATGTACTCGTATCATAGTACTTATTTGAATATGTTTTAGCGTAATAAAATTGTACTTGAGAGTGTTTTGTATTTATATTGATAAGTAGTCATTACAAGTAGCTATTAAACTAGACATTTCCGATTATTTTAGCTTATTCAATTCGTTTTCCGCAATTCCAAGAGAGCGCATATCTATTCGGTAAATCACTTATCATTCTCTTTTCAAGATGAGACTTAATTTATTATTTAAATGTTGCAAGTAAAAGCATATTATTAGTAATCCTACTAAAACAATATGCTTTTACTTGCAACATTTAAAAAAAGGTTGGATGTAGCTGTTGTTTTAGTCCACTAAATTAAAAATCAGACTAGTAGTTTGGCCAGCGATCGTGTTTAGTGCCTGCTACTTCCACATACGTTCATGTCTTTACTTGCGTCATAAGAGAATACGTAAGTGATATAGGTTATTAGTTATTGGACGTATTTTAACATTGAAAGTTGGTTAGTTAACTATACTGAGTATATATGACGGCAGTTGGCTGCGCGCCAATACGCGCTTCCGGCTCTATAAACAACATGTCAACACTTTCTGTTGTCATAATACTATCATATTCATAATAGAGATATTTTTTTATAATAACTGTAAGCACTGTGTTGCTGCTAATTTTAGTCTGTAAGTATAAGAATAAATGCAAATAAATAAAAACAACAGAAAAGGAACTACATCAGTATTAGTAAATTTATTCAGAATATAATTATTTTTTTTGAAAAGAAACCGCGTTTATAGGTCGTCCGAAGGTGACGGTTCACATGTAGCCAGTTTCCCTTAGAAAAGTAGTGCCGAAACCTCAGAAATTATTGTGATTAAATATCATAAGAATGAAATTTTTACAAATAATGCCTGTTTTTAAATCATAAAATATGTTTCAAATATAAGTTTAATTTGCTTACATCGTAGACGAACCACGACCCACCTGATGGTAGTGGTAACTGCCACTCATGGATTCAGCAACAAAAAGAAAATTTCCAAATCGCTGCCAAATATTTATTTTATTGGATTAGAAATGAATGAATAGACGGTCATCTCCTGCAACTTCCAAAACACGAGGTGTTTCATGGTCAACCCCGCGGAAGATGATGGTACCGAACGCCTCAGCTCCAACCCGGGTTATGGGTTGCTACCACCCGTAATGCAATGAGCGACAACTGCTTACTTCCCTTAGTCTCCTTATAAGACACCCGCGGGAAAGAATGGCATAATGACACTTGTATTCTTAGTCCGTCATCACATGAAACAATTTGTATCGTATCTATATGTTTAAGACATCCATTTTCTTGCGTAATGAGTTAATAATGTATAAATACTATTTGTGTTATACAAGTTGTTTGTGTGAAAGTTCTTGCTAAGCACCTTGACACAAACTTTATGCAAGAATTTATTTGAAATCTGAAAATTAGGATTAAATCGACTATTTATTCTAACTTCATGCAACACTCGAGCTAGCTTGACATGGAACTCAAAAATCAATACATATTTATTTTTGTGAAATCTATTTTTAAGACCAAAAGTACAAGAGAGGCTTTAGTTATGTGTGTTCTTATTAATTAACAGACTGCTAAATTGTCGGAAGGTGATACTAATAAATCAGATAACGTTTTATATGAAGCGTTAATTCCTCTATTCATAATTTCTAATCTATGATTAAATCGAATGATTTCATTAGTTTATTTCTTGTTAAAGAGTAGAGTTCTTTGCGACACTTAGTCGAGAAATAGGTGCCAAGTTTAACGATTAAACTAGGTATAAACTATACCAAAGCGATAACCGTTTATACCAGAACAAACTAACACAGTGTGTAATAATCTTTATATGAGTAAGTAACAACTGGCTATAAGCCAGAGGCGCGCTCTCTAATTCACTCCGATATGCATGGCATTGTAACTAGAAAATTGATGGTGACAATCTTGCTTTATATTCAGTGGTTCGTGTGGGGCTTATCATATAATGGAGACAGCTATTAGGATTTGATAAACGAAACGAAGCATATCCGCCCCACCAAGCTATAGTCAAGATTGTATTAACAGCAAGTTAATACAATCTTGGCTATATCTTGGACGAAAAGCTTGTCCCAGCAATTTATTTTGTTCTTTTGACAGACTTATAGATTAACAGGAACCTGCTCGTTACTGTTATTTTCGATTTCAGATTTTCGCACTTTGTGTTAATTTATATGGCTGAGTATGCGAAATGCTTAAGAAAATATATAAAAATATCAAAACAGAGTTATTTCTCAGTGGTCAATTGGTCCTTAATGTGTATATGACAACACATATACAGATGTTTAGATGGTAGGTTAAACAATTTAAATTGTAAAATCCTGTAGAAAACATTTACATTCTTATTTTGAAAAAATAAAACTGCTAAAGCCTTGTTTATCCCAGCATGAATGGGCCAGCTCTATCGGGGAAGTATCACCCTCTCACAAACGATCATCGTAAAACAACGGTAGTTGTATTGCTTCCATCCATCCATCCAGCAGACTTTCAACGTCCATTGCTGGACATGGGCCTCCCCAAGAGAACGCCGCAACGAGCGGTCCCGTCATGGGGGATAATACCGTAATCGCCACGCTTGGCAGGCGGGTTGGCGATCGCAGTTGATGTTGTTAATACTCGAAGGAGTGCTGCTGCCCACTCCCCCGGCATTTCCTCAGTCGGCTCTTACGACTCCCGTGGGTAGAGAGGGGTGGGAGGGACAATTCTAAAGCCGGCCCCACACGGCTATTTTCATTATCAGTTTTTACGGAAGAAGAGTACGGGGTTGTATTGCTTGCGTTGTTTTTATGATGAGTGAGAGCGCCGAAGGACTAAACCCCTCTTCCTATACTCTCCTTATTATCATTCCTGTTTACCTCCTATCTCTCTCCTTGTGGTGTTGGTAGCGTCTATAGGCTACTATAATAGCTTACCATCAGGTGGGCCGTATGCTTGTTTGCCACGCACGATGTATAAAAAAAATACAGCTAATTATAGCTAAGATTTGGAATATGTACGCACGTTATATAGATTGTTCATAACAGTGTTATACAATCGCCTTAACACAATTCACACAGAGAACATGATTTTAACCTCATTACTGTTGCGTGACATTTTCCACATGAGATTAAAATACTGATAACCATCAAGTGGTCTTTCACTAGCGTAATATACGTATCCAAAAAAAATACTCTTATTGAAAAAGGACGGAGTCTCACCTCCCTCCTAGAAATATATTTATACTAGCTGAATCTTGTAGATGTTCTCCTACCCGAACGTCGGTCGGCTTGCCTGTTATTTGCGGACCCAGTAATTATTTTTCGATATTTGAATTTTTAGTAAGGGTGGCGGGTTACCTAGGGTTTTTGATGAAATTTTGTCGCTATTGTGCTCTGATACGTAGCATCATAAAATACAATAAATTCCCGTAAAAACTGATAATGAAAATCCAGGTACACGGTTTCAGTGCTATCTACCGAGTCCAATTGTGAATCTAGACCATCCAGAGACACACTCAAGCCGGCAAAAAAATCGGTCTATTCGTTTTCGAGTTTTTGCGAGACTAGATAACTTATTTTTATATAATACAGAGGCATGTCGATCTTTACTTTCATTTGTCTGTGTCTGCGGATTTTTAATACAAATATTTAACTACTCTTAAGATATACTTAGTCTGCTAGTTTTTAATGAAAATATGTATAAAAAAAATCCCTAAAGTCGGAGAATTTAGCCGAAAATTTTAGTATCGTCATGCCAAATGTCGATACATATAATTTTGATGATGTACCTGTAGAACAATCATCAGTCAGTATCCAAAATCGGTAATATTGAAAAGCTACATCTAAATACGGGTTAATCTAAAGAAAAACAAAAGAAAAATAAAATTATTTTTCTTACAGTCACTGTAGGTACAGTACCTAACCTTGATGTGTCCTGACATGATCTTTTCAGAGTTCTAACTTGATACACACTGTAGTTAAGGCAGCTTAAGAAACGCACTGAAAAAATCAAACAAAGATAAACATTATGGTTGCTGGTACTTGGCCTGGCACACGTCACACTACTATAGATTAACCATTTCTTTTTTGTTTGGCAATGCGGGCCCTCACCCACTAAATAAACCCACCGTGTGCCATATCTTCGCCTGAGTTTGCGGGCCACTGGAACTATGGTACATTACTTCAGTGATACTATAGATTAACCTAAAATCCCTCGTCTAAGAGGCATTATCCACTAATGCAGGGTGTTGTCGTAAAACATACCAACAGCAATGACCATTACAATTTTTATGGGGGATTAGAGGTCACTTTTGCCGTAAGAGGCCCGAATCCTGAATAAAATGAAACTAGACAAAATATAATGGCAAACACAATAAAAATATTTTAAATTCAGACCGGGATCAAAAATGTTAAGGCCTTAGCATGTGTAACTCACATTAATTATATGAAGTGTTTTTAGCAGTAAATATATACCCTGAAAATGTTTGCTTCATCATAGCAATATGGCTCTGTTTCAGGGTTCATTGGACGTAGTTATGCGTGAAATATTTAATTATATTAATAGCTAATTTAGAGACAATGTTACACGAGTAAGCTACAAAATTAAAATTGCAATTTATTTCATAAATTGTAATAATGCCAATCGAGAAGACATAATCATTTCAAAATTATTTGATAGTTGGGTTATCATTTAAATTAGACTATAATGATCTAGTAACTTACCTCCTTGTATAAAACCTTTTTAAATCAGTTGAATATAAACAAGTTTAATAATTTATCACAAAAAAAAAATAAAAAAATATTTCTTAAGTATATATCAAAAACAAAGTCTAACAGAATTTTTTACTCTTCTTCTTTTAAAATTAATGAGTTTTTATTTATTGGCACACAATACAATGAACGCCTTATACATTAATATATAAGTAGTAAACTGAGTTTAGAACAAGATTAGGTATAATTAAACACTAAGTGCACTTATCATGCAAGATTAATTAATGGAGAACAGTGATATTCATTTGACTAGAAACAAGAAGACTACTAAAAAATGTTTATTTTAAATATCATATTATACAATATACTACTAACAAAATGAACTCATTTTGCATAATAACATTCAACCGTGATTACATAATTACAATAAGTAAATTCCAGAGAACGATTAAAATGAGTCATTTAATATTTCTATGGAATTGTAGAGGGCTACGGGGTAACTAAAGCCGTAGCTTGCTACAAATTCGTAGCTATTTGGCGCTAATGGTGCATTCAGAACTATAAACTGGTCAGATGGGTTGGCATTACTGATTATTTCTTCTGCAAACATCCAGCTTCCTAAGATCGTCATTACTTCGTGTGTCAGCACTCTGATATCTAACAATAAACTAAATAAACGCCAACGAATACAAGACATTTGACAGCTAAATGGGAGTCAGTAATGTCAGATGCCAAAATGTACCAACCCATAAATTATCTAAAAATGAGTTTACCACCAAATTGATCAGGAAGTGGTACATTGCCATGCAGCAAAAACAGCCCTGTTCACATATGTAGGGATTAACCCACACGTATCCATCATCTACAGAAAAATAAAATTTTAAACATCATATACCCGAAATAAATAGCATAAATTCTGATCAATTTCAGTATTGAAAGTCCATACTCTATTTATTGAAATGTGAATCAAGTGTAAACAACGTAGCATCAGTATTAACAACACACTTTTCTTTTGCTACATCATCTTTTTGATTGATAGATAACATTGGGTTACATTTGGAAAATACACCATAATATTCTTGGTATTAGATACAAAGTCGAGGAACTAACCTATGGTTGAAGAAAATGAACTAAAGTAGGGTAACCTTGGGGCAGCCCTGAGGGGTGAGCCCGACCTTCAGGCTAGCCCTAAACGAACCGTAAAATCGTAAGTGTTGTAACATTGTTGTCAGTTGACCGTGTTTCTGAAAATATAAGCATAGTGATATTTCTTCGATCTAGTGATAATTAGGCTTCTGTTTAAAAATAGTACCTCCTTCCTTCCTTCCTCTGTCTGTGTATGTTTTTTTTGGGTTCTGGGCTATATGTACTCGTATGTTAAATTTCGATTGATTAAACACAAAGTGAAAAATGTGAAATCGAAAATAATAGTCACGAGCAGGATTTTCGATTTCACATTTTTCACTTTGTATTTAATGTAAAGCATGTCAAATGCTAAAAATATATATAAAAATAAAATATCTAAATATATGATAGTAATAAAAAATCTTTATAATGTTGTTAAACTTCAAAGAAATTATCGCTTGTGATGTTAGGAGTGAACAAAGTAGGTATCCTCAAACAAAACAAACGACACACAAAATTGTTTTGACAATAAAAATATAACGATAAGATATTATTCTCTTTGATTTCCCTAACATTAAGAGAAACTTTATGAACATTTTGTTCAAGACATGGTAAAAATCATATGATATTAAGCTATTGCATAGCTTTTACCGCGGGCTTTGAGCGTGGCGACCGAATCAAGAAATTCCGTAACGTAAATAAAACCTAACACCCCCCACTCCGAATCACCCACTCAAAATGTTTGAAAAAATCGCGTCATCAAATAGTATAAATTTTAATTGCAAAATTAAACTTACTATATTGGATGCATGTAAGGTAGATGGCGTTAGTCGTAAGACAAATGTGATTAAGAATTTGGGATGATTGAAGGATCGGTAGGGTAGCTCAGTGGTTTAGAGCACTTCCCCGGATTGGAAAAGATGCGTGGTTCGATTCCCAACCCTACTAAAAATCTCTTTTTCTTTATTCACAAATAATTTGTACTTTAAAAAGTAGCGGAGCATGTCAATTGCTAAAAGAAATAGATCTAAAAAATTTGTTTTCTTATCAGTCACCACGTTCAAAATGTGTAATTTGGATTAATATCAAAGAAAAAACTTGAATTAATATTATCAAAGAAAAAAAAATACTGCATAAATAAAAAATAAATAAATAATTATAATTGCATAAGTTGATAAAAAATGCTATGCAATAGCTTTACCGCGGCAGTCCCCGAGTGCCACACGTTTTTTTTAATGTTGTTATTTTACACAATATACTTGATTAAATCTATCCATCTATTAGCTTTCCATCGGCCACTGCTGGATATATGGCTCCAATAGCGCCATAACTCTGTATCGTTATCTATATCTATACTATTATAAAGTTGTACATTTTATCTCGTTACTATGTCGGGAACCTGAGATACAACCCAAAAACTAGCTTTTGGTTGCGACGGAGCCGCAAGCAAAGGCTAGTCATCTAATATAGTTGAATCTAATATACGTTACGTACTGTGAACTGTTGAACTCTTAAGTTTTTATATTGTTATACAAGCCGCGAAGATTTGTGGACTTTGATAAGATAGATATTTGTAAATTAAATTAAGTGCTGCATATCCCGCAGGGGAGATGACGTGATGATAAGGTTAAACAAATTTCTCTTTAAAAATAATTTCCTGAAATAATAAAGTTTAAGCAACTGCACATGCAAATTACTAAATTGCATACGACATTGCGGCGAAATTACCTTCAGTTTGAAGTGTTGTGTTCAGTTTTATGATGATGGTAACATTGCATTCTACTTACAATGTTGGTAGTTTGGACAAACACTTTATTACGTCTACATTGTTATATAAAATATGACCGGTTATTTGGTTATACTCCAACCTGGGTATGCAATGTCATTTTGAAAGGTAGATCTTGAGATAGTTTAAGGATGTAGTGAGATATTAAAAAGTCTAAATAATATTGAGATGCTCTTGAATAAAGTGAAGTCAAACCATATAAAAAGAATACATCCATCCATCCATCCATCAGCCTTTTAACGTCCACTGCTGGACATAGGCCTCCCCAAGAATGGACGATAGTGCCGTAATTGCCACGCTTGGCAGGTGGGTTGGCGATCGCAGTTGATGTTGTTAATACTTGAAGGAATGCTGCTACCCACTCCCCCGGTATTCCCTCAGTCGGCTCTTACGACTCCCATGGGTGGAGAGGGGTGGGACAATTCTAAATCTGGCCCCACAGGGCAAAAAGAATAGTGAAGAACACAAATATCAGGGAGACAGTCAAACCGCTACTAAGTACTAAGTAGCGGTTTGACTGTCTCCCTGATATTGTTATTTATCTTCCAGGCCTGTTCCAATAGAATAAATCCAATATGGATGCTTATAGATTTCGAGTGCATAGATGACGGAGTGGCTTAGATACCGAAAAATACATTAATAAAATAAATGAGAGTTTTGGCGGGAACATGAATGAAAAATTTAATGTAGGTTTAAAGACATTTATTCCCATTAAGACATATTACGTCACTTACATGAGAACTTACATTCAAACAAAAAATATAATTGTTCTTTGTCATACAAAAAGACAAAAAACATAAAACGGCAACAATATAGCAAAATTAACTACTTAAACACACATTGAAAAAATAATTAAAAACTAAAACAATTATTAAGTATTATAAAATGAATTACTTAGTTCAAATAGGTACGTATTTTTGACTTTAAGTGTATTTCTAGCTTCTTCTTAAATACGTTAAACGATTCAACATTTTTGATGTCCGAGGGTATCTTATTAAAAAAGCGCGCGCCTTCGGATGTTACTGTCGTTGCACCGTACTTAGTCCGCGTCTTAGGTAAAACTATATAGCTTGCGCGTCGACTGCAGGTGCGCCCAACTTCTTTCCGCTTGGTAAATTGTAGGTCGGAGTGGACATTATTGTTTACTGTTTTACGTATAAAAATACAGGTGTTATAAATGTATAGCTGTTTAATGTTCATTAATCCTGTTTCTCGATAAATTTTTGTGGTTGGTGTTCGAAAGTGATAATTGAATAATATCTTTACTATTTTATTTTGTAGGATTTGCAATTCGCCTAAAGTGCTCTTGGCTGCACTTCCCCATATTTCGACAAGATATAGCAAGTGTGGTTTTACCGGGGTATTATAAATTGTGAGGCGTAGTTTGTGTGGTATGCATCGGGCATTATTCCGGAGGGAGGCATAAATGGATATTAATCTATTTTCTATATATTTGATGTGGATTTTCCATGTTAAGTTGGTGTCCATGTGAAGGCCGAGATATTTTTCGTGGGTTATTTGCTGCAAAGGTGTATATTTATTGTGAGTGGTGAGTAACTAGATATGGGTTTGTTTTTAGCTTTAAAGAGTATGTAGCATGTTTTGGAGATGTTGATGGTCAATAAGTTGTATTGAAACCAATCGTAAAGGATATTAAGATCATGCTGAGCTTGAGAGACTATGTTATGGATGGACGAACCGAAGTGAAAGAGACGTGTGTCGTCGGCATAAAGAGTGATATGACCTTTTAAGCCCAATTCATGCATATTATTTATATAGACTAGGAAGAGTAGTGGCCCTAGAATCGATCCTTGTGGTACTCCACAAGATATGGTTTGTGGATGACTTTTCGATTTCTTATCTATTTTTACGATGATACGAAACATCTTGAGAGCTTTGTCAGCAATCCCAATGGTCTCCATTTTTTTTAAAAGCAAATTGTGACTAACTGTATCGTATGCCTTTTTTAAATCAATGAATACTCCCAGCACGTTTCTTTTATCAATGTTTTGTTTAATTTTAGTTATGAGATCAATTGTAGCTGTAAGAGTATTCCTTTTAGATCGGAACCCGTATCGCCGCTCAAAAAAAAATATAGAGTCTAAGTAATTTTGAAGCCGTGTGTGTAAAAGTTTTTCGAGAATTTTTGATAATATTGGTAATACAGATATTGGTCGATAGTTACAGGGTTGTGTTTTTGTACCCGATTTATAGATAGGTGTTACTTTAGCTATTTTAAGTAGGTCTGGAAATGTTCCATCATGTAAAAGTTATTAGCATTATTTTTGATTCGGATATTAGTCTTTCCTAATTTGAAAACCATTTGTGATACTTTTATAACTACTTTTATGATAAAGTTTTCTTACATAATACATTTCTATAAAAAACTCACGTTGTATTTTTTATTGTTTAATTTTTAGGTTATATGTACTGAATGCTGACGTGTCAATCTGTAATGGTTTGTCTTTGTTTTCTTATTTTTGTTTTGTTTTTATCTAATTGTTTGTCATCCGTGACGTCACAACGGTGGCTTGACGGAAGATCAGCGCAGGTTTTCAGAGCCTGCAAATGCTGAGTCAGGGTCGTTTTGTAACGAGAATTTTCGACATGTTTTTTTTTATGTTCAACCATAACCTGCTGTATTGTTTCGTTGCAATAAACTTATCTTTCTTTTCTTTCTTCTTTTTCTAAAAGTGTGTTTATACATCTTGTTAATTGATCTTTTATCAAATATTTTAAGCATTTTATTACCTTTGTGCTAGTGCCATCTAGACCGCTACTACTATTGGAGTCAAGGTTGTTGATAATATTAACTATTTCTTTTTCAGTGCACGGTTCCAAGCTATTCATTTGAGAGTTTGACAAGGTTTGTTTTGGTAGTGCTTGAAGATAATTATTATGAAATTCTGAAGGAATTTCATCCGCTAAAAGTAGTCCTACGGTAGCAAAAAAGTTGTTGAATATCTTACATATCTCGGTAGGATCTGTAACTTCTTGTGAATTGACGCAGAGTTTTGAAGGGGCGCTGTTTTGTTTAATTTTGTTATTGGTTAGGGTATTTAGAAGATTCCATAGCTTTTTAGGTTTTACTTTATACTTGTCAAATCTTTTCTCGTAGTATGTTTTTTTTGCTTCTTGGATGGCGTCATGTACATTTTTTCTTTTGTTGTGAAACTTCTGCCCACATTATATTCCTTTCGTTAATTTCTGTTATTATATTTTTGTTTATCCATTCCTTTTGGGGTTCATTTATAATTTTTGTTTTCATAATTTTGTTCTTATTCATAAGGTTTTTAATTAGCTTTTGTAATTTGGTGAAATCATTGTATGATTCTACTTTTATCGACTTTTCCATTTAATCATAAAATCCTTTGTAATTGACGGCTTCATATTGATAATATGTTCTTGGCGGTGGTTTTACTTTCTTGATTTCAACATATAGCTGTTTATGATCAGAGAGGGGTGAATTTACTGTTATCATATGAAAGTTGTCGTGCTTTAAGTTAGTGCTTACATGGTCCTATAATGATTTTTTAGTTGTTCCTTCTCTGGTACTGTATTTTGTGGTAATTCTATTGATAATCTTATGTCCTGTTTGCTTCAGAAGCTGGTTGTATTGTTTGGTCCTTTGATCCTTGGTTAGTAGATCAATGTTGAAGTCACCGAATACTATTGCTCTCTTTCTTTGTTGTAATTGAGACTCATATACCTCAAGAAATTGTTTGAAGTTAGTGTGGCCCGGATTGTATACGACTCCGACTTCGAGGCTATATTTCTCTAGTTGTATCCACAAATAGTTATTACCACCTACGTAAATTGATTCTGACATATTGTGTTTTAAGTTGTTATGGATATATGCGGATACCCCACCTCCAGCTATATCTGTTCTGTAGTTATAATAATGATAGTAATTTGGTAATTGAAATTGTAACGCTTGTTCTTCGTTGCGGATCCAGGTCTCAGTTAGTAGGATAATATGAACTTTATTCGGTATTGCTTGTAAGATACATTTGAGTTCGTCGAATTTTCCTTTTTTTCGTATACTTCGGGCTAGAGGAAGGTAAATCGTGATTTGTTCATTGGAAAATTCTCGTAGCTGTCTAGGAGTTCATTAGTATTATTATTTTCGAGGTTAGTGTTGATTGTTGTGTTACTGCTTGTAGTTTTTTGTATTTTCTATTATTGTTGGTGTCCCATGAATATATTTAATTGTAAGATTAGTCTAACCTTCATATTGACGTCGTTTCAACTCATCTCTTAGAATTTTCATATAATTTGTTGGGTGGCTTACTTCTGCTACGGAGTAATATTTTGGCAGGTTCTGAAGTTTCAAAACACACCTAGATGCTGCGATTTTTACCTGGGTGGAGCCGATTCTAAAAATCTTGGATGGTTTTGGAATATCTGAGCTCACTAGGGAAAATGTTTTCAGTACTTCAGCTTCATCCTTCAGCACTCTGTCTTCAAACGTTGACGCAATTTGCTCTGGTAGGCCAACCAGCACGATATTCTTCTCCGTATTTTTCCTATTCTGCATCTCTTGAATAATTTGTTCGTTTATTATTAGCTTATTTTCCAACCTCTACGGTGTAGATTTTGCGTAAATGTTGAGATTATTTATATCGGATTCAACGGATTTCATTTTTATTTCTATAGTACTAAGCGATCGCTCGTTTGACGATTTCATTTCTGTGATTTTATTTTTTATATCTGTAATGTTATCTTGCATGTTTTTCATAAGCAGTTGTTTGGACTCGACATACTTTTCTGGCAGTAATGTACAGACATAACTCGGTTACACTTATAGTACGCACGTATACTCGTAGTTGTATTATTACAATGATGTTTTCAGGTAGCTTTGAACTGCTCTTATTAAGATGAAAGAATTCCAAAAAGACTTCCGAGTATACAAATTCAATGAAAAGGGTCTCTATTCAAACGGGACATCATTATCGAGATTTGGGAAAGTAAATATGAAGGAACGCTGTTATACTTTTTTTTACAATAAATCCTTATTGTAATTTAAGTAAGTACAAATATGAACGATTTCTTGATATCTGGGGCCACCACAGGGTAATAGCTGAGTTTTAGTTTATATTTCAGGTTCCCGATATTGTAGCACTGAAGCCTGTGCTTCAGACGTTTTGTTAGACTGTTCTAAGAACCATAACTGTGACTGAAGTAATGCAACACAGTACCAATGGTCCATCAACACAGGCGGAGAGCCGGCACACAGTGGGTTTTTCTTTAGTGGGTGAGGGCCCCACACTGCCCCGTTCGTTGCCCCGAACGACGGGGTATGCGGTTAGGTACATTTTTTCCCGCCTAAACAAAAAAAGGGTAATATTATTGTTTAATGCATAGTGCTAAGCATGTCAAATGCTAAAAATACATATAAAAATATCTAAAAAGGGTAATAGCTAAGTTTTAGGTTATATTTCAGGTTCCGGATATTGTAGCTGAATAAAATATATAATTAAATATGATATATCTCAGGGCTCTGTTTAATAAACGTTGCAATCCGACAATTTTATAAATAAGTGTCATATTTGTAAAGTTGAAAACAAGTGTTGTTTAGTAAACCTTACAATTATGTAAGAATTTTACAAGTAAAATCCTTACAAATATTAGTACTATAAATGCTGTTTAATAAACGTTTACATGTGCAAAAAAAACCCCTTGATTTCGATGACAATATTGTATCTACACATTTGTAATTGTTAGTACTCGTAAGTACGTAGAATGTAAGTTTTTGTCGAAGATTCCTAAATCTGAAAATATTGTACTTTTTTATTGGTTTGTTTCATAGTGAATGTCATGGAGCGCTATAATAAATTTACAATTCTGTCTGAGAACTAGCCTTTGCCCGCGGCTTCGCCGCAGCTAAAAGCTAGTTTTTCGGTTATATCTCAGTTTCTCGATATAGTAGCGGGATAAAATGTATACCAGTTTTTAAGTCTAATCAAGGCCTTTCAAATAAAAAAAGTTGCATCAAAATCCGTCCAGTAGTTTTTGCATGATGCGCGAAGAAACAAACAGATAAACAGATAAACGGACAAAAATTCTAAAAAAAATTGTTTTGGGTTTACACGCCTATATATACAGCATATTACAGCTATTTTTCTCAAATATCTTGAATGTCCAGACACAGCTCTGTTACAGCTTTATAGTATAGATAAAGATATTTTATTCGGTCGGTTTAGTGAAAAACTAACTTACTATATGAAAATAAAAAAGTGGAAAGAGATTGCGGAACAGTTGAAATTTGTTAGAACCATTTTTTAATCTATAACAATTAAATCTCTTCACTTGTTAGATTGAGGTACAAAATTGTTAGGTTCTAACACAAGGTGAGTCCACCTGTCGAAATGGTTTTACGATTTACAAAATATGTAAATTTATAGTTACAATTTTATGCGTTCAATAAAACAGTTTTCCTTACAAATATGTAAATTGTCACATGTAAAGAGAAAATGTTTATTAAACAGAATTATGTAAAATTGTAGGTACAATTTTACAATTTTGTCAGTTTTTCACCATGGTAAATTTGTAAGTTGCATTCTTTATTAAACAGAAACTTGTAAATATGTAACTTGTAATATACAATTACTATTTACAATTTGTAACGTTTAATGAATAGGGCCCAGTTAATAATCAAGAGCTATCATTATTAAATAAAATTAAGTTTATTATGCCGACGTTTCGAATACCTACTTCACAGCATTCATTGTCACGGGTGGACTGAGATGTTGGGCGACCAATGTTTATTCAATTGTTTTTATATACCTACTACGTGGGTAGCAAGCAAGTATACGGCCCACCTGATGGTAAGCGGTTACCGTAGCCTATAGACGCTAGCAACACCAGAGGCATTACTCGCGTGTCGCTATCTCCAAGGAAAGGGATAGGAGATGGATAGGTAGTATATTAAGGAAAGGATAGGTAGGATACTAAGGAGAGGACAGGAAGGATAACTGTCACTCACCATACGAAACACAACTACTACTGTAGGTTCAAACTGGTTGTAACATATTCAAAATATAAATCGATATTTGTTTGTAAGATTCCTCGCAGTTTTTGCGCGTAGCGTGCGTATTAAATTATAAAAATGAGGTTACAATAGAATTACAATTGATTTTGATCGATGTGATTTCTAAAAAAGTCAAGACAGCCGAAATATCGTTAAAATAATCATACCAAAACTTTTAATCTTCGGGAAAACGGATTTATCGAAGCCGCGATTATCTAGAGCTTAAGAATATTGTATCAGTAATATCTACTAAATACAAGAGCACCGTCTTCTTACCAACAACTTTTGATAAGAATCTAAAGCAGTCGATATTAAATCTCCTTGTTTACTTATTATGTTAAATATAATTTTTTTTTACTCAATTTTGTAAATATGCCGGTGGTCGTTTTTAGTATTGGTTATGATTCTCTCTTATCCTTTGTTTCTATTATGATCAGTTTTATTTTTAATTAAGATTGTTTCTCTCCCCAAAATGTAAACCGCACACCCCGTCGTTCGGGGCAACGAACAGGTGTGTAGTGTCGGGCCCTCACCCATTAAATAAACCCACCGTTTGTCCCCGCCTGTATTGGCGAGCCATGGGAACCATGTTACATTACTTTAGTAGTACGAGCCCCGATGCAAAATAGTTCGTCTAGTATGGAAAGTAGTGCAAAGCCTAAAATATAGAAAGCAAATATTGGTAAAATAATTAAGAACGTTTAATAAAAAGTAAACTACAATTTGAGGAACATTTTCAAGTTTATTTTAACATAACTGAAATTCTTTCATGACTTTACATAATATAAAAATTAAAAAAAATATTCTAAAAAACATAACGCAAAAGTATTCGTCTACCCTTGTCACTCACGCAAAATAGTTCGTCTACCACTTAGTTGTGTCGCCTTTGCTCTCAATGACAGCTTTAATGCGAAGAGGCATGGTTGCAACCAACGCTTTACACTTCTCAGGCGTAATTGACTCCCAGACAGCCAAGAGTTTAGCCTTTAAGTCACTCTTCGATCTTTATGGATTTTTACGGAGAACTTTTTTATTTTCCACCATAAGGTTTCGATCGGCGACAAGTCCGGGCTGTTAGATGGCCATTCGATTGTAGGGATGATTTTCGCCAGTAGCCATGTCTTTGTTGTCCTTGCAGTATGGCAGGAAGCACCATCCTGTTGAAAAATGAAGGAATCTTGATGCTTAAGTGACGGAATAGAGGGCAGTAAATTCTCTTCCAAAAGGTTTTGATACCTTGCAGCATTGATAGAACCATCCCCAAACTGCATACCACCAACACCTTGTGCAGACATGCAGCCTCATATCAAAAGAGACGCCGGAAACTTCACTTTGCGTTTGAGACAATCAGTATGAAATGCCTCATTTTTGTTCCGAATCACTTTTTTCCTTTTATCGCCGACTGTCACTTCAAATTTGGACTCGTCACTCCAAATGATACTACGCCACTGATCGGAAGTCCAATTTAAATGATCACGAGCAAACTTCAACCTATTTTTCTTTTGTACAGCAGTCAACAGTAGTTTCTCCTTAGCGGTGAAAAATCCGTAACCCATTCTTTTTAGGACTCTTTTGCAAGTATCAACTGAGACGTCTTTGCGAATCATGTTCTTTTGCACCGTGAGTTCTCCAGCTCGAGCACGCCGATTATTTTTCATAATTTCCTTAGGATTCTGTTTTCTACTGCACTTGTGATGCGTGGTCGACCAGTTTTCTTCAAACAAGAAGTCGTTCTATTCTTTTTATAGTGCTGAATGATAGATTGGACTGTAGACCTGGGAAGTATCAAGTCTTTAGATATTTGGTAACTTGATTTGCCAGCATCGACCCCACAAACTATTCGCTTTCGAAGCTCTTCACACACGGATTTGCCACGACCCATTGTTATCTTATCTTCTTGTTTAATGGCTCTTGTTGTGGCAGTGTGAGCACAATTTCGCCAATATCGAGTATTAATTTAAGGTAGACCGTCAAACGAAGGAAATTTTTTTTGCATCTGCCCTATCATCCCGAAGACAGGAGTATCCTGAAACCCCAAAATGGGAATTAGGAAATAACCATGTCTCCGAGATGGCAATGACAGATGGTTGAAATTTACTAATTAAAAAAAGAAGCTCATGCTTCTTATGTCTAATGCTTTTTATGTTCCATTGCAGGATGGGAACTTGATCCATTATTGGAAGTTAAAGAAATTATTTGGGAAAGTTTTTGGGCAACGTGGGACGGTAAGTTTGATTTAGAATTTAATAAATTAATAATCATTGTAAGAAGTATTTCCAGGACACTATCATCCTGAGAAAGTGGTGATGAATTGGAATAAGATGAAGAAGAAAAAGCACAACCATTGGACATAGACGAACATGGATTTGAAACGATTGCCTGATGAGCGGACTTATCATATGTCTTGCCCAATGGAGCATGAGTACGTGGAGAAGAAAAAACAGTTTTCCTGTATGAAATGTTAGAATTAGACTGTTTAGCTAAATGGGATGAATTAATGTGATGAGATGAATTAATGAGATGAGATGAATTATTAAATTCACCACCTTGAGCAATTTCATTAAATGGTTTAAGTGATTTAGGATGACGACGAGATGCTTCATGATATGATATGTTTTCATTAGTCATTAAGAGTTTTATAGACTAGAAGCATCAGTCTCAATAACGTTGCAAGATTCACCTGCATGGGGTTGAGCACAACGAAAGCATCTGGGTTTTGATCGACATTGGTTCTTGACATGACCAAACCTGCAGCAATTGTGGCACTGAATAGTGGGAAATTGATATGGTTCAACCAAAAGGGAAGTATAAAAACTAAATATTTTGCGACTGTGAGTAGGTGTCCATGTTATGTTACCACTATCATTATTTTTCCTATTAAGTCGCCGAGCTTTCAATATTGGACCAATCCTTTAGGAAGCACCACAGAGTTGACAAATTCATCCATTGACAAGTCTGTAGGTACTTATCTAACAATGCCCATTTTGGTAATATTATAAATCGGAACAGTAGCAGTGAATTTTGAAATTTCTAAAATTGGGTTATCTAAAAATTTGTTGGCATCCAAGGCAGTTTCAAATTCAATAGAAACTTTGTTTCTACCTATTTGTTTTACACCATCCATGCTAATGTTTTGAATTTTGTTACGAGATAAAAATTGACCAAATTTAATGGGTTTTATTGTAGTTCCCGTTGCGGTCAGGCTCAGAGCGCGAAATATGAACTATAAAGGGGCCCTTATCAAAACTAGTGTAAGCTTTAACACCTACAGCTAATCTTGGATGTATATTTAAATGTTGGATTGAGGCTACTGTAATTTCTTTTCCTATAAGAGGTTTTTTGGCATTTGAGGTGTTTATAACCTCATCCTCCTGGTGTCGACGTCCGAGATTCGCAACCTTAGATTGTGGAATACTAGGTGAAGTCGCATCACTACGGATATCTGGAGGATCTGGAGGATCGGGAGGATCAGGCTCCATAGGGTCCAACCATACATCCTTACTCATTTTTCAATTCAACTTTTCAAGAAAAAACAAATGAATAATAAAGAAAAAAATGACACTCAAACCTATTCTAGAAGCATGAAAATACAACTTACAGAGTTTATTTTACAACTTACTTTAAATATTTACACACTAATTATTAATTACATCAAGCTAATTTACTTTAAATGAGAATTTTGATATTTTTAACACAAAATATTTAAAAAATTTTAAACAAAATTCTCTAACACGTGTGACAGCTACCATCAACCTCTCCGTAACCTTTATACTTTACATACAATATCCGACCCATTGTTATTTGAAAACGAATGAAAAAAAACTGAAATTTTCAGAATTTATACTGTCTCACTTGACAAATGACACAGAATTACTTTTACAAATTAAAATTATGCAACATAATTGTACAAAGAAGGAATAATCTTAATTAACTCACCGATTGACGAACTCTTTTGCATCGATTAACAATTAGACGAACTATTTTGCTTATAACTTCTTTGAATTTAAAACAGGATATGTATAAATTTAAAAAGCTAAAATAGTTTATTGTTTCATAATTAAAAAATGGCACAAGTAACGCGACATGGGATAGTAGAACAGCTTAATATTTTATATAGATATACAAAAATAATGAAGTTAGAAAAAATCTCACATAGAAAATTTCACACTAGACGAACTATTTTGCATCGGGGCTCGTATTGTTACCATATTAGAATAGAAAAATCTAAATCGCATATGTATACCTAGCTAGTAAAAAGTTCAATCATTGCAGTTTCATGTTTACTAAGTGAATATTCTTTATCAATATTTATACAAGCTCCTCTGGATATCGCTTAGTTTATGGGTGTGATATTTGGACAGCATCCAACGTCTCGTAAATTGATGCCCGCTCCACAAGAAGACATTTTCATATCGACCTGTCTTCACTATCATTTGCAAATATAAATATTCACCCTGCCAAATGCTTTATTCAATATGTCTACTGTACTTTTATCGGATAAAACCAAAGCGGAACGATATAAAATAAACTAAAGACTGCCAAGATACGGACTACGGGTTTGATTTTAGCCTAAAGAGGTTTAACAAGACCTCGCACATTTCAAAATGATGAGCGTTTGGATGCCAAATAAATATTGTAGTCACAGGAAAACATTGCGAGGAGTCCTGAGGGCTTGAGGAATGTCTATCAAAGACCAAGAGCGGCGCGTTTAAAAAAAAATTGATTCCATCACTTCAATAGTTTGCATGGCATCACGCCTGTATTCCCCGAAGGGGTAGGCAGAGGTGTATTTTACACACCCACGACTCGCCAGCTATGTTTAAGTCCCACGTAATAGGGAGCGAGCCTATTGACGTCTACCGGGCACATTTCCAACCTCCGGGCTGCTACTGAGAATTTTTCTTTTTAGGAAAAAGCTCAATAACATTTCCTGACCCGGGGATCGAACCCGAGACCTCATGATTAGCAGTCGCATACACTACCGCTACACCACCGAGGCAGTTTGCAATTTGATTGAAATATTTGAAAAGCTTGATTAACTTGTAACAATTACAATATAAATTATTGGTTAAGAGTGCTTTATATGAATAATTGAATACAGAATACGATATTACTAGTAGGGCTGAACTCTACTTGTAAATAATTTACTCAAAAAAAAAACAACATATGGATCAAGGATTAGGCTTTAGTACTTTTTTCTTAACCGATTTTATTTGACGTTTTCTTATTACACAGTATAGAATAACGAAGCAACTTGCTATTTAAAAATCTATCAATTTCACCTTCAAAACACAATAACACGAAATACACTTAGTAAAAGTGTTTCCCTTGTTTGATGTATTTATTATTTGTGTGTAACGCCCAGTAAATATATGACGCAGAGTAGCCTTGTGAATAGAAGGGATGCCTACAACTAAATTCGTATTGTCTATAAGTTCTGTCACGCAGCCCTCAATATGCTTCACACTAGGTACAACTAAATGAAAACCACTATCACAGTCACGCGATCTCAATTACAATAGACGTACCATACAAGCAGGCCTTCAATAAAAGGATTTTATCAATCATAATCTATTCGAATTTATGAAAATAATATCAATAGGTAGCAATAGGTATTCAATTTAAAAAAAAGATTAATGATACTCTATGATAATTTAAAAAAAAGAAATCTTTACTTGTCCGCCTACAAAAATTGGAATCAATGGCATTACAAAAAAAAAAGCGGCGTCTTGAATTTTAATTTGATGTAATTTTTAGGTCATTTTATAGATTTCTTTCCATTATTCAGCTGTCTTCAACATCCGTTTACATTAGACTTCTGATGAATTCCGTGAGTTTAAATGATGTTATATTTCGTGTCCATCTGCGTCCTTGATAAGGGAAAATTTTAGGAGACAGTGCCACGTTATAATGTAATTATTCCTAGGTTGAAATAGAATACATTGGCTGTACGCCAGCGACAGATTGGTGGATGTTGTAAAAAGTGATATGTCGCTACAATGGCGACGACTGTTAATTTGTGGAATTGTTAAGTTTTGAACACTCTAGGTTGGAATTTCATTATCTTGCGAGTTTAAATAGAAATTAGAGGAATGACTGTCTCCGTGATTTAAAATGGGTTAAAATTTTTCTTAGCGTGTCTTTGATAAATCTACGCTTATTTCAGGTGCATAGAGAGACAGACGACGGGAACAATAAATATCTAGATCCCAAACTTTTAATAAAAATTAAGTGAAATTAATCAGACTACTGTTGGGCAGCTGCGAAATAAGGAACTCTCGACAAAATCTAATATTGTCTACAAAATAATGTGAGACTAAAATAGACTCTAAAGAGGAATTGTTAATAAAATCGTATATTCGCTCTACTTGTAGTTGAAGTTTTATGTTCCAAAGTATAGGTACATGTGGTATCCCTTAAAGAACTGGAAGAATACCGCAGTAAGTTTTCATAAATCCAATACAGGTGGAGAGACGGCACACCGCGGGTTTATTAAGTGGGCAAGGGCCCCACACTACCCTGTTCGTTGCCCCGAACGACGGGGTGTGCAGTTAGGTACATTTTATTCTCGAAAAAAACATAAATCTATGGAAACACAAATGTGTTGAAGACAATTTCTAAAAATGGAATCTGTGCATCTTTATAGTTTTTCTGTCTAGTTTTGGTCTAGTCAGTTGTCTTAGTAGTGACGCCAAATAGTCTTACTTGCCAAATAGGCAGTATTGTTGGCTTTTCTTAACACTTTTTTGTTAAAATTAGCTGCACATTTTTTAAACTTTTTGTTACATAGTAGTAGAATGAGCAGGTAAGTGAAACTCATGAACCGGTAAATCATAAAGCACAGCATATCTGCTGCTTACCTTAAAATCGTAGTAATCTGTAATTATTGCTGATATAGTGAAAAGCGATATATCCTATATGTACTGGTGAAACTTTGGTTGCATGCCTGGGAAGGTTTCTGCTCTGCTAATTACAGTATTACTTCCTACTAATATTATAAATATGGATGTCTGTGATGATGATGTTTGGATGTTTAGATGTTAGGATGTTTGTCCTTCAATCATAACCGAACAATCAACTGAATTTGTATGAAATATAATTAATAGATAAGACCGGTGTCTTATCATAACATATCCATAATAAATTCTAGTTTAAAAACAAAAATAAATACACTTTAAATTAAATAGCTAGTTCAACTAAAAAGTAGTAAATAATATTACAATTAATAATGATTGTAAAAAAGCGTGAGGTGTATAATCAAATGTTACAAATAGTTCACCTTTAAATAGTAAAAAGCACCCCACGTTTTTTTACAATCATTATTTATTATAATATTATTTACTACTTTTTAGTTCAACTAGCTATTTAATTTAAAGCGTGTTATTTTAGTTTTTTAAACTATAATTTATTTTCTTCTTATTAGTCTTAAAACTTCAAAAGTACGAAGCATAGAGACAAGAGTAAAGTAAAAGTAATACTACATGAAAGTAGAACATAGATAAATAACTATACTAAAAACAGAAGCAAAAAGATACTTATTTCGCAAACACTCAGGAGTATATATATCCCGCCGGTGCACATCTATCTCATATCGCGATTCAGAAACATGGGACAACGCCGGTGCACATCTTAATATCGCGATTC
This sequence comes from Leucoma salicis, assembly GCA_948253155.1. Taxonomy (NCBI): domain Eukaryota; kingdom Metazoa; phylum Arthropoda; class Insecta; order Lepidoptera; family Erebidae; genus Leucoma; species Leucoma salicis. The sequence goes on along the minus strand of OX411815.1, from coordinate 22,960,120 downwards.
AGAAACTTAAACATTCAACAACCACGGAACCCTAAGAACCGATAAATACCGAATAATTTTATCAAATTAGTGTATTGTCATCGGTCCTCAATAAATCTACAAAGTTTACAACCATACAAACATACAAATATACAAACATACAGGTGAAGCTAATGAAAAGCGTGTAAAAATACATAGTGCTCGTAGAATTGCTATTTTTGGTATATAAACCTAACAAATTGAAAGATTTGTATAAATATGTACATGTAATTCTGTTCTATACATTTACTATTAAATATTGTATAAGCTCCGAGTAGTTATTCAGTGTTTTATTCCGTTCTGTCAACGTCAAACTGTCATATAAGTGCCAAAGACAAAAGATTGAATAACTATTCAGAGGTTATACAACGTTTATTAGTATGGCAGTTAGAGAATGTGGGTAGCCGGGCCTTCTCACATACCACCTTTTATTTGTAGCTAGCCTTGTCGTGTGACAATTAGCTCTAGAAATAATGTAAGTTAAACAATATAACAGCCTATATGAGAGGTATGCATATCTGAAATGTATGTCAAATAGAAGTAATCATATCATAACCTCAGCGGACATAGTTCGAGGTCATTCCCGTGGTGATTACTATAGCTTCTACTTACGATGTAATGACATACTTTACAAGGTCTGTTGGTCACGGTCGTTGGCGAGGCACAAATTTAAAACTAACAGAATGAATATGCGTGTGTTTTAGTGGTTTATTACTATAAGGGTAGCAAACAACAATTTATTGAAGTTTAGGTGTGTCTGGCAGTAGTAGAGGGTACCCGAAAGGGGAAGCCGCCGGCGGACCACAGAAGGAATGTAACATAGTTCCAGTGGCCCGCCAATAAATTCGGAGAGACGGCACATGGCGGGTTTCTTTAGTGGGTGCAGGCCCCACACTACCCTGTTCGTTGCCCCGAACGACGGGGAGTGCGGTTAGGAATATTTTTTCCGGCTCTAAAAGAAAAAAAAAAGCTTGTGTCTGTCAGGGTTGCAACCGTACTAAGTGTCCGGCAATGGATGACGTAATTTTTTATGTTATTTCGAAGAAAATATAAAAAAATTGAGCTTTATACTTTAAAGAATTTGAGGTACTATTTTATACACCTTCACTACCTGTTACCTGCCCAAGTAACCACAATCCAAACTCCATACTTGCTGATCGTTCTTACCTGTGTTGGGGACATGCATAGAAGAACTTTCAGCTTTTATAAAATAATGAAGGTCTGGCCGTCGTGGGCGCTTGGGATATACTGTCTGATGGTAAGTGGTTACCGTAGCCTATCGACACTACTAAACCCCAGGAATATCACTCTTTCGTTGCCAACATTCGTGAAAGAGATTAAACGTGGAGAGGAAGAGTAGAGATAAAGAAGGGGTTTGGCTTGGACCTTCTCTGCTCTCAAACACTGCACGAAAATGTCGTGCAAAACCAGAACTGACCAGACTAAGATTGATAAAGTCTTGTGCTTGCTCAAATACTTCTTACTCTTAGCCTTGTTCTTGCAAAACTACAAGATCAAGACCAATTTTGTTCATCACTAAACACAGCAGTAGGGTTACCTTATTATGTAGTCCTACGGACTAGTATCTATTCTGTGGTCCTACGCTGATCCTATATTATATTTTGTGTGTTTTTCTATGTGTGTTAGTATTTGTTTATAAACCTTACACGGAATTCTGTTTGACACAGATATATATTATATACCTACCATTTTTTTTTGTTAAGACGGGAAAAAATGCCGTCTCTCCGCCTTTATTGGCGGGCCACCGGAACCATATTACATTCCTTCCATCCATCCATCCATCAGCCTTTTAACGTCCACTGCTGGACATAGGCCTCCCCAAGAATTGGGGATAGTGCCGTAATCGCCACGCTTGGCAGGCGGGTTGGCGATTGCAGTGGATGTTGTTAATACTCGAGGGAGTGCTGCTGCTAACTCCCGCGGTATTCCCTCAGCCGGCTCTTACGACTCCCATGGGTGGAGAGGGGTGGGACAATGCCAAAGCCGGCCCCACACGGCATGCACATTCCTTCAGTATTATTATATACCTACCTATGGTATATTTCTGTCACAAAGATATACGATATATTATAAGTATTGCTTATGATCTAAACTAAACTTTGCATATGTTTATAAATAATAAAACCCAATATTTAAAGAATAAACAATGTATAAGATATTGAAATTACTGTAACATTTTGCGTAATAAATGATACTGGACACTTCAGGTAATATATTAAATTGAAGTTTGAACGACTATCCGACGCGCCCAGTTTGTAAATATGCGATTCCCAATCGTTGTGTTGTTATTTTTGTGCCTGGTATTATTTTCGTGCTTGTATGCTGGATTGCTTCAGATTTTTGTGAATGACGTCAATTCTTTATTAAACAGCTGTTTTGTGTTAAAAACATTATATTTGAAGGTTTAATGACAAAATATTCAGGTAAACAAGGTTTATTTAAAAGTAAAGATTGAAAAGTTTTGCTTGTTCTTGTAACTATGAAATACAAATACAATACAAATTGATTGCACAAATAGCGGAGTGGTTTAGATACCCACCTCTGCTGCCTGTGTTGTGAGTTCAGTTTCCACGCAGGACAATACTTTGTCTGACCCGCAAATGGTTGTCTGGGTCTAGGTGTACTTTGAGAGTAGAGAGAGAAGTAGTTAGAGATTAGCAACTACCAAAAGCAGACAAATATTTCATGATATATTAGCATCCCGGATACATATAATCAATTTATTAATATTCATACGAATATATAGTTAAAAATGACACGTAATTGGTACGAGTTTGTCACTTCACAAGTCGTTGAAAAATCTTTCAATTATGCGGGTTACCTAGTAATGATGTTTTCCCCGGGTAGCGCAGCCTAATAAGATAATTAGGCAGGATAAACGATTAAAATATTGTTTTGAGTAAATATAATTACCTACTCGATTTTCTGTTCTCGAAAGGTTTCACTACATCATGGCTAAATAAGGTATAAAATAATCTTGATAACACTACGTAGGTTATCAGACTTATCATTATTAAATTAAAATGAAACATTACCGTCAAAACATAAACCTCAAAGTAAAGGTGTATGTCTATGTTACAGTACATTAAAGCTGATCGATCGCACGTCAATATGAATCATCGTCTTGTCTTTATTATATCTATTTAGAGAGTAAACTCTCGTAGAATATAAACGTTTTGAAGAGCTGGCATTTGATTCAAAACGTTTTATATATAGCAGCATCTAAGTACTTGAAAGCTGAAAGCTTTTTGACTCACTGCAGTTGTTTTATCATTACCGTTAAAATGTGTGTTGCTTTTGAATGTATTACTAGAAACAGATTTATAAAGTACACATTATTTGTGAATAAGGAAAAAGAGATTTTTAGTACGAGCGGGAAACGAACCCGCGTCTTTTCCAATCCGGAGAAGTGCTCTAAGCCACTGAGCTATTGTACTGACCTGTTCGGTCATCCCAATCTCCTCATCACATTTGTCTTTACGACCAACGCCATCTATCGGAATGCATTTACATTTGGACCTATGTCCAGCAGTGGACGTTAAAAAGCTGATGGATGGATGGGAAACTAGCAGTTACCCGCGACTTTCTTAAAGTCCTTATTTTCTAAATTGGACCCCCTATTTTCCCCTTCGAGGAGCGATTTTGTTAAGCCTACCAACTCCTCACCCCCTCGCTATTATCATTATTATCCCCGTTCTTATCTCCTATACATTTCCCTGTAGTTAATAACGCGCGGTAGTATAGTGTTTGTATGTACTTTAAACTTACTCCTATCCATAATAACGTAGATCATCACATCTTCCAAACAAAATTTTGGTGCCGAATATTCTCAAGTTTAGCCTCTGCAATTAGTCTTAAGTAGTTACAAAATTATTGATGTTATGGATGAATATATATTTAGTATAGCTATGGAACTATGCTAATAGTCACAATTTAGATTTATTCTCCAAATTAAACCAAAATTCGTTATATTTAAAAAAATAATAGAAAAGTGATCCTATTATAATATTATAAATGTGAATGTAAGTTTGTTTGTTACGCTTTCACGCGAAAACTACTAAACCGATCATCATGAAACTTTGTACACATATTCTTGGAGGTATAAGAAGTAACATGGGATATTTTTATAAAAAAAAATTACGAAAGATAAAAATTGTTTGTCAAGAAATCTCAATACTTCAACATCCATCCATCCATCCATCCGCCTTTCAACGTCCACTGCTGGACATAGGCCTCCCCAAGAGAACGCCACAACGAGCGGTCCTGTGCTGACCGCATCCAACGGCTTCCGGCGGCTTTGACCAGATCGTCGGTCCACCTTGTGGGGGGCCGTCCTACGCTGCGCCGTCCGATACGTGGTCGCCACTCGAGAACCTTTCTTCCCCAACGGTTGTCGGTTCGTCGAGCGATGTGGCCTGCCCATTGCCACTTCAGCATGGCAACCCGGCAATACTTCAACGCCATCTAGCATTCCAGTAAGGATATTCCAACCCTGAGTACTTATACAGTGCAACGGTATCACCCGTTGCACTGTATAACCGACGGTCAATCATCAATTTAGAGGGTTGCTTTATTTATTTTTATGAAATTCCTCGCGGACTAAGTCGCGGGTAACAGCTAGTTAATATATATATTTCACCTGACATCTGATACCTGGAAATTGGCTGTCGGCCTAGGCTAGCGGATAATGCGTATATTCATAAATCACAAGTCAATCCAAAAAATTTTGTTCACAAATTTATATATACCCGCTTTACGTGCTTTCCGAGGCACGAGAGTAAAACAGCGCCAACTTCCTAACTCTGGGCTGCTATTGAGAATTTATTTACGGAAAATCCCTGATTTCTATTGGAATCGAATCCGAGACCTCATGTCCATCCGTAGTCGATTACACGCCCGGTAGACTACTGAGGCAGTTCAATCCGATAATACTCGTACATTGGTATGTCGTAACCCATAATGTGTGAACCTGTCGATTCTGCATCCAGTCTATTTTTCAAAACATCAAACCACGTAGTAACTGGCTTTCTAGCCATTCTTTTTTGTTAACGCAGGAACAAATGTAACTAACCGCACGCCCCGTCTTTCGGGGCAACAAACAAGGTAGTGTGGGTCCCTCACCCACTAAATAAACCCACTGTGTGCTATCTCTCCGCCTGTATTAGCAGACCAGTGGAACTGTGTGACATTACTCCAATGGTACGTAGCTTTCTAGCCTTTTTGATGTGAAACATCTAATGCGAAGGGAGGGTAAAATCGGCCGTTAGCGTGGCGACGCTTTTATTTTACTTGTCCCGTTCAAATCTTTCAAGTTAAATTTGACACACTTCTCGGTTTCCGATTGAACTGAAATTTTACACGCATATGTATGTCACGTGACAATGCAATATTATGATGACATGGAGCTTATCTGATGATGGAGCTGGAAGGTGGAGATAGGAACTCTATAATGAAACGGCGCAACCCCACCGAGTTTGGGCTCGTATGATTCGTCTTGACGAGTACTTTGTTTCTAGATGGTATCCAGGGTCTGATGATGGAGCTGGAAGGTGGCCACAGTAACTCTGTAATGAAACAACCCAAACCCATCAAGTTTATACTCGTGTGATTCGCCTTAAGGAGTACTTTGTCAAGTTATGATCATTTTATTTCTACAAAATACTTTCGATATTTTCACATCTGGTAGACGTCCCGCGACGTCTAGTTGTTTTTTGTTTAGGCGGGAAAAAATGTACCTAAGCGCACACCCCGTCGTTCGGGGCAACGAACAGGGTAGTTTGGGGGAGGCTTTCTACCCGACGTTTATGAATGCGCGATATTTATAATAGATTCATATTATTGCGGACATTACCGACAGTCATGGCTAGTTTAATGCCGATCCAATTTGTAGCAAGTTGTTATAATCAAATATAAAAAATACTTTGGAAAATCCAAAAGTGCACGCCTCATAATCTTGATAGTTCACAATAAAATTGATTATTTGATTAGTAATTAATAATGTATTGGTCTTACTAAGTAGTTTTCAATAAATCACATAGGTAGCGCTAATTTCAAAAAGTACCTTCTCATGTCTTATACGCCATCTAGCGCTAATTTTAAGAAGTACTTCTACATTGGACTATAGAAATAGTTCTCACGAAATAAGGATAGCACTGCTTTTAGTGTCGCGTCGAGCGTAAATATTCACTATTTTTTTGTTTATTTAATAACAATTAAACCACATCGAATCAGACCGTGAAAAGTGATAGGGCTCTATTCGTAATCATAATAATTCGTAAACGAAAAAAAAGGCTCGATTAGGAAAGCATTTTCGGCGTTATCGTGTTAACATACATTACCTACAACAAACGGACGTCCAAGTCATAACTTTTTTAAACAGTTTTTTAACTAGTTTAAATAAGAAAAATGGCACAAAAATATCATGAGTGTTAAAAATAGTGTTTTTTCTTGATATGTGTGTGTATATATTATTTTACAAGTGCAATATATGATAAATAGAGACATTTAAAGTTTGAAAAATCAGTTGTTCTATGTAAAACGAGAGCAGTACCCACCTCAACGCTTCGCTTATGAGGCGTGCAATATGAATGCTTTCTATGTATGTCTTTCTATGTTTACAAATTCGAACTTTTGATTACGTCTGATAACAAATAAGCTCTTTTTTCAAACAACTTTTCCCCAACGATAATATCACAAAGAACAAGCATTCAAATTAGAAAAATATTCACAACAAAAAGTACTTTAGGAATTTGGGGGCGAAAGAGGTTTTATTACTTAACTATTTGTATGTGCGTCCCTGCGTAAAGGTTCTGTTCGTCAAGGCTTCCCTTTGATCTGATGTTGAATGCCGCGGTTACGGTCATCTTTCTGTTTGCCGAGACTTGTTATAGTATGAAAATGTTTATTTTTGTACCTTTGGTAGAAGATATTTCTTACGTGATTGGGATGTACTTTAGAAAAATAAATGAGTTATGACTATAACATTCATTACATTATCATTCTTTCTTCTAGTGCTTAAGTATAATTCCTAGATTGGGTCGGCTTTCAAGTTTGTTGATATTTCAGAATAGCATTTTTTTCATGGAACCACTGTCATGTATACAACGTTGAGATCTAAATCCATCCCTATAGCCATCAGCCTTTCGATGTCCACTGCTGCACATAGGCCTCCCCAAGAGAGCGCCACAACGAATTGTGGCACTCTCTTGGGGGCTGGTCCTGTGCCGCTTGCATTCAACGCCTGTTTGCTTGAATGCAATTGAATGAATGCAAAATTAGGTCATCAGTCCACCTGACGGGAGGTTGTCCTACACTGCAACGTCCAATGAGTGGTCGCCACTTGTGAACCTTTCTTCGCCAACGGTTGTCGGTTCGTCGAGCGTTGTGGCCACTTCCACGTGCTGGCCCGGCAGACAATGAGTCCACAAACACTGTGGAATATAGGAAAAGAAGATTTTCCTCAGTATCCTGAACGCTGCCCAGCCGAGCTGAATCTATTTATTTATTTAAATGCACAATACACATTACAATCAAAATAAAACTAGACGTCGCGGGACGTCTACCAGATGTGAACACATCGAAATTATTTTGTAGAAATAAAATGATCATAACTTGACAAAGTACTCCTTAAGACGAATCCAACGAGTATAAACTCGATGGGTTTGGGTCGCTTCATTACAGAGTTACTGTGGCCACCTTCCAGCTCCATTATCAGACCCTGGATACCATCTAGAGACAAAGTACTTGTCAAGACGAATCATACGAGCCCAAACTCGATTGAGCTATGTCGTTTTATAACAGAGTTCCTATGGCCACCTTCTAGCTCTATCGTCAGACCCTGGATACCATCTAAAGACAAAGTACTTGTCAAGACAAATCTAACAATTCCAAACTCGATGGGGTTGCGTCATTTCATTACAGAGTTACTGTGGCCACCTTCCAGCTCCATCATCAGACCCTGGATATCATCTAGGTCTGGAGTACTAGTCAAGACATTTCAAACGACTCCTAACTCGATGAAGTTACGCCATTTAAATACAGAGTTTCACATGGCGACCTTCCAGCTCCATTATCAGACCCTGGATATCATTTAGAGACGAATGTACTTGTCAAGACAAATCAAAAGAGCCCAGACTCTATGGGGTTGCGCCGTTACATTATGGAGTTCCTATGTCCACCTTCCAGCTCCATTATCAGATCAGCTCCATGTCATCATAATATTGCATTGTTAAGTGATATACATATGTGCATGTATAATTTCAGCTCAATCGGAAACCGCGAAGTGTGTCAAATTTAACTTGTAAGATTTGAACGGGACAAGTAAAATAAAAGCGTCGTCACGCTAACAGCCGAATTTACCCTCCCTCCGCATTAGATGTATCACATCAAAAGTAAAAGTACACAATTAACAAATAAGTTTTGTTCTGGATTGTAACGTAAAGTATGTGCATACAGCTAAAATAATCTTATATTAATAAAGAAAAACATCTAAATATAGAGACCATCTTATTTTAGAATATTACGGCCTAGATATCTCAAACGGCCATTATGGGGTAGAAGCAAGTAGGTCTTACTTAATTTGGAGGATGTCTTTCAAATTAGACTTAAATCTGCTGAGGTTGTGAAATATATCCATGTACATATTTGTTATCATTAGCCATTTCGTTATATACGAGTACTTAGTCGCGCCATTCTTGACAAAGGGTTGTAGTAAGAAATGTTATTTCTATAAATCTGAAGGGCAAATAAGTTTGTCTTATTCGACCTACGGTCTCTAAATTTAATAATAAAATTGATTTGAGAACGTAAATTGATTGACCTCTTTCTCGAAGTTGTGTCTACTTAACTGGGCAAACAGTCCCAAGTAGATATAGTGGTTGACAACTTCGAGAATAGTATTCTCGCTCAGGACTGGTGCTGAAATGATATGATTATTATAAATGACATTCAACTTGTCCATGTTCACTATTAGACCCACAAAATAGGAAATCCTGCTGAGGTCGTGGAGCATGTTATTCTCAACCGATTTTGCCATGACCATAATAATCAATTGCAAATTGAAAGCGAGCCGCCATTGATGTTGATGCTAAATCCAGTCCAGTCCAAGAGTTCAAAACAACTTCCAATGCAGTGGTGAAGAGTTTCGGGGACATGACATGCTTTCTGCACTTTCGTACTTATATATGCTCAAATGGGGCAGACATGGTGGCGTTTCCACATAAGTACTTAAACACTTCGATGTACCAATAGTCAATTTGGCACCTCTAAAGTGACTGCAGCACTGCCCAAGTTTCGATCAAATCAAAGGCTTTCTCGTAGTTCACAAATGCGAGACACAGAGGCTGATTATATTCTTCAGTCTTTTGTATAATCTGGCGCAGCGTATATATGTGGTCTATGGTACTAGAGCCATTTCATGACTTTTGGGATATCTTCAGTAAATTGCTGAGTTAGCTTGGCCCAAGAATCTTGGACCAAGCTTACAACAGGCTTCAAGGACCTCTATAACTGTCTTACTTATGGACCTCTCCCAATACCTCATCTTTAGATAAAATGACCATGCCATCACTGGTCTTAAGCCAAGTTAGTGACCCTACCACGTGGACAGTTATCATACATACACAGACTTTACTTCTCTAGAAAATCAGTCAGCATCTGGCCACTGTGGTTCCTCTGCCCAAACCCATAGTGCCCCATCTTCAGCACATCGATATCACCCAGTTTCGTGTTAAAACCTCCAATTACTACCGAAGTAAATTTTACACGAGTGGATGGATATGTCGAAGAGGATGTAAACCTGTATGACCTTCAGCGAATATCGTTTGGTTGTTCTGAGTATAAGATACGCTATACGAATCCACACACTCAATCCTCTCCACGTTGCCTAAGAGAGATTTTCGAACGATAAACCTGAAAGCATCTTGGGACTTGTGATCACCCTTCCGGTGGCAGAGCAAGTTTCCGGAGTGAATTTTCTGGATCTAACACAATCACTTATCACCTTGCCACATGTGTATATAGTAGTTGAAACATTTTTTTATTATGCAAAAAAAATAGGAGGGATTAAGAGAAAAAAGATAATATGAACGCTTCAAAATAAAATTGCAAATACAAGCAATTTTTTCTACTAGTATATTATCTATGATAGGCAAGGTGAAAATCAGGGTAACAACATTATTAAACCTATTCAAATTTATTCTAGCATTATTAAATTTATGATCTTTTTAATCAAATTCAAGCAGAAATATAAACATGAGGGAAGTATTTTATTATTCACGTGGAATTTAAGCAATAACGAACTAGTTCATTAGACGAGTAGTGCTTATGTAAATCTTTTCACATAAAGAATATGCGGTTATTTCTTACAATACGATTTACGAGTATAAAAACCTCGCCAAAGACCTCGCAGGTCGAAGTGAAATGTCAAACCGTGAGATTTTAGGTTGTAATCTTAGGTCATGCGGAATTCTATTGGGTTTTCGTCAGGAAATGATCGGTAGCAGAGGAGGGAGTTTAGAACTGTAGGTACTTAGTATTTTACAAAGTCATATTTTAGGGCCAAATTAAATTAGCATTAAGTATAATTTTTTTATAATATTTAGATATTTAGATATTTTTATATATATTTTTAGCATTTGACATGCTTAGCACTATACATTAAACACAAAGTGAAAAATGTGAAATCGAAAATAACAGTCAGGAGCAGGATTTGAACCTGCATCTCCTGGATACCGTCCAGATGCTTTACCAATTCAGCCATCCTGACAATTGCTCCTGACTGCTAATTTCGATAACACATTCATACTTAACGTCTTTGGGTGACGCCTGCACCATCTGTCGGAAGTATTTTCATACATTATACCGATTTACCGATTTTTATTAATTTTTTCCCTTTGTGTTTAATGTATAGTGCTAAGCATGTCAAATGCTAAAAATATACTTACATAAAAATATCTAAATATTTATAGGGTTTGCGTCATTATTAGGTAAAATCTTAATTGTAAAATTAAGTTTACCTGGTCGGTATAATGTATGAAAATACTTCCGACAGATGGCGCAGGCGTCACCCAAAGACGTTAAGTATGAATGTGTTATCGAAATTAGCAGTCAGGAGCAATTGTCAGGATTGCTGAATTGGTAAAGCATCTGGACGGTATCCAGGAGATGTAGGTTCAAATCCTGCTCCTGACTGTTATTTTCGATTTCACATTTTTCACTTTGTGTTTAATAATATTTAGATATTTTTATATATATTTTTAGCATTTGACATGCTTAGTTATATAACAAAATTTTCACACTGTGTTGATTTTTTAAAATATTTTATCGATACAAGTACATTTTATATTATCAAGTAGATTGTTGTTACCAAATAATATTTTGGAGAATACAGAATTTCTTCCAAACGTACAACAAAGTACGTAAGTAATAAAATCACGTATCGCTGACACATCGATGTATCGTACGCGGTGTCGTATACTTTCCGATGTCCGTAATATGAGCGCGATACGACAAAGTACGCTATCTGTAAATACGAAGCGTTGTCTTGTTGCATTAGAACTGTTACACACTTGCGACAATTTAACTAACAGTACCTATATTATAATATAATCATACAGTACACTCCACAACTAGATTTTAGGTTATATGTCAGGTTCCCAATAGCGAGATAAAAGGTACATTGAAGATATTCTAGAAAAAAATACTGTTTTAGGCTAAGTAGGCGTCTCTGAACCAAAATTTTTTTTTTTAGATTTTACGTCTGTTTGTCTGTTAGTTTGTCAGCTCATTACGCAAAAACTACCGAATGGATTTTAATGAAACTTGTTTATTCAATAGATCTTGATTAGACTTAAAAACTGGTATACATATTATCTCGCTTACTACTATATCGGGAATCTGAGATAGAAACTAAAAACCAGCGCTGGCTGCAGTTGCGGCGGAGCCGCGGGCAAAGGCCAGTGTAAATTTAAAATATCGTTATACCTCTAAATTTTAAAATCCGACTTCATAGAAAATTGTGTTTTCTGCGTAAATTGATAACTAACATAGTTAGGCATTGTAAACCAAAGCCGTAAATTGTATTAAAAAACAATGGTGAGAAATCGGTGTGCTGTGAATAGGACTGCAATATTCTGATAATGATACGTAAATCCCAATTTTACCAACCATTTTTCTTCAATTACGGTATACTTGTAAATTATTATCGAAGCTACTATTGTGTTCTAGGCCTTGCATTTTCCATCGTATGAATCACGTCTCTAGACTTTGTAGAGTCTTACGGAGATTTTCCTCTGTGATGATAGTGTTTGAACTAAATATTTCGTGGTTAACAAGTTCTTTGTAGTGTGAAATTATGTTTTAATCTTATTATTATTATTATAATATATTATGTATAGTGTGAAAATGGTGTTTTGTGTTAGAATTTAGTGGGTTAAATTCAAGATCAATATTGGTATGATACAGACCCTGCTGTCTGATGTCTGGGTAACATAAACAATATCTGTCTGTACACATTACAGCCAGAAGGTTTTTTTATATTTTTTTTTAACTGAATGGTAGAGCCTTGCAATGTTTATCACAGAACGAATGGCCTATACTCTCCTTAATATCTTTCCTATTCTTCATATTCTGTCCTTATTATCCTTCCTCTCCACCTCCTATACGTTTCCTTGAAGATGACGACACGCTAATGATGACTCTGGTGTTGCTAGCGTCTATAGGCTACGGTAACCGCTTACCATCAGGTGGGCCGTACGCTTGTTTGCCATCCACTTGGTATAAAAACAAAATACTTTTTCTAAGCTTTATTTTATTGCAAGTTTTCGTAAGTTTATACAGTTGCGTGTAGAATAAAAAAAATGTGAAACATTATGTATAAAATTATGAATACTTTTATATTACAAAATTTTGAATGTCTACAAGCAAGGACCGGCTGGGAAGCAGGGCCCTTAAATAAAAATTAAATATAACTAAAAGGTGTGACGGCTATTCAGAGAGTCACTAATTTTATACAACCATTAAGTAATTTTATAAATAATAGGCTACACCTTTTTGTAACTTTTCTTTTATGAAATAGTTCTGCTGCGTAAATTGTAAACTAACATTATGCGATATTTCTTAGTTTACCTATTACTATATTTATCTCTAATTGATAATCTCAAAACTTTGAAATTACTGAACCGATTTGGTAATATTCTCGTCATTAGAAAGAAAGAAAGAAAGAAAGATATATTTATTTTCAAACCACTTATAAGTTAGTAAAACCTAATAACTAGACACGAAAAATAAAACAAATATGGCCTATAATAACAAACAAGAATAATAAAAAAAAATGAACAAGTTAGTGGTAGAAAAAAGGGCATTGCTCAGCATACAGCAATGTCGTTTAAACATTGCAACGCCGATTTTCAGCAATGTCCTGCTGCCGACACCTGACATCTGCGCGTCCAGTAATTTACAAAATTTAAAAAAAAAAAATTAAAATAAAACTAATTTTACATGAGAGAAAAATCGAAATACAACCTATATATAATGTACTACTAACAAAAGTCTGAATAAATGACATCTACGCAGACTGCCTAAATAGCAAAAAAAAAAAAAAAATAGAAAAGAACAAACTCATATTACCCATAGATTACAACATAAGATATAAGATACCAATAGTCTATGCATATCACAGAGTAAGGCAACGTATAACCAGGAAACAGATAATAATGCTCAATAATATCATGTAATGTAAAAACAACATCACATTATTTGTCCAGATTAGATTACAATAACCTTAAAATATCGCTTATACCTTATATCAAAAATCCATTTTTATATACATATTTAGTAAATTTGTAAACTATATCCAGAGATTACCTCCCAGTGAACACTAGAATTACAGTAAGGCCCATATAATACAGTCACTTCCAATGCAAGGGGTCCAGCAAAAAGTCATACCATACATCGAGTCGTAGTCTGTTTGAACGAGCACTGAGAAGCCATTGTGGAAAAGCAAGATAATAATTTCATATATTGAGGATTCCAAGTATACCACGCTGTCTTTACCTGGGCATTCGTACAAAGAGGCGACGTACGGACCAGCGCACACACTGCCGGGTCATCTGCATTGCCTGAACGTTTGGAAACAGAGGTACTTACTTTTACTACTTATATTGAATTCTATATATACACAATTTTACATAATAAACGTATTATTAGTTTGCTATAACACACAACACATATATCAACAAACAAGATGTAAAATATAAAAAACAATATTGTATAAAACTACTCACATAAAATACATACAATACATACCATATAATATAATAATATTAATCTTGTAATTGTAACATATATTTTTTTAAATTAATATTATAACTTTGCTTGGTTTTTAGCAAACGCCCTGGTGGCCAGAGAACATTCCAGCAGTGTGTAGCTGCATATTTGAAGCTCCCTCTGAATGCGGCAGTTCTATGCTCAGGGATAGACAAGGGACACACTGTCGACCTAATAGGGTATTTATAATAATCCTGCCTCCATCTTAATTTATTATATAAGTAGATAGGTTTCTGGGTGTTGATAACATTAAATGTGAAGGTGGCTAAATGCACCTTTCTCCTAGCTGTCATTTTCAACATTCCATGAGCATTTAGATAAGGGGTTACATGGCTTCTTTTGGGGATGTTGAAGCAGAAACGTGCACCGGCATTCTGCACCCTCTGAATTAGGCACTCTGTCCTTTTCAACAAGCATGGGCCATACACTATGTCACCGTAGTTAAGTCTAGATAGTACGAGACTATTCATAAGTTGGATTCTCAAGGGTGTGCTAATGTAATCCCGTATCTGATAAAGAACCTTAAGTCTATAAAAACATGATTTTAATGCCTGGTTGATGTGCCTCTCAAAATGCAACTCTGGATCTACCAGTAGGCCAAGATTATTGGCATGTTCAACTCTAGCTATAATTTCTCCAGAGATTACAACCTTAGGATCTTCAGATAGGATAGCATTAATCTGGTGCTTACTCCCGAGTACCATATACTTAGATTTAAGAGGATTCAACACTAGTGCATTCTTCCTTGCCCACAATGTAATCCTATGTAGGTCCTCATTCATCCTATGAACTGCTGCTTGTGTGCTTTTTGGCTTAAAAGATATGTACAGCTGTATATCATCTGCGTACATATGATATTTGCTGTTCAAAATGGATTTGGTGATATCAGCAGTGTACAAAATGTAGAGCAAAGGACCCAGGACCGAACCCTGGGGAACTCCTCTGTTCACGTGACAGGGTGAGGATGTTGAGGTCCTGCCATCTGCTTTGTTTATCTCAACATATTGCGTTCTGTTTGAAAGGTAGCTTCTAAACCATTTTACAGTTCCTTCATCAAACCCATAGTATTGTAGTTTGGCCAGCAACAGATCCCTATTAATACCATCAAATGCCCGTGTGCAGTCCAGCAATACCAGGATAGAACCTTCACCATGATCACGAGCTTCTAGGAGGTTTCCTATGACATCTGCTAGAGCTGTAGTTGTACTACGGGCTTTTCTGAATCCCGACTGCAAATCAGGCAGCATATTATTCAACTCCAGGTATTCTGATATTTGCATGTGTACGATTCGTTCCAGCACTTTAGACAATAGGGGCAATATACTGATGGGACGTAGATCTATAGGATTCTCTGGATTACTCTTCTTAGGAATCGGTCTAATTATTGCACATTTCCATAACCTAGGGAATGTATGGGTTGCCATGGATCTATTGATAATATCAGTTATAACTTGAAGAGTGGTGGGTAGCGTAAGAGTTATCATGTCCAAGCTGATACCATCAACACCCTGTGCATTCGACTCTAAGCTATTAATGATCTTCAACACTGTGTCTTGATCAACAGTCCTGAGACTGAAACTTGCATTACTAAACCTATTTAGCTCAAAATAGGACAGTACTTCCCTGTCGTTAGAGCAATTACCTGGTACATTAAGAAATTCCTTATTTATTACATCCGGATTATCAAAATGATCTGGCAAGTAGTGATCTTTATGATCTGGTAGCACGTCAGATTTAAGGTTTTTCCACAATGTCTTTGGGTTGGTGATATTCCTATTAATATTTTCTGTGAAATATGCCTCCTTCTCACTCTTAAGCGCTCGTTTGGCCTCCTGTTTCAGGTCCAAATAGTACCTTTTATGCCCGTCTTGTTTAGTTTTATGGGCTCTGCATCTAGCTCGATCTCGCAACTTGAACAATAAACAAACATTATCTGTTATCCATGGGGTAGGGCGGTCATTAAACGTTTTTCTCCTGATAGGTGCATGAAGATTAAATAGCCAAATGATGAAGGAGTTAAACATTTCTACCATATCGTTAACATCAAAAGTCTCACTTATGATGGTCCATGGCATCAAGTCTCTGTCAGTAATAAAGTAGTCACTCAAGATGTTTAAAGAAAGCTACATTATCCAGAAGTAACTATTTAACATCACGCTATGATCAATGACACTATCGTGGGTGAAACCATAGTACCTACAACTAGTCTTCAATAAAAATGAATCCCCATGTAATTTAAAAACAGCGGTACGGTAGTTTAATTCAACATAGCCTAAACAACTGAAAATAATATTGGAAGAAGAAAATAACATTAATATTTGGGACATTAGAAAATAAATCCTTTGAATAAATTAAAAAAAAAATACGATGAAAGCAATAAGCTGCTTTCGTGTTTTTATTTTATAACGCTTATATCTAGCGATTCATTGTAGCAGCAAAGCCGATTATGTTGACGATACAATAGTCAGTTTATTTTCAGATGTGAAACACAAAATCGTATCTTCTCATTGTGATTGGGAGATACACCGACGCGTAATGTAGCAATAATCCCTCATCCTATCACGATGAACCCTCCACCGATGATACATCACACACAGTGATTCTATACAACACTAGAACTTTTTTATGTTGTTTAAGAAAATATTATACATACAAACTTTCCTTGAAAAAATATCTCTAAAGCAGTGAAATCCGTTTTAAAATTCGTTGCGTGGCTAAAAAGAAGTAAACGTAGAAACAGACAGGCGCCTACAGCGATTCGTTACTGTCTATAGTAATAGAAATTGACTAAAAGCATTATCCATCCCATCCATTCCACCTTTCAACGTCCTCTGCTGAACATAGGCCTCCCTAATGAGAGCGCCACAACGAGCGGTCTTGTGCTGACTGCATCCTACGGCGCCCTATGGCTGTCTGTCAGGTGGCAGTCCTATGCTGCGCCGGCCGATACAAGGACGCTACTCGAGATCCTTTTTTCGTCGAGCGATGTGGAGTTCCCATTGCCATTTAAGCATGCCAACATGGGTTATGTCCATCTCCGGTTCTCTAAGGATTTCCGTATTAGGGTTTCAGAACACGTAGAGAAATACCGAGTATAGCCCGCTGCATGGCACGATGAGTGACTTTGAGCCTTGATACAAGGCCAACATTCAGAGACCACGTTCCATATGTCATCACTGGTAACACACTGTTCGTAGACCTTCGTTTTCTGACACTGCGGAATATTGGACGAGAAGATATTCCTTAGCTTCTCAAACGTTGCCCAAGTATTATCAATACAAAATATTTAAATTATAATATCCTTAAATAAGTTAGTAGCACGGCATAGTGTCAATTGGCTACCCACTTACTTACTTTTTTTTTTTTATTTCATTCCAGATGAGCCGCGGTCCATCTGATGGTAAATGGTAACCGTCGCCCATGGACTCGACTATACCAATAGTATTGTCAAGCCGCTGCTCACCAATTCATTTCACAGAACGGCTATCTCCTGCTACAGCCAAAACGCAACAATGTGCTTCATGGCCGGTCACACGGGAGATGGTGGTACCAACCCGCTCGGGCTCGATACCAAGTGAGTACTCCCACTTGGTACCCAGCCCTGCCACCAGTCATGAAAAAAGATTACAAATTATTATATTTTAACCTTAGACTAATTTTAATTCTAAAAAGTTATGTATGATCTAAATGTATGTAAAATGTGTTAAAGCAATAGAGTATAGAGTAGACTATACGTAAAAGTTTTTAACTATGTTAAAATTTCTTAATATTTTATATGCTAGTTCATATAATAGAACCGAAAACTATTAAAGAACGTTTGGACAATATAATTGACAACGATAATTATATTGAGGGTAGCAAGCTTTTGTCAATCTGTTATGGGTATTCAAGAAGATTATATCATATAAGCTTCTTGGGGGTAGCACTCATAAAATTACAGAGCAGCAACCACCGAAGGAATGTAACATAGTTCCAGTGGCCCGCCAATAAAGGCGGAGAGACGGCACACGGCGGGTTTCTTTAGTGGGTGCAGGCCCCTTACTACCCTGGTCGTTGCCCCGAACGATAGGGTGTGCGCTTAGGAACGTTTTTTCCCGCCTTAACAAAAAGAATAAAAAAAGGCGAACCAAGCAAAAGTCGTCTTGTTTTGATAAAGAAAGAAAGTATTGATATTTTTTTTATATTACGCGGGTAGCGGTTACCTTATCTTATAGACACTTACAAAACGTGTTTCTTCCAAGGAGAAGGATTGGAGCTGGAGAAGAAGGATAACAAGGAGATAATTGGGAGGGGGTTTAAGCCTCCAGCGCTTTTACTCACCATAGGTACCAAAGTCGACAGCAGGAGTTTGGTTCAAACTGATCTTCTGTGAGAAGGTGGTACTTCCCCAAACGAGCCGACCCATTTATCCTGGGATTTGTTTCCCTCTTAGAAGACCCATGTCTATACGATGTGTCAATAATTACAGAAGAAGTCAATCAGATATACTATCAATCAGACACACATGTAACACACTAAGGGCGGATTCGACCAAGCTCTAATATATACAAGAATAACTGTACCGAGAATAATCTATTCCACGATTTTATTCTCTAGATAATCGACAGTCGTTTTTCCACGCAATCTGACGTATAGCTATACTTGGAATAGCTATTCGCGAATAGCGAATACCCGGGAAAAAGAAGTTGTTCTACAAATGGGAGAGTGTATAGCTTAACTCATTTCAACTCTTATTTATCGTATTATAGCGTGGGAAAGTAGCTGTCACTGTATAGTTTAAAAGTTTCGAATTAAAAATGACAGCACAAAATAGATGACACCATTTTTTATTCTTGGATTAACTCCTTATTCCATGCTTATCGGTGGTATAGTGACTATTCCCGAATAGACTCGCTATTCTTCGAATTGTTGTTGATAAAATGTAAAATTGATTTATTCTCGAGTAAGTAGCGATTTATTCTAGGAATAAAATTTATACTTGTTTGGTCGAATTCATCCTAAAAATGTGTTCTTTCTCTTTCAATCGACAGTAAACTTATGCTTATTATCTTGCCTACTCTATCAATATAATATAGATACTCAGACTAGAGTATAGATATCTTTAAGGTAGTACTACAAAAAGATTGACGTACGAGTACACGTGAATTCAACCACACTCATTATTCATGATGCTAAAGATGCATAATAGAAATGGTACTATAAATCGGATGCTACTTCGATTTAGGTTCGTTGAGTGGTATTTAGTAAGGGTTATGATAGAGTTTGAGGTTGAATAGGCACGAATTTGATAACGATGTTTGCTCTCAGTAATGTGAATTGGAAATACGAAATATTATTATTTAGGAACAAGTAGATATAAAGAAATACAATTTCGCATGCAATGGAATCGTTGCGACATTACTTATTTCAAAGTTAGTAAATTATATTTATTTATATCATAGTCTCAAGCATTTATCTGAGAACGGGTAAGCAAAAGTAATACGAGTACATCCATTTACCTATGTAATACGCGTAATTTTTTTAGATATATTATATATCTAAAAAAATTAATAGGTTATACTTATAAGTACCTATAGGTAGTATCAGTTTCAGATTTTTTTTTTAATGCTTAAAGCAAACGTAGTATTAACAGTAGAAAGGCCTATTTTATGAATATGACGAGGTTTTATTTAATCTGACAAGAAATCATAGACACCATTAAGCACTTTCAATTAATCACCAAGCCAAAACAAATAACGGAAGGGAAAAAGTGCTGTAAGCTTTTATAAAAGAACGCCATAAAATACTGCC
Source organism: Leucoma salicis (assembly GCA_948253155.1). Lineage (NCBI taxonomy): Eukaryota > Metazoa > Arthropoda > Insecta > Lepidoptera > Erebidae > Leucoma > Leucoma salicis. The sequence continues at coordinate 22,939,966 of OX411815.1, read as the reverse complement.
AAGGTTTTGGCTAATTTGTACAACCTTCTTGGCGTATATCAACTTTGATCCAAGTCAGCGAGAGAGTCAGACTCCACCTTGCCTGCACAGGTAAGATTACACAGTCAATTCGGGAATTGTAATTTCCTCCCCACTTTTAGGTTTGTATGGATATTATTTCCACACACGCGCTTAGCTTTATACGCCTGGTTTGCATGAGTATGAGCGCCGGTAAGATGGAGCGTGTACATGGAGCATTAATCGACGTTTTAGTCCTACCTACTTTAGTGCTTACTGCTTACCAGACGGCGTCAAACAATATCATTGACCATATCGTTATTATTATTCACATTGGTGCTTTTAACAGAATTTACACTATCTTGATTTATTTTTAACGTCAAAGATAACATCTTCACGGTAGATTTACATGCTAAGTAATTTAATTTTATTAAAGAATTTTCTTTAATTTATAAATAAATGGGTTCTACCTGCGACCTCACCTGCGTGGCCTACAAAATTGGGTCAGTGTATAATATAAATTCGTCTCTTTTCTCCATATAAATAAATAATCTATGCAAAATTAGTTATCCTACAGGAAACATTCATTTTTACCCGACTGCTTACTCTCCTTAGTCACCTTGTACGACACCCGCAGGAATGGATGGGGTCCGTGAAGAAAAACATTGTGTGGAAAGCTGCACACTTGAAAGATTTTCTCAAAGACGTATAAGTCTGCCAATCCGCATTAGGCTACTGAGCGGATCTATAGCTTAAATCCTTCTTACACCCAGAGTAGACTCGTACAACAACAGTGGCCATAATAGGTTATTAAAAATATATATAAAAAATATATAATTGCCTCGGGCGGTGGCGCAGCGGTAGTGTGTGCGACTGCTGATCATGAGGTCTCGGGTTCTATCCCCGGGTCGGGAAATATTATTAAGCTTTTTCGTAAAAAGAAAAAATCTCAGTAGCAACCCGGAGTTTGGAAATATGCCCGGTAGACGGCAATATGCTCGCCCCCTATTACGTGAGACCTAAACATAGCTGGCGAATCGTGGGTGTGTAATACACCTCTGCCTACCCCTTCGGGGAATACAGGCGTGATGCTATGTTTTTATGTTTAAAAAATATAGGTGTTTTTCTCGTTTATATTTCTAACAAGATTCAGCCCACGTCTTCCTCCGCGTGCACTTCAGAATATAACTACGTCACTCTACGGCATATGCAATTAAATATAAAAATTGTTATCCAAGAGGAATCACCATTTTTTTAGGATAAATAATTGCCTATATCCTTTTCCGGGTTCTGGTATGCTAAATTCAATGATAACCGGATGAGTATTTTTTGCGTGAAAGCATCACAAGCAAACAAATAAAAAAAACAAACGCACTGTCGCCTTTATACCTAATATTAGTAAGCATTTCGGTAGGAGGTTGTGCTAAAAAAAATGGGCCGGCTCGTTCCGGGAAGTACCATCTTCTCACAGAAGACCGTGAGAAACAACGATAGGTAGATACATCTACTGTTGTGTTTCGTATAGTGAGTAAGAGCGCCGTCATTCTCTCTCCTTATTATCATTGCTCTGCAGGAATGGGTCCTTTCCTTGGAGTAAATGCTTACTATGATCAAACACAAAGTGGAAAATGTGAAATCGAAAACAACAGTCACGAGCAGGATTTAAACCTGCATCTCCTGGATACCGTCCCGATGCTTTGCCAAATTAGCCATCGTGATAATTGCTCCTGACTGCTAATCTCGATAACACATTCATACTTAACGTCTTGGGTGACGCCTGCGCCATCTGTCGGAAGTATTTTCATACATTATACCGAACTGGTAAACTCAATTTTACAATTAAGATTTTTTACCTAATAATGACGCAGCCCTATAAATATTTAGATATTTTTATATATATTTTTAACATTTGACATGCTTAGCCATATACATTAAACACAGAGTGGAAAATGTGAAATCGAAAATAACAGTCACGAACAGGATTTGAAATGCTTTGCCAATTCAGCCATCGTGACAGGCATCTGGACGGTATCCAGGAGATGCAGGTTCAAATCCTGCTCGTGACTGTTATTTTCGATTTCACATTTTCCACTTTATGTTTAATGTAGGTAGGTATATGGAAAAGCATGTCAAATGCTAAAAATGGTTACTATGAGTTGGGCCTATGCTAGTTTGCCATATTATAAATAAAAATACAATATGTTGCCTTTCATCTGGTCACTGTATTACACACAAAGTTTGAGTTCTGAACCTTTTTGTTTTGAATTGGCCGTAATGTAACTCTTTATAAAGTTGTAGGCTCATACGACACGCGTCGTCCAAATTGGCTACTCTTTGTACAAAATATATACGAAAATATAATTCCTGAACTTTCTTTGTTAATATACTGTTCGCGATAGACAATGTTTACAGAATATGTTTTGTAATATTAGTTGTTGTGTGAGTTTGCGCCAGAACTTTTTTACTAGATCCGCGAAACTTTGCGTAAACTTCATAATTGTGTTATTATAATGTAAATACCTACGTCAGTCTACGTCACATTATTTATATAGCTATGCAAAAATAGTCATGCTACCGTCAATTTTCTCAGGATAAAAAAAATAGCACATTTTTTTTCTGCACTCTGAAATATGTATATACTCGTAATACAATATAAAATTTCATGAAGTCCGATTAAGTACTTTTTAGTTTCGTGATAGTGAAGTAAGGCCCCGTGGCGTACTCAGGAGTGTAACCAACTTCCGTGCACGAGGTCGTGGGTTCGATTCCCACTCAGGACAATTATTTGTGTGATGAACACAGATATTTGTACAGCGTTTGGGTGTTTTCTATCTATTATATGCATGGACTGAATACGTCCATAATTATATGTATGTATTTTTTTTTTTGATCTATATTTTTTAGCATTTGACATGCTCCGCCACTTTTAAAGTATAAATTATTTGAGAATAAGGAAAAAGAGATTTTTTGTACTAGCGGGAATCGAACCCGCGTCTTTTCCAATCCGGGGAAGTGCTCTAAGCCACTGAGCTATAGTACAGGTACTTCGACCATCCCAATCTCCTTATTACATTTGTCTTTACGACCAGCGCCATCTATCGGAAGCATTTACATGCATTAAACCGATATAGTAAGTTTAATTTTGCAATTAAAATTCATACTATTTGATGGCGCGATTTTTTAAACATTTTTTTTTTTGATCTATATTTTTTAGCATTTGACATGCTCCGCCACTTTTAAAGTATACATTATTTGAGAATAAGGAAAAAGAGATTTTTTGTACTAGCGGGAATCGAACCCGCGTCTTTTCCAATCCGGGGAAGTGCTCTAAGCCACTGAGCTATAGTACAGGTACTTCGACCATCCCAATCTCCTTATTACATTTGTCTTTACGACCAGCGCCATCTATCGGAAGCATTTACATGCATTAAACCGATATAGTAAGTTTAATTTTGCAATTAAAATTCATACTATTTGATGGCGCGATTTTTTAAACATTTTTTTTTTTTGATCTATATTTTTTAGCATTTGACATGCTCCGCCACTTTTAAAGTATAAATTATTTGAGAATAAGGAAAAAGAGATTTTTTGTACTAGCGGGAATCGAACCCGCGTCTTTTCCAATCCGGGGAAGTGCTCTAAGCCACTGAGCTATAGTACAGGTACTTCGACCATCCCAATCTCCTTATTACATTTGTCTTTACGACCAGCGCCATCTATCGGAAGCATTTACATGCATTAAACCGATATAGTAAGTTTAATTTTGCAATTAAAATTCATACTATTTGATGGCGCGATTTTTTAAACATTTTTTTTTTTTTGATCTATATTTTTTAGCATTTGACATGCTCCGCCACTTTTAAAGTATAAATTATTTGAGAATAAGGAAAAAGAGATTTTTTGTACTAGCGGGAATCGAACCCGCGTCTTTTCCAATCCGGGGAAGTGCTCTAAGCCACTGAGCTATAGTACAGGTACTTCGACCATCCCAATCTCCTTATTACATTTGTCTTTACGACGCGCCATCAAATAGTATGAATTTTAATTGCAAAATTAAACTTACTATATCGGTTTAATGCATGTAAATGCTTCCGATAGATGGCGCTGGTCGTAAAGACAAATGTAATAAGGAGATTGGGATGGTCGAAGTACCTGTACTATAGCTCAGTGGCTTAGAGCACTTCCCCGGATTGGAAAAGACGCGGGTTCGATTCCCGCTAGTACAAAAAATCTCTTTTTCCTTATTCTCAAATAATTTATACTTTAAAAGTGGCGGAGCATGTCAAATGCTAAAAAATATAGATCAAAAAAAAATGTTTAAAAAATCGCGCCATCAAATAGTATGAATTTTAATTGCAAAATTAAACTTACTATATCGGTTTAATGCATGTAAATGCTTCCGATAGATGGCGCTGGTCGTAAAGACAAATGTAATAAGGAGATTGGGATGGTCGAAGTACCTGTACTATAGCTCAGTGGCTTAGAGCACTTCCCCGGATTGGAAAAGACGCGGGTTCGATTCCCGCTAGTACAAAAAATCTCTTTTTCCTTATTCTCAAATAATTTATACTTTAAAAGTGGCGGAGCATGTCAAATGCTAAAAAATATAGATCAAAAAAAAAAATGTTTAAAAAATCGCGCCATCGAATAGTATGAATTTTAATTGCAAAATTAAACTTACTATATCGGTTTAATGCATGTAAATGCTTCCGATAGATGGCGCTGGTCGTAAAGACAAATGTAATAAGAAGATTGGGATGGTCGAAGTACCTGTACTATAGCTCAGTGGCTTAGAGCACTTCCCCGGATTGGAAAAGACGCGGGTTCGATTCCCGCTAGTACAAAAAATCTCTTTTTCCTTATTCTCAAATAATTTATACTTTAAAAGTGGCGGAGCATGTCAAATGCTAAAAAATATAGATCAAAAAAAAATGTTTAAAAAATCGCGCCATCAAATAGTATGAATTTTAATTGCAAAATTAAACTTACTATATCGGTTTAATGCATGTAAATGCTTCCGATAGATGGCGCTGGTCGTAAAGACAAATGTAATAAGGAGATTGGGATGGTCGAAGTACCTGTACTATAGCTCAGTGGCTTAGAGCACTTCCCCGGATTGGAAAAGACGCGGGTTCGATTCCCGCTAGTACAAAAAATCTCTTTTTCTTTATTCTCAAATAATTTATACTTTAAAAGTGGCGGAGCATGTCAAATGCTAAAAAATATAGATCAAAAAAAAAAATGTTTAAAAAATCGCGCCATCGAATAGTATGAATTTTAATTGCAAAATTAAACTTACTATATCGGTTTAATGCATGTAAATGCTTCCGATAGATGGCGCTGGTCGTAAAGACAAATGTAATAAGGAGATTGGGATGGTCGAAGTACCTGTACTATAGCTCAGTGGCTTAGAGCACTTCCCCGGATTGGAAAAGACGCGGGTTCGATTCCCGCTAGTACAAAAAATCTCTTTTTCCTTATTCTCAAATAATTTATACTTTAAAAGTGGCGGAGCATGTCAAATGCTAAAAAATATAGATCAAAAAAAAAAATGTTTAAAAAATCGCGCCATCAAATAGTATGAATTTTAATTGCAAAATTAAACTTACTATATCGGTTTAATGCATGTAAATGCTTCCGATAGATGGCGCTGGTCGTAAAGACAAATGTAATAAGGAGATTGGGATGGTCGAAGTACCTGTACTATAGCTCAGTGGCTTAGAGCACTTCCCCGGATTGGAAAAGACGCGGGTTCGATTCCCGCTAGTACAAAAAATCTCTTTTTCCTTATTCTCAAATAATTTATACTTTAAAAGTGGCGGAGCATGTCAAATGCTAAAAAATATAGATCAAAAAAAAATGTTTAAAAAATCGCGCCATCAAATAGTATGAATTTTAATTGCAAAATTAAACTTACTATATCGGTTTAATGCATGTAAATGCTTCCGATAGATGGCGCTGGTCGTAAAGACAAATGTAATAAGGAGATTGGGATGGTCGAAGTACCTGTACTATAGCTCAGTGGCTTAGAGCACTTCCCCGGATTGGAAAAGACGCGGGTTCGATTCCCGCTAGTACAAAAAATCTCTTTTTCCTTATTCTCAAATAATTTATACTTTAAAAGTGGCGGAGCATGTCAAATGCTAAAAAATATAGATCAAAAAAAAAAATGTTTAAAAAATCGCGCCATCAAATAGTATGAATTTTAATTGCAAAATTAAACTTACTATATCGGTTTAATGCATGTAAATGCTTCCGATAGATGGCGCTGGTCGTAAAGACAAATGTAATAAGGAGATTGGGATGGTCGAAGTACCTGTACTATAGCTCAGTGGCTTAGAGCACTTCCCCGGATTGGAAAAGACGCGGGTTCGATTCCCGCTAGTACAAAAAATCTCTTTTTCCTTATTCTCAAATAATTTATACTTTAAAAGTGGCGGAGCATGTCAAATGCTAAAAAATATAGATCAAAAAAAAAAATGTTTAAAAAATCGCGCCATCAAATAGTATGAATTTTAATTGCAAAATTAAACTTACTATATCGGTTTAATGCATGTAAATGCTTCCGATAGATGGCGCTGGTCGTAAAGACAAATGTAATAAGGAGATTGGGATGGTCGAAGTACCTGTACTATAGCTCAGTGGCTTAGAGCACTTCCCCGGATTGGAAAAGACGCGGGTTCGATTCCCGCTAGTACAAAAAATCTCTTTTTCCTTATTCTCAAATAATTTATACTTTATATGTATGTATTTACAAAAAAGAAAGTATTAAATGTATTATATTATCCGTAATACTCGCCCACTATTACGTGGGACTTAAACATAGCTGGCGAGTCGTGGGTGTGTAATACACCTCTGCCCCCTACCCCTTCGGGGAACACAAGCGTGATGCTATGTTTGTATATCCGTAATCTGGTACCCATAGCACAAGAGTTAAGCTTAGTTTGGGACCAGAGGACGTTGTGCGAAATGTCCGTGAATATTTATATTTATTTAAGGATTTTTAAAGCCGGACTTTTTTAATTCAATAATTGCACACCTCATAAGCGAAGCGTTGAGGTGGGTTCTACTCCCGGTTGACACGGCACAGCTGATTTTTCAAACTTAAAATGTCTCTATTTATCATATATTGCGCTTGTAAAATAATATCTACACACACATATAAAGAACAAACACTATTTTTAACACTCATGATATTTTTGATGCCATTTTTGTTATTTAAACTACTTAGTTAAAAAACTGTTTGAAAAAAAACTGGCTTGGACGTCCGTGAGTTGTAGGTAATGTACCTATGTTAACACAATAACGACCAAAATACTTAATTAATCGAGTCTTTCTTTATTCGTTTACGAATTATTATGTCTAGGAATAGAGCCCTATTACTTTTCACGTTCTGATTCGATGTGGTTTAATTGTTATTAAATAAACAAAAAAATACTGAATTTTATCATTTACGCTCGACACTAAACCAGCGCCTTTCACGAGAACTAACTACCTTTTTACGTACCTACGCATAGCCACCGGTGGTTTTACTACCGTCAACAGAACGCCGTTCGCCCGGCCGGTACATTGTTTTTTGTTAAAAGAAAGTTCTTACCTTTGCTTGACGAACTGATGATATTTGTCAAGAATAATAACTATTTTATCCATAACAAATAATTAAAAACACGTAAACACACGTAAATAATAACACACCAACGTTATAAAACACGAAAAAATCATATTTTACATTCCACAATTTTTTTCACGGTGTTTTCACTTAGAACAAAGTATAAAATTATAAAGCAACCAAGTTAGGAAGATAAATGGTTTAGAGATTTCTTGTTGAACTCATTGATTTTATAAGTCGTATAATATTGTCCAAAGTTGCAATTTTCTATTGATAGATGTCGCTGCTTTAAAGTAAAAGAGATATTGACAAATGCAGCCCTAGATGTCGCAAGTGGCAATTTTAGATGTATTCAGTTGCTTTTGTATAACAATATAGAGAACCACAATATTGCTTTTTTTGTAAGGAAACTAGCGATGTCTTTTTGTTTTCTTAAATTGTTTTTGTTTACAGTTTCATAAATTATTCAATTTTACATGTTTATACATATTATATGCACTTATACAGGTATATATGGAAACTCATGGATTGTTGTTTTTACTAATTGCCAGATGGCGCCTTGCAAAATGACAGAGGTAGACGAATATAGAAGTACTTCTTAAAATTAGCGCTAGAAGGTGTATAAGACATGAAACCCACATTAGTACATTTTAAAATTAGCGCTATCTATGTGATTTATTGAAAACTACTTAGTAAAACCAATACATTATTAGTTACTTATCAAATAATCAATTTTATTGTGAAAAATGAAGATTATGAGGCGTGCAGTTTTGGATTTTCCAAAGTATTATTATCTATTACTAGCTGCCGCAACTTCGTGCGCGTGGTATTTATTTATTTTCTTTTTTAGTACAGAATCCTAATTATTTTTCAAAATAATAAATTATAATCCCCGTCCTGTGAGTCACGTCCAAATCAGTGCAGCTGTTCAGGAGATTAGCCGTGGATGTATATTCGATGTATATATCTATTTGAATCGGTATTCATTCACAATTTCATGGGATTTTTTTTACGCGGAACCCTAATTATTTTTCCAAAATAAAGTAGCCTAGGTCACGCCCTGTCACCTCAAGTAAAAAAAATATCCTCAAATCCTCATAATTGTCCCACACAGATCTTGTCTCAGACTGGGTTTGGACCTATTTATAATGTGTGTATAAGGTACATGTGATCTGAAAGGGTAAAATAAATTGGTAAAATCGATAATGGGCTTGAATCTAGAAAGATTAAATTAATATTTTCCTTAATCTGACACCCTTATCTTCGAAAGGGAATACCAACAAGGTGACATTTTGCTTATGTTAATTGATTTTAATGAAGAAAACACTCGCTTTTCTTGTTATTTTTATTTTATTTATTTTTACTATTCTATAGAGACGATATGTTTGTTTGTTATAGCATAAAAAAAGAAACTATTAACTACAATTTTCAGCGTTGTGTGTCAATGAATATTAGATAACTACGGCGCAGGTATTTTTGTATATTCATGTAACAAAGGGGAGTATTGTTCGGTTTTAGTAACTACTTCGGACTTGGGTCATTTAGGTAGGTCAAGGGGCTTCGATGGTAATCTTCAATAAACTGGTATAACTTTTTTTTAGGAAGAAGGGAGTATCCTATGGTAATTTAAATCCCTAATATCTGGTTAATATTTTTAACAACCTCTACACGGTTCCCGCCACTGTTGGTATATGTATAATCAAGCGTCTCTATGCAAGAATTGCTGTCCCACAAAAACTATCCAGATTTTCGGGATATATTTCGACAAGTTTGAGTAATCATTACTAACCTACTGACTTGAACACACAGTAATCATTCATACAAAAACACGCATACAAGATTTATACTTAAACACACACACACAGTAATAGACACACACACACACACACACACACACACACGCACACACACACACACACACACACACACACACACACACACACGCACACGTACACACAGACATACACACACGCGCGCACGCACACATACACACACACAAGCATAGTTTGTTAATAACCAATGTTTTTGTTTATTTTTCTCAATAAAAAATATTAATATTATTATTATATAACTAGATTTTTCTTTTACTATATGAAATAATTTATGATGATCGGTTGAGTAGTTACGGCGTGTAATCGTAATAAACAAACAAACAAAGCCAAGCCCTTTCGCATTTATGACATTAAGTAAGGGTATTACAACTTTTTGATTATTAGCAACTATAAACAAATTTAAATAAAGTACAGTACAGTTGTAGCAAAAAACTTCAGAAAGTAAGTATAAATCGCCTTAAGTAAATAAAAAATTAAAACGCTTTTTTTGATGTTGATCTTAATAAATAATACAGAATGTATCTCTATTAAATATGACATTGAAAGATACTAAAGCAAATTATTGTAGTTAATCAATATAAAGGAACTAAATATTTAATATATTGGACTATTAGCCGCCATAAATTTAAATATGTGTATTTCTAGAATACCTATACCCGCTCTTATTTTAATCTAATTAGTTCGTATAATGATTTATGAAGCTACATGTGTGATGGAAAAGTTATTCCGAAGTTTCACCTCGCATTATTCAAATTCTTACCAAAATATTTACACAAATTGAGCACAAGCACATTTAAACAATAGTCTTAAACTTTGCACAGATAATAACATAACGCTATAAACACTATGAATATATTTTAATTACTATCATTGTAAAATAAATTGATACTTGGAAACACGAAACTGGGAACGCATTGCGTTAGGCGCGCAAAATTAAAATTAGAACACACCAGAATGTCATACAAGATTTTTTTTTGTTTTTCACCAGGCAGTGTATTCCATTATGATCGTTCTTTATCGTGTTTTTTAAATGATACGTAATAGTGTTCACGGTTCGCGCTCTTTATGTCGACTGAGGATTTTGCCACGCCAAGCGTCGGGCGAATATTTCACTCCTTGGTCACAGCCGTATTATCGATGATTTCAATCTTGATAAAGTACAGTGGGGTCAGGGTTTGACTTGGACCTGTGATAAAGCTACTTAAGGTCGATACTATTAGTATAGGTTTTGATGCTTATGGAAAATTATATTTTGAAACGTGTGAGGCAACCTTGATATATAAATTTCTCTAAAGAATAAGTAAATATATATTTACTTTTTTATTTAATACCTACGACTTTTTTATTGCTTATGGTGGCGGAAGAGCCAAGGCCCAGCTGATGGTAAGTGCTAACCGCCACTCATGGCTTCAACAACCCGGTACTTACCATTTCATGTCGCGGTTGGCAAATGAATGAACGGCTGTCATCAGCTACAACCACTTCACATGGTAGACTGTGAAACCGATCGGTGGCAACGAGTACGCCCACTTGATATTCAACCTTACCAGTAGTAACGCGAGGGGGTCATAACTACTGATAACTATGTTCCTTAATCGCCTCGTATGATATACGGAAAAGAATCGGGAGGTACCTAAAACTTGTATTCCCCATTCTAGTCCGTTAACACAAAGATAATTTATACATTGAAATAGATACATTTAATATATTATTTATAATAGGCTGTTAATGATTTTGTAATAAACTATATTTTAACTAATATTAGTTAAATGCCGTTTCTGTAATGGTGCTGGCGGTAGGTATCACATCGAATGTACCAGTGTAACTTAAATTCCATAATTTTCTATAAATTTATTGTGATCCTGTAACCCGGTCCTGCTGGTGTTGCTAGCGTCTATATGACTTTATCACCTTCAGGTGGGCCTTACTTGATTGTCACCCTCTTTGTTAAAAAAACCGCATCAAAATCCGTTGAGTGGTTTAGGAGGAGTTAGCGGATATTATAGATAGACGGAAAGCAACTTTGGTTTTATATGTAAGGATGCTGTATAAATAATGCCACAATGTACAGATACGTGAGTAAATAGTCCACGCACACTCATATACTTTTTTTAAATATTTCTATGATTCGGTTTGCCCCAAGACCAGCCCCTAAAAGTAATCTAAACAAGTGTATTATTTAGGTATGTCTGCCAGTTACTACTGCAGTAAGGAAATAATAATATCTTTTATAGTGCATACAGTTATTTTACAAAGAAGAAATTAATATTGTATGTGGCAAAATTTAGAGCGTTATAAAATTCTTGGACGTCACAATAAAATGTAAGAATTATATGGACAGGAAACCATATCTTATTGCGAATAACGGCTTTTGTTATTTTCGCTCAGACTGATAAATAATTAGTTCTGTGTTACTGGCCAGCAAATTAAATAAAAAAAATCACGAGTAGATTGTAAAAAACTATAAATAAGTAAGTGTTATACCTACACCATTTTTATCTTAATGATTGCCTGAATTATTTCCCACTTTAAAATTTTTATTATATTTTCAATCGACTTCTAAAAAGGAGGAGGTTCTCAATTCGACTGTATTTTTTTTATGTTTGTTACCTCAGAACTTTCGACTGGGTGAACCGATTTTGATGATTCTTTTTTTATTTGAAAGCTGGTGCTTCCCATTTCAATTTGTTCAATTGTGACAATGGCATACATAAGAAAACCATATAAGTCTTAACTTGAAGTCGATTTTTTTGTGATTATTTAAATGACGCTCAAGTTTACATTGAAATTATTTAAATGACGCTCAGGTCAGTCATTTTACACGTATGGCTAAAAAAAGGTTATATAAGAAACAACTGTATGTAGATGAAAAAAAAGTAAAAAGAAAGGTAAGTATTATAAAAGTATTTCTTTCTTCCTTCCTAATTGTGTAACTCTGAAACATTTCGAAAATAATGCTTTGTATTTAGTTTGCTTTCTTGTGTCCCTCTCGTTACTTGGGAATAACATAGAAATACCTATTTTGATCTGTATTTTAGCACTTGACGGCTAGAGCTGGATCCCATCCATCAGCCTTTTGAAGTTCAATGCTGGATATAGGCCTCCCCAAGAATGGTGTGGTGTGGTGTGTAGTGGACTTTTAAAGGCTGGGATGGATAGATGGATGCATGTAAAAATGCATCCGATAGGTGCCGTGGGTCGTAAAGACAAATGTGATGTGTAGATTGGGTATGGCCATCGTCATTGCAATGGCTTAGCGGTATAGAGCACTTCCCCGAAGGGACGCAGGCTCGTATCCCGCTCGCAGAAAAAAATATGTTCTTCAACATTTTCACAAATAATTTGTTCTTTATAGAAAGACGTGTCTTAAGCGAGCCGCAGAAAAGCCAAATGACTAGTGGTGATATGGCCCACAGTATTTGTTTACTGCGGAATATCAATACAATATTATTGAGTATATTCTATGCTTCAGGTTTAGATTCAGATTCTTTCCAATTCCTTTAGGTTTATATGCAGTGGTAGATTCACCTAACAATATAGAACAACCTACCATTATTACCGTTTATTAATTCAAAAAGTTTTGAGCTTTTTGATTAACTGCATTCGGATATTACTAAGTTGCAAAGATTTGTAGCAATAATTTTGCGGTTTCCATATAATTTTACAAACCCAAATTGTCGGTGCTCTATGTTGTAAAGAATTGCACAACTCTTTGTTGATAATTTTTAGACAAGTTCAATTATAGAATTATTTAAAAGAAACAGAGCCAGTATTTTGTTTTATTGTCAACGGGGGTAGACGAGCAAGCGGCCCACCTCATGGTAAGTGGTAACCGTCGCGCATGAACTTTAGCCACACCAGGGCCACAGCCAAGCTGCCACCAAGTTAAGTGTTCTTCTTAAACTTCGTTTAGAAAAGGACATGTAGCGCCGGGGACATCGTAGCAGGTAGGTCATTCCAGAGCTTACACGTACGTGGTAGAAAAGAACGCTGAAAACGAAATGTCTTTGTTAAAATCGTTTCCAGGTGGTGTAGATGATTTTTTTGTTAAGGCGGGAAAAGATCTACCTAACCGCACACCCCGTCGATCAGGGCAACGAACAGGGTAGTGTGTTAAACAAAACTGCCGTGTGTTCTCGCTGAGCTGTAGCCGCTAAGCAACTGGTGGGGTATCTACCTTTAAAGAGTTACGCCTTTCAGATCACAGGGATGGACTTATGTGGTCCATTTGACGTAAAAATTGCAAGGAATTGGAAAGCTCCTATTTCTAAAACTTATATAGCACTTTGTTTTACTATCAAGGTAATACACGTGGAGCTGGTTAAGTGATCTCACAACCGCCGCGTTTTTAGCATATCTTCAACGTTTCATTGAAGACATGCTAAAAAATGAGAAAACCTTCAAGGGAGCTTCCAATTATTTGAAACAATTACATGATTCACTTCATAATCTTATAGAGATTCTATAGAAAATTTTTGTTGTACAAATTATATAACATTGACAATTGGTAATATCTGCTTTACTTTTGAAGAACTCTATATAACCATTACTCAGATTGAGGCAATTTTAAGTTTAAGGCCGATCCTTCGTGTGCCTTGATTATTGATATTTAACACCTGGGTACTTTCTTATTGCCGTGTGGGGCCGGCTTCAGAATTATCCCACCCTTTCTACCCACGGGAGTCGTAAGAGCCGACTGAGGGAATATCGGGAGAGTGGGCAGCAGCACTCCCTCGAGTATTAACAACACCCACTGCGATCGCCAACCCGCCTGCCAAGCGTGGCGATTACGGCACTATCCCCCATTTCTTGGGGAGGCTTATGTCCAGCAGTGGATGTTGATAGGCTGATGGATGGATTGATGACTTTCTTATTGGCGCTCCTGCAACTTGGACTTTCAAAAACCAATATTAAATGGGCTAAAATTTTAGAATGTTTGCACCAAGCTGAAACAGGATTTTTGGAAGGTCTGGTCAAAAGACTACCTGACGCAATTGCATTGTAGATCTATGTAGAAACATGGTAATGTAAACTTAAAGGAGGGTGATTTGGCAATTAATAGACAATGCTACTCTTTTGAATTGGCCCGTGGGTCGAATTGTTAAAACTTTCCCTGGACCTGATGATAGAGTAAAAGTGGCCTAGGAAAACACAGGAAATAAAATTTATATTAGGTCTTATAAGAAACTGTGTCCACTTCCTGTTAATGATATATATTTTTTTTGTATTTAAAATATCCTTGTTATTCTTGCCCGGCTCAGCTATGGTCAGTACATGAACATAAATAAATAATTTTGCAACATTATTTGGGTAAAAATAATAAATTTAAAGCCGGTAACACTTCGCCACGTTCTTCCTTCCTTTAAAACAGGCATTTATAATGTGTTCGGTGATAGTAACATTTAACGTAATAAATTATATATTTTCAAATTCTCGCTTTGGTTTACACAGATTACATTATTATATAAGCCCTCAAATGAATAAGTATAGGTACTAAGAGTATAATACTTATAGCTATATATGTAATACTTATAGCTCAACTTTACAACGACAGTAAAATCTCAAAACAGGATTCAGTGTGATATTTAGGTCGATATAAAAACTTAAAAGTTGTATCCGTTTAGCGCGTGGTCACAAACAATAGAGCGTAAGATATTGGCAGACATAGCGACGCCGTGGGCGTAGAATAAATCATTTGAGACAACGCTATATCCCAGCGAACCAATATTCTTATAATTTACAATCTTACACCGAAAGGCCTTCCAGATTTAGCTTGGAAAATCTAGGAGAGTTGGCATAGGTAGATCTTGTGGTGGGGTGCTAATTTGTCCGGTTTACCTCCTAGTGGTGCACCCCGGGCAACGTCGGCAGTCGCCGGCGGCTAAAATTCCGGACAGGACGGGTCTCCGCGTGTCCCTCTGATTTAGCAGAGGGTACGGCGGATAGACCAGGCGTCGGAGTCGGTGGGGCCAGACTGGCTCACCGGGCTCTGGAGAAGGGGGACAGTGGGGCCACAGCGCCCCCCCCCGTCCCAAATCGTAAACCTGAGCGCGTGTCTGTGGTTACGTCTCGCGGGCATTCAGGAACGAGGGTCTTGGCTTAATCGCCCGGACCGCGAGGAAGACAACCTCTATAAAAAATTACCCCGAATCTCAAGTTCTGGCGCGCGGCGAGGAGATGCATGGCTGATGGGTAGTTCAGTCTCTAGCGCGGCCCCAGCCAGGGTACCTGCGGACCCCCTGTGCTGGGTTATAAATGTACGCTTACCCGGGTAAAGGGAGCTCTGCCCGGGTGGACCTACTTTCTCCCATACTCGTGGGAACAGTATGGAATTATGTTCAAATAATAAAAAAATGACGCAGTCGGGTGATAATCCCGATGCCTCAGCCGATAGGGTTCCGGCTGTAAATGCGGCCCCTACTAGTGCGGCCGCGCGCAAAACGCGTGGCGGCAGAAAGTCCCGCAAGGGCAACAAGATGGGAGGGTCCCAATCTTCAAGGGACGACTCGGCGACGGGCAGCTCGGCGGTAACTTCAGCCGCTGAGATGTCTGCGAACGAGGAGGATGGCTTAAGTGTAGGTGCCATGGTGCAAACACCGCGGCCAGCGGAGGTCACTGCGGTTTCAGAGCCGCTCCCGTCGCGGTTCTGGCGCAAGCGTACCCTGTCTCAGGGTGGCGCTGCGTCGGAGTCCGACGGGAGTTCAGCGGAGATGCCTCCCCCAAAAATAGCCACAGCGTCTAGGGGTAGAGGCAACAGCCGGCCGGGGACGCCCATCCCCCGTAATGTCTCGGGCAACAAGGCCGAGGCAAGTTTAAAGAGGAAGGAGGCGGAGCAAACCGCGGAGGAGCGGCTAGCGCTCCTATCAGATAAGCTCCGCCTTCCAATTGACCAAGACGGGCCGCCCTCAGCGGCCCGTATAGCGGAAAGAGCCTTGGACAGCGTGGCCATAATTACAACGGTGGCCACAGGCTCAAAAAATTTAAAGGGCACCTTTGTAAGGTGCCTAAGGAATGCCGCCACGGAGCTGTCCAACGTGGTGGAGCGGCTGGTGGCGCGCAATGAGCGCCTGGAGGCGGAGGTGGCTGAGCTCGGGGCGCGGAATCAGCGCCTCGAGGCCAATGTAGAAGAAATGCGCCTCGGGATGGCCAATATGAGAGCAGAGCTAGGGCTCCCTGAGGCAGTCCCGAGGCCATCCTCGGCCGCCGTATCAGGCGCTTCTGCGCCACCAATCGATGCGTCAGAGGAGCTGCTCCGCTGCCTAATTGACCGCGTTGAGGCAGTCTTCGGCCCGCGGATCAGCGCTCTCGATGCCCGGCTCCCACCGGAGCCACGCGTACGTCCGCCGCTTGCTGCGGATAAGAGGAGCACCACGGCACCCTCGGCACCAGCGCCGCTTCCTTGTCAGGGTGGCCGCGTGGCCTCATACTCTGCGGCAACGGCGGCACCGCCGCCGGAACGCGCCCCTAAAAGAAAAAAGGGTGCCAAGGCTGGGCAGCCCATCAACGCCCAGCCACCGAGGGCCCAGCCCCAGAGGCCTCATGGTCAGGAGGAATTCCCGGCCCTACCTGGCACTGCCGGGCCCTCGCGGGCTCAAGCAGCTGCACCTCGGGACCCTGCACCCCGCAACGCCACGCCTGTTGACGAGGGCTGGCAGACTGTTGGTGGCGGAAGAAAGTCCCGGGGCAAAAAGAGACAAGGCGCCGCAGCTCGAGAGGTGGCACCTGCTGCAGCTAGGGGCGAGCCCGGCGGTGGAAATAATAAAAAGAAGAGGTCGCGCAAGCGCAATTTAAAGGCGCCAAAGTCTGCAGCGGTGGTTGTCACCCTGCTGCCTGAGGCAAAAGAAAAGGGCCTCAGCTATGAGGCGGTTCTCAAGCGAGCCCGGCGGGAAATTGACGTATCCGAAATCGGAGGCGTCGCCGCAAGGACCCGCCAAGCCCGGACGGGCGCTCGAGTACTCGAGTTCCCCGGGGCGGAGGGCTCGAGAACGGCCGATCTCATAGCGGAAAAGCTGCGTGGTCTGTTCGCCGGGGAGAGTGGGGTCCGGGTCGCCAGGCCCGTGAAGTGTGCAGAATTGCGCATTTCCGGACTGGACGACTCAGTGACGGTGGACGATATCCGGGAGGCGGTAACGCTGAAAACCGGATCTACTGCGGACACCGTCCGGGTGGGCACCATTCGCCCCGGGCCTGGAGGTGTAGGTGCCGTATGGGTGCAATGCCCTGTCGCGGTGGCTGCCACGTTGGCCGCCGCAGGTAGAATTCTCGTGGGCTGGAGCTCCGCACGAGTCACCGTGCTGGAGCCCAGGCCCGCGAGGTGTTTTAAGTGCATGGCGGTCGGACATACACGGCCGACATGCACGAACTGCTTTGACTGCAGCGGTCTCTGCTTCCGCTGCGGTCAGGCAGGGCACCAAGCGGCGACCTGCACCGCAGCCCCGTTTTGCCCCGCGTGTGCGGCGGGAAAGCGTCCCGCCAATCATAGCATGGGGCGGGAGGGGTGCAGACCTCCGGCCAGAGGCCCTAAAGGGGGGAGCAGCCAATCAGCCCAGGCTGCCCCACCTAGCGTGACGCGACCGCCAGTGCGGGAGGGGGAGGACATAGTCACGGTCTGTCACGGACCGTGACACCGTCCTCCTCCAGGCGAATCTCGGCCGCTCCGCTGCAGCGCAGGATCTTTTCCTGCAGTCCATGGTGGAGCGGTCGATCGGTGTAGCCGTAGCCGCGGAGCCCTATCGCGTTCCTGACTGTCCCAATTGGGCAGGCAGCCGCGATGGCTCCGTGGCGGTAGTCGGATCTACGGCGCTTCATTCCCCGCCCTTGTCGGTCAGGGACAAGGGCATGGGATATGTCGCGGCCGAATGGGGGGGCGTCACGCTCTACGGCGTCTACTTCTCCCCCAACCGGAGTCTGGCTGCCTTCGAGGTCTTCCTTTACAACCTGGAGACCTCGATACGGCGACTAGCACCTAGCCACGTCTTGGTGCTGGGGGACTTTAACGCCAAATCTGTGGCGTGGGGGTCCCCTAGGACGGACGCCCGCGGAACGGCGGTCGAGGAATGGGCGGCAGCGGCGGATCTCTGTTTGCTTAACAGGGGATCCGCCAATACGTGCGTGCGGCAGTGGGGCGGGTCGATAGTGGACCTTTCGTTCGCTAGCCCCACTGTCGCAGCACGGGTAAGGGACTGGTGTGTCCTGGAGGAGGTTGAGACCCTATCCGATCACCGGTATATACGGATTGGGGTCTCCCGGTCCCTCCGGGGCCCCAGTAGGGGTCACGTGGCGGACAGAGCTCCCGTTTTCCCGCGGAGGGCTGTGGGTAAGCTGAACCGGGAACTACTGGTGGAGGCGGCCATCGTGTCTTCCTGGCTGTCTTCACCCCCCCTGACCGAGGACGTGGACGCCGAGGCTGGCCACTGGCAGGAGGCAGTATCACAAATCTGCGACGCGGCCATGCCCCGCGTGCGGCGTCCGCCCCAAAGGAAGGGGGTCTATTGGTGGTCCCACGAGCTGGCGGACCTCCGTGTGGCTTGCATTCGTGCCCGGAGGTCCTACACCCGCAGCCGGCGGCGTAACCACGATCCAGAGCGGGAGGGCCGGCTATACGAGGCGTATCGCAACGCGCGCGCAGAGTTCAAGCTGGCCATCAGTCGCGCCAAAGAGATGAAGCGGCAGGAGATGTTGGAGGGTCTCGACCGTGACCCCTGGGGACGCCCGTACCGTGCGGCGCTAAACAAGCTCCGCACTAGGGAGACCTTACGGAGACGCTCCAGCCGAGTTTCCTCACCGAGGTGGTCGAGGGTCTTTTCCCACGGCGGACGACGCACATGCCCCCGGTCATGGCTCCACCAGATGACGACCGGGAGGCCGAGGAGGAGAGTGTGCCGCCCGTCTCCGAAATGGAAATGGGGGCGGCGGTGTCCCGCATGCGGAAGAACACCGCCCCCGGGCCGGATGGGGTTCCCGCCCGAGTTCTGGCCCTGGTCCTCGACCATCTGGAGCCCCGCCTCAGGAGACTGTTCGACGCGAGCCTGGCGTCCGGACGGTTTCCTGACTGCTGGAAGGAGGGGAAGCTCGTGCTCCTGCCAAAACCGGGACGGCCCCCGGATTCGGTCGCGGCCTTTAGACCCATCGTGCTGTTGGATGATGCGGGTAAGCTACTCGAGAGGATTATCGCTGCCCGTATCGTCCGGCACCTTGTGGAGGTGGGCCCCGACCTGTCGGACGCTCAGTTCGGTTTTCGTTCGGGGCGTTCGACGGTCGACGCCATTCTGCGGCTGAAGGCTGTGGCCATGGAGGCCGTCGCTCAGCGAGGGGTGCTGTTGGCGGTGTCGTTGGACATCGCCAACGCATTTAACAGTCTGCCATTCGGCTGCATCAGGGAGGCACTCCGATTCCACGGGGTGCCCGCCTACCTGAGGCGGCTGGTGGCAGACTACCTCAAAGGCCGCAGCGTCCTCTTCGTAAGCCGGGAAGGGGACGCTGTGAGGAGGGCCATGTCGTGCGGTGTCCCACAGGGATCTGTCTTGGGACCGCTCCTGTGGGACATCGGGTACGACTGGGTCCTACGTGGCCGGCTTCCCCCCGGGCTGGGCGTAATTTGTTATGCCGACGATACCCTTGTCACGGCCCGGGGAGGGAACTTCGAGGAGGCGGTGCAGCTGGCCACCTCGGGTACCGCGGAGGTGGTCAGACGTATCGAGGCGCTGGGGCTTAGGGTGGCCCTCAACAAGTCAGAGGCCCTACTATTTCACGGGCCTCGGCGCAGACCACCCGCCGGCGCCTCGATAACAATAAATGGTGTAAGGGTCAGTATACAGGGCCATATAAAATATCTGGGCCTGGTCCTCGACGGGCGGTGGCATTTCGACGAGCACTTCCGCCAGCTCGCTCCGAGACTCGTCGGCACGGCGTCCGCCCTTGGACGTCTGTTACCGAACCTGGGCGGACCCAGCATCGCGTGCCGACGGCTGTACGCGGGGGTGGTTCGGTCGATGGCGCTTTACGGCGCACCCGTGTGGGCGGAGTCTCTGACCGCCCGCAATAGGGCTCTTCTGTGGAGACCACAGAGAGTCGTGGCGGTCAGAGCAATCCGTGGCTACCGCACGGTGTCGTGCGAGGCCGCGTGCGCATTGGCCGGAACCCCCCCGTGGGACTTGGAGGCGGAGGTGCTCGCTGAAGTTTATCAGCGGGCGTCAGCAGCGCGTGCGGGAGGCGCTCGCCTCCCGCCTAGTCAAATCAGCGCATGGCGGAGCGACGCTCGCTGCGCCATCATCGCCCGTTGGAGGGTTCGACTGGAAACGCCTCGGGCCGGTCTTCGAACCGTAGGGGCGCTCCAGCCGATTTTAGAGGAATGGGTGGCTCGGCGGCATGGGGTCCTCACCTTCCGGCTGGTGCAGGTGCTGTCGGGGCATGGTTGCTTCGGCAAGTACCTGTACACGGTCGCTAGGAGGGAGGAGACTCCCTGCTGCCACCACTGCGACTGCAGCGAGGACTCGGCGCAGCACACGCTTGAGTCGTGCCCGGCTTGGGCTGAGCAGCGCCGGGATCTCGTTGCAATCATCGGAGAGGACCTGTCGCTGCCGGCTGTCGTTCGATCGATGGTCGGCGGCGATAGGTACTGGACCGCGGTCGCCATCTTCTGCGAGAATGTCATCTTGCGGAAGGAGGTGGCGGAGAGGGCTAGGGAGGCTGACCTCTCCTCTGGCCCGACTCGCCGCCGGCGCGCGGGGCGGCGTGGGCGCGAATATCTGCGCCTAATGCCGCCCTAGCCGAGGCTGCGGGCGGTCGGACCGGGGATTGTCCTCCGCCCGCATAGAGCCTGCCGCGAAGGTGCGACACCCCAGGTGCGTGGGGACGTCGCTCAGAGAGGAAGCCCAACAGGGCTAGCCGCCGCGCGGACCACTGAAGTGAATATACGCGGTACCAGTGGTCCGCCAAGTATGGGCGGGTGACGGTGCACGGTGGGTTTTTAGTGGGTGAGAGCCCCACACTATCCCGCTGTCTCCCCGGGCAGCGGGGTGTGCGGTAGGTACATTTTTGCCCACCTTAAAAAAAAAAAAAAAAAAAAAAAAAAAAAAAAAGTAGATCTTGTGGTGCTTTGGGTGCAACAGCGTATGACAAAATGGGGATCATAATCATAGCATATTTTAAAATGTATAATTCCATGTGTAAAAGACTAATTATATATTATTTCAGTATCTTATTATTTTCATGGTTTTTTTTTATTGCGTATGGTGGCAGACCAGCCACGGCCCACCTGATGATAAATGTTAACCGTCGCTCATGGACTCAACTATACCGGGAGTATTGTCACGTCGCTGCTCACAATTTCATTGTTATGAAATTAAAGAGCTCGAGAAATTTTGGGATAGCTGACAACTTTATAACTGCTTTGTGCCCCGGTAGAACGAGCTGTGAAGGAGGCTTATATTCCCATTTATTTGGCTTGAAACTCGACTGAAGGTCGATATACTGTACGGTGTAGGTCTGTATTGTTACACTAACATTGTTCAAAACCTGGCTTTTGTGATTTTACGGCTGAGTACCCGTTAATTAGAATAATAGTTTCGTGGACACTAATAGCCAGTTGTGTATATAGATCCAATAGCGGCGAAGCCTGTATCCGAGATACCTCTATGAAAGCTCTCTTGTCTTAAACTTATCATCACGCCATTTCCCTTGCGGGGTAGGCAGAGAGAACGGAGTGCCAAGAGGCTCTATTCTTGTATACATCTCTTGCTTCCTCAACATTCATAACTCTCTTCATACACGCTCGCCGGTTTCGGAGACTCCTGACTCCACCTTCCTTCAATACATGACCAATTTGGTCTAGGTAGGTAAGTCTCGGTCTCCCACTGTACCTACATCCTTCCACTTTCGCATTGTATATCTTCTTAACCAGTCGCTCGTCCGGCATTCTTTCCACATGTCCGAACCATCGGAGCATTCCCTTTCGCATCTTTACACCAATACTCTCTTTCATACCTACTCACTCTCTTACGTCATTGTTACGAATGCAGTCAGTCAGCCTCACTCCACAGATTCAGCGTAGAGATCGCATTTCGACCGCATTGATTTTACTCTTATGCTCCTTTTTACATACCCAACTCTCGCTTCCATATAATAACGTTGGGACAAGCACTGCGTTGTGTATTGCGACACGTGCCTTCTGGCTGAGGTGGTGGCTACCGAGAAGTTGTCCCAATGCTCCGTTCACTCTATTTCCCGCATTCACTCTTCTTTCTACATCAGTGGTGTACCTTCCATCCCGACTGAATCCACATCCAAGATATACAAATTCATCTACTTGTTCTAGCACACCATTTCCTATTGCTACTCTAACATCTATTCTGGCTTCTTCTGTTTCAAAAACCATTACTTTGGTTTTGCTCACATCCACACGTAGGCCCCTTTTCTTACAATCTTCTGTCATTACGTCGACTAGGGTTTGCAGGTCAGTCGCAGACTGCGCTAATAGGACCGCACCGTCTGCATATAGCAGAGAGTTAACCACTGAGTCGCCCATCTGAACTCCCACATTCATTTCATTCAACCTTTGTAGACTTTTATCCAGATATATGATAAACAGTCTGGCTGATAGAACGCAGCCCTGTTTAACGCCGATATTGTCATCAAACCAGGGTGACATTCCATCATCCAGCCGCACACAAGCTCTGCAGTAATACCATACTCCGGCAAAATGTCCCAAAATTCCTTTCGTACAACAGTGTCAAATGCTTTCTCTAAATCCACAAAACTGCAGAAAACCCTCTGGCCTATAGTCAGATGCTTCTCCACAATGTTACGCAGAGAAAACACTTGATCCATGCATCCTCGTCCACACCTGAAACCTCCTTGTACCTCACACAAAAATTCATCAGACACCATCCTCATTCTCCTTTCAATAATCTTACCATACACTTTGGCTGCCAAACTGGTCAAGTTTATGGCTCTGTAGTTTGAACAGTCATAACGTGAACCCTTGTTTTTAAACAAGGGCACGATGACTGCGCTTCTCCAGTCCTTGGGAACCATCTTGTCTTTATGCTGTTAAACATAAGTACATGATATTTTGACAGCCTTATCGCTAGATTGATTCTGATTATATTTATCATTGCATTTTTTGTAAATGTGATGGCAAAAAATATAACATATCTGATGGTTAGCGGTTACTGAAGCCTGTAGACGCCAGCAACATAAGGAGCATCACTTGAGTGTCGCCAATTTCAAGGAAAGGAATATGTATTGGAGAGGAAGGGTAATAAGAAGAGGATAAGGGGCGAGGGGTAGTTGGAACTCCGGCGCTCTCTCTTACCACATGATCACACCAGTTTTTTTATTTTTTATTTATTTTATTCAGTTTTATTACAGAGTTATAAATTCATTATCTATACTATTATAAAACTGTAACAGAGCTATGTCTGTACATTTAAGATATTTGAGAAAAAATGACTGTAATAGGCTATATAGGCGTATCTAAACACAAAACGTATTTTTTTTCTAGATTTTTTGTCTGTTTATCTGTTTGTTTGTTCGCGCATCACACAAAATCTACTGAACAGATTTTGATGCAACTTTTTCTATTTGATAGATCTCGATTAGACTTAACAACTGGTATACATTTTATCCCGCTACTATACCGGGAACCTGAGATATAACCGAAAAACTAGCTTTTGGCTGCGGCGAAGCCGCGGGCAAAAGGGCTAGTACATCATAAAAACCTAATCAGGTTTGTGTTTGGTATTCCGTATAGTATATACTGTGGATATGTTTATAAAATAAAATACTTTGGAAAATCCAAAACTGCACGCCTCCTAATCTTCATTTTTCACAATAAAATTGATTATTTGATGAGTAACTAATAATGTCAATACATTCTTGTCATGTCTTACTAAGTAGTTTTCAATAAATCACATAGATAGCGCTAATTTCAAAGATTACTAATGTGGGTTTCATGTCTTATACGTCATCTAGCGCTAATTTTAAGAAGTACTTCTATATTAGTCTACCTCTCATTACGTCAAGGTTGAAATTTCTGTGTCGTAAAAATTGTGGAATGTAAAATATGTTTTTTTCGTGTTTTATAACGTTGGTGTGTTATTATTTTACGTGTGTTTAGTGTAAAGGTAAGAACTTTCTTTTAACAAAAAACAATGTACCGCCCGGGCGAACGGCGTTCTGTTGACGATAGTAAAACCGCCGGTGGCTATGCGTACGTAAAAAGGTAGTTCTCATGAAAGGCGCTGGTTTTAGTGTCGCGTCGAGCGTAAACATTCAGTATTTTTTTGTTTATTTAATAACAATTAAACCACATCGAATCACACCGTGAAAAGTAATAGGGCTCTATTCCTAATCATAATAATTTGTAAACGAAAAAAAGACTCGATTAGTAAAGTATTTTGGTCGTTATCGTGTTAACATACATTACCTACAACTCACGGACGTCCAAGCCAGATTTTTTTTCAAACAGTTTTTTAACTAATTCATATAACAAAAATGGCATCAAAAATATCATGAGTGTTAAAAATAGTGTTTGTTCTTTATATGTGTGTTTAGATATTATTTTACAAGTGCAATATATGATAAATAGAGATATTTTAAGTTTGAAAAATCAGTTGTGCCGTGCAAACCGGGAGTAGAACCCACCTCAACGCTTCGCTTATGAGGCGTGCATTATAATAAGTGATAATACTGATGATGGATAATGTAGGTAGATTTAAATTTACTGAGCGCCCGCCACAATCCAGTCACAAGTATATTACGAGTATATAACATACAGGCTGTTGCTTAAAAACAAACTTGGTATTTCACAATTTATTTAAGTACATACTTTTTAATTTATAATTTATGTTTTTAACAGTTACCTAGTTGATGTTTTAAAGTTAGTGGAATATTGTTTATTAACCTCGGTACTAAATAAATTATTGTTCTTTCTTCATAAACATTTATAGCGCGGAGTGTTTGTAGTTTTTTGTTGGAAATATTTCTTGTTGTTATTTTAAGGGTTATGAAATTATTACATACCTATACACAGTTCTAACGTTGATGTATTGGTAAAACTTTACATTGTTGGAATAGTTTATGGTAGTTATTATTATATTTATTATTTATTTTAGTAGGTACTATTATTTTGAGTAATTGTATTTGTATATTATATATTTTGTTTATATATGTTTTATATGTTCTTCCGTAGCTACTAATACATAAGTAATTATACTTTCAGCTAGCGCTTTATACATATTTATTAAAACAGTTACACATCAGTAAGAATGTCTACCGTTGTTTGACGCTGATTTTCGGTAGGAGGGTGGTACCCTACACAGAAGGAATGTAACATAGTTCCAGTGGCCCGCCAATAAAGGCGGAGAGACGGCACACGGCGGGTTTCTTTAGTGGATGCAGGCCCCACACTACCCTGTTCGTTGCTCCGAACGACGGGGTGTGCGGTTAGGAACATTTTTGCCCGCCTAAACAAAAAAAAAGGGTGGCACCCTCTCGATTGGGCCGGCCCATGCATGCTGTGACAAGCTATTGCTTGTTTTACCTACTTATTAGTACTCTACCACTAGAAAATTATCACTGTCAATAATCCGGGGAAGTGATCTGTACCGCTAAGCCATCGCAGTCACCGATGATGACTCCGAATCTCCACTTCACAATTGCTTTTAGATGGCTTTACTACTCACGCCATCTATAGGATGCATTTGCTTGCATTATTCCAATGCAGTAATTTTAATTTTGCAATTAAAATTCTCAATTTAATCGCGCAAGTTTTTAACACCATTGACAATAAGATTATCGGATGAGGATGAACAACATCCAATCCTCCAACACTCTGAGTTGACATTACGTTTGGCTAACGTGTAGGCGAATACCTTGGTGACAAATCAGGTCAGCGACGACACCCCTCGCTAACGTCAAGTTTTTCGAGCTGCACGAGTTCAATCTGTCAGAACTAGCACTGTGATATAAAGCATAGAATTAACCCTACCTGTACCCATATATTATGTACCTATATTGGACGCTGCTGACTTAGGTACAAAATAATTGAGTAACGAAATTTATTGTCTCACTTTTACAGAATGTTTTAGATTTACCTACGTCACGTGATTAATTTTACAGCACAGATATTGCTGCATATTTAATAGTTTTATTTGAGTTTATGTAGACAACTAGCGGACGTTGTCTTTCCGAACGTTGGCTTGCCTACTATTAGCGGCTCCAGTGGGCCTAGCCAAGTTGCATTCTACGATCGCTAACGCTAATAGAAAACTATTTAAATGTATGGGAATTTGACATCTTTAACCTTAGATAAAGAAAAGTCTTTAACAATATCTATAACGCTAAGTCGTGACTTAACCTTAGAGATGTCAAATTTCCATACATTTTAATAGCTTTCTATTAGCATTAGCGATCATAGAATGCAACTTAGCTAGGCCCACAGCTTCTTTTGCTTTTTTGGTTTGCGGTTTAAATTGTGTGGTTTTTTATACTACGTAAGCAAACAAGCATATGGCAATACCTTTCTTTTTGGTTAGGCAGGAAAAAATGTATCTAACCGCACACCCCGTCGTTCAGGGCAACGAACAGGGTATTGTGGGGCCCGCACCCACTAAAGAAACCCGCCGTGTGCCGTCTCTCCGCCTGTGTTGACGGACCACTGGTACTGTGTTGGATTACTTCAGTAGCCCTCCGGCGGCATATGGCAATACCTAAGGCTCGGCTATACTATTATAAAGCTGTAACAGAGCTATGTCTATACATTTAAGATATTTGAGAAAAAAAATACTATCTTAGGCTATATAGGCGTGTCTGAACACAAAAAAATTTTTTTTAGATTTTTTGTCTATTTGTCTGTTTATCTGTTTGTTTGTTCGCGCATCACACAAAAACTACTGAACGGATTTTGATGCAACTTTTTTATTTGATGGATTTCGATTAGAAAGAAAGAAAGAAAGAATAACGTTTATTGCGACAAAACAGCACAGAAAAAAAGAAACAAAATAAGGTTTTTATAAACTACGAGTAAATAAATTATAAAATAGTTTCGTCACAAAACGCCACCAACTCAGCATGATGCAGATTAAATAAACCTGCGCTGATCTTCCGTTGGTGCGTAGGTTTACGATAGCGTCACAGATGACGATAATTAACAATTATATGGTAAATACACAATAACAATAATTACAACTAAACTAAGCACTACAATAATTGGATCCAAATAAAAAGAACGCATACGCGAAACTGATAAAATACTTATACATGTGTCTCTCTCACTCTTGTTAAAACCTAATATGTGCATACTTTTCTTCATCCTTAGTGTCAAAATAGTAGCGAGTCTATAATTATCTGACTAACTGGTATACATTTTATCCCGCTACTAGATCGGGAACCTGAGATACAAACCAAAAACTAGCTTTTGGTTGCGGCGGTGCCGCAAGCAAAGGCTAGTTTATATTATATAAAAGGCTTATGTTTTTTTTTATGTAGAGGTTCTGTTTAAATGGATAGCGATCAATATGAATTCAAAATTATAAAAAGCGATCCAAAAGCATTGAGCTTTATTAGAATACAACGAAAAATCACATCATTTTTTATATACTAACTATTTTAGTAATTTATTCAAGTCTATTCACAATATTTGACAGTTTCACAAAGAACGAAATTATTAAATATTAGCATGCAGTGAAGCTGGGCACGGAAACTGCACAATTTAGATGATTAAGTGCTAACGTAAATGAGCCAGGAACCAATTTTAAACTTTAATTGACTGCGCTGCAAGGGAGCCTTTGCTTCTTAAAATACCCGACACCTTAATATGTATAATTGAGAATCAAACGAACTTACCAAGTGAAGTTCGATGACAATTATGTGAACAGCTTCATTCGACGCGATTTATTGTTAACATGGTGTAATGTACGCCTCCAGCCTTCACCTTGCACGGATTTTTAGAGGTAAATATATATTTTTTTTTTTTGGTCACATTATTTTTCTCCTACATTGGATATGGTCTATGTATTATGTAGTCTGTGCCTCCGTTATTCCATTATTATTTGTCACTGATTTTGAATCATTTTGTTTAGAGCTATTATTCACATTTTATTTTGTAGGGTAGGGTTACATGGTTTTATATGAAATTATTGATGCCGTCTTATTTATTTATATTACAGGGAGGGTTTATGTAAATCGCGTCGAATGAAGCTGTTCACATAATTGTCATCGAACTTCACTTGGTAAGTTCGTTTGATTCTCAATTGTGTTTCACAGCTTCATTCTTAGCAATTTATTGTTAAGATGGTGTAGATGTTCAGAGCAGATAAAATGTGAAATGAAAAAAAAAACATTTACCTATAGGCACTATAATCAATGTTTTTATTCAGTAATTAAGTACAAGCATCGACGTTTGGAGTAAAATATAAGTTACAATCATTACGTATCTACAGTTACAAATTTATAAGAACATCTAAGTATAATTAATATACCTAATTATATAAGTAGTTTTCGAACAGTTCATAATCAATTATTTTGTTGCAGGTTACAACTGGAGGACAAGACTGTAGTGGCAAAGTTGTTTGGATTGCTAATTACCTGCCTGTTATAAAACCTTGCGAAGACTGAAGAGGAATCCGTCCATCCCGCAGTTTTTCTTATGAGATCAATACTGACTCCAAGTCTGTTGGCTGCGGACGTAGCTGCATGATGAGTGCTGTGAGCACTGTACAAAGAAGTATCTACGCCACTCTTTAGAAGGGTGTCCTTTATCCATTTACCAAGTGTTTGTGATGATACTTTCGAGTGTGGTTTTTTATAACTAATAAATAAATAATCAGTTTTTCGCAATAATTTTGTTTGATTGATGTAATCTTCCAAACATCTTGCTGGACAAATTTCAGGTCGAGTATCAAAATAAGGTAACCTCAAAACGGGCTGTATAGAATTAGGATTAGAGGTTTTTATTAAATTTGGAATCGCTATTATTATATCTTTAGGAGATTGAATTTTTGTGTTTTTTAACTGTATTAAAGCAAAAGTTTGAAGGCGATGTGCTGTCACCAATGCCAACAGTGTTAAAGTCTTCTTGGAAAGCGTTTCCAAATTGAGTTTTCTATTAGGCCATTTGTGTGTGTGTGTGTGTGTGTTGTTAAAGACTATGCATGGGTCCCAGGTTAATCTATACTTTGGGTTAGTAGGTCTCAACTTGAAAACTTCTTTCATAAATCGTTTAACCCTATCGTCATCTAAGGTACCTAATAATAAAAATAAAGCAGACTTGCAAGAGTTGATGGTACCATATTTAGCGCCTTTGTTAAACAATTCGGTAAGGAAATGTAAGACTATTGGAACTGAAGCAGAGGTATGATTATAACTGTGAGCGTTACAGTAATGTATCCATGATTTTATGCAACTGTCGTATTGCTTGTAAGTTGAGTGAGATAATAACGATAGCGGAAAAGCCCCCGCAGAAAAAGCCCACGCCGGGAGCTACCGCCCGCAGGGGGCGAGGAATGTCACGGCCCTCAACGCCAGGGCCCATCGTAACCGAGGCTGCCGTACGTAGAGCGAAGCGCGCCGAAGGGGAGCTGCAGGCCGAGGAAGAGGTAGAGCAGCTCTCTCTGAAGATCCGTGAGTCCAGGGAGGACGTCAACTCCCTGTGTGTCGCGGATCTGAAAAGGAGAGCCCAGGACCACGCGGCCATTCTTAACAGGGTGGCTACAAAGTCCAAGAACCTCAAGGGCACCTTTGTGCGCGCCGCAAAGGAGGCAGTCACCGATAATTTGAAGGTGGTGGATGCCCTGGCCAGGCGATCTACAAATGAGGAGACTGTGCGGCTGCAGGAGGCTAACATCCGCCTCACGGCGGAAGTAGCCGAACTACGGGCTGATAATAGCCGCCTCAATGCCCAGCTCTCGGATCTTCAAGCCAAGCTTGCTCGACTTGAAACGGCTATGCTGCAAGCGGGGGTTGCGGCGTCTGAACCGGATACAGCCGCGCGGCCAACTGCGGCTGTTCCAACCGTTGATGAGGCCTCTGCTGGCTTACCTGAGGACACCGCGCGCGCGATCTCTCGGTTTACGACGATGGTCTGCGCGCGCCTCGAAGCGATGGAGGCACGCCTGCCTCCTGAGCGACCCCTCCGGCCACCGCTTGCCGCCGACAGGCGGAGTGAAGCGGCTGCAGCTGTCACCTCAAAGAGGGCTGAAAAGGCCTCCTCTGCCCTGGCTGGCCCATCAAAGGCTATTCCTGCCCCAGTATCTGGCGAAGGTTGGACCGAGGTGGTGCGGAGGGGAAAGAAAAAACCCCGTTCCGTACCCGCAGCTGCACCTGCTGCCGCACCCTCTGCCGTAGCAACTGCCGCACCCTCTGCAGTAGCAACTGCCGCGCCTAAGAAAAGGGTGCGGCAGAGGAAGAAGAAATCGGCGCTCGTCGCTCCTCGCTCGTCGGCAGTGATTGTGACGCTGAAGCCGGCAGCCGAAAAAGAGGGGGTGACATACGCCGATGCCCTGTTGCGTGCAGAGCGAGCGATTGACCTGCCAGCCCTAGGCATAACAGATGGACTGAAGATGCGTCGATCGGTAACAGGTGCCCGGGTGCTACAACTGCCCAAGGCCCAGTCACAGGAAGTGGCAGATAAGCTGGCCGGACAGCTACGTACTGCCCTAGTAGGAGTGGCGGATGTCGTCCGTCCCGTTAAGTGCGCGGATCTGCGTGTGACTGGTCTGGACGACTCCGTCACCAGCGAAAAGGTTGCCGCTGCTGTCGCTCGCACGTGTGGCTGCGCCACTGAAGAGGTCCGGGTTGGTGAAATCCAGTCTGGGCCTCGCGGCATGGGTATGACAAAGGTCCGCTGCCCCATCACTGCGGCTAAGACGCTCGCCGACGCAGGGAGGCTCCTCGTTGGCTGGAGCGCGGCTGGAGTCCGGGCCCTGGAGCCACTGCCGCTGCGGTGCTTCAGGTGCCTGGCGCTAGGGCACACGAGCCAGTTGTGCCCAGCCGGTGTCGACCGGTCCGCACTATGTTACCGGTGTGGCGGCATCGGCCATCGGTCTGCATCGTGCATGGCTGCACCTCGCTGTGCGGTCTGCACGGCGGTAGGACGCTCTTCGGAGCACATCATGGGTGGGAGGTCGTGCCGGCCTCCCATAGTAAAGGGCAGAGTGGTGGCGGCTCTAGGACCTCGAGCCGCTCATGCCAGTGAAGTAACCCGCCAGGGCCAGGGGGAGGCCGGCATGTCATCACAATAGGTGACAGAGTCGGTTTCCTCCAGGCGAACCTGAACCACTCCGCCGGGGCTCAGGACCTGCTACTGCAGTCCATGGCGGAGTGGAGTATAGATCTGGCGGTGGCCTGCGAGCCATATTTTGTTCCCGATCAACCGAACTGGGTGGGGGACCTGAATGAGGATGTCGCTGTCCTGTCGAGAGGTATCGTAGGCCCTCCCCTCTCTACTCTCGAGAGGGGATCTGGCTATGTCGTGGCGGGGTGGCGGGGCTTCGCCATAATAGGCATCTACTTTTCCCCCAACCGTGGCCTGGCGGAGTTCGAGTTATTCTTGGACTCCGTCGGTGCCGCGGTCCGCAGACAGTCGCCGAGGCCTACTATTGTCCTCGGCGACTTCAATGCAAAGTCCCGGTTGTGGGGGAACCCCGCCACGAATGCCAAAGGTAGGGCCGTCGAAGAGTGGTCCCTACTCTCCGGTTTGTCCCTCCTTAACCGAGGGACTGTCCACACGTGCGTGCGGCAGCGGGGGGGGTCCGTGGTGGACCTATCGTTTGCCACCTCCGATGTCGCGCGGGATGTGAGAGGCTGGAGAGTGGAAGAGGAGGTGGAGACGCTATCGGATCACCGATATATCCGGTTCGGGCTCTCCGCCCCTCTGGGGCCACCGGAGCCTCGGCGCGGGACTGGCCGACTTCCCAAATGGGCCTTGGGTCAGTTTGACCCTGAATTGGCCCGGGAGGCTGCCATAGTTCAGCGCTGGGGCTCTGCAGGCCGGCAGGGCAGCGACAACGTAGAAGAACTCGCAGGCCAACTAAAGACTATGCTTACGGCGGTGTGCGACGCGGCGATGCCGAGGGCCCGGCGTAGGCCGCCGCGCCAACAGGTCTACTGGTGGTCGCCCGATATAGCTAATCTTCGGGCGGCTAGTAACCGCGCGCGGCGTGCTTACTGCCGTTACCGGGGAAGGAGTGCCAGGGACGCCGTCCTTGAGGGCCAGCTGCAGGTTGAATATCGCAGAAGAAAAAAGGAACTGCAGCTGGCCATCAGCCGGGCAAAGGAGAGGGCCCGAGAGGAGCTATTGGCAGGCCTTGATAGGGATCCATGGGGGCGTCCCTACCAGCGGGCGCGGAACAAGCTCCGCACCCATGGCGCCCCCATCACTGAGTCATTGGACCGAGACCTCCTGTCGAGGCTAGTGGGGGGTCTGTTCCCGTGCTCCGAGGGACATGTTCCTCCAGCAATGGCTCCTCCGTTGGTGGTGGAAGAGATAGCGCCTGTCCCTCCCGTCACCGACACCGAGATGGATGTGGCCCTCTCCCGCCTTCGAGGGAGAAGAAAGGCGCCCGGTCCGGACGGCATTCCGGGACTGGTGCTCGGTGTCGCCGCGGAATACATCAGGAATTGGCTCCGGGAACTGCTTAACGCATGTTTGAGGTCCGGGCGGTTCCCGGAGCAATGGAGGAGCGGACGGTTGTGTCTTCTGCGGAAGGGGGGTCGCCCACCTGACTCTCCTTCCGCATATAGGCCGTTGGTGCTGCTGGACGAGACGGCCAAATTATTCGAGAAGGTGCTCGCGAACCGTCTCGTCCGGCACCTCGAGGATGTCGGGCCGGGACTGTCAGAGTCGCAGTTCGGGTTCAGGGCGGGCCGCTCCACTATTGATGCGCTGGCCGCCCTGAAAACCCTGGCCACCGAAGCGGTTGCCGGGAAGGAGGTGGTTTTGGCAGTCTCGCTCGACATAGAGAACGCCTTCAACAGTCTCCCTCACGAGACGTTGAAGGAGGCGCTCCGGTTTCATGGAGTGCCTCCGTATCTCCGGAGGTTGTTGGGGGCGTACCTCGAGGGGAGGCACGTGCTCTGGGAGGGGGGCGACGGGCGCCTATACCGCCATCGGGTAGAGTGCGGCGTTCCACAGGGATCCGTCCTTGGCCCGATCCTGTGGAACGTCGGATTCGATTGGGTTCTGCGGGGCGGGCTTCTTCCCGGGATGGGGGTGATTTGTTATGCAGATGACACCCTCGTCACCGTGAGGAGAGCCGGCTTCCAGGAGGCCGCCCGATCGGCGGAGGTCGGAGTTGCGCTCGTCGTCGACCGGATCGGTATGTTGGGCCTGAGGGTTTCGTTATCCAAAACCGAGGCCCTCCTTTTTCACGGCCCTCGCCGAGGTCCCCCCCGAGGAGCACGCCTGGTTGTACAGGGGGTTGCCGTGCCTGTGCAGGCCCATATGAAATATCTGGGCCTGCACATTGATAGTAAATGGGGATTCGGGCCGCACTTTGCCCAGCTCGTCCCTAGGCTCATCAATTCTGCAGCGGCCTTGGGTAGGCTTCTGCCAAATATTGGAGGTCCGGGATCGTCCTGCCGCCGCCTCTATAGCGGTATATTGCGGTCTATGGCACTATATGGTGCCCCAATTTGGGCGGACGCCCTCACCGCCTCCAATAAGGCCCTGTTGCGACGTCCGCAGAGGGCCATAGCGGTGAGGGTCATAAGGGGGTACCGTACGGTGTCGTGGGCCGCGGCGACGCTGCTGGCAGGCGACCCGCCTTGGCATCTCCAAGCCGAGGCGCTGGCAGAGGCCTACTGGTTTCGTGCCGCGGTAAGGGCCAGGGGCGAGGAAGTCTCCGCAAGGAACCTGGGCAGAGCTCATGAAGCGGCCCGAAGAGCGATGATCCGGCGGTGGAGGGAAGAGCTGGAGTCCCCCGGAGCAGGACGGGGGACTGTAGAGGCGGTTGCGCCGCACCTCCATCGCTGGCTAAGTCGAAGGCATGGCAACCTGAATTTCAGGCTGACGCAGGTACTTACCGGACATGGGTGCTTCGGTAAGTACCTGCACCGTATTGGAAAGGAAGGGGTCCCCGGATGCCATGAGTGTGGCGCGCTAGTCGATGACGCGCGTCACACTCTGGAGGAATGCCCCGCTTGGGGGGCCCAGCGCCATGCTCTGTCGGCGATAATTGGAAGAGACCTGTCGCTGCCAAGAGTAATCTCTCAGATGCTTGGCGGTGACAGGTGCTGGTCGTCCATGGCCTCCTTCTGTGAGGCTGTAATTTCGCGGAAGGAGGCCGCGGAGCGGGAACGCGAGGCGTTAGCCCACGCAGACTCGCTCCGCAGGCGGCGGCCGGGGGGAAGAAGGCGTCGTTACGCCCACCTCCTCCCACCACCTTGATGACGACAGGGCGTGGCCAGTGTGCCATTCACCTGGGGCGTCGGAGTAGAATGTCAAAGACGACCCTCCGGCGCCCCACTAATAGGTGTGGAAGGGGCCGCTGTGGTTTTAGTGGGTATTCCGGGCGCAACTAAGATCTGGGCGCCCGGCGAGTCCTACATACCCTTCCGTCTGTCACTGGCGGGGGGGATGCGTAAAATGCATTTCCACAGCGTCAACAAAAAAAAAAAAAAAAAGATAATAACGATAACATAATGTCCACCGTACTCGGAGACAAATATTTCTTCAGTAAAGCTTGCCGGAAAGCTTCGCGGCAACTAACGTCAGTGTTCGGTATAAGTTGTGAGTCATCCTGAAAGGAGAGCATAACAAGTTTTCATCAGGTTCAAAAACTATAGGGTTGGAGTTCATCAACTTATAGAACAAAGGAAACCACGGTTGTGTGGGCCAATATGGTACCACGACTATACCGTCCGCCTTTTCTTTGATTATTTTTTGTAAAGCTTTTGCTATTAACGAAAATGGTGGAAATGCGTAAAATGATTTATCTTGCCATGAAATAGTGCATCAACCACCCAGACTTCCAGATAATTTTTCCAGGTTACGTAAATAGGACATTTAGCATTGCAACGGCTCGCAAAAAGATCGATTTCAGGCAAACCAAATTTTAAAGTAATTTGATTGTATGCCATATCTCCCATTCTGTGTCTTGAAATCTTTTACGTGATTTAGTAAATACGAAGCGAAAATTGTTAATTTACGCATTTCACACCACTGCCAGATTTCTCTAGCAATACTATTTAAATGTTCGTACTGAACGCTACCCCTTCTATTTATGCATGAAATGGCAGTTACGTTATCAATACGAAGTAAGATTCTTGCTTTGGTTAGATTTCTTGCGAAACATTTATATGTAATATTCGCTTCTTGTCCATCCAGTATCCATAACACTCATTTTTATTACAATGGCCTCCCCAGCCAGTATTTGACGCATCAGAATATATTTCTATGTTAAATTCATCAATTCCAAGAGGACAATGACCTTTATTAATGTTATTTAACCACCAAGATATATTCAAATTTTCTGGTATTCTTACAAGCTGATCATAGGTGGCGTTATGAGTAAGACAAGAGTACTTAAACTGTTCAAAATATTTAGTGTATATCCATGAATATTGAATCGCGGGACAGGTGGACACCAATAAACCTACAAATCGGGCAAACTCTCGAAGCTTACAACTTTTAGTATTGAACATTTTGTGTAACCTAGTCGTTATCTTTAACTTTTTTGAATCAGGTAGTTTTAACAACATGTTTTTGGAGTCGAAAACAAAGCCTAAAAACTTACATTGAGTTTTAGAAATCAAACTGCTTTTCTCCAAATTAATTAAAAAACCTAAACTTTCAAATAATGTTTTGGTCAAAGTGAGGTTATCTTCATTCATTCAGAATATGTTCTACCAATGCAAAAAATGTCATCTAGATAAACTACTGATATTAAATGATATGTTTTTCTCAAAAACTCCATAACAGGTTTAAGCAATATGGTAAAAACGAATGGTGCAGTGCATAAACCGAAAGGCAGGCAGTTAAATTCATACATTATTATATTCAAAACGGAGGTACTTTCTATGTGATTTGTGTACTGGTACCAAAAAATATGCGTCTTTGAGGTCTATTGACGCCATATAACAATTTTTTGTTATGAGTTTTGATGCAGTGCGATAGTCTTCCATTTTAAAATGTTTTCTATCTATGAATTTATTAAGACATTTTAGATTTAAAATGAATCTTTTGTCACCGTTCGGCTTTTCCACTAAAAACACAGATGATAAGAATTCATCCGACTCGGGACTGCATCGAGATATTGCTTTGTTATTTAACAAATTTATAATACATTTTTCATAGTCATTTTGTTCTTGTTTTGATTTAGGATACACACTAGGTCTATCAGTTCGATATGGAGTAGATCTAAAAGGAATGATATAACCCTGTATCCAAGATAAAATAGTATTGTCATTAGTAATTTTTACCCAATTGTTAAGGTAATACTGGATTCTGCCAGCAAAATGTACCTGGGAGTTAACTATCTCCGTTGTGGAGCCAGTGGTCTCTGTGGCGGCTGCCGCGATGTTCGGTCGGTGAGTCGACGGATGTTGCTGCTCATCGACTGGCGTTGCGCGTAGTTGGATGTTCGACGGCTGTCGTTCGGCTTGTTGTCCGTCTTGCGATGTTGAGGCACGTAGTTTTAACGAGCCTTGTTATGATTACCGCTTGTAGAAGGTACATTTGGACGTGGAAATTTTGTCTTTTGAGCGTTTTTTAAGGCATCTCCAGACTGTTGAATGGTCTTAGCGGCTTTCAATTTTTCTGATATATTATCTCCAAACAGCAGGTTATCTCTGTTGGATTCAATGAGAGCATCTCTTAACTTTACATTAGTCGAAGATATGACGTGGGCAGCCAATCGGCCCCGGCTGCCCAACCCGGCGCGGCTGGACCGCCGCAGCGCATGGAGGAGGATATCGTGGTCCAATAACGGATCACGACGCTATCCTCCTCCAGGGGAATCTCGGCCATTCCGCTAGGGCGCAGGACCTCTTCCTGCAATCCATGGCGGAGCGGTCGATCGGTGTTGCCGTAGCCGCGGAGCCCTACATAGTCCCGGATCGCCCCAATTGGGCGGGTAGCGGGGATGGCTCCGTGGCGGTCGTCGGCTCGGCGGCGCCGCATTCCCCGCCCTTGTCACTCAAAGACCAGGGCACGGGATATGTGGCGGCCGAATGGGGAGGGGTCACGCTGTATGGCGTGTACTTCTCCCCTAGTCGTAGTCTGGCGGCTTTCGAGGTCTTCCTGCACAACCTGGAGACCTCGATACGGCGTATAGCACCGAGCCCTGTGCTCGTGCTGGGGGACTTCAACGCCAAATCCACGGCATGGGGGTCCCCCAGGACGGACCCCCGAGGTGCGGCGGTCCAAGAGTGGGCGGCAGCGGCGGACCTCGTGTTACTCAACCGAGGATCCGCCCAAACGTGCGTGCGGCCCTGGGGCGGGTCGATAGTGGACCTTTCGTTCGCTAGCCCTGGTGTCGCCGTACGCGTAAGGAGCTGGCGAGTCCTGGAGGAGGTCGAGACCCTATCTGACCACAGATATATTCAGATAGAGGTCTCCCGGAACCTTCAGGGCGCCAGCAGGGGTCACGCGGCGGACAGAACTCCCGCTTTTCCGCGATGGGCTGTGGGTAGGCTCGACCGGGACCTGCTAGTGGAGGCGGCCATTTTTCAATCTTGGCTGCCGCCCCCCCTGACGGAAGACGTGGACGCCGAGGCTGGCCGCATTCGCGGCATGCTTACGCAGATATGCGATGCGGCCATGCCCCGTGTGCGGCGCCCGCCTCGACGGAAGGGGGTCTACTGGTGGTCCCCGGAGCTGGCGGACCTCCGTGCGGCCTGTATTCGTGCCCGGAGGTCCTACACCCGCAGCCGCCGTCGCCGAATCCGCGACGAAGAGCGGGAGGGCCGGCTGTATGCGGAGTACAGCAGTGCGCGCGCCGCGTTAAAGCTGGCCATCTGTCGCGCCAAAGATGCGAAAAGGCAGGAGATGCTGGAGGGTCTCGAGCGTGACCCCTGGGGACGCCCGTACCGCGCGGCGCTTAACAAGCTCCGCGCCCAGGGCCCCCCCCTTACGGAGACCCTCCAGCCGGGCTTCCTCTCTGAGGTGGTCGAGGGGCTTTTCCCTTCACGGGCGGTGCACACGCCCCCGGTCATGGCTCCGCCAGATGATGACCGGGAGGCCGACGACGTGGAGGTACCGCCCGTGACGACGACGGAAATGGGGGCGGCGGTAGCGCGTATGCGGAGAGGTGCTGCCCCCGGGCCGGACGGGGTTCCCGCCCGAGTGCTGGCCCTGGTCCTCGACCACCTTGAGCCCCGCCTCGGGGGACTGTTCGGCGCTTGCCTGGTGTCCGGACGGTTCCCTGACTGCTGGAAGGAGGGGAGGCTCGTGCTCCTGCCGAAGCCGGGACGGCCTCCGAACACAGTCTCGGCCTTCAGGCCCATCGTGTTGCTGGACGAGGTGGGCAAACTCCTCGAGCGGGTAGTCGCTGCCCGCATCGTCCGGCACCTAGGAGCGGTCGGCCCCGACCTGTCCGACACCCAGTTTGGATTTCGGGCGGGTCGGTCTACGGTCGACGCCATTCTGCGCCTGAAGGCCGCGGCTGCGGAGGCCGTCACCTCGAGGGATGTGCTGTTGGCGGTGTCGCTTGACATCGCCAACGCCTTCAATAGTCTGCCATTCGGTTGCATCAAGGAGGCACTCCGGTACCATGGAGTGCCCCTCTACCTAAGGCGGCTGGTGGCAGACTACCTCGACGGCCGCAGCGTCCTCTTCGTGGACCGGGAAGGGGACGTTGTAAGGAGGGCTATGTCGTGCGGCGTCCCGCAGGGTTCGGTTCTTGGGCCGCTCCTGTGGGACATCGGCTACGACTGGGTCCTCCGTGGCCGGCTCCCCCCCGGGCTGGGCGTAATTTGCTACGCAGACGACACGCTCGTCATAGCCCGGGGCTGGACCCTCGAGGAGGCGGCAACGCTGGCCACCTCAGGTACCGCGGAGGTGGTCAGGCGGATTGAGGCGCTGGGGCTTAGGGTGGCCCTTGAAAAGTCGGAGGCCCTACTGTTCCATGGGCGCCGACGGGGCCCGCCCTCCAGCGCCTCGATAACGGTCAATGGGGTGGGCTTGCCAATCCAGGCCCACATCAAATATCTGGGCCTGGTATTGGATGGACGGTGGCACTTTGACGAGCACTTCCGCCGTCTTGCGCCAAGGCTCGTCAACACGGCGTCCGCCCTCGGGCGACTTATGCCGAATTTGGGCGGACCGAGTCTTGCGTGTCGACGACTTTACGCGGGGGTAGTACGGTCGATGGCGCTGTACGGCGCGCCCGTGTGGGCGGAGTCCCTGGCCGCCCGTAATAGGGCCCTTCTGTGGCGTCCACAGAGGGTCGTAGCGGTCAGGGCAATACGCGGGTACCGCACGGTCTCGACCGATGCAGCCTGCGCGTTGGCCGGAACCCCCCCGTGGGATCTGGAGGCGGAGGTGCTCGCCGACGTCTATCGGCGGGCGTCGACGGCGCGGGCGGGGGGCAGCCGCCCCTCGCCGAGCGTAATGTCATCGTGGCGGGAAGATGCCCGCCGCGCCACCGTCCTAAAGTGGAAGTCTCGGCTGGAGACGCCCCGAGCCGGTCTCTGGACCGTGGGGGCGCTCCGGCCGATCTTGGAAGAATGGGCAGGGCGGCAGCACGGGATCCTCACCTTCCGGTTGGTGCAGGTTTTGTCGGGGCATGGTTGCTTCGGCAAATACCTGCACACGATCGCAAGGAGGGAGACGACCCCAGGCTGTCACCACTGCGACTGCGACGAGGACTCGGCGCAGCACACGCTCGAGTCGTGCCCGGCATGGGATGTGCAGCGCCGGGAACTCGTTGCAGTCATAGGCGTGGACCTGTCGCTGCCGGCCGTTGCGCGAGCGATGGTTGGCAGTGACAGGGCCTGGACCGCGGTCGCCGCCTCCTTCGCGGACCCGATTCGCCGCCGGCGCGAGGGGCGGCGTGCGCGCACTTACTTGCGCCTTATGCCGCCCTAGCCGAGGCTGCGGACGGTGGGGTCGGGGAGTACCCTGCCGTCCGCGGAAGCCTACCGCGAAGGTGCGACGCCCAAGTGCGCGAGGCGTCGCTCAAGAGAGGGTGCCCGTAGGGGCTGCCGCCTGCGGATCGCGGTCGTAACGACGCGGTACCCGTGATCCGCCGTAGCAAGGGCGGGTGGAGGCGCACGGTGGGTTTTTAGTGGGTGAGAGCCCCATTCACCCCGTTGTCTCCCCGGGCAGCGGGGTGTGCGGTAGGACATTTTTGCCCACCTAAAATAAAAAAAAAAATAAAAAGTCGAAGATATGACGAAACCTCTACGAGTTCTTGTTGTCGCAAAATGGCTGTCACAAAGGACGCTTGTCGTCGCTGATGGGTTTTAGTATCTCTTGTTTTGAAGTTTCGTTAGCAATTACTAACTCCGTAACTTTAGCCAAGGCAGACAGAGCGATGCCAAGCGATGCGTCTCGTTTTACTAAGGTGTCAGGTAAGGCCGCCTTAACTTCCGGGTTGAGAGCAGGGGGCAGCAAAAGATCACAGTTACTAGGAACTAAATAATTTTTTAACAGACTCTCTCTAACGACCTTTGCTAAGCCTTTTGCGAGAATGTCTTGCCATCGGCGCGCAATGTCTTTGTGTATAGATGGTCCAAGAGGGGTTTCGGGTTTTGCGTCGTCACCAAGTAACTGCAAGATGTCCCCTTCCGCCGACGTACCTGGTTGTGGCGGCAGCATAGGCTGCGGAGGAGTAGGGCATGGCGAAGCCGAATGCGGTGAAACAGGCCGCTGTGACACAGGCAGTGGTGATACAGGCTGTGGTGATGCAAGCCACGGTGAGTGCCGATGCGGAGAAGGCAGGCGTGATGATATCGTATACATGGAACCCTCATCATACACGATCGTGTCCGGTACTGGCGATTCCAAATATACGGACTCGGTGTGAGTACGCCCTGGCGGCTCCAGCGGCACGTCTGAAAACATAGTTCTTGTTAGAACATGTCTAATATGTGACAGTATCAACCCAAGTATGGCAGTACGCATCACTTTATTTTTATTTATGACAGAGGTAACCCAGGTGTGGTATCCTCGCATCACTTAGCAAATATTGATCAGTTATTATGACAGTAACAGCCCGATTATGGCAGTACGCATCACTTAAATTGTGACAGAGGTAACCCAGGTGTGGTATCCTCGCATGACTTAGCATGAAATATTGAGCAACTTTTATGACAGTAACAGCCCCCGTACGCATCATTTACGGACTGAAATCAAAAGAAACCATTTGGTTTTTTGAACT
This sequence comes from Leucoma salicis, assembly GCA_948253155.1. Lineage (NCBI taxonomy): Eukaryota > Metazoa > Arthropoda > Insecta > Lepidoptera > Erebidae > Leucoma > Leucoma salicis. The sequence goes on along the minus strand of OX411815.1, from coordinate 22,898,207 downwards.
TACTGTTAAAACTGTCAGGCGGTGAATTCTCACTGTTGTTTGTTAGTGCTAGCTGATCCTCGAGCTTCTTGATTTTTCGACGAATTTCGTCTTGAGATCTTTGTTTCCTTTTCTTACCCATTTTAACGAGATATAAATTTACTATGCTTAGGAGACGTGCGAAGGTTTGAGCACGGAAACGCGGAATGATTCAAAATCAGCGACAAATAATAATGGAATAATGGAGGCACAGACTACATAATACATAGAGCAGATCCAATGTAGGTGAAAAATAACGTGACCAAAAAATAAAAATACTTACCTCTAAAAATCCGTGCAAGACTGGAGGCGTACATTACACCATGTTAACAATAAATCGCTAAGAATGAAGCTGTGAAATATAATAACTACAATTACAGGACATACAGATCCTAAATAACTAAGTACTTATATTTAAATCAAAAATCTATACGAGGAAATAGTTTTCCTTCATGGATTTTAAGGGAATTCCTAGTTATATAACATCTGTTGATTTATATTAGTCAATATCGATACATACTAATATTATAAAAGCGAAAATGAGTTTGTTTGTTTACTTGTTACGCTTTCTCTTCTTAATCTTGTTAGGCAACAAGGTATTTATATTCTGAAGTTCACGCAGATGAAGTTGCAGGCAGAATCTAGTATTTTATGTTTAAAACGTATCTAGTAAGTATTGTTACACGCTTAGCTTCATATGTAGATAGGTATGTTAGTATGTATAATATATAATGAAACGGAATCTTCGAACGTGATTTTCAACCACTTTAAAACGTCGGATTGATTTGAAACTTTGCGTACTTATCAAGGACCGATGACAATACAATAATTTGAGAGAAGTTTATCCGTTTTTAGGGTTCCGTAGCCAATAAAGAACCTTTATACATTCGCCATGTCCGTCCGTCCGATGAAGTTTAAAGGCAAATTATCACAGATTAGTAGGTTTTATTTCTTCTAAATAACAGTACTTTTGATACTATTTTGAGACTAAAAAGAAGAAAATAAATAATTTTGAGTCTTAAAAAGGTGCTTGAAATCAAATGTTACAAATAGTTCACTTTATATAGGTAGTAAAAGCACCCCACGTTTTTTTTACAATAATTATTTATTGTAAGTAATATTATTTCCTACTTTTTAGTTCAACTAGCTATTGAAAGCGTATTGAAACTATCGTGAAATTGATACATATTAGACATGTATCACCGGTTGAAACTATCGTGAGATTGATACATATTAGACATGTATCACCGGTTGAAACTATCGTGAGATTGATACATATTAGACATGCATCACCGGTTGGAACTATAGTGAGATTGATACATATTAGACATGTATCACCGGAAATAACTCACGATGAGAATCGAATTTAGTCGACCCGGGTTTCGAGCATATAGCTACCGCTGCGCGCTAGCCCTGATGATGAGCTTCGATATGCTCGAAACCCGGGTCGACTAAATTCGATCCTCAACGTGAGTTATTTCCGGTGATGTAATTATGTCTAATATTTAAAGCGTATTATTTTAGTTTTATAAATTATTTATTTGAAATCAGGACAAGTACGTAATATAAAAAAAATTTTTTCATCTTAAAGCTCAGTGCAATAAGTGTAAAGTAATGACATTTGAATATCTTTAAACAAAAGCAGTGATAGCTTTTTTTTGTTGTTAAGGCGGGAAAAATGTTCCTAACCGCGCACCCCGTCGTTCGGGGCAATTAACCACCAGACTAGACCAGACCAGATACTAATTTTAATTATAAAATATTGCCTGGTGTCGAAAAATAATGTCTATTTAAAATGACGTTATAAATATTAGTAGGTATTTCTATGATAATTTCTAATCTAATTTCCTATTCAGTGTCCATATTATGTTTTAGTGGGCAAAATTAATAAGAGCGCCATCTCTAGATTTTGAAGGAGCAATTTCATTTAAAAAAATGGTTGAAGCTCTTCGTGTTTTACAGGCTTTACAGAAACCTCTTACAGCGTCATCTATTGCTACAGATGAGCAACTGAAACTGTAGTATATGAACTACAAACACAGAACTTGTACCTACAGTGCTTATTATTACGAAAAGTCAACAGATGGCGTTTGAAGTCAACTAGGTTTCCGTGTAGTGACAAACTAAAATACAAGTGTTTCCTAATTTTACCCACAGGTGTCTTTGAGACGACTAAAGTAAGTAGTTATTACCCATCGTATTACTGGTGGTTAGGTTGTACACTGGATTGACCACTGAAGGAATGTAATATGGTTACAGTGGCCCGCCAACAAAGGTGGAGAGTCGGCACACGGCGGCTTTATTTAGTGGGTGAGGGCCCCACACTACCCTGTTCGTTGCCCCGAACGACGGGGCGTGCGGTTAGGAACAGTTTTTCCCGCCTTAACAAAAAAAAATAAGGTTGTTTACTGGGTCTCCCGTGTGAGTGACATCGAAGCACTTCGGTGGGTTTTCATTTTAGAGGGAGATTTGGTTGGTGCGTGGATATAGCCGTCGATTCAATATTTCCCATCTACGAAATCGAAAGGTGAGCTGTGAACAGCGGCTTAGTAGTTACTATTGTTATGGAGTCCAACAAAATTGCTCTTTAGATAAATATCTGATTGAGATGGTCAAGAATTGCATTCGAAAATTCTATTTCATAATATTTTTAGGAAAATATGGCATTGTCACTCTTAAGCCTGTAAAGTATTTTTATTTTAAAAATATCTCGCTGTTTTCTTTTTCTAATATTGTATAAATCCTAAATAGTTTGCAATAATAAAAATAAATTATAGTTAAAAGGTATCTAATAGTTTTGATCTATATTTTTAGCACTTGACATGCTCAGCTACTTTTAGAGTACAAATTATTATTTGTGAATGAGGAAAAAGAGGACATTAGTATAAGCGATTCTCTAATAGTTATTAAACACTAGATTGTCCGCGAATTCATTTGCGCGGATTTTTAAATATAAACTCACGTCACTATACGGACTAATGATCTCTATGCAAAAATAACAAAAAAAGATTTCTGAGATAAAAAGTAGCCATGTTCTTTTACAGATTCTTAGTTCAAGCACTGATAGGTATACCTACAAAATTTCATTACGATCGGTTGAGTAGTTATCCTGAAAGCGTAACAAACATACAAAAAGACTAACGCAACTTCCTATTGATAATATAAGTAGGTAAGGATAGCGTGCGTAAATTATTTTATTTAGTAGTTTTTACTGATAATGAAATCTAATGATAGAGCTCTAACACCGTACTACTCTCTGTCTGACACGAATGAAAAGGTTTTAACAGAATATCTACATAAAGTAGCAGTAAGTAAGCAAGCTGAATATCTGTAGACTAACTATTATTAATTCGCGTCCACTGACCCCAATATCTCGCAAAATTAAATAAACAAACTTAAACTACTTACATGAAAAATAATCATTTCATCGTAGCCATTTTTTTTTATTTTAGTTGGGCAAAAAAGTCCTACCGCACACCCCGCTGCCCGGGGAGACAACGGGGTAGTGTGGGGCTCTCACCCAGGCCCTGTCACTGCAAACCATCGCTCGCGCAACGGCCGGCAGCGACAGGTCCACGCCTATGACTGCAATGAGTTCCCGGCGCTGCACATCCCAGGCCGGGCACGACTCGAGCGTGTGCTGCGCCGAGTCCTCGTCGCAGTCGCAGTGGTGACAGCCTGGGGTCGTCTCCCTCCTTGCGATCGTGTGCAGGTATTTGCCGAAGCAACCATGCCCCGACAAAACCTGCACCAACCGGAAGGTGAGGACCCCGTGCTGCCGCCCTGCCCATTCTTCCAAGATCGGCCGGAGCGCCCCCACGGTCCACATAAAACGCAGCCTAGTCTATACTCTTTTCTAGGTTTTACACTATAAATGTATGCATTTCAGGATGATCAGTTCAGTAGTTCGCAGTAAAGCCGTAACAAAAAAACAAACGCACTTTTGCATTTATATTTTTTTTTTACATATTGTATTTGATGTACTAATTTAATATGTCAGCTTTTATGGGACGATGTGGTCGCTGTGCGACAGTCCTCAAAATACATTGAAAAATATATATATTAACTAGCTGCTGCCCGCAACTTCGTTCGCGTGGAATTTAGTTATTTTCTTTTTTAGTGCAGACTCATAATTATTTTTCTAAAATAGTAGTAGCCTAAGTTACTTCTCATAATAACAGTTATCTGCTAATGAAAGTCCCGTCCAAATCGGTCCAGGCGTTCCGGAGTCGTATTCGTTTACAATTTCATGGGCTTTACGCGGAACCCAAGAGTTTAAAAAAAAAGTATCCTAAGTTATTCCTTGTAATAATAGCTATCTGCTAGTGAAAATCCCGTTAAAATTGGTTGAGCCATTCCAGAGTGGTATTCATTCACAATTTCATGGGTTTTATTTTTTTATGCGGAACCCTAATGATTTTTCAAAAAGTTCCTCCTTGTAGCAACAGCTATCTACTAGTGAAAGTCCCGTGCAAATTGGTCCAGCCGTTCCGGAGATTAGCCGGAACAAACAGACAGACAAAAACTTAAAAAAAAATGGTATTTTGTTATAGGTAGCGTAAAAAGTTGTCATTTAGACATTACAAACAGACACTTCAATTTAATTTACTTGTATAGATAAAGAAAGGATATTCATAAAAAAACGTGGACAGCTCAAAAACATTTCACCGGATTATGGCGGGAGCAGTTACTCCTAATTTTAGTTCAAAAAGAAGTGGACTGTTTTTAATAAATTGGTGTAGGATGGGACAAAAGGGAATGTACTCACGGCCAATGTTCAGCACTCCACAGAAATCCACACGCGCACTGTTTCGACGTGATCACGTTAGCTTAATGCACAATGCATAGACGCTATTATACATCCAGCACAAAATATTAAAAAAAACTAGATGTCATGGGAAATCATGTCATGTCAAGGGGTCATACCAGATGTGAAAACATCGAAATTATTTTGTAGAAATAAAATGATTATAACTTGACAAAGTACTCCTCAAGTCGAATCAAACGAATATAAACTCGATAGGGTTGCGTTGTTACATTACAGAGTTACTGTGGCCACCTTCCAGCTTCACCATCAGACCTTGGATACCATCTAGAGACAAAGTACTCGTCAAGACGAATCATACGAGCCCAAAATCGATGGAGTTATGTCGTTTTATAACGGAGTTCCTATGGCCACCTTCTATCTCCATCATCAGACCCTGGATACCATCTAAAGACAAAGTACTCATCAAGAGGAATCAAACGAGTATAAACTCGATGGCGTTGCGTCGTTTCATTATAGAGTTACTGTGGCCACCTTCCAGCTTCATCATCAGACCCTGGATAACTCCTAGAGACAAAGTACTCGTCAATACGAATCATAGGAGCCCAAACTACGAGAAGATGGGGTTGCTATGTCCAGCTTCCAGCTCCATCATCAGACCAGCTCCACGTCATCATAATATTGCCTTGTCACGCAATGTACATATGCGTGTAAAATTTGCGTCAAATTTAACTTGATGTTGATGATTTGAACAGGACAAGTTGATATGATTTGAAAAGAGTCGCCACGCTAATAGCCGGATTTACCCTCCCTCTGCATTAGATGTTTTACATCAATAAATGTTTTATGTTGGAGTTATGCGACGTATATATTATCATCCAAAGAGCATATAACACTACGTTTATTATCATCTTCTTTGCTAGACTCTTTAGTATACTCGTATTATACTCTTTGCGCTAGACACAAGCGCGATAGTCATTTTGTTTTTTGCTTTTTTCCATTGCCTGTTTAGAGCTCAATGCTTCTCACTGACAGTTTATGGCCAGAGTAAGTACATAGGAAACTCAGACTAAATACGACCATAGGAAAGGAAAGAGGATTACACTATATTTAAATTTAATTAAAAAGAAATGACACACTGGCGATACCAACAGTAATAAGTTGAAGTTATAAAATACTGCCCTAGCTACGCGTTGCAGTAGCACATATAATTTGTTAGTTAATTTTGCTATAAAAAAATAGTGTGTGCGTGTAACCTTTACACGCGATTGAAGTAAAACTTCTTTGGCGTTGACGGAAAAAAAAAATGCAATTTAAAATTTTTTTTTTTTAACTTTTGAATTTTTATTCACTTGAATATTTGGAAATAAATAACCCTAATTTATTATGATATTTGCCACTAGCTAGCGTATAAGTCAAGAAGCGTGGAGTAGGTATATGACATATACTTACGACCAATCCAAATTATTATTTTTAAATAGCGGAAACTACACAGACTATAGTAAACGTTACTTCCGTCAGAAAAAAAATCTGAGTTACTCCCTAGTCGCGCCTAAAGAAGTTTTACTTCAAAAAAGAGGAAATAATCGGGATAAAGACTATTCTATCTCTCAAGTTGGAATAAACTACACACATGTGCCAAATTTCATTAAAATAGAAATAAACAACGCACCAAGCAATATTGTCAAATTAGTTATAATTAGTTATATACTTATGTATGGCAATTTTATAAGTAATAATTACTGAGACATCATAAAGTCAGTTAACATAAGTTTAAAAGATTCTCTTACATTTATATTATTATACTAGTGGACCCAACAACACGTTGTCCTGTCCAAACATTGGCGTTTTGTTTGGATTCGTTAGATAGGTATAACTTTTTACATTAGAAAAAATTTAAGAAAAAAAATCCTGAAATTCTATTGCGGCGCCATCTACCGGGTCCAAATGTGAATCTAAACCATCCAGGGCGCCACCCAAACGCATACAAAAAATACATTCAAATCGGTCCAGCCCGTTTAAGAGGAGTTCAGTGACATACACACGTACAGTAGAATTATATATATATAAAGATATTTTACATCATCATGCTTTGTGATAAATACGTATCTACTACACAGATCACACTAATAAAAGAGCTTAAAAATTTATAAATTGTAGATATTATTTTAAAAGCACTTACTGTTCTTGTCTGTGTCAGCTTTTGTAACTGCAAAGAAAAATATAATTATTAGCTTAATTCGTTCTATTTTAATAAACCTGAGGTATGACCATTATAGTGAAAACTACTAAGTAAACTAGATTCATTCTAGTGAACTTTCAGAGTATAAATACGTCACTCTAAAGCACACTAATGATCTCTATGAAAAAGTTGCTATTCCACAGAAAATATCCATTTTCTAGGGTAAAAAGCTATCCATCCATCCATCAGCCTTTTAAAGTCCACTGCTGGACATAGGCCTCCCCAAGAATGGGGGATAGTGCCGTAATCGCCACGCTTGGCAGGCGAGTGAGCGATCGCAGTGGATGTTGTTAATACTCGAAGGAGTGCTGCTGCCCACTCCCCCGGTAAGTATTCGCTTAGTCGGCTCTTACGACTCCCATGGGTGGAGAGGGGTGGGACAATTCTAAAGCCGGCCCCACACGGCAACTTTGTACTAGGTATATGTTTTCTAAATTTCCTCGTGATCGGTTGAGTATTTATGACGTAAAAGCCTAACAGACAAACAAAGACACTTTCGCATCTATAATATTACTAGATTCTGCCCTCGACTCCGTCCGCGTGGATTTTAGAATATAAATAGATATATTATCGCTCTACTACGGCAAATTAATTATCTCTATGTGAAAATTAGCTATCCCAAGGAAGCGGAATGAAATTGTTTTATTTTGCGCTCCTGACTATGATGATTGTAACACATTTAACGGGTCTATACGCGCATTAAACTTATTAAAATACTTTTAAGTACAAATTATTTGTGAGTAAGGAAAAAGAGATTTTTAGCACGAGCGGGAACCGAACCCGCGCCTTTTCCAATCCGGGGAAGTGCTCTAAGCCACTGAGCTATCGTACCATTCTTTCGATCATCCCAATCTCTTTATCACATTTGTCTTTACGACCAACGCCATCTATCGGAATGCATTTACATGCATTAACCAATATAGTAAGTTTAATTTTGCAATTAAAATTCATACTATTTGATGGCGAGACTTTTTTCTCTTTTTCCTTATTTACAAATAATTTGTACTTAAAAAGTAGTGGAACATGTCAAATACTAAAAAAATATAGATTAAAATGTTTAAAATACTATTATTTTATTTATTTAATAGTATTTTGATAAGTTTAATGCGCATATAGACCCGTTACCGTACAGTACTAAGATGATTGGTTCAGTAGTTACGTCATAAAAGCGTAACAAACCAACAAAGGAGCAGTGGTAGCCGTTGGTACTTCTAGGCTACAGAAAAAGGGTTAAAAATCACCGTCATCACCGTGCAGTGATAAATTGTAAACAAATACACACATAATTACGAAAAGTCAGAGGTGTATGCTGTTTGAGGTCTGAGCCTTGGACTCGGCGTCGAACTCGATACCACTGTCTTTGCAGTCCTTGGTTTTACCAGTTACCACTGATGGAATGTAATAGGGTTCCGGTGGCCCACCAATAAAGGCGGAGAGACGGCACACGGCGGGTTTTTTAGTGGGTGAGGGCCCCACAATAACCTGTTCGTTGCCCCGAACGACGAGGTGTGCGGTTAGGTAAATTTTTTCCCGCCTAAACAAAAAAAAAAAAAAAAGGCTATCACTTCAATTAGACACACCATACATCATGTAAAGTAGAATGTGCCTGCTATCGTGGGTCGTTTACAGCACCTGTAGATGAAAAACTCACCATGATCGTCAAGGTTTACCCAACATCATGCCAGAAAATGATTTGCGCATTGTGGCGGCATACAGACAGTGAGCTTCTAATCCGTAGCCGCCAGGGACTGCACGAGTGAGAGAATTGGGGGAGATGTATTATCTCAGTACGTCACACAGACAACATTTTCCTAATAGTCGTTATTATCTTATCAGTTGGTCTTCCTGTCCTATTGCAGTGTGGTTGCGGTCTATTGATATTTATTTGTTTATTTTATTGAGGATAGTGAGGCGAATTGGTAACGACATCTCACTTAAATTCTTTGAAGCGTTATTTTTAATATATTTTTTTGTAATTTTATGCTTACTACGCGAAAGCAAAACTGCAGTTAAAACTTAATTATTAAACATATCTCAGAACATATCAGTGGAATTTACTTTTTGCACGGTACTTAATAATGTTTCCAAAATTAGAGTACCTTGTTATCTACTTCTTATAACATCGGCTATGTGCGAGTGAAAGTCTCATCCGATCCGGAGATGCGTCGGAACAAACATACAGAAAGACCGACAAAAGCTTTAAATATTGGTTACCGTATATCCTTTTATGTGCATTCAGTAAAAACGTGTTATAAAGTGTTGCAAACCGACATTTTAATTTTATTTATTTGTATCTATACACATAATTTGTGATCAAAATAATCTAAATGCTTAGACTGATTCTGACACAAATGTTATGTGTATTTCAATAGGTTCCCAGATGGCTGAGTGAATCTATTACAATTGGGTGGTGCTGTCGTCGTGTTCCAGGATTTATACTTTTATTTTGTTGCTGAGATAATCTGTTGATATTTTGCATATTATACGAACGTAATTATACACACAATATTTCAACATAAATCTACCATCACCACCCTTATCGAAATTTCAAATATCGAATAAAAATTTAGAGCCTCTAATAGTAGTCAAGCCAAGACAGTTTGTTGCCCCGAACGACGGGGTATGCGGTTAGGAACATTTTTTCCCGCCTAAACAAAAAAAAAGCAAGCCATGACAACGTCTGCCGAGTTCAGTGAGACACAGCTACAAGCAGCTCTGATACTGCTTTACAATAGTACAGAAGAAAAAACCTATTATTCTGTTTACGGATTTTATATAAAACACAAATTTTCAAAACCAAAAATATATTCTTGTCAGAAGTGGGATTCGAACCCACGCCCACAGAAGTGGACTGCGACCTGAACGCAGCGCCTTAGACCGCTCGGCCATCCTGACATGACTAAACAAATATAATTTTGAACTCCATATAATATGTATTATTATTTTAGTATTTCAAATAATTATAAAGCTGTTACAGAGCTCTGTGTCTGTACATTTAAGATATTTGAGAAAAAATACTGTAATAGGCTATATGGGTGTGTCTAAACACAAAACATTTTTTTTAGAATTTTTGTCTGTTTATCTGTTTCTGTTTGTCTGTTTGTTCGCGCATCAAGCAAAAACTACTGAACGGATTTTGATGCAACTTTTTTTATTTGAGAGCTCTTCTTGATTAGACTTAAAAACTGGCATACATTTATGCCGCTACTATTTCGGGTACCTGAGATATAACCAAAAAACTAGGTTTTGGCTGAGGCGAAGCCGCGTGTATAGGCAAGTTTATTAATATTATTATGGAGTAAACGAGCATTTTATTAATGAATTAAATGTTCTTTTAGATATTTGTGGTGACGGACTAAGAATACGAGCTTCACCACCCCATTCTTTCCCACGGGTGTCGTACGAGGCGACTAAGGGAAGTAAGCAATTATCATCCATTTCATTATTAGTGGTAGGGCTGGGTACCAAGTGGGAGTACTCAATTGCTATTGGGCCTGAACAGGTTGGTACCACCATCTCCCGTGTGACCGGTCATGAAGCACATCGGTGTGTTTTGGATGTAGCAGGAGATAATTCTTTCATTTGGCGGGCCTCGTGGCTTAGTCGGTAGTGTAACCGACTTCAGTGGACGAGGTCGTGGGTTCGATTCCCACTCAGGACAATTATTTGTGTTATGAACACAGATATTTGTACTGCGTTTGGGTGTTTTCTATCTATTATACGTATTTACAAAAAAAAAGTAATATATGTATTATATCCGTAATCTGTTACCCATAGCACAAGCGATAAGCTTAGTTTGGGACCAAAGGACGTTGTGTGAAATGTCCGTGAATATTTATTATTTATTATTATTATTTTATTATTTAATATCTGTGAAATGAAATGGTGTGCAGCGGCTTGACAATACTCTTGGTATAGTTGAGTTCATGAGCGACGGTTATCATTTACCATCACGTGACGTGGTTCGTCTGCCATCATAATATGCAATAAAAAAAGTTGAGGCCGTAGTTGTTCATAATTATATTGTGTCCAATATTAACCCAGCCTCCTCATCTGACTGATAATAAGTACTATTTGCGGCTGGACAAAGTACAACTAACTGTTTATATATAAAAATGTCCTTAAATACTCTATTTATTGTCAATAGATTCTCATTCAAACATATCAATCAGTGTTTCGGAAACTCGTTCTTTTGCGGAATCGAATAGTATTTTTGGAACGGCAGCGGAATGGCGAGTAATTACGAATCCGATCCTGCAGTGAACAATTTACGGAATTATTTACGGATCCGTAGTGTTCAACCCAATGTAGATTATGGTACGTAGCATAGGAAATATCTTTTTAATTTCTTGTTTAATGGTGGTGTTACACGTATAGCCAATGTCCGATTAATTAAAATAATTCAGTTTGTGTTGTTTGCTGTAATGGCGGACCAACCCTCAGTCTTATCTTGTAGAAATACTATTTATTTATCATCACGCCATCTCCCTTGCTAACTAAACTAGGTAGAGAGAACAGAGTGCCAAAAAGCTCTATTCTTGCATACATCTCTCGCTTCCTCAACATTAATAATTCTCTTCATACACGCTCGCCGGTTTCGGAGACTTCTGACTCCACCGTCCTTCAATACATGACTGATTTGGTCTTGCTAGGTTACTCTCGGTCTCTCTCTGTACCTACATCCTTCCACTTTCGCATTGTATATCTTCTTATCCAATCGCTCGTCGGCATTTTCGCCAATATAATATTGTCAATGAAATTGATACAACATCGATTACCTATAACAAATTAAAGTCAATGATATCGATACACTTTTCATGGTATGATTCGATGTGGTTTAATTGTTATTAAATAAACAAAAAATAGTTAATATTTACGCTCGACTCAATGGCACAGCAGTACACTAAAACCAGCGCTATACCTTATCTCGTGAGAACTACTTCTATATACCAATATATTAGTACTTCTTAAAATTAGCGCTAGATGGCGTATAAGACATGATATCCACATTAGTATTTTTTTTAAATTAGCGCTATCTATGTGATTTATTGAAAACTACTTAGTAAGACCAATACATTACCTGGTCTATTAGTTACTTATCAAATAATCAGCTTTATTGTGAAAAATGAAGATTGTGAGACGTGCACTTTTGGATTTTCCAAAGTATTTTTTATTGTACATGGTACAGCCACGACCCATCTGATGGTGAGTGGTAGCTACTGCTCATGGACTCAACTACACAAAGAGTACTGCCAAGCTACTGCTAACCATTTCATGTCACGTAGGTACTCGAAATAAAATCTCCCGCAAAAATCAAAATACCTCGAGGTGCTTCACGATTGGTCACGAGAGAAGTTGATACCGACCCCCTCGGGTCCCATAACAAGTTACTACTCCCACTTGTTATCCAACTCTGCCACCAATAAAACAATGGCTGATAATTGCTTACTTTCCTTTATGGCGATACGACACCTGCGGGAAAGAATGGGGTGGTGACACTTTTATTTTCCTAACTACTTCTGCAAGACAGTAATGTGATATGAAAAAGTATTTAGGTATTGAAATTGTTTGAGAACACTAGAATTTTTTAAAGAATCTTTTTACACACTAGCAAAGAAACAAGCACCGCAGACATTTTTGCTGTTCAAATATTATAAATTTCAATTAGTTTGTTTACTGAAAAACACACATAATAAAACGTACAATATTATAGGAGAACTTTTTTTTGAATGTCGCATTACTGTTAAATTTTTTATCTGCAAGGTCGATTCAGCTTATGCGGCAAACCGGCATAACACAAAGACATTACTGTCTTTACTTAAAACTATTAAGTAAAATACTTAACGTTACCGGATAATATTTTGGTATTTCTTCCCTAGATTTTTTTATGGACTAAATCTGAATCAAAATTAATATAACTTTGTAAAACTTGATAAACGAAAAATGAAAATCCCACAGACAAAATCACATGAAATTATTTTATAAACTCCCAAATTATTTTATATATTTTAATCAGATTAACAAATGTAATTTAAGTTACTCTTCCAGATTAGTAGTGCGGTGATTGTGCGAATTGCATATTATAATGTCCCACAGTAAGTACACATAAGTAACCACTGAAGGAATGTAATATGATTCCGGTGGCCCGCCAATAAAGGCGGAGAGACGGCACACGGCGGGTTTCTTTAGCGGGTGAGGGCCCCACACTACCCTGTTCGTTGCCCCGAATGACGGGGTGTGCGGTTAGGAACATTTTTTCCCGCCTTAACAAAAAAAAATAAGGTACACATAAGTACCCAGAAAAAAATAAACGTGCAAGTCTGCGTTGAGTGTGTCATTCATAAAAAAATACACAAACATATTTATTTAGAATATTCGACAAGTACCTACCTATCCAACTAACTAACTTACCATCACGCCATTTCCCTTGCGGGGTAGGCAGAGAGAACAGAGTGCCAAGAGGCTCTATTCTTGCATACACCTCTCGCTTCCTCAACATTCATAACTCTCTTCATACACGTCCGCCGGTTTAAGTAGGTGAGTCTTGGTCTCCCCCTGTACCTACATCCTTCCACTTTCGCATAATATTTCTTAACCCGTCGCTCGTCCGGCATTATTTCCACATGTCCGAACCATCGGAGCATTCCCTTTCGCATCTTTACACCAATACCACAGAATAAATACTAGTTTTACGAACAGAAACCTCACTTCCATTAAAACTTGTCCAAAATCTCTCTATAATAGCCTACAAAATCTTAATAATAATACCAATTGTTCGTAGCGAGAAGAAATGTACCTTATGAACACAGAAATACAGTTGAGATTGTTTTGCCCGCCGCGTGATCCTCGGGCAGCCGCGTCATTCAACGAATGCGCTAGGGTTGCACCTATGATGAATTTACTTACTTACTTATCATCACGCTATCTCCCTTGTGGGGTAGGCAGAGAGAACAGAGTGACAAAAGGCTCTATTCTTGCATACATCTCTCGCTTCCTCAACGTTCATAATTCTCTTCATACACTCTCCGGTTTCCGCTCGCCGGTTTCGAAGACTCCTGACTCCACCGACAGCAAAAAAGCTGCCGTTTATAAAACTTAAAAATCAATTTTTCTAGTTGGTTCTATTTGATTACTTTTTATATCATTTTAAATATTATTTTCAAGTCGATTATTTTTTTT